>OU565284.1:27846209-29098209 GCA_913789915.3 Sphecodes monilicornis
TTCATATGCATTAGACAGATCTAATGTTAAAAATCTAAAATCATTATTCTTTCTACCATTATTCATATTAATTATACAAATATGCAATATCATGCAAAGTGAATGAAATGCATAGTTGTATTATAAAAAAAGAACAAGGAAACATTACTTTTACGAAGAATCAGTGATCAGAACTTTAAACGAAAATATCTCAAAAGTGAAAACATGTGATATGCGGCGTTTTCCTTACAACCACAGATACATGGTCTAAGTCTAAGGATACGACCGCTGTTGTTCTTCGTCATCATCTTCAGCCAATAACAACAATACGTGCAATAGCGGTAGTGTCAGGATAGAGTGACAACGTTTTAAGACCCACTTCGCCCAGCAATCATTTGGCGGGCGAACAGTACAGTACAGGTTATGTTACGGTTTGGGTTCAAGGTTCCTTCCGCGACCGCCCTCCTCGCGAAGACTTCCTTTCGTCTTCGCTGTTGCGCAGAAGAAAAGCAGAGTACAGAGGCGATCCTCTTATCGATATTCCCACTGCGTCACGCAAATCCAAACTGAGGGAACTCTTGAGGCCTATGCCTTCGGGGCATAGTCCGCTCCACGCGGGTAATTACGACGAGCTGATGAATAAGTTTCCCATTACAATTAGCCGGCCACCACCGGAAAGAGACACAGAGTAGATACATCCCTTCACGCCTGCTGTCGACCACGTCTTTCGGCTGCCATTGACATCGTCGCTCCCATCGCACGACTTACAATGCGCTATCTTCTACCCGTCGACACCTCCGCCGCTTGAATTGCATAGATCGTTATCAGCTGCACGCTGTTTTATCGAACTCCTGCGGTTTCGCTGCTGAACCTTAGTTACAGCTCTGACTGTTAGATCTTTGACCTGGTTTAAATACTTATCAATATATATTATCAAGGCTTGAAGAATAAGAATTGCTGTATGACACGGATGGACATCTGGGAAGTTAATACGCATTCTTCGCCAAGAGTTTTACTTTCTTTAGCAGGCCGGTCTGCAGCCGACATGAGGTACTTTAGTATGTTCATTTAGGAAGGTTTGGCTTTTGCCCAATTTTTTGCTTCATTTTTCCAGGTTCCAGACAACATGTCGTAAAGTCCGAGGCCCATGGGTCTCGCGGAACCTGGGGTTGAATCCTGTGAGCAGGTTTCACGATCCTAGTCGTCGCGAATTCCGCCATTCCGCTAAGCGAACCTTGTCCCTCGGCCAGTCCTATCACCCTACTGCAAGGATGCAGTAGGTAGCTCTATCGCCTAACTACCTACCACGCTAGGAGTGAACATACAGGGTGGTCCACTTAGCTTGCACACCTCTAGAACTTCCAAAGTATGTGATGTACGAAAATGTTTTGTATACAGAAGTTGCATGATCTGAAGGGGTACATGATGTAGTGTATTTATCTTTTTTATAGGTGGAAGCGCTTCGGAGATTTGAAGGTCGATTTTGTTTTTTTTTTAAACGGAATACTATAGTTTTTATACGAAAACAAGGAAGAGTATCGAGTTCTGAGTAAACAAGTATTGACCTTCATTAGTCCTAAACCTAATAACTAAAGGAGTAATTGCACTTTAGTTCCTGATAATATAACTGTTTCAATCTTGAAAGTTGAACTTTTAACTTCATATTACGCGAAGATAATTTTCAGGTTATAAAGCAAAATTACTCGTTAGTTATTAGGTTTAGGGTTAATGAAGGTCAATAGTGTTTTATACAGAATTCGACATTCTTCCATATTTTCGTATAAAAGATATGGTATTCCATTTAAAAAAACAAAGACGACTTTCAAATCTCCGAAATGCTTCCAACTATAAAAAAAAATACATGCACTACGTAATGTACCCCTTTAGATCATGCAACTTCTTTATACAAAACTTTTTCGTACAACGCATGCTTTGGAAGTTATAGAGGTGTGCAAATTACGTAGACCACTCTGTTTATTATTTATTATAATTAGTGAAAGTAATAGTATTGCTTTATTTAGCCTTATATCTAAGAATTGGACTTCTTTTACAGTATTCTATATTTACACAACTAACTTAACCACACATTCGGTTCACTCCCTCTCTCCCTCTCTCCCTCTCTCCCTCTCTCCCTCTCTCCCTCTCTCCCTCTCTCCCTCTCTCCCTCTCTCCCTCTCTCCCTCTCTCCCTCTCTCCCTCTCTCCCTCTCTCCCTCTCTCCCTCTCTCCCTCTCTCCCTCTCTCCCTCTCTCCCTCTCTCCCTCTCTCCCTCTCTCCCTCTCTCCCTCTCTCCCTCTCTCCCTCTCTCCCTCTCTCCCTCTCTCCCTCTCTCCCTCTCTCCCTCTCTCCCTCTCTCCCTCTCTCCCTCTCTCCCTCTCTCCCTCTCTCCCTCTCTCCCTCTCTCCCTCTCTCCCTCTCTCCCTCTCTCCCTCACTCCCTCTCTCCCTCTCTCTCTCTCTCTCAGTTTCACTCACTCACTCACTCACTCACTCACTTACTCATTCCTCCTCTAGGTAAATATTTACATTAAGGGAGCCATCACCGATTTTGATCATTTTTTAATATGTTGTCAAGGTCATCACCCTGTGTATAATTTACTGCAGGTTTTAGTTGAGGATCGCTGTTTATAAAAAAGCTATGATCTGGAGTAAAAGTTGGAGTAGTTTTGAGGTTAGATTTATTGGTGGTACGATTTATAAATCAATAGATGTACTTCATCTTTAAGATAGATTTTAATAATTTTTCAGATATCGCTTACATCTGATAGTGTTCTGGTACAATGAACATATTACTTCTATTTACCTTTCTCACTGAAATCTCTGTGGTTGATATTTCTTGCGATTTCGAAGGTATTCGTAAAAGCATTTAAAGAATGTAAAAGTAGTAATCTATTATTGTCAATTCATTGAAATTATTCTAAAACAAAATAAACATTTATGTGGCTCTTATATCCTACAATTAACGAAGACAAGTTTTATTTTGCATAAAAATCTACAGTCTACCCATCATTGTATGAAACATGAATGGGTCATGATTTTACTATGAAGAAACTGAATCTTTTTTAACTGTACTTTACAGTAGGTAGCAACATAATACCTTATTTCAACGCATGTATCGAATTTTAATGGGAATTCTTCATTACTAATATTTACTAAAAGGAACTAAAAATATGTTCCACGTGACTAGTACTAAATGATACAATAGAAAAAATGGTGACCATGCAATTTTTGGTCGTCAATTTTGCAGCCGCTTTTTTTAAACAAATCTCCACGAACCAAAGGTGTAGAATTATTTGAAGAAACCATGACAAAACATTTTATTACATCCTGTACAGTTGTTTCGAGACTCAAGAAACAAATTGGAAAACTATTTGCAACGTTACGTTGGCTCGCAGAAAATTAAAACGTCCGAGCGTTTACGTGATTTAAACGGCGTGTGTCACTGGCAAACGTGTTGAACGAGCGACTCGATAAAATCGGCCGAAAGTAAAAAGGTTTTTGCTTCCGTAAACGAGCGGGCACGCGTTCAAATGCAACTCTTGTGTCTTGTTACCGGTGCAATCGCTTCTATCACGCCGTTCACAATGCCCTCCTCTCTGCCGCTGTCTGTCACGACTGCTACGTCGGCGAAATTGTAAATACTCTTCTGCAGCTTCTCGCCTTTTAGCTGGGAAATTGACACGATTATTACCGGCTGCGAGCGTTCCAACGGGTCTTCTTGTCCGTTCTATTCAATACCTTTCAATATACAGTAACTCACATAAATATTCGGACATTCTTAGCAAGATGATAACTTCTTTAATAATGTTTTCTACGACTTGGATTTATGAGAAGTTAGAACAATTAGTGTACTATACGACGTGAAAAAAATGTTGAAAACATTGCAATTGGTCGGAATTGCAGAGAAGATACTAAAAATTATATTTTACAACTTCTTTACATGGGCCTGTATCGAAAATTTTGAAAAGTACATTTTGCAGATCTGTGTCAATTATACATATTCTAAAAATTTCATAAAAATTGGTTGATGCGGGAAAAAAGGACAGGCATTGAAAGATGTTAGAGTTCTTGGATTTATTACAGTTAGAGGCCGAGAATTACGAAAAACTAAAATTTTTACCATCTGTAAACATTTGTAGCTCATTGCAACGTTTGTCGATTTCGTTGAAATTTTCAAAATATGTATAATTAACACAGATCTACAAAATGTATTTTTAAAATTTTCAATATAACTCCACATAAATAAGTTTAAAATACTACTAGTATCGTTTTCACTGCGATTCCGACCAATTACAATTTTTTCAAAATTGTTTTCACTTCATGTAGTAATTGTTCTAACTTTAAAAGAAAAAAAAATAAATCCAACTCGTAGGGTCTAATACTTAAAAAAGTTATCGCCTTATTAAAAGTGTCCAAATATTTATGGGAGTAACTGTACGCGGGTACAGATCGCTGCGCAATCATAGCTGAAAGAAACGCTCTTCGAAACGAGCGTTTCCTGTTTGTCTTTTGCCAAGTGAAATATTGCATTTCAATCAGAAACAATAGTAAAAGAAAATGTAGACAAATAAAAATTGTAAGCCAAATGTAGTTCATAAGATGAAAACAGCGGCAAATAGGACGATTTAAGTAAAATTATTGTACTTTATTGTTCTTAAATAAAATTTCGGTAATTATATAGAAAAGGTCTGCGTACTCTGATTTTGATGAAATTTTAATATGTTATGGAGCAACACATTCTGAACAACTTTTTCCTTTTCCAATATAGGGGGGTCGCATTTAGTTTGGAGATATTTGCAAAAAACTATCGGTAATGTTAATTTCATAATGGAAACCTTCTTTTTAGAAACACTGGGTGCGTGTGAAACACTGGGTCTGTGTGTGTGGTATTGTCTCTTCTCATCTCCACAACGTGTTTACAAACAAAAAATAAACAGATGCAGCCCGAAAATCCAGGAAATGGAATAACAGAAGAAACAAGCAGAATTAACTCTGCTCATACATAGATAGGCTGAGCTTCAATTTTTAAAGACATTTCCTGGATTTTCGGGCCGCATCTGTTTATTTTTTGTTTGTAAACACGTTGTGGAGATGAGAAGCGACAATACCACACCCACCCACCCAGTGTTTCACACGCATCCAGTGTTTCTAAGAAGGTTTCCGTTATGAAATTAACATTACCGATAGTTTTTGCAAATATCTCGGAAACTAAAAGCGACACCCCTATATTGGAAAAGGAAAAAATTGTTCAAAATATCGAAATCTATAATATATTAAAATTTCATCAAAATCGGAGTACGCAGACATTTTCTATATAATTACCAAAATTCCAAATGTATACCTCGGTTAGTATTTTACACTGGTGCAAAATTGAGTCAGCAAAATAAAATATTGTAACTAATAAATTGCATATAACAGAATTAAATTACTAATCGTTTCTGAAACACAAATTAATATAAAATCATACAGCTTTTGAGCAGTTTGTAATTCCGTTTTAATACACACAGAAATAATGATTTTCTGGGGAAATGGTTGTATTGGTTTAATTTTGCTCCTCATTGAACCTAGCGTGTGCAATTAGAGATAGTAAAAGTTTATCCGTAAGTTACACGCGTTCATCGGTAGGCGAACGCGTTGTTTCTCGACACAGAAAGCAACACAGCTATCCATCTGGTGGCACGTGACTGATGTGCACCTGACCCCATCTTTCCCCAGGATTTACTTGTGCGATTGGTGAAACATTGGTGTAGGATAGCAGCGCGTGCCCTGTTCTGCGGAACATCTGCTCAGCTGGATGCAGATGCACGTTGTTGGCTTGTAGCGAGACTCGAAGATGATCTGATGGAATTTTAAGGTGGTGCTTCGCCATCTGTGGCCACTTTTTACGCCCACTCACAATAAGTCACTGTCACGTAAACGAGGACCAATTTCACTAATCTTTCATCGTATCACGAATCACCTTTTAGTAGCTACAAAGTGAAACTTCACTCACGAAACTTGGCTTTGCATTTGGACCGTTTATTTTGAAAGTGGTGTAAGTCCATTTTCTTTTGTTTCGAGAAAATTAAAGGTTAGCATATCTGTCAATTAAAAAATATAGGTTAATTATGTCAAGTTTTGTAATGTTTCTACAAATTTATCAATATATAATTTGATTATATAAATTTCTTTTAGGCGAATTTAACTATAATAATGTATATTTACAGTCTACAAACGGACTTACACCACTTTCATAATTAGTCAACTGTAAAAATCATTTAATTTCAATTTTGAAAAATCAAATATCACTTGAAATATATTTTATATTAATCAAATTTTGTTCATAAATAATAACAAGAAATAAAATAGAAGTAGTACCTCTTATTTTGAACGTTAATTATATTTATATATTGTTAAACTTAACATAAGATATTGCTATTATGAAATTTATTTATGCTCTTTATGTGACAGTGTTTTGAAACATTCATGATGCATAGGAGGTATATGTATAAGGTAATAACTGCTCCATATCCCTATATTATTCGTATGTAATAGGTCTGGCATCGATATACAAGTTTTTTTGTATAATACTCTTAGCCGGTATTTCGCTTAATTTTGTATACTCGTTGCGTATATTTTCCTTTATTTTGTTTAGCAGAATCAAAGTTTTCATAAACAATATCCTCATCATTCTACTTTTTCTCTTTTTACGTTTCACTAATTTCTTTTTCTTAGTGGAATTGTCTTCATCCTCCGATTCTAAGACCATTCTTTTGTTTATATTCATGGGTTTTATTTTTGCGTGAATTTATTTAAAATTAAATAAAATAAATGTTTTCAATTGTAATAAAATAATATTGATTTATTATTTCTTCATACCTCTATCACTATCTGATGTTAATATGAAATTACCCATTTTTGGAGGAAAATAAAATAAGTAACCTATAATAGGCTACTTTCGACACGTGAAATAAAACAAATGTAACCAGTGATCCCGTCACCTTTCGATGGAAATTGGACTTACACCACTTTCATAATCAATGGCTACGCAATTTCTTTTATTCGTCAATTTTAAATTGGTATTTTTTAAGATATTAAATATTAACTAGTTATAAATAAAAAATTTACACTAAATTAAACACAAATTACGTGATCTCATTTTTTTAAAATGGACTTACACCACTTTCAAAATAAACGGTCCATTTATTGAGCTGATATTTTGCCCACTCCTCCTTTGAGCTACCGTCTCTGGCACCTTTGTTTCTATTCTTCACTTTTTCTCAGAAAATCTCGTTCCTTTATTTTAACAGGCTAAAATCAGTGGTCCAAATTAACAGTTATTTTTAAAATAATTTTAGAAAAAGTCATTGAATAAAAATTAATATTTATTTAAATGAATGCCAGCTATCAATATATCTCAATGCAATTTTCCAAAAGTAAAATGATTAAAAAATATTAATTTGTAATATTCTGATTACGCATAACCATTTTAAGTGATTAATATTTTTTCGGTTACTAGCAACGAATATAAGAAACCGGCATTTTTTCGGTTACAGGTAACCATTACCGATGAATTTGTTTGATTAGCAGTAACTATTATCGATGGCGAGAGTTTCATTTTGGTTACTGATAATCATTATTCACGAGAACAAAGTTTTTTGTTTAGCATATAATTAATATCGTCGGCAAAAATTGGTTCTGGTTGCATGCAACTACTGTTAATCGCTAATGTCACTGACAATGTTCAGAAAGGGGTATGGAAATATGTGAAACGAATAAGAAGATATTGGAGAACAATACTTTTATTCGTACATGTATATATTTTCTACCTACGTATATATTTGCTTATATATGTTCTACATTTAATTTAACAAACATAAGTTCTTTTAAATTTGACAGAAGATGGAAATTTGAAAATGATTGAAGTAGCTTGTTGGAATGACATGCATCCATCAAAGCCACGATCTAATATAAAATTCCAGTGATATCAATTTATAGGGCTAAATTAAACACAGTTTTAATGTAATCATTTTTATTAATGAAACAACAGTATCTACAACATAGAATAACATATAATTTTTTGTTTAAACCAAGCATGTATCCACTTCCAGCATGTCAGTTGTTTATTTATTTCATTAAGAGTTTAGTACTGAAAATGGGTACTGATTTTTCTTGATTAAAAACTATTTTGTTTAATTGTTCAATAGTTCGCCGTTTTTTGGCGTCGTTATGAAAAGCAAGGTTTGCATTCGATATTTAACCGAATAAGTCAGCAATACCGCTACCAATGTCTCCAATGATATCAGTACCTGTTTTCGCAATATCTGCTACACCGTCTCCGACAGTGTTGACCAAATTGTTGCCGAGATGACTACCAGCGGTCGCAACATCGTTTACTCCGTCTCCTACGCTATGGGCCAAATTTCCAACGACCTGGCCACCAGCGTTCACAGCATCGCTTACGCCGTCTCCAACACCACGGACCACGTTACCAACGAGATGGCCACCAGCGTTCACAGCATCATGTACGCCGTCTCCAACAGCATGGCCCAAGTTACCAACGAGATGGCCAGTAGCGTTTACAGCATCGTCCAAGCCATTTCCAACACCATGGACCAAATTGCCAACGACTTGGTTACCAGCAGTGGCAACATCCTTTAATCCATCTCCAACACCATGAGCGAGGTTGCCAACAAGATGAGTACCTGCGCCAATAGTGTCCTTCACACCATCGCCAAGACCATGAGCCAGGTTACCAACAAGATGGGCGGTTCCATTTACAGTGTCCTTCACACCGTCCTCAACAGTATTAGTCGCATCCTGCAATCCTTTGACAACGTGGTTCGCGACACCTTGAACTACTCCAACTGCGCCCTGGAAGAAATTATGAATACCATTTGAAATACCGGCGGTGACGTTTTGGGCGGTAGATTAAGCACCCTTTAGAAATTCGCCAGCATCGTGTGCAACGTGACTAGCAATTACTGTGATATGGGCTAAACTAAAGGCTATTATGGCGGCTACTTCCTATGCTTGTCAACAGAGGGACATTACGACAACACCTTTTCCGCTACTACCTGAATCTTCCTCTGTTTGTATATATGTGGGATCAGGACCTCCCAGACCAAATACTGTATGGAGATTAGGAAAAGTAGGAGGGTTCCGTGGGTATGTGTAAGAATTGATCAGCTACAACCGCGAGGGTCCAGGGTTCGATTCCCGGCGCGGAATTCCTCATTTTTCCTGGTTTTCCTAATAGCCTACATATATACCGTCCTAAACTGTCCTTATGACATCCCGCGTCTAAGGCACGGGTCCGCTAGATAGCCTTACCGACGAGTCCTCTAGCGGGCCTAGGACGAAACGCCTCCTTCTCCTTTTTCCATCTTTCCATTAATTTCCAGCCGCCATAATATTTTCGAAGTCATTCAAAGCGTTTTGCGTTTTATGTGATGGGTCACATTTCGAATGTTCTGTATCGCTTTGGGAGTACCGCTCAGAACACTGCTAACTCCAACCTCTGTGATGTTCTTCAAATCGTCAATGATGTTCTTCTGATGTTTTTCATTTGTTGCAGTTGCCTTTTAATGTCATTCTTTATGTCGTCCACTATTTTGGAAACAATGTCTTCAGCATTCTTTATATGATTTTCAACCAGCTGCGTTACATTGTGATGGATTTCTTTGTATTTTTCATTGAAGTTGTGAATGTTTTCCTTGATAGAGTCAATGATCTTTTGTGCAGATTGCAACGTGTTATCTACGTTCTTTGAGATGGCTTCCTGGGTTTTATTGGCGACGTCGGCAACTCCGTGAATGATCTTATCAATTTCGTCATTAACGCGTCCGCGTTAGCGATGTTAGACAGCTCGTTCGTAGCATCACCAACAATTTTGCCAACTTCGCTTTTGATTTGCTGAATGTCGATCTTAACGTCGTCAATGATCTTACCGGTTTCGTCCCTAAGGTTACTTATCGTTTGATTTACGAGGCCCTTCCCTTTGTCGACAATGTCAGTAACATTCTGTTTAATTCCATTGATTGCATTCTTGATCTCGTCAGCAATAGAGCCCATGATTGCTTTGGTTTCATCCCTAGCTTTATCCATGTTTTCTGTTACGTGTTCCAAGACACCAGCAACGTACTTCTGCGCTTCGTGTGCTAAATCTGAAGCATTCTTCAGTACATTTTCCAAGGTTGTGTGTGCGTCATGTGATACGTTCTTAACGATCTTAGACGTATCATTTTGCACTTGATACATAGATTTTGTCAAATCAGTGTTGGCTTTCTCCAAAGCTTCGGTACCGTTCTTCATGAGATTCGCTATCTTTTTGTTGACGTCCTTGATAACGCTGGATGCTTGATTCTTTGCAGTAGCAACGCCTCCTTTGATCTGTTCTACCAATTTGACCAAGTCGGCCTTAGCCTGATTGATCTGGGCCTGAGCGATGTTCTTCGCTTCATCCACGACCTTAGCGGTTCCATTGTGGATTTCCTGAGGAGTCTTGCTTTCCCAGCAAACTTGCGGACCTAGATTTTGTTTTGAATCTCTGAGGCTATTTGTGTCACATTATTCACAATCTGTGTAGCCACGTCAGTGACTTCCTTCATTTGCTGTTCGACACGACAGCATGTTCGGCCGATTCGACGACTTTCTGCAGATTTGCAAGAACATCTTGGCTGGAGTTGCTGTTCTCGATGTTATTCCCGGAGTTGAGGGCATTCTGTGTGAATAATATGATGTAAGCGATTCTTTAACGATGCTTGAATTTAAGTGAAAACCTTTGTTAGCCCAAATGAATCTATTATATTAATAATTTTAATTAGACTTTAGAGGGTTCATTATATATAATACATGTCTAAGAATTATTAGTTTATACTTACAGAGGCAGCAGACTTAGTTCCGTTCTGGGCAACTGGTGCAGCCTGTAGACAATAAAGTAATTAAAATTGATGTTTCGTTGTTACAATGCCAACGAGTATTACATATATATACATAATATATTTTCAATGAAGAAACATGAATTAATGTGCACTATGAACATGTTCATAGAAAGATGTATTAGAAAACATTATAAAGCATGTACATAGTGAATATTATGATCAAAATTGCTTATAAATTCGTATTTTTCAGTAGAATACGTACATTTTTTAACAAGACAAGTAAACGCAATGAAAGACATTTATATACGAAAACGAATTAAGAAATATTTGTAAAATTTTAGATATTGTAGAATATAAAGTACAACTTACCAGTACAGCAGCTACGCTAAAGATGACGAAGATTGGTGGTAAGATTCGGGAAACCATTTTCGGCTCGTTCTCTTCGATGGTTAGCTATGAGAAGGTATTGATGAATCTTGGAGACTGTATGCTGTAATTCGGATTTACAGGGCCTTTTATACGGGCCAGAGCTGTCACGAATGACAACTGGGTCAATAATGAACGAACACATCATTGTATACGAAATCGGCAAGGTTTGTTTGAATAACCTGTTTATCATAACATATGTTCGTCACCACAAATTACAAATTATCGACTATCTAATGCAAATATGTACCTCATTAATTTGATCTTCTTTGAATAATTATTAAGTGAAGTAACCGACCTTACGATTGTATGATCGTGTTACATGAAAGATCTCTTGACTCGAATAAAGCCTAAGTTAATAAAATCTATCAAAGATTGTCAATTGTCGTGTCTTTATTATTATAATTTCAATAATATGTATGAATCGCTGGGTTTTAAGGAGGTATTCACTTTTCAAATCTCTCTAAATAAGTACTTATTTCGAATTTTTTTACTAAAAAACATCCAAGTTTTTTTACTCGGATCTTTGAAAAATGATCTGTTTTATTTAAAATGAATATGAATGCAAATCGGTAGCTAAATCGCAATTCCCATTATACTTGACAGATGCTTTGGAGCCAATGTTCAAATTAATTAATCTAAACTTCCACTACAATGTTAAGTGTTACAGTCCCAATTTATTGACAGTTATTATTAACAAGTTATTTACAGTGTATCCATAAATGAAACATTTCAAACTTATGGTACAGTAGAACCTCGATTATTCAAACTAAACAACGACGCCTGAGAGTACGTATAATAGAATAGTAACCTAATTAAATTTCTAGCTTTGATTGGTATTGATTTGTACAATAAACAGTGTTGAAAATGGGTCGCCATAGATTGAGCTATTTAAACGTGAAGCTTATTGGGATAATAAAGACTTCAGATATTTTCTGTTGGAATAATCGAGGTTCAACTGTACTGTAAGCTTGAAATGCTTAATTTTATATTTTAGATGGTGAAAATAAAATTACTTTATTCGCCGCTTCTCTTTCCACTTAAAATACTATTTTATCTTGATTTTCATACGATGACGGTCCCAAATAGTATTTGAAATATTTTTCTCTTTTTTTTTTAGTGAACAGTGTTCGCAAAGCTTTTTCTCAAACTTTGTACTTCTTTTAGTGGAAATATTGTTCTACGAAGTGTTGCTTGTTCATGAAGAATAATAAAACAAAGTGCAAACATTACACTACATAGTCTACAGTATTGAATAATAATGTACACTAACGATCATGGAGGTATGGACATTTGAAAATTAAGCAGAAAAATAAGTACCAAAATCGATCAACACAAAACAATTTTAGTTTTTCATTTTACAATTATAAAATTAACGAATTATGCACGAATAATTAAACAATATTGAAACAGAAACAAAAAGTTGTATTTTACAACTTTTAAAGTGAAACTTCTTTAGGCGCGTTAGGTGCAAAATGAGACGATGAGACGATGAAACGATGAAACGATGAAACGATGAAACGATGAAACGATGAAACGATGAAACGATGAAACGATGAAACGATGAAACGATTTACTAAAACCTCGATGCGGTAGGAGAAAAACCGATCTGGCGATAAGACGATGAAACGCTGAAACAATGAAACGATTTAGTAAAACCTCGACGCGGTAGGAGTAAAAACGATCAGACTATGAAACGATTTACTAAAACCTCAACGCGGTAGGCGTAAAACCTCTACGCGGTAGGAGTAAAACCGATCTGGCGATGAAACGATGAAACGATGAAACGAAATTCTATTCTATTAGCATATACGGTTGAGGGTTCGGTATTGCTTAATAAAGATTATGATAAACTTCCGATGATGCTAAGTGGAGATTTCAACGTGAACTTTGCATCGGAACAATCAGAATTATTAATAGAATTTTTTAGAAGTAAATTAAGATTGGAAATGGTAAATAATCCTAATGAAACGACAACAAGATCAGGAACAACTCTCGATGCAGTATTTGCAAGACATTCAGACAAAATTGAATAAAGAATATTTATATCATATTTTAGCTATCACAAGCCAATTGTTTCAATAATAGAATCATAGAAAAATAAATGTCATAAAGTGTTAATAAGAATTCGAAAAAAAATTAAAGAAAGAAGTTTCACTTCAGCCATGTGGTCTAAGCACACACCAGTTTTTTTATGTGGACATATATTGGAAATTTAAGAAAAACGTTTTGCAGATCTGTGTCAATTATACATATTCTGAAAATTTCATCAAAATCGGCTGATGCGGAAAATAACGACAGACATAGAATGATGTAAGAATTCTTAGATTTGCTACAGTTAGATTTCAAAAATTGCGAAAAACTATAATGTATACTATCTGTAAACATTTGTAGCTCATTGCAACGTTGACCGACTTTGATAAAATTTTCAGAATATGTATAATTGATACAAATCTATTGAAGGCATTATTAATATTTTCGATATAGGTCCATATAAAAAAGTTGTAAAATATAACTTTTACAATTTTCCCTGCACTTTGTTTCGGTTTCAACATTATTTAATTACGTATGTAGAATTTGATACATTTTATACTTATAAAATGAAAAACTAAAATCACTTTGCGTTGAGCAATTTCTGTACTTACTTTTTCGCTTAATTTTCAAATGTCCATACTTCGATGAGCGGTATAGTACATTATAAACTGAAACACTTGAATTAATCGTAACACAATTTCAACCGCACGAACTTACAATTAACGATCCACACAATGAAAATTCAGAATCGTTTTTTAAGAAAACAAAGGCGATGGTTAACTAAGAGAAAGCTTAGGCAATAATAAAACATTAATGAACAAATGACCGTGTTGTTTGCATGGC
Organism: Sphecodes monilicornis; assembly: GCA_913789915.3. Lineage (NCBI taxonomy): Eukaryota > Metazoa > Arthropoda > Insecta > Hymenoptera > Halictidae > Sphecodes > Sphecodes monilicornis. Next base: position 27,860,352 of record OU565284.1, read on the forward strand.
TCGGGAAAAATAGGTTTTACAAAATGGAGAAATAGAATGGAATATTTTTATTATTTCGAGTGATACAAGATTTGGCTTATAAATTATTTTGACATAGTAGTTACATAAAGAAATAGTTATTTGAAATATATATTTTAACATTAACATCTAGTTTTATGTATAATATAATACATTTATTTTGTTTGTAAATAACTGAAAATATTCCATAAAATTAATTTATACATGTTACTGATTTGCTTTAAGCAGAACACATTTTTCGACACAATTCTCTATTTCCTATATTCAAATGTAAATAATAAATAGTAAATAGTTTACAGTCGAGTGTGAATATTAAATAGTATTTGCTTAAGATTAAAGCATTTTCAAATAGTATATGCTTATGGAAATATTTAAGTTTTCAGTATTTTATCTCAAACCATTTCAAATTTTCCATAGCCCCGGTTGTTTGTGAACGATCGTCTTATCTGCTAATGTTAAACATACATATTACGAAAGAAACATTCGGGACAATCTAATAATTCCCAAATCCACGATTAAAGCAGACACGGCACAGAAAGTGGGAACACATACGGACGTTTCGAATGACCGGCAGTTCGATTCAACCACCATGACACTTCAGTTGAATAAAACGCGGAGCCGAAGATTCCTTAAAGGTACAGCACACATTTCAGTCTGTCTTAGTCCTTGTAAGAATTTTCGCTGAAAGGAAACGCTGGGGTTGAACGAGCCTATTTAGTTTTCACGAAGGCGAGCACTCGAGAATCTTTGGAATAGCTTTCCATAATTTGCAACCTACAAAACCTTGCAGCGATTCGCCGCGAAGAAGCAATCCAAAGAAATCTTGAAGACCCGTTGAAAGAGCCCGTGGCTCCGTGAAATGGCGTGCAGGGCACGAAAGAAAACCGTCCACGAATCAGTGGACGTTAGGGTCTCTCGAAGGTCCCGGTGACGTCGCGAGTCGCTGGCCCATGAATCCGGGTCTCATTTCGGGGACAATAGGCGAACATGTTGCTGTCTTGTTGGTGACCTGTGTGCATTAGTGGTTCTCGACCCCCGTAGAAAAAAAATGCCACGTGCATCGTTAATGGCGGATGGAACCTGCTACGCGATTCCGACTTAGAAGCAGCAGGTGTCTGGGACGGGAATTGCTTCTCTGACTCATCGCCAGGTGATGTCTACCGGCGTGGACGAAGGAACCGGAAGCACTTGCTCAGAAGGCAAACCGTTTTCTTAAAGTCGGCGACGAGAACGAAAGTTTTTGCTGTTCCCTAGCTACTTGTACGCCGTGATAGCCCTTTTTCATGGCTCCGTGACTCGGGCAAATGGTATTGGGCATGATTGGGTCTCATGTTCCGCAAGACGTTCACTCGGTTCTATTAGGCGTAAGGAAAAGTTCGCTCGTTTCATTTTCCTTAGAAATACAGTAATTTATTTCAAGTTTTTACAAACAAGTCCACCTGTTATAGAGTAATTTCAGGAGAGATAGACCATGTTGTTAAAAACATTTCAAAATCAAATATTTTTGAAATATTAAATACTGTTACGGCATTGTGATCAATGTAAAGTCGCCGTAATGTAAAACTGCCCTGTGATGGACAACCCCTAAGGAAATAATATAAGAGAGGGGTTGTCAAGAAACTGTTAACCAACTGACATTTGAGGAATCGATCTCACATTTTTAAATCTATGTAAATAAGTGTAAATAAAGTGTTCATTGAAAATACCGTGATGAGTGACACAAGATACGTACAGGAAAATGTAAAATACTTTACTCATCAATTTCTGCAATGAATGATCTTTTCAACGACATATAATTATTATAACACAATATTATTACGAATAACTGCGGAAAGAAAAAATTAAAATTTTGGCTGTGGAAGATTTCTCTCTCAGACCTACTACAGGTGAAATAGACCACTTTCATAGAAGTTATTATTTAGTTTATATTTATTTTTATGAAAAAAATTGTTTAATACAAAAAGATTATTTCGGTACACTTCTTTATTTTTTCGCACAATCGGTGCACATATTTTCAAACTTGAAGCATCCCTCATGAAGCCAGCGAGAACGTGCAACACGTTTCATCTAGTCAGTCGTCTGTTTTGTTGGTTTCGTTGTAATTTTCGTTCCGACCGTCGCACTGATTTTCATTCCAGTCTTCATTTATTTCTCCATCATTACCTGAAGAAACTGAAATCTCCTTCATCACTATCAAGTATATGTGGTCCAACTATCCCCAATCGCATGAGATAGATTATACATAATAAAATATCATCGTTTTAGGTTAGAATTACAACGAAGCGTTATTAAAGCTTAGTTTTTGAGAATGGGGTAAACATCTGGCCACACAATAAAGTAATCTTATTTCTTATGACAACGTAAGAAAGTATTTGTACTTACCAAAAATTAAAATGCTGATTTCCTGTACGATTCTGTAAAATTAAAAAGTTGAGAGTCACGCTCGATCGTCTTCGGTAAAACGAAAGATTACTAACCCATTCCACATTTGGCGAGTACTCTGGGAAATGCTTTCCCGGTCAGTTTCTCCAGTCGATCCATCTCTTCTGAAATTACCCTACGTTTTCCTTTATCAGATACGACCTTCTGCCAACGTTTTGGGAGCTTATTGATTCCTTTAGATTAGGTCTTGTCTTTTGATGCGAACAATTCGTCGATCGCCATTTGGAAACCGTCAAACCACATTTTTGTCTCTCGTTAAGAATATCTTATAAAGGTCGGAAAAGGAAATAATTAGATGGCGCTAAGTCGGGAGAATATGAGGGATTTGGAAGAATTTCCTAATCAAGTCCGTATATTTTTTGCATTTTAATGTTTTCGCGGAGAAGCTGCTCCGTGCATCTTGAAACCTGAAATTCACTCTCGCTTACAAAGGAACATGCCAAACTCAGACTCAACGATTTTGATAAAATTTCTGTGACAGATATTTCTCGAAAAAATATTTGACACTTTCTTTTATCAGCAACCATCCACGTTGAAGGGATGAAAACAGCCCTCAAAGTTGAGAGTCAAAAATTTGTTTAAATATCTTGAGAACTAGAAGGTGTAGAAAATTATTTTTCAAATTACGTCTTTTTAAATTACAAATACAATCATGTAAATAAGTTTTTATCGAATAATTAGTTTAAAATCCATATTATTATATGTACAAAGTAAATTCTCTGTTTATACCAGCTAAACAGTGTAATGAAAATATTCGTGTCATTTCTGGCTATATTTAAGTCTCGCCATTGTTGCAAATTGTTTTCCATTTGCAGACATCTTGTGGGCTAGTATTTCCAAGGGTTTTCTATGGGGTTGATGTCCGATGAACTGGCGGGTCACTGCATTGACTTAATATTGTTGTTGGGATACCATTTTCTACTTTGTTTCGATTTGTGCACGGCCACGCTATCCTGATGAAATATGGACTCATCCGAATCCAATTCTTTCATCAATGGAATTAATGTTGAAAAAAAATGTTGTTATGTAAGTTATGTACTTAATGCGTTCTATTCTACTGTACCTACACTACTAATGTATAACTGTAAGATGTATACGTATAACCAATTGTATATCAGACATTATGTTAATCCTAATGTATAGTTTTATAACCTCCCATGGGGAATTCCACTTAAGCTTTTAATAAAAAAAAAAAAAAAATATCTCCAACAATAGCAGAGATATTCAAGTGCTAGTTTTTACTGGACCACCCTGTATTATAAAAAGATAACAAGGAAACATTTGTAATACGAAGTATTATTGACGAGAACTTGAAACGAGAATATCAAGAAAATGAAAACGTGTGACGTGCGGCGTTTTTCCTTATAAACACAGACATATCTCAATACCATTCTGACTCGGTGAAGCAGAATATCGGCGCTGCTCGCGGCGCAGACGATTAGAATATTCGATGGAGCTCTCGACGTTTGCTGGCGTCGCGTAGTCGGATCCTGAAGAAAAGGAGAAGTGGCCCGATATGCATGGGACTGGTGTCGGTGTCTGGACGTACACCGACGACCTACGCACGCACGTGCGAATTCACGATCGAACGCACGCGTTTCTCAGTCTCGCATCGTGGCGTTTTCCCAGCCATGGTTCGCAGACGGAGCCCAGGGTCCCGTCGGTTATTCTTCTGGGTTCTGGCTTCGTTTCAGCCCTCGTCCCGGCAGTCTTATATTCCACTTTCAGCTCTTCCGCCTACTCTTCTTCTTCTCCCCCCTTTCTTTTTTTCCTCTGCTTCCTACTGCAATGTGGGTAGCCGCCGTTGCGCAATCAGGCGTCCCCTCTGTAGATTTTATTGTTCCGTGTACGAACGAGTTCGGTAGGTATCGGTAGCAGAGACATTTACGGCGATGGTAATCATCCGTTCAACGCGAAAGGGGAATTCGACATTACTTGGCTTCGCTTGCTAACCTCTTGCACTGTGATCCATTTCACGGTTACAGCGATCACAACTTCTTCGTCGTTGAAAACGTTCTAGAAGAAAGAGAGACTGCGTGCCTATTTTGGAGCATCGAATGTCTGTATTTTCTCTAATGGCCACATATGAGGTGTGATTAAAGAGAAACCAAACTCTGTCCGTTTCTCTGCGAAGGTTTGGGATCATTATAATTGTGATTTCTATCGATCGAATTTTGAATTATGTTAGAGAAGATGTTATTGGCGCAAGGTTCGATCTTTTTGAAATTCAACAACAAATTTGCAATTTAATTAATACCAACGTTTCGATCCAGGTGCGGATCATTATCAAGGGAATATTGCGTCTGAAAAATTACGTTATTTTAGTACAAATACATCGGGATGTTAATATTCACGATTTTGAAGAAAATCAATAATGGAAAGACCAAAAAATTAATTTTGAAAGGTAGACTTACTTGCTGTGCACTATTTTTCATAAAGCCGGAAAAAAGAATTATTTTTCAATACAACTGAGTAAGAGTTGCGTTGGCAACGTGATTGTGCCATCGTGGCCAAACGTAATTGAGCCATGTGCCAGTGCAAACCTGCGAGTTAGCTGGTTATATAGGAAGACAACGTTAACTGTTTCATTAGTCGATAACGATCGTTGGAAGTTTGAAATCGATTTGGGCGGAAAATTTGAATGGCGTAACTGAAACTTTTTCAATTGACCTGTCCTACATGAAACAACGCTGTAGATCTTTAAGTTAAGATTTTTTATAAAAAAATGTGAAGTGGCGCAAAACAGTGAGAATCTATTGTGATTATTGGAAATATCATCATAACTACGTATTACTGGTTCAGTAATGTCACGTAGTAGTCATGAATCTTAGGTGTTTCATACCTAAGATTAACTGTTTGTTGTTTAATCATGTGAATAGTTTCCAATAATAATCTACGTTGTAGGTTAGATTCTCGGTCAATGATCTTCACATTTTCAAAATCAAAACGATGGTCAAATTCTATTGAATATTTAGTTAAAGCAGTGTGTTGTGTAGGGGAAAGAAAAATTTCAATTCCAAACAATTCACATTTCCAAACATTTGGGATAATGTTTGACGGCTTTGCCGATCGCATCTACGGTACCTTTGCGTATTAGTTTCTCAAGTTTCATCGATCTGCGAATGGCTCCATACGTGTTATAAATAGATCACGGATTTAATGTATTTATTACAAAAATGTATACGTTGGACACGAAACAGTATATACATTTGGAGAATCTAAAAATCTTATTGTATTACTTACAGCTCATTAAAATGTTTAAAAAAAGAAAGACATATCTATGTAGCTCGTGCGTCTGGCAATTAACTCAGACAATTATGTTGCATAAAAATCTGCAGTCTAGTTACGAACAATTTAGTGGAGCTAGGTCTGTGTGGCTCTGCGATTTGTCACTTGCCATGAAAAACAATGGTTAAACGTGAAATTTGTTGCCAAAATTGCAAATATCTGCCATAAAGACATTGAAACTATTTCTATTAACAGTATTACTATTACTTGTAACTTCGAGACCCTCAGTATACCACATAAGGGTTGAAAAGAGAAATTTAGCTACATAGTGTTGGAGTACTTGATCATTAAATTTCCGATTTATGGAAAATCGTGAATATTTTAACTGGGTTCATTTTGTTAAAAAATATAGGACAACAATGAGCTTGGTCTGATTTGAAATCCTGAGACTTCGACTTTCACAAACTATAATTCGTTTTTACCTAAGACAGTTTTGCGCGATGTCACGGGTGAAAAACTGGACAGATGTTAGTAATATAATAATATTTACTTAATTCAGCCTCACGACTAAGAATGGGACTTGACTTTACGTAAAATTTAACTTAATCTAAGCACATTCACTCGCTCCCATTCACTTTCTTTTCTTCCTTACTTCTTCTAATCTTAATTAATTTTCTATCCTATCTACCCTGTCTATCCGATCTATTGCACACTCGATCATATTACTCCTTGTATTTCCTATTCCTTTGTCTCTTCTTTGCATTATACCTCTCCCATGAAAACTGGACAGACGTTTTCCCTCGAAAATGAGGGAAATCTGTATTGATTCACAACACAGATCTACATAAAAAATTGTAAAATACAACTTTTAGCATTTTCTCTGCAATTCCGACTAATTGCAATTTTTTCCAAATTTCTTTTTCACGGTATGTAGTAAAATAATGGTTCTAACTCCTCAACAAAAAAATCCAAATCGTAGGTTCCGATATTAAAAAAGGAATCATCCTTTTAACCAGTTAACTGTTTCGACCTGTTTGGAAAATGCGTATTTAAATTGCGTCGCACAAATTTAGCGATGACGAGTATACTCGTCAAACGCAGAGTATGTGTAATATGAAATTAGGTTGTAATAAAATGACTTTTATTTTTTTATTTATTTACTTAAATTAACATAAATATTTTGCATATGAACGAAAAAAAAACATAAAAAACCAATTTCTTATTTTAATTTACTGTTAGAGAATGGTATTGAGCAAAGCATGGTACAATGCATAATGGAACTTCGCAAGTTGAACACCAATATCGGATTAGCTTTTGAAGTTGAGGGTATACAGGGAGAGTCCGAAGAAACAGAACACCTAAATATCTACGTTACTTTTAGTTGTACAAAAAATTTAGGACAAAGTTACACTGTTTGAAGGGCCACATGTAACGGTGTAAAGGAAAAAATTTTCAAGGTCATTTTTTTGAGATTTCAAGGTCATCAATTTTTTTTAAATAGAATGATATATCTTCGTTAACGTAATGTTGTAGCTGACAAAATAACAAATTCATCCATGTAACACAATATGACCCACAAATGACCTTCAACCCAGAAAAATGGAATAAATAAAATTCAACGTGTAAGATTAATTTGCTTTATTTCTGTTACGCAAAATGTTCAATGTTCCTTGGGCTGCTTACATCCAAATGTATCGCAATACACAACATAATAATAGATTCGGTGTTGACAGGAAGACATTTATAATATCATAAATACCTTCACCTCTGCGTTCGTACAGAATCGTGTTTATCAACTACTAACACTGTAGACGACATGAAAGAAAGAATCGTCAGGGCTTGTGCGTCGATTCCCTCAGAAATGAATTACCTAGCAGTACGTTCTGTAACTTCACGGCTAAATGAATGTATAGAATGAACATTTTGGATAACAGAAATAAAGCAAATGAATCTTACACGTTGAATTTTATTTATTCCATTTTTTTGGGTTGAAGGTCATTTGTAGGTCATATTGTGTTACATGGATGAATTCGTTATTTTGTCAGCTACAACATTACGTTAACGAAGATATATCATTCCATTTAAAAAAACATCGATGACCTTGAAATCTCATAAAAAATGACCTTGAAAATTTTTCAAACAGTGTAACTTTGTCCTAAGAAGTTTTTTTGTACAACAAAAAGTAACGGAGGTATTTAGGTGTTCTGTTTCTTCTGACTCACCCTGTATAATCCGGCAAATGTTTCCCGATTCGACGGGTAGAGTTGGGTTTGGCTCGTCGACTTACGGTCGGTGTTACACTTTGAATTGGATATGATGCAATTGTTTGTTCAATGTATTCCAATAAGAAATTATTGCATAGTCTAAAACAATATATAAATCCGTAATTGCTTCTGTGATGACTAATAAAAGACAACGATACATTTACGAAAAATAACTCATACCATATGCGATTTTTTTATATTAATTATTTATAAACTTTTATTTGTTCCTTTTATTTCGACGGACCTCAAAATATTTCAAACATCTTGAAGTTCACGAATATATTTTAGTTTTCACTAAAACTGCAATTTAAATTGCAAACTGGCTCTACTTATTACTCATGACGAATATACTCGTCATAGCACATTTTGCACTTTTTTCTTGATGAGTATACTCGTCAAAAACTGTGAACTGGTTAAGAGTATCCGAATATTTATAGGAGTCGCTGTAGGCGCAACGCGTAAACGCGGAAAGATTCGCTGTCTACGACTCGGGCACAGTTCTAGAAACAACGAAGTTCACGGTTCGAGTGTTGATCTATTCTCGGCGTCTCGTCACGAAGTATCGTTTCCTCGGCGATTAGTAACGCGATATTCCACTCTCGTTGGTAAATTGTCCATGCCTCCGCGGGGAGTGTATGTATTTTCTAGGTCGCGGCTCACGCAAGACTTGCTACGTTAATTCGAACGTCTCCGAAGGGAATCTGTCTTCCTATCTTCTTGCTCCAGCGACTTTTCCTTTGCGGATCAGCCTGTGAAATCTAACGCTCTCTCGGCGCTTCGCCGACTCCTGGAACCTTCTCTGCTCGAGTCCTCGCGCTCCTCAGTTTTCGCCTTAGTGGACCAGAACTGTCTCACTGATCTCAGGTTCTGGGAACAGACTCAGCGGTCCCACATCCCGCCCGAGTATCGAATAAGACTGTGTGTCTAATCCGATTGTCGGCGGACACGAACATCTTGTCTGTCGCGTATGCGAGACGAAATCATTAGATTGTCAGAGAGATTCCGGATCTCAAGGGTAAGGGAGTCTTTTTGTCGAGCGCTTCGTCTAGGGCCTAGGCTCTAAGGTAAATTTGCACTGTGTTGTTTCTTAATTGGTTCTCATATAGTCAGCGATAAAAAGATAGAAATAAAATATCTATTAATTTGTTAATTTTTATTCAGTAAACAACATAATTGACATTTCTTGTACATACATACATCATTTTACACTCTTCTTGTTTATTTCATTCAGTTGGTAAAACTAAAATGTTATGGCTCCGCATGAATTTATCTACAAAAATGTAAATTTTCTAGACAAATTAGAGGGAAAAAAATGATAGGACCTGTATTTAAGATATAGAATGTAGAAAAATTTACCAATTTTGACGAATATACAACATTTCGTAGCACCTCTCTTAATCTCTTAATTGTTTCCTGTCTTTATTCGTCAAAAGTTAAAAATTGTCGGCTCTTGGCATATACCGCTCTCGCAAGGTTTCCCCAGATATTTTCAATAATTGTTAGATTTGGAGATCCTGCTGGCTAGTCGAGATTCTTAATATTTTTTGTTGTATAAAACGTTTTAACTATTTTGGATGTGTGAACGGAGGAATTGTCACATAGAAATATGAAATTAATACCAGCAATTCTTGGGGCATGTTTATTTATTAATAATGTCCTCCTTAATAATGTCTAAATATTTCTGACTATACATTTCGCTACTAGTAGACTTGATATCCGTCTTTCCATGGTAGCTTGTATTGCCTCGAGTAATAACTTCGCTACCACTCATTTGACAACGGCTTAATAATTGAGTTTCTTTCCATAAATCATAGTAATCGTAGTTGAAACCGCCTGTCTCGTCCATCTTAAAACGTTTTGCGTGAGTAAATATTATTTTTCGTCATTTTTTCTTAAATCGAATATATTTCTTCGCAAATAGAAATCGAACACTTCTGTACCGTGCCGTTAATACCGTTTCCTCTGCAATTTTGATCGTTTAAAGTGCTTATGCTTTCGTAAAACTCGTTGTATATTTTTTAACACCAGTATGTTTGGCAATTTATCTAGCGGACATCTTCAAATTCGATGGTAAGCTCAAAATTGCACGCTTTTGGTGTAATGTTAACGCTTTTGTCGATTTATAGCGATTGGGGACTACAATAAATGCATATAAACCCCATAAAATAAATCTACTGGAGACTTCTCGCGACATGTCATATTAACGCTTCCTGAGCAGATTTACAACAGAGAAGGGAAAATATGACGCGCGTCCTGTCATATTGTCCCACTTGAGATGTGTAATGTTTACGTCTTTTTTAATCAAATTTACTGTACAGATATTTAAAATTATGTGTGCAATATGATAGATATACTAAAAGGTACATTTTCTTCCGATATCATATGAAATTACAAAGAAACATAGGGTGTCCTATCTTTTTGTCCATGACCGTACAATATGCAGTACCTCAATACTCTTTCGAATCGCAAATTGTGGAATAGAATAATATTAGAAAATAACAGCTTACAGAATTAAGTTCTATCGCTGAATACATTAAGATAAAACACCCTTAAAACTGACGCAAGTTTTGTTTCAACACGTGTCGCCATCTATTAGCTACAAGCTTTAAAAGTTAACATAACAAGAAACGACATCTCTATCTTCTTACAGAATTTTTGGTTTGATCAGTTCCCAGGTAGCACACGACGTGGCAAAGGCGTCCATTTTACGTCCATTTTAGGTCTAAACGTATTACGACCTAAAATGGACGTCTTAAAGACGTTCGAAATGGACATCGTTGCGACGTTTGAAATTTACGTTTTTAAAACGTCTTAATTTAAAACGTCCTGATAATATAATTATTGCAACCTTGAAGGTTGAATTTCTGAGTTGATATTACGCGAAGAAAATTTTCGGGAAATATAGTGAAATTACTCGTCAGTCATTAGGTTTAGGGCTAATGAAGGTCAATACTTATATACTCAGAATTCAACAATCTTCCATATTTTGGTATAAAAAATATGGTATTCCATTTAAAAAAAAAAAACAAAGTCGACCTTCAAATCTCCGAAAAGCTTCCACCTATAAAAAAAAATAAATATACACTTCAGATTATGCAACTTCTGTATACAAAACTTCTTCGTGCATTGCATACTTTGGAAGTTATAGAGGTGTGCAAGCTACGTGGACCACCCTGTATAGTCATTTACATTTAACCCATTGCGCTGTCCTTCCTTGCGCCCGAAACTTTCATCGTTCATTACACAAGTAAATATTATCAGAATTATATCACATTTGGTACCATTTTCATTAGAAAAATGCCGCGAATATGTTGGTGAAAGTTCCATAAAAAAATTATGAAAAATAAAGAAGTTTTGTTATTGGATTAGTAGTGGTCTTACACCGATATACTCGACCCGTATTATGTTACATTTTTCGGCGACCGAGGCCTCTCGAGCTTCGGTGTCCATCCTTCCGTTCACCAGAGGTCGAAAAATAGTATCTTCTACACGATAATTGACGCCGGCCGGACCCGTGGTGGCGACAATTAACGATGAAATACTGTAGCTGTAATTTGCGGCAATGGGTTATGGGCCGTGTGCTGTGCGCCGATGTTCAATTTTATTTCAATTTACAAAATAGTGGACAACATGGTTATCTTAGTAAAAGAGAAGAAATCTGAAGGACAGAACAGTGAAATAAATGACTGTACTCTTAACACTAGATTTACGGGGCCCGTCAAAATGACTTACGATTATTAAGAGTGTAAGGAGGCATTCGTGAGGAATTATTAAATAGATTTATTTTTTTGTGTACATATTACAATAAAAATCGCTGAAGATCTAAGTAAATACAATTTTATTATTTTTATAAAGCAATGTAAAATAATCAATTTTAGTGCTCCGTAAACCTAGTGTTAAATAAAGGTCGAATGGTCACCGGAGTTATTGGAGTAATCACTGTGGTCTCTGGACATCGTACGGGTCAATCAACAAGGGGAACACATGGTTGACTGTATGAAATCGATTTCCCCATTGGAACTCATAAATTTAAGGGTGTAACGGCACGAATCGAGAGGTTAATGTGCTTATAACCAGTTTCGTTCGGCCTAGTTTCGCGTATGTATTTAAATACTTGTACCTTGTACCCATACGTTTGTGCACTCCATTATGTCGGTCCTCTGTTGTAGGGTACAAGATTCGTATAAAATTGTATCGATAAAAATTGTCGATTTTTAACGAAAGAAAGAGACGCCTCTGATTTTCTTTCATTTTCGTTTTACACTATAATCTAATTACGTTTTCATCCATAATCTCGTATTTCAAACGAACGCATCAAACTGCAGCACTATTACAGAGGAATCACAAGTATCACAGTATCTAATATAATTTATTCGGAAACTATTCATTTATAACACGATGTATTGTACAATTTCTTAGTTCAAATAACTCTTAGACACTTGTGTCACGCAGTGAGCAAGTAATTCTAGCTCCTTTAAATCGAGATAAAATCATAATTTCCTAGAAAATATTAGTTAAAGAACAGAATTTCTCTACATGTAATCATTTGAAATGATCACATGTTAGTTTATTTGAACAGTCAAATCATTTCGTCAAAATTATTTCATCATTTGAATTTCGAATGAAATTCGAACCGCTTAAATTTTTTATGAGATGTTAGAAAGAGTTGTAAAAAAACAACTTTTAGTATCTTGTCCTCAATTTCGATCTATTGCAATCTGTTGAACGTTTTTTTGTCACGTGATGCAGGAAACTAATTATTTTAACATCTCGAAAAAGAGTCAACTCGTACGGTCAATTCTTAGAAATGTTAATGTCCTTTTAAAAGTGTCCGACCATTATAGATTGGTTGTATAAAATGAAAGTAACTTGGACAAAAAAATTTCCAGTTTTCGTAATGGGTTACACAATTCTTTCTTTTGTTCATTGATTGTTATTCCACGAACGCTTCTCGTGATCCGGTGTTCTAACAGTAAACGGGAACTCGCGTGCCGCACGGTGCGTATACGTGGAATTTTCAAATGCGAATAGGTGCACTGGGCGCGGTCCCGTATTCGAGGGCAACCAGGAAAGAAAAATATGAATAACGTAACCAGCGGTTGGTTGCAGCTCGATAGAGGCGTTGCTCGGTTCACTCGTTGTTTTTCTTATCTCACGGCCGTTCAACGTATTCCCCTGCCGTTCAAGAGCAATTATTCCGTTCTTTACCTGTAGATTCGCCGGAGCTTCAGTTTTCGTTTTCCTCTGAACTCTGACAAAGTTTTCTCCGACCGGAAACCTCTGGTTCCCATACTCTACCGCTACTCGAAGCAGACTTCACTACTTGAAGCAGAGATTCAATTATCCTGGTATTACATTACGATTTCAATTGAATCAAATTAAAACGAATTCTCCTTAACATATATCCGACCGGCATATATCTGTTCTTTTTTTTTTATATTTTTTAATAAATTGTCATTTCATCTTTCGATAATGTTGATGGATTATTTTAACCAGGGGTTGAAAACAGTCATGACATCGATTCCTGTTCTTGGAACAGTTACGGAGAATCGAAAAAGTCTCATAACTGTTACAAGGTGTATCACTTCTGACTTACGGTGGCTCACGAAAGTATTCGACCGCATATTAAATTGGAATAACTTTTTTAAAATAGGACCAAATAATTTGACTTTTTCTTTAGCAACTACAAGCACTGATTTACTAAGTGGCATGCAAAAAAGATTTGAAAAAATTACAGTTGGTAGGAATTACATGAAAAAATAAAAATGGCACTTTTTAAAACTTTTTTATTTCAGTTCGCAATGTAAACAATACTGTTTGGAAAAACATTTCATCACTTTCATATTTCTGTATACCCCATTGAGAAAAGTGTACGCGGTTTCCAAAGTTTCTTTCGTGGAGCTCTTGGTGAAGAAATAAATGGAAAGAATGAAATTTTTGTGAATGAAGAATCCGGAATATGCTTGTGACACTAATACCGGTTTCACGTCCAAGTTGCCTTATACTAACATGGGAGTTTTGATTAACTTTAGCGATGATATTGTTCACATTTGCTTCATGAGTAACAGTCTTACGTCTCACACGAATGTTTCTCTTGACACTACCAGTCTCACAAAATGTTTTAACAATACTCGAGTATGCAGAACGTGATGGACAAGAACGTTCTGGAAATCTGTCTTTGTAAATTCGTATTGCTTCTCTTAGACACTCTCGAGCTTCACCGTAAATTAAAACCATTTGAATTTTTTCTTGTTCTGAATAACGCATTATGGATCGCTTGTCGACACACTGAGAAATCTAGCAGTGAGCAAACTCTTAAATACATATCTCTCTCAGTCATATTTTACATTTTAATTACAGACGTATATAAAAAAGTTAAAAATCATAACATATTTCTTCGCAATTTCGATCAATGGACATTTTAAATGAATTTTTTAAATACAGTGCTTAGTAAACTGTCGAATTTTAAAAAAGTGATGCCTTCTTGAACAGTGTGCAAATACCTTTTTAGTTGTATAACATTTGAAGAAATTATGAAACATCTACTGCAAAAATGTCTCACCCCTGTCTCTCATAAGTGCCGGCATTTTTAAACGTTCTTCCGGAAGTTGCTAAGAGAACTGAAAAAATGACGGAATTCAAAGGACGAAACGCCACCTTTCGCGGCACCGGGGACGAAATAGCGAGAAACAATTACTTAAAGACATTCCAGAAAATCGACAGCACTATAAAGGACGAAAAGAAAGGACATTCTCCGCGTCAGCACGGAACTCGGAGGATGTTCCGCGAGGAATTACAGATGTCTATTCAATGTTTTCCTACGGAGGAACGCGGCCGTGCTAATGACAATAGTTTCGACGGTTCTTCTGGCCGTTAGCTCGTGCCAGCGATCCTTCTCGACCGTAATTTCTGCCCGGGAAGCTGATTTTTTACGAAACCTCGTGCAAGGTCTTGCTCGTAAACCGCGGACGTAATGCGGAGCAGACATTTCTTTTGAGGCCCCTTTCGTTCAAACATCTTTCCTTCTACTGCCGTTTCTTCAGACTCGAGCGACTTGGGAATAATGGCCACCACCGAATGACGCTAACGCGTTCGTTTCTACGAAGAAATTCTAGCGAATAATGTAACGCGAACGTTAATGATTGGCCGATCTATTTACTTTGGCTGTTGAAAATGCACTGTTTGCCTTGCTGATTTTTTGCACGTTCGTATTGCATCGATGTTACATACGTGCAACGATCACGATTGATGTTTTGCACTTTTATAGGAGACAAAACCATACAAATCGGTGTTATTAAAAAGAATTTGTCCTTCCCATATATACTGTGTTATTGTCCACTTCATGAGAAGTATTGTTCAGTCAACTATAATTTACGCCTATAAAAATTATAAAAATAGAACGAACTCGTAGCACTACAAGTTATTTTACGGTTACAGTGATTATAACTGCTTTCTAGTTCATAATTTTTTAGAAGAAGAAAGAAGTTTATATTTATCGTATGTCTATGTATTCTCCAATGTTTATATATATATCCGTAACAACAAAATAGAATTTTATTTCAGCATGTAGGAAATTAATAACATACATATTTAGTAGATTCTGTTCGCAATCTTCAATTGCGAGTCTGACTCGTTGTTATAACGCAAGGGATTAATAAAACTAAAAACACTTACTTTTGGCCGCGACAAAAT
Organism: Sphecodes monilicornis; assembly: GCA_913789915.3. Lineage (NCBI taxonomy): Eukaryota > Metazoa > Arthropoda > Insecta > Hymenoptera > Halictidae > Sphecodes > Sphecodes monilicornis. The sequence continues at coordinate 27,875,996 of OU565284.1, forward strand.
TATAAGACATATAATGTTTTTTGTAAGAACTGAATATGAATACTTTATTTTTATTGTTCATTAACAGCATATACAGCTGTCCTTATTTTTTATAACCTCCAACAGTCTTTTTTTATATAGATTTATGCTGCTTTTTTAATAGTTCTCTCTTAAACACGTTTACTTTTCTTTGATGCAAATTCTTAATCGTAATACGCCTATTCTTTTTCTTTTGGAAAGGAACGTACCATCTTACTATATGTACAACTTGTGTACAACTGCATTATCGTGTTGGAAAATAAATTTTTATTTGACTGTATTACGTTTATATTTTACCAGATACAGTCTATATCTATCCTATTATTCATTTTTATACTAATAAACTTCATAATAGTTTTTGCACGAAGTTTCCATTCATTTATTAAAGAAATATTCCTTATTTCACAATTACTAGAGGTATACGAGAACTCGAAAATGTCGGGTCGAGAATTTTATTCGAGATCGGGATTCGGATTCTCGAAAATTTCGGGATTCTCAAATGTACCAGGATTCTCGAAAATTTTCGACATTTGCGATAATTTTCGGGATTCCCAAACACATTCAGGTTTCCAAATGTATCGGGATTTTCGAGAATTTTCGCGATCATTCTCGAGAATCCCGATACATTGGGGAATGTGAAACATTCCAGAACCCGACTCGTTTCGACCCGTCCCACAGTGGGGCGAAACGCCGAAAAGTTTGGTCAAAACCTAAACATACATAAATTTTCTTGTGGACGCATTTTGACCGTTGTTTAGGGTACTTCTTTTTTTTTAATTGAATTGTTTAGGTCACATGCCCCTTCTCAAGTTATTAGTGACCGCAGTGTATTTGTTTCAAATTAGATGACAAAGCCCAATATCCTTCAGGAATGCTAGTATTTGAACGCACGAATTTTCCTCTTGTAGCATATTTTTTAGGTTTGTTATTCCATATTGTGAGGGTACTTTATTGATGGTCCTACAGTGGGTTGTACGCGAAAATGATCACATTTCTATACCTGAGTGACAATTTCGGTGTATACATCAGTCAAGCAGTTGTCCTTACGGTGAGCAGGAGTGTGAACCATTGAGTGTAAAGCGCATAACTTTTTTTAGAAAGTATTATATTCAATTCTGTGAAGTGGATGCTGTTTGTGGAAATAAGTAGAATGTTTTTAATACTAATATGTGTTAAATATTGTTAATCATCAAACGTATAAGTTAGTAACAAAATAAGGTAGAAAGTGCTATGTATCAACTTTGAAGATGTAGAGAAAAAGTTGTATGCATCCCAAGGTCTAACCAAAATCGGTGCGACGCGACGCCAAGTAACAACCGCATTATACGTTGCCCGTGCATTTTGCTCTGATAAAACAAAAAAGGTTGCCTAATGCTATATTATATAAAATCAAGATTTTATGCATAGTCTAATTGACTAAAATAATTGATATGATTAAAAATGGAATTGATAATTTAAAAAATGATGTTTTTGTCTTTATCCTTCTAGCTGCCTAACAATACCATAAATAAATGAAAAAAAATACGACTAAACACAAAACAATTAACAGAAATAAATTTAACCTACTAGATCGGGAAAATGCTCCACTGTGTATTGGGTACCCGTCATTTTTCGGTTCTCGCACACCATTAATAATTACGTTTTACGCTCGGGACACTTCTTCGAAGCACGTTTGTCTCTTCTACTTTACATAATAGTTTTATTCTCTTTCCTTGTGTAGCGAGATAAGGCTCCGCTGAGCTCGAGGCAATAAGTGGTAGGAGAATAGTGAGGATGCATCATGCACGTATACAGGTTGTCCCAAAAATTACGCATTTCCTTGAAAGGGGTGACTGTTGAGGTTATTTGAAATAATTTTTTCTTATTTTTAAAAATGTATATATAACATGGTGTCAAATTGGTCTGGTTTAGCCGCTAAAGTAGATATCCTGTTTTTTATAAATTTGCAAATATCCCGGTAACTATGCGAAATATGGCAAAATATCAAGACCTTTTTTGTAGAAAATGAAATTTTATTCGCATAATCTTTGCATTGTAGTTGTCATCCAGAATTTGAACTAGTAATGGAAAAATCATGTGAATAGAATGAGTTGTGGTTAAGACGTGGAGGTGGCGGATCAAAACAAGGGGCCACGGAAATCGTACTCGTGCCCCAAAATATTTTCCACGACTTTGTTAACGCTCAGACTACGAAGTATTATACTGGGGCTTTCCTAAAATTCCATGAAAATTTATTAAGATAATTTTAAGCTCGTAACGTAAGCTTAAAAACTCCAAATGTTCCATAGATGTTAAATAAATTTCAAATTTGTATTTTTTGTGCACTACAGTAACGAAAATTAGCGTACAAAAACTGTATTGGAGTCGTAAAAGATCGCAGGACACCGTTGCAGGATTGTGGAGTTACTACCGAAAATCACGGACCAATTAGAGCGCGGGTACAGCGGACAGATTTCAGTTCGGCCAATGCCAACGTCACGCTCAGCAGGGCCAATAGGCGGAATCCTTTTGCTGTAGTTGCGCTCTGATCGGTCCGTGTTTTTCGTAAATAATTCCTTAACAAAGCCGCGAGGAACATTTTCGCATAGTAAAAAGATACTTGGGCACGTCTGCGTTTTGGAGAACTCCGTGTTCTTAACTTTTTTGAACTTTTTTTTATGTGATCCTGTAGATATCGATGAATACATTCCGGAAATGTGTGTATGGTTGTTAGGAATTCACTGGTTTACAAGTTATATGCGTGTAAAGATGAGCAGTTTTAAGCGTTTTTGACAGGTTAGAGCGTCGCCATATTGGATATTCGTTGAGTGGTAGAGGTAGATAGGTCTGTTCGGCGCATGCGCTGGATAGATCGTGAGTGTTCAGCGCATGTGTTAGATAGTATAGTATATTTGGGGGATCGGCTAAATAGTAATGAGCGTATGCGCTAGATGGCAATTCAGTGGTTACACATACTTTGTGAACATAAGCAATTTTAAGTGTTTTTCACAAATTAATTATCAATAAGTTTATTGTTGATTTTGAAATGGCGAGACCAAGTATTAGAAATTTTAACTTTAGCGACATGCCAAGTAGTAAAGAAGAAGCAATTAATTAGGCTCGGGATTGTGGATTGTTACGGAAATTTAAAAAATGTCGTACTCATCGGCGCGAAATGGAAAATTATGACAATAATCATAGAATCGGTCGTTTTCGGTGTCGAGTAATTAAAATATACAGAATCTGTTGGTTTTGGGAAGCTAGGTGATTTTATAATATTGACACAGATGTCTTTATACAATACTTTTATTGATGCTCTGTCTTTAGAAGCTATACCTCGACTAACAGAGCTCGGAAGCTCATCGGAACCGTTGGATCGCGTTGTCCATGTCGGCATGTGGACTCAAAGGACCGCTGCTCTATCTTTGATTCCGAACTTAAAGATACCGCGAAATACAATGTTATGGTCTAAGAGATATGGCATCAGAACGTATGAACAGTATTAATTTCTGTATATATATATATATATATATATATATATATATATATATATATATTTGAAGATGAAGATATATATATATATATATATATATATATATATATATATTTGAAGATGAAGATATATATATATATATATATATATATATATTTGAAGATGAAGATATATATATATATATATATATTTGAAGATGAAGATATATATATATATATATATATATATATATATATATATATATATATATAAGCGCGTATAATTCCGTAACGCTATTTCCGAGCGCTTCAAGTACCTACAACTCGAAACTTCACACTGTTATATCTCATCATGGAAGTATCTGACAAAAAAATGTTTCAGACAAAATTGACTTGTTTTTTCCGGTAGAATCTAAATATGTAACATTTTATAGGAGGTTCCATTTAAAATTACAAAGGTACCTCCCCTCTCCCGTTAAAGGGGAAGGGAGGCCACTTCACATTTATGTAGTCAGAAAGGCCCTTCGGTTCCATGCAATTTAAGACTAAGAACTTTAAAATCGATGGCATAGTTTTCAAGATATTGAGCTGTTCAGAGTTATGTGGGCCACCCTGTATATATATATATATATATATATATATATATATACATATATGTATATATAATCCTGTATGTGATTCTATTGATATATGTATATATATACATATATATATATATATATATATATATATATATATATATACATATATCAATAGGATCACATACAGGATTTCAAAAAGAAGATACAGTCGAAGTTGGTTTGGAGTTAGGTCGTCGTGGGAGCGGAGAAGGCCGGTTCGACCATGGTATAATGTTTCGCATTTTGATTTGGTAAATGTGTTATTATGTATTACGTACGTGTTTGTGCTGCCATCTAATAGATTTGTTCGGAAGTATTTAGCCTATTTTGTATGTATTACCTAACAAATATATCAATATGGCAGCGCTGTAACCTGTCAAAAAGGCTTAAAAGTGTTCAGCTTTATATGCGTATAACTTTTTAACTAATGAATTCCGCGCATTAAGATTTTCATTTTCGGCGTTTTCTCGTCGAAATCTATAAGACTGTATTAAAAAAACTTGAAAAAAAAGAGTTCTCCAAAACGCAGTTAAACCGATACTTGAACTGCCTCGAGAATCATTCCTTTCAAGGAAGTACAACAATTTTGGGACGATCTATAGGTGTAACAGACTCAGCAAATTCAAGCGAACACTGCTGTGTAACAGTTTGAAAAAGTTACTTTCAGAATCGTTCTCAGTCCTGCTGTTAAAACAAACGTAGCGTACGATCATTGTACGACAGTGGGGAAGTGTTAAATATACGTCAAACGCGAGAAACAGGGGTGTGTTTCGCGAAATCATTAGGACGCGAGCCCTCGAGCCATACATTGTCCATTATTCTGTCTTCTGTAAACTGCGGCGGGTCAACTTTGAAGGGAAGAGGTCCTAGCATAGCGCGGATGTTTCTTATTATCGCGAGATAAAGAAAATAAAAGCTTGCTTGTGCATAAAAGAGTGGCGGTTCTGCGCTGGTACACCGGTTCCCGGGGATCTTTGCTCGTGTGGGCGAATAAGCGAGCGAGCAAGCGAGTAAACGAGCAAAGTGAGCGAGTCGAGCACGCGGGACACACTGTCGTGGGAATCCTCGCCGCTGAGAATCTGTTTAGCTGTGAATTAACGCCCGGCGAGTAATGATCGTTGTAATTTCGTTGCTCTCACGGCTCGTGACGACGCGGCGCGACGGACGCGTTTCGCCGTCACCGGCACCGACCATTTGGTAAGCTAATGCGATCGTCGCGATACATCCGAGTTCTCGTTAACGAGCACCCGATCGAGGTTTCTGCGTTATACTCACGAAGGTAGACGCTCCTGGACAACGAGCAGAGGTTCTCGTCACGGGCTAATCCCCAGAGCAAATGATATTAAGCCGGGATACACGGTAGCGGATCGCTCTACCGATTCCCTTGCTGATTACCCGCTTTAAATGCACTTCGAATTAACCGTGAAATTGTTTTGAGTTGTCCATTGTCACGCTCGTTGTTGTTGGTACGTTGCCACGGTGGAACGTGTGAGAAAAATTGCCAATTGTCTCCTGTTTTTCATTTTATCGAGAAATAGTGTCGGACAAAGTTATGTTATTTCAACGGACATATCCAACGATGGAAAATTTTGCTTCGAATGTCATTCATTATGAGTAGACTGCGGATTTTATGCATTTATGATAACAATTGAAACGTACAATTCAAAGCAGTGCAAAAGATCATTAAAAGAAGAAAGAAATTTTTATTTGGCTTCTGCGTCTTGTAATCGATGTAAAATAAAAATTGTCTATGTCAATTGTGAGAAATCAAAGGTATATTCAAGTGTATTTTGTTTTTCAATCGTCTGAAAAAAGGGGGAAATATATTCGCATGCCAAAGCACTTAATTACATAACTTTTTACATTTACAATAAATTTTCTTAATAAACAGGCTTAATACCACAGAATGACGAAAGATGAGCAAATTTTTAAAAAAGAATGTGTGAAGTGAAATCCTCTAACGCCGGACAGCACTTAATATTGAATTTAGCATTTTATTAAATAAATGAAACAAACGAAGAGATTTAACCCATGAAAAGCACGAGGCAAAATTAATTAGAGCAAAAGATTAAATAGAATTAACGAGTCTAACAAATTGAAAACAATAGAACGAACTCGGGCCTTAAAAAGTATTCCAAAGTAAACGACTTTATCAGATGTCGCTGTTAAGGAAACTATGTATAATTTGTTTATAGAGTAATGATAAAAATTGCATTCAATTTTCGATTTGTCAAGAATAGGATCCTGAACAGTAACGAATCTAGCATATTTCGAAAATGCCCGACTTTAGGTGCCACTATTTGTTTCTTTAGAATCTTATGTCAAAGCTTGAAGAAGATTTATGTGAAATAAATGTTTCTTCTGATTATTTCGTTTATTTGATCAATTACTATTCCAACTTTCTAATACCATTTAACACGAGATTGACGCAGCACTAGAAATAAATATTTTACATTACATTATGTCCTAAGAAATAAATAAATTTATTGAATAATTCAATAATTATAAACCAGAAAGTGTGAAACCTGCCATTTTGACAGGTCCCATAGTTTTAACACTTGATACAAAGGGATGGTCAAAGAGACACATCATTTCACATATTTTTGAAAACCTTACATTTTCGGTGCTCTTAGAACACCTATACTATTTCACTACGTACCTAACAGGCCTGGGCATTATCAAAATAAATTATTTGAAAAATAATGGGTAAAATAATAGATTATCTTATTTCTCTACATGTAATCATTTGTAGTGATGGGCATACTCTGTCTTGCAAGATTTCAAACAAATCTATCACCACAGAGTTTCGAATCAAGTCGATATTCATTCGAAATCAGAAATTCTTAAAACTCTTGAAAGTCTTGAAGTCTTGAAAATTATAAAAGTTTTGATAATCGTAGTAAATGTTATACTTTTGAGAATCTTGCAAGTTTCGAATGTTTTGGAAGCTTGGAAAATCTAGAAAATCTTGAAGGTCTTGGGAATTTAATTACGTCATGTTCCATGAGAAAATAACTATATTTTTTTATGTAACAACAAAATCATGTTTAAGGTGGTATCTTTTAATCTGTTTCTTTTGTTATTAAGAATGGTTCCTGCTTTCGAAACAACTATTTCGCACGGAACTGAAGTTGCAGGACAACAGAAAATTTTACGATCTAATTTTGATAGATTAGGATATTTAGTGCTATTTGTCCAATACTATAAATGATCGGAATGTCTATTAGTATAGTTTTCCGCAATGTAACATTCCAATTCATTTATCGGTCCGATACTTTTAGCGTTAATTAAATTTTGTCTACATACTTCGCTAACATTTCAAGAGTTTCAATTCTTACAAACTTTCCAGTGTTAAAAATAAGTAATAATAAAAAAGTGTTTTTAGCGTCATTACACTGTGAAGATACGTGGGTCTTTGAATTATGCCGACGACCGCGACTCTCCGCGTCTCTTTCTTTCCCATACGCTGTTCGTCCTTGCGCCCGAAACTTTCATCGCCCGAATCATTCCAAATGATTAGTGATGGGATCTGAATCACTTCGAATCGCTTCGATTCAATATTTACGACAAAAAATTCGAATCGCTTGCAACATAATTCGAAGCTTAGGCTTTCAAGATATTCAAGACTATGAAGACTTTCAAGACGTCCAAGAGTTTCAAGAGTTCTAAGCTTCGAATTATGTTGCAAGCGATTCGAATTTTTTGTCGTAAATATTGAATCGAAGCTATTCGAAGTGATTCAGATCCCATCAGTAATCATTTGGAATGATTCGGGCGATGAAAGTTTCGGGCGCAAGGAAGAACAGCGTATGGGAAAGAAAGAGACGCTTAGAGTCGCGGTCGTCGGTATAATTCAAAGACCCACGTATCTGCACAATGTAATGACACTAAAAAATCTTTTTTATTATTACTTATTTTTTATAAGACTTTCACCAATATATTTGTGGCATTTTCCTAATTAAAATAACACCAAACACGATATAATTCGGATCATATTTACAATAATTTTCCGAAACTTTCATTGTCCATTACTCAAGTAAATATCATCGCAATTATATCTTATTTGGTATCATTTTCATTCGAAAAATGCCACGTATATATTGGTAGAAGTTCCATAAAAAAAATAGTAAAATTAAAGAAATTTTGTCATTGGATTAGTAGTGGTCTCACACCGACATACTCGACCCGTATTATGTTAATCTTCTCGGAGACCGAGGCCTCTCGAGCTTCGCTGTTCTTTTCTACGTTCGGCAAAAGTCAAAGAATAGTATATGTGGCCGATAACTGTCTCTGGCCGGACCAGTGTTGTGGACAGTTATCGATAAAATACTGTACTGTGAAATCAAAGTGGGAATGCTCTCAAGATTTCCATATCTGGGAATCTTGAGGATGTTCTCGAAATTTCTGTATTAGGAAATCTTATGGAATTGTCACTGTACTGAATCATGCTTTGTGCCAGCTGTATCGAGCTAAAGCATAGTCATCGTTTCTATAAGCAAAAATGGTTCGGATATGGCGTGTTCCGTTCTCAGGAAGAAGATTAGATAATTCTAATCGAAATACACGTACGTAACGTCTCATTTCAAATGACATGTTCCCAACCTTGGTACCTAATCTCCTCCACTTTTTATTTCGCGAAGTTTAATCGATTTGCCAAATGAGCGGTCTGTATACTGCACGTCTGCGAAGGCATAATTACTATGGGAACTTGGCTGTTTCACATACCACGATCAGGTATTTTGTAATCTTTTGCAATTGATCTGTTGAATCAGTGACCCAGTACTCTACAGCTGCAAAAAGCTCCGGGTAATGAACAGTTTGTTTCCGTTCGTTCAGAAACGGCGGTCCCGCGGCTCTGCAATTATTATTCGATACGCGTCGACCGATGCAAAACGCAAAATGGTTCATAGAAGGGTTTGACGACCCTCGTCTTGCTGTTTCATAGAGCTCACGTGTGGAAATACGCGATTATAAATTAATCGTGCCCGAGAATAACGAACCCCCCTTGCCAACGGACACGGTAGCTGCGCCACGTGGGAGTCGGCGTCCCGAACAAGTCTGGCGCCTCTAGGTCGATCTTCGATATCTCGTTCATTAAATCTACAACTTAATCCCTTCAACACGGCTCCGGTTAGTTTCGAATAACAGATTCCTCGGCGAGCATCCATTAAAACCGGTACCAACCAACAAGAGTTTCTTTCGTGATGTTAATTATATTTGTTTACAGTATTTTATTTAATTTCCTCCATTGTCTTGACAGACTTTATTACGTCTTTGTTGAAACCCATGTTTTCCCCATTCGGTATTATATTCATGATTACAGCCAGTTCGCTCGATTTAATCTTATAGCTACGGTGTTTTTATGTTTTGCATCAAGAAGACGAAATTAATATTTTATTTGAAATTATAACACTGGCGTACTGTAGTACAGTTAATCAGAAAAGTCTACAGATATCCACCGAGTTTAAAAAGTTAAACAGAGAACGAAGATCTTGCACATTTTATAGATACGATTTAGTTTTCTAGTTAAAATTAATCAGATTTGGAGAAATAGATTTAATACTGTATTTGCTTAACATTTTGTCTACTGGAAGTCTAGGAAAAGGATTTTAATTCTAAGAAAATAATTCTAATTCTATGGAAAAGTTTATTAACCCCTTGCCTTACAATTTATTTTACGGTTTTAGTGATTAGAATTTCTTTGTAGTTTATAATTTCTTAGAAAAAGGAGAAAATCTATATCGCTATTGCATTTATATTTGTTCTCCAATGGCTGTACATTAACAACAACAAAATAGAATTATATTTCGGTTTATAGGAAATTAATAACATACATCTTTATTAGACTCTGTTCAGAATCTTCATCACGTCTCTCACACGATATTGTAAGCGAAGGGGTTAGAACATCCTCAACCATGGCGTTGATTCGTTGACTTTAATCAATTATGGAATAATCATCGATAAATGATGTGTTAATAAATCAACTCCCATAAAGTGTCACGAACCGTTGCATCTTGATTTTTCAACTATTCGAAAGACGGGTGTATATAAAATTGTGTAACTATAAGTAATGACGTTGTCAAAATTTTGTAATATATTGCAGAATTCATTTGAACCAGTATCGGTCACTTTGATCACTATTATATGCGCATCGTTCCAATACTTTCCTAAATTAAAAATATTGTAATGAAGTCTGTGGCCCTTATTTAGACAACGAGTTCATTACACAAGAATTACAATCATTTCAAAGAAATGTTTAATCGATTTCGGAAGTAACGATTATAGACAATTATGTATACAAAATTTGGTGTACAAATGAATTTGTACCCCTGATAATTAATCAGTTCTAACTTTATTTGAAATCTAAATGTTTCATCCTTTGAATTCAAGATTCATTAATAATTTGTAAGATGGAGTAAATGCACAACGATGGAAATCATTTTCGGCAATAGAATATACTTTAATTGTTTGCAAATGATCAACTAATTCACGAGGGAAGGGCAACGAATTAATTTGTACGAATTTTATGCATTTATAGTAACTATGAATTTACACAATCTAAAACAGTAGAAAAATCAGTATGATTGAAGATCAACGATATACTGTTTTCAATGTGTTAAAATTATTAAAGAAAGCTGTAAATGAATATCTGGCTCCTATCTCTTGCAATTCATCCAGAAAAATTTTATTTTGCATAAAGATCCATAGTCTACTGATGGAAGGTAATTTTTTAGCTGTTCATGTACAGTCCTTTTAGAAAAATAGATACTGTTTTAACAAACAAAATCTCTCGTCAAAAAACACTTCTATTACAATAATCGTGGCAGTAATAGAACGGCGCTGTCGGCTAGGCACTGAATGTTTGGCGCGTAAGTAGAACAGGCGAACAATTACATGGTAATTAAATAAAACAAGGGGAAGAGGGATACCAAAGTATTGCAGTTTACATTAACAAGTTGCATCGCGCTCACGGAGCGCCAGATCTCACGTTGTTCATCAACCCCAGTCATAGTAAACAAGCATATCCGCGTTAGGTTTTTAGCTTAGCAAATGGGGTATGTATATTTTATATTTACATATAAAACTCCTCGTAAAGGGCAATCTTCTGTCTTCATATCTATGTTGAATTAAGTCCCAAAAAATATTTGCTAATGTTTCTAGAAATGTATTGTATCACGAATTTATATTCTCGAGAAGATACATGTCTTGAGTTTCCCACCCATTATACCATGCAAAAACATCGTAAAGAATAATGAGCAAGGGACTGTGAAAGAAGGGGCTTCAATCTTTGAAGTGAATCCAATTTTACAGCTGTAGGATTCGTTTTTTCAAAATTATAAGAGTGTAACACATTAAAAAGCGTCGTTTGCTTGCGTGCGTGTGCACGTGTTATTACACATGCGTTGCATATACATTAATTTTCTACAAGCCGTTATTTGTAATTCGAACGGATGGCATGACATTCGGAGAATTTGTAACTTTTCCGTGACAATATATTTTTTCATAATTTTCAAGAGGATATACAATTGAGGATACTATTTATGTATAAAGGCTATTGCTGAAGTATCAGGTGTACCAATTAATTCGGAGCCTTTCCTGCGTGAATTTGTTGATTAGTTATCAACAATTCAAGTACATTCTACTGCGGAAAATAATTTCCATCATATTTTGCGCATTTACTCCATCTTATAAATTATTAATGAATCTTGAATTCAAAGGATCAAAGATTTGGATTTACAATAAAGTTGCATTTTTGCATTTGCATGCAGAAATTGGAGAATGAGTGTTTAAATACTGTTTGGAGGCACTGTCATCGGTTAGGTATAGGGCTCAGCAGTTCTAGCGTTAAATCTGTATAATCTCGCGGATGAGAAGTTTGGATTTAATCGTTCAGAGGTTGAAATCATGGTAACGATGGGAGTCGGTGCGAAACCATTCTTTATCTGATGCGAGCACCTGCACTGAGACGGGGAAATTATCGTGACCTCTGTGGCGAACGTCGACCATGTGAACCTACGAAGTAGAAGCTGTTCCGGTGACGGTTTCCGGTTTGTCCTATACCATCCTCCGCCTTTCCCCTCTCGTCTTCACCTTCCATTCAACCGACATCGTTTCTATCTCGTGTGCACTTTACGATACTATTGCCAGCCATGTGGTCACGCTCACTGAACCACGTGGGATCTACGGGTTCACGTGCGTCTTCGTAAGTATCGGTGCCCCCGCGCTCTCTTCTCTCTTCTCTCTCTCTTCTCTCTCTCTCTCTCTCTCTCTCTCTCTCTCTCTCTCTTCTCTCTCTCTCTCTCACTCTCTCATTCTCTCACTCTCTTACTCTCTCACTCTCTCACTCTCTTACTCTCTCACTCTCTCACTCTCTCTCTGGGGTCATTTACCATAATTTAACGAACAATGACTCTTTCCAGTCTTACGAACCCTCGGCGATTTTTCTATTTTTTAATATAGTCGGGGACAAAATTAAGTAGATACCCTTAAAAAACTAATAACTCTTTAAAGTTGAACAAAACCATTTGTTTTTTTAGATGTTGCAGTGATTAGAATAGTCGATAGTGTGTAAAAAAATTAATATAAAATTACTATTGGATGAAATTACGAAAAAAATGGTAATGGTCACCATTTTTAACTTTTTTATCTGTGTCTGTAATGAAAATTTAGAAGACGCCTTTTAAATTTAAAAAACAAACACTTAAAGGTGTAAAGGGTTAAATTCGCGAAAAAGGCGGAAAATCCGCGACTATCGCCCTTAAACTTTCAACTTATAATGTTCTTAGCTCATAGCAACATTAACCGACTTCGATGAAACTTTGCGCATGTGTACGTATAACTTACGGAGATCTACAAAAGGTATATTTTAAATTTTCATTACGGGCACAGATCGAAATGTTAAGAATCATGACCTTTACTGTTTTCTTCACAATTTCGACCAATAGCAATTTTTATAAATAATAATTTACGCGTTACCTAGTAAACTAATCCTACCAATATCTCAAAAAAACTGAAGTCGTTTAGTTTAATTTTAACAAAGTTATTGAACTTTGCTATAGAGCTATAAAACTTTTGAAATACTTATAAAATAAATCATCGTTACACACTAAAATATATGTATAACTGAACTATGACAAACTATAACTATATTTGACTATGTATAACTAAAAGTATAACCAAAAAACCTATAAAACCGAATGAAATGTACCAATATGGGTGTTTTACGGTGCACAGTAAGGTGGTACTTATTTTTCAACTTGCGAATTTTTTTGGTCTTACCCCCCTAAAATATGACAGTTGGTGAAAAAAATGATATGTGGAAAATCTCAGCTCGATCGGACAATGGGAACCCGTGCCGCATCGCGCTTGAAAATTGTTTATTTTTGAAACTTGATTTTCTCCATTATAGTACATCGTAAATATGCATTTCTATATATCGTTCAATTCGCCTTTCAATGCTCTATATCTATATGCAAATAGAGTACAACGCCATCGTAAAAAAAAAGATTCCGCATTTTTGAAGTTTCGAAAATTGGATTTGAAAAAAGAATTTTTTCTTTAGCATTAAAATTAGCATAGAAATTGTGAGTAATATTACAAAATACATTATATTACCAATATTTTAAAGTTATTCTTTAAACGAACACTATGCGACGTGAAGAAGACCTTGTGCACGTTTAAGCAATCGATCGTCATGCTTCAGGAACGCCAATGTTGATTTCCATGAATTTTTATCTGAGCAGACGGAAAGGATTTTCGATCGTAGCTAGTGAACTGTCAATTTTTATTTACGCTTTCGCCTCTTCCGGTGGATGAGCTCACCACCCCGTGAGAACGCACCCTTCCCGAATTGAAGATTCCCCGAGTAATGGCCCGTGAAAACACGTAGACCTATCAGAAACGTTTCGATTTAATTCGAGCGCATTCGTTTCGTCTGAAGGATTTAGTCTAAGGATCCGGCGTCGTTCGAACGTGTCGTGTAACAACGGTCTTCGATACTTAGTTGGCTAAGAATCATAGTGGTGTAAATCACATACACGGTATATCGAGTAAAATAATCTTTTGTGTTTGTTGTTATAAAACGTCTTCATATATGCAAAATGTGTGAAAATTAAAGCACGAAACAGAATTTTATACAATTTACATGCAAATTATCTAATTAAGATTGACTCATACCGATATACAGTGACTCTCATAAATATTCGGACACTCTTAAAAAGACGATAATTTTTTTAATATTTTGCCCTACGATGTAGATTTTTTTGAGAAGTTAGAACAATTAGTTTGCTACACGAGGTGAAGAACAAATTTTTTTTTAAATTCCAAAATACTAAAAATTGTATTTTACAACTTTTTTATGTGGACCCATATTGAAAATTTAAAAAATACGTTTTCTAGATCTGTGTTGTGAATCAACGGTTGTAAACAGAAGATCATAAGGTGGACTTACACCACTATGACCCCAAATAAAACTAACAAGAAGACGCGGTCATCGGGTCTTAGATTTTGTCGAAACTTTGCATACTGGTAGGCTTTGCATACTGGTACTAGATTCATTATCGTGAAGGCCAGTGTTAAAATCCCTTTTTCCTGTTTTTCCATTTTTCTTTCTTTTCTTTTTTTCTGTTCAGTTTATCTATTTTAATTAATTGTATTTTGCACATGAAACATTCGCTCCTAATATCTATAGGAAACAAAATATAAAAATTTTATTGAAAAGGAACATAAAATGAAAGAAACACTAACTTCATCAATCTTAAGGTATCTCAAAAGTTGTTAAGTATCGACGCCTATAATGCTACATTTTCATAAACAGGAGAACGAAATCTACCAATATGCAAAGTTTCGAGAAAATGTGAGACCCCATGACCGCGTCTTCTACTTGTAAGTGGACACCTTTTGAAATTTCTGTATTCTTGTCTACCGAGTTAGCTACACCTAGCTCAAGATACCGACTGTTGAGAGAAGAGTGGGGCTGACTTGTGTAAATTTATGCGTGCAGATTTTATGTAAATTTAACCTACTGTACTGTTTAAGAGCGTGTTGCACAATGTGGACAGAATCGCATGAATGAAACAGATAGTTGATGCAGCGGCGCGGCGCGACGCTACGCGATGCATTCTCGACCGAGCGGTGATTTCAATGCGTGGTAATGGCGCAACGACAGGTGCATGCGCCGAGATGTTTTGCCATCAGCGCCAGATGGCAGTCTGGATTCCACGCTTTGAGTAGATTTCGCTCATTCATATGGTTCGCAATCACACCAGTTTAAAAGCCTCCGATCGAATATGCAAGAACAACTTTTACTTACAATGACGAACAATGGGAAGTTTTAAAAAACGTCCCCGAATTTCATACTAAGCATTTTATTTGGTTGTTCGGAAAGTAATTTCGTTTTTCGTGTAGAGATGGTATTGCTTCCATTTATTATTATTTAACATTATTCCAAGTCGCAAAGTCATTTTACATTTTCAGAACTGACATTTCGGACATCATTTCGTGCCTTACAGAACTTTATAATCTTCTTAGCATTTTTTTTGTCACCGCATCAAATATGGAAAATCAGGGTGAGCATATCCGTCACATTTTGCTTTTTTATTACCGCAAGGATGAGAATGCAGTGCAAGCAAGGAAAAAGTTGTGTGCTGTTCACAGAGAGGATGTGCCATCGGATTACCATTTATTTCGTCCTCTTCAACACTTTTTAAGATGTGTAAATATCATTTTAAATGAACGCGTCAAAAGTACAATAATATTAATAAAACACAGGTATTCTACGAACATGGGATCTCCAAATTGCCAGAAAGATGGCAAAAAATCGTAGAACAAAGTAGTCACTACATTACCGAATTCATAAATAAATAGTGAAAAATCGTTTTTCATTTTCCCTTGGAAAAACGAAATTACTTTCCGAACAACCCAATAATTTGACTGCGAATCTTTGTGCAGAATAACGTCTTCCGAGTCATTCATAACACGCTGGCGTTAAATGAAGGTGTATCTCATCTATTAACGATTTTAATAAAACAAAAACAATGTCGTTCTTAAATTCTTGTAATCCTTTCATAGTTATATATTTCGTCTAATCACTTTTACCATAAATGCATTAAAGGAGCATATAGCCTGATTCATGAAGGTTAGATTTATTATAATATGCTTGTAACCGAGACACTGTCAAGTCAGTACGTTAATGTTTTTAATGGAATGATTAATCAACTTTAACATTTAAAACCAATGTTTCAATTTTCCAAAATCCAAATTAACCGGTTTTCAAAAACTGATAAGCCTTAATTCGAACCATTTTAAACTATGTTTCTCAAATACTTCTTTTCCAATCAATTTAACACTAGGTTTACGGAGCACTAAAATTGATTATTATACATTGTTTCGTATAAATAATAAAATTTTAGTTACTGTAATATGTACACAAAAAAATATATCTATTTAATAATTCCTCACGAATACCTCCTTACACTCTTGATAATCGTAAATTAAAAATGTTTGAATCCGTCATTTTGACGGGCCCCGTAAATTTAGTGTTAAAGTACAATTAATGGAGAGTAATATGTATGTAAGATATTAATGAAACATATTAATAAAATTTCAGTCAATAAAAGTGTTTGTATTTCAAGCACTTATAATACAAATTAAGAATCATTTCAAATATACTTCTGTTAGCATGTTCTCATTTATTAAATGTATTTATATTGCAAAGCTTCTCAAAACTCGGACTTGAGAATGCAAGGAGGAAATTAATGCAATTCTCTCCAGCATTGCAATTGCATCTGTTGCATACATACGCGCCTGTTGCAATGCAGAGAGCATACACGCACGACCGGCAGTGAATTTTTCCGGAGTGTTTACGTTCACTGTAACTGAATGTCGGCTTCATCTTTCATGCGTTATACCACTCGCACAACGAGTTTCCAAACATGCTACATTTTCCTCTTGCTATTCTTCAAGAAAGAACAATAATAGTACGACTTTTGATCGACTAGTTTTCCAGTTGAGATACACTGCGGTGCATAACTATAGCATTACTACCATTTTTGAGTGTTTTGGAGATTTAATTATTG
Organism: Sphecodes monilicornis; assembly: GCA_913789915.3. Taxonomy (NCBI): domain Eukaryota; kingdom Metazoa; phylum Arthropoda; class Insecta; order Hymenoptera; family Halictidae; genus Sphecodes; species Sphecodes monilicornis. Next base: position 27,893,160 of record OU565284.1, read on the forward strand.
ATTTCTAATTTTTAATAGTACCATGCAAAAGGTTTAAACGGTATTGTGGAGATGATAAAACGGCGAACATAACATTTATTTACGATAAAATATAACAATAACATAGATATTTTACGGGTGCACATCTCTAGCACCAATGCATTTATAACATAAGAATAATATTAAATTACAATTAAATGATTAATTTATAATTTCGGTAATTATATAGGAAAGGTCTGCGTACTCCGATTTTGATGAAATTTTAATATGTTATGGAGCAACACATTCTGAACAACTTTTTTCCTTTTCCAATATAGGGGGGTCACTTTTAGTTTTCGAGATATTTGCAAAAAACTATCGGTAACGTTAATTTCATAACGGAAACCTTCTTTTTAGAAACACTGGGTGGGTGTGTGTGTTATTGTCGCTTCTCATCTCCACAACGTGTCTACAAACAAAAAATTAACAGGTGCGGCCCGAAAATCCAGGGAATGGAATAACAGAAGAAACGAGCAGAATTAACTCCTGTAGATAACTGTGATCATACATAGATAGGCTGAGCTTTCAATTTTCAAAGACATTTCCTGGATTTTCGGGCTGCATCTGTTTATTTTTTGTTTGTAAACACGTTGTGGAGATGAGAAGCGACAATACCACACACACCCACCCAGTGTTTCTAAAAAGAAGGTTTCCGTTATGAAATTAACATTACCGATAGTTTTTTGCAAATGTCTCGAAAACTAAAAGCGACCCCCCCCCCTATATTGGAAAAGGAAAAAGTTGTTCAAAATGTCGAAATCTATAATATATTAAAATTTCATCAAAATCGGAGTAGGCAGACCTTTTCTATATAATTACCATAATTTCAATTAACAGAATTAAAAGTTTTAATAATGTGTGGGACCTCGTTTCTTCTCTCTTAAATCGAAAATGCGATCGCACATACTCCCGATCATTTTTTTGAAAATTTCATTGTTAATTTCATTCTACGATTTTATTACAGCTTCTTTTAACGGTGAAATGCTAAAAAATTGTCAATCGCCTTCATAAATACGCCGTACTATAATATCTCATAGATTTTCTATCGGATTTTGATCCAAGGAGCATGCTAGCAACTTTAATAAATTGATATTCGGTGTTGCAAAATACCCTATTGTTGCTCGAATTTTGTGTATTGGTGCATTATCTTGTTGGTACGTACAATTAATGTGGTTCTTCGAATGAATAAACGGCAACAAATTGTTCTCCAGTATTTCAATGCAATCTAAACTACTCATTCTGGATGAAAGAAATGCTAATTCCAACTTGCCACTTGAACAAAATGCAGACCACACTATTAATGTTCTCCACCGAAATTTCGTTTGGAGAAATATTTTGGTTCCTTCCGTTGTTTCCTCCAGTAAATATTAAACCCATTTGGGCTATTCAGGTAAAATTTTTTTCATTTGGCAAGATTACCTAATAAGGAACGTTAAATGGGAAATAAAAACATAATGTCACCTCTTACCATATCGATCTTTAACTTACATGATCCCAATTTCTATTCACGTTTTCGCAGGCGCATTCCACTCTCACTATTTTTTAGCGTTTAGAAAGAACAGGTGCTGAAATGAGTTTGTGTCTGGCAATGTTTGGAAATCAGTACAATTTCCCGATAGCTTTTCAAACTGTTGGTCTCAATTTTAATAATCTGCCTCTCGGTACGTGCAGATAGCTTTTTTTAGACCATCCTTTCTCATTTTTGCCATATTTCGACGGATCACGTAAAAAATAAATTAGATACAACTTTGTCGGATCGCTGGAGTTTACGTGCAATTTCTCTAATTCCCATTTCTTGCCTGTTATACGCTAAAATTGCACCTTGCTCTTTCTCGGTAAGATAATTACCACGTGGCATTATGTAAATGAATTTGGAAAATCTGAGTTAAAACAAAATTTTATGACAAACACGCTTGAAGTGTAATCAAATTGAAGGTGGTGTTATAGTTTTGCACCAATTGCATAATGTTTTTCGAATTCTTCTCGATATATATGTAAACTATTGGGTTGTTTGGAAAGTAATTTCGTTTTTCCAAGGGAAAATGAAGACGATGCTTCACTATTTATTTATTTATTCGGTGATGTAGTGGCAATTTTGTTCTATGATCTTGTGCCATCTTTCTAGTAACTTGGAGATCCCATGTTCGTAGAATTCCTGTTTTTTATTAGCAAATAATTGAGTTGTATTACTTTTGACGCCTTCATTTAAAATGATGCTGCTTAAAAAGCGTTGGAAAGAACGAAATAAATGGTAATATGACAGTACGCCTTCTCTGTAAAGAGCATACATCTTTTTCCCTGCTTGCATTGCGTTTTTACCATACCCGTAACAAAAAAGCAAAATGTGACGGATATGCTCACTTTGATTTTGCATATTTGATGCGATGACAAAAGAAATGACGTCTGAAATGTCAGTTCTGAAAATATACAATGATTTTGCCACTTAGAATAATGTTAAGTAATAATAAATGGAAGCAATACCATCTCTACGTGAAAAACGAAATTACTTTCTGCACAACCCGATACATCAGTGCGTTTCTTCAGAAATTCATTATTTACACTGCTTTTCCATATTACGCAACTACTTTCTTCGAATTTTTCTTTAAAATTAAAAAAATCTTTAAAATATTAGCTGTGCTATAGTTTTGTACCACAGTGTATAACGCTGATTGTTATCGGTTAAGATATTCTCTATTGTGGTCGTAAGAATCCCAGGCGTGATCTATGCACGATAGAATAAGTAAAAGTGAATGCCGATGATGATTTACGCCCACGCACGCACGAGTCCACACCCTGTACGCGTAAACAATGCCAAACGGCCATAAATCATCCTGATAAACGGACGACTGTGTTTTTCAGTAGCTGCTTAATATTCCTTTGTTGCTGTAGTTGATGTGCATCTTCCAAAGTAAATAATCGCTCCGTCATCTTTTGGCATTTTGGGCGTGGAAGATGATTGCCGTACCATTTTCTTTGTTGTTACAGTGATTAGAACGTCCATATCCCCAAAAATAGCACAGAAGAGAAAAGAAAATTTATATTTTTTGTACGGCTACATTTACCTCAATGCTTAAATATTGATTACAAAAGAATAAAATTTTATTTCGAAGAAGGGAAGACACAGTTGTCAGTCACTTATATTTGTCAGACTTTGTTTAAAATCTTCATCACTTGTCTTACTCGTTAAAATACGGTAAAGGATTAAGAAGATCCATTTGGAGTCATCAAATTTATACAATTGATGACACAGTGTAATTTTTATGCAATTATCTTTATTATTTAAATGATTGCATGATCCCAGAAGCATATCACTTATCGTGGCTGCCACGATATCTCAGTAATGAATTCACCAATGTTGTGTATTTATTTTCTCCACCCCTTCACAGTCATCTATTACATATTTAAGCTTTCCAATAGCTCTTTCTCTTCCAATATTTACTTCTTTCTTCCAAATTGATGTCTATTGTACAGGGTGTCCCACATGAATGGGAACACCTAAATATCTGTCGTATTTACAGTCCTATCAGAAAACTTCAGAGGACAAAGTGACACTATTGCAGGGGGCAAATATAATGGTAAAGAAAACAATTTTTTATGTCGTGTTTTTTAATGAAATTTCAAGGTCACCGATGTTTTTTTAAATGGAATAGTATATTTTTTACGATAGCATGGTAGACAATAAAAAACTGAATTTAGTGGATACCATCTTTTTGACCTTGAAATGACCTTGAGCAAGAATAATCATGTTGGAGCGGATAAAATGTGGAAGTTTAAAACTTACGTGTTTCAGCAAAGATTACGCGTTGTTTACGGCGGATTGACCTTTACAAACCACAATAAATGCTTGAAATATTTTTTATAGTAAACAGCGTATGTTTATGTTAGAGTATGTATCATTGAGATCGTTAACAGAAGGTTAATCGGTTAGAATAAGTACGTTGCTCCTTCTGCATTATTCGAATTCGAAACGTGAAAGTGATAACAATGCGTTATACTGTACAGGAACGAATCGATATGGTTTTCACTTATGGCGAAATCCACCAATCTTTGAGGCAAGCAGTACATTTGTATCGTGAAAAAATTGTGAATCGTATTTGTTCTTCGTTACATGGATTTTCCGTTGTGGTAAAACAATTTAAAAATACCGGTAGTGTAAGTTTTAAAAATCGTAATAAACAATTGGAGTGACACCATTGGACTTTTATCTATGGGGCAAGATAAAATGTATTGTGTACAAAGATAAACCCACAACGCCAGAGGATATGCGGCAAAGGATTACTGCAGCATGTGCTTCAATTCCGTCTCAGGAAATCGACAATGCCTACAGATCATTTAATGCAAGATTGCAATATTGCATAAATGAGGATGGTCAACACTTCGAACATTTATTATGATATGTAAAGGTCAACCCGCCGTAAACAACGCGTAATCTTTGCTGAAACACGTAAGTTTTAAACGTCCACACTTTATCCGCACCAACATGATCATTCTTGCTCAAGGTCATTTCAAGGTCAAAAAGGTGGTATCCACTAAATTCAATTTTTTATTGTCTATCATGCTATCGTAAAAAAATATACTATTCCATTTAAAGAGACATCGGTGACTTTGAAATTTCATTAAAAAACACGACATAAAATTTTTTTTTCTTTACCAATATATTTGCCCCCTGCAATAGTGTTACTTTGTCCTCTGAAGTTTTCTGATAGGACTGTAAATACGACAGATATTTAGGTGTTCCCATTTATGTGGGACACCCTGTATACCTGTTTATTCTCCAATAGTTATATGTAAATCGATAGCATCTACATCGAATTTTACTTTAGTCTAAAAAACATCAATCCCTTCCGGTTCTACGTCGAATCAGTATCGACATTGAGCTTTGTACCAATAGTTATTTATTTTGTTTGTGTATTACTGGTATGCATCGCATCTAACAATAAAGCCACAGGTATATGGAATGTAACGACAACTACAGTATTTTTTAGATGTTCCAAGTAGGTTAGTGATGTTCCATAAGGAAATATAATTGAGTTTCATGAAGTTGAATCAAGTTTCGAAATAAATGTGAGGAAACACTTTGGACCGCAAAAGGTTAAAATAACATATGCATATAGTAAATTCTGTTCGAAATTTAATAATCATTCAAGGTCTTTTTAAGAATGCCCGAATATTTATGTGAACCACTGTAAATTTTTAAATACAGTGTCGTCGAAGGAAATGCGGAAAAGTCTTCGTATAAAGAAAAGCGGTAAAAGTTCCTAGTTTGTACAAAAGCAATGAATGGTATAAATAATGGAATTATTCGATGTAACCTCCATTAGCTACCGCAACCTTCTTGAGCTTGGACCTGAACCCGCTGGAGGCTTTTTTCACCTCCTCCTTTTCCATTTTCGTCATTACCGCAGTGATGGTGGGCTTTAGGGTGTCTTTGGTGATGTGATGCTTTGCATATACCTTAATCTCGACTATTCTCCACGTGTAATGGTCAAGAGGATTGTAGTCGGGGGCTGCAGAGAGATCACACAGATTCCAGTGAGTTGCCCGAGATGCAGTTACCACCTACTGTTTGTTAGAATTTCGGAATTTCTTGGCTAGGTTGTGAACTTGCGTCTTCTTGTAGCCAAACCACGCAATGATGTCCGCGGCCGATCTTCCGACACGGAGCAATTCGAGTATAGCTGCTGAAGAGCGAAGTGTCGTACACATTTTCCCACTTGTTCACGGATTGGTGGTTTATACAGGGTGTTAGAAAAGTCTGGAAACGATCGAATATGTCAAAAATAAAGCATTTTAGAGAAAAATGGTTCAGACATGTATTTTATGGTTTCACAAGGGCTATAAGATGGTGCCATTGGTTAGACCTTGAAGAGTCATTTGAAGTTCACGTGAAGGTTACCTCAATTATTTTGAATAGCACCCCCTATTTTTTATTACATACTCTTGTAGCTGATCTCGAGAGCTTTCCAAAACACTATAATCAAATGTTTTTCCATGAATTACTTTTCAAGTTATAAGGCTTCAAAGGTACAATACCGCCGGCATTAGCGTTAACCGAGATGTACCACGTGGAAGTTGCACGGTCGGATTTACATCTCTTGTGTGTACGTATGTGTGTGTGTGTGTCTGTGCGTAAACAAAAATTAAAATTAGGTGGTGCATTGCCACACTATGCAGTAATAGTGCGTCAATATTTAACTAATACTTTCCCAAACCGATGGATAGGAAAACGTGGAGAAATAGGGTGGCCCTCTAGATCACCAAATCTTTCTCTATTGGACTACTTTTTATAGGGGTATGTTAAAAACAATGTATACGTAACGAAACCTGCTAATTTGGCAGACCTTAGAGAACGCATACTACACCAAGTAAATCTTATCTCACCAGAAATGGGACGAAACGTTTTAAATGAATGTTATCTACGATTAGGTGATTGTCAAGCAGCAGACGGAAGATAATTCGAACATTTAATTCAGTAAAAACCCGTTTACACACGCACGCACGCGCGCGCGCGCACACACACACACACACACACATATACGCACACACACGAGAGATGTAAATCCAACCGTACAACCTCCACGTGGTACATCTCGGTTAACGCTAATGCCGGCGGTATTGTACCTTTGAAGCCTTATAACTAAGTACCTTATAACTCGAAAAGTAATTCATGAAAAAACATTCGACTAGAGTGTTTTGGAAAGCTCTCGAGATCAGCCACAAGAATATGTAATAAAAAATAGGGTGTGCCATTTAAAATAATTGAGGTAACCTTCACGTGACCTTCAAATGACTTCAAGGTCAAACCAATGGCACCATCTTATAGCCCTTGCGAAACCATAAAATACATGTCTGAACCATTTTTCTCTAAAATACTTTATTTTCGAGATATTCGACCGTTTCCAGACTTTTCTAACACCCTGTATAGGGAGTTATTCTGTCAACGATTGGATTGTTTGGATTTGTCTTACCTACGTCTTATTTATGGGACTGAGTGAAGAATTCCGGATTTATATCGACGGCACTGTAGTTACGTTCGACACCGATACGTGTTTTGAAACCGATCGAAAGCGTGCCAAGCACGATGACTACGTAGAAGCCAGCTGTGAGTAGTACTACGATCACGTTCACTGTGATCCAAGATGGCGTCGCTGGGTCAATATCCTGTCAAGCTGGAGAACGGCGTCGGTGATCCTGCTGCGGCTTCGGGGAAACACCACGCGAAGGCGCCACTGAAAGTCTTTTTAATAGGGACTGGTTCTCCAGCGTCCATGGACCACACGCTTATGTTTCGCTTGACCTCGACTCGCGTCTTCCCGAAGAACAAAGAGCAACGGCTGCTACTGGTTTTCACCCTTCCAAACAACTTCGCGGACCAACCGGCCGTTCGAAACCTTTCACAAAACGGAAACCACTCGGAATGGCTCTGAAAACTATTGACACGCTGGAGGAGAATGTTAGAGTGTGATCTAATTTTGGGTAGCCTAAAATATTGAAACGGTGTTATTCTCTTGGTTCTAAGAAATTATAAACCTGCTATTATTTGTCTGCAAAAACGATAGGAAAGTTGCTAAAAGGGTAGATGGAATAGAAAACGCATACAGCGAAGAATTGAAAATTTCAAGTAGTGATCGCTTCATAAGAAATGTAAAGAATCAAACGTCGATATTTATATTGTATCGGGAAACATACTGATACAAATATAGTTGAGTAGGTGTCTATACTTCATCCAACAAGTCGTGTCAGTAAAGGTAAACAAATGTCACTTAAGTGCGACAGAATCGAAGTTACATTACTCAGATAATTAGCAAAGCACGCATGCTGGTGTTTTGTTCACCTACACTGACTCGTCTCGTTGGATCGAATATAACTAGTATTTAGAATGGTACATGTTACATGTTCTAAAGTTTACAGGAAGACTTAAACACAATTCGTTGTTCCATGTAGCAATGAAAGAATCGGCTAGTGTAACAAATGATATTTTCATTTCTCAAAGTGGGAGTAGAAGTTGCTACATTGAGCAATAAATTATTTTTACGTCTTCCTGTAAATTTCATAAAATATATCATACGCCTTTCTACTAGGTCCCATTTCAGATAACTTGTACTGTAACTTACACACATGGTGAGTCAGAACATGTAGGAAGTTCAGCAGGGGCTGATTCAGGACACTTAAATTTAGACAATAATTTTCATATAAACATATGCCTGATATGATCTGGTTTTAGGTGTCTGAGCTACCTAAAATTCGATCACTTCTTAACATCCTACTTTCCGATATTCGAAAAATTGTCACTATTTAACCCTTGTGTCAGTACCCAATATTGTCTAAGACCGACACACCAGTCCATAAGCATTCGGACACCCTTCAAAAATTAGTACCTTTTTAAAAATAACTATTGGTCGAAATTGCAAAGCAAAAAATGAAGGCCACGATTTTTAACTTTCTTATCTGTACCAAAAATAAAATTTGAAAAGATCTAAACAAACTAGATACATACATACACAAAGTTTCAATCAAATCGATTATCGTTGCTGTTAGCCACAAATGATTAAAAATGGCAAACATTGTGAGAAAATGCGATTTATGGCTTTTTTATGCGTCAACCGATTTTGACGAAACTTTGTACATGTATACAAATAACTCGCTTAGATTTAAATTTTCGTTATAAATTTTCGTTATAGGCACAGATAAAAAAAGTTAAAAATCATGACTTTCCTTTTTTTACAGTTCTGACCAATAGCAACTTTTAAAAAAGATTTTTTATACATTATTTATTAAACTAATCCTCCCAAATCTAAAAAAAAAAAACTCAAGCCGTTTGAACCAATTTTAAAAAAATTGTTCGTTTTCAAAGGGTGTCCTAATATATATGAACAATAACATTGTAGCCGTCAGACTTTATGGTTTCAGCTCAGATGTTTATCCCTCGTGTGTACATTAATTTATAATTAGCCAAGAAAGTGGAAATCTACAGCAATTTTTTTCAATTTTTCGAACATTATTGTATAATTGCTGTTCGCAGAATTAATGACGAGACACAATTCGTACTGGAGTTAATTTATTATACATAAACTTTCATTCTATGTAGCTCATTGTTAGAATATATTCATGAGTTCTTCTGGTCTACAAACCTAGATGCAACAATAGAAAGCGATAAAGTGAAAGATTCATGTAATTCTCAATTCGTGACAGAAATATTTTCCAGTTTCTGAAATTTTTTGCGTCGTGTGTAATTTAGTGACATATTTAATCCATTTGCATCCGAAGGAAAAACGAGAAATAATGTTCTTATCGCCAATTTTTCTTTTCATTATATTTCACCCATTTGCATCTTAGCTCTAAATAGGCGATTAACTTCTTAAATCCGAGATGTTCAACAGTCGTATGCGCGGATTGTTCCGTGCTTTGCGACAAGTGGCAGTCATCGTGTGCGGATTATTCCTTTTACGAATACAAATGGGTTAAATCTTTAATTCACAAGTGTAATGTCAATTCTAAAAAATTTAGTTTAACTATCATCAGAAATACTATATAGATTTAAACTTGGCTCGATTGCGCTCATTAAAGTTATTCAAAAATACGGAAAAATCTTTGCTAAAACAACAATGCATCAATGAATGAATCAACGATTTATTTCTTATTACCTATACGAATGTGTAAAATACAATACTCCACAAAATTAAAAGAGATCACATTGTAAAACTTCAAAAGGAACAAATGAATGTCTCACTCAGTTTCATGACAAAAAGAAGGGTCTTCGAAAAAAAGAGAATAATTTTTCTAAAAATGGATCTAACGGCGTGGATTTTTCTCAGAAGTTAGAAGATTACTAATATTAGTTTCCTAGATGACAACGCGAAGAAGAAATTTTGTAAAATTCTTTTACAAAAACTTTTCTAAACATTTTTTATACAGTCTCGTATAAAAAAAAGTTGTAGAAAGTAACCTTTAGTATCTCCTCCGGAATTTCGACCAAATGAAATTTTTGTGAAATTTCTTTTTCTCGTCATCCAGTGATCTAATGCTTCTAAAATCTTAACAAAATCCAAGTCTTTTGATTTACTTCGAAAATAGCTGTTCTGTTTTTAGTGGACGAATACTTATACGACTTACTGTACGTAGTGTGCTTTTTAGAAGTATTTTTGCCATACTGATGGGCTCTTTTATACGGTTTTCTCCGAGTGGAACGGATAGTTCTAGTAAATCGAGGGACGAGTGTATAGTGCAGTAGCTTTCGTGCGGACTCGTTGGTCTCTTCTGAAAAAGTATTCGAGATCGCGCCACACGGCAGACCGGCGTGCATGTATTTACGATCGGTTTTACTATGCGGCATAACAATCAGCCGTTTCTCGGTAGAGCCTAGCAAACCTACGGTATTCTCGTGCGGGGAACCTTCGATGGGCGAATTTTTGCGAAGCGGATTCAATCCCCGTGCCGGATCCTCAATATGGCCGCTCGGTATCGCTTCCCGCCATAATTCGAGGCATTGAAATCTCCGGCAGTGCCCCAACGAGGAACCGCTGGAACCGCCGGACCAATGGCGCTGTTTCCCGCGCTATGCCTCTCTGCCCTTGGGAACATTTTTTTTCTTTCGCAAAAAGTTGCAGCGCGATTCGCATACCAACCGACTCACCGGGTTGCGCGTTTTTCTCATTAGGCAGCGCATTGCGCCCACTCGCTTCGTATGAATTCGCGCTTCTTTGTGCCGCGTTGGCGTGAAATCATTTCCTCGGATTATTTTCGTTACCGACATTATGAAACGTTAGCGGTTAAGGAGCGTATAAACTGTTCATTATCCGCGTTAACTACCTCGTTTTAAATTGGTTGCTTAATCCGAGCAGGCAAAGTTGTCTGCGTTTGCAAACGTAACCGCGAGCTCGCAAATTTAATACGATTGAAACAGCGAATACTCTATAATTTCAATCACTACACGTACCGTAATTAGAGTAATGAATATTACGCAAGATTTGGAAGCAACACTTTCGATCACAATTCATCGAAATTTTTTGCGCTGGCAGATCGATCGTTTGTAAGTAAAATAAAATTAAAATTCGTGAGATTGCTAAATAGTTACGGAGATAGAAATGAATTTAACCCCTTGCACCATAAATTATTTTATGGTTGCAGTGATTAGAACATCTTTGTTGTTCATTATTCCTTAGAAGAATGAAGTTTGTATGCTCCAATCGCTATCAATCGACAAAAACAAAATAGAACCTTATTTCGATATTTTAAAAAATTAACAAGATACATATAATATAGTAGATTCGGTTCGAAATCTTCATCACGAGTGTGACTCGATGTTATAGGACAAGAGGTTAATACAGCCAGTGTGTATAAAAAATAGTAAAAGTAGTACTCATTTTATCGAACACTGAACATACACTTCGCGATTCTGCCATAGAAGTGTTTAAACAGTTGATTACACTGTCCAACAAACCTTACCTCCTTGTCGTGGATCTTAATACGATAAATTCGACAGTCGTCTCTCTATTACTCTCAGGTTGTGAAGAATTGAACTTAAAACGAAAATGAGATTTTCAACTTTAAGAATTTGTTTACTTTAATCGGAAAACCAATATAAATATTTCTCACATACAATGATTTTGATCTGAACAACGACACCGTTCTATTGCAATTGCACATTTTTCATATAACAATATAGATATTGAAGTATAGTTAACCTTTTAACCGAATGATTTTTTAATCATGAACATTTAGAGAGATGTAATATAAGGCAAATAAAATTAGAATAACACAAATTTTGCTACAATAAACGTAAATGCGATGTAGTTTGTACTAATATGAGTATTATAACATAATAAAGTGAAACAATCAATTCTTGAACTAAGAAGAGAGTGGAAAATTGTTAAAAGGTAATAGTGAACACGAATGACGGGTTAATAATAATAATAATAATTTAATACTACACTATCCGTACAGGGCCGGTCAAATGACCGGTTTCAAAGATTGATTTAAAATTGTACACTCGCTATTATTCTTTGTTTGTTCATCTAACTTTACGTAAATTTGTATACTATCTGATAATTAATATGTCTATTTTATTTTTCTTCTTCTTTTTTTATTGAGAAAAATTCATCACCTGGCTTGCTTAGCGCGACCGGTCATTTGACCGGTCGACGAATTTACATCTTTTTCTAAAGTTCTCTGGTTGGAACCTTAGTTCTGAACTCAAGTAAGGGCTCGACTGCATTTTGGAGAACTCCGTGTTCTTAACTTTTTTGAACTTTTTTTTATGTGATCCTGTAGATATCGATGAAGACATTCCGAAAATGTGTGTATGGTTGTTAGGAATTCACTGGTTTACAAGTTATATGCGTGTAAAGATGAGCAGTTTTAAGCGTTTTTGACAGGTTAGAGCGTCGCTATATTGGATATTCGTTGAGTGGTAGAGGTAGGTAGATCTGTTCGGCGCATGCGCTGGATAGATCGTGAATGTTCAGCCCATGTGTTAGATAGTATGGTATATTTGCGGGATCGGCTAAATAGTAATGAGCGTATGCGCTAGATGGCAATTCAGTGGTTACACATACTTTGTGAACATAAGCAATTTCAAGTGTTTTTCACAAATTAATTATTAATAAGTTTATTGTTGATTTTGAAATGGCTAGACCAAGTATTAGAAATTTTAACTTTAAAGACATGCCAAGTAGTAAAGAAAAAGCAATTATTTGGGCTCGGGATTGTGGATTGTTGCGGAAATTTAAAAAATGTCGTACTCATCGGTGCGAAATGAAAATTTATAACCAATATCATGGAATCGGTCGTTTTCGATGTCCAGTAATTAAAATATACAGAATCACATACAGGATTTCAAAAAGAAGGTACAGTCGAAGATGGTTTGGGGTTAGGTCGTCGTGGGAGCGGAGAAGGCCGGCTCGACCATAGTATAATGTTTTGCATTTTGATTTAGTAAATGTGTTATTATGTATTACGTACGTGTTTGTGCTGCCATCTAATAGATTTGTTCGGAAGTATTTAGCCTATTTTGTGTGTATTACCTAGCAAATATATCAATATGACGGCGCTGTAACCTGTCAGAAAGGCTTAAAAGTGTTCAACTTTATATGCGTATAACTTTTTAACTAATGAATTCCGCGCATTAAGATTTTCATTTTCGGCGTTTTCTCGTCGAAATCTATAAGACTGTATTAAAAAAACTTGAAAAAAAGAGTTCTCCAAAACGCAGTTAAACCCAAGTAAGATCTAAAAGTCTATAGTTGAATACATTTGAATGCAGTATGTATTTGGTTCTGTCGTTATCGGAGATTCTCAAGATCTACTCCCGCCATAATGAGTACTCCATATCTAAACGAAATCTAAATGCAGTGTCATTTTGATAGTCGCACAGTGCAGATCGCATAGTCAAAGAGCAACGAAATAGGACAAGGAGTGATCGAATCTAATAATATTTATTTATATTCAGTACATTGGTTTTGTATTTTGTTTTATTCCTGAATATGTCCACACGTTCAGTAAGAAAGTTATTGGAAATCATACAAAATATAAGTGAAGAGTGTTCAAACGCGCGAAATTCTGAGTCTGAAAATGAGCAAATTGAAAGTGAGGATGATTTGTTCGACACTGAAGAAATTGAAAGTGATGATTTGTCTGACACAGGCGATGAAGAAGAAAACGTATGAAAATATAACAAATATATCATTGATTATTTTATTATTACATCAAAGTTATGTTGTGCACCATTTCCTACAATAAATTGACAATTCCTTTCATAAAAACAACGTCTATTTCATAAGGTAAAGTGCCGGTACGGTTAATGTTAAACAGTGCGTGGATAGAGCTAGATGCCTGTAACCCATCGAATTGTCCAGACACTCTCCAATTAATACAAAACAATTACGAAACTAAAAAATTGAATTACTCCGCGCGATAAGAGACATATTCCTTGTTTGGAAACCGCCTACTTACGAAACTGCAACGCAGATTTCGTTTTCAATTGACAAATCACACGTATCGTGCTAGTGGAAATACTTCCGAGAGTTAGTCAGACGTTCATTGTTGTATTTCCCTGATAAATCGTTTTTCTGGCCGCGCCCGCGTGGCCTGTCCTCGATCATGGATCTATCAATCGGTGACCGGCTATCAACACCGCTGCATCATAAATATCTGGGCACGCGGTACGATACGATTCGGCGTGTATGCAGTACACTTTTACTCCAGTTTGTATCGTAAAACCGGTTTTCTCTCTCGTAACAGGCCTCGCTAGCCTCCTTTAGCGTTCGTACTCCGTTCCCCTTCTGGCCAGCATGGTCACCGTGCTCCTTGGAAAACCGGTTCTATCACGATCCTAGTCTGACCAATCCACTGACAGCGTTCGGTCCCTGTCTTACCATTTTTCTCGGGTTCCACGGCCTTCCGCGGGCTACGAAAACAACGCGGCAACGGGTTTTCTCCATTCGATCCGGCATGATGCGACTTCGTCCCGGTCCTTCTTGCACCAACTTCAAAACGCTTGACAGATACATTAACCCTATTCTGGACGGACGAGATTCCCCTGCTGTCCTTGTTCTATTTTCACTAATGTACACCGTCGATGCAGATCAGAACAATTATATCAATCTCATGAATTAAATTTTTACTTATTTTTACATGAATTAAATTTTTACTACAGACGTTAGGGACAATAAAATAGAACACCCTTTTAATCTGTTAATTTATGTTTAGTAGATAACACGAATGAAATTTCTTGCTGTACGTACGTCGCTTTACATTGTTTTCGTTCATTTATTTAATTATTTAGTACTCATCATTTTACACTGCTTTGGTTTATTTGATTCAATTGTTAAAACTAAAATGTTGCTGCTCCGCGTGAATTTATGTAGAAAACTGTAAAATTAATAGGTCAAAATGATAGGACATGTGTCCAAAAAATGGAACGTACTAAAAGAATCTACGAATTTTGTTGAATATTTTGTAGTGCCTCTCTTAATTTTTACCACGGAAGTCATTAGTTTATGCAGAGATTTGTATAATTTCTTAATCGTTTCCTGTCTTTATTGGTGACATTCATATTCAATGCATTGTTTTAATTCGTCAAAAGTTAAACATTTTCGGCTTTTGGCATATAGTGCTCTCGCATGGTTTCCCCAGATATTTTCAATAATGTTAAGATCCGGATATCTTCCTGGCCCGTCCAGAATTTTAATTTATTCAGTTACAAAAAACGTTTTAACTATTTTGGCTGTGTGAACGGAGAAATTGTCATGTGGAAATATGAAACTGATACCAGCAATTCTTGTGGCATGTTTATCTATTCGCTCTGTAATAATATCTAAATATTTCTGACTATTCATTTTTCCACTTCTAAACTTGATATCCGTCTTTCCACGGTAGTCTATAGCAGGGATGGACAACCTTTTGCATACCACGCACAAATTTTTTGACAGACGAGTTCACATGAGCCATATAACTCGAGCACTTTTTATACCGTCTTACGTTCATGGTTAGGGGTTGGTAAATAGAGATAAGGATAGAATCTGCTTCGCTTAGGGGAGGAAAAGGAATAACTTAATCATGCCACTTTTAACACTAGGTTTACGGAGCACTAAAATTGATTATTTTACATTGCTTTGTAAAAATAATAAAATTGTATTTACTTAGATCTTCAGCGATTTTTATTGTAATACACAAAAAAAATAAATCTATTTAATAATTCCTCACGAATTCCTTACACTCTTAATAATCGTAAATTAAAGATTTTTGAATCCGTCATTTTGACGGGCCCCGTAAATCTAGTGTTAATCATCCAATGCGCTACGTTTTGGCACTCCTAGCCTATAGTGTCCCATATCATAGCTTCGTTACCACCCATTTGAATACGGCTTTATAATCGAGTTTCTTTCCGTAAATTATGGTAATAATAGCTGAAACCGCCTGCATCGTCCATCTTAAAATGTTTTGCGTGAGTAAATATTATTTGTCGCAACTTTTACTTAAATCGAATATGTTTCTCCGCAAATGGTAATCGAACACTTCTGTATTGTGCGGTTAATATGCGTTTCCTCTGCAATTTTGATCGTTTAAAGTGCTTACACTTCCGTAAAACTCGTCGTATATTTGTTACATGTGTTTTTAACACGAACGTCTTCGGCAATTTATCTAGCGGACGTTTTCGAATTCGATTCTAGGCTCTGAATGTTTAACAATTTTAGTGATAACGTTTCTACTTCGATTTAAAACTAGCGATTTTAACAATAGAAAACTTATCTCGAAACAGTTTTAGAGCGGTTCCTACTTCAGACACACTTAATGTTTTTCCACGACACATTTTATGCACCGAACAATCTGAAGTACTTATGTTAAATACTGTGCACTGGAGACTTCTCACGACATGTAATATTAACGCTTTCTGTGCAGATTTACAACTGAGATGGGAAAATACAACGAATGACCTATCATATTATTCTACATGAAGGGTGCAATTCTTACGTCTTCCTTCATAACATTTCTTAGGAACAGATACTACGCATAACCTTTCGTGCAGATATTTATAGCTTTGTGTACAATATAATTGATTTACTTAAAATGTACATTTTCTTTCAATATCATATGAAATTACAAAGAAATGTACGGTGTGCTGCCTTTTTGTCATCATTACATACAACAGGGATGGACACGATAGAATCCCTTCAAACGCCTGCTTCTCCCACCAAGCTCTCTTTAATGCGCGAGGCTTGCGCACTGTTCGCAACGGGCGAAGCTCTTCCTTCCTCTATGGTAACGGCGGATGTTGGTGGGGGACAGTGGGCGCTATGGTGGGGACGGTTTTGTCTCAATTGAGACAAAAATGTCCATCCTTGACATACATGAATCTTTATCTGGAAACCACTGTGTCAATCAAACATTAACCGGACTTCCGTAATTTTTGAAAATACAAATGAGTTGTTTTTATGCATCTGTTCCCCTACAATGTATACAATATTGCTGCCACATTGATAACTTTTTAATTCCAACTTCCAAATAGTTCCAAAATAGTCCAATGTAGTTTTTAAAATTTTTTCTTGTATTAAAACGGCTGCACAATTAGCTTCGAAATGGGATGATTAATGGTTTCTTGTGATGCTCGTCTTGATGCGTTGTGTTTCGATCGAGTTAACGTACGTTAACGAACGATTTATACCAAGCAATAGCTTGTATCCTCATAAACGTCTCATCCTTAAATTGTTGGCGTGATCTATTCAAGAGTTCGATAGATATTACACCTACAATAGTTAAATATCAATTATTCCTCAGTAGATTGTGGATCATTATGTAAAATAAAAATGTTCTGTATAGACTGTGGGAAGCAGGGTTTCGATCAAACTTGATTTCCTCCCTTAATCATTTTGATACGTTGAAAACAACGTAACATTCTTGGATTTTTCTAATCTTTTACTGTTTTATATTTCACTTAGTTAGCCAATTCCTTCATAACTGCTCAGATATCCGCAGTCTATTTGTCAGTGTACTTAACTTTCTTTCATTGGTTTTGCGTCACCTATCCACTTCCGAAGTGTGTCCCACATATTACGAAACACCCTGGATGTGCCTAATCGCTGCCATGTCTCGGCTTTCGACTTTGAATAGATCGATAGGCCAGTATTCACGATCGAGCGATCACGGATTTTAGAGTGACTCGTACGCTTTGGAAATCGTTGTTGGTAGATACTATAAAGTAATGGGATCGTCTATGAGTCTATGAGTCATGAGCGGTGGAAAGAATACTCCTTGCTCCTTTTTCAATAATGATCAAAGATATTCGATCTTACGATTAATTATTACTTCGTTTTTTATGCGAATTAATTGTGTTAAGTCTCTGAGATTAAACGATATTTTCTGTGTGCGTAACTATAATATTTATATCTGGTATTTGGAAAATGCTTAGTTATTTACAGATATGTATAGAGCAAATGCTTGTTTTCGATATTTGGAAAATAAATAGTTACGTATAATTGAGCAGAATACTTGAGAAGAAACGAATGCTTTGGAATATCCTCGTCGAACTCGAAACAACCAATATCAATCGTGAAAATATTGGCGGGATTTTAAACATTTTGCGAATGTTAAAGAAGTCGTAAAACTGTTAGAAATAATGTGCGAGTCATGTTTGACAATCTGATTGGAAGGGTATTAAAAAGTCATTCTAATTACTAGTATACGGTGAATTTTCATTTTTCAGTTTAATACTTCAGCGTGAACCGTCAAATGGTGATTTTTGAAGTCTGCTATGTCTTTAAATTATTCCTGTTGGATACGGTAAAATTTGAGGATATTCCCTATCGTCTAAGTGTGTATGCAAATGTTGGTATGCCTGCGTCTTCGTTAGAGGTGCGTATGCCGGTCGATAGATTTGAAATCGACCGAGCCCAGTCGATCGAAGTCGGTTAAGATAAACAGTCACGATTTTATACGAGGTGTTAAGCGCGTAGAGACAAAGAGTTGTACACCCTGTGTTTTCACTATTTCCGTGAAGTTATTCTAAATACTTCTTTTTCACTCACTTCCAAAACCTTTCGGGTTTTTTATTATCCAACCTTTACAATTCCTATAGATTTAATAGTTTTCATGATATACAATGACCATGGATGCTGACCGAGAAAAAAAATCTGTCGAATATTTTTTCGAAAATTACACTAAAATTTCATCAAAATCGGTGCGTCCAGATTTGATATACATATATCCTCTTTTGCCAGATTCTGCTTCATACAGATGCTGTATGTTTTTTTAATGACATTTCCAAAATAACGAAATACAGTTATGTTTGAAAATTACATGAATCATTAAAATTTCAAAACTTTAACGCAAATGCGGCACATGTTCCTGTTGTCCGATTGCTTTCAAATTTTGCACGCATCATTTTTTCACCAAGTCTCGCAATTTAACACTAGATTTACGGGGCCCGTCAAAATGACGGATTCAAACATTTTTAATTTACGATTATTAAGAGTGTAAGGAGGCATTCATGTGGAATTATTAAATAGATTTATTTTTTTGTGTACATATTACAATAAAAATCGCTGCAGATCCAAGTAAATACAATTTTATTATTTTTATAAAGTAATGTAAAATAATCAATTTTAGTGCTCCGTAAACCTAGTGTTAAGGGGGTAAGTCGAAAAAATATAAAAAAAAAGAAGGAATGTTGACTTCTACAGCCAAAGACGATCCTAAGATTTGTCGGAAAGTGCACGTGCACTCGCGGAGCACGGCTGGCGGGAATCACGAACGGGCATATTATGGTCCAGTTGCAAAATCGGCGTTGTTTCGCGCGGGTTCCGCTCTTCTGCGCGCTCAGCTCGATCGCAATTGGTTCTTGCGGGCATAAATCCGTTGGCCGGCGTACGGGCAAGAAGAAAGCCCCGTTCTTTCAAAGCGCGAACGTCTCCGGATTCAGCTTCCTTCTCATGTATACGTCCTGTGTTGATGGTTTTCGTGGACCAAGAACCGGGAGCCGAGCGTCATCCTGAGGAAACCTGTTTTGCCGCTTGCTGCGTCCTCCTCTCCGAACTCCTCTTTCTTTTGCTGGGACGAGAGGCGCACGTGCGAGCAGCACCTCGGTGAACGCGGAGTACTAGAAACTTCGCAGGAGGCTGAGGAATGAGAAAAAGACTATCCGCGGTGCTGAATAATTCTAGGGTAGAAAATCGCTCGAGATCTACTTTCAGAGTTGCTTTGGCCTCTAACCTTTTAACACTTTACCTACGGGAAGCATATTAGTAAAATTTTCAAAAATTATGCTATTATAAATTGTACCAAACGGAAGTTTCGAAATCTTCTGTTAGACTGTAATCCCAAGCGAAGTATTACAAATGGAATCACACTAAAAGCATGGTAGACTTAATAGATTATAAAAAGTACTGCGCTTTAGCAACTAAAACGTTTTAAAAAAAGATTGTTTCAAGGAGTTTGCCAAAAGTATTAAGTTTTGTTCATTTTATGTCTGGAATAAGTGCAAAGTTTTTAAAAAGAAATGGGTCATTGTCCACCCTACTCGCGTATCAGAACATAATCGATTAGACAATGAGATTACTGATTCAATTACCAATTCAACCTTACCTTGGGTTCCTATGGATCCCAAATGGATCCCTAGTTGTGATACAAGTGATTTTTTTTACATGTTTTTTTGATTTTGTTGAGTTTAATCTTGCTTGAAATGCAACTAACGATAAATCTTCTCTGGGTATGGATGGCACTAGCTATGAAATATTAAAGAGGTTACCACTAAAGTTCAAGTTGTTAGTTTTATATATTATCATCAAATGTACGAACTAAGTGATTAACCTTTTAGTTGGAAGCAATCCTTTGTTTATTGGATGAAAAAGGCAGATAAAAAGAGTGTGAGACCTATATCATTGACTTCTTGCTTATGCAAACTATTTGAATATCTTGTCAAAAACAGACTGCTGCTGTGGATTGAATATAACAACCTACTTCCACAGGAGCAAAGTGGATTCAGAAAGGGCAGATCTTCCATTAAAAATTTGATAGACTTAACGTTGGAAGTTGAGGAAGCCTTCATAAGCCGAAGAGATGTGCTGGCAGCATTTCATGATGCCCGCGGTGCGTTCGACAATGTTCTTTGCGATATTTTATTATCTAAACTTGCCTCAGTGGGCTGTTCAGAAAAACTAATTAAGTTTGTTAGATTTTTGATATTCAAGGTGCTATAATAAAACAAAATGACGTTTCGACCCAGAGTTATAAACGTTCTGTCCAAATTCTAATTTTTCAGCAATCAGTTAAGATTATTAGATATTTATACATATTAGGTCCAAAAAGAAGATTATCATTGATATCGAAGAAGTGGTTTTAAAACTGCGTAAAAAACAATTACTTTGTAAAGATTTAAATGGATTTAGTTATAGTTGCCATTCTCTAACGGTGAAATATTGGTTACGGAAAAATAATATCTTATTTCGTCTTAAAAGAAAAGCATATCATTCATATTTAATAGTTGTTTTACATAAATGTTGAAAAGTAACTTCCTTTCCATAAAACTTCTACAAGGACAAATAATCGATCCCTGTATTATCGATGGAGTATGCATGGTGTTGTGAGGAGAGTAGAGAGGGAAAGAAGCATGGTTGCGTACAAAAGTAATGCGATGTGCTGATTAAGATTAAGATATTTGGTTCCTATTGTATAGTTATGATTTTTAACAAAGAATAGATATATACAGGGTGTCTCACCCGATTTTGACATTTTGATTTCTTCGCTATTGTTAGTCCCACCGAAAAATGTTGTCAGATAAGAATTAAATGGTGCTGAGTGCGGCATAATTTAGTGTTATTAGTTCATTCATGGGTGAACGCGTTAAGGTCAAATGAAGGTCAACTTCGTTTTTTTAAATGGAATTATATACTTTTTAATACATCAATCGATGCAGTTGGACATTCTTTATGAAAAGTATTAACCCATTTATGTTGAAAAATTAGTCGTTTAGGAGATATTTCGACTTCAAAAATACCGTGATACAAATGGTCGTTATGTTGAACCTTTTCTGTAAGGAATAAAAGCGAACGTCTTAGTGTGACAGTTATGGTGTCTTAGAATTATTTTAATATTATAGAATGTTACGTAGACAGTGTGCACAATTTCTTGTTACTCCCTTGTAAATTATAACATATATAACATACAAACAGCAAATTCTAAATAGAAAATAAACAACATAAATCTGAAACTAATGTACGCTTTCGTTGTTGAACTTTTTCTTTGCTTCAATGCCCAATATGTCAATAGAAACTGATTCATTTAAAATGTGTACACTTTTGTAAATTGGGAAAACGTAAATATCCATCGAATGAAATCACAAGAAATCTCATAACGCTAGGAATGGTGTTGCATTAAGTATAATATAAGTAAACATAGTTTAATCAACAGTTCATCGTAGCATTTTATTTTTATCAATAAAAAATGTTTATTATAGCATTGATACAACATAACGTCATAATAAAACGGATAACAGTGTTCCCTACCATATTCTAGTGAATACAAGTCATACATTTCTTAGTTTGCCAATCTGAAACAAACGTCTCGGCCATATACATATAGTCTAAGGTTAAAAATGCAGGAAAGTACAATTAAAGATAAACAGAGGAGCTAATCATTCGCCGATAATTATTTTTATTCTTTCAGGACGAATGACGACATATTGACGATGTTGAGAATGTGCATCGAATTCCTCAAGTTGTAAATGTATACTTGAATTATGTACACACCAATGTATGAGTATTGCTCATTCTTGACTTTGATACATTATGTACGTCCCTGAGGAAAATATTCTTAATACTTTGACACTATAAATCAACCGAGCACTAAAAGTGGCTGGCACGTGTTGCTTTATAAAAATGTCGAGACTAAATTTATTCAGGTTTTGTGAGATTTCTATCGCAATACGCGTGTGCTTCAATTAAAATATCTATTCACCCATTTACAGTGGAAAGATTTCTCCAATTTCAATAATCGCAGAATAATATATATAAAATTCTTTTGTAACCGATGTTGATACGTTTAGTCTTAAAAACTCCTGCAAAGGGTTAAAGGAAGCGATAATTAGCCATTACTAGATTGCGGATTTTATGCATTTATAACAAAAATAAATAGATCAAATGGAAAATGATGAAAATATGTAAAGAATTAAAAAATACTGTAGGACTATTTTCAGCTCACTAAAATCATTAACAAAAGATAAAAATATGTATGTAGCTCCTGTATCTTGCAATTGATGCAGCCAATTTTTATTTTGCATAACAATCCACCGTCTAACCATAACGTTCACTTACAAAGATAATTTCCCAAAGACGTTGGTAAACTAAAGAATACTGCGATGTCCTAAAAAGTCGCGAACACTAACGATTCCACAAAAAATTTAAATAATAGTATATAAATAACAATCCCAATAATCAGCTCGATAAACTCGGCGAACGTAGTCCGTTCTAGAGTAATGATTTCGGGGGATAATTAATGGGCGGATCGAAGAGAAGAAATATTGAAATATTGCGCGGCGCGGGCCGAAAATAAAATGTTATTTTGTTTGCGCTATTTATAGCAAATCTGATCCCCCTGAAAGATGATCATTTATCTCTTCGTGCCGTTTCTGCGTCGTATTCTATGCTCGTTTTCTTCGTGTTCTGCTGCTGGTGAGCGGCGGGGCGCACGTGCGAAACGCCGCATGGTAAATGGAGATCCATTCGGCGAGGAGCCTGGCAAGAAAAGACGCGAGCCAGAAAACGCTCGTTCATGTCTTCAGTGAAAGGACCGTGATACGCGGGATTGTGCAACTGTAACAGTAATGACATAAATTAGCGAATAACGAGAAACGTTAGCCTCGCAGAAGAACGCCGTGCGTCTGACAGACTACATATTTCTGATTGGATTTCCCTCTTCCTGCCTCCTGTAACATTACAGTAGTCCTCATATTTCAAATTCTGTTACACTTAAATTTGCACGATCCAGGTCGGAGAGTGGTAGTAGGGGTAGACGCTGAAGCATCGGCAGCCTAAGAACAATCAGTTGTCCCGACCTGATAAAGGACATAAAGTCAGTCTCATAATTGATGGCACACACTTTGAATCAAAGTAACATTCTGCCAAGATAGATGGATTAGTTTCTTAGATAATACGTAATGAAAATTCTTGATAAAATTGTGTTTAGTTTCAATTACACCTTTAGTTTGAATGTAGTAAAACTTGCTTTCTACAACCTTTTATTTGGGCTCGTAACGAAAAGTTAAAATACGTGTTTTGTAGATTCACGCAAGTCATATAAATGCTGTAAATTTTATCGAAATTGATTATTTGATTTACGAATTATAAACGTTTTATTCCATTATTCGGCGATTTTCACAATTTTTAATTGTTTAGAACTCGTAAACCAACTGACCAATTTCGATGAAATTCTCAGCATGTGTATAACTTACATGGATCTATTACACAAAACACATTTTTTAAGTTTTCGTTACGAGCATAAATAAATAACTTGGCAGAAAATCGTTTGGTCCATTTATAAAAAAGTTATTCTGATTTAATGTGTCATCAGTTATGAGACTGACTGAACGTATGATTGCTATGTGTGAAGTCTATAAAAGTAGACCGATTTACCGTATATTTGGACTTATTTTAATCGGAAGAATAAATAATGATTGAATATGAAATTTTCTTTCGCACGTATTTCGATGGCACGTTTATTTTTTCGACTCGTGGCATCCTTTTGAAGTATCGAACCTCGACCGTCGAAGCTCAACGAATTATGTATCATTGTATTAACAAAAATCTTAGGAAGAATGGTTCGCTAACATCGAAATAATATTACCTTCAATTCTTTTAACGTTTTTAGCAACTATCATTTTTGTACTCTCGTTCATCTCACAGATAATGCATATTAGATTTATTAAATCTAATATGATGCTTAGATCATTGGATCTGATATTGTTGTTGAAGGATTAATAACACAACATACAATAAACAACACTTAAAGTATGTCAATTAACCGGTATTCAGAGCAGAAACAATTTCAAACCATCAAACAAATGCATCCATACATACGCAAACCAGTATCTTATCACAACAGAAATCACGAATTCAATACATTATACTGAACCGCCCGACAAGTTTCGAAATCATTAAACACGTCGACGGTGAATAGTCACGTTTACCATTGAATTTGACAAATTGTTCGCCGGTACGTCTTACTCGCGAGAAGCTGCGAACGAGTGAATAAATCTGCAACATTGCTCGCGATGTAATTTCTTGAGAATGGTGTCTGGTAATTTATATTCAGAAATGCGTTGTACAATCAGCACAGCCCATGAATTGATCCGAGGGAAAGAGAAAGAGGGAGCCCAGGATAATCAGAGATTTCTCTCGGATGTAAGAGGGATCAATCAGTGGTCGCGAATTCGCCCACTAAATCTCGTAGGAAGCGAGTCAGCTGCAGGTGCAACGAGTTACAACGAGTTGCAACGACTGCACTTTCCTCTCCCCGCCTCTCATGCTGATATCAATGCACTCTCCCGAGCTTCGTTGCTGCTGCTTCTTCCTGCTCACAGCTGTAACGCCAGGCACGTGCGCTGTACACGACCAAGGAGTCGAAATGTCACCGGTCTGCCTATTACTATTACCTCGAGGCTCGAGCCGCTGCAGTCGATTTGATTTTTCGATTGTGCAATATTGCCTGAACCAGCGAATTTATTCGCACTAGGATAGACCTTTCGGATCTGGCTTAGTCACATGTTTGGACTGAGGATTTTATGCATTTATAAAGAAAATGAGTAGATGAAATATAAAATAGAAGAAACGTTGGATGAATATACAGGGTGGCCCACATAACTCTTAACAGCTCAAAATTTCGAAAACTATGTCATCGATTTTAAAGTTCTTTGTCTTAAATTGCATGGATCTGAAGGGCCTTTCTAACTACATTAACGTGAAGTGTTCCCCTCTTCCCCTTTAAGGGGGTACCTTTATAATTTTAAATGGAACCCCCTATAAAACGTTACATATTTAGATTCTACAGGAAAAAACAAGTAAATTTTGTCTGAAACATTTTTTTGTCAGATATTTCCATGATGAGATATAACAAATAACGTTATAATTTCCGAGCGCTTCAAGTAAGTACCTATGTACAAGTCAAAACTTTAAACTGTTATATTTCATCATGGAAATGACTGACAAAAAATATTTCAGACAAAATTTACTTGTTTTTTCCTGTAGAATCTAAATATGTAACGTTTTATAGGGAGTTCCGTTTAAAATTATAAAGTTACCCCCTCCCCCCTTAAAGGGGAATTGGGGGCCACTTCACGTTTATGTTGTTAGAAAGGCCCTTTAGATCCATGCAATTTAAGACCAAGAACTTTAAAATCGATGGCATAGTTTTCGAGATATTGAGCTGTTAAGAGTTATGTGGGCCCCCCTGTATAATAGGCATGTCCAGAAGTAGCTCACTTGGAGGCAAATTCGAGAGAGACGCCTACTTCTCCCGCCCGCGCGTCTCGCTCCCCGTGGCGGCCATAGTCCTCCGAGCTCCTCAGCAGTGATGGTATATGGTCTCGGTTTTCAGGCACGTATGTACGTCTTATGTTTGTGGTGAAAGTATGGGAGAACTGTTATTGGCGGGAAACCGGACAGAAGAGTGCAAGATATATTTATACATTATATGTACATACACATAAAATTTTAATATAACATACGCATGTTAAACATTCATATTTGAAAATCGAAAAAAAATTTGCGAAACTATGCGGGGTGACCAAGGTACCCCATTTTAGCTCAACTTTGTACTTTACTGACGCTAAAATCGTCGCGCATGCGCGAGGAAGCCGAGACCATATACCACCACTGCTCCTCAGACCCGTGCCTACCGCTTGCAATAATGTACCGCGTGTGGCGCGTTGGGGCGACTCGCAGACCCACGGTAGGCACGGGTCTGAGGAGCTCGGAGGACTACGGCCGCCACGGGGAGCGGGACGCGCGGGCGGGAGAAGTAGGCGTTTCCTTCGAATTTGCCTCCAAGTGAGCTACTTCTGGACATGCCTGCTGTATAATATTACTGGGTTATTATGTATAACCTATCCAAATTATTAAGAGTAGTAATCAATTTTTATGTGACTCCCCTTTCTTGTAATTGATGCAGATAATTTTTTTGGAAAAAAGTTTTTTTATTTAAAATAAGTAATAGAGAGGAAGATCGGAATTTAGACCAACCCACAGTAGGCCGTTTCTATACAAAAGGTGGCATTGATTAAAAAATTGTCAAGTCATGAAATAGGGTAAAACTAAGTCTTTCCGTAAGCGAACACTGGATTGAGATTAATGCCACGGTGTCTCAAAAAACTTTTATATTTTTTACCCCTTACTAATGTCGTAATTCACTATTACACCATCACATGAAATATCATTCGAATACTCTCTTCATTGGACTGTGATAGGAATATTGTAACTTTTTTGGTATGGTTAGGTGTATCAATGTTTGTCGGTTAGTATGTTTCGGTACGCTACTGCTGCGATTAAGCCAAAATTTAGCTGCAGCAACTTGCAGCTGTAACCATGAGAGCATTTTTTATTTCAGGAAGTAATTTGGTAATAAGTAATTTCGTTGATAATAATAATTTAATAACAATTTCAATGCTAACTTTCGTTCAAATTACGTTTTCTTGTAACTTTAAATCTCTGTTCATTTAAAATTCGTTTAGTCGTGTAAAACTCACAAATAGTAAAAATCGTAAATTTCGTGAACATTAACTCTTTAACTATTTACTTCCAATTTTTATACAGACAATTTCCCATTCTAGCTAACAAGCAACACCGGAATTAGATCCTACAACCCAAAAAATCCCCAAAATCACTTGTAAGACGAAGTAAATGTAAAGTAATAGAGTTTATAAGTAATAGAGGAGGAGAAATTTATAGAAATTATTCTGGAAAGTAGTACGTATTTTAGTTGTTCGTAAATAATCAATAAATTTACGAAAAGCAGCTAGGAATTAATTTGTGTACTTAATATTTATATTTAATGTTAGAATTTATTTTATAAATTAAGGATAAAAATTAATCTATTATTTGACTCTTGGACTACGTATACATCGTATCTAGATTGTCCTCTTCATTAATTCGTAGCTTAATTGTTTTTTCTGACCTGAGCGATTATCACTCGAGGCGCTTTCTTCTCCAACCGTATAGACCAGGCATGTCCAGAAGTAGCTCACTTGGAGGCAAATTCGAGGGAGACGCCTACTTCTCCCGCCCGCGCGTCTCGCTCCCCGTGGCGGCCGTAGTCCACCGAGCTCTTCAGACACGTGTCTACCGTGGGTCCGAGAGTCGCCCCAACGCGCCACACGCGGTACGTATTGTAAGCTGTAAGTACGGGTCTGAGGAGCTCGGAGGACTACGGCCACCACGGGGAGCGAGACGCGCGGGCGGGAGAAGTAGGCGTCTCCCTCGAATTTGCCTCCAAGTGAGCTACTTCTGGACATGCCTGGTATAGACTATAGACTTGCGTGCAGCGTGTCTTAAAACGTATTGCAGAATAAACTCTATTGTGCGGATATAAAGTGTAGTTTATTATGTACCCATATTTCAATATTTAACATGGCTTATATTATATTGTATTATGGTTGTCATTGTTAGATCTACTTAAATGCTTAGGTGTTAGTTTTCATTTACATGTTTTTGCACCCAGTTGATTTGAACCCTTGAATGGCGAGAGTTGGGTCTATTTTAACCACAAAGTTGCAAACTCCCTACTTAAATTCTATGGTTTTAACAGCCCGTGTCAATTATTAGCTACTTATAGTCAATTTAATATGTCGACTGACAAATTATAATCCACAAAAGAATGCAAAATGAATCCAAAGTAATGCAGTCAATGAAACCAAAACTGGAGAAATAAGTCAGACTCGTGATGTAGATTTTAAACAAAGTGTAACAAATATGAAGTGTGCACCTTTCTTTTTAGACGAAATAAAATTTTACTCTTTTGGCATCAATATTTAAGCATTGAAGTAAATGTAGCCATACAAAACATATAAATTTTCTTTCCTCTTTTGCAACATTTTTGGGGATAAAGACGTTCCAATCACTCTAACCGCAAGGAAAATGGTACGGTAAGGGGTTAATCCTTCTGCATTCTTCAATCCTAACAAAATTTCATTTTCCTGAATATATTACAGTAGAAATAAATATCTAAACATAGTTAAAGTACAGCGTCATTTATACATGATGGTCGTGGCAGTCAACGTGTTAATAAAAGGGAGGAAATGGAAATATTCATTTCCAAAAAGTATGTTCAAAAATATATAAAAGAAAACTGATACACGAGGATATGAATGAATTTAGCTCTGGCTTCCGTGAAGTTGCCAGAAGTATAATTAAAAGTTAATTACAGTACTCTTACAATTAAATAAGCAATTGCTTCCGACGAAGGTGAAGTTAAAATATAGACGTGCAACGCAAATTTACCATTTTCATTAGTGATCGTTACCATGGTACCGTTAACACAATTTGCAGATTTCATCTGGAATAAGCAACGATAACGATGTTAACGGTGCTTGTATCCCGATTGCGATCTGACGACGAAAACTGCACACGCATTCATTTGCCTAACAATGTACGCAATCCGGAAAGGCCTGATTCTCTTAATCTTAAATCTGTGGATTCATCGGGTTACATTTTAAACGAAACTTGGGAAAATTTAGAAACCATAAAAAGCGTTTAATTATAAATAGAAGTTCGTGCAAAATTATTTGAAGATTCTCATGGCTAATTCGCTTGTAGGTACTTATATTATAGCAAAATAATAATAAGCATAATAATATAATTTACACGTTACTTCGTAGCCCCAACAAGAACAAAATAATTTAGTCAATGTAACCGAAGTTGGAAGGGTAATATTTATTATACTGATTGCTGCGTTAACCCTACTGCGTTCTTTAAACCCTAATAATGTTTGACCTACTGGAATATACATAATAAAAGTTAGTTTCAAAGCTTATTAGATGTGACATAGAATATGTTATTATACAAAATAATTATAATTATCACCATAACTATTCAGGACTATAAAGTACTAAATATTATTTTAGACTGTTAACCCTTCTCGAACGACGATTTTTTAAAACATTAGAAATTATTTTTCTCAGAAAACTGAATTCTACATCAAAGTGTTCCTAGAAAAATTAAAAATATATAACAAAAGATGAATATATATTTTTAAGAGTAGATCTCACATGACTTCAATCAAACAAGATTCACAAAGATCCAACATCAAATAGAAATTATACAAAATATTCCACAAAATTCATTTACACTCGTAACAAAAATATGACACAGTGCTTTTAGCATAGTTTAATATTTTCGACACCACGTTGTCCTAATTAATTCATTCTTGCACTTCCAACTGTTGTTTAACGTCATCCATAAGCAAAACTTTTATCCGATAACGAAAGGTAAAAAATGGCAAATGAAATGAACAACATTTATGAATATTGTAACATTTTTTAGATACTGTCGATTAAAAATTTCATAGAAACTATTTCTAAACAAAACGATGCATTCTCTCGGTACACATTAGAATTCTTCGAGTTGCGTAGCGTCTCATTATCGAAACGTGTCAACGGCTAACTACCTTGAATTAATTATTACGCTTTGGTCGCATCGATATGTGATGTAACGAGTTTATTGAATGTGTCGTGGCTTACCGATGCGACGGGTTCAATTAATAGAACGGTGTAGTTTGTCTTCGTTGACTGTCAACAGAGCCTCGAATCCTTGCTGGACTCGGGGTCAATCAAGCGCAGGCTGCAGGTGTTCTCGGGTCAGCCAATCGGGAATAAATGTCAACGTAAGAACAGAAGAGCCACGCATTCCCGGTGCTCGTGTTCGGATCACGGTGAAAGGAAAGGGTTTCGCGTGTAACGTACCCAACCAAATACTTCTGCGCATCATCGGCATTACGAGCCCGACTTGTCTATGTATCTGCGCGAAACACCTTCTGTTTCTTGTCCTTTTGGCGCCGCAGTTTTTACCAGTCGAGTTCGTTGCCTCATCGTGTACTGTACCAAACGAGCAGATTATAATTTTCATTATTTTCCAGGGCTGTAGAGTCGGAAGGAATTTCTAATTGCAGTATTCTCTCCATAAGAGTCGTAGCTTCGGGTCTACCGCGCGACATACATAGATTAGGGACTACATTCTTTGTAACGTGCCGAACGTAGAGAAGAATAACGATTGAAAATGAAAGAAGAACTGAGGTTCCGACAATCGGAAAACATCAAAGGTTTCGTGCCAGCTCAGCCTTTTAAATTAAAAAATCAAAATTCCTTATGTTTGGTTTTTCGTCAATTGTAATTACTTGTGTAACAAGTAAGTTTTGGACTTGACATTTACAGAATTCGTGTCTCTACCATAAATGTGAAGTCTGAAACTTCAATCGCTTGTTTCGCAGGTGATTATGACCGTAACTATATCGACTTTGGGGTCATTTTGATTATAAAAAAGAGACGAATACAATGGTAAAAGTTTCATAAAAAAAACTTGACTTTTTCCAAGGTGGTGGGGATAAAACTTCGACATTCATGGCAAATACTTTTGCGACACTCTCGGAGAGAATGGTATACTAGAGTCGGAGTCAGAGTTGAAAGAAATATACCGACTCTAACTCCGTGTTAGAAAATTTTACAA
Source organism: Sphecodes monilicornis (assembly GCA_913789915.3). NCBI lineage: Eukaryota > Metazoa > Arthropoda > Insecta > Hymenoptera > Halictidae > Sphecodes > Sphecodes monilicornis. The sequence continues at coordinate 27,924,374 of OU565284.1, forward strand.
AAATCAAAAATTTGCTCAGAATAATTGAAAGTTGTAATAAAACTATTTACACACATATTAAAAATACTATATTTGTGTCAAAGTACATGTAAATATTGGACTTTACTGCTTTTGTGTAACAAGCACGTTTTGGACTTGACATTTACAGAATCCGTATCTCTACCATAAATGTGAAGTCTGAAACTTCAATCGCTTGTTTCGCAAGTGATTATGACCGTAACTATATCGAGTTTGGGGTCATTTTGATTATAAAAAAGAGACGAATACAATGGTAAAAGTTTCATAAAAAAACTTGACTTTTTCCAAGGTGCTGGGGATAAAACTTCGACATTCATGGCAAATACTTTTGCGACACTCTCGGAGAGAATGGTATACTAGAGTCGGAGTCAGAGTTGAAAGAAATATACCGACTGCCACTCCGTGTTAGAAAATTTTACAAAAATCAAAAATCTGCTCAAAATAATTGAGAGTTGTAATAAAACTATATACACACATATTAAAAATACTACATTTGTGTCAAAGTACAAGTAAATATTGGACTTCACTGCTTTTCCTATCGCATTAGAAAAGAAAAACCGTGAATTTCGTAATGTGTTAGAACGAAATTCGCGATGCAGTTTGTTTTGTATTAGTAGAAGTACAACAATTGTAGTGCTGTTAATATCTCTAACCCCTTGCAGTACGATTTATTGTACGGGAAACTGAGATGGGGAACTGAAGACACAATTCTCCTAAAAAATGTTGCAAATTCAAATGTCTTCAAAAACTTTCAAAAGTATTCCTCGTAAATGAAACTGCTACAGATTTGAAGATTGAAGTCCCCTGTTTACAACAACTCCTTAAATATAAGTCGGGAGAAAGTTTCAATGTTTAAATCTATGATGGTTTCAGTTACGAAAAAATTTGTTCAAAGTTTTCACACAAGTATGAATGTATAGCAATTTCGAGAAAAATCGCGTCTTCGGTTTCTGGCTCGTTACAGCATGAAAAAAGCTCTTAGAATAAAATGAATGATGGATTATGAAACTAGAGGCCTCCAGCTTTAACACGAATCCAAATGTACTGTCGTATAATCATTTTTTACGAAATTGTCACGGTTTAAATAGTCAATTTTTTGAGAATCAAGTATTTACACATTTCTTGGATCCACTGTAAATGATTTTTTTAATGCGAGTGTAGTTCAAGTCAATATTTGTCTCTTCAACACGATGTATCAAGGGTTTAATCGCCATTAAACAAAATGATCGGAATATAATTTTAGTGTGGCTTGAACAAAACAAACATAACATCCTTCGATATTATCGTGTTTTACAGATTTTTTATCGTAATTCCTTATTATTCAATGATTAAGAAAGTATTCGCATTTAGAGCCGTCAGTTTTAAACAAGTTGTGAGATAAAATATGGTGAGGTTTTTACTGATCAAGTATTTTAAAATTTTTAGATAGATAATTAGAAACTAATATAGTGTAATTTTTATGCAATTATTTTTATTATTATCTAAATTATTGTATGATTTCAATAGTATATCACTTTTCATGGCTGCCATGATATCTCAATAATGAGTTGATCAATCTCCTTCAAATTTTACACACTGTATGTATAAAGTAGGGATTCCTTTATCTGGCGAACTAAAATTATGTCTATATCGACGATAGTTTATTTTTTATTGCTTGAAAAAGTTTCAGTTTCACCGAAATTCTGTTATGTACGACTACCAGTTTGCTGAACAATTTTTTTTGCATTATTATAGTTCAATACGATAAAGGCATCTCTATTTTATATGGTTGTAACATTTTACGAGGATTGATCAATTCATTATCGTGATATCATGGCAACCATAATTGCGTAAAAATTACAATATGTTATCGTAAAATGTGGCCAAACATGTATGTAGAATTTTTGAACACTTCACCAATAATAACCCAACTATTTTTTAGCTCATAAATTGTCTAAAATTGACTTAACTGTATTGACTTGCGCCATTGTTGCATTCTTTTTTGTATTAAAAAACCACCTAGCATGTTATAAATATAAGAAAGATTAATCTTTGTGTTCGTCTATCTTGGCCAGCAGCAGTTTCCCTATAAGTTCGTACACCATAAAACATAAAAATGGCCGAAGCTGATCCATTAGAGTCTCAGTTACCGTAAAGATTAGGAACATTTTATGCCAGCTTCAAAAGAAAAAATTCTTTGTAACCTGTGCGGCCGATCTTTTCGACCGCAGGTGTTACAGGGGCTTCGTTAAGTCCATTAGCATCGGCGTGCTGGAAAAACGGGGCACAGGTTCAGCCCTCAGGTACAAAAGAAACAGGTAAGGGCTTTTCGAGTCGAGGGGTCGTAGCAGCTACCTGTCGGATTTCGAGATGCACCGTTCGAGCTGAGGGGCTCTGAAACGAATCATCCTAACTTTCAGGTGCAGCGGCCGACAAACGAGACGAGTTTTTCTTCGGATCTGGTGAACTGTGACTTTGTGGCCATTCCGATGACCAGTCTCGCGCGATGGTATTCACGTTTGAAATGATATTCAAGCGAGATGCTACATACATATGTACTTCGCTTCGAAACGTCTGACGGCGTGAAACTCGAGAAGCGACACTTGAACGTCGGATTTCTGGGTCTGCTTAACGTTAGACTTTGAGAAGAATCATTCTTTTTTTTTTGAACGACTGGAGCCGCCGCACTGATGGCGTTTTAGTGGATTAGAAGGATGCGTGTTCTGAGAAATTTTAGAGTGCTGCATTTTGTAAGTTGTACAGAGTGCACCAAAAATCGTTGTACAAACGGCCGGGTAATGGTTCTACGTGCAAAAAAAAGTCGAAAAAAAGCATAGCATTTTTTCGTTTAAAGGATCGTTTTCGAGAAAGAAGAGTTTGGAGCCCATCAGTCTGTTATTGCTGTTATCTTATTTCTGTGATAAATAAATATGCATTACCTCTTTCAATAATTTGAGCAAGTCGAAAATAATATAAGAGCGTCATTAAATTCTCCCAATGTCTTTATAGTCTTATATTTCACTAATCCTTGTTTGTTATAAATGCATAAAATCCGCAGTCCAATTGCAACTTTCCTTCATTCTGTGTTTAATTTGAATAATACCATAAATAAGGATAGGATTACTAGAACATCTAAAACTTCGGTATTCTTACGAATTTAAAGAAATCCTCTTGCAGAGATATTTTTCAAGTCATCTGTGTTAACCTTTTAAGGAAACTGACACTATACGTCTACATTTTATTTTACTTTTATGGAATGTGTAAGGGTCACACATATATATGTTATCTTTTTCCATGACCATTCAGAATTGTTTTCGTTCTTCTCTTGCTCAGTTGATAGCTATTTAAATTTCAAGAAATATACCCAATCACTAGACAGCGGATCTTTATTCAAAATAAAAATTTTCTAACTGCATTGTAACAAAGCGAAGTGAAATAGAAATTGATTTACTTTCAAAATATATTTAATTAGGTTAAAAACAATAGAACCGTATTTTTAAATTCTTCTATTGCTTCTACTGATTTAAATTACACCTACACATTTTTCTTATAAATGCATGGAATCCGCTGTATACTAATGACAAAGAATTTCAAATCTCCACTAACTTGTTTCTAAAAAAATTAGTCCCTGCAAAGTTTAAGAAAATGTAGAAAGGAATAATCAGTCTTACAATGTTCCAGACCGTAAGGTCTTTTTAATCAATGGAAACGACACATGGTAAATTAATGTAGCCATTTTTTCATTTACAGTGGATCTAAGAAATCTATAAATACCCGATTCTCGAAAAATTGACTATTTAAACCATGACAATTTCGTAAAAAATGATCATACAACAGTACATTTGGACTCATGTTAAAGCTGGCGGCCTCTAGTTTCATAATCCATCATTCATTTTATTCTAAGAGCTTTTTTCATGCTGTAACGAGCCAGAAACCGAAGACGCGATTTTTCTCGAAATTGCTATACATTCATACTTGTGTGAAAACTTTGAACAAATTTTTTCGTAACTGAAACCATCATAGATTTAAAGATTGAAACTTCCTCCCGACTTATTTTTAAGGAGTTGTTGTAAACAGGGGACTTCAATCTTCAAATCTGTAGCAGTTTCATTTACGAGGAATACTTTTGAAAGTTTTTGAAGACATTTGAATTTGCAACATTTTTTAGGAGAATTGTGTCTTCAGTTCCCCATCTCAGTTTCCCGTACAATAAATCGTACTGCAAGGGGTTAGAGATATTAACAGCACTACAATTGTTGTACTTCTACTAATACAAAACAAACTGCATCGCGAATTTCGTTCTAACACATTACGAAATTCACGGTTTTTCTTTTCTAATGCGATAGGAAAAGCAGTGAAGTCCAATATTTACTTGTACTTTGACACAAATGTAGTATTTTTAATATGTGTGTATATAGTTTTATTACAACTCTCAATTATTTTGAGCAGATTTTTGATTTTTGTAAAATTTTCTAACACGGAGTGGCAGTCGGTATATTTCTTTCAACTCTGACTCCGACTCTAGTATACCATTCTCTCCGAGAGTGTCGCAAAAGTATGTGCCGTGAATGTCGAAGTATTATCCCCAGCACCTTGGAAAAAGTCAAGTTTTTTTTATGAAACTTTTACCATTGTATTCGTCTCTTTTTTTATCATCAAAATTACCCCAAACACGATATAGTTACGATCATAATTACTTGCGAAACAAGCGATTGAAGTTTCAGATTTCACATTTATGGTAGAGACACGAATTCTGTAAATGTCAAGTCCAAAACGTGCTTGTTACACATGTAATTACAATTGACGAAAAACCAAACATAAGGAATTAATTTAAAAGGCTGAGCTGGCATGAAACCTTTGATGTTTTCCGATTGTCGGAACCACAGTTCTTCTTTCATTTTCAATCGCTATTCTTCTCTACGTTCGGCACGTTACAAAGAATGTAGTCCCTATTCTATGTATGTCGCGCGGTAGACCCGAAGCTACGACTCTTATGGAGAGAGTACTGCAATTAGAAATTCCTTCCGATTATTCTGAGCAGATTTTTGATTTTCGTAAAATTTACTAACACGGAGTTGGAGTCGGTATATTTATTTCAACTCCGATTCCACAGTCCTGCTCCAAACAAGCCAGAACATTTAATGCATCGATCGAATGTTTAGTTTCAAATTCGTATGAGTCATTGCTCGCGATGCTCGACTGTTAGAATTAACGTCGCAATATCGACCGTATTTTGCAAGTTCGAGGAAAGTGAAACGCAAACGTCGGGCTACGGATAAAGCTTCAATCGACGAACACGCACTTACCACCTGTCTCTTATCGAAGGGTGTTGCATGGCGACAGATGCGCCAGTGAAACCCTGCAAGGGGTGTGCATATCGAGAAGCAATTGAATTACCGCTCGGAACGTACGCGTCTTGTATTTAACATTAATTTAGAGAGGGAGAAAAAAAACCTGAACGGCCGTTTAGCAACGCTGCAAGTATGATCGGCGAGTTGCGGTGAACACGAACGCATACTAAAGGATCTGGTTTCTTGAATGGCATTTTTCAAAAATCGAAGCACGGGTTTGAAACAGGTCCTGGTTAGCCTCACATCACCAACGATTCAAGGGTAGGCGTACACGCGAGTAAAAAGTATTGGGATTATCATTTTTGTAAAATTACTGTAACCCTTGTACCACAGTTGTGCACATTTTATTTGAAATAAGATAACACATAGTCATTTGAAATCATGAATTCTTTTAAGTGCGTTGTTATTTATATTTTCCAAATAACGTAAACAATTTATTTTCATTTGACGTTTAAATCAAATAAATTATTTTCAAAGAATATTTTATTCGAATCATTTTTTATTTCAATTACATTCTACAAATAAAATAATAAATAATTTTACCTCGAGAAGAGGTTATTGAGGTAACTAAATTAATTATTAAATTTAAATATGCTGATTTCTATAGTTTAATGGTTAAAGTTTATAGGTATCCAAAATATCTACCTCTAATTTGTTAAAAAATTTGTTCAAGGTTGTAGTTTACAAATAGCAGACGCAATAGATTTCTATTTTCTCGTATGTATTTGACTTTTTCATTTTTACTTTTATTTTAATTGCGTCGCACATGTAAATAGTTCAGTCTTGAACGACCCATGTACGATACACTTTACTGTACAATTATTTACCGTATTTTTTAATTAATTATTTGTAGCAAAATTCGAAACAGTTCAATTGTATTATTCAATTTTCTAAAGAGGATAAATGAATCTAATAAAACGAAAAAAAAACAACAATGAGATATAGAATCTCCTGCGAATCGTGCGTCGACGTCAATCATGGCAGCGAGTACTGTTATTTCATGTTCCGATTGTGTTCTGTGTTTTAATATTGCCGCTGTGCGCTGAGAACTAATGAATAAACGATCAGCAACAGATGTACAAACATTAATTCATGTCGAGGCGTGTACAATGGAAATTTTATGCTGTGTCCTTTACATTTACATTAACAGATCAGTTATACATATTGTTTGCTTTACACACAACTCTAAATTTATTTTCCAATGCTAATTAACTGAGCATAACTCTTCAGTAAATATTTACAAATTTACAAAGGTTCCATATATATTTAATTTCAAGTACTTTAGCCTCGTCGTACAGATTTATTAGCACTTTGACTGCCAAAGCAGCGACATCCAAAATTTCATAAAATCGAAACAATATATTTAATAAAATAATGATTACAGAATTATAATGTGTGACACTGAGTAACGTTTTAACCTTCTTGCATTTTCCAGATATTAACCAAATTTGATACAATGATTACATTAGCGTAATAATTAATTTTTAAATATGGGCAAATAATTCCGTCACCCATATACGGGTGACACGGCAGTCAACGTGTTAATTCCGTTCATCAACATGAACAGAAATCCTAGTCTCAAATGAGATAATAAAAATATGTTTCCTAAAACAGAATCAGCCATCTTTAAATCATCGTATACATGGTGGGTAGGCGCAAATCAGTATAAACTACAGAGCATGAACTGAAATAATTAAGTCTTTCAAGATTTAATTGTAAGAAAGTACGATTGCATATAAAAATCTAGAATAATATATTTATTAACAAATAACATACAAATAAACTTAAGTGGAAAAATAAAATAAAAGTTGCTATTGTGCTTGCACTGATTGGGTTCTTAGTATGATATCACATAGCAAATTCAGCTGTAAATACGAATAATATAAAACCGTTAAATATTGTGTGGCTAATATTGCTTTTAAAAATTTTGTAATCACTTGATAGTGAAATATTCGAATGCTGTTCGCGAACACACCTCGATCTTCTGCATTTAACGAGCATTTATCGGCGAAGAATCTGGAGGAGTGTCGGTAAGTAGGAGAATGGCCTGCGCGTAAATATCGTAAGCACGCGAGCCTCGATGGCTTTCTCACTTGACATTACGGTGCGTTCATCATCCACGGCTTCAAAATGTTCAAGCATCTCAAACAAAGGCTGTCGCTGTTGCATGTACCGCCCACGCCGTTTTTCCGTGGAAAAGATTAGCTTCTTCCACACACCAACCCGTGCAGGGCATGCTACAAGCTACAATAGATTCATCTCGTACACTCGAAGACTCAGCTTCGCAAAAATATGTAATGATTAGATTAGATCGAAAAAGGTTCCTCTTTTGAAAAGCATACAGATGGTCCAATAACTTTGACCACGTAGTGTACGAGTAATTTGCATTTATAGATTAAAACCGGAATGCAAAAATTTGTTAAATAATAAAAAAAAAACATTTCGGAGATTTCAGTCACATTGATTTCTTTAAGCGGAATGATCTATCTTTTGTTAAATTCTGCAACTTCTTACACAACTTCTGCGTAAAGATGTATTGACCTTCATATGTCCTAAACCTAATAGTTAACGAGATATTATTAAAATAATTACCAACACGTACCTACAATCTGGAAGCTAGTAGGTGTTCGAACCGATGTCCCTCAATTTTAATATGGTCACTACATATGGAAAATTATTTCGATAATGTCCTTACTTCATATTGTTAATACTTTATAATATTGGTAACGCTCTCTGTAATTATTTGTTTTTATATAACTATCCATTTTTTGCTTACTTCCGGTGCAGTTCCTATTCAACGTAGTCATTATATCATTGTGTTCTATATTATGTTAAAATATATGTCTGGACCGGTTATTTTGAAAGTGATGTAAGTCCATGTTTCCTTTTTTCGAAAATTGTTTATATATAAAAAGTTCACTCTAAATTGTTTGTTTATTTTGTGATGTCTCAATTTTTTCCAAAAATGGACTTGCACCACTTTCAAAATCCCCATCTCGCTAAAAGAGAAGGCTACGAATTAATTTGTATACCTCATAATTCGAACAACGCTATTCACACGATATAATAGTATCAGTACTATATCTTGAAAACTCCATAATATTTTTAAGCATTTTTCCATAGCGAATTGCATGATTTCAAAGCGTCCACAGTTCGCGGAACAAATGAACCAAACGCTCTATGCGGAACCCCAGGAGGGCGGCCCTTTCCAGGGCTGCACGGAGGACACATGCTATTAAAGAGAGAGAGAGAGAGAAAAAATAGTGAAAGGCTCACCAAATGTCTTAGACAATTATCGTGCTGGGGTATTGTTGCGACTTCTCGAGAATGTGCTGTACGTCTGCGAAGCATCCAAGCAAAGAGGGGTAGTTAAGTGACCGTGAGACATAGCAGCAGCCCCTTTGTTATCGCGCTTCGTTTTGCTCTTCAGGAAAGAAAGTTCCTCATTGTCGCTGGCCCCGGCAAGTGGCGTCTGGAAATCCTCAAACAGCGGCAGACTTACTATGAAAAACTGGCGTCCTACGTGCTTAGGAATACGGCCTTCTAATTGAAGGGCCCATGTCCGGAGCACCACCGCCACAGTGTTCCAAAATCGTAAAACCGATGACTAAATTCGAAATTTCAATATGTATGCATAAATCTTACTATAAGTCACCCCAAATTATACTGTTTAACTCCTTGCACTAAAACATCGAGTCAGACTCGCGAAGAAGATTTCGAATTGGATCTGCTAAATACATACATACGTGTGTCATTAATTATTGTATTTAATACAATAAATACAAACTTCTTTCTTTTTTTTTAAATTGATGAACGACAAAGTAGAATCACTGTAATCGTAAAATAATTCGTAGTGCAATGGGTTAATGAATATTACTATAATAATATAAAACAATTATTGCAGTGAAATTTCTATTATGAATACGTTATTTGTTTATAGTATTTATGTAAAGAGTGTTTCTCTTATGGAAGCGATTCTTTAGTGAACGTTGTAAATAAATTGTTTTCATGGAATTTGTATCATACAGATTGTAAAATACCGGTTTCATGAGAACATGTTTTAAAAAAGTTTTAACAACATTTCCCACAATAATGTTAATAACATTCTCCTAACGAAGCATTCATAAGCTCATAATAAGTAAGATTGCTAAACGAAAACCTTATTTTTGGGACTATTATTAAAAAGAGAAGTATTAGCTTCAACATGCAAAAGTTTATGACCAAACTCTCTGTAGGCAAAACGTTAGGTATAGAGTTGAAAAGTGATTTAGAAAATACACAGTCAATGGCGGAAGTTTACAAAGAAATGTTTACAGCAAAACAGGAAGCAAAGATTTTGAAAATACTTTAGACATTGATATTCTTCATGAAAATGAGACTCTGATGAATTGCAAAGCTTCTTGTGTTTGTTTAACTGAAAATACAAATAAATCGCGAACATAATAAAATCGAGAACATAAATCTTGCAATTATTTTTTAAATGAAATTAAAAAATTATTAATTATACATAGTGTTACGAATGTGGCAAAATAGGTACTCCCGTTATATCGTCGTTGCCTAAACGACGATATAACAAGGACAAAGGACAGAGTCGCTTCACGAACGTCGTACCTGTCGGACGTGCAATTCCCTTCCTCTTTTAATAAAGAGATTAATTACCTTTTTATAACGGTCTTTTATTAAGTATGCCTAAATTACGCGGTCGCTCGCGTAACAATAGCAAAAATTTTGATTTCGCGTGGTTCTTCCAAAACTGTATTACGTCATTATGCCATCATTTACACAATTATCATTGTTTGGAAGTAGAAAGTTTTGTAGATAATGTTATCATGTATCGGCACGCACGATCGTACTTTTTGTGTCTCGTGCAATTGTATTCTCCGAGTGCATATATGCACACTGTCGCAATAACCAGTAACGTAATAATTCCCAACGTTTCGTTCCATTATGCGATTCAAAAAAATTAACCGTTTATCGATTGTCTGTCAAGCAACACCCATATGTGTACGTATGTTTCGTAACGATACGAAATTTACGAATAATTATTCAAACTTCTGTTCCTTTGACATAAAATTTCAATTTTAAAGATTCCCTTTCGAAAAATTTATGTAAACGGAATAAGAGGGACTAACAATAGTTTGGCCAATGACTTTTGGCAGAATGTTGCTCTGTAAAAGATCTTTTTAGTATGAAATATACTATGAACAGATGACTAACATTAAAAAAATATATAAAATAATTTATACAGAATAAATGTACTAATAAATAATAAATAACATTTAACTAAAATTTAACATTTAAATAAGCTGGTATAATTGCTCGCTTTTAGCTACTGCATCGCCGCTACGCCGCGCCATATCCCGACGAACGACCGCGCTAGTGGAAGAGCACCACTGGCAGCAACTCATGTCGGGCGAAGATATTTTGCTTTCTGGTTCGGTAAAAACGTCGATGTTGCAAACTTCAGAGGGGTGGTTCTCAAGATAAAAGTCTGCTCTATCGCGTAATTTAGTACGATTTTACTCTGGACCCTTCTTTTTTGAGATAAATTCAAAAATATCCTCAAAAATTGGTGCAAAAGTGGTGTCTCTCCGTCTTTAATGATCGTTTAATTATGTTTAAACATTCACAATGTATTAACATTGGATATCACTGTATTCGGGAAAGTCTACAAAGAACAATATTCTGCAAAGAACAATTCAATATCTTTTATAATAACATCACAATATTTGTTTAAAGTTGAAAAATAGGTTTTTTTTCAAAGTAACGTTTCTCAAAAACTGTGCGTGTAGGCTAAAAAGTAAGGGCAGATTCGGAAGCAGCGCAAAAAACTCTATAAGAAACACCCAACAGTAATTAGGAATCAAATTTGGTGTTGGACAGTGTTATTAGACTGCGGATTTTATGCATTTATGAGAAAAATGAGTGCATGAAATGCAGAACAGTGATAACATCAGAAGACATTAAAAATATGGTTATGGTTATTACTTTTCTAATAATTGAAGTTATTAAGAAGAGAAATAAATTTCTATGTGACCCTCATATTCTGCATTTAATGGAGAATTTTTTTTATTTTGCATACAAATCCGCAGTCTAATGATCATAAACTTCATTCCTAAATTCTGCATTTTTAGTGAAGATTGTTTTTCTTTTTTATTAAACTATAATCCCAGAACCTCTTCTGGGATTATTAGCAACATACACATTCCTGTTCTTGCTAACATTACAAGAATGACTTAGAATCTATTGTTGACAAATTAGTGGTACATTACTGAATTCTACTCTAGAGTTGCAAACTGTGAGACTTAAGGAATTTATAGATATACAGTAAATGGAGAACAGAGGGTTGGCACAAAAAGGCATCTATTGTGTAGGCTGGAAAGTATCTTTTGTTGCAAACATTGTGAATTAGAACATTAGAACATTAGAAGGTTGTTGAATTAACTTCATTTTAGCAATCGAAATCGCCCAGCAAATTACGTTTATATCGAATTATAAATACACGCATAATCTCATACAGTGTACAACACATGTCATTAACTAGTTGAGTACAATCAAATTCACACTGACCCTACTACTAAAGTTTCTTATTTTTAATTCTACAATTATTGAAACGTTTTCACGGGAAACGATTAAATCCACTATAGTACGTACTACTACAAGAATCGCGCGAATTTTAAACAAGTTGCATCTCGACGTTTCAGTGAACAGTGTGTTCATCGTCGAAGCAAATCCCACAATCGCAAAACATCCGTCTGCCGTGGTAACAAAAAATTCGAAGCCGACTTCCCTTAGCTGTTAAAAGACAACAATTAGTTCGCACGCTGACAAAGAAACCGTCCTCCCCTCGCATAAATTAGCGGAAAAAGCTACAGAGTAGATGTTTCGAAGCAGATAGGTATCGACGTTGTTCGAGGAGAGAAGAAAGGAGAAAGAGAGTTCCCAAATTACTGGTTCATTCTTTTCCAAATCAAATTGCGTAACAATCTCGTAGCATCGTAACGTAAAACATTGTTAGTCTCATGATTGCCCTCCCTCTCCTTCCGTCTCCGTGCCTCTCCCCTCTCCGTTTCCGTCACGTTGTACGTTCACTCATGTCTAACCGCTCTCCCTCCGTAGCGGTCTCTCCTTCCGTGGCCCCGTTGGCCAACTTCCCCTTTCCGCTCCCCCGAAAACCCGACTTCCCCCACTTCGGAACCTTTTCTTTCCCTCTTCACCCCACGCTCCTTTCTCCGCTACAACTGACCCAGGTGCCTCTCACCCACGCCGGGCCATCATAGTAAAAATGGTGGCTCGTGAACACTGTAGTAAACACCAGGGACGCACTCTGACCCCGACCGCATTTTTGCCAAATCCCCTCTCCCTTGTCAATCTTTCTTTCCTTTCGTTTCGCGCCTTACGCGATCAAAGAGAAATTAAGAGCGTATTCTGGTTTGCCATTTTCAAAAACTCGATCTTTGATGCACCGGACTAGATAATTGTTTACCCTTTCGTGGCCACACTAGGTCGTCTATGTCTAGGCGAAAATATCATTTTTGAAACCTTTATTATATAATATTCTTCTAATAAAATATTTAGCCTCCAGCACTACAATTTATTTAGAGGCTTCTGCCTATTTAGCATAGAGATCTCATCATTAATTACATCCATCGTTTGAATGTACGTACAATATAGGACATGATATATCAAAACAGCGCCTATTTGAGTTTGTCACGAAAAGAATGTCCAAAAATGTTGATAACAATACAAAAGTATATGGTACAAAAATAAATAAATGTTTTCATAATTATTTAAAAGTCTTTGTAATTTCAAAAATTGTAAAATGGTAGGTTTAGTATACGAATTCAAACAAGTCCAGACGAAATTAGACTATGACGCACGTATAAACAGGTCACACCAGAACAATCGGGATTAAATGACCTTATTCGTAAGACGTAATTTCTTTTTATGGAAAGATCTTACGATTACAATACGAAAACTGTTTACAAAAATGGAATACATGTATGTTCTGTAAAAGTGCAATAAAGATACAAAACTTTGCGTAAATTTTTAAATGAAATACAATACAGTAAATAAAATTGACTTATTGTATTAATAACTGACAAATAAATTAAATTTATTTATATAATTTTTTTTATTAATGAATAAGTTAAATTAATTTATTGTTCTAATAAATCTTACTAACGTTAAAATGTCTTGCGAAATATTAATATTTTTGACAAGTATCCAAACTCGTTTTTTCGGCCGAAGGATCAATTAATTAATAAAAAACAAGTGAAATTGAACTTTGCAACTGCACCGATGTACTCGTACAAAAACTTACACTACTTAATGATGGAGTTTCTTTTAAATAATACTAAATTTTCCTCCACAATTTTTTTGTATCTGCAAAAGGAACAAAGTCATAGTCCTTCCTAGTTACTATATTCATCACGTATAATCGTTTTGGAAAAAATAAATTTTGGAAGAAAAGAAATTCGGAGAATTAAAGAAAATCGATCTTTTGAAAATGAATTAGCAAAATAACACCGCCACTAAAACATTGGCTATACTTCACTTCGAGGGTTAAAAATTCTGGAACTTTTTGTATACAATAATCCCGTAGGTTTTGACGCGATAAAGTAAGCTGAAATATGAGAATAGTTGATTACTCACATGTATATAACTTTTAAACCAGAGAATCCTGACTTCAAAAATTACATTTTTTGGTTCATCTCGAAAAAAATCTACAGAATTATATAAGACAAAAAGTCAAATAGTTTTGGTCCCCCGAAGTGAAGTTTAACCAAAATATTCAGCTAAAAAAATTTCAAGCAATTTTTATCCTGAACAAACCGTCCAGAAAGAATCCAAAGACGTTTCTGCATCCCTGAGATCGGAGCCTGGCGCACACTCGGCACTATAGTTTACTACGACCGTACTATCGCGTACTATAGCACCGGGGCCGGCTCGTAGACGGTTTACCGAGGCCCGGCTGTTTCCGAACCTGTCCGCAGGAGTCCCACGGGCGCTGCGGTCGGTCTGGAGCTGTCCCAGCCCTATCCGGGCATTGTTGCACCGACGCCTGGCTAAGAGAGTACCCACTATACTGCTTTCCGCGCAAACCTCGCGTAGTCTTGTGTCTTGTGTTTGTCAACACCCGGTGGATCATGTACAGTGCTATCGTCAATTCGTTGAGGAACGATCGTGGATGATCTTCTGCCGACCCGATCTCAGGATAATCATTAATCGTGTGCCCCCGATCTACGATCCTCCATGCCCGAGTTGGTGAACCGGGGAAGGACAATGAAGCAGGAACAGAGGCCCAAGAGGCAGGCCCTTTTCCAGATCGCCAAGGTTTGACATTACCGTTTATCCCTACATTTTCCATTGCAAAACACTCGAACGCGACTTTTCCCGTGATTTCTGGAGAAACACCAGTTATATACCGTTACCTGTATCTTGATCCGCTGCATCTACCTGTTGATTCCCCGGCCGGCCCTGCTTCTTTAAATCACGTCGTAAACATGGACGCCGTGCCCTCCTCGAGCTTTCGTTGTTTCTCGCAGCAGGGTATTTTCTCGCAGAGGATACGGTTTAAGGATTTCTTTGATGCTCGAGGATCATCGTATAGTTCAAAGCGAAAAATGCTCGAATTTCGAATGGACGTTGCAAATGCATCAATATTTTTTGCAGCAACCCGTGGAAAATCCTTTGCGATAACTGTCTGGGATTTAGAAGGTGGACAGGTCTAGTGGCAGGTTCATTTTCTTGTGACTCTCACGATTATGCTTGAAGAGCATCTATCAGATTTTAGATGCATCTGTAACTTTAGAATTTCTCTGTTCGAAGTATATCGTGAGAAACAGTAATAAACTCTTTCTTTTGCAACGCAGAAGTTATCCATGGTGGAGAGAAACGATTTTATCGTCGCCGTTGAGTTACTTGTTGCACTTCGAGTGAAACTTTCCATGGTAATATTGTTCATTCATATTGTTTTATACTATCGATGACGTTATTCTGTTTTATCCTTCGTCTGATTTAGGAGAGGAGTCTTTGTTTAAAAAACCCATGCAATGTTAACTCCCCTTATAGCTTACTCAATAAATACTGACATGTAAATTTTGTGAATTTATAACAAAAATGGCTTGGTGCAATTTAAAACAGTGAAAAAAATTAAAAGAGTATAAGAATGTCACTATTATTGCCTTCAACTTATTGAGAGTATTAAAAAACAGAGAGCAAGGGTCTATATAGTTACTGTTTCTTGCTATTGATGCCGATAATCTTTATTTTACATAAACATCTAATAATAACTATTTATCAATTCTCTTTACAACCATCATGCTGGCAATCAAATCAGTAGTTTTTCATCCTCGGTATTTAAACTTCGATGAAAAATTGATGTACAATCATGTTCAACTTATAGACGTTCAATGTGGTTTTACGATACAGTAAACTATGCGATAAAAATGTGTTTAAATATACAAGAAATTGTTGAAAAACGCTACACTTATTACTACATAAAATATATTGCAAATACTTTTTGTATATATTTTCTAAACAGTTTTATGTAACAGTACATGTTTTTTAAACATTTATAGTATTCTTCGCAGAACATAGAAAATTGTTAAAGAAATTATATTAAATGAACAACCACAGCTACTCGGCTGTTTGTATGTGCAAGTTGCGATCTCTCTTCTCGCGAATGGAGCCCGGTCATGTGACATGGGCGCGCGAAATGGAGTTCGGGAGTCTGCGCAGGTTTATCGGGTCTCCTTTGCGGGTGTTCGCAAAAAGTTTCGCCATCGAATTGAAAGGAAAGCACGGCATTCGCGCGCCACATCGGTAATGACAGCGGTAAGCAACGCGGTTCATTAGGGTTGCAAAAAAAAGCGCAACTGGAATGTGGCGAGTCGTGATCCATTTTCCTCTCTTTTTTCCATCGCCTTCCGGCGAGGTGATTGTGAATGAACTGGTTTCCACAGAGATCTTGCGGAATGGTAGCGTTTGCCTACTATGACGACGTAAAAAAGAAGCACTTTGCATTCTCTCGTTGTTTTATATTCTGAAAACAGAATTTCCATGTACTATATACAAATTCGCTAAATTAATCTATGAGCTGCGACCCTTCAAAGAAAGCACCTATTCTTTTTATTCATTAGTATTTATCATGTTTTATCATCACCATTCATCACTGCACTGCGGATCTTTATGTAAAATAAAAATTCTTTCCTTGAATTACTACAAACTGGAGTAAAATAAAAATTGATTTCCTTTCGTAATAGGTTGAAAATAATATAACAATAGTAACTAAATTTGTCTAACGTTTTTACTGGTCTGTGTTTCTCCTACTCATTTGTGTTACATTGTTAATGCCTAAAATCCGCAGTCTATTTATTATTCATAGGAATATTTAGGTTTCCATGATTTTAATTACAAAAGAGGACATTTCGATTTCAGAGAATTTAAATGTTACGACGGTAACTTTCGAATTGCGATTCCTCGAAAACTAGTTAGCCGATCTAACTCAAACTTGGCAGACATGTTTCCTTCTGGTCTAGAACTAATTATACTTTGCGAAATTCAATTTCTGCAAGTTAGAAAAGTAATCAATTCATTTGCGAAAATGATAGTTGCATTTTTCGAACGCTGCCGTCCTCTTATTTTCCATTGTTTCCAATTTATCCTGATTCAGATACAGTATGTTCTTGATTTTTCTTTTTCAGAGAACAAGCCACTATATTCTTGGATAAATTGCAATTTTTACAAGCAAAATGTTTGCATTCTGAATTCTCTGTGTTATAGCTAAGCCACTGCCATCTTGGAAGAATTGCTATATTTACAAACAAGAGGCTTATGTCTACAACAAAATTCTTTTTGGACAATAATATCGACTTGTGTTATAGCTGAGTCATTACTGTCTTGGAAAGGTCGCAATTTTTATAAACTAAAAGTTTGTGCCCACAGTAGAGTTTAAAAATTGGAACGTTGTTAGATCTATTTGATAAAATTTGACGGAAGGGAGTTTGCGTAAACCCTTAAACAACGGGAACACATGTCTTGCGGTTGCGACGGTCGCTGCGTGAACGAGTTCGCGGTGGTTGATCCGGTATAATGAACCGATCGGTCATGTGTGCCTGGAAGTCGCATAAAACTGTTGGTTACGCATGCAAATTAGCACGATCGCGGTGGGAAACATAGCGCGTCTATGATGAAATCCGTGGGCTTATGGATTCCCTCTGTTTCTCTGGAAAAATCTGGTTGCGTGTAAAGAATAGGCACAAGTTAATAACAGACTCGTTGCTTTTCTTTTATTATGTTGCGTAATAAATAACGTTTAGCTGATGTGGAACAAAACAAAAATTGTTGTAATTTTTTTTCTGCGGTGCTGGTGAAATCATTCGGTGCAGTTCAGTAATTTTTACAATTAGCTTCTTAAGTGTCCATTTCTGTCTTAGGTTGTGCTTTCCTCTTCATAAAATGTCGCTTATGTAATTATAATTTTTAATATTAAAGTTGTCATGCTGGAAACCTTCTCCGAGAAAAATTGAAGCATACAGTGATTTCACGGAGAGTGACTTCAGAAAGATTTATGAAAATTAATGTCGTGAGCAATTCGAAACTTAGATTAATTCTTGTATAATTACTTGCTCTTGCTTGAGTTTGGTTGTTTATCTACGAAGTCCTTGTTCTCTTTAATACACAAAATAATTTTTCACATTTTTATTTGCAAATTGTTCGGCAAGTTGTGAATAAGAAGCATTAGTGGTTGAATGACGTTATTTTATTTTCTCAGAAATAGAATGTTTACATTTGATTTTTGTTAAGAAATATTCAGAAATATGATCATAGAGAACGTTTCGAATTATTTATTAGTACGTTACCTAGCTTCTAAAAAAGTCGGTTTAAACGACTTTGAAATGAATTTTTGCTGAGCTAATGCGTGTGAAACTGTTGGTTAACGAATACATTACGTTCTTAATCTATTCCGTGGAGATCAAGACGAATGCCTCGCAGTCATGCAACGATAATTAGGTATTTAGAGCGTCCTGGAATTAAGAAGTTTGTATGAACAGTGTTTCTCTGAGACTTCCTCCTGAATTTCTTTTTGCCAGCTGCGTGTAGTCGAAACAACGCCTAATTAATGTTGTCTGTCATTCATACATTTTGTTTTATTTTCAGTACATTCACAAACGTAGTACTGATCTTTCGAAATAAATTAACCCTCCAGTAATTTTTTAATAACATTTTCAGAATCGATAAATTGTATTGTATCAGAGATTTGATACTTTCACGTCCCGGGATCATACAGTTCTTACTGTTGAGGCTTTCCGGTGTAAGCCGTGTCCTTGTGAAATTGTTTTGCCAACGTATCAGTGTTGTGACTCCCTGATTTCGACTCCCTGATGAAGCTAGCTGCAATGCTTGCTGAACGTTGGGAAAACAATTCCACAAGGACACGGCTTACATCCAAAAGCCTCATCAGTAAGAACTGTAAAGTGTATTCTATTTACATCTATCAATAGTTGTTTATGAATTTTCATACAAAAAGTATCACTATAAAATAAGACATGATTTTGGAGTAAAATATATTCACACACTGTATTATTAAAATTAGATTTGTTGCTCTTTATAATGTTATAGTTTTATGAAAATTTAGCTTTAAATAATGGACAGCACTTTTCGGTATATCCAATATTTGTGAACAAGCAATGACTTATAGCTTCGTAGATTCATTAAATACAAATTTGGTAATGAAAAGCATGTTTCAAGTTGCAAAATAATTTGGAGTGGTGTCGCATGTAATTGCTTGGAATAATTGACTTGAAAGTACCATCAAATACCGTAATGATTGTACAAATTACTATGCTTAGCATTAGTGTTGCTTCTACAGTCTTGAAAGTATCCAAAATAAAGATAACAATAATAATCATTAATGTTTCTTTGTCCTTAATTACTTCATATAATAAAAAATAAAGATATTTATTGCATGTGTACATTTACATTAATGTTTCAATGATGGTAGCAGAAGAATGGAATTTTGTTCCGATTTAAAACTGTACCCCTCATGTTTAGTAGATTCTGTTTGAAATGTTTATTATGGATAGACTGCAGATCTTTATGCATTTATAGCTTATACAAGCTTCCAGAAAATTCTAAAATGTAAAATTGTATAGAATTTAGTACCATTTTTATTTATTTTGGATCTACAATGACTTTTACCACTGAAAATAAAATTTTATTTGATTCCATTTTCTTAAAGAAATTTGTCTGAAAAATTGAAAATTGCATAAACATTGATAGTCTAATCATGAGTCTTGCTATTATTTGACAAGGGGTTAATTAAATATCTGCGTCTTTGCATTTGTAAACTCTGTATTTATTATTATTAGATTTAGTATCGACATAATTTAAAGGTACATATTACTGCGTTGAACAATCTGTAATTCATTTTAGTTTGAAAATGAATTAGTTTGTGTATTTGCCGGTAACGTAGTTCGAAACTGCGTGGACATTAGAAGAATCGTTATTTTGAACAAGATTTATATACGAACGAGTGGTTCCAATGTTTCGTGTACCTGCTCTCACAGTCGAAAACACGAATGCACAGTACGCGTTTTATGCGTCGAGAGGAAGTGCCCATAATAACCGAGGCGTGCACTTGTCTCTCGAGTAGTATTGTCGAGTGTGGAGCTGCCTGACCCGGCTGCCATATTGATACGCTTATGCTCGAAGGGCCCTGTTCACTTGTTGGATCCCACCAGTCTTTCAAAACGTGCCCCCACAATGAAAACACTTTCCTGCACGTGCAACCATCTCGTCCCCGATCTTACCTGTCCGACACCCCTGATTTGCAAATAAAAACACACACGCGATCCAACGTAAAACCTGATTCAGAGGAAGATTCGAAATTCGGAAAAAATCGATCTTTCTGCATTTCCTTTAAGAGTACAGTGAATTCAAAAATTATTTGAACACTGAATTTTCTCTTCTCGAGAAATTGTCGATATTTAAATGATGACAGTTGGAAAACTGAAGTCTTCTCTCGAAAATCCTATCAACTGAAGCGTCTTTAAAAACATTGAGAAATTTTGTTCACGTATGAATCTTTCGGAAATTTTAAAGTTGAAGGTTCCTCTTTACGACACAAAAAACTTGACTTACGATTTTTGGAGTCGTTTTATTGAGGTTTGCATGAAAAATGTGCAGTCAACATTATATTAACATAGGGTACGCCACGAGGATCTCATTAGGACCAAACTTGTGTCCCATTTTTCTCGAAAAATTATTTTAAAATAGTTTGAAAAGTTTAAAAAATGTTTTTACAATGGTGTAATAGCAATTACATGGTTATGAAATGAAAGACATCTGATGAACAAAAACAAATTGACTTGGTCGGGATTCGAACCTGGTCCAAAAAGTATTCAGCGGTTCCGCAGTCGGACACCATAGCCGCTGCACCAACCGGCGCCGTTGAAGTTAAATTCGAAATATTGAAATATATTGTGCTCAGTATAATTTTCGTTTTTTATATTATGCAAGTTTTCAAGTCGGAATAATTTTTTTCTGAACGTAGGAATGTTTAATATTACATAATATACTCTTAAAACTCAGAAAAGATAGGTACAACTTAGTTTTTCACGGGAAAAACACCGAAAAAATTGGTTTTTATTTTTTTTAACTATGACGTCCCTCTCTCAGGAATTTTCAAAAAATTGAGAGTATTACTTATGTTGATATCTTATTGCTAAATTAAATCTGTAGGTGTGCTTTTTCATCTTCTATATGAAATCTGTATTTTTTCGATTTTCTTCATGTTTGTCATGTCTTAAAACCAGTATTTGTAACGGAAAAATCTGAAAACGATATATAATATGTGGCTTGGTATTCGAAATGTGTCAGATTTCTTTTAGAATTTTTAATTGTCATTAAATGGGGAAAATGGGCCAAAAACTGGTTTTTCGATTTTCCTCTATAACTACCCTTACAGATGAGATATCGGGCTGAAACTTGGCAGGAAGGTTTCTTTTTTGGTAAGCTATCGGCTGGTTCGAAATCGTTAAAATCGAGGCCGTGGCGAATTTCACCCCCAAACCCGGCTATAGCCTTTCGATCCAACATACCAAAGCAACTTGTGAAAACAACCTCTGTTTGGGTGTACTATCCTTTTCTGCGTGATGAAAAACGCGTATTAGGCCATTAGGTCTAATGCAATCAAAGCACACGAGATATGTCGACTTTATTACAACTACAGACACTGCAATGAAATAATTGCGCGAAGCGTGTTTGCTTCGAACTCGGACAAGACCATTCATTATTTCGATTTCTTGTGGGAATTAATTGTTCTTTGAACGATTTTTGCAAATGATTCAAACGGTTGAGCTTCCACAGGTTATTTTATTCTTGCTTTACGTTTTAGAAGCGTGTGTTGGTGATTCGGAAGATCGCCGGATATAGTTAGGCCACGGCACCGGAAAGGCGAAAATAATGTTCCGCTATGGGACAGGACATGGCCGCGGAAATTGTGATTTACTTTCCCTCGGAATAATAATGTGCTCACAATACTGTGGACTACTATCGTTAGACCGAGGGTGCTGTCGCATTTACATACTTCCTCATATTGCATAGCTTCTTTGTTTTTACATCGATGGGAGAAAGGTAGATTTATTTTCAATCAACATGCTTTAGTAACGATGACATTAACATTAGATTGCCCAAGGAAGTCATTTTGACTGCTTTTTAATTTCAATTAGAAAAACAATTATGTATATAATGACACAATTTCTTAGAATTTTGTGACTTTTTGTACAACATATAAATGCGTTTATTAATAATTGTTGTTACCTCCCCCTCCTTCATTTCCGGTGTATATATATATATATATATATATATATATATATATGTTATTCCTATATTGGCCAAAAGCAGTCATTTTGACTGCTTGGGAAATTTTAAATAATCAAATGACTCTTATTATTGAATTGAGTAAATTTCTTATATGACCAGTTCGGCTCTGTATTGAAATAACAGTTTTCATTTTTTTTCGATTATCGTCACATGATAACATACAAATACATGATAAATTGTCGATTTGGGCGTATTCTTGATAAGTTGCAGTTGCTCAATAAGCTAAAGTAGTACTTGTTATTCGAATCTGTATGCAGTGATACTTGTTCTAACAAGTTGTTTATTTTATTTCTTTTGCGCCCTAAATTCATGAAAGAAATGTCGAATAGATGTACGGAAGATGTACACATAAAAAGATTTCCACTTTCATTTGCATAAAATGTACAAATAATAATGCATAAATTATTTTTTTTTCCAAGTGAAGTAAATTTTTTTCTTGTTAATATTTACTAATAACTTGTTATATAACTGTAAATAATATAAAAAATATTAAAAATTAATTTTAAACAAATTTCTTTACACATTAGTTATTCTTTCACAATGCAGTCATTTTGACTGCTTTTGGGCAATATAGGTATATATTAAGTTTCAGTCTTTCTAGTGTTAAAGTAACGAAGCACAGATCTAGGAAATTCGAGACTTCACAATACAAAAATTATATCGGTGCCATCAAGAAATTTTATTTTCGTATCAACGATGTGTTTTATCAACTTCATTTTTTTAGTGTAACAGCATCTTGCTTCATCATAAATATGCATCTGCCTCGAGCATACAGTATTGTTTCTAATTCAATTCTAGAATCGTTCACTTATCTACTATTGAAGCAGATTATAACAATAACATCCAAAGGAAATGATTCGTGATTAACTCGTATTTTTTATATTAATATTGTCGCGAAGTTTCTCTGTTTGAAATCTGTACCCTTACCATAAGGGTAGTTTAGTATCGCTTAAAAAGCGTTGGAAAGAACGAAATAAATGGTAATACGACGGTACACCCTCCCTGTAATCAGCATACATCTTTTTCCCTGCTTGCATTGCGTTTTTACCATACCCGTAACAAAAAAGCAACATGTGACGGATATGCTCACTTTGATTTTGCATATTCGATGCGATGACAAAAGAAATGCTTGAAAGATTATAAAGTTCTATAAGGCACGAAATGACGTCCGAACTGTCAGTTCTGAAAATATACAATGATTTTGCGACTTAGAATAATGTTAAGTAATAATAAATGGAAGCAATACTATCTCTACACGAAAAACGAAATTACTTTCCGAACAACCCAATAATTCCGATTTTCATACCGTTTGAATGTTATTAACGGTTTGAATTTCCCGTAGCCGAACACGCGTCTAAGAGTGCATTTTTCTCACATTGTAGGTGTTATGGCATCTCGACATCTTCCGGCGGAGCTTCAGGGAGCTTTCAGGACATGCCTGCATGCGAGAGTCGTGCATCTTCTGCGCCCTCAAGGTAAGCGAGAGAAACCCATAATCGTAATGGTTAATACACTGTTCGAAAGAGATTCTGCACGTGGACAAAGTGATCCATGCCGCAGTCGACTATTATTTATTAAAACGCGCGATGAGCCATGCAAATTGAACGTAATGAAATATACTTTCACATACATACAGAGTGTCCTAAAAATCATGGTACAACCGGTCGTATGACGATTCTACATGTAAAAATAAGTCGAAAAAGAGAAATATTGCGTGGGCAACCACGTAATTTAGGCATCTCTGGTCACAATAAAAAAAGACCGATGTAGAAAACACGTAATCTCTTTATTACGAGAGGTGGGGTAATTAGCTTCGGCACGTATTTACAGCTCGATGTCTCGCAAGCGACTCGTCTTTTGTCCTTGTTATATCGTCGTTTGGGTAACGCCGATATAACTGGTAACTCTATCGTGCCAGGTTCGTAATAATATTGTTCATTTGCGGCCTCGTTTATAGAAAAAAATAAGAGAAACAACCCGGCCATTACTAGATTCCAGAGTTTATGCATTTATGATGAAAATAACTAGACGAAATAAAAAATTGTGAGAACATTTTAAGAATCTAAAAATGTTATTGCATTACTTGCAGCTCATTAATTCTTGCAATTAATGGAGACAATTTTTATTTTGCATAAAAATCCGCAGCCTAGTTATTACTTTCCTTTATTATGTTTGATTTAAATGGTTTCGTAAATAAGGATGCGATTAGTATTTTTTGATCGATCAAACAACCGGTTTCACACTTTTAATTTTATAATTATTGAAATTACAAAGATGTTTCCATACGAAATTATTAAATAATTTTCTTCTTTCTTATAAAACAACGTATACGAATTATATTTTGCGCTCGGTACGGTTAGTGTTAATAATTATTTTATTAATGTAGAAGTTTTCAAAATATTACCCGTTTTACTGCATACGCCAGTCTGTTTGTTGAATTAAATTATTTATGTATTTGTTATAGTAAATCATGTGTATTTTTCGAATCTTCAAACGCTGAAATGATGTTTGCTTTTAATTCCCCAACGTTGTTATTATCCTTGGAGTACGCTTTAGATTTAACAAAACCCTATAAAAAATATAGTCGAGGGGTGTTAATCTGGTAATCTACAATGGCTCACGGAAATATTTGAACTCCCTTTAAATGAGAATAATTTGTTTAAAATTGCACCACTCAACTTGACATTTTCTTTCGCAATTAGAAGCATTGATTTACTAAATGACGTACAAAAAAGATTTTGAAAAATTGCAATTGGTAGTAATTACATGAAAAAGTAAAAATGGCACTTTTTAAAACTTTTCTATTCCAGCCCGTAATGAAAATTTAAAACCTGCGCCTTTTAGATCTATGTTAGTAATACGCATGCTGAAAATTTCATCGAAATCGATTAAATGTATAACACACGGTTCAAACTGATTAAAATCCCAGTTTTTCACAACTTTTGGTCAGATTTTGCTTAAAATCCACAGATTCTTCCATCTTTCAATGCGTGTCGTTTTCTTTTTTGCGTCAACCGATTTCGATGAAATTTTCGGCATGTGCATAACTAATATACACCGCATATTTTAAATTTCCAGTGCGAACTGAAATAAAAAAGTTTTAAAAAGTGCCATTTTTATTTTTTCATGTAATTCCTATCAACGGTAATTTTTTCAATTTTTTTTTGCATTCCACTTAGTAAATCAGTGTTTGTAGTTGCTTAAGAAAAAGTCAAATTATTTGGTCCTATTTTAAAAAAGTTATTCCAATTTAAAGTGCGTTCGAATACTTTCGTGAGCCACTGTATGTAGGTGACCAACTTATGTTATCATTACGATCAATTCTTAAATCAATTTTTAAGAATACAGATACGAGCAGAAACAGAAATTTCTTACATCGAAACTTTTATTTAATACACGGGTACCTGGCGAATTTTCAAACTCCTTTTTCACACTCCTTTCGAAAACGGCCTTAAATGAAACAATGTTATTCATTTTTATTTGGACTTATTTGTACATGTTAAATCACCACTCGGCCAGTTGTACCACGTTTTTCGGTACACCCTGTATACTTGTTTACTATATTGTACAGAAGTCGATGACTGTTTATAGACTCTAAGTAAGTAATAACCCTTAGTTAGTTATATAATTACTTTTACAACTAGTTTCTAAACACGAAAGTATAAATTCAACTTTGAAAATATCTTGTACTGTAACTGAAGAAGATAGTATGGTTTCATAGTATATTATGAATGTGTGAATATATTTAGTACAGTATTATAGCGATTGAAATGATACAGAGCCATGTCGCCATTTCAAACGCACTAAAAATCAGAGGAACTTTGTTGTTAGATAATCTGTTGTATAGAAATGGTTGATTTCAATCACACGAATTTCATGATTTTTATGGTTGTCGAGAAAATTGAATTAGTTTAAAGTAAACGCCCAAGCACAACAAATACTCCAATCACTATTTCTTCCTTCTAAAGAATAGATGTATTTTCAGGAATAGATAAATCTATTCCTTCGTAGAACAAATTGGTTTACACAAATCCTGAGAAAATTTTTCTATCGATCCCAAGAAAACAAATTAACTGCAAACGAAGTGACATTTTTTTACGTTTAGAACGGATAAACGAAAATCAATTTAACACATCATTTAAATCGATCTTACATAATTGAAGGTGTCTTAATTAGGTGCAAGACATCTTGAGAAACTTTCCCATGGACCAAAAAAATCAAATTACCTGCGAACGAAGTTTTTTCACGTATAGAACAAAATTGATTAGAATTGGTCAGCTTTTCGACGTGAATGACCCACTGTGCGATCTTAGAAATCAAATTAGCTGGGAACGAATAATTCAGCCCCTAAGTGCGATGGGACTTCATTAAGAACCGCCTTGACATCTTCACGTATCGATGAACACCGATGATTTACTAACAAAAGCGGACAGCCTTGAGTGGTTTTCGTACAGCATGGAGCCCGATGATAGCGCCTCCTCGAGTGATTTCGATCGTGTGATTTTTCCAAGTGGGCATCGCCTAGTCGGCTACATAGAAAATCCCACGACGATAATGAAAACGCGCGGACGAGAGGCAGCAGCGGGACACTCGAGATAAAAGCGTCTGCCCGCTTGAAAACTTAAGACGAATAAAGATTACTTTACGGCCCCCCTCTGCCGTGTCTACTTCAGGTTACAGGGCTAATCTCCTGCAGGTAATCTAATCTAAAAAGCCGAGCATCTCTCCTTTTCATTACGAAAGGACGAAGATGCTGTCCAGCTCATGAAATGGTGGTTGTTCAAGAAACAATTGCACTTCTCCGCGGGACATGGTCAAATATATGGACCGTTTATTTTGAAAGTGGTGTAAGTCCATTTTAAAAAAAAATGAGATACCATCTAATTTGTGTTTAATTTAGTGTAAACTTTTTATTTATAACTAGTTAATATTTAATCTTAAAGTTAATATCTTAAAAAATGCCAATGCTTTGTTCAATTTAAAATTGACCAATAAAAGAAATTGCGTAGCCATTGATTATGAAAGTGGTGAAAGTCCAATTTCCATAGACAGGTGACGGGATCAGTGGTTACATTTGTTTTATTTCACGCGTCGAAAGTAACCTATTATAGGTTACTTATTTTATTTTCCTCCAAAAATGGGTAATTTCATATTAACATCAGATAGTGATAGAGGTATGAAGAAATAATAAATCAATATTATTTTATTACAATTGAAAACATTTATTTTATTTAATTTTAAATAAATTCACACAAAAATAAAACAAAGATGAATATAAACAAAAGAATGGTCTTAGAATCGGAGGATGAAGACAATTCCACTAAGAAAAACAAATTAGCGAAACGTAAAAAGAGAAGTAGAATCTTCATCAGATGAGGACATTGTTTATGAAAACTTTGATTCTGCAAAACAAAATAAAGGAAAATATACGCAACGAGTATACAAAATTAAGCGAAATGCCGGATAAGAGTATTATACAAAAAAACTTGTATATCGATGCCAGACCTATTACATACAAATAATATAGGGATATGGAGCAGTTATTACCTTATACATATACCTCCTATGCATCATGAATGTTTCAAAACACTGTCACATAAAGAGCATAAATAATTTTCATAATAGCAATATCTTATGTTAAGTTTAACAATATATAAATATAATATCTATCTATCTATCTAATATCTATCTTTATTCGTTATCGAAAGAAATTAGACGAACGTTATCTGTACGGAGCAAAACGTGATCACGATTTGCATACTATCGAAACATTTCCATTTACTTGTTCACAATAGAACATCGATGGAAGCGGTGACTGTAACGGGCCGCCCGGTGAGCAAACCTTTCTCCCGTAAGACACACATTCAGATGTGTTCTCTGATTGGTCAAAGGAACGGAAAGTAATACTCCCAGACTGTTACCGGTTCATTGTAGTAAGGAGAGAAGCAAGTCGGTCGCTGACATAGAAATTTTATTCCATGTAGCGATCAAACCTCAATTCACAAATGTTTAATCTTAAGTTTCCTTTGCGGTTAAGCAATCTTATATCTTATCACTAGACTGCGGATTTTCGCAAAATAAATGATGCATAAGAAAAGTTGTCTACATTAATTACAAAATACAGAAGTTATATAGACATTTATTTTGTTCTTCAATCATTTTAGCGAGTTGAAAATATTACAGTAGTATTTAAACATTTTTTTTAATGTTTTTCATTTGATCTGCTAATTTTTGTCATAAATACATAAAATCCATATCGTGTTATTATTATAGAAGATCTTCCAACCTGATCAAATAATAAAAGCATAAATACTTATCATTGCTATGAAGATTTGAATGGTCCAGTGACACTTCAAAGTATTATAATATTAAGTAAATAATGAATGTTCATTACACATAACTACGAAATGATTCTTCGATGCAAAATACTACTTAACCTCTTACCGTTTGATTTATTCTACAGCTACCGTGATTTAAACTGCTTTGCCATTTATAGCTACATATCAACAAAAACGATATTTCTATCTATTCTATGCCTATATGTCCTTCAATAGCTAAATACCAATAACAGGAAAATAAAATTTGTCTTCGCGTGAAAAGAATTTAATGACATGCACATTTAATAGATTGTGTTCAATATCTTCACTGCTGACTCGATATTATACTGCAAAAAGTCAGCGATTAATGAAAATCAAACATTAAACATTCCGAGAAAAATTGAATATCCATTCATAAAAGGACTGTTTCGTTTCACGTTATTTTCACACGCATCATAAACATTTCATAGATTTCATTACACTCAAAAGATGGGTCCAAAGTGATGCGGTATTAATTGGACGAGGGTTAAACTCTATTTGAAGAACAATGAGTTCACAGAATAGTCCGCTTATTTTAAGAACTTTTAAAACCTTTCCCCAAGTGAATACAAATCCTCCACATTATTTCCCATTCTTAACTTCGTACTTAAAAACTCCAGCTTTTCTTCGTACGTCCAGCTATAAATATCCCGATGTTTAAACATTTGTAGCTTCACCCTCCTCGATCATTCCGTTTTCTTCGTAGAGTAATATCACGCAAAAATAACCAGAACGAAATCGACTCGTTTGCATCAGACGTGTCGGTCGAACGTAACTTAAAGAAGGTAGCTTGATTTGTGAAATGTATTCATAGCAATGCATCCGTATTACATTCTGTCTCACAGTTAATTTTAGGATAGGAAGCGAAACGATACGCGACGGAAACGAGGCGTACACATACACGCGAAACGAAGGGACGAAGTAGGCAGAAAACGCGTAGGAACCCTCCCCGCCGTTCTCACGGGGTTAATTAGTAATCTCGAGAGTTAATTGCCGCAGGCAAAGGGTACCGTGTTTTGAGTGAAGTTCGCAGGAACAGGGACGATCCTCCGGCTCGGAGGACTCGCGTGTTTCTTTGTTGCGAGGCTCTCTCCCTCTTTATTATCTTGTCCTCGCTTCAGGCGACAAGCTAAAATGAAAATTTACCGTCCCTCGTGATTTTTTTCCTTTTGGGATCTATCGAACATCGCATGTAGACATGGAGAAGCGAACAAACGAATGGAACGACGAATATCACTAATATTTTTGTTGTAGCACAACGACGGATTTAACCGCGAGACGTGGAATCGCAGGAAAGAAACATTCGAGTCAGCTTACCTCTGTAACACAGGGTATACCACGCAACTGAAACAGGCTGTATCTCCTAAACGGTTGAAAATAGAAGAAACTGTTATAGGTTAAAGTTAAATGATACCGGACCGAGCATCAAATGCATATAACTCTATGTACTTTTGTGCGTCGCACAGTGGTCGGAAGTTTCGAAGCTTCGAACCTTCGCACCTTCGAACCTTCGATTCGTTTCCAATTAACGGATAAAAGAAATAAATTTTCATAATTTGTTTCTATATTCACTATTTGAATTATTTCAATAATTTATTGTTAAGATAATTGTTCAAATAAATAAATTTTTACAATTTGTTTCTATATTCATTATGTAAATACTTGTACATTCTTTAAATAATTATTTTAACAATGAATTATTTAAATAATTCACATAATGTATATAGAAACAAAATATGAAAATTTATCCATTAAAACCATTATTTTAACAATAAATAATTGAGATAACATTTCACATAATGAATTTAGAAACAAATTGTGAAAATTTATTTATTTAAACAATTATTTTAACAATGAACTATCGAAATGATAATTCAAATGATAAATATATTATTTTAACAATAAATTATTGAAATAATTCAAATAATGAATATAGAAATAAATTGTAAAAATTGATTTATTTAAACAACTATTTTAACAATAAATAATTGAAATAACAATTCAAATAATGAATATAGAAACAAATTATAAAATTAATTTATTTAAACAATTATTTTAACAATGTGCTATCGAAAGGATAATTCAAATTATAAATATATTATCTTAACAATAAATTATTGAAATAATTCACATTGTGAATATAGAAACAAATAATGGAAATTTATTTCTTTTATCCGTTAACTGGCAACGAATCGAAGGTTGAAACTTCGATTCTCATCACCTTGGTAGTTTCTGAAAACGAAGCTTCGAAGCTTCGAAATCTTCGACCTTCGAAGGAAAGTAACAGCCCTAGTCGGAAGCAGGAAAAAACCCTAAATTATGAAAGTCGTTATTTCATATAGCGACCACTATTTCCTGATAGGCCATGAACCAATGTATCTTCCCATGAAAATGGATCTATGTTTTTCTCTTTAACCTCTTATGCACGGCTGAATTTTGCGCGGGGCTGTTTCTCTGTACGGCAGAGTTCAACGAGAACTACGTGTAAACGATACACAACCTACAATATGTGATGGACAATGGTGTTCTCTACGTGAGCACATTGGAATGAAGTTTTTTATGATTAATTGGAAGTTTGTTTAAATTATAAACAACATCTGGTATATGAGAGCAAATGGTATATTTATTTAAATGAAAAGCAACAACTCATACCTGACACAGGCGTATCAAAAACAAAGACTGTGTATTCTGTCTGTGTATTGTTAACACCGTTATAAATCGATGTGAAGACAAAAATGTGTGAAACAAAACAGAAGACGATCATTTAATTCAAACGGTGAACGAATGAGCTACTAGAGTGAGCCACTATAATGGCGCGTCGTTCAGAAAGATGACATCCGCGAAAACCACTATAGTGGCGCGTCGTGCCTAAGAGACTAATAACGGAGAAAAATAGATCTAAAGTAGACCTCTTAGATTCCAGTTGGATTCTTACAGATTTCTAACCACGCGTTCGACGTTATTCTTTCATTTTTGGTGACATTTATAACCATATATGCTATATATTATAAATGTATATAGTCTCAGCTTATGCACGATGTAAATAATTTTCGAAAACTCACAACCAAAATAACAATATAAAGCCCAAAAGTAGGATACGTATAATTTCATACTGCAGCTGCATTCTTTAGCTCTACAAAGAAAGCTACACGTTCCTACATTCTCTGAGTTGCATCTTTTGAAAGAAGACACCATCACATAATAGTCCTGCAAAAATCAGCTGCACGTTTTTGCACGTTTAGCTGATATTAACGTTTAAAGTTTGAGAGCACATGAAGTTTCAGCAACGAAGCAGGATTCCTGAATAAGTGCGCGACACTTCGCTGGACCGAATTGTTATTCTCATAGGAATACATTCCAACAAAATGACTAATCGCCATGATAAATCTGTGTATTGCAAATTATGCTAATTCAATAAAAACAAACCTAAAGCCACAA
Organism: Sphecodes monilicornis; assembly: GCA_913789915.3. Lineage (NCBI taxonomy): Eukaryota > Metazoa > Arthropoda > Insecta > Hymenoptera > Halictidae > Sphecodes > Sphecodes monilicornis. Next base: position 27,956,406 of record OU565284.1, read on the forward strand.
AATACGAAATGTCGTAAGTAATGATTCTGAATGCTTTCGCGACATGGAAACTGTAAATTTAAACCATAAAAGAATGTTTTCGTTTATTAGTTTAAATAATTGTTTCATCTTACATTGAAATTAATATTGCAATTTGCGGTTAGCACAGACGACTCAATAGTGGCCCATGGTTCATTGTAGGCTGATTACGGAAGATATGTAGATCTTGATATTAAGCTTTTTGTTTAATACTATTTCAAGATTATTTGTTTCATTCTATTTCCAGTTCGTTTGCTTAATACTATTTCAAGTTTTCAATTTTAGTATGCTGAAATAATAGTTCGTAATGTGATAAACAATATTATGTATAAACAATTATATTAAGTTCATTGTTTCATATTTTGTTGAATAATATGAGAAGTTTGAAGATTAAGAATTAATATAAAAAACGAATTATTCAAACATATTGAGAAATGCCGAAGTTATGAAGTTTTTTCCATCTTCCCTATACGTTCCGACCACTGTGCGTCGGTGCATCAGATAAATGCATCTGCCACTTTTTCTAAAATAGAAAGCTATGTGTTTGACTGCGCCATTTGTCTTTTTTGTTCTATAAAGAAGTAATAACATACTTATGACCTAAACTTATTCGTTAGGAAGTTATCGTGGATAAAAATTACAAACATTATAATGGAGCATCACGTAGATACTCCAGAACACTTGTTGACAGATCGAAATAATTTACAAATCTACAACAATCTTAGCTACGATAACTTCCTAACGAATAAGTTGAAGTCATAAGTATATTAATACTTTTATATAGAGCACAAAAAACTGCATCAATTGGTGCAGTCAAAAATATAGGTTCCCATTTTTAAAGAAGTGGCAGATGCATTTTTCTAACGCACCGATGCACAAAAGTGCATAAAGTTGTATGCATATGAAGCACCGTCCGATACCATGGAACTTTGACCTATAACAGTTTGTTCTATTTCAAACCGTTTAGGAGTTACAGCCTATTCCAGTTGCGTGGGACACCCTGTATATAAAGTTTACTGTAACTAGTGATGGGACTGATATCGTATCGATTTTATCAACACTATTCGACAAGATTCGATCTGGTATCGATATTGTAACCGTTCTTACTACCTTTTTTTATTTCTGCTCTTATTACCTATCGGGACTTCTCTTGGACTTCGCCCTATCGCATCTGACGCGCCTCACCGAGCTCTCGATATACGTTTCGTACACGCAGTGCGTCAATGAGACCGTAATTATCTCGTCCACCCCTTCGCAAAGGCGAACAGGTACAACCGAGAGATCTGGCAGGTACGAGATCTGAGCGTTACTTTGGTTGCCTGAAAGAGCCTGGAAAATGAGCCTCAGTGATGTGACTCGAGATCCAAATTCGTTTGACCGTTCACGCCGATTGGATCACCGCTATAAACCTGAGAATTTTTTTCGAGATCGGGACGAGTTCTCGAAAATTTCGGAATTCTCGATTGTGTCGAGATTCTCGAAAATTTTAGGGTGTTCAGTACTCAATTACCGTTATGAGACTCGCTTCAATCGATCGCGGTATGAGATTTCCCATATTTGAGGCGTTTCCGAAAACCACATTATAAAATTTATTCATTGAATCTTCTTTTTTCTTCCTTTCGAGACTTTCGAGAATCCCAAATCCTTCGAGAATCTATCTCGATCTATCTCGTCTCGATGTCTTCCCATCTCGACCATCGAGATCGATACATTTCCGGTTTCTCGCACACCCCTAGCATCGATACTTCCTACTGAGTACTTTGGTGTTGGATTGTACCGAGCATCACCGATAGTATTGGCATCGATCCCATTACTAATTGTAACACCGCATACAATTTCATTAGCTGTATGCAAAAGGTTTAAAGGTCGTCTTTAATCGTTCATACGTAATAATTATACTCTGTTCCACGAGAGAATAGACCCGTCTCGCGCAGCTTGGAAGATGGTAAGGGGGCCAGCGAGCCCTTCCACCGCGCACTCGCACTTTCTTGACTGCGAGTTTAATATACACAGTGACACAATAGTACGGGCAGAGGTACGGATTAACATGTAATTTAACCCGGAAATCGTTATGTGGGAACACCTGTTAGAACGCTACGAATGACGCGGATTGGCGTTGTACATTGGGAAGGGGGCGTACGGAGTGGGAGATGTACAGAATGAACGAAAACTGGTTCCAGCGCGGGTCTATTCTCACGTAGAACAGATATAGACTGTAGGTCTTTATGCAAAATAAAAATTGTTTGCATCTGAAACACTAAATAACAGTCGTGTAACGCAGAAATTGGTTAAAATTGAAACGTCTACAAGCAGTAAGAAGAAAACTATCGTCGATATCGGCATAATTCAAGTTCACAAGATAAAGGGATCAGTTCATTATTGATATCATGGCAGTTATTGAAAATTGATATGTGGCTTGAATCATAAAATAATTTAGATAATAATAAAAATAATTGCATAAAAATTACACTATATTAGTTTCATGTATAATGAAATATGTATATCAAATATGGAAAATATTTGAAAAAAAATTGATTGCTCTAAATGGGAGTACCCCCTTAGATAAAAATGTACTTTTCCTTTTGATAATTTTCATAACTCGATAACAGTATAGCAGTGTTCCTAAATTACCTATTCATGTCTGACATGAATGCATGCAGTGTACTTATTAGCGACGTCTTAACAGTGACGCGAACGGTGTTCAAAAGGGTTAAAAAAACATTTGACTCGCTAAGAATGAAAGTTTCTTCCGAGAAGGGACGTACTCCCGCATTCCAGAGAAGGGGTACGTGTAACACTGAAGAATTCGACCTGGCCAGAGAGACCATATAGTGATTCACCAGAAACGTATTCGGGGAGGTGGAAAGAGTTAGAGTTAGAACGGAACGAGGCGTCCCTTTACCACGTGCCACGGGCGACTCTTTCGATTTTAAGAGCCTCCGATCTCACGCTCTTCGATTTCGTACCTCGGGGAACATCTTCGCACAATAAAAGCTTTTTACTGATGCCAATGCATGAATCTCTTCAACGTGATGACGCCAAATAACTTTCCACGAGTTCCAAAGTTGAATTTAAGTTCGTTCACAGACGTAAATAGACTTTTCACACGTTCCCTGCTAAATTACAAAAATGCCACGAAATTGCAATATTTACTCATCGAAGTCTAGAAATTGACAATTTATCACTAGACTGCTGATTAATTTTTTTAAACAATGTTCCTTAACTACGTAAAAATAATGTAATACCTAAGTTACATGTAACAATATTGTATTTGTTAAATAGACCATCTTGTTTAAAGCATCAATAAATAAATAACCAGACTGATCTCTTGTAAAACAATAATATTCTGCATCAATTGCAAGAAACGGAAGCAGAACAGAAATTTCTTTCGTCCTGTAATAATTTTAATAAGTCGATAATACTGTTACAATTTTCAACTACTCGTTTTTGTCATAAATACATGAAATCCGCAGTCTATTTATCACAATGATGCTTAGACTGCAGATTTTCAACACTAAATCTGCCGACCTTGAAAACTGACTATGTCAGTTGATGTCTTATAAAAATAGCACGATTGAATTTATTTAGATTTTGTACGATTTTTATTGCAATGTGCATATACTTTAATAAAGATGCATGTATAATCATTTCCAGCGGAAGCATCTTGATAACTTCAATAATTGTGAAATAAAAAATCGGAAACGGGTCACTTGACCCGCAGTGATAGGTTTCGTGTTAATACAGCATTATAATTATATTAACTGTCAGACACAGGAACTATCCTCATGGACACTTATTATTTCTTTTCTTAATAACTTTATTGACTTGAAACCAATGTAACAGTATTGTCTTTTTAAAATGTTTTTACTGTTTTAAATGGTTCCGCATTCTTAAAATTCTAATAGAAATTATTGGTTTACTCGAATGTAAATATAGCGGGCTGCGAATCGCAGTGGTGTCAATGGAAATGCATGATGCATCATTTATTTACCGGCAGCGTTAATTGATGTAGAACTTCACTCATTACTGAAAATTGCAGCTTTTGTTACTAAACGAATAAAACAAACTATTTGGGATCGTAGTGGTGTTAAGTCCACCTTACGCTCTTTTGTTTTCAACCGCTGATTTACAACACAGATTTTTTAAATTTTCAACATAGGGCCACAAAAAATAGTTGTAAAACTCAAGTCGGGTCTAGCATTAAAAAAGTTATCGTCTTTTTAGAAGTATCCAAATATTTATGGGAGTCACTGTCTATCGAGATAAGTCAATCTTAATTAGATAATTCGCTTGTAAATTGTACAAAATTCTGTTTCGTGGTGTAATTTTCACAATACAGAGATTTGTTATAGTTTTCTGAACCTGTAGATGCGTTTTTGCAACCGTATATAGAGTTCTTTAAAATAACAAACGCAAAACATTATTTTACTCGATATACCATGTACATATGTGACTACACCACTATAATTCTCATCTCGCCATATAATTGAAATTTTTTTTGGACCTGATCGAACTTAGACTTTTCCGTTGACTTCCATGATTCCCATATAATGTATTTTGGATCGATAATGAACATTACAACATTGATCACTTGTTCTAATTTATTATACAGTCGTAATCTTAGCATATTTAGAGCATCCCTTCTTTTAATTTTTCGTACCCCACAGTACAGTTGCTTTCTCGAATTGATAATGATTGATCATGCAAGCAATTAGAAGACGTAATCGACGTCTTTCCATCATTGTTGTCGACTGAACGCTTGTTCCGCCGGATTCTTCTGTATTATACGTAACACTCAAGCTGACAGATTTGTTCTCATTTTGTTTACTGCTCAGAGTAGGATTTGCGGTAGCATTGCGGTTGCAATGAGAGATCACTGCACCGGTTCTACACCATCCAATGGTGAAGTTCATTTCCGGAGAGCTAGAATAGTTCCCTTGAACTTGCACTTCACAGTTACGCTGAAAATCACTTAGATTCTCTTAGGAAGTTAATTACTTTACAGTACCATTTTTGTAAACCCTAATCCTACTGCTGTTAATTTGCTTCTGTTTACCTTCTACCAATTCCTTTGGCTTCACTGCCATGATTTTCTTCAAATAACGTCCGGTTGTCTCCCCTTCTCGCTCTTAAATGGCCGCAAAATCGTTACAGTTGCCTACGGTGTTGTTAAATATACATTTACAATGTATGTATGTATTTTATTGTCTCCCCTCGGGGTTGTAATGCACATCCGGTACTCCTCCCTTACCTCTACATCTTTTTCCTTATCCTATCCTTAATTTCTAACTTAAACTAACTTACTCTACCTTATCTAAATGCTTACAACTAACTATATCTAAAACTTAAACACTAGTGTTAAAACGATAGAGAGAGCAAGAGAGAGAGAGAGAGAGAGAGAGAGAGAGAGAGCGAGAGAGAAAGAGTGAGCGAGAGAGAGAGCGAGAGAGAGAGCGAGAGAGCGAGAGAGAGAGAGAGACTTGCCTACAGTGTTGTTAAATATACATTTACAATGTATGTATGTATTTTATTATCTCCCCTCGGGGTTGTAATGCACATCCGGTACTCCTCCCTTACCTCTACATCTTCTTCCTTATCCTATCCTTAATTTCTAACTTAAACTAACTTACTCTACCTTATCTAAATGCTTACAACTAACTATATCTAAAACTTAAACACTAGTGTTAAAACGATAGAGAGAGGGAGAGAGGGAGAGAGGGAGAGAGGGAGAGAGGGAGAGAGGGAGAGAGGGAGAGAGGGAGAGAGGGAGAGAGGGAGAGAGGGAGAGAGGGAGAGAGGGAGAGAGGGAGAGAGGGAGAGAGGGAGAGAGGGAGAGAGGGAGAGAGGGAGAGAGGGAGAGAGGGAGAGAGGGAGAGAGGGAGAGAGGGAGAGAGGGAGAGAGGGAGAGAGGGAGAGAGGGAGAGAGGGAGAGATCTATGTACAGAAAATTAACAACTACTTAAAACTTACTCCTTCTCATTCCTTACTCTAATTGTGCCCCCCTCCCTTTCCGGACGCTCCTCAGACATCCCATCCCCTTCCAACTTCATTCTTTCCCCCATTTTTCCTGCTCACCTGACATTCTACCCTTCGCTACATTTACAATGTAAAAACATCAATATTTCATAAAAAAAAGTATTAAGAATTCAGTGGAGTTGGACTTCCATTTGAAAGTTGATTGTTTTAATGTAAACTTGTCAACATATGTAAGAGGCTCTAATATTAGTACCTGACATTATTCGTGATATGGGCAGTAAATATATTTTTCGTATTGTGGTTCTAATAATTTAATTAACTGTTATACACATGTCAGATGTTGAGATGGTTATCGTCTACATAAAATTTATGACAAAATCACAAAAAATTTGTTTTATTGTATAAGAAAAGAAAAAAGTTGCAAGCATATATGGAGTTTGGTGATAATGGCCAGGAAAATTCCGCACATATATGTGCTAATGATACAAATAGGTTAATCCGATCATTTCGACTCCCTCTATCATTGAAATGTGTCTCCTACAATGCATTAGTTGAAGGCAGTTCTCATATCAGTTTTCCAATTTTTGTCAGTATGTTCTCCAATTCAATCTTAAGACATTGATTGGTAGATCAAGGCAAGAGGTATTCTTTATTATTTCATCCTTGACAACGACGGTGTATATTCATTTTATCCAAGAATATTCAGGATATCGTAAAACGAAGATTGATATCTTTTTCGATGACGTTGGCGTTCATCGAGTGTCAGTATTAAACGCACCGGCGTAGGACGACAGCAGTTTCCATTTAAATATTTACGCAACGCCGCGCTGCGCCGTTTCTTGCAGGGAGTTCGTTTAGTATTCCGGTTCATTTAGGAAGAAGGAAATACTACGAAACCTACGCGTTTTAGTTGGCTACTTCACTTACGCTCGAACGCCCACGCGATTAAATAAAAAAAAGGGGAAGTGAACGGCATTCGATAGTTAATGTTCCATAGTGAACTCTTTAAATCAGAGTATCGAGACTAGAAGATGAGGTTAGCCTTTTCTATTATGAAATTCGGATGAAACGATAGTCAAACTGTGAACTGCTTATATTTTCCTAATTATGGACAGGCAATAAAAATTAAATAAGTTCAGCAATACTATTTGCAGAAAATGAATTTACGAAGAAAAATTACGAGTTAACTTTATGAATAAGTTATGGAATTTTATGCAAAAGTTCACTCTGGTACATACAGTGGATCCAAAAAGTATTTGTACAATTCATTCTCGAGGCACTGTCGATATTTAATGTGTGATAACTTCGTTAAAACAATAGTACAACAATATAATTTGAACAGTTTATTATTTAATATTCAGTAAAAATAAAAACAATTCATCATCTCGTTAATTTTTTTCTATTATATCATTACCTCTTACATCATATTTGTCTAATATATGTATAGACCAGGCTGGTTATTATCGAAATAAATTATTTAAAGAATAATCGTTAAGATAATATATTATACTTTTTGTCTACATGTCATTTGAAATAATTAGACTACGGATGTTTATGCAATTTGCACTTTTTGTAGAGGAATTTTAAAAAAGTGGAATCCAATATAATCTTATTTTCAGTGGTAGTAGCCTTTGCAGTTCTAAAATAAATAAAAACAGTGTTAAATTCCGTCAAATTTTATACTCTAGCATTTGTTGAAAATTTTCAAAAGCCATAAATGCATAAAGATCCACAGTCTAGAAATAATTATATGTTCATTTATTTGAACAGCCAAATAATTTTTAAAAATTATATCATTATTTGAATTTCAAGTAAAATTCAAATAATTTTTCACTTCACCTTCTATTTGATCAAATAATTCGTACTCTCCAAAATTCTATTTATTCCGTGTACTAAAGAAAATTTTAAAAGCGAATGCAGCTAAACCTTAATCATTAAACTATTATACAAAAATTAACATATCAAAATTCAATAATTAATTTTGTTACTTCAGTAACCTTTTCTTGAGGTGAAATTATTTATTATTTTATTTGTACAATGTAATTGAAATAAAAAGTTATTCAAATAAAATATTATTTCGCAATAATTTATTTAATTTAAATGCCAAATGAAAGTAATTTTTTTATTTTATTTATAAACTAAAAGTAATAAAGTATTTAAAATGATTATTTGTTATCTTATTTCAAGCGAAATGTGTCCAACTCTGATATAGACTATTACTCATATTTAATATACAGCCCAAATAATTCGTTAAACAATCACATTCACAGTATTAATCGAATATTTTCTACCAGGGGTAGTATTTGCTAACACCTCATCATACCAGCGGAGGGTTAAAACAAGTTTTCCAAGTTTGAAACCCGGTTTCCAAATTGCACAAACTTATCCGAGCAAATTGGTTTTCGAAAACCGACCTCGTTCAAAAGCTCACGAAAAAGTCCAGCAAGTGCGCTCTTGATTGCACAGAATGAATGAAATTTCGTGGAATTCAGTTTCCCCCTGGAGTTTATCAATGGTAGCAGTGAGCTTCGGAAAGAGATCGAAGGGAGTGCTGGATTTGCTGAAATCGTTGAATGATTCGACATATATAGTATTATCCCTCTGGGCTGCGGTGAACAGCTTGCTCAGGTATACGCAGTATACCTGTGGCCACTTTTTCCCTCCTCCCATGGTTTTTCGTGTTGAGCACTCGCGTAGGCTCGGCGTTTCCCGTGTGTTGGTGACACAAGACCCAACGGAATCGTGTACACGCCAGGCTGGACATGTAGAACTGGCTTTGTCCCAGTCCTCGTAGTACGGGTCTCCCATATTCTCGTACGATTCACGTACGCCTTCACGACCACACAAAACCGTTCCTCGTGACTCCTGTAGCGCTACGAGAGAAACGGTGGACCTCAGGGACGTACGAACTCGGCGGACTATTCTGGTCTGAAACCATGAAAAAATCGTACAATTTTCTTCATGGCTACAATAATTGTAACGCTGTTTTAAATAATTTCACGGAAAACAAAAGAAAATTCACGTTTATCCTCATTACATATTCAGACACTCTCAAAAAGACAATAACTTTTTTTACTATTGGACCTGGATGTGTTTTGAGAAGTTAGAACAATTAATTTACTACGTGGCTTCAAAGATAAATTTTCTAAAAATTGGAATTCATCGCAATTGCAGTGAAAATACTAAAAGTTGTATTTTACAACTTTTTATGTGGGCCTATATTGAAAATTCTAAAAATACGTTTTCTTGATCTATGTCAATTATACATATTCTGAAAATTTTACCAATACTGGTCAACGTTTTGACAAGCTACAAAGTTTTCGCGATTTGCGGCCTCTAACTGTAAAAAATCTAAGGAGCTTACATCTTTCAAAAGCTGTCGTTTTTTCCCGCATCAACAGATTTCGGTGAAATTTTTGAAATGTATGTATTTTACACAAGTCTACGTAATGAGTTTTAAATTTTCAATATAGGCCCACATGAAAACGTTCTGAAATACAACTTTTAGTATTTTCTCTGCAATTCGAACCAATTGCAATTTTTTTTTAATTTATTTTTTTCACGTCATGTAGTAAACTAATTGTTTTAACTTCTCAAAAAATCCAATTCGGAGGGTTCAATATAAAAAATGGTGATTGTCCTTTTAAAAGTGCTCGAATATGTATGATAGTCGCCGTACATTTTTACTTTAATGTTTATCCCTACGTGGGCATTTCTATCAGGAGCAAAATTTCATTCATGAATTTCTTTCTGTCCAATATTCATTTTTCCCATTAATGGTTTAAATATTTGAAGTTTTAACGATTATATATTAATAAGGACTTCAATATGTATTGCAGAACTTTTTTTTTAACGTTTGAAAGCCTACAACAGTAAAACATTGTCGTGAACATAAGCGGCCCAAGTTGCCCACGGAAGGTGCAAAAAACATGCTTGCCTATGGTGGATTAAATATTAGTCACAAAAAAATAGAATTTTATTTCGTCATAAAAGAAAGACATTACATTCATAATTAGTAGATTTTGTTCGAAGTGTTCATCCGAGTACTACTCGTTTCTATTATCGGTAATTTTTTTATTATGCTAATTATGAATGAAAAGCCTATAAAAGCAAACTTTGAAATTCATAATCATTGTATTAAATAATGAAATTTTTTATTTCTTTTAGTTCAGATCAATAGAGCGGCCGGAGTCGTGTGCGCCAATGCGCAACTGCTTTTTTTTATATGTCATTTTCCAAGGGATTATGCTCTTAAAACTTTAAATAATTTGACTTCAAAAAATTATATGGTTTAGTCCAAATGATAGAAAATATGTATGCGAAACCTCAATACAAAACAGTTGTCCGATATCTTTAAAAAATTTCCAAACAAAGACTTGACAATAATTACTTGACTTTCTTTACAAAAGATTTTATGCGAGTGTTTTTCTAACCAGCTAAAGAATAAAAATTACTTTCTGGCTTCTACATTAGACTTCATACCCTAATTCAAATGCAGCTGCACCTGCACCCACCCTTTCCGACGGGTACTTCCGGTTTTTGATTGGGCGTTCAATACAAATAATCGTTTTAGGGACAGCATGGTTACTACCAAGCATGTGATAGTTGGAATAGTAGATAAATATGAACGTACCTTGTTAATGAAGTAAAAATATTAATTTGAACAAGACGAGCTATGACGTGTTTAATTTTAATGATTTAGTCGTGACTTATTGCAAATACAGAGAACTTTGATTAAGTAGAAATTGAATCAACGAAACGACTTGACTCGAAAATCATTATTTATGTATTTATTAAAAGAGGATCTCAAAAAATTCGAAGGGCACATAATTGTACACTCTTTGCGGCCACAAATATTTAAAACTTCTCTGTCTTTAATCATTTCTTAGAAGGAAAAGAAGATTACATTTATTGTATATGTATATTTCCTTTAATGCTTAAACGTTGATTAACAAGTGAGTAGAATTTCATTTTAACCGAAATGAAATGAGCAACGTTCGTATTTCGTAGAATCTGTTTAAAATCTGTATCACGAGTCTGACTCGTTATTAATAGAGACGGATGTTAAGTCTAGTAGTAAATGAATAAACATGTCACAAGAATTGCTGGTACTTATTTCATATTTCAACATAATCATTCCTCCGTTCACATAGTCAAAACGTTTTTTGCAACTAAAAAAAATCAAAATTTTGGACTGGCCAGTTCTTAACATTATTAAATATGTCTGGGAAAGCTTTGCGAAAGCAGTACATACTATATACCAAGAACCGACAAGTTTGAACTCTTGACGAGTTGAAACAATTTATTGCACATGAATGACATCAGTGATGGCAGAAAACGCAAAAAAATTACACAAATCTCTGCCCAAACGAATAGTTTCCGAGATAGAAAATAAATTAAACAAAACTGGTACATTATTTTTGTACATTCAATTTTTTAAACACATGTCCTATCATTTTGTTCCATAAATATGCCTTGAAAATTTCCATTTTTCTGGATACATTTTTGCGGAATAACAGCATTTTAGTTCGTCAAATGAACCAAGTAGACATGAACAATATAAAACGATGTATGTACAAGAATTTTCATTTATATTATCTAGTACATAAAAATTAACAAAGTATGTAATACTATCCTTTTGCCCCTGACTGTAGTAGATTTTGAGTTAAAGAAGTTGCGAAACAAGATTGATTTTTTTTTTAACCAAAACCAGAATGTCCTCATGAACGTTTTCACGATGATAACGAACTAGAAAAGAGGTCGCCAGGTACCCTGAAGAGTATGGCACTGGTTGGGCTGCTGGTCAGCCAGGTTGGTGAACGTAGGACAGCTAACCAGGTGACGTCATTGGCTTCTTGGGTCTATGTAGGGCCCCATAGCGGGGCCGGGGCAGGGGAGAGGGGATCGGCATACGGCCCCGTGGAATGAAAGAAGAGGAAGATAGACGACGAAGGGTGGGGGGTGTTCTCCAGCACCGTGCGGAGCCGTTGCTTTCAGGTACGAGCGTACGCTGCCGCGTGCAGGTAGTCCCGTGCTCATTCTCCATGTTCCTCGGCGCGATCGAGCCTTTTCACCTCGAAAACTAAGCGAACCCGGACCTATCCTCGGGATATATCGGTTCACCAACCCCTCGTTCACCGGACACCATAACCGAATAACTAAAGTACAGTGATTATCGCAAGTTACCTCATCGATAAGCGTACAATCGAAGCAGAAGTCTCCACTTTGTGCAGGAGTGGAGCACAAACGAAATTCAGTGTCTCGAAGCCACCTGATGAAACGCAAATCAAGTTATATATTTTGTTATCGTCAACGAAGAATGGAGGCGTTGAGAGGAGGAACTTTTGAGGCCCTCGGTGAGAGAATCGAAGAAGATTGACCACGTGTTTTTGGGTCAGCGTGTGATCTAGGAAAAAGTTTCCAGTCTCCATCGAGAGATAAGTTTTAGATTGTATAAGAGTAGAGTGTATTACCGAAGGATTTGTTATTTTGAACGATGCGGTGAAGTGAGTTTGTACGATACTCTGGCCAGAACTGAGTCTACCGTTGCGAGTGTGCTAATGTGAGGAAGTTCAGCTCGGCCGAGAAGCCCGTGAATTTCGAGGAAGCCGCCGTGCAGAGCGGCGAGCGGCTGTCGCCGTGAATTCGGGAGAAAACTGTGCCAGCGAAACGGATGAAGCACGTGGCACACCGAAGTGGAACGACTCGGGCGAAAGATGCAGCAAGTCGTTAACGTGCGGAAGAGAGGACTCAGCGCCATCCAGAAAGCTGAATTTGTTAGTCACGCTCCGGAGCCGCGTCCCTTGAGCGATTCGTTTCTTCCTCAATCCCGGTTAGCCATGTGATCAAAGCCTATTCACACTTCCAAACGAAAACAGCTCGGATTTTCGCGAATCTTTCGACGGAGTATTTTCTGATCGAAAACAGAAAGCAGTACACGAAGAGAGCCACGAAGAGGCACCGTAGATCGAAGTGACTTCACTCGCCAAACGAGTTTATGCTTTTTAATCGAGTCTACAACTCGTCTGGCAACGGGTTCTCCTAGCACATCCGGCATGCGATTGCCGTGCACGATTCTTCCTGTAGTTTTCGCGACGGATCATCTGCCAGGGGGCCTTTCAATGCCCGGCCACCTGTTTCCCATCCATCGAGCCGCCCCTTCTTCCTCTGCCACCGCGTGAAAGTCTCGAAATTGAAAGGGGATCGATCCTGAAGCGTCCGCTGCCTATTAGAATTACAAATAACACTCTTTAACAAACGAGATCGGCGTTATCGGGAGAAACAAAACCGAGCGGCCAGGAATAAAAGGCGCAGCAAGTGCAAGCGGAGGGAGAACAAGTAACGATATTTGAGTCCACGGACACTGCAAACAGAACTATCTCGGAACTTGTGTTTGCTCGGAACCCAAGCGAGAACGAGAGAGAAAGAGAGAGAGTTATGTCGCTCTCCTTGAACGTTGCTATTATCTCGGCAGAGGGAGAGCGCGGAGGATGCGTCGCTGATGTTACAGGACCCATGGCATTTGGACCTCGTGGATTTTGAAGGGCGGATGAGGTTCTTCGAGGATAGAATGACACGAGGAGTCGCGTTCGCGAGAGAGATTTCTTCCGTGGTGTCGATCGGTCGCGAGAGAAAATGTTGAAGTGGATAAAAGTCCGACAGGACACTTCGGTGACACCGACGACGCTCGATCACGGGAAAAAGGACGAGGTGGCAAAGGTCGAAGTTGAAGAAGTCGCCATCATCGCCGAGGAGGAGGAGGAGGACAGCGGCATGGAGCGGGAGGACACGCCGTCCAACATCGAGTTGAACGATCTGCGGAAAGTATGCCGAATTGTGTAATCGATATTTCCACAAACGGCGACGCTTCTTTCTCTCGTTTTCTTGTTTCGAGGAACCCGTGAATCACGGGGAAATTGACTGGTACTTTTACCTCGAAGACGCTGCCGGAACCTGTTAAATAACACGAAGACGAATTAACTCGTCGTTCGTAATGCATTCTTTACTTCGGATTTACTAATCGTCATGGTTTTTGATTCTATCTTCTCGCACTCGCTTTGGCTACTATCTCTCCTTTTAGTTTCGTTCATGCAATTTCTGTTGTTTGTTCTATTTTCTAACTTTGTAAACTGTTTTTCTTTCCTTATTCGAATCAGTATTCGATGTCAATTTCTCTGTGTTCTTTTTAATGTATTTGTTAATTTCTTATTACATGTTCCAACTTTCTCTTGATATCGGTGGTTGACTGGACATTATCGAGATATTTAATTACTTTAGTTATTTATTAGTCCTCGGACAGCGGACCGTTGGAAATTCGTGGAAATATATTTTTGAAACAGTTTCTTGTAGACACCTGTAGTCTTTCTTTTTATTTTAAATGTGACATTCAAATAAATTTGGTATTCTGGTAATAATGTTCATCGAATCATGATACGAAAGTAGCACTTGACTTGAAAATTTACATGCATTCGTAGCAACATGTGATACTTACATGGTCACAAAAAGATACGGACACTTGTAAAGCGACGATAATTTGTTAAGCTTGGACCAAACGACTTAAAGTTTCTTGAGACGTTGGAAGGATTAATTTACTATGTGACAGGAAATCGGCTGACGGGGGAAAAAACGACAGACATTCAAATATGTAAGAATATTCGGATTAATTACGGTTAGGAGCCGAAAAGTGTGAAAGCCACGATTTTCAATCTTTTTAACCGTTAACCGTAATTTTCAGAATGCATATAATTGACACAGGTCTACAAAATGTATTTTCTAAGCCGTCGGCACAATCTTAAAAAAGTTATCTTCTCTTTAAAAGTGTCCGAATCTTTTTGTGACCGACTGCATATTGATTCAAGTTGTGATACAAAAGTTGGAAATTATTTTATGTACAGTGTATCTCACGAACTCTGTCCATTTAAATATCTTGGTTATTTCAAACAATGCGAGAAAATCAGAAGTTGTAGGGTTTAGGAAACTATGTCCATAATATGGTATAAATGGCATTTTTGCAAATGTTGGCGTTGAGCCTGTCTAATCATGTTAGATTTTAAGGAAATTTATTAATTGGCAGAATACGAGAGTTTACACCGAGAAACAGTATCTCCATCGATAAATTACAATAAATTTGGTATTAACGTGTTTTGTTATGCAATATAAAAATTGTATGTATCGATTGCGGGATACAGGAGCTACAGAAACGTATATATCTTAATAATTTAGCAAACGGAAAATAATCCTACAGTATTTGTAAATTCTTCAAATGTCTTTATTAGTTTGCACTTGATTTACTCATTTATGGTTAAGCAGCGAATGTTATGCATTTGTGACAAAAATGGGTAGATCAAATGTAAAATAAGAAAGACATTTGAATTTAAAAATACTTCAGTGTTGTTCTCAACTCTACGAAGTTATTCAAAAAGAAATGAATATCTGTGTAGCTTCTCTATCTGGCAATTAATACAGATAACTTTTATTTTGCAGAAAAATCTGCAGTATATTTATAGTAAAAAAAGAGCAATATAAAAATAAAATTGAATTAGTGATTTTAAGTAGAATTAATTCAATTAGTATAGAGAGAATTAAAGTGTAATGATTTAATCAATAGACAGAATAGATCTTTTCAGTTTATTAAAAATTCCTAAAAAAGAAATTCCTGTTTCTTGTAACTGATACAGCAAATTTATATTTTGTATAAAGATCTGCATGCAGGTGCATCGTTGGGTCTCTACCGACCCGTAACAGTTTAGATCACTGATTTTGTGATTGCTAGGCAAGTAGAAAATTTGCTGTACTTTTTTGGCAGAGTTTAATGTGCTGCATTGAAATATTAATTTTGTGTGATGTCCTGATCATTAATTAAATTGCTATTGCGTTTGGATTAGATTTGTTAACACGTCATCATACCAACTGAGGGATACGATGCAAACAGGACGATTACTTTGAACTTTCGGTAATCCACGATCGAGTCATATTCGTACCCCTGCAAAAACTGCGTACATTAAAGACGCATTCTTTTTTCTTGAATTGTCGCGACCGTTCTCGAAAACGCATTAGCTTGGCAAGATAAGAATTAAGATGTGTGGAGCCATGCTCGAGAGCACTTGGAGCAGTGCACATGGCCCTCTTTAAAATGTCGTTAGTGCATAATTTCTTGCTTATGCCGCTTCGTGGATTTTCTGTCGCCCAGGATCTTATCTAGTCTTCTCGAGTTGCCGGCTAATGTTTGAATGTCTTTCAGTAATTAGCTTCAATTGCCGACATCAATCTTGACCCAGGAAAATGAGGAGAAAATGATTAAGACCAAAGGTTATGGCAACTGCCACCGTTCAAATGACCGATTTCAAATTTCTTATTTTGCTAGGATTGAAATTTTGAAGGCACTTCCATGGGAAGTTAGTGAATCTTCATTCAAGCTCATGTAATCAAAATTGTACAACATCCAAATAACCGATTTCAAATTTCTTATTTTGCTAGGATTGAAATTTTGAAGGCACTTCCATGGGAAGTTAGTGAATCTTCATTCAAGCACATGTAATCAAAATTGTACAACATCCAAATAAATTCAATCTTGATGAAATTTTCAAAATTTGTATAATTGATACAGATCTGCAAAACATATTTTTTAAATTTTCAATATAGGCCCACATAAAATAGTTGTAACATACGACTTTTAGTATTTTCTCTGCAAATCCGACTAATTGCAATTTTTTCATAATTTACTTTTCCACGTAATGCAGTAAACTAATTGTTCTAATTTCTCAAAAATAAAATCCAGGTCGCAGGGTGAAATATTTAAAAAGTTATCATCTTTTTAAAAGTGTCTGCATATTTATGGGACTCACTGTATATCGGTATAAGTCACCTTAATTAGATAATACGAATGAAAATTGTATAAAATTCTGTTTCGTGGATTAATTTTCACATGCAGACATTTTTTATAGTTTTCTGAAACTATAGACGTGGTGGCACTATAGATGGAAAACTAATAATATTATAATACAGTCCTACTGTATCTATAAATTTTCCTACGCATTTTGCGATCGAGCAAACCGTAGCAGATCACTTTCATTCGTCGATTTCACTAGCGTGGCAATGCCGTTTCTGCAAGCTGTCTGGTTTTTCCCCTGTCCAGTTCTAACCTGCTTTGAACAGGTGCGACATCCTTCCCGACGCGCGTAGACGTTCAGCTTGCTGTCATTACTATTACCATTGTCTCCACTCACGGCACTAGACGTACCGATCGAACAACTTTCATTCAACCATTTGTGGTTCTTTCGACTCCGCGATCGCGTCGGGTACTTTTTATCGAAACATTAGAAATCGACAATTTCTTTTCACATTTTAAACTACACATTCGCTACCAACGCCACACATGCGTAACAGCCTCGATTTTGTATTTTGTATAAAGAAAAGCAAATTAATTTAGTGCATGTTGTTATTAGAAATTATAATCGCATCGTTCGCATCGTGATGTACGAAGATCTTGTAATTTGTCCGAGACAATATCTATTTTCCTATTTTATAGGAGTTGCATTTAATAATACACTAAGATAGCTATGAAAACTATTGGTGAAACAACTATTATTGAATCCAACTGACCAATGACTAAAATCAGTTTTTGCTACATTATGTCGTAGACAGATAATAAGAAAAGACAACACTTCAAACATGTTTCATAACATTCATAACGAAAATAATAGGAGGGAATAAAGTCAAATTTTCTCAGGAACGGAAAGTTTTATGACAAATGTACTTTTGTACTTATTTATTCAGAATTTACAATTCTATCGAAGTCGAGCATAAAAAATAAGTTATTTCTTTTAATAAAACGAATGTGACATTCATGTAGCCTTTATGCGTCCGATTGTAACGAAACTGTTATTACTGTATTATTAATTGCTTTAAATCGTATAACTTTTGTTTGAAACATTTTCGCATACCGTTCCAAATAATGAAGATATTCCGGGGTTAACCGACTTGTATACGCTGCGTATCGACTTCCTAAAATCTTACAAGAGAATTTACATACTTCAATTCGTTGTACACTTTTCAGTTCAAATTATTTCTTCGTTAAGAGTTTTCTAGTCTTTTTGTCTCTTTCTGCAACGAGATGTCGTTGAGCAACCACACTGAAGCGGAACTTGTTGATTTTCAACGTGTGACCAATCTCTCGAAGATCAGTTACGAAACTAACTCGTTTGGCCCGCGTGGATTACGACTTATCTGCAGGCATATTTTTGCACAATCGTCTACGGAGAACGCATTCCGTGAAAAACCCGTAGAAATTTCCTCGTTGCGGTTTTACACTTATTTGTGGTCTCTAAGAAAGAAAATAGATAATCGTTTGGAATATCTTTGAATTTCACCGTCATTACTGGATCTTTGTTTCTTCTGCGAATTTACATTTTTGTAGGTTCTTTTTATAAACATCAGAATGAACGGAAAGCACCTTTACTATTTGAAAAATTCTTTGTAATCCGATAATTGTGTAAAATATCCTTGAATCTTGTATTTATGCAAAATTGACACTAGACTACGTTTAAGATTAGAACAACCGAGCACTAAAAGTGTCTAGTTTGTATTGTCTTGTAAAAACAAGACTTCATTTATCGAGGCATTGCACGATGAGTTTTACAAAATAGGTTTGAATAAATAAGTGTCCTTAAAAACATCTTCACGATCTGAATAATTGTAAATTAATGAATCCAAAATTCGTCATCGCGTCCGGTTCGGTTGTTATAGAGTTACTAATTTTAGTGAGTTACTTATATCGATATTCTTAAATTTTTTCAATTTTTCTATTGTTTTAAACATCACTCATTTTTATCATAAATGCATAAACTCCACAGTTTAGTTACTACTGAATTGTGGATTTTTATACTTTACATTTTCATAAATTCTTCTATAAGAAATCAGAATAGAATACAGAAATGAAAAATATTCCTTGAAACACAAAAAAGAATAAAAATAATATAAATTCTTGTTCAATTCTTGTTCACACTTCTTGTTAACATACTCCTCACCTTGATTTTTATCAAGGCACGTGCCATAAATGCTTCTGATTGTTGTACATACTAATCAATTCTTATTATCTAACCCTTTCCAATTTTCTACAATACCAGAATATATGTATAGAAAGACTAGGAAAGACTCCAAAAATAACAAACGACATTGTCAGAGATCATGTAACATTAACCGTACCATCTGATAATTATTGAAATTACAAAGATGCTTCCATTATAAATTAGTAAATAAATTTCTTCATTCAAGCACATGCTAGCATAAAAATTGTGAGGAATTTAAATCAATTAAATGTTGTAATTTTCATAAAACAATGTATACCAGTCACATTTTGTGTTCAACGAGGTTAGTGCAACACTTTATTTATGGGGAGCCTGTTGATAGGCATTTCAATAATCGTGCTTTACCAAGTGGAAGCATTTCAAATCAGATAACAAATAAACATTCGAAATAATGAATTATTCTTATTTTACAAATAAGATGAAAAATTTATTTTCATCGGCGTTTACATCAAATTCATTATTTTGAAATAATATTTTATTTCGATTACATTGTACAAGTAAAATAATAAATATTTTAACCTCAAGAAAAGATTACTGAAGTAATTAAATTAATTCTTAAATTTGAAAATGCTAATTTTTGTAGTTTAATGATTATATAGTTTAGCTGCATTCGCTTTTAAAATTGTTCTTTAGTACATGAAATAAATATTTGACGAAATAAAAGATGAGATGCAAAATTATTTCAATTTCACTTAGAATTCAAATAATGAAATAATTTTGAAAAAATTATTTGGTTGTTCAAATGAACTAACATACGATTATTTCAAATAATTTGTAGCCAAATGGGATAATATATTATCTTAACGATTATTTTTCAAATGCCAATAATGCCCGATGGAAACTTAAAAATCTTCTCCTATACAATAATTCCAAACAGAATTATTAGATAGCGTTCTTGAGGACGAGTTGTTGGTTTATGATTGAAGTTTCTGTTGCCGTGGAATGTTCTATTAAAAAATCCACAGACAAGAGCCTTTGGACTTCTAAAAATCCTGGAATAATCGCCGTTAGATAATGTGTAAACAAATAATTTTCCACCGCGCAGCCTATAGGAACAAAATGCCAACGAGTGGCCTGCAAGGATACTTACGGGCTTCGTCCATTGTGCTTTCAGTCGCTTCTTCAAGTTTACGACACGTGGATCACTGTCAAATCGGGAAACCAGTCAGTAGGCACACGTATTAGGTAAAAATCTGTGGCGCTGCAATAAATTAATGTTTACGACCGTAATCCTAACGCTAACACGTCGACAGCGTAAAGCTTCGTAATAGCAAGATCGAGTCTTCTACGCTGTAAATCTTAACGGCACGAGAGATTCAAAATTCATCATGGTGGTTTCGAAATGATTCGCGGCCGCTCGTTTCATTCATGCCACGGCGAACGGCGATATGCTGATTAAGGGAAAAGAAACGGGGCGTTCGCTTCTCGCGATGACTAAACGGGGGATTTCGTTCGGGTCGCCGATCCGATTTACACACGCCGGATCTGCATACGTTTATGTAATGGGAAATTGAGAGTGCGTGGGTGTTATAAGCTTCCTTTTGCAGTTGATACTGTCCGGACGTCTATTCACGGTGGAGTAATTTGGAGCTTGTGGTTCGCTGCTCGCTTCTTTCGTGTGTCAGTCTGATACATTTGTGCATTCGGAATAGGCACGGAATAAAACTGTTAACATTTATTGGGATTTGACAGGGGGCCGTGGACAATATATATAGCTATCCAATATGGCGACGAAGTGCTTGGCCTTAAATTGTATTGATAACTTCTTTTTTGTTTTTACTTGAAATGTTTGTAAGTGTAGGTGAAACTTGTATGTGAGCAGGTACAAATCCTGTAGAAAGAGTTTGTTGAAGGAGAGCGGCTTTTTAAAGTATGTTTTATCAAATAATTCATTTTACAAAAAAAAAATTTTTTCTTTAATATACCTTCTAAATTTACAATTATAATTTCATAAATTTCGAATTGTTTATAATTGGTGAGGACATATTAATTACTCCACAAATAATTGTACAAATTTCTTCTACTAGAGGCACCAATGCCACAGACATCACTGAATCAAGAAATTTGAAAATCTTTATACGCTGGTTAGATCTTTCAATATGCACTATAGCTTTAGCCATTTTAGCTGTTCAAGCAGACTGTTCTTTACTAAATTGTTTCTTATATTTTAGAAACGGAGGTCTTATAAATTTCAAGCAGTTCACTTCACATACTTCATTTCAAAGTGTCGAAACGGAGCAACAAATTTTTGCTCGCTCTACTATCATAATCTTTCACTGAATAGTAATCAAAATTATTTTTGCTACGCTGTGGAAAAATTGGAGCTTCCATAACGTTATTTTCAATTAACACCTGTTTTAACACTGCAAGTTTATACTGTAATTAACACCTTTTAACACTGTAAGCTGCTATAAGCCAAGCCAAGCCAAGCTTAAAGTATTTCTACTTTTCGGCAGCAGACGGCGACACTCAAAATGTCATATCCCAATACAGGCTGTTCCAAGTTTTAACAGCCAACGTTTGTCAATGCATTCGATGGATCTAACAAGGAGAAGACGCGGTCATCGGGTCTTAGATTTTGTCGAAACTTTGCATACTGGTAGGTTTCGTTCTCCTGTTTATGAAAATATATCATTATAGGCGTCGATACTCAATCATTTTTGAGATATTTACAATTTAAATTTCATTATACCCGTTAAGCCGTTAAGTACAGTTCTGGTTGAATTTTTTGTCAAGTGCCAAACGGCGTGATGTTAACGTACTAGATTCATTACCGGGAAGGCCAGTGTTCAAATCCCTTTTTCCTTTTTTCTATTTTTTTCTTTTTTTTTGTTCAGTTCATCTATTTTAATTAATTGTATTTTGCACATGAAAAATACACTCGTAATATCTGTAAGAAACAAAATATAAACATTTTATTGAAAAGGAACATAATATGAAAGAAACACTAACTTCATCAATCTTAACGTACAGTCACTCCCATTAATATTCGTACACTCTAAAAAGCGATTACGTTTTTAATATTGGATCATGTGACTTGGATTTTTTTTTAGAAGTTAGAACAATTAGTTTACTACACGTTGAAAAACAGAAATTTTGAAAAAATTGTAATTGGTCGGAATTACAAAGAAAATACTAAAAGTTGTTATTTATAATTGTTTTATGTGGGTCCATATTGAAAATTCAACAAATACGTTTTGTAGATCTGTGTCAACTGTATACACTCTGAATATTTCACCAAAATCGGCAAACGGTGCAATGAGCTAAAACTGTTTGAAGATGGTAAAAATTGCAGCTTTTCACAATTTTCGGCCTTAAACTGTAATAAATCGAAGGATTCTTACGTCATTCGATGCCTGTCGCCGTTTTCCACGTAATCCAAATTGGATGAAAATTTGAAGATGTATACAATTGATACAGATCTACAAAATGGATGTTTTAAATTTTCAATATAAGCCACATAAAAAAAATTATAAAACACAACTTTTAGTATTTTCTCTACAATACCGATCAATTGCAATTGTTTTAAAATTTCTTTTTCACGTCATGTAGTAAACTAATTATTCTAACTTCTCAAAAAAGTTCAAGTCGTATGGTCCAATATTAAACAAGTTATCGTCTTTTTAAGAGTGTACGAATATTAATGGGAGTGACTGTATCTCAAAAGTTGTTGAGTATCGACGTCAATAATGCTACGTTTCCATAAACAGGAGAACGAAATCTACCAATATGCTAAGTTTCGAGAAAATCTGAGACCCCATGACCGCGTCTTCTTCTTGTAAGTAAGAAAAAAATATTACGTAAACATAGGTCGTTTAAAACTTTATTAACCCCTTGCCCTCCAACATCATGTGATACTCGTGATGAACATTCTGAACAGAGTCTAATAAATATGTAAGTTATTAATTTCCATTAAACCGAAGTAAAATTCTATTTTGTTGTTAATGTACAGCCGTTGGAGAACATAGAGGCCTACAGTAGATATCAATTTTCCCCTTCTTCTAGAAAATTATGAACTACAAAAAAGTTCTAACCACTGCAACCGTAAAATAAATCGTGCGGCAACAGGTTAAAAAGTTACGATAGAAATAAGAATTACGTAGGGAATAGTAGTTATTAATTATTAATTATATATTAATTATATATATTATTATTTGTTTCCACAGCTGCTAAGAGTATTATGTGACCTTTGACCTAAGATAGTAAACACGACTCTTATAAACAGATTACATGTAAACATTGCTGATCTTCTCCTACATTGTACATCGCAGTAATTTCATGTCAGACTGTTGTCCATTACTATTCCCTATGTAATTCTTATCTTTATCCTTACCTTATTCTTTTATTCTTTTTTAATAAAGTTTTAAACGACCTACATGTTTATGTAACATGTTAGTCGTACTTAGACCCATAGAATATACATACTGACAAACTTTGGCTGTTAAAACCTCGGACACCTTGCATACTTACTTATCAAACTTCTAAACAGTTTCTTATCGTTTTTAAGTTGACTCCATACATTAACACTTTGACTCTGTTGTAAGAGTTCAGTGTTTGTAGTTATTTGACATTTAGTTAACATGTAAACACTATGTTAATCCCTGAGGACCGACGGTATCGATTTTTGGATAATAATATATAATTCATATGATGTTAAAAACTATGTTTACACTGTCTTAATAGATTTGATTGAAACAAATTAAACAGAAATGAGGAAAGCATGCCTTTTATTTATGCACGGGCATATTTATTTATTTGAACTTAAAAAGTGAAATGGACAACGAGACAAAATTAGCCCCGAGTTTAACATATACCTAAGAATTCTGGAGAATCATACATTTTTGTAAAATACGAAAAAGCAAAAGAAGAAAGTACAAGTTCACGTGTCCGACTTTGCAAAATCAAATACATATGTACGTGGAACTTAAAGCCCAATCGTGTATAGATTAGATTGTAGCTTTATTTACGTTATGTCTCTAATATTGATGTATTTATAGACATTTTAGAGTAACTTAAAATTAACGTACCAAAAAAGAAAGCAGAGAAGAGCTTGACGCATTACGCCGCGCCAGGACGAGACGATACTGTAATATGGAAACATGTTTTGGCTGTCATGAATATTAATGAGCGTCTTCAGGAAACCAGCATTTTGTATGTCCACTAAGAAGCAGAAAATTTATTTCTTTAACGTGGCGTACCTTACGCATAGCCAGTTTTTTCCCCATTTCCTTCGAAAGGAACTCGTTTATATAGTCTGAAAATATATACGCATGCTGAACATTGAATAACGAATATCTGAATATTTTAATTCCGATAGCATAAAAAAATTTGTTATTAAGTACTCGGAAATAGGAAATAATATTATTCGACGAGACCAACGTTCCTTAAATTGCGTATAATTTTAATACTAATTTTGATTCATTTGGCTCAAAGATTGCATATAATATTACAGAGTAATAAAATATTTCCCTACGTCGAGATCAGATAATTTAGTATTATCGTTACTCTTGATGCTCCACGGGATGTCACGTGTTCTATGTACAAAAAGGGACTATTTAAACAGTCCTCCTAATACGTGGAAGGACTTCGCCATTGTTCATATCCTATTCTGTACACAATACATCCGGTTGTCGTATGAGGGAACCTTTTCCACCAGAAATGGTCATCGTACGAATAAACAGTGGATCCAAGAAGTATTTAAATACTAAATATTCGATTCTCGAAAAATTGCCTACATCTAAACCGTGATAACTTCGTAAAAAATTATAGCCTGGTTTAGGGATCAAAATCGCCCCCGGCCCAATTAAAGACTCAAATAAATTATATACATGCTGAAAATTTCATCTATATTGGTTAATTAGTTTGTGCGTTACAAGCGATTAAAAATGAAAGAATTGAAGTCATATGTCGAAAATCGTGAAAAACTGCAGTTTTTTTCCACTTTCAATCGTTTATAACTCGTAAACCAATCAAGCAGTATCGATGAAATTTTCAGCATGTATATAATTTATTCGAATCTATAAGAGACACATTTTTAAATTTTCAATACAAGCCCAGATAAAAAAGTTATAAAAATCAAGTTTTAGTATTTTTTTCGGGACTCCCAACTAATTGCAATTTTTTCAAAAGTTTTTTACTCATCATCTACTAAACGAATCCTTCTAACTTCTCAAGAACATTCAAGTCATTTGATCTCATTTTCAAATAGTTATGCTGTTTAAAATGATGTTGATACACTTTTGCTATTCACTGTATGTTTTAACTATTTTTAAATAATTTTTCGGAGAAATATTTTTTCTGAGTACTCCTTAGTCTTTAAAAACTTAAAATTCGAAATACAAAAAAATTGATTATTTGAAAATTAGGAACGAGAATACCTCCTTAAGTCTACATTACGTTCTAGTTCCAAGGCTTCAACTAAAAG
The DNA here is from genome assembly GCA_913789915.3 of Sphecodes monilicornis. Taxonomy (NCBI): domain Eukaryota; kingdom Metazoa; phylum Arthropoda; class Insecta; order Hymenoptera; family Halictidae; genus Sphecodes; species Sphecodes monilicornis. Next base: position 27,981,909 of record OU565284.1, read on the forward strand.
ACTGCATCACCTTGTTTGCTCCAGGACCTGTTCTCCCAGCTCCAGTTTTCGCAAGAGAGCGCGTTGCCTCCCGACACTCTCCGACGAGCTTTAGCCGAGAGTTTTCTCGATCAACAGAGGTTCCAACTTGGATTCATGGACGATGCGGCGGAATGTTTCGTAAGTATCAATTACCTCGTTCCCTTTGGCCTGTTATGTGCGTTCCGCGACAGCCAATCCGGCGAATCTAGGCAAAACGGGTTTCGGTCCCGCGTACTCCAGACACTTCGCAATTTCGTTTCGACCTAGAATGCCAATCGATTTTTTCTTCTTCATTTGATTTGTCGAATTAGGACGCAGATAACTACCAGGTCCAGACCTTAAACGCGCGCTCTTTTGCTGAAAGATCTTCGATGGAAATGCGAACGATCGTCTTTTAGCATTCGACATTATAATATTTTGATGCTCATCGATCAAATAGCAAATTCATGGAAATAATGGTGAAAAATAATATAAACGGTAGAAGCGAAATTCAAAGGCTACAAATAACGTCTACGACTTGTAAGATTTTAACATTTCTCTGGGAAATCGTAAACGGACTGATTTAGCTGTTATACAGGGTGTCCCGTAACTGGTGGCACAACCGAGCAGGGGGTGATTCTACATGAAAAACTGAGTCGAAAATATAGAATAAAATTTTTTGATACAAGGCTTTGTTTCCGAGAAAAATGAGTTTGAAAATTTGTCAAGTGCGCGTGCACCCGGCTTACTTGCGGCTCAACGGACTTTATTCTGAGTTACCTCAACCTTTTTTCGCAAAGGTTTTCGAGGTTTGTATACATCGAATAAATCGAAGGTCGAGGTTACAATGTTAGAATTACCTTTGAGGAATTCGTTTAATTCATAAATTGCTGGAAGTGCTGTCCACGTTGTTGTAGACATAATTGTGATCTTCGTATTAAATTCCTCCGAACCTCTTGTAATGTGCAATTATTATGTTGCTTTAAGTGTTCAAACGCTATCACAATTTTTTGTTGTAATTGTTCGATGCACGTGACCCCACAAATAAAAATCAAAGGCAGTGGAATCCGTTGAGCCGCAATTAAGCCGAGTGCATGCGCACTAGACAAATTTTCAAACTCATTTTTCTCGAAAACAAAGCCTTGTATCAAAAAATTTTATTCTATATTTTCGACTCAGTTTTTCATGTAAAATCACCCCCTGCTCGGTTGTACCACCAGTTACGGGACACCCTGTATATCATAATTATTTCGGAAAACGATTGTCGTTTCTCATAGATTGCGAATAAAAGTATTAATTGGCCCTCTACACTGTAGTGAATAGATTGATAATTCAGTGAAACTTGTGCGAAATCTTAAAATGCTCATTCAAATTAAATTTGATTAAATTATTGGAAATAACGTTTATTTTAGAAATGGTTACTAACACAAACATTGTGACGAGTTCATTGCAGAAAAATTGTATTAAACCATTGAAAATAATGATTTTTTTTTTTAGATATGGTCACTAACACAAAGTGTTATATACACTGCGAAAACATTTTCGAATTTTGTTCAAATAACACTGAAATTATAACAAAGATAATCGACATTTGGCATATCTTATTTTATAATATCGCTCTTACGAATTATTATTTCTAATATATACTAACAATTGTATTCTATAAATCAGACAGTCATATTAAACAAATAGTGTTGCTACCGCATGCAACTACATGCAACCACATGCAACTACATACTCGTATACAGGCACGTTGCAGCAGCACAAGAATTTAGAGCATCGAAAACTATTTAGCTCCACCTCAAACCAGTTCCGTTTCTACAACATAAACAATCTTAGCTACGGCCAATTACTTTCCAAAAGCAATATTCTACACCTTTTGCTATCAAAAGCTGTTCAGACCACTTACACACTGAAAGAAAAAGTAACGTGACAATTATTATTATCATCGTGCCGAGTCTTTAAATATGGGCTGGTTGAAAACCAAATCGAAATTAGTACAATAAATTCGAGAGTAGCAGTTACTTCTTACTAAATAAATTGTTTTGCCGTGTCCAGATTTAAAAACGATTCATTGCGATAAGATTTTCAGCATAACAATCTTGGTTAATTGTAATTGAAACAGTTGAAAAAGTACTCAGTATCATACATTTTAACTTTTCAATTTTTATTTCATTGAATAGATCAATAATACTTTAAAATCATCTGAGGATTTTATATATTTATACAAAAAATTACGATTTGAAAGTACGATTTGAAGCATTGAAGAGATTTTATAAGTTTACAATAGAAATAAATACATGCAATTTAAAAAATTAAGGAGATTCTATGAATTTATAACAAAAATTAGAAGGTGCAATTTAAAGTAGTAAGGAGATTGTATAAATGTATAATAAAAATAAGTAGGTGCAATTTACAAGATTAAGGAATTTTATAAAAAATTAGTAGGCGCAATTTATGACATGAAGGATATTTTATGAACTTCTTGCAGAGATTAGTGAGTTATGGAACAAGGACTTAATGCAACAAGGAGATTCGATGCATTTACGACAAAAATGATTAGCTGCAATCTAAAGCAATTAGAAGATTCTATGTACTTATGAAAAATATTAATAGGTGCAATTTAAAGCATTAAGGAGATTAGAAAAGATTTAAGAATATGCATGCATTGGTCCCAGTTTAGAAAAACCTTAACAGTAGCCATACCACGACCGGTTTTACAGTTTTTATTTTATAATCATTGAAATTATGACGATGTTTTTATTAGAAATTATTAAGTAATTTTCTTCATTCAAGCACATATTGTTATAAAAATTGCGAGAAATCTAAATAAATTCAGTCTTGTAATTATTATAAAATATCGTACCTATAGCGGTTACATTTTCGGATCGGTACGGTTAATGTTAAAAAAATACCAGTGGCGGATTAAGACCTTTAAAGGCCCTAAGCCAGTGTTGCCCAACCTTTTTTGTGCCATGCCCCACTTAAGCCTTTTTAAAATACTTATGCCTCCCCCCTCTCCCTATGTAAAATTAAATTGTTCGTTGAAGTAAGTTTAATGATAGGTTTCAGGAAGATATCACTAGAGAATTGTAGAGGAAACGCAGTAAGTAAATTTTCAAAACTCTGAACGAGTTTATTTTCGTATTGCCCCCCTTGACAATCAAATTGACCCCCTGTAGGGCATAGGCTCCATGTTGGGAAACACGGCCCTAAGCACTTAAAAGATTGCGAGGACTTCTTATACAGGATCACTTCGACGCAATGTGGGGTGAACCTGTACAATTTCTTAGGCGTCTTTGATAATTTGACTAGAATGATTTTCATTTTTCTACTATTTGTTCGTTCATGCCATTCGCACACACGGGCACATACAAACTTAAAGCAATATATTATTACTACATGTAACAAAATTCAGAAAATTTCTATGGTGCCCACCCTTCTCCTGATGGCCCAAGCACTTACGTTGCTTACATTGTTTATTGATTAATCCAACACTGATTGAGAAAGACAGCGTTTGGACTGTTTCTTTCGATTGATGCAAGCAAGTCTTTTGTTGCACAAAGATTCGCGGTCTAGTCATCAATAATAATACTTGTCGGAAGATACTGGGGGAAATTCGCAGTGGTGTCGACCGTAGATTATGATGGCAGTAGCACGGCCGAACAAAGCCCTTAATTTCTGTTAATTGCACAACGCGTAACTCGAGCAGCAGCGTGTTACTGCGTTCGGAGATAACGGAGTGGCTCGATCGCCAGCGTTCTTAGATTGATTATACTCACGCAGAGAGACTGCATTCGTAACGTTACATTCATTTTATTCAACACGAACCAGTGTCGACACACGAACACGTACACACACAGGCACGTGCATGCGTAATTATACGCGAGCCCGCAGTGTAAACGAGAAAGTGGTCTCCCGTCGCTCTCTGTATTTGCTTAGACTCACCTACGAGTAGATATCGTTGAGGCAATCCGCGGTATAGTTAGCAATTATAACGGAGAACTGGTTCTCGTTCGGTTGTAGGAACATTCAGTATCGTAAACCACTCGGAAAATCGCCTCTGCGAAGGAAATCGCCGTTCGGCTGGTGTGGATGTCGAAAGAGAGTGGGAGGGGGAGAGAGACAGAGACAGCGAGATTTATGCTCGCACTTATACCGGCTCCTGTAATAGCCAATAATTCCGTAGGATTAGCAGAAACCATTCGAAAGGTGATTCGCTTCCTTATCGGCGCAATATGTGATCTATTTTATAATTAAGCCCAGTTAAACGGACTTCGTACACCCTTTACGAGCAATTAATTTTTTTCTTAAAATTGATCCGTACGACTTGAGATTTTTGAAGTGAAACTTCTTTAGGCGCGTTAGGTGCAAAACCTCGACGCGGTAGGCGTAGAACCTCGACGCGATAGGAGCAAAGCCAATCTGGCAATGATACGGTGAAACGCTGAAACGCTGAAACGATGAAACGAAATTCTATTCTATTGAAGTGAGACTTCTTTAGGTGCGGTAGGCGTAAAACCTCGACGCGATAGGAGTAAAGCCGATCTGGCGATGAAAAGATGGAACGATGAAACCATGAAGCGATGAAACGATGAAACAATGAAACGAAATTCTATTCTATTAGCAATCAAAATTGTTAATAGAATTTTTTAGAAGTAAATTTAGATTGGAAATGGGAAATAATCCTAATGAAGCGACAACAAGATCAGGAACAACTCTCGATGCAGTATTTACAAGACATTTAGACAAAATTGAATCCAGAATATTTATATCATTTTAGCTATAACAAGCCAATTGTTTCTGTAATAGAATCAAAGAAAATTAAATGTCATAAAGTGTTAATAAAAATTCGGAAAAGAATTAAAGAAAGAAGTTTCACTTCAACCATATGGTCCAAGTACACACCAATTTTTTTAGAATATCAAAGGATTAGTTCATTGTACGATGGATAAACAAGCTTGGAGAAAACCTACAAAAGTTACTTTTGTAATGTCTGCTCTTGATATTATTAAGCAACATGATCATATACCAACAGCGCGATCATCTTTTTGTTAATGTCTGCCCATTTCCCAGGGTACAATTTATTTAACCGCACCATTTGCTAGTTCAAAACACTATTTTCAATTCACATGGTGCACATTAGTTGAAAAAAGAGACTAGCTTTTGGTACAACCTAATAATAACAAGCGACAAACGTTGACAAACCTAAGGATCTTTAGAGTTTCGATTTTCACAATTTTATCTTTTCTTATGTATACAAATCTACTAAATTCTCTATTTCTGTTTTACCTTATGCTATTCTATTTGATTCTACCGAGGCGATTGTCGATATTAATATTAATCTTTCACTTTTTACACTTTTAACCTTTTATCTGTTTTAACTTTCAACCGATTAATTCTGAATTGTTAACGCCTAACTTTTATTCATTGACGTCAAACAGCATCTTGAAACTCTACAGAGTGCAATATTAATTTTAATTCTTTATCTTATTTCTATCTGTTTATTCTATTACTTCTTCCTCTATGCGTAACACCTTTCTTAAAATTGGAGTAAGTTTTTTATCTGCGCCTATAATGAAAATTTAAAACACGTCTTTCGTAAATCTAACAATAAGTAACTTATATGCATGTACAAAGTTTCATAAAACCTTTGAATTTATAAATCGCAGTTTCTTACAATTTTTGCTATTTTCAATCAGTTTCATAGCAACCTTCACAAATTTCGACGAAACTTTGCCATGCATATAACTCGCTTAGATCTACAAAAAGCACTTTCTAAATCTTCATTACAGGCGCAGATAATAATCTTTAATATCACGACCTTAATTTTTTTCCTCGCAATTATGACGAATAGCAATATCATTAAACAATTATTTACGCATGACCTAGTAAATGAATCCTTCTAACATCTCAAAAAGAAAACTCAAGCTGTCTGTATTAGCAAATTTAAAAAAGTTTTTCGTTTTTAAAGAGAAAATAAATGAAGCTGGTTAGATGACGATCGTCTCTATGTATACAAGTAACTGTAATCGATGAAGGATTACCGGCGAGTCCCCTATTTTTAGCTATTGTCAAGCTGAAGAATAGAGTTCTATTAACGGAATCTCATTGCAGGAAAACATTCTTCTGCGAATACATCTTCACATCGCGAACGGAGAAGCGGAGGACATGTGCAGCGCGAGACACTGTGTGCCACACCAGAAGTTTGCCATGACGCTCGTCGAGCAAAGCGTTTGTGGTGCCTGCGGCGCCACTTCGGAACCTCTGCCTTTTACACAGGTCAGTTTAATGCTCGTTACTATTTGCGGCGGAATCGTAAACGGAGATTAATGAAGGTGAAATCATTTCGAACCTCTTCAATCGGCAAATAATGATACGGGCTTTAGTCGGACTTAGTCGGTACTCGGCGGAGCGAGAGTCGCTCTACGGTTCGAATCTTCGGTTCTACGAGCTGCGAATGAAAACAATGGAACTTATGCTGTACAATTTTATAGTACAAACTAAACTGTAGATCCACGTTGCCCACTTCAAAGTTGGATCCTTTGGAAGCCACATATTGTCGGAAAGGTAGTTGCTGGAAGCCGGAAGTGTTAAACTGAGACTGATTTTGATTTCGTCAGCAGTTTTCAAATGACCAATATATTTTAAGGATAGAATTTGAGGTTTGGGAATGATCACATAGGCACAAAGTATCTTTGGAAATTTTAGCTGATGGAAGAAACCGTATATACCAAGAATATCAGAAAATGTTTCTGACAAACCGCGTATTTTGACAAATGCGTCAGAACAATCACATAAACTAATTGTCACACGACTGGGAACACAGTCAAATGCTCATTGAATTTATTAGGATGGGCTTTCAGTTCTTCAAATAGTGTATGAAATTCTTCGAATCTTCTTCTTGAAGCAAACGTACCCATTACTTGGTTCTTTTTTTCATTGGAGAGTAAAAATGTGAAAAATTGGACTTTCTAACTAATAGTAAGAAATAAAGAACGTCGATACTATCCATACTGAATGTTACAATAAACTAACTCTGTGTAAAGCGTTCACAGCCTTTTTATGACCACGTTCTGTTTGTCAGATCACGCCTTAGAGTTTACTTCATTTGATAAAAGTGGCTCAATCAGCGATTTCTTCGAAGCAAAGAAGTAGAGTTGACATCCATCATACGTTAAACAATTTTTATATGTTAACATTTTTATATAGTAACTTCAATTCTCATATTTGTATTGAATAATTGTTTTTTCCCGTTTCCTGCAATCGATGCAGAAAACCTGTATTTTGCTTAAAAATCCACAGTCAAGACATAATGATTAAAATCACTCTAGGAGAATACTTTATTCTAAAACTTCTCTCTACTTTAAAAATCTTTCTCTTTCTGTTCTCAACAGATCAGAAAACGAGAGAACATTGTTTAAAAAACGTTCCAGGGTTCATGATTCAAAGAGAACCACATCAAAAAGTTTCACACAATTCTTCCAACATCTGGTCTAACACTAGCTTCACGGGATCCGTCAAAATGACGGGATATAATATTGTTAATTTATATATATATGGTGTCTCAAAAATGTCGTTCTTCCTTGAAAGGGGCGGTTCCTGAGACCATTTGAAGCTACATTTTCCTTTGCAAAAATCCCCGTTGCGGCTTTGTTAAGGAGTTATTAACGCAAAACGCGGACCAATCAGAGCGCGAGCTAGACGCGTATTGGCAAAGACGGCTGCGCGCGACAGCAGTCGAGCAATGGTGATACACCGCGGACGAAATAACGAACAAGACAAGAAAATTTTTTCAAGTAGTAAATAGCTCAAATTTGAATATGTTGTAGTCTTTAGTAACCTATGAACGAATCTCGCAGGATTTTTCGAAATCTTAGAAAATGTTGGTTTTACAGACGTGTAAAGAAAAGTGTCAACTTTTTTTCATTAAATTATAACACTAGAATTAACATACGGAGGAAAATGAGTTTTTAGGAGCTTATAGAGAACACATACGAGCATCTATTGAAAATATTTAGATTTGGAAAAAATGGGTTTTTCACCATTTATTTTGCAAATGTTTCAAACAAATACAATTTTCTTAGCCGCGTCTTTTTTAAAAAGTTGAAAAAAATGAGGCGATACATCCAAGTCTCCTCTTTACGGACCTAGTTTTGAAAAGGCAGACACTTTAAAATTGACGGAATTAAAATTATTTAAAGCGAACGCTGCACCGCGACATTACAGTCGCGAACGGTACTGTACACTCTAATACCGTCGATACATACTGGTAAAACTCACTCTTCAGTTTTTAGTTATTAACGTTAAAAACTGAGGAAACCTTGCTTACCTTGGTTCCCATGTAGAGTCCCAGCGAGGTGAAAATGCTTCCTGTATTCACAAACTATCCGTTGTACAACATTGAACCTGCCCACTTGTTAAATTCACAAGAGCATTTCTAATATTGGCTCTATGAAATTATCAAGCGGAAGGGGTCAATGTCCATTCACTGTACAGTCAGGCCCACAGGTATATATATATATATATATATATATATATATATATATATATATATATATATGTGTATACACAATTTATAATTATCAACATTGTAAAAAATGATCCATGTGGAATTATTCAACATTTCTTTTTGTACGTGTTATAAAAAGATTGCCTAAAAATGTGAGTAGATGCATTCTGGTGATTTTTATAAAGTAAAGTTTAAACTACTAAAGTTTAGTGCTCCGTACACCTAGTGTTAATTATATTTCAACAATATTTTCACTCCTCCTAGAAGCATCATCTTATTCTTCATTATCGAAACAGACTTCTCAGCTCGCAATTGTTCGAGGACATTCTATAATCGCTCAGCCAACCAATAAAAATGTCCGCGCAGACAGCTATGGCTCGCAGACACCGAGTGTGTTTCTTGCGAAACTTTCCATCAGGCCTCAAGGATATAGCAGGAAATAGTTTCTCGAGGTCTTTTCTCCGCATCATCTGTCGAGGCGAATTTTCTACAGAGCCGAGAGCGCAGCTTTTCCGTTTCCCACGTTGGCCGACGCGGCGCAGCGGCCAGGTAAACAGGGGAAATCGATCAAAAGATCTGAAATACGAGTAACCCGAAAAGCTGAATCCCTTTGTTTACCTCTAGAGGCCTGGAAATTGACATGTAAGGGGGTGGGACCAGGTACGGCAGGTAGGAAAACGGGGAGAACAAAGGGAAGTTTCGCCTCTTGGCGGGATTAAGCGACTTAGTCGAGGAACCTAAGCGCTCTAAGATACTGAACAGCCAAGTCTCCGCCATGTAAACGGATTAAATCGATCGGGAATTGATGGTTCGTTGGTCACGATCGATTGGCTGGAACGGGGTTTAGGATTTTCGGGAAGCGTAATCGAATGACGAACGCTTTTGCTCTCGCGGTTGGTGCGGCGATTAGCATGAAGAGCGTTCTCTTAGGTTTTGTCTGAAGTAGACACCTCAATTAAAGTACAATCATACTCCAGAGGTTCTAATTGGTTCTAAGGTTGGCGATGTAAACCGAAAAATACGTAAGTCGGGATAAATACATCTAATAGATACATACACTGTATGTTTATTGCACATATGTTATATACATTATATGTACAATACTAATATTCTCACTTTAATTACTACGTCACAGTCACGAATCTGTCTGTTTGAATAAATGCATATCGCGTTATTAGTAGAAACGACGTAAATCGGAATAGCATACCGTATTTGATTATTAACACATTACCTACCACCGATTACTTAATACTTTTTAGAGACGTATGATACACAGCTAACAATTTCATAACAAGTTTTTCTATAGCAATGGCTATTTCAATCTTGAATAAAAAAAGTACTCCAGCCAACAACATAATTTAACAATTTCCTCTGGGATTATAATGCAGAAAACTATTTTTGAACTTCTTTCTGATAAAATGTATTACTAGTATATTGTAGTCTATTTTAGTATCTTCTAGTATATTCTAACACAGTGATTCCCAAAATGTGGGACCGACCCCCTTGGCGGTCGCCAAATGTTTTCTAGGGGATCGTCGTGGTTATTTTTAGTTGATGATTTTTAGCACTTATTTATTTTAATATGATTTTTTTAATTTTCGTAACATTTGACATGGGGGTGGGGGGTCGCAGATTATTATTTTAATATTATAAGAGGGGGTCGCAACTCAAAAAAGGATGGGAAACTCTATTCTAGTATATTCTAGGGCTGTTACTTTCCTTCGAAGGTCGAAGATTTCGCACCTTCGCACCTTCGAAGATTTCGCACCTTCGCACCTTCGAACCTTCGCACCTTCGCACCTTCGAACCTTCGATTCGTTTCCAGTTAACAGATAAAAGAAATAAATTTTCATAATTTGTTTCTATATTCACTATTTGAATTATTTCAATAATTTATTGTTAAGGTAATATATTTATAATTTGAATTATCCTTTCGATAGCACATTGTTAAAATAATTGTTTAAATACATCAATTTTATAATTCGTTTCTATATTCATTATTTGAATTGTTATTTAAATTATTTATTGTTAAAATATTATATATTAATTATGTAAATACGTGTACATTGTCCTTACAATTATTTTAACAATAAATTATTGAAATAATTCAAATAGTGAATATAGTAACAAGTTATGAAAATTCATTTCTTTCATCCGTTAACTGGAAACGAATGGAAGGTTCGAAGGTTCGAAGCTTCGAAGGTTCGAAGGTTCGAAGCTTCGAAACTTCGATTCTCATCACCTTCGAAGTTCCCTTCGTTCCTTCGACTCCTTCGATGAGTCGAAGCTTCGGAAAAGTAACAGCCCTAGTATATTTTAGTATATTCTGGTATATTCTAGTATATTCTAGTATATTCTAGTATATTCTAGTATATTCTAGTATATTCTAGTATATTCTAGTATATTCTAGTATATTCTAGTATATTCTAGTATATTCTAGTATATTCTAGTATATTCTAGTATATTCTAGTATATTGTAGTATATTGTAGTATATTGTAGTATATTGTAGTATATTGTAGTATATTCTAGTATATTCTAATATATTTCGACGAAAACTTCAGTATTTATCACTTGCACTTATCAATCGATTACGAAATATATTAATTATAATGAAGAACATTTCGAGCATCAGTTGCATTAAAACTCATTTATAGAGAGCATCTCGGTAATTATTAATTGTTTACGCCCTATTCCCTTATAGTTACCTTTAGATTTACCACAGGATTAAAATTTACCCTTTAAATAAAGAAACTCAAAATGACCTTAATATCTCGATGAAAAACAGAAAATCCAATTATTACATTGTATGCTACTCTTGAAACTATGCAACTTCCGTTTCAACCATTATTCCATCCCCCAAATAGTTTACAAGTAATTTAGGTGACACACTTAGCTGAATCACTCTGGAGTAAGCATATGCATATGGAGTAAGTAAGTATATCAAACGTTTCTTTGGTGGTTGCACCTAATTTCAACAATTTCTGGTAGCTCGTAGATTTCGTTGTTCTCGAGCCACCGAACTCGTGGAATCGAGCACCGTTCCGTTTCATTCTTTGTTGATTGTTTGGACGACACTCGCAAATGGAATAAAAAAGTTTTTCGCGTCGCTGGCGATCATGAGATATAATCACCGCGACGCATGCTCGAATAACTTTTATCGCCTTCCGCGCAAACAGTTCCCCCAGTGATTGAATCCGGCTCATTCGGCGAGGAAAGCGAAACCCTTGGCAATTCCCTTCCTCCGTTTAGATTATTCGATAATTGGAAATATCTGAACAACCAACCGTTCCATAGCTCACCCCTTGGAAAAACGTTAGAGCTGAAGTCGCTACTTCCAGCGTTCATAATCTCCATAATTATTTATATAATTTCTATCGATTCCAGTTCATTTGATTTAAAAATAAAGTAAATCGGCGTCGACGTAGCTCAGCTCTCGACGGTTCTTATTTTTCGTAGGATTGTAATTAAAAATTCACTTGAGGATCCGTTTAATTTCTAGACGATTTCCAAGGAGATCTAAACGCCTGACACGTTTGGATAAATTAAATCTTCATCGCAGGTTCCGGTTTTACTTTTTCTTAAACGGACGAGATTATGGTTTATAGAAAGTGCTTTTGCCGGGATGCTTGAAAATTTGTTGCGCTTCTTGTCTTTTGTCTTTACCTCTCACACGCTCGTCAAAAATTCACTTACAGTCAGGGGCGAAATTAAGTTGGCACCATTTAAAAATTAATAACTTTTCAAATTTCTTCCAAATTCCGAGCAATTGCAATTTCAAAAATTTTTTTTACACATTACCTATTAAATTAATCCTTCTCAACATCTCAAAAAAACTTATGCCGTTTGATCCAATTTAAAAAAGTCATTATTTTTTAAAGGATGCCAACTTAAGTTTGGACCCGACTGTATTTTCTGTTTCCTATATTATACTTACATTGCGGACCTTTATGTAAAATAAAAATTGTCTGCGTCAATTACGAGGGAAGAGAGTTTCAAAAAATTTGATTTCTATTAATTTTAATAGGTTGTCAATGATGTACCAGTAATATTAAATTCATTTGATGTTTGTCCTATTTTATGTTTCACACACTCGCTTTTGTCATAAATGCATAAAATCTACAGTCTAGTTACAACGTTTGCTGCTTTTCTATTGTTGCGTTACAATTAGATATACAATGTGTCCCGAAAACTCTATCCACATAAAATATCTTCGTTATTTTAAACAATACGCGAAAATGTTTCTAATAAAAGTTACAGAACATAAGTTAACTATATAGCAATTACAGTTTTTTGACGATTGGACGCGTAAAGAAGATACAAAGGTCACTTTCGCTGTTTTAAATGGAATGACATATTTTATGCTCGATTTCAATAGAATGGTGAATTTGGAATACAAAAGTACGGAAGTATATTTCTACTAAAACTTACCGTTTCTGAGAAAATTTGACTTCATTCATCCTATTACTTTCATTATGAAGTTAGGGAAGACGATACCTCGAACATATTTCATAACATTCATAACGTCACAAAAAGTACTATGTGGCAAGTTTCAATTCGGTACCCATACCAGAATGGCAGTTATATTGTGAACTCGGGTTAATGAATTATGCTCTATATCTTCCCTTCTGATTAACAAAAAATGGCGAAAAAATTCCTGAATATTCAACCTGATAGCACACACCACCGTGAATATTTCCCGAATTTTCGACTACAAAATCGATTTTTTAAAAATTCCAGAAACTTAAAGTTGCTGATTCTCTATAGAAGTTATCAGATGACCACGTTTATATTATTATTATTTTATTTTACTATGATTATTAACGTGTATTTTTCGGATTTTTCGGATTAGGCAAACATATTTAAAAAAATTGAAAAGCAAAATTTTTAGAGATGCCAGTAATTAAACCAAAAATTCAATAGAAAGCTATTGTCAAAAGCAATTTTCTTAATTTTTTTCAGATTTTTTCTACATATCATTGTCCCTCATCCGCCTTTGATTTAGTCTTGGAAGTTCGAGTTTTCACTTCTTTCAAGTTCGACTGTGCAAGATTGATATTTTTGAGTTTCATAGGCAATTACGCCTGAGACTGCATGTTTTCTGACACAAGAAAGAAAAGCAGTGCCCTTTCGAGCACTTATACGGCACGCCGGTCCGCATAATCGAGTACAGAGCACAAACACCTCACGTGGGTGGAGTTGTCCCCCCTTCGTGTACTTGTAACGCTGTTGTCGGCCGATTGTAAAAACGCGAAACTCGTTGCAATCTCGTATCGGTCATGGCCGATCGGTTTTACAGTCTCTGAGTGTCTGCTATTGCAACCCGTATAAACGATTCACAATAAAAGCGAAAATTTCTAGCCAAAAACTCTCTGTCCCGCTTTTCCTATCACATTCAAATTTATCCGATGTTGCAGTTTATTTTGATAATGATTTAAGAGTTCATCGACACTAATCTTACGGTTACATTGCGAATCGTTAGACCAGTTCCCATTTTCATATTTTATAAAAAACAAATTGGAGAAAATATTCATTTTATGATCAATTTTAGACTTACTCTACTGTTACATTCGATTAGAGGAAACTGGTATATGTATACGCGATAATCGTTTCGTATTTATTAAAGCCGACGAGGGTAATTCATGTTTACATTAACTTCTAGAACTGTTTAGTATCTTATTAGCTTCCGTATCAGTAACATTGTGATATATTATATCCGCTCGAAATGAATAACGTTAACGCAAATCCTACCCGAAGTCGGAAAAGAGTAAGAAATAGTGATGGTTGGGCTAGGAATGTTGCAAAACGACTTCGTAACTCGGGTGCAGAATACGTAAACCGGAACAATAATATAATTCCTGCGAAAAAGTTTAAAAACAAAGATTGTGGATGCCAGAAAAAATGTACAAACAGAGTTGATGAAGAAACACGGAAGAATCACTTCTATAATTTTTGGAAAATAGGATCCTTTGAAATACAAAATGCATATCTTTGCGAATGTATCCGAACTGTACCTATAAAAAGAAGGCGACCACGAGATGAAAATAGATGTATGAAAAGTAGCAGTAACGTATATTGTTTACCCAATATTGGTGACTCTACCATTGTTGTATGTAAGAAGTATTTTTTGAAAACTTTTGAGGGACGCTTGAACAGAGCTATAATAAAACATGTAGAAGGTAAATCTGTTGGAAATGACGATAGGGGTAAAGCAGCAAATCCGCGTAAACTTAGCGAAGATACTATTAAAAATGTTTGTGATCATATTCAAAGTTTTCCTGCCTGTGAACGCAATCCAAACCGACAGCATCTAAATGAAAATCTCAATATTCGAAAAATGTATATGTTGTATAAAGAAAAACGCTCTGAATTAAATATACTACCAGTAAAAGAGCACATGTATCGACATCTATTTAATATACGTTTTAATCTACATTTTAAAGCACCACGGAAAGATACATGCAAGAGATGTGATGAATATAAAATTGAACTAGATGCAGAAAGTAGTGATCAAGAAAATATTAAAAAACTTGAAGATGAACATGAGTTACATTTACGAAAAGTAGAAGTAGCACGTAAATCTATGAAAGAGGATATAGAAAATGTAAAGTGTTCAAATAATATTTATGTATGTAGTATCGATTTACAGAAAGCATTACCATTTCCAATATTAACAGTTTCCCATTCGTATTATAAGAGAAATATGTATTGTTATAATCTCGGTATTCACGATTTACGTGAAAATAAAGGATACTTTTATGTTTGGGATGAAACATTAGCATCCAGAGGATCGCAAGAAATAGCATCATGTTTAGTTAAACATATTAAATCTGTTGCTGGTGATAAATATAAGATTTATAGTGATTCTTGTACTGGACAAAATCGTAATATAAAAATAGCTTTGTCTCTGTTAAAATTAGCGCAATGTGATGATATTGCAGGGAAGGTTATAGAACAGAAGTCCTTAATACCAGGACATCCATTTTACCGAATGATTCAGATTTTGGATGTGTTGAATCTGCAGCACGCCATATGTCATAAGTCACTATCTCACATAAAAGTATTGTCACAATTCAGTGCAATAATGGCACTACATTATTCGATATGTTACTGTTTGTTTACTATTGAAAAAGATATGGATTTTATGTTAAGTTATAATGACATAATTACTATTCTTTCACTTTATCTGGTTACAATGAAGTTACATTCTGCATTTAATTTTTTGTACGATATTACATGGAAGTCCAATTTCTACCACATTAAGAAAAGGGACTTGATTCACTTGTCAACTAAGGGGCTCATATGTACAATGATTAGAATAGATTTAATCATGGCTGTCACGGGTTACAAACGTTCCACCTAAATTCTATCTCTCTAGCCTCTCATTTAAATCATTAGCTAATTATATTAACTCCAATAACAGAATCAAGGTTGATCTCAAAGAAATAGCTTAAAAATATATAAAATAAAAAGTATACACAATTATTCGAATAATGTTATCCATGGCTGCCATGGGTTACAAACGTTCCACGTAAATTCTAACTCTCTAGCATCTAATTTAAATCATTAGCTAATTATATTAACTCCAATAAGGGAATCATGGACGATCTCAAAGAAGTAGATTCAAAAATATGTGAATGAAAATTGCTACGCTAAACTTTAATTGGATCTAGCCAACGGCTGTGATAAAATCGTCGGCTTCTCAAGAGTTGATTAACCGTTTTCATTTTCTCATACCGGTATTAATGGTTCTTACGTTGACTTCCTTGGTTTACAGATGGTTCATTACGTGTCAGCATCAGCGTTAACATCGCAAGCGAGGCAAACGCCACCGAATTCCCGAAACAGCCAGGATCTTTTCGGACAGCTTCTTCGAAAAGCTGGGGGCATGGGCGACATCCGAGATTGCCCGGTGAGTAACCAACTTTTACGAATCGGGACTCCCCCTGTTCAAGGCTAACTAAGTGTCACAGTCCCACACCTGGAAGGACAGTTCCGGTGATCCGAGTTCTTACTCATCCGGTCGGCAAGATCAGGTGCCTCGGACCTTACTTGGAAATAATAGCCTTTCAGTATGAACTTTCTCTTTGAAGTAGAACACCACCGACAAGTAACATTGCGTATTTTAGTATTCGGCGACGGTTCACGTTCCATCGGAATTCGGTGCGACCAAATGTTATCCGAATTTTTAATTGCCATATCATGAAAACTCACAATAGAAGAAACAGCAGACGAATTTAATATTAGTAGTACATTATTTACAATTTATCAAAATTGTTAAGAGAAGAAATCAATTTTTATAAAACTCCCCTTTGCCTTTCCCCTTTTTGATGCAGACAATTTTATTTTGCATAAAGACCCGCAGTCTGCTTATAATGGAGTTTTCAAGCAGTTGGAATTCTAAATGGCTTTATGATATGAAAATATTTTAATGTTTTCATCATATCAGTGTACAAATTAATTCGTAGCCCTTTCTTTGTAAATTGGTTGATTATTTAGGAACAGCGCATTCTACTTTCTAAAATAATCTGCATCATTTTCTACACATGTACTCCCTCTTATAAGTAATTAGTGTATCTCCAATATACATATGTTGAGTAGATAAAGATAAAATTGATTAATTCTGAAAGGTATTAATTAATTCGTACACCTAACATATACACATCAATTTTTATAATATAGAAATGACTCTTGCAAAAATATTTAACACCCCCCTTTTATCCCCGTACGATTATCTTCATGGGTACAATAATTAGACCTTCTTTGTATTTAATAATTTTACTAGATAGAAATGGAAATTTCTACTTATTCTACGCCTTCATTTGCTTTAATGCCCAAATATTGGTTACAAAAGAATAGCCCTTTATTTTGTTATAATAGAAATGCATAACATTTGTGCTTAGTCGATTTTGTTTGCAGTGTTCATCTTTATGAAAAATAAAAACAATCCAAGTTAATTCTAAGAAACAGAAGTTAAATGAAAACGTATTTCCCCTTTTGATAATTAGAATAAGTTGAAAATAACGTTACAATATTCTTCAATTCTTATCATGTCTTTCCAATTTTGCGTTTGACCAATCCATTTTTGGCATTAATCCATAAAATCCGATGTCTAGTTATTATACAGTAAGGTATTAAAGGTTGTATGTAGGCAAATCATTTTTTTTCAACTTAAATAGATTCCGACTGAAAATTCCATCGCATGAAAAATTATAAAAGGGAATTGTTTGTTCAAACAATAAATTAAAAAATTTGATATTTCCACCTGTTATAGTTAAATTTTATGAAATTAAATAAGAATTAGATATTTCTTGTAGAGCTAGCAGTAAAAAACGTTGGAGATTTCTCCGGTTTGAAGAATTAGCGTCTACAGGAAGTAGAATTCTAACTGAAAATGGTATTTTTGCAAATTTTCAGAGTTCCTGCGGAGCCAAAATCCAAATCTGCAGGACATTGATGAATCGGCCGGAAATCGTTTCCGTCGGAGTAGTATGGGATAGCGAACGGCCATCGTTGGAACACATTATGGACGTTTTCGCAACCGTGGGAACGTCTCTTCGGCTGAGCGATGTTTTCCACAGTGTTGTAGACTCCCGATGGGGTGCTTCAACTGTGCACAATCTCGTTGGAGTAGTCACATATTACGGCAAACACTATTCCACGTTCTTCTTCCACACTAAACTGAAGGTTAATATATGTTTCTGTTCCTACTCATACAATTTATTTAAGAAGTCCCTCAAAACTCACAAGGCTGAGTCATTAACAAAATTCATAACGGGTCCCACTAAATAAACACTTCATCATTAACACAATTTATTCAGTAGTTCCCCTATAAAACAAACACGGCTGAATCATTAACAGTATTTATTTAAGAGCTCCTATAAAACAAACTAAGCATAGCTATTAACACATTTAAAATAAATTTCCTTAATACCATCGACTGACAAACATTTAAAGACCTTTTAAAAATGCCTATACTTTATTTCATCGATTTTCTCTACTTTTTATATTGCGGATTTAACACTAGGTTTACGGAGCACTAAAAGTGACTATTTTACATTATCTTATAAAAATAACAAGAATGTTAATATCCAAATTTTTAGACATTGTTTTTATAATATGCACCCAAAGGAATAAATTTGTTGAATAATTCCTCACGGATGCAAGTTTACCCAATAATTTAAATTAAAAATATTAGAACACGTCATTTTGACGGTTTTCGTAAACCTAGTGTTAATCGATTTGGCTAATCAGCAACTCAGTTATAAAGAGCCTGCGGATTTTATACTTTTAGGGCATAAATAAGTAGGTGGAATACAAAATAGAAGAAATTTCAAATCAATTTTATGTCACTGATACATTATTTACGATCTACTAAAATTATTAAAAGAAATCAATTTCGATACAACTCCCTTTTCTTGTAATTAATGCAAACAATTTGTATTTTGTATAAAGTTGCGCAGTCTAGTTATAAATTGATTTACATTTTAGGCATAATAATATGCGCTAAAACCAGGAAATCCAATGACTACAATATTATTGAACACCATAGAAAATATTTAACATTGGTGTAAGGGTTCAAGGAGTCGACAGAGAATAAAGTGTTAATAGTTTTCTGATTTTTGTTTGTAGGTGTGGATTTACTTCGACGACGCCACCGTGAAGGAGATCGGTCCACGTTGGGAGCAGGTCGTGGAGAAATGCAGAAGAGGACGATATCAACCATTGCTTCTGCTATACGCCACACCTGGGGGGACTCCGGTTAATACGGAGAACGCTCCTAAAACAGTGACACCGTTCCCAAATGGAAATGGTTTGAAGACGCCACCGAAGAATAATGTTCGCCGATCGATCACACCGAGTCCGGAGAAGCCATCGATCAATAGCACTGCTAGACGTGCCATCACACCGAATCCAGATAGTCCTCCTCATTTTTACACGCAGCGTAGGATTTACAGTGATTACCAGAACCTGACCGACATTCAAAACAACATCTTCGGCAACCAAGTAAGATGTCGTACATAAGTTTCAACTAATTCCATTAAGTACTGTATTACTGTGTAAAGAAGATCATTTGCAACCCTTTTTAATCAAATTCTACTTTTCTTTTCTCTGGTTATGTTCTAGTTTTAAATAAATTTTGAAATCTCCTTTAACAGCGTACTCCAGCGCGACAGATATTTTTGTTTGACTTCTTCACAAATTCTTTTCAAAAATTCGGTAGAAGATGTTACCATAAGCTTGACTCTTATATATTTATTTGTAAGCGTAAAAACAATCTTATAAAGTTTATCCATTTTCGTCTTTTTCATTTTCTAACATGAACACAAAAATGAAACGAATTTTCCGCTCAATCCAATGGTTGGCTATCGATAGACTGCGAATTTGTATGCAAAGTAAAAAATCTTTTAATTATTCAGATTATTGACATAAAAAATTTCACTTTTACGTTAATAATTCTAATAATTTAAAAATCATATATCGATGTTCTTAAAATTTCTACTGTTCTAAATTTCACCTACTAATTTTGTGCATTTATGGAAGGCGGATTTAAAGCAGGAGATAGGTTAAAAGAATTTAAAAGCTTCAATGTATCAGACCTAGCTTCTTACAATTATTAAAAGAAGACAAAAATGTTTGGCTCTTGTTCTTTGTAAACGATGCAAACAATTTTTTTTTGCATGCAATCCGCAACGGAGTTACCAAAATTCACTGACATTTACAAGCTTCTAACGCAAAAACCGGACGAGACCAAATGTAAAAAATAATTTATTTCTCATTCCAAACAGTCAACAATGTATAAAAATACGTAGAACTTTAATCAGCACGACTTTACTGAAAAGTGCTCGGTTTCTGCAGCAAGGTCTTCGATTAAAATTGTAATACGCAGCAAGTTAAAGAATAGATCGTTAACAAACAGTATTTTTTATTATCGTAAAGGGTGTGGACGTGGTAGACGGCGATGTGGAGTCTAAGTACATCAGCAGACGTGCTGTCGAGAACGTAATGCAACAGCAGAAGAAGCAACAAATGCAACTGACGCGTAGTCTCAGCGCGGGTTCATCGCCACAGGATGGCATCAGCATTCCGGATCACTTAAACGTGCCACGGAGACGAGATTCTGGAAATTGGTCCGGTGATCGGAACAGTGCCTCTTCGAGTTCTTCAACAACCATGGATAATCCGTATCTGTACATCGTGAACAAAATGCAGAGGAACTCAGGAGTGCCAAAGAGCCCGACAAGCAAATCCGGAGATCTCTCCAGTAGCAGTAGTGGACATTACGATGCTGGATACGATTCGTATTCTTTGTCGTCTACGGATAGCCTTCCACTTCAGCAGGGTCTAAAGCACAACTTACAGGTATGTTATACTGAGCTCCACACTTCGTAAATATACAATTTTTTTATCATTCGAATCATTGCACTGTAAATTTGCAGGCAACAGTGCCTAGGTCTGCAAGTTATTTTAACATTACCGGACGGGTCGAAATGATTTGTTTCTTATCTTTTCTTTCACAATTACTGAAATTATAAAACTGAAGAAATCTTTGAGCGAACTATTTTTTGTATTAAAGCACATGTTATAATAATAACTGTATGGGATCTGAATAAAAACTTAGTCATCATTATAACGTAGTGAAGTATTCTCTCCGTAACTGTGGAAACTTCGGCTCTGCCGGAGGATAGCAATTGAAAAAGAAATCTGAGATCTGAGGTTCGACGGTTCGACTCTCTGCCTCTCTTTCTTCTCCGTTCACGCTTTTCTCTTTCACGCCCCAAATTTCAGTCGCTAATTATACGAGTAATTACTATATATATACACAGGGTGTCCCGTAACTGGTGGTACAACTGAGCAGGGGGTGATTCTACATGAAAAACTGAGTCGAAAATATAGAATAAAATTTTTTGATTCAAGGCTTTGTTTTCGAGAAAAATTAGTTTGAAAATTTGTCTAGTGCGCGTGCAGTCGGCTTACTTGCGGCTCAACGGACTTTATTCTGAGTTACCTCAACCTTTTTTCGCAAAGGTTTTCGAGGTTTGTATACATCGAATAAATCGAAGGTCCAGGTTACAATGTTAGAATTACCTTTGAAGAATTCGTTTAATTCATAAATTACTGGAAGTGCTGTCCACGTTGTTGTAGACATAATTGTGCTCTTCGTATTAAATTCCTTCGAACCTCTTGTAATGTGCAATTATTATGTTGCTTTAAGTGTTCAAACGCTATCACAATTTTTTGTTGTAACTGTTCGATGCTCGTTATGTCATCACGATACACAATCGATTTCACCTGACCCCATAAATAAAAATCTAACGTTGACAAATCCGGAGATCGTGGCGGCCAATCGTACTCTGCCACCGCGACCGATCAAGCACCGATAATTTTCACTTAAACGTCTTACCTCGTAACTGTAGTGCGGTGGTGCTCCATCCTGTTGAAAAATTAGCGTTCTTCGAATCCCAAGAGGCACATTTTCCAATAATTCCGGCAACACGTTTCGAAGAAAATGCAAATATGCGTCCGAGGTCATATTTCCCGGAAAGAAATAAGGGCCTATAATTTGGTCACCTACTATGCCAGCCCAGACGTTCACACTCCACCTTACTTGGAAATTTGTTTGTAAAAAGGTATACGGGTTTTGATCTGACCACCTGTGCGAGTTATGGACATTAAACATGCCGTCTCGCGTAAACTTCGCTTCATCCGTCCATAAAATTTTTAGTAAAAATGGACGTGGTTACGGTGTTGTTCACACAACCAGTGACAAAATGCCATTCGGGGGACATAATCACGTTCTGTAAGCCCTTGCACTCTACGAACGTGGTAAGGATATAGCCCATTTTGATGTAGTATTCGACTAATGGTAGATCGGCCGATATCGTATTGTGGGGCAAGGTTCCTTATGCTGGTGCTTGGATCGTCGTTTATGTCTTCCAAAATCCTCTCTTCCACCCTCCTGTCAATTCTTCGGGCACGTCCTCAATGCTTGCGAAGTTTTTCAAAAGACCCGTATTCTGCGAGGGTCCGTTCGACCCTTTGAATGACCCTTCGATCAGGATGTCGAGGATTAGGGTACCGATCTCTGTAATAAGTAGCCGCTGCTAAAGCACGACCATTACACGCACCCAACGCAATAATCATATCGGTATACTCTCGATTGCTATAAGTTGCCATTTCGACGGTATAATGAGAACTAGAGGCGTAATTTCATAAGAATGGGAAAAGATTAGGAGCGATAGAAGTGATATCATTATATTGACAATGTTTGTAAACATATCTAGAAGTACGAAGACAATTTCCGAGATATCCAGACGTGAGGCAGGGGAATCCATTGAGTCGCAAGTAAGCCGAGTGCACGCGCACTAGACAAATTTTCAAACTTATTTTTAAATCAAAAAATTTTATTCTATATTTTCGACTCAGTTTTTCATGTAGAATTACGGGACTCCCTGTATATAAGAAGAAAAGAGACGAATACAATGGTACAAGTTTCATAAAAAAAAAAGAGAAAAATTAGAAAAGTTGCAATCTTTTGCTTCGCTTGCATTAGTGTAAACCTTAGAGATACTCGACACGTAGGGATCTTTCCCACAGTTACGAAAAGAATACACCAGTTACGGTTAGTTAATTTGATTCGTTACAGGCCTGCGGATCTTTATGCAAAATAAAACGTGTCTGAAGAACTTCTAAGAAACGAAATTTAAATAAAAATGTACATTCTCTTCTACTCTTTTCAATAAGTTTAAGATAATGTAACAATGCTTCTAGGTACTCCGAGTATCATCATAGTTTTGCATTTTGCCTCCTAATTTTTTTCATAAATGCATAAAATCCGCAGACTACGTATAACATAAGAACGTTTAAAAAAAAACAACATAAGGACATAACAAGTGCCGCACATAATAACAGAATTTTTATAATCCACACTACAGTTTCCATCATTTAATTTAAGAGATGATGTAATGTATATGTTAAAAATACGAGTACAAAATAAGTTTCCCTCGTTTGCCACAGCTTGCTCAGATCCCGGAAGGCTACCAAGCATCTTCAGGCGACGATTGCGAACGCCTTTGCAAAGAAACCGATGCGTTGTTGGACAAATCCCGAGCAGCTGAAGATGCTGGGGATCTCAGCACTGCAGTAGCTTTGTGCAGCGCTGCCAGCAGCAAAGCTAGAGCCGCCATGGATGCACCATACAACAATCCTCATACAATCACCATAGCGAGAATGAAACACAACACGTGCGTCATGAGAACGAGAAGTTTACACAGAAGAATGCTGCAGGAGCAGGCTGCTGCTAACGGGGAGAAAGAAGGTTGGTATTTAACTATTTAATACAACCATTTCGTACATTAATCTCGTGCATTTCACTGCTTAAAATTATAACTGATACACATTAGTGTGTCATATTTATGCAAGATAAAAATTGCATCTGTGGCAAAGTACAGGAGCCACATAATAATTTCTTTCTCTTTTTAATATTTTAACGAGTTAAAAGTAATAGTGCTTTGCGATTCTTTTAATATTCCTACTGTTCTAAATTATAGCAACTCATGTTTGCTATACATAACGCATAAAATCCACAGTCTGCTTATCACAATATAAGAATTGTTAGACTGTTACTTTCTAAATTGGATGAGTGATACATCTGTCATTTCAGAAGGCGCACCAGAAGGCAGACATTCTCGCGAGAACAGCAAGTCTGGCCAGCACTCTCGTCAGAGTTCGCGGGACAAGGGGAACCATTCCAGGCAAAACAGTCGAGAACTTCTGACAAACACAACAGCCGCAGTTACAGACAAGCCTGCCGCGAAGAGTATCGAGATCTACGCTACTTTGCCCAAGAAGAAGACTCTGCGTAGCAAGGCAACGGCTGTGAACGTGATCGAGGACGAAGAGTACATGCTGTACGACAGGCCGGTTCAAAGGACAGGTTTATTCAGTCGTGCGAAACGCTGCGACGACGACAAGAAGGACAAGAAACGGGCACGTAGCGAGGAGAGGAACAAGAACGTCTCGAAAGACTTCTCCATAGCTCCTTCGCGATCCTCGCCATCCCCTAAAGGAACGAAAATAGAAAAGTCCAAAGACAGCGTCGATGTTGCCGGCAACAATTCGCGAAATCCCCAGCAGAATGCCGTTAATGGGGAACAGAAGCAAGGAAAGAAGCAGCACAAGATTCGACGGAAGTTGCTGATGGGTGGATTGATCAAGAAAAAGAACAGAAGTATGCCGGACCTGCGGGAAGGGCAGGACGGCCAAACGAATGCAAACGTAGAAGGTTCCTTCAACACCTTGCCGAAGCAATCAGTGGACGATTCCAGCGTCGGTTTGAAGGGCAACGAAGTGTGTCAGTCTCTGAGTGGTTACTTGTCAGAGGGTCACTTGGAATTCACCGGACAGAGTAACAGCAGCCCTGGCAACACGAACAACCCGAATCTGGAGAGGAGTCGTCTGATGAGAAAAAGCTTCCACGGAAGTGCTGGCAAAGTGTTACATGTAGCGAAGGTACCCCCACCTCCTCCGCTCAGGACCACTTCTCAGCTTAGCAAGTCTAAGTGTTCGGGCGAAGTGCACAACGAGCAACAGCCGGACAAGTCCATACACCAATCCGATGGACAGTGTCCCTCTAACACGGCCCAGGAACAGAACGGAACTTATTGGAACCACGTAAATGGTGGAAATTCGTCGAACGGGACCAACAGGAACTCGAACTATACTGATTACTCGTCCGAGTCTCATTCTTTACCGTTTTTACCCTCCTACAGCATGGAGCAAAGTGCTAACAACGTGTCGACGTCCAGCCAAAATTACAACAACAAACCTCGGATTCAGGACGATGTCATTCAGTATGCTAACGGGATCCTATACGAGCCCACGTTCGTGGTAACTCGAGCGGACGTTCACAACGAGCAAAGTCCGGTAAAGCAACCGACTCAGGGAGACATGTTACCTCCGTACCCTGAAAATGGGAACGTGTCCCATTCAAGGCAGCCTAGCGAAGATTTTCCACCCCCGCCGTATCCTTCAATTCACTCTGTTTCCCATTCGAGGCAAGCCAGCGAAGACTTCCCTCCACCGCCGTCACCAATCGATGACATTTCCAATCATGTTCAGGAGAGTCAGCATCAGTATCAACAGCAACAGTATCAGCAGCAGCAGTATCAACAACAACAGTACCAGCAGCAGCAGTATCAGCAACAGCAAGCCTCGATTTCCATGCAACAACACCAGCAGAAATTGGAGAACCAGCAGATCAGTAGCTTGTTGACTCAGTTGCAGGTTAAAAGGGACCAAATCTTGGCTGCCAAAGGTAGAGACGATAGGCGGCCACTAGAAGAAGGAGACGAAGAGAAATCTTCCAGCGAAACGTGGCTCCGCGAGTTGCAGGCCAAACAAGCTGAGAGACGATTGAAGAAACAGAATCCGCTCGATCAAGATATCCCCAAAATAAGATCATCGCCTCCGACGATCACGGGCCCAACTGTCGCGAGGAGAACCAGTGATTTGATGATGAACAGTCTGGGGCAGAGCTTCGAGCAAGTCGGCCGAGACGTGCCTGATTGTCCTCGCGTAGTTTCCTCTGTGAAAGATATGGCGGCCAGGTTCGAACAAATTAAACTGCAACCCGTCCCGAAGACAGACACGGAGCAAAAGCTTTCAGGAAAGCAAAACTGCGGGTCCCCTTCACCGATAATGGACGTCTCTCAGGATGTCCAGCAAGTGGACGAATCGAGACCATTGAAGCTTTCGTCGCAAAACCTAGCCGTATTCTCCAAACCCGAAACTCCTTTGAGTCAGTCGGTCTTGAATTCCAGTTTTGAATCTAGTTCCAGTCAGAACACGTTTATCGCCACCGCGGTAGCCAGCAATTCTGCGAGTGCGCAACAAAGCGGCCTGAACGCTGCGCTCATGTCGATGTCTCTGACGCTACCGCACGAGAACGGTCTGCCGATCGATTATCCCGAGGATGACATCAGCGAAGTCGCCATGCAGAACACTATTCAGAACACCACCATCTTGCCGAGCGAAGAAGACATCGCTCCCAGAAAGGTGAAACGCAGAATAGGGAAAAAGAAGAGCGTTTCGTTCTGCGACCAGGTAGTTCTCGTGGCAACGGCTGAGGATGACGAAAAGGACTCGTACATACCAAATCCGATTCTGGAGAGGGTTCTTCGCTCGGCTATGAACAAACCAGAGACTGCTCAGGTTCTACGAGAGATCAGGAGTCTACAGGAAGCGGAATTGAACCGCGAAAACAGCACTGTCATAAAATTCCAACAACAGACTCTCCCACTGAAGAGTGAGGCTGACAGCATTCCCGCGACACCCTATCAGGATCAACTGAGAAGCGTGAACCCGATACCGATTCCAGACACTATAAAGCCTACTTTCGCGAGGCAAAACTCAAACGAGTCGGTGGCATCGTTGTCGGACAAGAAACTTTGCGGTTCGTACAGCAACGAAGGCCAAGACGTTGTCAGAGAAACATACTCGGGACTTCCGAATGTATCGAAACCTCCCACATCGTATTCGCCTCAGCTGCAACAGCAGATTAGGTACTCCCAGAATGGATACACGCCTTACGTACAAGCTACCTACTCCCAAAGCCAAACATCCCATCCAAGGAATCAGAGTATACCGACTTCTCAAACACAGAAACCAGCCAGCCCATATCCTAGCCAGATGCATAATCAATACGTTCCGAACAATGTGCAACAACAGAAGCCCATGTGCCAAAAGAATAGTTATCAAACGTACTATCAGCTGGAGCAACAACACAATCAGGTGAACAAGCAGATGTCCCAGCAACAACAGCCCAACGTGAACCAGAGGATCGGGAACCACAACGCCAGCCCCATAACGGTGCAACACTCGCAACAGCAGTTCACGTATCAGCCGACCCAATCGCCCAGCCCTTATCAGAATCAGTACACCCACAGTTCCTACCAAGGTTATCCTTACCAATCGGTTCCTCAGCAAAACAGAGCGAACCAGCCATTGCCGCAGTATCAACCGCCGCCAAATCCGCCTGCCTCTTATCAACAGCAGCAGGGAATACAGAACTACCAGCAGAGGCACGAGAATTATCAGAGACCTCCGCAGAAGCCTGATCAGCAGAATATCTTGGCACCCAACCAAACGTACCCGAATCCTCTGCAGACTGGGCAGATACAGTCGAACATGAAGTACCCGACCTACCAGCATCCGCCTGTGTCCAAGCAGAGCAAACAGATACACTTTGTGACCACCGCGAAGGCCAACGTCACGGTTGCACCACAATCCACGTCTTCCTTGCAGAAACCTGCAGTCCCGCAAGCGGCCAGAATCGCACCCTGCCATCTCTGCCGAAAGAAACAGATCACCGAACCGGCGATCTACTGTTCGGACTGCGATTTCTACATGTCCCGTTTCCGGCCTAAGAACTGAAACCGATAAATAACAATACGAATCGAGAGTGTGTATACGAGATTAGACGTTTACACCGAAATGATAGAGTTCTCTGTTGTTTTAAAAAAAATTTTATCTGTCTCTTTCTCGTAACGTTAGAGCTGTTTGGTTCATTTTAGCAGAGCTTCTGACCGAACGAATGCGAATAGAGGAGAGTCCCCTGTTTTGTACAAAGTTAGATTAGGCGTAGACACGTACCATCGAAGACCTTCGTCAAGCAGCTATTAGTTTTAATTAAACGTGTATCATTGATCATGTATTTAGCTTGTAACTTATGATAAACCGTGTAGAGAAAGTGTACTCGATTTGGATAATTTTGTTTTTTTATTATCGTCAAGTATTATTCCCTTCATTTTTGTTGTATATAACGTTGTCTCAGATAGTCAGTGTAGTTTCTCTGTGTATAAAGTATCCGTTAAGGATTGTTCGTAGGCAGCTGTAAGTTTAATTATGCTTAGCTTCTAAAGTTTCTGTTTTACGCTCACGATTGACGGCGCATTGTACTTTTTTCGAGAGACATACTGTCAGAATTGTGATACTAGCCATGCTACACAAGAGTTCTTATCGTTAAATCCTAGAGACAGCGTCGAGGGCCAGATCCGGAGACAACAAAACGTATCGAGCGTAACGGAAGTGTGGACAGAATATGATCTCTGATAAAAGCGTGAAGTTTTTTTTATATTTTATGTTAATAGGCGTTGATGTTTCTATATATATAAATAAATATATTGTGTACTTAAATAATTACGTTACACCGCGCGATCGACTGCGTATTAGATCGTTGTACAAATCCACGATTTTATACGTTTTGTATGAGTATTTTGTTTTAAAAATACTTGATTTCCCCCGGTATGACATTGAATAAAGCGCTATCAAAATAGTTCTGTGCGAATTATTTCAGCCCCGAATTATCAACTTTAATATTAGATTGTATACATATAGTTCAATCTGCAATTTTCATTCTTATTAAAGAATAAATAAAGCACATATATTTCTAATTTAGTACAGTTTATTTTTAAAACAAGTACCCTCACAAGTTTCAATTATATGCATCTGCCGAGAATTTCCATATTTTAGCTACCGGAAGGGCGCTGATAAATGCTCAGTTGATAATGTACAATAAATGAATAATAACTTTATTTTACACCTAAATCTTTGATCCATCAAATTGAAGATTTAGTAATTCTGTATACAATGGAGTAAACACACTATTCGATTATTCTGTTCCTAGCCACTGTAACGTATACGTGATTCCATGGATCAATACGTCAACGGCCGCAATCACGTATACGTGATTTCGTAGATTCGTCACATACACAGACTTAATAAGTCTGTGCTCTATACAATCAATAAGTTATGAAATCTTTAACAATTTTTTCTGACTAAACGGTTCGTTTGCAGAATATAATTTTTCTTAAACTTTTTCTGTTCTCAATGCGTAGAATGCGTTAATGTAAAAAAAATTAACATTAATTATCAATTTTATAAACAAATAAGTTGATTATTCATTTTGAAAGCTAAGTATTAGCATACTTGCTTATATCATTTAGTTTATTACTAGTTAATTAATTTCTCACAATAAATAAAGTAAATAACCGGTGGGAAAAATTTATTAAATGACAGTAGATCTATGCGTATTATTTATATTTGTTTATTACATTTTGATATAATTATATAGCTATGTATGCACTATTAGATCAAAATGTAATAAAAAAGCTATAACTATGCATATTATGACGAAATGTGATAACAAACTATAAAAAAGAAAACATTAGGAAGGCGTAAAAAGTAACATTACTAAACTTCTATTAACGATGCATATAGAATAAGCAATTTTTCGATAATTAAAAGAAAGCTTTATAAATGTCATATTCAACATTTAAACTGAAGCATCGCGTATGTTTGCTCCCGCCGAAGCATATTAAGTACATGCAATGCGAATGGAGTATAATATTTTTTCTTCGTGTTAATAATGCTCAGAAAGTGCACAGACTTAAGACTACTACAGACATTGCATCTTATGGGCTTTTCTGTCTAGGCCTCGGGGGGCCACAGTGGCCCCCGTACCATTTCGGTGTCGCGCTCAATATTACCGATAGTTCACGAATTTAGTCGTATTAGCAAGAACTGAATATTCCGTATACTTTTCTATATTATACAATATGTAGAAAAACAATATATTTGACTGAAGAGATATCAATTTTTGTTTTAATGACGTGCGTCATTAACGTGCGAAGATTTTATCAACGTGATTTATTATTTCTATTTATTATTTCTTGTGTGCAACAACAAATACCGTGAGCAACAGTGGTCACGTACAAGCACTACCGCATTTATCGAGCTCGAGACGTTTCAAATTCCGTCAGCTTCTGTAGACAGATTCTGTCGTCGGAAATGTTTCGCACGTTGTTTTCAGTGCAATGTACGCTATATATGCATGATAATCCGATTTATGCCGTGTTTGGGCTTATTTTGATCAGAAAAACATATTCAATCGATAGGTGATCTTACCATTATGATAATGTCAATAATGAATAAAATTGGATTTATTTATAATACAATGTGTGTTACAGTGTTGCCTCTGATGCTGAATCACGTCCATATCGTACGTCGCAGCTACGTGAGCCACTTGAAGACAACAATGTAAAGGTTTCACTAACGCGTATTAATAACAATAAAATGTTTATTATGGTTCATAATTCTGCCATGGAAGCATTATGAGTCGATTGCAAATGCTTTTTTGATGAAAATAAGTCTAAACATGCCACAAATCGGATAAGTGAAACTGTATTTGTAGGGAAAAGTTTTCTTCGAAGTTCAGGAAAGAATTTTATTTGAGGCTTTCGACGACGTATTCTAATCTGCATAATTTTTAATATATGAATATCAGTTTACACATGCTCGTGTACACTGCAACAATTATCATGTCGCGAAAGTTTATACATTTCTTAACATTTTTATATCGGAAAACAGTACATTTCGTGTTAAAATTCAAATTAGTTATGTTGATAAGTTAACATTTGTTAATAATATAAAAATGATGAAAATAATATTAAAACTACACGTGTGTTCTGCAAATTGCTTTGGTAAACATATATGTAATAAAAAAACCACGAATTGAAAATTGCAAAATTTTTAACAATTTTATATTCGCATAAAAAATGATAATTTTTTTGATGAAGTCATCGAATATTGATATGATTGAATGAGAAAATGATAAGATTTTTGATGAAGTCATCGAATATTGAAATGATCGTTCAATAAAATTGTGGTTTAGATTAAAAAGCAACGTGCCTCTGAATTTCCACAGCTTCGAAAAGCAGGACAAAACATTTATCTCATCGCTTGTGATAGAAACCGTTCGAACGATTTCGATGCGAGCATCGATAGCTTCTTGTACGAACGTAATGCGGCAACATGGAACAGATACTGCCTCATCTTTTTACCCCCTCTAACACATGAATCAGAACTAACTTTTAGTCCGGATAAGAACTAGTTTCAACCAATTATTTAATTTGAATATAAAATAATGTTACAATGTCGAAATAAGTGCAAATCTATTTAACACTCGCTCACGAGAGCAAGAGTTACATGTATTCTGAAACGAAAACATTGTATTTGGATTATTAATTGAAAATAATTGTTGAAGCTGGGACATAGGAAAAGGAAGAAAGTATTAAAAGTCTTACATTCTACTATGAAATACATATTTACGTAAATTCTAAATGTGCAGCTATTAGCTCGATATTATCCACGACATGCAAGATACTATAATTTATAAGTTATAGCATTTTGCGAATTGTGGATAATATCGATTGCCCAGGTCTCACCACGAGGAGGTTGCTGCACAAGAGACCCGAAAGGGAGTCAGAACGAAGTCTCCCTTCGTTCTGTCTCCCTCTCTTACAACGAAGATTCTTAGAAACTAAGTTTCGCAGGTCGCTAAATGGAGAAGTAGTCTTTTTCGTGGAAAAGACTTCTTTTCCATTTAGCGTATGTCGAGTAATTATTGCGGGGCAAAGTGTAAATCGGAGAAGAAGTCTCCGATCCACGAGGGATCAAGGGCGAATCAGGCGGAAGGCTCTGATTCTTTCAAAGATACAAACAAGATCGATTCAGAGCAGAAGGCTCTGGTTCAAGGGTGACGCGACGCGTTCAGTGCTTACAAGTCCTGAGCCGACCAGCCCGATACCCGTCACTCCATCACCAAGAAAGATGGCAAAGAGATGCGCTCAAACGGTTTCTGGCGCTACTGGGTGACATGAGAACATGGCGTGTCCAGGATTACGTTAACACAGAGGATCGTCAGAAGACGAGTGAACGAGTCTCTTAGACATCCCTCTCAATGACTTCACGCCGGATACCGAAACTGGACCAGCTCAGAACTTGCAAGCAAGGCCGGCACAGCAGAAGGCTGTGTCGGAGTCAGAAAACGAGGCGAGCAAAGTCAAGTTATGGTAATAATTACTCGACATAATTACAACGACGATTGACAATCTTAATAACTAACGCACGCACTAAAACTAACTTAAGAATAATCTGGAGTCTTCGTTCGACGAATTCTCTTCTTTCGATGAATTTTCTTCGTTCGATGAATTTTCTTCGTTCGATGAATTTTCTTCGTACGATGAATTTTCTTCGTACGATGAATTTTCTTCGCACGATGAATTTTCTTCGCAAGATGAATTTTCTTAAACAGAATCAATGACCAGCTGAAACAAAATTGACTCCAAATGGAAAAGCTGTTGAAAAAAAATCGAAACAGAATCGAAAACCAGTTGATACGAAATCGACACCAAATGAAAAACCAGTCGAAACAGAATCGAAACCATGTCGAGCCCAAATCTAATGATTTGTGGACGCAACGATCTATAGGCGATTCGGGTGGCCCCGGGGACGCGAGTCCCCGTACCCACTCACGGGCCCCATCCCGTGAGTGAGCCCCTGAGGGATCTCCGAAAATTAATAATGGAGGTGTTTGTTGAAGGTACATGAATTCTGAAATTGAAATTCCGTATTTCTATTATTAATTGAAAAAAAATGCTGAACCTGGAATACCTGAACAAAGGAAAACGAAGAAATTAGTAAGTCTTACATTCTAATATAAAATACATATTTACGCAAGCTCTAAATGTGCAGCTATTAGCTCGATATTATCCACTACATGCAACATACTACAATTTATAAGTTATAGCATTTTGCGAATTGTG
This sequence comes from Sphecodes monilicornis, assembly GCA_913789915.3. NCBI lineage: Eukaryota > Metazoa > Arthropoda > Insecta > Hymenoptera > Halictidae > Sphecodes > Sphecodes monilicornis. The sequence continues at coordinate 28,015,084 of OU565284.1, forward strand.
GATAATATCGATTGCCCAGGTCTCACCACGAGGAGGTTGCTGCACAAGAGACCCGAAAGGGAGTCAGAACGAAGTCTCCCTTCGTTCTGTCTCCCTCTCTTACAACGAAGATTCTTAGAAACTAAGTTTCGCAGGTCGCTAAATGGAGAAGTAGTCTTTTTCGTGGAAAAGACTTCTTTTCCATTTAGCGTATGTCGAGTAATTATTGCGGGGCAAAGTGTAAATCGGAGAAGAAGTCTCCGATCCACGAGGGATCAAGGGCGAATCAGGCGGAAGGCTCTGATTCTTTCAAAGAGACAAACAAGATCGAACCAGAGCAGAAGGCTCTGGTTCAAGGGTGACGCGACGCGTTCAGTGCTTACAAGTCCTGAGCCGACCAGCCCGATACCCGTCACTCCATCACCAAGAAAGATGGCAAAGAGATGCGCTCAAACGGTTTCTGGCGCTACTGGGTGACATGAGAACATGGCGTGTCCAGGATTACGTTAACACAGAGGATCGTCAGAAGACGAGTGAACGAGTCTCTTAGACATCCCTCTCAATGACTTCACGCCGGATACCGAAACTGGACCAGCTCAGAACTTGCAAGCAAGGCCGGCACAGCAGAAGGCTGTGTCGGAGTCAGAAAACGAGGCGAGCAAAGTCAAGTTACGGTAATAATTACTCGACATAATTATAATGACGATTGCCAATCTTAGTAACTAACGCTCGCACTAAAACTAACATAAGAATAATCTGGAGTCTTCGTTCGACGAATTCTCTTCTTTCGATGAATTTTCTTCGTACGATGAATTTTCTTCGTACGATGAATTTTCTTCCTTCGATGAATTTTCTTCCTTCGATGAATTTTCTTCGCACGATGAATTTTTTCCTTTCGATGAATTTTCTTCCTTTGATGAATTTTCTTCGTTCGTTCTGTCTAACAAGAGCAAGATGAACGACCCAAATCGAAACAGAATCGAAAACCAATTGAAAGAAAATCGAAACAGAATCGAAAACCAGTTGAAGCAAAATGGAAAACCAGTTGAAACAGAATCGAAAACCAGTCAAAACAAAGATGAAACAAAATCGACACCAAATCGAAAACCAGTCGAAACAAAGTCGAAACCACATCGAGCCCAAATCTAATGATTTGTGGACGCAACGACCTATAGGCGATTCGGGTGCCCCCGGGGACGCGAGTCCCCGTACCCACTCACGGGCCCCATCCCGTGAGTGAGTCCCTGAGGGAACTCCGATCCAAGCAATATTGATTTCAAGATAAAAATATCAATTTCCAGAAATAAATATCCATTTCCAGAAATAAATATCCATTTCCAGAAATAAATATCCATTTCCAGAAACAAATATCCATTTCCAGAAATAAATATCCATTTCCTGAAATAAATATCAAGTTCCTGAAATAAATATCAAGTTCCTGAAATAAATATCAAGTTCCTGAAATAAAAATCAATTTCCTGAAATAAATATCAATTTCCTGAAATAAATATCAATTTCCTGAATTGAATATCAATTTCCTCAAATAAATATCAATTTCCTGAAATAAATATCAATTTCCTGAAATAAATATCAATTTCCTGAATTAAATATCAATTTCCTGAAATAAATATCAATTTCCTGAAATAAATATCAATTTCCTGAAATAAATAATTTCCTGAAATAAATAATTTCCTGAAATAAATAACAATTTCCTGAAATAAATAACAATTTCCTGAAATAAATAACAATTTCCTGAAATAAATAACAATTTCCTGAAGTAAATAACAATTTCCTGAAATAAATAACAATTTCCTGAAATAAATAACAATTTCCTGAAATAAATAACAATTTCAAGACAAATATGTTAATTTCAAGACAAATATATCAATTTCCTGAAAAAATATCAATTTCCTGAAAAATATCAATTTCCTGAAAAATATCAATTTCCTGAAAAATATCAATTTCTAGACAAAAATATTGTATCAATTTCCTGAAAAATATCAATTTCTAGACAAAAATATTGTATCAATTTGATAAAGTTGAACTTTGATAGTCTTACAAAATTAAGTATTACCATTCTTACAAATTACATAAGAAATTTAAAACTCTAAGGTCTAAAATTCTAGATCGGTTCTTCTAAAAATAATTTAAATCGCGGCTATTTATTCGCAACATTAACTAGACATTAAGTCAAATTTGAAAATTTATACTACTACAACGCGTGTTACAATTTGTTTCGCAACGCTACTTAAAATCGCGAATGTTCTTATCTCACAGTTGATCGTTGCAACTGGAGCATGGGCGCCTGAAATATCGAATCATTCTAATACAAACGCGATCCTTTTGATGTGCAACGCTAAATCAACAAATCGAAATTAAAAATACTATTTAAATAAGAAAAGAACTCTGACGTCTAAAATTCTATATCGGTATCTCTAGAATTACTTTAAATAGCGACTATTTATTCGCAACATTATTAGGCATTTGATCAACTTTAAAAATTGATACTAGTACAACGCGTGTGACAATTTGTTTCGCAACGCTACTCGAAATCGCGGATGAGCCCATCTCACAGTTGATCGTTGCAGCTCGAGCATGGGAGCCTGAAAAGTCGAAAAACTCGAAAGCAAACGCGAACTTTTGGTACGCAACGCTAATTCAATGAACAGAGATCCGAAAAAGATTACTCTACAGTTTCTGCAAAACGAATCGCGACTATTTGTTTCTCAACGCTATAGTTTAAACAAGCTATATCGCTGATAGAGACTATTATATTTAGAAGAAAGGCTAACTTTGATCTCTGTTCAAAATCGACTAACGCAACGCGTACTTTTTTCGCAACGCTAGTGCAAATCGCGGACGTTCCCATCTCGGCTGATCGTTGGGGCGGCGAGGCCTGCCCATGCATGCAACTAACTACTTTTACATTCTACTACAACTCTATTTCTACAGACGAGTATAACGACAAGGTAGTGATAAATTGACTCACTCGAAGATGCGAAGACGTTGCAATGATTGTCCTTTTGAATGACAGTTTGTCCGGCATCTTTGGCATAAAACCTCATCTGCTCCTTCGGCCCCATCCCGACAATTTGTTTCGCACCGCTACTCGATATTGCGGAAGTACCCATCTCACAGTTGATCGTTGCAACTGGAGCATGGGCGTCTGAAATATCGAAATATTCTATTGCAAACGCGATTCTTTTGATGCGCAACGCTAATTCAACAAATCGAATTTAAAATGCTATTTAAATAAGAAATTTAAAACTCTAACGTCTAAAATTCTAAACAGGTATCTTTAGAACTACTTTAAATCGCGACTATTTATTTGCAACGTTAACTAGACATTTCATCAACTTTAAAAATTGATACTAGTACAACGCGTGTAACAATTTGTTTCGCAACACTACTTGAAATCGCGGATGTGCCCATCTCACAGTTGATCGTTGCAGCTCGAGCATGGGAGCCTGAAAAGTCGAAAGACTCGAAGGCAAACGCGAACTTTTGGTGCGCAACGCTAATTCAACGAACAGAGATCCAAAAAACGATTACTTTAGATTATATGTAAAACAACAACAATATGAACTTTAAAAGCTCAGTTATCAAATTGAAATGTAATTTTGAACCGCGACTATTTGTGATTCGCAACGCTACGCTCTAAACAAAATTTTTCGTAACATTAACTTTAATCTCTGTTCAAAATCGACTAAATGCAACGCGTGGTTTTGTCGCAACGCTAGTGCAAATCGCGGACGTTCCCATCTCGGCTGATCGTTGGGGCGGCGAGGCCTGCCCATGCATGCAACTAACTACTTTTACACTTTACTACTACGGTATACTACTACTTCTACAGACGAATATAGTAACAAGGTAGTAACAAAATGACTCACTCGAAGATGCGAAGTCATTGCAATGAATGCCCTCTCTGAGTCGATCAGCACGGTAATGACTGCATGCCGGATACCGAAACTGGACCAGCTCAGAACACAAGGTAAACGAAGGAAGCATTGAAGAGTCCATGGCCCCCCCCCAAGCTAGCTTAAAGTAGGCCAAGGAAGTTTTAAATAACCCTTGGACTACCCTAAGCTAGCTAAAGGTGGACCATGGTAGACAATGGTAGGCCATTGGTGGAGGACCCTTGGTTAAGCTTAAGCCAGCTGAAGGTAAACAAGGGTAGCTCTGGAAGACCACTGGTCAGCCTCAAGGTAAGCACAGGTAGGCCAGAGTAGCTCTCGATGACCACTGATCAACCACAGGGTAGACCACTGTTGGATGACCCTTGGTCCATCCTAAGCCAGCTGAAGGTAGGCAAGGGTAGCTCTGGAGGACCACTGGTCAGCCTCAGGGTAGGCAAGGGTAGGCCAGAGTAGCTCTGAATGACCACTGGTCAACCCCAAGGTAGACCACTGGTGGAGGACCCTTGGTCCACCCTAAGCCAGCTGAAGGTAGGCAAGGATAGCTCTGGAGGACCACTGGTCATCCCCAAGGTAGGCAGGAGAGGCCAGGGTACCGCTGGAAGACCCTCCTGGTCCCGGAGCCCATCCGCTCCTGCCGGAGGGCCCGGCCCGACTGATTGACTGAGCGCGCTCAGCGAGCTTAGGTAGCCAGTGATGCGCAGCGCACAGCGAAGCGCAACGCTCCCCACCCCAACTAATTTCGGTAGATCTCGATTGCCGTGATAATAATTATTGATAAATCTATTATTTCTGGCTGTTTAATGTTTATAACAATTCCTTTTGCCAACGATGTCGACAGGCATCCCCTTGTCTATCTACCAACTAATTTTTTTAGTAAAAGTTGCTAATCGTACTCGAGGTACAGAACAACTTTTAAACCATGAATATTCATACGCATTAATTTCTTCAACACAACTCACTGAAAAATGTATTGTTTCTAGCTAATTAATATTTATAACAATCTTTTTGCTAATGATGTCGACAAGCATCCTCTTGACTATCTACCATCTTATTTTTAAGTAAAAATTGCTAATAGTACTCGAGATACAGAGTAACTTTTAACACACGAATAATACCAAACAATATTATATCAAACAAATGTAATTAATAAAGTTACTATCTCTGACTGTTTAATGTTTATAACAATTCCTTTTGCTAATTATGTCGATAAGCACTCCCTCGACCATCTGACCATCTAATTTTTCAGTAAAAATATGTAATGGGACTCGAGATATTGAATACCTCTTGACACATGAATATTAGCGTGCATTAATTTATCGAACACAATTCACTGATAAATTTATCATCTCTAGCTGGTTAATATTTGAAACAATTCCTTTTGTCGATGATGTCGACGAGCACTCCGTTGACCATCTAATTTGTTAGTAGAAGTAAGTAATAAAACTCGAGATCCAGCATAATTTATGATACATGAATATTACTAGGCATAATTATATTGAAAAAATATAATTAATGAATTTGTTATCTCTGTTTGTTTAACGATTACAACGATTATATGTTTGGTTACCTCACCACCCAATTTTTTAGTAAAAATAGCTAATAGTACTCGAGATACAGATTAACTTTTATGCATGAACATTTGGAGTAAATATACTAATATTTATAAAAATTACCTGAAGTAATTTATCAACAATTTTTGTGGAGGTAACTTCTATCTTCTATGCCCGCAATGAGTAAGACAAGGAGAGTCCGAGTATTCCTCAAAGGTAAACACACAAATCGTTGTGTCACCTCTCTGGAAATCGTAAATAACTAATTAACTAGGCGTCGAATCTACATAAAACTGCAACAGAAATGTAGCTAAGACATCATTCTAGGTCCTCCGATCACAAGGAAGATTATTTTTTACCAGAGATCTGTTAAATTATTTGAATTTATTGTAGAACGAGACTTAAAATAATTGTTTATAACTATTTAGTCAGAAATAAAATGTGACGATAAACTATATGTGAAAGTAGCTGAAGGTCTATTCTATATTTCCTAACTGCAAATATTTGTAAACAATTCCTCACAAGTGTGTTACTAATAAATTTTCTGTCGAGTGTGCACAGTATTCAGCAGCTCTGTGACTATCTTTCTTTCTCTTCTTAAATGTGCATAAGTTCGTCCTTGTCGGATACAAACTTCTTTATCATGTTCGCTCGCTGTGCAGACATTGCATGCAATCACCGACGAGATACTACTAAAGACATCCAGCGCCTGTGCTATTCAGTGTCACTGGCAAGTGGACACAGGGGGGCACGGGGATAACGTGGAACTTACAGTGATTTGAAATACCACACCGCTGAAAGTTCCACAACCGACGAGATATTTGTCGGTGATTCCGCGCTCTCTATCTAAATTGAACATTTGTTCGTGAACCACGTAAGACTGCGTCAGTGGCGTAGGTAAATAGATTTAATACCGCAGGTAATAAATAAATGTAGAATGCTGACATTACCCACACTGAAATTGTTTGGAAAAAAATTACTTTTTATTGTATAATTTCATAACGCCCTTATTGCTTTCTTATCTCCCTTATTAAACATTTATTTTAACAATAAGTTATTGAAATAATAATTCAAATAGAGAATATAGAAACCAATTATAAAAATTTATTTATTTAAAAATGGTTTGAATTATGAATAACAGTAAATAACTACTTATTTAAATAGCTAAAATTTAAGTACTTAATTATTTAATAAATATATACGGGCGAACACAATAATGAATACAAAATGACAACCGAAACCGAAACCGTAACCAATATAAACCAGAACCGATATTCTCGTAACAGTTATAACATCATTTCGGTTTTCATAAAAGTTTTCAATCCCTTCTTTCAATGCGTGTTATTTTAATGTATAACTAACATAGATCTACAAAACATATGTTTTAAATTTTCATTAAGAGCAGAAATAAAAAAGTTTTAAAAAATGCCTTTTTTATTTTTGCATGTAACCTTATAAATTATAATTTTTGGAAAATCTTGTTTCCATATCATTTCATAAACCAATGCTTCTGATTGATTATAAAAATTCCGGTCGTTTGGTACAATTATAAAAAAGTTATTCCGTTTTAAAGGGCGTTCGAATACTTTCGTGGCTCACTGTACATATTAGGGTGGCACTTACTATCGACATTTGAATTTTCTTACGCCACCCAACAGGATTGTTCCAATTGATAAAAAGAAATCTGTACACAGTTTGAGCACTTTCGGATAATGGGAAAAAGTGCACCCGGGTCCTTAAATATAAAAATAATTAATTAAATGCACATAAATCGGTTTTTCTCGAATATCTTCCAAATTATTGACTGCATCGAAAAATATGTTACACAGAATCTATAGATCTGGACAGGCTGCGTCTTTTACGTCCTATTAATTTTTTTCGTAAAACAGTTTTCGGAAAAATTGAGGAAAATGACAGAACAAAATCAAACAATTTTTTTAGAAATTTGAAAACTCAAGTCTGTTTTCATTACCTTTCATCAATAAACATTAAAGAAAAATGTGTAATTATTTTTTAAAACTTTCGGAAGTACGCGTTGCGTTAGTCGATTTTGAACAGAGATCAAAGTTAACCTTTCTTCAAAGTTAACCTTTCTTCTAAATATAATAGTAGTCTCTATCAGCGATATAGCTTGTTTAAACTATAGCGTTACGAAACAAATAGTCGCGATTCGTTTTGCAGAAACTGTAGAGTTATCTTTTTTGGATCTCTGTTCATTGAATTAGCGTTGCGTACCAAAATTTCGCGTTTGCTTTCGAGTCTTTCGACTTTTCAGGCTCCCATGCTCGAGCTGCAACGATCAGCTGTGAGATGGGCACATCCGCGATTTCGAGTAGTGTTGGGAAACAAATTGTCACGCGCGTTGTACTACTATCAATTTTAAAACTTGATTAAATGTGTAGTAAATGTTGCGAATAAATAGTTGCGATTTAAAGTAAATCTAGACATACATATGTACAATTTTAAACGTTGGAATTTTAAATTTCTTATTTAAATAGCAATTTGCATTTCCATTTGTTGAATTAGAGTAATCTTTTTTGGATCTCTGTTCGTTGAATTAGCGTTGCGCACCAAAAGTTCGCGTTTGCTTTCGAGTTTTTCGAAATTTCAGGCGCCCATGCTCCAGTTGCAACGATCAACTGTAAGATAAGAACATTCGCGATTTTAAGTAGCGTTGCGAAACAAACTGTAACACGCGTTGTAATAGTATAAATTTTCAAAGTTGACTTGATGTCTAGTTAATGTTGCGAATAAATAGCCGCGATTTAAAGTAGTTTTAGAAGTAACGATCTAGAATTTTAGACCTTAGACTTCTAAATTTCTTATGTAATTTGTAAGAATGGTAATACTTAATTTTGTAAGACTTCCGAAGTTCAACTTTACCAAATTGATACAATATTTTTGTCTAGAAATTGATATATCTCAAAAAATTGATATATTTGTCTTGAAATTAATATTTATTTCAGGAAATTGTTATTTATTTGAGGAAATTGTAATTTATTTGACGAAATTGTAATTTATTTCAGGAAATTGTAATTTATTTCAGGAAATTGTAATTTATTTCAGGAAATTGTAATTTATTTCAGGAAATTGTAATTTATTTCAGGAAATTGTTATTTATTTCAAGAAATTGTTATTTATTTCAGGAAATTGTTATTTATTTCAGGAAATTGTTGTTTATTGAAATTGATATTTATTTCAGGAAATTGTTATTTATTTCAGGAAATAGATATTTATTTCAGGAAATGGATATTTATTTCAGGAAATGGATATTTATTTCAGGAAATTGATATTTTTATCTTGAAATCAATACTGCTCGGATCGGAGTTTCTCAGGGACTCACTCACGGGATGGGGCCCGTGAGTGGGTACGGGGACTCGCGTCCCCGGGGGCACCCGAATCGCCTATAGGTCGTTGCGTCCACAAATCATTAGATTTGGGCTCGATGTGGTTTCGACTTTGTTTCGATTTTGTTTCAACTGGTTTTCGATTCTGTTTCCATTTTGCTTCAACTGGTTTTCGATTCTGTTTCGATTTTCTTTCAATTGGTTTTCGATTCTGTTTCGATCTGGGTCGTTCATCTTGCTCTTGTTAGTCAGAACGAACGAAGAAAATTCATCAAAGGAAGAAAATTCATCGAAAGAAAAAAATTCATCTTGCGAAGAAAATTCATCGTGCGAAGAAAATTCACCGTACGAAGAAAATTCACAGTACGAAGAAAATTCCTCGTACGAAGAAAAGTCATCGAACGAAGAAAATTCATCGAGAGAAGAGGATTCGTCGAACGAAGACTCCAGATTATTCTTAAGTTAGTTTTAGTGCGTGCGTTAGTTATTAAGATTGTCAATCGTCGTTGTAATTATGTCGAGTAATTATTGCCGTAACTTGACATTGCTCGCCTCGTTTTCTGACTCCGACACAGCCTTCTGCTGTGTCGGCCTTGTTTGCAGGTTCTGAGCTGGTCCAGTTTCGGTATCCGGCGTGAAGTCATTGAGAGGGATGTCTAAGAGACTCGTTCACTCGTCTTCTGACGATCCTCTGTGTTAACGTAATCCTGGGCACGCCATGTTCTCATGTCACCCAGTAGCGCCAGAAACCGTTTGAGCGCATCTCTTTGCCATCTTTCTTGGTGATGGAGTGACGGGTATCGGGCTGGTCGGCTCAGGACTTGTAAGCACTGAACGCGTCGCGTCACCCTTGAACCAGGGCCTTCTGCACTGGTTCGATCTTGTTTGTCTCTTTGAAAGAATCAGAGCCTTCCGCCTGATTCGCCCTTGATCCCTCGTGGATCGGAGACTTCTTCTCCGATTTACACTTTGCCCCGCAATAATTACTCGACATACGCTAAATGGAAAAGAAGTCTTTTCCATGAAAAAGACTACCTCTCCATTTAGCGACCTGCGAAACTTAGTTTCTAAGAATCTTCGTTGTAAGAAAGGGAGACAGAACGAAGGGAGACTTCGTTCTGACTTCCTTTCGGGTCTCTTGTGCAGCAACCTCCTCGTGGTGAGACCTGGGCAATCGATATTATCCACAATTCGCAAAATGGTATAATTTATAAATTATAGTATCTCGCATGTAGTGGATAATATCGAGCTAATAGCTGCACATTTAGAATTTCCGTAAATATGTATTTCATAGTAGAATGTAAGACTTTTAATACTTTCTTCCTTTTCCTATGTTCCAGGTTCAACAATTATTTTCAATTAATAATCCAAATACAAAGTTTTCGTTTCAGAATACATGTAACTCTTGCTCTCGTGAGCGAGTGTTAAATAGATTTGCACTCCTGCAGTAGATTGTAGGTTCTGATGTAGTCTAAATATGATGTACTTACTGAGATGTACGTTACATATCACACATTATTTCGACATTGAAACATTATTTTATATTCAAATTAAATAATTGGTTGAAAGTAGTTCTTATCCAGACTAAAAGTTAGTTCTGATTCATGTGTTAGAGGGGGTAAAAAGATGAGGCAGGATCTGTTCCATGTTGCCGCATTACGTTCGCTCAAGAAGCTATCGATGCTCGCATCGAAATCGTTAATGACGCACGTCATTAAAACAAAAATTTATATCTCTTCAGTCAAATATATTGTTTTTCTACATATTGTATAGTAAAGCAATGTCTCTTTGGACACTTTAGAATTAAACTAATACAATAGAAAATTTGTATTACTTTATATATATTCATTAAAAATATTATAACGAAAATTTAATTTAATGAATTTATGAATTTATGAAAATTTAATGAATTCTTATTCTTCTGCAGATGAAAAGAATGCAAGTACTTATTTTAAAAACAAGAAAACACAAGCATAGTTAATATATTATGTGTAATGTGTATGCACTACTCATCAACTGCATAGAATTTGTATTGATTTTAAGTGCAAAGAAAGTAAACTATTGGTTTAAAGTGTATAAAACTATTATAATATACATTCATTAGTGACACGAGTAATAAAAATAATATCACGTATAGAAACCAAATTAATTTTACTACAATTCGTATTTTTGTAATACATTCATCATAAATATTATTTTCATCGTTCAAATACACGCGCCGTATGCATTAGTAGCCTCCAAAACACCCGTAGTAAAAATGAAGTATACGGAATATTCAGTTCTTGCTAATACGGCTAAATTCGTGAACTATCGGTAATATTGAGCGCGACACCGAAATGGTACGGGGCCACTGTGGCCCCCCGAGGCCTAGACAGAAAAGCCCATAAGATGCAATGTCTGTAGTAGTCTTAAGTCTGTGTGCAATGTCTGTAGTCGTTGACGATGATAATACCACAGACGACGTCTGTGCTCGTACCTCGTCTGTAGATGAAGTAGGATCTTGTTCAAGCTAAAAATGAAGTAGGAGCTGATCCAGGCTAAATTTAGACTAGGGGGCAGCACTACACCGGGCACGGTCAAAACCCGGGCGTGAGCACTCTCATATCCTCTCTGCCATATGTAGTTTATAGATAAACAATTGCGATTTTAATCTCATTAATTTTAATTTTGCACTTCTCATTATTTTTAATTGTACTGTAGAAGATGTAAAATCACATTTAGATATAAAATCACGTTTCTTTAAATTGTAAATGAAACATTTTCTTAGCTATGGCTTAACTTTCTTTGATATTGGTAAACAGTAAACCAGTAAAATTTAATTTATTGTTTAACAATATCAAAGAAAGTTAAATTGCACCAATTGACGTGTTTAGTGGGATATGCAATACACATTTATAAACACGTGTACTTAGGTATATGTAGAGAGGAATCCTCTCTGGTATCAGAGAGGATGCTGGTATATACTATATGTACCTATGTATACATATTTATTTACGCAACAGTCACAGTCAGTAGTCAGTGGTGGTCAGTCAGTGCCAGTCATGCCAGTCAGTGCGTGCTTGCGATGGAGCAACGAATTTCGTAGTAGTTCGAGTTATTCACTTTTTTTTATTTTTTCTATATTTTGCACGTTTTATCTGGGTTTACTCAAGAATCAGACGCATTGGAAAACTACGGTATTATAGTTAAAATAATGAGTTCGTTTGTGGTGCCAAGACTTCATGGATTGACTCTGTTTATATGGATCGTATCTATTCTAACCTCATCTATCGGTGATGAAATTAAAACAGATGGTACAACGCCTTTACGATCTACATTAACTAGAAGTTTCAATAATGTATCAGCTGGAAATAATTATCGAACTTTATCTTCGGTGATTGATTCCACCGTTGAACCTGTTAGATCACCGCAAATATTCAAAGTATGATCTTTTTCAATTAATGTTTCATTTGTTTACATTTTCTTGCTTTCTAAACTTTATTTATGTATAAAGAATGTAATACTCATAAATGCATGCAAAAGATCATTGACTAGTAAAACGGTTTCATAAAGTATTAATTATTGCATATCAATTATAATTTTCTTATATCAATATTCTACTATAGTTAGTTATAGACATTTATCTAATATTATGTATTAAGGCTTGTTTAAATGTTATTTCAGGGAAATGGTGTCACCTCTTCGTTTATGGGAGAAGGTGGTCCAATTTCAATTGCATATACTACTCAGCCTGTATCTTCTACCACTTTATATTCAGTAGGCACTTCTGACAATCTGAGCATGAAAAATAATTTAGCAACAAATAAGGATGCTTTTGTAACAGTTACAAAAAATACATTATCCAAAATAGTGCCAAGAAAAGGTGCATCCAACATGTTAAACGATGAGAAAGAAAATGTTTCTACTGGAAAAACGATAATTACAAAGATAATGTCAATAATTGAATCATCTACAGTAACTGTGACTCATAATAATAGCAAACACATAAATAACAGTTTGCATGATTCAAAATTAAATATTTCCGACAAGAAAAAGAATATTTTTAATATTACTACAAGTAGCCCATTGCAACCGAATGCAAATGTATCTCTACAACGAGATGTAACAAGCAGTACCACTATGACAACAATTTTGCTTAGAGAACACAAAGCAAAGCCAACTGTAACAGTAGCAGGACCTAATAATGATAAGCGGTCATTTATTTCACCCACCAGATTACGTTCAGGTTTGCCAAAAAGAATAGATTATGTTTTTCAAGTTATTATTGCCCTCATAGCTTTGCCAGCGTTAGGTGCTATTCTTTTTATAGTATATAAGCAAGGTAGAGATTGTTGGGAAAAAAGACACTATCGCAGAATGGATTTTCTTATCGATGGAATGTACAATGATTAGCATTTACAAATGTAATGTCATTCAGGAATTTATATCATAAGAATACTTCCATCCGTGCAATATAACACATATAAAAGTTGTCTCTGATATAAATATTGAGTTATAGTTACAGAAGCGATAATGAACTCAAAGGAATTAAATTGCTCCATTATTGTTGTCTAAGAGATATACAAAACGAAAATATCCTCTAATGAGGGTCATAACATAAATATATTTAAATTTAAAGCTATGATATGCATGTATTAAAAGAAAACAGAACAGACATGTTATTATAGAACATTTATTTCGTTTGAGCTCCTCAATCACCACCATAATTATATTTCAATGTACATATATTTGAGACACTGTATATAATACAAATTTCGTATACTACTTTGCCACTATAACTTTGATTATGATATACCATTTATATACAGAATTGCAAATGTGTATCATGTCATAGCTTATACCACATACATACGATATTATTATTACATTGCTGCCTTATTACAAGATTTATTATTTTATATGTTTATGAATATGTTTTGTATACAGAGGAGATTTTTTACACGGAATTTTTGAAAATTCACATGCACATAATTATGATGAGCGGTATACAAAAAAGACAATATAAAATTTACAACAAACTAGATAAGAAAATCATAACAGTATAAAAGTATTCGATAAATCCTACAAGTATAAAACTTTGAAGAGATGTTAATTTCAAAATTGTTAAAGTTGTATCTACATATACATCTTATGTACATTATTATTATTATTATTATTATTATTACTACTATTATTATTCAGAAATTATTTTTCTTAACTATAAAATAGAAAGGAAAAATAATTTATAGATAAATCGTTTGAACTTAGTTTAATGTTAAACATTTTCGAATTTAGAATTTAATAAGCTGTCAATATAGCATTGAATTATAATGATTTCTTTTTAAATCTTTTAAGAAATAATTTTCATATAGTATTACTTTTGATAATTTCTTTTTAACTCAAATTTTATTATATTATTTAAATCTTGTACAATATATTTTGTGTTATTTTACAAATTTTAAGCTAATACTTATCCCACCAAAGAAGCGTTTGATTTATATAGCAACAATTTTCTAATTTCTTGTAACAACTGTTTTTATGTCAGTGCATTTATTTAATTATTGTTAAGTTTGGTTTTCCTATATTGATAAGAATTACGAAATGCATTTGAAATGAAGAGTGAGCAATGTTTGAGAATGTCTCATGCTGTTGCAAATACAAGCAATGATTTGTGCAATCGTACATTTTATAACATTTTTGCGATTGTTATTTATAAGGAGGAAATTCCCTGTGGGACTTCCTTTTTTGTTTACTGTTCGTAAAATTTATATTTTTTCTAAATGTGATAAAAACAGTAACAGCTATTTTTGTATAAGTATGTAAGAAATCATATTGTTATAAAATATAAACACATATAATTACAGCTGTTTAAGTTTTCTTTCCATATACAGAACAAAAACTCTGCCGCCAGTTGATTATAAAGTTTTATTAGTAAGCATTTTGTGTGAATATTTACATAAAATTAGCAGTGTTGGAATCTCATACAAATTGCAAACTTCATACTGTAGATTGAAGAAACGTCGTTCAATATAATAACTAACAAGTAATAGAGCATCGATTTCCATTTACTGTTTAAAACAATGTTCTTCTTGCAAAAGTGAGGAGATATAAAAACAAATTCAAGCATACAAAAGAATGATTGTACATATCGATGTCTCTAAATTCGACTTAATCATATAAATGTAAAGCGTTAAGAGTGCATAATTATCAATGACATATTACAAATTACAATACTATAATCATAATTCTACCTTACATTAAATTTGTGTTAAGTTATTGCTTTTATTATGGAACTGAATATAAAAATAGTAATTGTCATAAACAGTTATGTCACAATGTCGTAATTCCAATACAATCATAATTTGTCAAGCAAATGCCTTCACAATATTGCTATATTACGTGAATGTATATATATTTATATATGAAGATGAAGTACTTCATATAATTCTAAGTTCTCCAACAGTGTATTTTGTCGTAAAAAAGATATTTCAATAATCTAAATTTCGTTCTTTAAAATTCTTATAGCATTCCGTGTATATTTGTATATTCTCAATAAGAAAAGAAAGTGGATACACATAATGTCATTACAACTTTAAAACGATTAATAACATCTTGGGTATAATTATATTAAATATGTTACGTCACATACAAAAAAATGTTGAAACATCGGACCTGTACTGAATCATTATATAAAATTACTGTCGTTTCACTTTAGAGTAAAAGTATACAGTTTCTACGTAAGAAAAGCGTATTTGATCGTTGAACCAGGTAACCACGAGAAAAATATCATCAGCTTGGAATGCAATCTGCTGATTATATTTGTCTGGTCAATCATGTTTAATCAGGAATAATGAAAACGAAATACTTCAGTTCACGAAGTACATATCTTCTACGTATTTTCAGAATAAAGTTATACTGAACTTTCATATTTATTATGACGTCCATTAATAATCCTTTATTTGGATTTATATTTTACTTCATCTGGGAATGCTTCCCTTGGTGGTACCAAGCTAAGCATCATCAAATGACGCTGATAAGCTCTGGAATTACGGAATTGTGTGTCCGTTCCGTGAATACGGTCCAATACTCCCAGGACTCCAAAACACTGATTAAATCTGAAACAATACAATACTTACAGTTGTCACTGTCCAATTCAAAATACAAATTTTCGAAATTTCACACTGTTCATTTTATGTACGTACATATCGTGTTACATATTGAAACTCTAGTCTAGCGGTGTAGACATTTAGTATTTAATTTCACTACAGCTAATTACAACAGTATTTTTACAATTACTAAAATTCTAGTGGGCAATGCATTTTCTATTGAAAAAAAATACAATAACAACTTTTTATCAACTTTAAATGAAAAATATTAAAGAAGCCCATCGTTTTCTCACTGCAAGAGTTTTTCCACATTTATCGCTTCTTATATTTAATTCTGTAATACATACACAGTGTACAGGGTGGGGAACCTAAAACAAATCATTTGGAAAACAGGAAAAAGTGCATCGGACTAAATTTACTTGGTATTTAGGGATACATGACCTATTGTCAACAGTTCTTTTTATGGGCAGGTGCATAGAGGACATATGAAGGTCAACTTCGTTTTCTTTTTTAATGGAATCATATTTTTTACATACCATCTGCAAAAGCATTTTCAACTACAATGAAAGATAGTTCGCTTTGCGAAATGAATCTCCATCTGTCCTCTACAAAAATCTATTGACTTCAGATCTTGTACACCTTGCTCTTGAGGCCAAGTAAATTTAGTTTGATGCATTCTTTCGCATTTCCAATAAGAGCAGAATTATTTTGGTACCTAACCCCGTATAATATGATAATTGACAGATAAAACAGGGATACGAATGTAAGAAAGACTTCTGCTTCGATATCTGCTGCAATGTATACTTACTTTAAGTGATGGAAATCATGAGCTTCTGGGGATGGGAAGAATGGTAAATGGTAACCGGAGTGAGCATTCAATGTAGATAGAATAGCAAGCGAGAACCAAAGCCAAGCGGTAGCCACGTGAGAACCTACGATGAATACTCCCAAAAACGGTGGCAATAGGTTCGAGCCAATATGTTCTAAAGGATGGCAATATAGCGACGTTACAGCTATTGGGGCTGTCCATTCGTGATGTTGTTTATGTATATACTTGTACAAATAGCGGCTATGGAGGAATCTGAAATGCAATTGTATTACTGCTTTACTCGCAGGTAATAACTTACAATATTATGAAAATTCGTGTGGTATACAATTGGATGATTGTATTTACAGTTGGACACCAATCTCATTTCTTAGTGATCAAGGAGCGAAGAGTCAAAGAGAAATATGATCACATTTTAAGATTTCATTTTTCACTTCTCCACATGGTACTGTACGCCTTTACAGAACACAACGACTTATGGTGTTGTATTCTTCATGACTTCGAGTACCAGGAATAAATGGAAGTTGAAATAATTAACACATTCCATGCCGGACCAATTTTCGATTCCTATCCGTTCAAGCCAGGTGGGTCGCATACCCCTCACGCTATTGGAATACATTTTTTGGCTTATGACATATGGTCTAAGATGACATATGGTCACCATATACAGTCTCATAAATGATGGCGCACACTTTAAGTCAGAATAATTTGTTTACAAATGGACCAAACGTCTTCGATTCTTTTGCACAGCTAGATGAACTACATGGTTTACTATGTATATGCAATGTAATATGCAATGAAAATTTTAGACAAATTGCGTTGTCTAAATTAAAGAAAAAGAATAGTAAAAGTTGCTTTTCACTTTTACTTGTGCTTGTAACAAAAATTTAAAAAAATATGTACATGCAGAGAATTTCATCGAGATTGGTCCACTGGTTTATGAGTTATTAATAATTAAAAATGGTGAAAAACGCAGAATAGTAGAAAAAAACGGCAAAAATAGGCTGAAAATCGTAAAACTGTAATTTTCACCATTTTCAATCGTTTATAACTCGTAAACCAGTTAATTAGCTTTTATGAAATTTTCAGAATGTATATAACTTACATGTTTTTATTAAATTTTCGTTAGAAGCCCAAATAAAAAAGTTGTAAAAAGCACCTTCACTATTTTTTTCGTAATTCAGCTTAAACGCAATTTGTCCAAAGTTTTCATTACATATCATCTAGTAAACTGATCCATCTAGCTTGGCAGAAAAATTAAATTTGTTTGGCCCACTTATAAGAAAGTTATTCTGATTGAGAGTGTGTGCCATGAATTATGAGACTGACTGTATGCACACAGTAAAAGTAATAGTTATTTAAAAAAAAAGTCTAACGTTTAAGGTACAGTATAGAACAAAGCAAAAATTTATATCTTAACAAATTGTCGTAACACGGTTTAACAAGCTGTCTACCAGCTAATAGCGAAAATTCCTTAGGTCGTCAACGGAAAGTTTAGCGTGGCCACACGGAACGTGTTAATATGGCAAAATCGAAAAAGAGAATTATATATTTTAACAAATGCTCAACGAGGTGAATCAAATTATTATTGGTCATAATTTTGAGCATCTGTTATAATAAGTTTTTCTCATTGATTTGTCTGACTTACGAACATGTGACAATTGCATGCTGCTATAGCCTCTAGAAAAATCGACATACCTGTGCGAGTAATAAAATCCAATTTCCTCGCATAATATGTGTATTGCAATTTCAACAAGTACCCAGTGGAAGGTCGGCAATTCGCGCACGGGGGGGTAACCGCGCCATTCCATGAAGCGATAACTGACGTATGCCAGAGGAACTCCAACAATGATCTGATTAAACACTACTTGAGCGATTACTTTGCACAGTTCCCTTCTGTTGACAGGTTCGTTCGTTCCAGGTTGTATTTTGTATCGTCGCAGGGCGGCCGGT
This sequence comes from Sphecodes monilicornis, assembly GCA_913789915.3. Taxonomy (NCBI): domain Eukaryota; kingdom Metazoa; phylum Arthropoda; class Insecta; order Hymenoptera; family Halictidae; genus Sphecodes; species Sphecodes monilicornis. The sequence goes on from OU565284.1 coordinate 28,033,741, forward strand.
CGATTAGTTATGTCTAAAATTGTATAAATACCGCCGAAGAACCAGTAAACGAAAAACGTGAGCCCCAGCGACCCTGAAAAAGTCCATTAAACACATTCAAGTTTCCAACATCAATGACAACCTTTTTCATTATCATCTCTCCCACACGGGATTTTATAAAATCTTATTTTAAGAAAATGAAATTACATCAAATGCTGCACAAGATTGAATGTGAATCAGATATTTTTTTGTTAAAATTAGAAAAATAATTTCGGGCAGCACAAAATTTATAATATTATTGTTAGACTGTGGGTCTTAGTGTAAAATAAACATTTTCTGTAGCCATTGCGGAAAGCAGATCTTAAACAGAAATTTATTTCTCCTCTTAATAATTTTAATAAATTGAAAATAATATATATTATCTTTTTATGTTTTTCTTGTCTTGCATTTCATCTACTCATTTTTGCCATTACCGTGTGAAATCCACAGTCTAATAATAAACATTATTATTAAGTACCCTAATCCGGAAATTGCAAATGTTTTAAAAGTCACATTTAAACTCATTCCTTTTCCCAAATGCAAAAAATACTGCGCAAGCAGCCGATTGGATCAATTCAATTCTAAGCAGAACGTTATCAGTAGCAATTGAACAAATTAAACGACGTCACAGAGAATAACCCCATTTGCAGGGCAAGGGAATTGCAAAATAATTTTGCTGCACGATAACGTTCGTTCAGCTGCAATTTTAATTCGGTAGATGAGAAGGCCATTAGTTGACTAGAAACTTGCAAAAGTTGATAAGATCGGAAAATGGATCAGTGATTGTTTACTTGATAAATGGTATATAATAACAATATTTACTTCGAAGACTGAAGTTGTAATATGTCAAATAAATTCGAATTTCACGAATTTAACCGATTTTGTACGCCTAATAAAATATCTATAAAATATTGTTAGAAAATGTACCGTGTTGCTAATGACCTTTGATGTTGAAGCAACATTAAATAAATAAATAATAATAATAAGTTCATGAAATTTTTATATTGTGTACCATAAACCCAGAGTGTCACAGGATCATCGCCCAGTTTGTCTAGAATTTTGTCCCATTGTGCTTGCCAGAAATCCCCGGATGCACCCCAGAATCGTTGCAGATGCCTGAGAAACAAATAAATTACTATTATAATTCGTTCGATCAAAATTGTAGGATCTTTGAAACGAGACGGGACAGTTTTATTCGGTCAGCGTTTAATAATAGAAAAACGATCTTTGTATATGTTATTCTGTGAAATTTACCATGTTAGTGAGTTGCACAAAGCTGCGAATCCGATCACCACCGTTCCGATTACGAAGAGGACACTTCTTAAACTCGAAAGGAGGGTCGGGGGTGTTTGATTTTTACAACCATCGCTGCTCGCAGCCGTCACTGGAAAAGAAATATATTTTACTTTGAAAAATTGACCAAGCTGACTCTGCAGAACTGATCATGAAACTTACAAGAACTATAATTGACAAGAAACTTTGACATGTTTCTAACTGAGCGACAAAGTCCTTGATGATATTATTTTATTTCGTACTCCTGGCAAATAGTATTCGATTAAACAAATCCAGTCACTATAGCTATTCCATGTGTTTGAAGTAAACCACAAAATGAAATAAAATGATAAAACTAGTCATATACAGAAAGAAAAAATTCTTTTAAAAATGAATGTTTTTCACAAATTACAGGATGAGAAAATTTGACACTAGTTTAAAGAATGATTTAACCATTTTTAAACGTTTAGGCAATTTTTCTGACAATCTCCAGTGTCATATCCATCGTTCGAAGTATTAGAAAGTGCTCTAATGTTTTATTAGACATAATAACTGAAATAAGTATTTTCACGTAACAGTGAACAGTATTTTACTTTATATTTGGTAAAAGGACGAGAGCAACCCTGCACCTCATTAACCTTTTTATGTCATTTTTTAATTTTTCTACACAATACTATTTATTTTCCATTTTTAGTATACACTCCGGTAATTCTTTCGACGATAATATTTACAATTTTGATCGAATGTTGTTCATCAGAGATAGTGTGTTATACCTTATCGCGTAGCTTTGAAATTTTCCCCATCCCGTAGTCGATCGTCTCGTATAGTAGTCTGTTGCATAACTTGAAAATTCTCATGTTTGAACGCTTGCCTCTACATTAATTAATTGGATGATAGTGATTCAGTTAATCTTCTTTTTTGTTCCCGAAGCTGCAGGAATGTTCAAACGATCAACGTTTCATTTCTATTGTAAATACGATGCAAATAGTTAGCGGTGATTGTTGTCAAGTATGACAACGCAACTGAACGATAACAAGGCGAAAGAAACGCCTATGGACAACAACAGATATGACAAATTCGTTTTTTCCCGGCGCGTATTAGCAAGTCCGGAGCCGGCAAGAAGTTTCGCAGCTGCTAATAAACGAAGACAGTAACGTGCAATGAAGAAAGACAGCGTTTGCACAACAGGACGTTGCACAAGACTGCCGGGATTCGATCGACAATGCGCTGTACAACCACTCGACTTCAGCCCTTTCAGACAGGTGATTACATGCAATTACCGCTTTCAGAGTGGCCGAATTATGGAAGTGCTGAAAAACTGTTGCACAGAGAAGAGTTACCCAACGCGTGCACCATGTCACTTGCATTGTGTCTCATCAGTAGACTGCATTTACACCGTATATCTTTATGCGTTCATAGCGCACATGAATATTTCAAATTTACAGCGATTTTATTTTATTTAAATCGAACTCCTGTGAACTAGTTTCTCAAATTTTATATTTGATTATGTCTAATGAAATTATATATTTCAAAGATACTCCCGGAGTATCTTATTATTAAAGTGCGGATATAATTGTGATTTCTATCGATCGAATTTTGAAGTATGTTAGAGAAGATGTTATCGGCGCAAGGTTCGATCTTTTTTTCAAAGAACTTTTTTGAAAAAAAGATCGAACCTTGCGCCGATAACATCTTCTCTAACATAATTCAAAATTCGATCGATAGAAATCACAATTATATCATGGATGGCAAAACATTTACAAACAACTAGACTTTTTTTGCGTCAATGTCAAGGATGTTTGGCGTGGAAACGGTTAAAATTCTTAAAGACTGGTCGTACACAAATTTATCCATAGCTAAGATAAGTAACAAAAAACTTTTTCTTCTAAAATGTAGATCCAATAACATTATTCCTAATTTCATTTACAAGAAAGTTATTAAGAAAAACAATTTTATCATTACATCTCCACTCACTCATGACAAGTTGTTGAAATTACAGGACAGATAAATGAAAAAAGTTAAAAAAAAGATCGAACCTTGCGCCGATAACATCTTCTCTAACAAAGTGCGGATATGTGTGCACTCATGGTGTTCACAATTTACTATAATAAAAATACAAAAAAGGTTTCAATGACCGAACGTTCATTAAACTTTTGGTGGAGGGAATTAATTTTTGTCATATTCCAAGATTTATGTCTCGCTAATGAAAAAATTATTGATTATTTGACGAAATTTGTCTCTTAGAAACGATTGTAAATACTGTGCAAGTCACGTAATCTTAACACTAGATTTACGGGGCCCGTCAAAATGACGGATTCAAAAATTTTTATTTTACGATTATTAAGAGTCTAAGGAGGCATTCGTGAGGAATTATTAAATAGATTTATGTTTTTGTGTACATATTACAATAAAAATCGCTGAAGATCTAAGTAAATACAATTTTATTATTTTTATAAAGCAATGTAAAATAATCAATTTTAGTGCTCTGTAAACCTAGTGTTAAAGAAGTCTTCGCAGAAAAATTATTTGGTTTCGTACTTGTGGTTAAATTTCCGAGTGCAATATATCGTAATTAAATCTAGTAAATAATTTATATCACGTCACGAGCGTAAATCTTCGCTTTCGGCTGACAGTCAGTGTGTATACTCCGAGCAAGGGTTTCTCGTTGACAGTATCTCTCACTCGCTCGCACTATAGCCGGAAAACGTGACATTTCCTGACTGATACTTGTTAGTATGAGATTCACCGAACCTGATTTAATCTCACAAATTAGAAAGTCACTGCAACAATGTCAAAGAAATCCATAAAAATTTTTATTTTAACGGTACATCACAATAGTAAACATTGTTGTAATTAATTTGTTGTTAATTTTAATAACTTGGTAATATAATTTCATAAAAACTAATGGAGATGACATATTTCTTCGAAAACTGCAGTAAATTTGCGTATATTCAAATTTCAGTGTAAACTTTATTTATTTATTATGCGAAGACTTCTTCATTAATATTTAATATCTATTCAAAAATAAAAAGTAACAGCGATTCCTCTCTAATGATAAGATCTAACGACTCTTGCGATTATCATTGAAAAAGAATCCGTGAAGCTTTTTCAAGATGTTGCACCGTGACTAAAATAGGTTTCCAATAGCAGAATTGTGATTTATAAGTAATATTTCCTGATTAGAGGAACTTTGTTATGTGTCGAGTTTTTCTTTCCGTTCGAAAGTTCATTCTATGTAAATACTATAGTAAATACTGCATGGTAGAATGAAGATTAAGAATCTAAACAACTTAATCTTGTCCCGTTATCGTTACAACCGAACGATACATTCATTCGACCTAAGTAAATGCGATTGTGCAATAACTTCTTTGCTCAATTTTTAAATACAATCGCCTCGAAATATCTTTACGATGTACAATGTACACTCTCCAAGTGGCAACAATCACGCTGAACGTTACATCCTAAGAACGAATCCGAATCATAAGAACGATTCTATTAAATGAAGTACTTGCGTCACTGACAAAACATTTTACGTTAACACTACGCACATCGACGCTGTTGAAGCGCGCCGCAATAAAATGTGTTATACATATCGCTTAAAAATACATGATCACTTCAATTATCGAAATTTCATTAGAAGAACGACACACTAGAAAACTAGATCTACTATCTACAAATTCAATTTTTAAATTAACTTCAGGCACAATCAATTTTTTAATGACAATAGCGATTACTTTTTCTCTCTCTCGAATTGTTACACAAAATAAAATCGTGAAGCTTCTTTATCATTGTAATCCCTGTTCATTCTAAAAAATAATATTTTCATTTGAAAAGTAATAACTTCACTTGATTAAAAATTATTTTCTAATAATGATGATGAAGAATGAGTTTTTAGCCATTTTTCTAGGGTTAATTTCCAGGCTCCAAATTGATCGAGGAGCTGATCAAGGATTTTCTAGCAGCAGTGTACACTGAACTACACTGACGTGCTGATTCGAGTGTGTTCAAATTGGTCCGACAATCGGGACCACACGTTGAATTTTCGTGGCTTGGTTATCTGTTGCGTTGGTATCGCAACGTTTCTTGTACTGTACCTTTCCGCCAAAATATCGTTTCGAACAACGCCATTGCACGAGAGACTGGTTCCTGCTGATCAAACAGAAACGTAGGATTTGAGAGTCACACTGGTTCGGCTGCGACCGGCATCACACCATTAAGTGTCACGTACTGGCTGTAGTCGTGTTTCATTGCCGACTACGCTTCAGACAATAATCGCCCCACCACCATTCTCCTTTGTGTTCGCAGCACTTAATTTTTTGCGGGCTTATGCAAATATTAGATCGCCACAAAAGTTTTGACCGCAGACATGCCTGAGATAGTAGATTCTCCATATTTTGGGAATGTCATGGACGCAAAGAACTGTGAACGGTTGCATATAATTAGGATAATCGAATAAACATTGTTTTCTCAGTGTACAAGTGTACTTATTGTTTTATCAAAATTACAGATTTTATTTAGATTTCTCGCAGTATTTATAACAATATGTGCTTGAACGACGAACTTTATTTAATAATTTCTAATGGAAGCATTTCTGTCATTTCAATAATTATAAAATAAAAAATGTTGAACCGGGTGTGGTACGGTTAGCGTTGAGGAAGAGTGAAAGGCAGCATATTTAAATTTCGATATAATTATATTTATTCAGTAGGTACCAGCTTTCTCCATCTTTCATGTAACTCTGGAAGATTCCATCCTTCAATGTGATATTTGTGAGTCGGCTTTTGGAGTAGATCGTTTTGCTTATCCCAGGAGCTTTCCCGCTCAACATTCTTATAAACAATCCATTTTTCATCACTCGTCACTATATGATTAAAAAATGGCGTCTTCTAGTAGCGTATATAGAGCGAGTTTCAAATGGAAATGCGATCCGATTTTTATCCTTTAAACTGTGCGGAGTCCATACATCGAAATGATTTACGTAGCGAAACTTCACAAAATGCTCGTGGATGGTAGTGTTTTATATTTTTACCATTTTTGCCATTTCACGTGTCGTGTAGCGTGGATTATTCTCGATCAGTGTTTGAATTTGATCTTTATCAGTGGTGGAGGATCTACCTGGGCATTTTTGGTGGTCAAGATTGAAATCACCAGCTTTAAACGTAGCAAGCTACTTCCTCACAATGTTATATACATATGTATATACGTAGTTCAAACATATTTTGTTTGTTTCTTGCATAGCATTTTTTCCTTTCCGGTAAAAGAAAAACATCAAGTGTTCATAATGCGCTCTGTTTCCTTCCAGAATTGATAGAAATCAATATATCCTAACCGATCTTTTATCTAAAGATGACTGAAATGTCACCTTTTAAAATATGCACACAATATTATTATTTTAATGTAATAATAATAATTATTTTTTTAATTTAATATATTATTATGCTAATATTATTATTAATATTTTTTCTCATAACATTTATAACATTATTTAGGTTCTTCACAATTGTCTGTTCGGTTCTTTTCAGAACCTTTTGAATCCCTGGTTTTAAATAATTCTGATCTATTCAGATGTCCTAATGCCACCTATCGAACATCAGCACGAACTTTTTAGCCAACCCCATACATTTTTCAAAATATATAGAGGGTGCTTCGCAAGCAGTGTCGCCAGACAGGGGAAATTGAGGGGAATACAGTTACTCTCTCTCTCCCTGTCTCTCCTGTGCAACTCCCTGTGCAACACGAATTGCATGCGTGCATCATGTCACGTGACTGGTTTGTGGCGGAAACGTGGGGATGCTCGCCGCTGGGTAATAGGGAAATTGCGTCGCAGAAGGTGTGAAAGGTAGAGTGGGAAACAAGTCTTAATCTGATGACACTGCTCACAAGCATTCTTTTCCCACTATACCTTGCCCCTTCTACGACAGCGAATATCCCCCAATAATCCTCGATTCCGTCACAGACCGGTCACATGAGGCGTTTCGTCTCTGTCGTGTGACAATATCACGTCAGTAATCCGACAGTGACAGAGAGAGGCTACTCTATTCCCCTCAATTTCCCCCGTCTGGCTACACTGTTCACAATAACTCTTGCAACACGGTACAAAGTTCCGGAAGGGCAAAGGGGGAGGTAAGTTTGCGGGAGGGCAAAGGGGCCCCCGCTAGCTCCGCCTATCCCCACCGTTAACGTTTCTGTAGTCCCTAAGGCTGTATAGTGTATGTGTGAGACCGATTTAGCCAATATTTCGCTAGAGTTGAAAATGCATGTGAAAGGAGGCATGCCCCTTTCACACTGACCAATAGGCCCCGCGTTCCTTTCACGGGACGTTTTGCGAAGCACGCAGAGTAGACACAACCGAGCATTAAAAGTGACTAATTCTATTGCTTTGTAAAAATAACAAGATCACATTTATTGAGACATTGCACGATTATTTTTACAGAATATGTCTGAATAAATATGTGTATCCAATAAGTATTCACAGAAACATCTGTACATTCAACAATTGGAAAATGAAAAATTTGAAATTCGTTATTTTGATGGGTTTAATTGTTTAATGTTAACACTCGGGTGGCGGATGATTTTAGTAACGTACAAGATATTGGGTCTAAATGGACCCAAATTGAAATGATGATACGTTAGAATTTCATTACAATTTCTTATTAATCCTCTTACTCGACTCAATATTAATCACTAATAACTTAAACTTGCTGCTAAAAGATTGAAATTATTCAAATTTTATAGTCATTTTTCACATCAATTTTCAAATTTTATTTATGTAAGAATGAATATCAAATAAAACACGGCCTGGTCATTTTTTCAGAAAGATTTTATTGAAACATTTGTGACGCCGATAATTTATATAATTTGTATCTACAAAAATCCGTACTCGAAACTTTAAATGCTATTTTTTGAACGATTTGTTTTTATTATTAACACCGGATTTTTTTAAACTTGTCAACTTTTCGTAGGAGTGAGAAATTTTGAGTTGTGTTGAGCATACAACATTTTTACATGTTCGCCTTTCTAACTAATAATTTATTATTGAATAATTTTACAACAAGTGGAAGGTTGTTATTTTTCTAGAGAAATATTTCTTGTAGAGTCACTCAATATAATTTAAGTAAAAATGGTAATACTTGTGTATATGCATTATTCATATACATAAACCTGTATTCAACCTTATCTAGATATTGACAGCAGGTGAATCAGATGGGTTTTAAACATTTTGCCATATACATCGAAGCATTCATGGCCGTTTGTTACATTCGCCTCGGTTTATTTTTTTAGTTTTATATTTACGTCATTTTAGCCATAGAATTGTACTGATTTAAGTGGTTTACAACTTCTTCAATTTTAAATTCCTGATATTAATATTTAATTGTTAATCAAGCAAAAAGTGAAGTACGAAAAAATTCGAATTTTACATTTGACTGATCAAGCATAAAAATTATAATAATAACAAAATGTATATTAACGGATATTGACTTATTGTTAGCACATGTTTAAGTGTCGTGAACATACTACGGATTTTATGCATCTATGACAAAAATCAGTAGATCAAATGCAAACCAGTAAAAACATTTAAAGAATTTAACAATAATAATGTACATACTATATTCGACTGATTAAAATGATTAAGAAAATAAATAGATCTGTATGTAACTGCAATATCTTGAAATTAACACAGATCATTTTTTATTTTGTAAAAACATCAGCAATCTAATCATGACTCATAGAGTATATAATCAAGGAAATAAAATACATATCCCATCGAGTTCGCGTGATTTGAATTCGAACAATATGTCTGGCCAATGCTTGCTGTTTCTACTTAAGTGAAACATATACAGTGATTATGCCGTTATGTGTGTAAACAGTCATTGGAGTTAAAATGAATACGCATTAGATAATATATATAACCTACTTATCGACTATTTCGAAAATGGAAGCAATAAAAATCGTTGTAAATGAATATACTAAATCAGTTATAAACAAGTTTTTAATTTTTTAATTTTTTAATTTAAAATTCCCTTTTTTCAAACACCAAGATTATCGTAGTATGTTGTCTATGATAGTCTTTACACGAATAAAAATAGTGACTGAAATTAGATAAACATCGATTAGTTTACACAATGTATTTATTATACTTTTTCGAAAATAAACGTGTTCAAAATGATCGTAAAAACATTTTACATAAATACTGTATAATAAACTAATTTTTAAACATAAAATAACAACTTTAAGACAGCGGGTTATTATAGAAAGCTATACGTACGTGTTAAATAGTGGTCTTAAACCTAGATTTTACAACATTTTATTAACGTATAATTAACATATTTTACTGTTTACCCGATGGGTTTACTTTACTCGTGTATATAATAACAATGATGAAAAAACACGTCTAAAAATAAACGATTACATGACATTACTTTAATGGTGTTATTGATATCGTTATTGACAGAAACGTTAATGGCGTTACATCCGATCCTTTAAATGCCACGATAGCTTGAACACTGTCACGATATACCCTGGATGTTGTTATGAATAGTTCGATGAATGGCGTGTCATATTATTGTTTCAATGAAAACACGAATTTTATTGATTAGCTTTACATTGTTCATTTTCCGTCTACCGACAGATGATGCTGGGTAGAACCTAAACACTGGCAGTATTTTGCTTCCACGGTTGCGATAACAATCTATCAATGACAACGATTTGCATTTTAATAGCGAGACAACAACAAATTGTCGGTCACGATCAATGGGCACGCGTTTATTTACAGTTTCACTGGTCGCTTTCTTCCCTCCAAAAGCGAATGGCCAATAGGTGAGCGTCTGTCGATACATTCCAACGCGACGCCAGGATTCCTTTTCGCGCGAACACAACAATAAAAGAATGCGTAACGGAGGAAACGAGTACAATCAACCCTCCCGGACATACTGTGCAGGAATCGAAAACACAAACGGTTCAACGAATTGTGTAGCTGCTCCTCGGAGCAACTGTCAAAGTGGCCGCCTCGAGTTCAGCCGAGTCGCTCGAGCGTGATTTCATTCGTGTGTCAACATAGAAGGAACTGTCCTTTCTTACCTTTATATTGACTCCGCACGTCCATCATGGTTAACGATGGTTAACGTTCACAAGAAGATCACGTAAACTCTTGTATCTGGAACCAATGGATCGCATTTACCACAGCACACACAATAGTCGATAAACGCAGACCGTTGATACTGGCAAGTGCGCCGTAGCGCCAAACCTGTACTTCGCAGCTCCAGCATACATACATATATACATATATTGCACAGTTATACAGGGTGTCTACAAATTTCCACCATTTCAAACAATTGACAAACAATACGAACGTTTCCAATTTATACAGATTATAATGGTATAAGTTATAAATTTTCCCTTCAACTTTTTCGAGGTTGTTCAATGGCCGCTTCGCATTTATTAAATTCGCAGCCATGTTTTTGTTACAAATGAAAGAACGAGAAATACGAATTCAACACACTTTGTTTAAGTAAGATTGCGATAGGGAAGGTACTATTGAAACAAAGATAAAGTTCTTTCCTCGCTTTATTTGCCATCTACAACTTAGTTTACAAAAATGAATTACAACAAGGTTCCTTAACACTAAACCTACCGTGCATTAAAAGTAGCTAGTATGTAAATACATTGTCTTATAAAAATAACAAGACTGTATTTTTTAAAAATTTTATACGATTTTTATTATAAAATATACTGGAATAAAGAAATTTACTGAATCCTCATGAAGGATTTATAATTTCAGTAATTGTAAAATAAAAAATTTGGAACCGACAATTTGACCGGCAGTGGTATCTTGAAAGTTTTATATGACAAACTTTTTATTTACGTTATCATTGTCCACATAAAAAACTCAAAAATCAAGAATACGTATACGGGTGTTTTCATCACTCACTCGTTTGGTTCACTTCTATATAAAACACGTTTTATGAAACGAATCTTATTTTTCTTTGGATGACAACTTTTCTTCGAGTGAATTCGTGAAATTCTTAAACATGAAATTTTTATATTATTACACTATTAAAAGATAATATTGAAGTGATTCTTCTCCTTATATAACTTCTTTAGATACATTAATATTTTTATAACAACATGGTCTATTCCGTCGTAATAGACATATGTAACGTTATAGACATATGTAAAGAAAAACTTTCTATGTATAGTATAGGGTACAATATAGTTCATGTGTACAATGCTGTATATTTCGCGCTTTCCTATTAGGTTAGAACTGCGTACTTATCTGTTATTAATTTTACCGTTTATAATAAAAAAATCCGATGAAATAAAGACTAGAGGAAAATAAATTTTCATTGTTTTTGTTTTTGTACTTTTTAACCTCTTTAATTTTTTGATTTTTTAAGGTTATTGTTCAGGTACATAGAATTATCTGGTTTAATTAATAAAGTGTAGTGGACTTTATCGTATGGAATCTGCACGGTGTTGCTTTGTTTCACGTTAGATACGAATCAGCTGTTATCACCTGTTGTATCGTGGTGTGTATATTGATATAGTTTGCAGTGCAAGCTACAATGAGATTGTATTCTGTAGTATTCCATTGTTATTAAATTGCATAAATATTCAAAAATAAGTTGTAAACGTTAATAATTATCAAATCGATCACGTGTATACCTAAGCTTAAGCATTAATTGTTAACAACGCTACATAAATAAATTAAAAATGTAGTTTTATAATGAAGAATGCTTGGAATAAAAGAACAATATATTAACGGATTTTAAATAAATTATATATTTTTTACTCACAAATAAGATAACAAGAACTGTACAAAAATGAGCAGTTATTAGTTAAAAATTAATACAGACAATTTCTTCATGTAATAAAACAAGTTGCCATTATAATGAGAATTATAAGAAGAATGGAAGTAATTCATATATGTATGCATGTATGTAGATTTGGTTTCAACTGTTAATATATTTCAAATAATAAAATTTACTATAAAATATAAAAAAATTATTGTAAAGTAAAGATTTGAATTACATTCTGTTGAAGATCTTGTAAGAATTGATGACTATCTGTAGACTGCTGTAGACCTCTGGCGACGAGTTGTGAAACTATTATGTATTGCATTTAGAATGTCCAACTGTTTCCGGCTGTAAAAGGAGTGATGTAGACTTTACATTTGGAAGTGTAAAGTAACGAATTGCACAATATTAATGTACAATAACTAGTAAAATTACTGTAACTATTGTAAAGTTGAAACCGAAAAAGAATATGTATGTGTTTGCAGTGGATTTTAGAAGAATGTAAGTGGTGAAAGCTCTTTAGCAAATTATGTGCACGAATAGTGACGTGTTTCCATCTTGACAATTCCTGGAATATAAATAGAGGTAAATATGCTTTCGAAGAAAACTTTTTCTATAAAAGTGAAATTTTCTATTATATCATCATAGACATTTATTTGATTTAATGTTACGTATATTTTTCTCAATGTGAATTATTAACATCATTACTTTCTTCTCACAATACGAATTACGTCACTTTGCTACGTGTTCAAAATTATTTTTCAAATTGTATTTGTTCTTTAGGATGCTGATAGTTTATTTTATGATTAAATATGATATAAATACTTCTTAACGAAGTACAAATATTTTGAGGTTAGCTTTGTCGCATTGTCAATTTAAATTATGTTACTATCACTGTTACGTCTTAAACTATTTATGTATTTTTCATTTTGTAATGTTTTAATATACGTTGCAAAAAATGAATAATTTCTGTTTGTGTGCAATAGTATTTTATATAACATTCTTATATTGGTATTATAGTCACTGGAATTTTAAATTATTAACATTGGAATATTCATAATATGAATCATTTACAATTCATTAAGGCATAAATTATTATTACATCGTCTAAATATGGCTATTTAAGTTCATTTCTGTATGAGATGAATAATCAAATTTTATATTTTTCTATATGAACCTAAAATCGTTTGTTTATTTAATTTCTCCTACATGGTGTTCTTGAAAAGTACCAAGGTTCCTGCTTGCATACTATGTTATAAGAATTAAATTTGCCACAAGGTAACCTACGTATATTATGACAGTATGTATACACAAGGGTAATATAATTAGTTTACCTCAGTCGAGCTTTCATCCAATTAGTCTATGAAAATGAGAGCAGTGGGTGACACACTGTCTGATCACTTTATAAGAACTTTCACTGCCATTGACTTCATAATTTCTTACTTGCAAGAGTGTTACCGTTTATGTCATTTAATATAAATTATAATGAAGTGGTTTCTACTGTTATTAATTATACAGTTCACAATGTGGGATACATCGGGAGAGCCACCGGGAGAAAAAGAAGGGGGGTCATCAGATTCTGTGATGCAAGCATCAAAAACGAGTGAACCAAAAAGTCCTGCAGAATCCCTTGAAGAAACTATGATGAAGAGCAAGCCAAGTTCAAAGAAGCAGGAAGAAGTCCAGGTAATTGAATATTTTTATTGTAAACATTCGATGCAAACCTCTTAAATATTCTCTGCAAACATTGATTTGTATCAGGAATATGCAAGGAGACTTTCAAAAATTAAGTCGAGAGCTAAATTATCACGTCGGAACAAAGAAGGAAATGTGCCACCTAGAGATACATCGCACACATCTGATGCAACATTGTCCGACACTTCTGACAAAGCTGTTGACAATGTTAGTCAAGCTAAAACTGCAAAAGCAAAGTCTACTTTACTTCAAAAAAAATTAGCCGAGGACAGGAAAGTATTCGAACAACGTAACAAAGAAAGAACTGAAACTAAACGAGCCGTGGAAGAAAAGGTAGAAGCTATTAGGCAACAGCTAGAAGAGAAAGATGTGTCGCATTCAGATTTAGCAGTAATGAATGTACAAAAGGATCAGCTATCTGTTACACCTATTAAACCAGTCATAATCACTTCAGAGGTTAGTGAACAAAAATTTCGTTATTTTTTTGTTAATAAACATGTGTAATTTAAAATAATGTTTGAAATATTGATTGTAGGTGATGTCACCAGTACAAATTGAAACCATTCGAGAAAAGGAGATTAAAATTGCAGAGCTTAATAATAAAATTGTAGAACTTGAAGCATGTATTGTGGACCTTCAAGAAAATTTGAAAGAAAAAGATTCCGTTATTGAATCTAAAACAAAGGCAGTTACACTCATGTCTGCAGACCTTTCGAAAAAAGGTAAAACAACATTGGACACTCTCGAAGACACAAAAGATGAAATGCGAACAATGCAGCAACATTTTGTACTTATGGAGTCTTCATTAAAAAGTAAAAATGAAAATCTTCTAATGCAGTTACAAGAAAGGGATAATAAAATAACGGAATTAGAAGAATCACTCAATCGGTAATTTTACAAATTTGTCCTCAGAAATCATGATTTTGTGATTTATCAAGAAAAATTTGTAGCAACTTAGTAATCTTTATTGTTTGTATTTAGGTATGAACAAGAAGTCAATAAACAAAAGGTATCTGAATCGGCAAGTGCCGATTTCTCCCGTTCCACAATGGATACATTAGTAGAGACGAAGGAAGCAATGAAGTCAATGCAAGAAAATTTTGTCCTTATAGAATCTTCGCTTAAAGCGAAAAATGATAATCTTCTGCAGCAGCTGCAGGATTACGAAATAAAATTAGCGGAAGCTAATCAACGAATATTTAAATTCGAATCTGGTGCTGGAATAGAAAGAGACCCAGCAGTTGATGATTTGCAATATAAATTAGGAAAACTGGAACATAGTCACAAACAATTGCAAGATGAGAAATATGAATTGCAAAAGAGTGTTGCTGATTTGCAAGATAAAATTGTGAATATATCCTCCCACGGTAACGGTGCAGTAATAGAAAAGGACAATCGAATAGTCGAACTTGAAAATTTAGTGGAGGAGTTGAAACAATCGAATAAACTTCTTGAAGAAGAGTCTAAAGTGGAATTGCAAAAATTGTTGGCGGATATGACACTGAAAAATGAGGAATATGCAAATAAAATTACTGATCTTGAAAATTTGGTACATAAACTCGAAGAAGAAAAGAGTGACATTGCAGCCAGATTACCAGATGAAAGCACAGTTAATAAGGACGAAAAGGTGGCGAAACTTACCAAAGAATTGGAGGACTTAAATAGAAGTATGATCAAAATAAAAGCGCAACATAAAAGTAAAATAAAGAATTTGCAGAAGCAACTAGAGGGTTTTAAAATGGTATGACATTTTCCTTTAAGTGTTTGTATCATCTACGTACATCAATTATCAGAAAGAAATTATTTTTATTTGGAAATATTTTGATTCAGGTGTCAGATACAAATGCGGAACTTGTTAGGTTGGCGAATCAAGTGGCATTGCTGGAGGAGGAGAAAGGTAACCTTCAGCTGAATCTGGTAGACTTTGACGAGCTTAAAGGTAGGAACCAGGACAGAAATTCTGTCATTGCTGTTTCCATTGTTCTAGTTTTGTTACCAATTGTACGTGCAATGCATTGTCCGTTTATATTATTCAAAGCAATTTGTTATCCATAGCCCTATTATCCTTGCTGCGGAGAAGTTCTAATTTCTTTGTACATATACTTGATAATATATACAAAGCACTTGTATTGTATTGTTTGGGAATTGATTTGAAACGAAATAGTCGTTCGAGCTACACTGTTGACTCCTTTCTGTTTTCGTGATGCTTATTCTATTAAAGGAATATTAATCTTGAAACAGTTAGAAATATGCTACTTTCTGGTGATGGAGCATTCTTATATAATTAGTTAAATATATACTAAATTGTTTAAACCATTGTTGTTAATAATTTAATATAACATGGTACCTACTTTACTTGTCAAAGTTTGCTATACTCTAATTTAGTAGAAATAGAATTATTTTCTAGAACATAACATAATGTTATAAGTCACGTAACACATGTTACTATATCATCATTAGTATAGTTAACTTACTTGCATGAACAATGCATTAAATCATTTTTTTCTTTCTTTTAATACCATCCATCGTATATTACTGTATTATGTGGAATTATCTGATTTAGAACACAGTGTAATTAATACCGTGCAATATTAACATACAAAGTAACAGATAAACCAATTCTTACTTGCTTCAGTGATTGTCTAGTTGTTTGCAAAACGTATGGTTTTAAAGCTGTTGACCATGCTTATTACATAACTGTCAAAAACTAATCCTTTAGAAACAATTAACATAAATATATAAAATTGGGAATACAAATTTTCTGATTATCTTTTCGTTTTCAATTTGCTTGCTTTGCACTTACTATTCATTAAGATTTACTATATATAATGTCAGTTATATGCATCATTGGCATGTTGTACAATTTGCACAGCCTCGGCAGGGGACTGGCAAGAACAGATTGTTTACCTCGAAAGTAAAGTTTCTGATCAGGCAAAAGAAATTGAAATGCAAATTGAGGCCATTGCCGCGTTAGAGAATCAAAAATTGGATCTCATGCAAGGTAATTGATTATATCTTGTTCTTTATATTAAAAATTAAAAAGTTATTTATATTAACAAAATTTATATGAGAAATTTGGATGTGCGGAGATTTATATGCAATGCGTGTTCCAGAACTCCATATGGCGAAACAGGAAATTTCATCTTTAGAAGCGGAAAATGCAGAGTCTGAAAATCTAAGAGTGACCGCAGAAATGAAAGTTGTTGATTTCGAAGAACAGTTGGAAGCTTTGCAGAAACTACAAAATGAAAATAAATTGAAATCTTCGTTGGAGGAGAATCAGGCTGAATTGATTAGGCGGATAGAAGTTTTGACACAGGAAAATACTGATCTCTATAACAGAATATCGAAGATGGAAGAGAAAGGAGCTTACGACACTGGCTCTACCGAGTCATTCGAAGCGGTACAGGAAATGGATAAGGGAGATTTGTTGAAGAAAGTCGAAGATCTGATTCAGAAGAATAACGAATTAACTCATAAATTGAACAAAGTTCAGGAGGTAGGCAATTCGCACGCTGGCTCTACAGAATCGTTTGAAACTATAAACGAAACAGACAAGAATGAACTGCTAAAGAAAATCGACCAGTTGACTCAAGAGAACACCGACTTGACGATGAAATTGAGTCGAATGGAAGAGAAAGGATCTTCTGACACGGGATCAACGGAATCATTTGATCGCATTCCAGAGCATAATGAGAGTACGACGAAAATTGATCTTCTTACTCAAGAAAATAATGAGTTAGTAATTAAACTCACGAAACTGGAAGAGCAATTGGAACACATAGAAAGCAATCGAAAGGAATCGAAATCCGATGAAGTTTTGATATTAAAAGTCGACAGTTTATTAGAAGAAAATAATAATCAGTCCGTGGAATTATCTAATCTTAGAGCACAATTATTAGAGATTACACTAGAGAATACTAATTTGCAAAAGCAAATTGAAATTTTAACTGCAGAGGTCTCAACTGTTAGGTCAGAGGATCTCTTTGAAAAATCGAAGAGGGAAATTGATCTAACTACACAAATCGATGTGCTATTGGAAGAAAAAGTTCATTTGGAAAAAGAGATAAAGGAATTGCGTAACACCTTAGAGAAATCACGCGGAGCCACCTCTGAAGATTCTGAAACAAGTCATTTGTCATCGAGGGTGGAAGAATTGCTAAAAGAAAATGAAAAGATGCTTGGTAGAATGTCGGAACTTGAAAGGTTTAATGAGAAATTGAAGAACGACTTGGCAACCGTAATGGGACAGAAGGATGAATTATACCAGAAAATTAACCAAATATTACCCGAAGAACCTGCCACGGAAGTGTTAGAATTTCTTGAAAAATTAGAGAAATTGAATAAAGAGAAACAAAAGCTGAACGAACAAGTGGGAACTCTTCTTGAAAAATTAAATAAACATGTATCTGATGACCAAGCGTTGGATAAATCTGTTGTTGCTACGTTAGAACAGGAAATTGGAGAAGTAAAAAAGATGCTTCTTGAACAAACTGGTATAACAGGAGAGTTGGAAATTAAACTGGCGAGTAAACAAAAGGAATTAGAGGAGAAGGATAAAGCAATTCGCGATTATCAGGCAACCGAACAGAGAATTGAAAGTTTAGAAGTTGAATTGACGGAGATGCAAGAGAAACTTCACGGATCATCGATGGAGAAGGTCTCGATAGAAGAGGAATTTATTAAATTGCAAAAAGAAAATGGCGTATTGCTCGAAGAGAAACAAGCAAAAGATGCCGAAAATAATTTGTTGAAGCAACAACTTCAAGACATTACCACCTCATACGAATCTAAGATTCAGACACAATTGGCAGCGATATCTGAAAAGGAAAATGAGATCGTAAACTTGAAAGAAATTATACAAGAGAAAGATCAAGAGTTGCATGCTAAATACACAGAATTGCAAAATAAAATGATTGCGATAGATAGTTTACAGGATGAGCTGAGCAATTTGAAAATATTGATCCAAGAGAAGGATGCTTTATTAATGTCAACTTCCGAGGAAATCGCGAAACATAATAATGTAATGAGAAGTAAAGAAGAAGAAATAGCTTCTTTGAGAAGAGATGTCAGCGACTTAAACGAGAAGGTAGAGGAATCTAAACCTTTGAAAGACTACAATGAATTATTAGGACAATTAAAGAATAAGGATATGATTCTGGACGAGACTCAATATAGGATTAATGCTACCACGAAAGAAAATAGTAATTTATTAGAGAAAGTGAAGGATTTGTCTCAACAGAATGATGAAATGGAACAACGATTAAGCAAAACGCAACAAGAACTTTCAAATATATTAGCAGCAAAGGAACACTTGGATGCTGAATTCGCAGAGCTCAAGAACGGCAAAGATCAAGATGAAAAACGTATTCAGGAACTGCAGAACAGTTCATTCTACTACACTGGTTTTGTTGAGGATTTACAAGAGGAATTAAGGAATGGATACAAGCAGATAGAACAGTTGAAGCTGAAGCATACGGAGGACATGGAATTACAGAACCAAAGAATAGAGAACTTAATTACAGATCTACAATCTAAGACGCAAGAGTATGAAACATTGCACAGCGAATTGCTAGAAAAAGATAGGTTGGTAGGTCAAAATGTAACGGAAGAAGTTAAAATTGCTTTGGAGGCGAAGGTCGCTGAAATGGAGCAGAAATTGAAGAACTCTGAGGAGAAGATACAAATGCAGTTAGAGAGGATGAAGAAAATAGCGGCGAATCTGAGGAAGAAGTCAGCGGTGTGCCAGGAGCTCGAAACTAGGGTCAGGGAGCTCGAAGAAAAATGGATGACAGAGAAAGACGAAAAAGAGGCAAAGAACAAGCAGATTCAGGATGTGGAGATCTTGATGCGCGAAAAAGACAATCAGATAGCAGATTTAGAAGAAAAACTAATGCAGGCGAAGAGTGAGAGTGCAGAGGCTTTTACGAACATCGACAAGCTGACCAGTGACTTGACCAATTCGAAAGAAAAAATGTCGTTGCTCGTGCAGCAGATGGCAGAAATAGAAGAAGAAACTGTAAGGGTGAAGACTGAATTGGACAGTTTAACGGCTGAACTCGCAACCGAAAAAGAGGTGAAACAAAATGTGATCTCGGAGTACGAGGTTTACAAACAACAGATTGCTAAAGAGAACGAACGCAAACAATTAGAGTTGGACGAAGTTAAGGAGCAGGCAAGGGAGCTTAGCGTGCGAATGCAGGTAATGGAGGCAGAATACGTTGAACAACTTGCGATAATAAAGAATCTGATAGCCGAGAACGCTTTGCTGTCCTCGAAACAGTCGCAAATCAATGAGAAGTTGGAGAACGTGGAGAAAGAGTCGGAGGATCGAAGAGTGTTATTGGAAGAGATGCAAAAGGAGACCAACACCACCACTGTGGCTACCACTCAGACCGTAGAGGAGGAAGTTGGCGAGGATGAATTAAAGATTCCTGGCACACAACATTGTAATCATTGCGAACAGTGTCAAACGGTGGTGCAAGCGTTGGAGGCAAAGCTACAGGAACAAGAAGCAGAAATAGACAATTTAGACAACGAATTGGCCAATTCGATTGGTACTTTGGTTCACATGAGAGAGTCGATCAGGTACAACGACTTGATGAACCAAACTGCTATGCGGAACAGGTCTTTGGAGGATCCTTATAACGAACTGATGTTGCAGTACGATGCGTTGGCATCGAATCACGAAGAAGTGAAAGCAAAATTGGATGAAGCCCTAAAGGAAAATAAAGAATTATTAGAGAAGATCGAAGGATTACAATCTACGAACGTTACTCTAGAGGAAAAACTAGCTGCAGCTGAACAAGCATTGGAAGCGAACAAGCAAGGTGCGAATAAACTAGAGAATGTTGATTTCTTGAACTCTGAGTTAATGAAGAAATGCGAGGTCAGCGAATCGAAGTTGTTGAATGTGCAACAACAGTTGCAAAATATTCAGGAGCACGCAGCTGAGCTAGAACAGCAACTGCAATCTCAAACTGCATTATTGAAGTCCGAAGAGGAGCAGCGAATGCAAGCGGAACAATTATTGGAGAATGCGAAAAGCAATTATGTGCAGGAAATAACGTCCTTGAAGGCTGATCAAAATGCGACCGAGAAAACGGTAGAAGATCTAAGGATTGAATTGGAGGCTTACAGAAACCAGAGCGAATCGTGCGTTCAGAAATCGATAAATAAAAGAGAAGATTCTCCTCGGGACTTTGCAGCCAACGAAAGAGACAACGTGCCTCAGTTGTTCGATGCTTCCAAGATCTTTGGAACGACGTCCGTTTCCGATTCGAGTCTTCTGGGTGATGCTGAAGTGCAAAGGCTCCAAGCTCTGTTAAGCGAGAAGGAGGCGCAATATTCGAATCTCACTCAAGAGGTTAGTGAGTTGCAGAGACAGATAATCGAGGAGAGGTCTCAGATGTCACAGAACTATAGTCAATGTGTCGCTGACTTGGAAACCTCGAAAAAGGAGTTGTTCGCAGCTCAGGCAAACCTGGAAGGAATGGAACATCTTCTGACTGAGAAGGACAGACACATCGAATCATTAAACGCGGACCTACGGAATCTTAGCTCGCAACCGACGGAGGAGTTAGCGGTAAATGCTGCAAAGGAGGCGATCGAGAAGCTGATTGTTGAGCGTGATCAGCAGAACATTGTGTTGGAGTCATACAAGCTAAAGATTTCCACTTTAGAAGGGGAACTGAGAAACTCGACAGACTCTGAACTGATACAGGACTTGGAATCTCGTATTTCGAATATCACTAAGGAAAGAGACTTGCTGCAGTTGCAGGTCAGCGATTTAACCAGGTCGTTGGAGGAGATGAAAGACTCTGTTGAACTCAGAAGAAGTTTGCAAATAGAGATCGAGCAAACAGCACGTGAAAGGGACGAGGCTAAAGAAATGGTAGCGAATCTGACTCGGAGATTGGAAGATGCGTACAAAGCTGCCGAGAAAACCTCCACTATTACGGACTCGTCTACCAAAGAGTCGACACCTCTGGAGGAGTCCGTTTTCGCTCATACAGAGCCAGATTCCTCGAAACTAGCCGTTGAAAGTGTTAAGGAATTAGCTGCTCTTTCCGACGCTTGGAATGCTGGATCCTCCGAGAAACTGAACGTCGATGAAGAAACCTGGGGCTGGAACGAAGAAGACGCTGAATTGGTCGGCGGACAGGTCTCTGCAAGTTTAGTTCCTAGCACGGAGATACAGTTGCGATCGCAGGTGGAGGATCTTCAGGATCGAATAAAGGATTTAGAAAACGAAAAGGACAGATTGACGGAAGAGAACAAGCACATCCAGCTGAGAAGCGGCAAGATGATAAAGAAATTGAAGGAGTACAAGGTACAGGTGGAGAACCTTCAGCAACAGTTGAAGATCCAGAAGTCAACGAGCGATTTCTACGAACTCGACTCCGCGATAGAGGAGGAGCTGAAGTCTCAGATCAGCAAACTGGAGAAGGCGTTGAACGAAGTCAAGGAGGAGCAAAAGAGCATGCTTGTCGAGAAAGATGCGTTGACGAAACGTTTGGACATCCTCGTCGCTGCGAACGAGCGGTACATGGAGATGAAAGAAAGACAATGCATGGACATGGAGGTACTGCGCATTCGGAACAAAGAGTTGTCAGACAAAGTTCAGTTTCTGGACAAAAGCTTGCAGAAGAGTGTAGCTGGCGTGGAAGAGAGCGACGCTCCTCGGGAGGAGGGTCCTGTTGTTCTCGAAGATGAAACTAAATCGGTCGGACGTCAGAAGAGATCGGTCGACGGCGAAGATCTGGAAGCCCTTTGCAAAAAATACAAAGACGAAGTCGACGATCTCAAAGACGAGATGGAAGCACTGGCCACCGAGAACGAACAACTGCAACACTTCCTAGAGGAACAAAAGGAGAAACTGTCGGTCTTGGAGTCGAAAAGAACAGCGGACGAGAACGAGTCCATTCAGATCGTGGAGGATCTGAACAAAAAGATTTCAGAGTTGCAGAGCATGCTGAGCAAATCGCGAGAGGAGTACGAGTTGCTGAGGAAGCAGTATGAACAGAGCTTGATGGACGCCAACGACCAGGTATCGGCGATGAGGCAGAACGCCGACTTCCTCAAAGGGGAGACTTTCGACAAGATCAGCAAGCTGGAGATGAACATCGCCGACTTACATATGCAACTCGAAGCGTCCGAGTCGAACGCGAACAGTCTACAGACGAGTTTACAGGAAGCTGTCCAAGAAAACACGAACCTAAAAGAAAAGTTGTCCGACGCAACGGCCTTTTCAGAGAAGCAATTGTTTTGTATGAACGCGTCGATGGCGGAAGTGACCGAGCTGTTGAATGTCAGGATACAAGAGGTCGCGGACTTGAAGCAGGCACTTCAGAAACAGTACATCGACCACGAGGAGGTGAACATGAAATTACAAGAGTCTATGCAGCAACAGACTCAGGAGATCGACGAGAATATGCAAAAAGTGAAGCGTTTGGAAGCGACATTGGAAGCATCTGTGAACACTTGTTCGCTGGAGAAGGAACAGGAATTGGACTTATTGAGACGCATTCTAGCGGAGAGAGAGTCGGCTCAGGAGTCTCTTCAATTGAATCTGACCTCCTTGAAGGAACAGTTACTTGAAAAAGAGCTGCAAGCATCTCAGAACGAGAAAACCGTTCGTACGCTCTCAACTGAAAATGAAGGATACATGGAAGCCATAGAGGACCTCCAGAAGCGTCTGAAGGAGGCTGAAGAGATGTCCAGTCAGGTGCAAGACTATGTTTCGCGTATTCAGAGCTTGGAGCAGGAGCTTGAAGGCGTGAAAGCTACTGTAGTGGAAAAAGAAACCGCTTTGGGATACTATACTCAGGAATCCGCCGAATATAAACTAAATCTGGAAAGTAGCAGAGCCGAAATTAACGAACGTCGTACGGAGTTGCAAAAGGCTGACGCTTTGCGAAACGAGCTACTGGAAAAGACTGAGCAGATAAATCGTTTGAGTGCAGAATTGCAAGCTGTTCAGGTTGCTTTGAACGAGGCTAGAGAGAACTTGAGCGAGAAGGAGACTCTGTTGGAGAGGAGCACTCGGATGGTGGACGAGATGCAAATAGAATTGAACAGGTTGTCGGCTGTGCAGCAGGAGCAGCCTCGTCAGAGCTCTTCCGAAATCATAGACGGTTTGCCAGTGTTCCGAATGGGCGACAACAGCGACAAGCTACAGCAGATGATAGACTCTATGCAAGCTGAATTGGACAGAAGACAAGAAGAGATCGAGCATTTTAAATACATTCTAAACGAGAACACGTATCCCAGTATAATTCAAGAGATGCAGAACAGAATAGATGGCCTTTACACCGAGAAGGCCGAGCTGACGTTTTCATTGGAAGCGGCCGCGTTGCAGTCCGAGGAGAAGGACAAGCAAATTGACAGTCTGATGCAACGAATCGAGACGCAGAGTCAGGAACTCGTGTCCAAAGAAGATGCAACTGTTTCTACTAAGGTTCGCAGGTCCGTGGAAGACCAGGAGGAGATCGTCCAATTGCAAAACGACTTGCACGTCAAGGAGCAAGAAATCAACGAGCTGAAGTATATGATAGCTGAGAAAGACTCGCAGTTGTCCCTCCAAGCCAGCATGGAGCCGCAGTCAGATGACTTCGAATTGCGCGAAATGGTACAGAGACTGACCACCGAACTCTACGGCAAGGAGCAGGAGATTCAACAACTGAAGTCGATGATCGCTGGGTTGCAGCAAGAAGTAGCTCGTCTGCAAGAGTTCGAGAGGCTCTCGGACGAGACCAGGAATGCCATACAGAGGCTGAACGCGGAGAAGGAGCAGGTCCGGTTAGAGGCACAGGAGTTCCTGGAGCAGAAGCTGAAGGAGAAAGAGGCAGAGATCAACGAGATTAAAGAGAGGTTGTCTATCGAGAACAGTAACATCCTAGGCGAGTTACAACTGAGGGACACAGACATTCAAAACATGAAGATTGAGTTGGAGGACTGTTCCCTGGTGGAGCGAAGGTTGAAAGACATGCTGAACAGTAGAGAGGATGAACTTATCCAAATGAGCAATGACTTGGCAGAGAAGGAGCGCAGGCTGGCAGAGTTGAGCATCACCAAGGACACGGAGCTGCATGTTTTGAAAGTGTTGATCCACGAGAAGGATGTCCGCATAGAGGAACTGCTGGCCCTTTCCGATGAGGAGGAAAAACAGCTGAAGGAGTTAAAGAACACGTTGGAGGCTCGGGAGACGGAGATAATTTCGTTGAAGACGCTTTTGGAGGACAAAGTGAAGGAGTACGAGTTGATTCAGAATGTCCTGAAGAAAGATGTTCCTATTATAGAAGCTTCCGCAGTTCAAAGCGCGCAGGCCTCCGGCGAAGAGAGCAGGACGTCCACTTCTCAGGAATTGGATCTAGCTTTATACATGCTTCATCAACGAGACGTCAGGTGCGAAGAGCTGACGCACGAATTGATGCAGTTGCTCGAAGAAAGAGACACGCTGCAGTTGCGGCTATCCAACGCGATCAGAGTGAACGAGGAACTTAGGAAAGGGGGGAGCCCCGATGTTAGTCTGACGCAGGAGCCCTCTGTTTCCGGAAGTTCTGAGCCACTCATTGAACATCCCTCACCTTCGAAGTCCGAGGGACCTGTCGAAATAGCAAAAGAAGCTATCGACGCCCCGATTGGCGAAGACAAGGACACTCTTGCCCTGAAGTACGTATTCTCAAAGTTGTTCTTGTATAATGGGTCTTCAGAAATATCTTACGCAATTATAAATCTGCACGCAGTCGGTTAAAAACATCTGTATGCATCCTTTAAAAAAAAGACTCATTTTTTGAGACTTTTTTGGGACGTTCGAAGGATTAGTTATACTGGATGATGAGTAAATAAATTTTTGAAAAATTTGCAATTCGTCAGAATCACGAAAGGCATAATAAAATTCGCTTTTTCCAATTCTTTTATCTGAATCTCAAAAGAAGTCAGAAATACATTTTGTAGATTTATGTCAGTTGTAAACACGCTAAAAGTTTCGGAGGATATTTGCAAACCTTTCCGTATTTATCCAGTTAAATACTAACATTTCGATTATTTAATAACATATTCATTTGTCTTGTCTTCTATGAAGTAAACAGTATGGATTGTCCATATTTTATAGTATTTTGTAGATTTCCTTGTGGTACATGGTGTACGAAAGTTATTAATTATGAAAATTTGACTAATAATTTTTGTACACGCTGTGCAATCGAGAAAATTCGTAGTTTATTTAATCCCGAATTTGTTTAGCACGTAGAAGACCGCAAATCAAGCTTGACCAGTTGATCCACCCTTTCCCCAAACCCTGTACCATTCACAAATGTCGTTCGAAGCCACGAATGAATTTTCTTCACCAAGAAGTAAATCTTTCGCATAAATGAACTTTTGAAGTTCATCCAGATTTTCATAGCCACAAAGTATGCATGCATATTTCTTTTGAAATTCTGTTATGCGAATAAAATGTTTCCCTTGGTGTCAATCGCTTGTGTACGAATAGTTTTTAATAAATTACTGTTCCACCGAACAGTCCATTTAACACGTTCGCGTCTTTATCATTTATAAAAATAGAAATTTTCGTTATTCGCTCATAATATGAACCCTTAAGTGGACATCGTATTAATTCTGACAATTATTCAATGAGTATTGATGTTATTTATTTATTTATATATTTAGATGAACCTTTATTCGCTACATTTCCTGTGCTGCAGAACAAAATTGATTTCTATTCACCAATTCGATAAAAATGAGTCAAATATGAGGCTCTCAAAGCCGCCTATCTGATATTTCCTGAAAGTCCTATCTGTCATTTTTTCTTATGTTTAAGATGGAAGTAATAGATCCACAGCATTCTAAATGTGGATTTACTCTTTCTACTAATTCACTTATTTTGCTTTCACATAGTAAATAAAAGTCGCATTGCCAATTACATTTTTTCCTTAATACTGAGAAATGTCGTTTTAGCAGTTAGGCTACTTTGGCTCTCACAGCCTCATATATTGATAGAGTTGTTATATTCTTCAAATTCATTTTAAAAGCTCACTTAAGCGTTGGTATTGCTGATTGGACTTCGCATCGCAGAATGGAAAGATTGTGAATAAGCTGCTTTTAAAGGAACGTGTTAATAACATACCGGTAGCACGTACGCTCCTTGTTTTACTGTAAATGCTAGTTTTCCCTCTAGGCTGTCACAGTTACACACGGTGAGCCACGCGAAAGACGTACGATTGAGGGATGAACGAGAATTAAGACACACACAGCAAATGTCTTTGCTAGCCCACAAAGACGTCCTAAGTACTTTGCCCCCCGAAGCAGCTGCCAGACTCGTCAATGCAAATTATACACTATGTATGTATCATCAAACATCGTTTCGACCTTTAATCAATGTTTTCAAGTTTGCTCATTTTTCTTTATACACTGTTTCAGTTTTGCTTTTTGCGTAGTTGATTATTGTAACGTATTCTTTATCATTTGCGAAAGTTCAGTTGCAATTTTTGGAGTGTACAAACTATCATGATACTTTACCTACCGAAAGCCTATCAAAAAGGATCTTAAAAATCATTTTCTTAATAAGAAAAAAGTTATTACTCGACTGAGGATCTCTATGCATAATAAACATGTTCTGCTGCATCGGTTGTAAGAAACAGGAGTCATATAGGAATTTCTTTCTTTCCTTAATCACTTTAGTAGGTCGAAAATAGTGTATGGGACTACTTCAATTTTTGAAATCTTTATTGCAGCTACTCATTGTTGTCTTAAATGCATGAAATCCGCAGTCTAGTTATTACATTACGTTTTTACTTCTAAGGGTGATTTGTTCGTTCACGATTGAAATTGCTAATACTATTGAAAAGATGTTAGCTTTGAATTATAGATTTTTAAATACTACGAAATAATGGCTGGTAGGCAATGCGTTAACCCCCGTATTATGTGTACTTAATTATCACAGTTGATAAAGATAATTAGAGAATCTGTTGTGAGACAAATACTTGTTCCATTTAAGTTACGATTATGTTGAAGTGTTGGAATAGAATTTTCGCTTAATTTTGAAAGAGGTTGGACTAATTCAATGGACACGCGTGCTTTAAAAGCTTTAGGCATCTTAATCAATTTAAATAAAATGGATGTGTTTACAGCTAGGGATGTCCAGAGTCAATCTAGCGTTTTAATAAACTGGCTATGGGGAAAAAGGTAAGCTTTTCATCTGTTTTAATGTTTCATCCAATCCACCAAACGTTTGTTTGTTTAAGCAGTTAATGATAGCTAAACTACACTTAATCAAAAGTTGAAATATCTATTTCAAAAATTACAGAATGAACATTGTTTTCCTCCAGTACTCATAAAACTTACACAAATGTTTCTTGCTTAACAAGGAGACTGCATGGTTCCAGAAATTGCTTTTTGACCGAGACCATACAGACTTTATAGAACCAATATACCTATCACTAAAAAACTGGCTTTTTGCATGATGGTCCTCCGTTTTCGAGACAAGCGAGTTTAAGTTTTGTTCTGTGTTAAAAACTATGAAAAAGAGACGTATTACAAGAAGATGTAGTGTTGCTTTTAAGGCCCTAGACTACTACGCTGGAGGTCCCGAGTTTGAATCCATGTATACTATTATATTTTTTAAATCAATTTTTGTTTTATTGCCATAATACTACTCATATTAACATAAACATAGTTAACAATTTACTAATATGTTTTACACTAGAAGTATAATATAAACGCGGTAGGTGTACGAATAAAATAGTTGTATGACTGCCAAAATAACTAGTTTTTGGAATTTTTTCATTTGATGATGTTAATGTTTAAATCATTTGAACATACTCTGATGAATAATTAAAGCCTCCATCTTATTTTTAACTGTGTATAAAGTCCTACCTGTCTCCGTCTTCATTAGTGTGATGGAGTAGCAAGAAGTTTTTTTGACCGATGCAGTACGTGCCGTTACCAAAAAGCTATTAATATGAGTAATGTTATGGGAATAAAACAAAAATTGGTTAGCAGTATACAATATACAGGGCGTCCCGTAACTGGTGGTACAACCGAGCAGGGGATGATTCTACATGAAAAACTGAGTCGAAAATATAGAATAAAATTTTTTGATACAAGTCTTCGTTTTCGAGAAAAATGAGTTTGAAAATTTGTCTAGTGCGCGTGCACTCGCTTTACTTGCGGCTCAACGAACTTTATTCTGAGTTACCTCAACCTTTTTTCGCAAAGGTTTTCGAGGTTTGTATACATCGAATAAATCGAAGGTCGAGGTTACAATGTTAGAATTACCTGTGAGGAATTCGTTTAATTCATAAATTGCTGGAACTGCTCTCCACGTTGTTGTAGACATAATTGTGCTCTTCGTATTTCATGTAGAATCATCCCCTGCTCGGTTGTATCACCAGTTACGGGACACCCTGTATATGTAAAAAAGAAGAAAAAGAAACACTACGCACGAATTCGAACTCAGGATTTCCAGCATAGTACAGGGGCCTTACCAGGGCCACTGCGACATCTTATTGTTATACGTTTCTCCTTCATAGTTCTTAACGCAGAGAAAAACTTTAAACTCGTTTTTTTCGAAATCAGAGATCCATAAGGCAAAAAGCCATTACGGATTTTGGCGACTACTTCCTACGCTCGTCACCAGATGGACAGACCGACAACGCCTTTCCCGCTAGTACCTGATCTGTAACCGTTTTGTATATACAGTTACTCAAATAATTGATCACATACAATTTATATCAGTATAACTTTTTCATAAATAGACCAAGCGACTTCAGTTTCTCTGTAAGGCTAGAAGGATTAGTTTGGTAATTGACGTCTAACAAACATGTTGAAGCAATGCATTTGGTCGGAATTGTGAAAAAAAATAATAAAAGTGATTATTACAATTTTTTTATCTGAGCCAATATCGAAAATTTAAAAAATGTGTTTTGTAGATTCATATAAGTTATATGCATGCAAATTTCATCGAAATTGGTTTATTGGTTTACGAGTTATAAACAATCAAATGTAGTAAAAATTGCAATTTTTCACGATTTTCGTGAAACCACATTTGATTGTTTATAACTCGTAAACCAATAAACCAATTTCGATGAAATTTGCAGCATGTATATAACTTATATGAATCTACAAAACACATTTTTTAAATTTTCGTTATTGGCCCAGATAAAAAAGTTGTAATAATCACTTTTATTATTTTTTTTTTACAATTCCAGCCAAATGCATTTCTTCAACATGTTTGTTAGACGTCAATTACTAAACTAATCCTTCTAGCCTTACAGAGAAACTGTAGTCGTTTGGTCCATTTATAAAAAAGTTATACTGATATAAATTGTATGTGATCAATTATTTGAGTAACTGTATACCGTCCTAAAACGTCCTTACGATATCCCTGTGTCTAAGGCAGGACCTGCTAGATAGCCTTACCGATGACCCCCTCTAGCGGGGGCTCAGGACGAAACGCTCCCTTTCTTTTTCCTCCTCTATCATACATTTTCAGCAGCCGCCAAAGGTTCTTCAGTACTGGGTATATACTACAAAGTCTATATGTTCTTATCCAAAAAGCGATTTTCGGAACCGTGTAGTCTCCTTGTAAGTCTATTCTGTACAATGTTCAGTTAGAGTTTCGCGTTACACATAATTTTGTTACAGCACGCCAAAAGTGGTGCACATGTGAGACTCTGACAACGGTGAAGTGGACACTCTCCTTGCCTTCTGGATACATTCCTGCCAAGTGCCAACTGTCAAGACAATTCCTGTAATTAGACTGGACCGGCAACGATAGATGCGGTTACCACGTGGCAACGGTTCGTCCAAGTTTATTATCCTGAGGTCACCATGCTTGTGAAAAGCACGGAGGACCTTACCGGAACCAGGGGTCAAAAAGAAGCATTCGAACTAGTATACGACTCCAAAAACGGAGTCCTACGATTTTCTAGGTTTTCCAAACCGAGAGAAGTCTCCCTCTTCAGGGTAGAAGAGTGTGCGAGAAGATGACTTATTGTATCATAATCGTTGTATAGCCCTCCTTTTCTAGGTGCACCGTAAACGAAGAATTGCCTTGGAGAAAAGTGTATATTTCAGTTATTTTATTAGCTACAAAGATGTTAAATATTGTAAGATGTTTCCCGGGTATCGGTACGATATCCGGGGGAAATGTGTTTGTTCCGATGATTACTCTTTTAACGTTCTCACGATTGTTGCGTTGAACGCGTGTTCATGTAAATTGTCAGCGCAACTCGTCGACTTTTTGTCATGGAGGTTTCCTCAGATTTTCCCCTACCTGGAGAGATCACGAAACTGCTTGAAAGAAACCGCTGGCCTGTCAAAATAACTGAAGCAGTATCTTTGACTAGCATTTTGTCCATGAACGGAGGTGCCGTGATTATCCGTTGTTCTTTGACCATGATGATTCGAACTTTCTATTTCCACGAAATTTTGTACAGAAAAATGCAAACGTCGGCGAATAAATAAATTATAAGACGTAATATTTCTTCATTGGACGTGTTTTTATTCTCGGGTAACTCGATGTCCTTTCGTTAGGTATGCTTTCCTTTGTAAGTACAATTTCAGTAGCATTACATTACTATTATACCTATTAGTAAGTACAATTTCAGTAGCATTACATTACTATTATACCTATTATTTTACATCGATTGTTTTGTTTCCACGGGAATGCCGAGACATTGCTGCTACCTAAGGCAGAAAATCCATGTTGAAATCCGTTATGCCAGATATTAGACATTAGAAGTTAGACACTTCATCGAGTATAGCAGCAGCATATATTGGTAAGTATTATTAACATTTTGTTAATAAGAATAATAATAAGTTCACCGTGTGTATGTTGAGGTTTAAAACACGTTTCAGTAGTTTCTATGAACTATGAACTATAACTGATACTAAATATGAGCTATAACTGTTCCGTTTCTCAGAAAACGATATCTTTACAAAGATATATTACTTTATTTTTAGTACAACCATCCGCATTTTCGAACCGTAAGCGAGGCGATTGGGTCTCTTTCGATGCCCCATCTGCCCTGCACGTTTCCCAAAATAACAGATACTAATAGCACCGAATTACCCGTAGTAGCAATATTCCCGAGAAGCCGTTACTCTTCGTCAAAACATTTAGCATTTTATTGACCCATTGTCCACATTTGGCGACCAGAAGTCAAGACATCGTCGAGTCCTTTCTTTCCGTTTCCTTTGTTCCGAGTCAAGGCGATACTCTGGTTTATGACCTGCTACGGTTCTGCCTTTGGGACACGCGGATTCCCCGCGTGCATCACTCGAGGGTACAAGCGTACCTACGAATGACTCCTGGTTTGAAGGCGGCCTTTTCTCCCTTTCCATTCCATTTTTTGTTGACCACACTTGTTGTGGTCGTTGAATTACACTGTCCAACACCAAATTTGTTTCCTTATAACTGTTGGGTGGTTCTTATAGAGTTTTTTGTGCTGATTCCGAATCTGCCCATACTTTTTCGCCTACACGTACAGTTTTTGAGAAACATGACTTTGAAAAAAAAACCTATTTTTCAACTTTAAACAAATATTGTGATGTTATTATAAAAGATATTGAATTGTTCTTTGCAGCAAAAGATTCTGTAGACTTTCCCGAATACAGAGATATCCAATATTAATACATTATGAATGTTTAAACATGATTAAACGATCATTAAAGACGGAGAGACATCACTTTTGCACCACTTTTTGAGGATATTTTTGAATGTATCTCAAAAAATAAGGGTCCATCGTAAAATCGTACTATATTACGCGATAGAGCAGACGTTTGTCTTGAGAACCCCCTCTTTGAAGTTTACAACATCGACGTTTTTACCGCACCAGAAAGCAAAATATCTACGCCCGACAGGAGTTGCCACCAGTGGTGCTCTTCCACTAGCGAGGTCGGTCGACGCGATACGGCGCGGCGCGGCATAACGGCGATGCAATGGCTAAAAGCGCGCAATTATGTCAGCTTACTTCAATGTTAAATTTTATTTAAATGTTATATATTATTTATTAGTATATTTATTCTGTATAAATTATTTTATGTATCTTTTTAATGTTAGTCTCTTGTTCATAGTATATTTCATACTAAAAAGGTAACAAAAATTGTAACAAAAAATAATTTAATACAAAAATCTATTTAATATCGCTTATTGTAGAAATGCTAATAAAGAAAACTAAATACAAAAGAAAAACTTACTAAATTATTTTTTTGTTACAAAAGATCTTTTTAGTATGAAATATACTATGAACAATAGACTAACATTAAAAAAATACATAAAATAATTTATACGGAATAAATCTACTAGTAAATAATAAACAACATTTAAGTAAGCTTTTAGCCACTGCATCGCCGTTACGTCGCGCCGCGCCGTATCCCGACGAACGACCGCGCTAGTGGAAGAGCACCACTGGCGGCAGCTCATGTCGGACGCAGATATTTTGCTTTCTGGTTCGGTATAAACATCTATGTTGCAAACTTCGAGACGGGGTTTCTCATGATAAAAGTCTGCTCTATCGCGTGATATAGTTCGATTTTACGCTGGACTCTTATTTTTTGAGATAAATTCAAAAATATCCTCAAAAATTGGTGCAAAAATGGTGTCTCTCCGTCTTTAATGACTGTTTAAACATGTTTAAACATTCATAATGTATTAATATTTGATATCACTGTATTCGGGAAAGTCTACAGAATCTTTTGCTACGAAGAACAATTCAATATCTTTTATAATAACATCACAATATTTGTTTAAAGTTGAAAAATGAGTTTTTTTTCAAAGTCATGTTTCTCAAAAACTGTACGTGTAGGCGAAAAAGTAAAGGCAGATTCGGAATCAGCGCAAAAAACTCTATAAGAACCACCCAACAGTTATTAGGAAACATAAAAAAAGTTGAAATTTGTTGGACAGTGTTATCTAAGACGGCCGTGCTCCTTACCAATTCGCGGGAAATGGCAGTCAACGAATCCGCTTGCCCCACAGTAAAAACTCACGCCCACACCGAGTTTACCTTTTTACGCCATCCATCATCAATTTTCACTTCATCATCAAACACAGTTCGCGAAACATTGTCCACAAGATTCAATCAGTGTATTTCAACTCATGTACTCAAAGTTATTTTATTTTTAAAAATATAGTCTTTTAATTGTTCGTTACATTGTGCCTAATTTATTATGTTCATACCACCTCTATCACCTTAAGTGGTCATAGGGAATCGCGTACCACGTTGTCGCATTCGAATCGGGGATTTACAACCCTCGTAGACCAATCCGGTCTCAACGCGAGTTCGTGATAAAACAATAACTAATACCAAAGTATTACATTTTATTGAGCAAATCTAGTTGCAAGTACAACAAACTTGGCAAAGCAAGCGGTACTTGTACAATTCAGTACTTTTTATTGCGTTATAGTAATCCTGTCAATGATATAATGCTTTGGTATACCACGTGGATCATACGTAATTTATCTTATTGAGAGGGACGAGATGACACAAGGCTAAACATATGAAAAAATTGAAAAATGACAGGCAGTATTCAGTGAGACAGTGTTGTGCGTGACTCGCAAGAAGTCCCGTGAAAGGAATGCGGTGCCGATTGGTCAGAGACCAATTTCTAGCGAACTATTGGCTAAAGCAGTCACACATACTAGGTAGCGTGTGACGTCAGACGCACACTTTGCCCCTGTGCCACCCCGCGAGACTTCTTGCGAGGCACGGACTGTACATTTACATAAACGTCGCACGAATATGGAGTATTTATGCATACACCGCCATAAATTTTATAGCTACGGAATAAGCAAAAATTCAATAATTTTCATTTAATTCTACTGACCTCCTTATTATAAAGGTATACATGTATACAAATGTTATATATTTTTCCGGTATCTAAAAATAAAAACAATCGAAATGAAAAGATGTTCTGCGACTGTTAATAAACGGCTTTGAGTATCGGAGCTTTTATAATCGGTATCTATAATGAATTGTTACAACTATTGAAATAGGTGGAGACCTTGTGTATCCCGTCGATAAACGTCAATTTCTATCATCGCGTCTAACTATACGGCTTGGTTTAGTCTCTAGTAGCCTATGGACCGGATACGACTCCGTGCGACCGATTTCGGTGCACACGATCGTTTCATGACTATTCTGATCATCCAGAGGCTTTATTCTCCTTAAGACCGATTTTCTACACTTTGAGACAAGTAAGGTCAACACACCGAGAATGAAGAGGCTAACGATTATGGACATTAAAGCAACCGCTGGTTCTGGGTGCCATCGAAATTCGCTCGTGTAGCTCAGTGCTAAAGGATTAGGTTCATCCCAGCTGGTCCAGGTATTGTTCCAAAGAGCAGGATTTGCTCTGGGATCACCATCCAAATTGCTAGGCGGCACAACGGTAAGTCTGTGCTTCATTATGATTTTTTCTAATATCGTAGCGATTAATGGCCTTCTGTCAGCGAGGTTCGTCATCTCGCAAGGATCCTTCGCTACGTTGAAGAGACAGGGTGCTCTTAGTGGATCGCAGGCGATCTGTGGGTTAAAACAGAACAGTTGGAAAATAATAACTAGATCGATATGAATTTCTAGTGCGAACAACACTTTCAAATAGAAGGAAACCGGAAAATCCACAAAAATTAATCTTCGCATTACCGAGGTATCTTTTAAAACGCGATTATTATTCTGAACATTTAATTGGATTCAAATAAATTGATTGCACATTCTCAAAGTTATCATTGATTTATCATAACTTTTTTAGCACAACCTCATTTGAAGGTCATAATATACCGCATCGTTGTACTCGTCTTGACCTCGTCTACCACAATATGAAGTTAGGAATATACGATGCCATTTAAAAAACCATCGATCACCTTCAAAAGACCTTGAAGACAACAACAATCAGAAAATTTTTTATATCGTCATATTTGTCTCCTTGAACAGTACAACTTTTTCCTCTGTAACATTTTCTTCTATTTTCAATTCTAACGGAGATCTAAATATCTAACCTGAGTGTTTTGTTTCTCTGATTCTCGTGAGTCACGCGGTATATGAGATTTATCATTAACCCTTTCGTTGCGGGTGCCGTATATATCCGGCATCCACGCGACGACCTGTGTGTACGGGTGCCGTCTATATACGGCGACTTGCATAAAAAGTGTACATATAAGAGAATTTCAAGGTACCGTTGAAAGACATAATTGCGAACACCGAAGACTACCAACGTGCATTGTGCACACTTCTCGGCGCGGTGCCCCGTTCAGTGGCGTCAGTTCTACCGTATATCGAAAACATCGAAGATGTGATTTCTCTTACAAGCTCGTTTCGCATACCTTGTCTTCATTTCTGACGTTGCACTTTACTTGCGCCTGCCGCCGTAACTCCAGTATCTCGTCGGCGGTTAGTATCTTCTCCCGGAAATTTCCTTTCAAAGTCGCGTCGTCCGCGTTTCGTTTTCGTCTTTCCCCCAACTCGATCGCTTGTCTAGCGGTTATGATGCCGGAGATAGCGACGCCTGTTTTGCTGTGCAATATTTTGTCGGGGCTGTACTCCGGAGGAACTCCTTCCGAAGAATCTCCGGTCGCGCCTACCCAGCTGCCGCCGGTTTGCGTTTGTCCGATCACGTACTTGAAGTCACCCCGCCTGATTGCGGTATAGTTGTCGACGTCGTTAATGTTGATCACGATCTCTGACCTGGGACTCTGCCTGTTCGACACCAGAGCCGGCCAAAGATTGAACCCGTCGATGTGATCGAAGTGCTTTCTGTTCACTCCTGGGAAACTCGCGAACAAGCGATATCAATTACTCTAACGAAAATTTATAATATATAAATAACGAAATAAAATCGAGTACGTCACATATACAGTACCGAATAAAACTATTGGCACAGGCTGTGTCTTCGTACAAAATTCTCTGCAAATCTGTAAAGAATTCGATTCTCTATTTAATTTTTTTGTAAAATATAACTTTTTACCTTAAAGTTTAAATACACCATGAAGCATGAATTTCAAAAATAGTTAAAATAGAATAAAATAATAAAATACACATGAAGGTCCGATTTCAGCTGATCAGAAGTATTGAGACATTTACGATTTTACAATACAAATTTATTACAACGTTTGATTTAATATTCAGTATGAAATTTTTGGTTTTTTAACAGCTTTCAGACGACTAGGCATTGAATTTATTAATTTTTGTGATTTCTGGACCTATTTTTTGCTATTCGTCGAAGAGAGCATTTTTCATATCTTGCTTAAAATATGCCATGTTGTAATCCTTCTTCCTCATTTAGATCAACGGTACTAGATAGGATTTAGATCTGCGGGTTGTGGAGGACTCGTTAACATATGCGGTGTATTAAAAATAATCCATTGTCTAATAATATAAGCTGCACGTTTAGGGTCATCGGCTTACCGAAAATAATGAGCCTGTACTAAATTTAATTTTTCCGCAATTTTTAAACAATTTTGTTTTACGATATTTAAGTAAACATATTTGTCCATTACATTTTGAATAAAAGCAAGCTCTCCTACACCAGAATAGCTCATACACGTTCATACAATTACTCCACCATTCCCGTGTTCAACAGTTTTTTTCGTTAACGTTCTTTTCATCTAACTCAGTTGTACAGTATTTTATCGATAAATATCCCAAGTATCTGACCAGTAATTGTCCCAGAACTATCCCCACTACCGCGGGTATACCCCGTGAGGGGCTGAGAAACTCAAGAAGCCTCGGTAGCCGAGAAGTGTAACATAATACGGGTTGGGTATATCGGTGAAACCTCTTTATTTTTCATTATTTTTTTTATAGGACTTTCGATAATGATACTAACGAAAATGATACGAATATGTTGGTGAAAGTTCCATAAAAAAATAATAAAAAATAAAGAAGTTTTGTCATTGGATTAGTAGTGATCTCACACCGATATACTCGACTTCTCGACGACCGAGGCCTCTCGAGCTTCGCTGTTCTTTTCTACGTTCAGCAAAAGTCAAAGAATAGTATACCTGGCCCATAATTGTCCCTGACCGGACCCGTGGTTGGGACATTTATCGATAAAATACTGTATTTGGTTTTCGCAAAACTAAAATCTGTCCATCACATTGAAAAATATTAAATTTGCTTTCATCTCAAAACAGTAGTTTGTCCCCCCAGAATGTATTTTCGCGTACGTAATTAGTAGTGAACTCCAATTCTTTTAATTAATTTTGCTAATGCATGATTTTCGTGTTGCAACTCTTGACTCATCATTCTTCAAACTGTTACGGGGTGCATTTCCGTGTTAGATTCGTTTTTATTATTGCTGCTATTTCTGAGGATGTAGTTTTATGTATATTACCTTTTTTATTATACGGACTATCTTTCTTTTCTTTCGGTCTGTAAGCTTCTGAGGACGTCCACTGCGTATGGCATTTATTAGATCTTCTTCGCCAAGAGATCGTTTAATCACAGTTCTCATGATAAAAAGATTTCTGTTAATATTGTTTTCTATTTCCGAATGAGATTTGCCTTGTTCATATAAAAATACAATCTTTCTTTCAGCCACTAGTGTTTCTTTCTTTTTATTTCCCATTACTCACGTTTTTCTTTTTTTCTGCAAAATATTCTTACTAATTTTAAACAATGACGCTTACAAGGGAACATATTCAGATGCGAAAATTCGATTTTGGTGAAACTTATGGGAGCTTATAGTTCTTTGAAAAATATCTGACACGTGTTTTTTTTATCGGCAACCATCCACTTTGAAGGGGTGAAAACAGCCCTCAAAGTTGGGGGTCAAAAACATATTTTTTGAGATATCTCGGAAACCAGAGGTCGAAAAAATTTGAATTTTTTTAAATTGTGTGTTTTTCAATGGAAAATGTAGTCTCGCAAGAAAATTTTAACAAAAGTTTTTTGTTTAAACAACATATTAAAAATTTGATTTTTTTTGCAGTTTCTCTTATTTATTGTTAGTTCATTTTAATGTAAACTTGGGTGTGTGATCATTGATCCAAAATAGGGGATACATGTTTCAGGATTTTCTTTATTTTTGCCATTTAACAATAATTATGCATAATGGAGGTTAGTCTTGCACCTGACGTGCGTAGGAAGGAATTCTGGCTTGTTTTATCGAAATATAAGCATTTAATATAAACGTGTATAGTATTTTAAACAATACCACTGGGTTATGTGACGTTTATTGTTTTATTAGTAGCTAAAAAAGGTAGCGCAGTTAGCAGCGTGGCTACGTTTCGAAATTCATGTACCCTGCTTCTCTCTGTACCTATCAATCAGGTCTATAATAATGTGTGCCAGTTCAATTTCCTTCCCATTCGTGGGTGTTCCCTCGTTGTTATTACTGTTATATGTTTCCTATCAAAATGTTTATAACGTTCGTCGGATTGACCTTCATGTTTGTAAAAACGAATCTAACACTAAAAATAAACAATCAACAAAAGTAAAATTAATATAATTATCCAATGTTACTTTGATTATCACCAGAAATTATTTGGTTTATTTGGCACTGTTTTAAAAATCCGAAAGAAGTAGCTTCAACTTCTTAATATGCACGTTGCTTTACAAACCGTAATGCAGAAAGACTAATAGCACACGTAGCAAAGTGTCCATATTTATACATTCTTAAGCTGCTTTACGTTTCCCCCTCCCTCACCCTAACAACCAATAGATTATATAAATATATTAATTTTATTAATAAATAAATTATATTAATTTTACTTTTGTATAACGAGGGAACACCCACGAATGGGAAGGAAATTGAACTGGCACACATTATTATAGATCTGATTGATAGGTACAGAGATGCAGGGTACATGAATTTCGAAACGTAGCCACGCTGCTAGCTGCGCCACCTTCTTTAGCTGCTAATCAAACAATAAACGACACATAACCCAGTGGTATTGTTTAAAATACTATACACGTTTATATTAAATGCTTATATTTCGATAAAACAAGCCAGAATTCCTTCCTACGCACGCCAGGTGCAAGACTAACCTCCATTATGCATAATTATTGTTAAATGGCAAAAATAAAGAAAATCCTGAAACATGTATCCCCTATTTTGGATCAATGATCACACACCCAAGTTTACATTAAAATGAACTAATAATAAATAAGAGAAACTGCAAAAAAAAATCAAATTTTTTCGACATCTGATTTCCGAGATATCTCAAAAAATATGGTTTTGACCCTCAACTTTGAGGGCTGTTTTCACCCCTTCAAAGCGGATGGTTGCCGATAAAAAAAACACGTGTCAGATATTTTTCAAAGAACTATAAGTTCCCATAAGTTTCATCAAAATCGGATTTTCGCATCTGAATATGTTCCCTTGTCAGTTTGAATGGAGGAACTCCCGCGATATAACGGGTGTGTCAATATTGAAAATATTTGGACTAATATACACATATACTTGACTCCAAATAAGAAGGAACCTGGTAAAGGACGAATTTAAGACTTTTCTGCGCATACGACACGAACGGAACTCGTTCATTGACTAATCCCCTACTCGCGCTCCTACGACTAATGCCATTGTTGATAATATCGTGTATTCGTAGCGTTCAGAAAGATATTATGATGTGACATGACGGATCATATGCAAATAAATACCGCATCAGAGAAATGAGAAAGAGATGAAGACGATACAAACGAGGAATGTTTAGGTGAGGATTCAATGATTCTAATTCTGACGTCAAACCGGTTTGAGAGGTTAAGACGATGATACAAATCACAAATTACTTGTCACGTATTCATGACGTTGAGGATGATCGACTGGGGGAGCAACAAGACTACCACGCAATGAGATACGCGAAATAAGTTTCTATTTGGAGCCAAATGTGCCATTACTTTTGTTCCGTTGAAAACGGAACTTTATATGTATTTTATTATTTTCCTCTAATATAAGTTATAATTTATAATCATCTTTAAAATTCATGATTCATGGTACACTTAAACTTTGAGGACAAAAGTTATACTTAACAAAATTATTGGTAAATATTTACATTAGGGGCTTCCTCACCGATTTTGATGACGTTGAAATATGTTGCCAAGGTCATCATTCTGAACAACTTTTTCCTATACATGTTACCGCCGCTCAGCTTTAGTTTCCGAGATATTCGCAAAAAAGTTTTAACATCTCGAAAAGTGATCGGAGCAGGTCTGGGTTAGATTTGAAATTGTGGCCGCCGATAACGCGGCCACGGTCACAACTTAAAACAACTTCAATCAGTTGAGACCCACTGTCTTGTCTGTTTATGTTTACGAACTGAAACGTGAAATGAATCGTGTCGAACGCGAACTCATTTCATTGTCAGCTGTGTTAGCATACATAGTATTAAGCATGAAACTATACGAATTCTTGGATAACTGCAACAATCAAGAAAATATATAATGACCCAGTATATAAATATATAAATAATATATAAATAACCCAGTCCTAACCCAGACCTAACCCAGACCTACTCCGATCACTTTTTGAGATGTTGAGACTTTTTTGCGAATATCTCGGTAACTAAAGCTGAGCGGCGGTAACATGTATAGGAAAAAGTTGTTCAAAATGATGACCTTGACAACATATTTCAATGTCATCAAAATCGGTGAGGAAGCCCCTAATGTAAATAATTACCAAAATATTAAACATTCTTTACCAAAGAATTTTATACGAACATCCAGTTTGTGTGAATATTTTTGTTTGGCACTAAATGCGATGCTGGCCAACGAATCTGTTAAGTAATAGAGTTCTACATGCTAGTAAGACTACGTTCGTTTGGCCTACGTAGTTGAACGAAATACATAATAATTTAATGCGTTTCTCGGGAATTATTGTTTGAAAGAACATTGTTAAGCTTCTTTTTGCTAAAGTACAGTCAATAAGAGTTCTAATAGGCATCGGTCAAGTAAAATGTTAATGTTGCCGATTTATTTAATAATTTATCAACTAACCAACCGCAGACAACAACGTAGGAAGCCAGTCGGACATGAACATCAACTGATTCGAGACTCTTTTCGATGTTTTGATCAAAGGACTCCAAATGGCTGCCACTCCTCGTGTCCCTCCTTCCCACGGACTGTCCTTCATCTGTGCAATAATCGAAAGTTCAGCTTTGCAGTCTGTATACAATGCTTTGCTGTAAAAATTGATTTTTACGCCTCGAAGTGGATAATTGCTGCCCTGATTGCTCAGTAAACCTTCGGTCGGTGCTCCGTTGTCACTCATGAATAACACAATGCTGTTTTCTAACATTCCACGGGTCCTTAAAGCGTCCATCACTTCGCCGACACTCTGGTCTAATTTTGACACAACGGCTACAAACAGACAGTATATCTTTCATGACTTGACTGCGGATCTTAATGTAAAATAAAAATGTTCTGTGTGAATTGTAAGGTATTGGAGCTAAATAAAAATTCTATTCTTCCTTCAAGAATTTCAGCTGGTGGTATTACATCGACAGTTTCAAATTCTCTTAACCCCTTGCCATACCATTTTCTTTACGGCTACAATAATTATAACGTCTTCATCTCCAAAAATGTCACAGAGGAGGAAAGAAAATTTAGTTTTTTGCATGACTACATTTACTTCAATGCTTAAATATTGATTACACAAAAGTAAAATTTTATTTCGTCTGAAAAGAAAGGTGTAACTTTCATCTTTGTTAGACTTTATTTAAAATCTTCATCACGAGTCTGACTCGTCAAAATACGACAAGGGGTTAATGCTTTTAGTGTTTTACATTTCACCAACTAAAGTGACTATTTATCATGAGTATCGAGATTTTTCTAACAAGTTTTGTCTATTATGGATTTCGTTTGTTATTACTTCAATTTCAATAGCATTGAATTACTCGTATAACCCTCGAGTAGTCTTTCAAAGAGAACCATAAAAGTGCAATAACTCAATTTATTTAAAGCTATTCTTACCGACTTACAATTGATTTTCTCTTGCGGAGGCATCGGCAGACCAGTTAAGCGTTAAAACGGAAAATATTCGTTTAGTATAATAATAAATAGCTGGTCTCTATCCGTTGAAGTATTAGGTCGTCCCATAAGTTCGTGCCGTTTACTGTTTTACTATTTCAATTAATATTTGAAACGTACTTTCAAAATCAACGAAAAAATATAACCACCTTCTCTACAACATCTTCCCACTTTTTTGGTAAAGATATTATACCGTCACTATAAAATTTTTGTGGTTTTTCATTAAAATACTTTTCAATCCGCGGCACGAACTTATGAGAAAACCTAATAGATTAAAAGACAGAAGTGGAAATTGTCGAGTAACTTTTTGCTCGTGGTGCAAGTTTGCTTGTGCAAGTGTTACTGTCTCATATTAGGTGTCTTATAATCTAGCGCACGTAGCAGATAGTTACCAGCTTGAATCCTTCTTTCAGGATCTGCAATATATGCGAACTTGGCAATTTCTTCGTCGGGAGCGCGCAGCAGCTGATTTTGATTCCCTTTGTGGGGTGCCAGATGAGCCAGGTACAGGAACATCGGTTGATTCGTGTCGTGTTCCTTGATTAATCTCACCGCCTCATTCGTGAAAAGATCAGTCGCGTATTGTCCCATAGTGTCCCAGGCGACGGAAAGATTTCGTCGCATGTCGAAACCACGAAAATCCCCAAATTGTTCGCTCTGTGGAACACTCCAATTAGGAAATTGTTGATCCAATTTCAACGGCACACGTGACAGAGCGTATTAACCCTCCTGTTCATAACCGGATACAGTAAAACCTCGCACGTTGCACGTGACGGGACCGGAAATGCAAGCAAAAACAGATTTCGTGTGCAACGAGACCAATCGCGCGAACTGTTTTTCCACTTTCCCACTTCGCATTTCCACACTGGTTCTTATACAGGGTGGGGCAATATCTTTGTCCACCTTGAATATTTCCGTTAATTGTAATAATATGAGAAAATGATATATATAAAAGTTGCACGGTATAGAGGGGGAAATATTGTGATGTAGAAATTTTTTATGTGCGTGAAGACATTTCGGAGAGTTTGAGGTCTCCTTGATTTCTTTAAATGAAAAGACCTACTTTTTGAATCATGAATCGACAGAGTATCAAATTCTGCGTAAAAATGTATTGGACCTCTATATGTCCTAATG
Organism: Sphecodes monilicornis; assembly: GCA_913789915.3. Classification (NCBI taxonomy): domain Eukaryota; kingdom Metazoa; phylum Arthropoda; class Insecta; order Hymenoptera; family Halictidae; genus Sphecodes; species Sphecodes monilicornis. Next base: position 28,077,614 of record OU565284.1, read on the forward strand.
TAATAGTTAATGACATATTATCGAAATAATTTTCCATATGTTCTCACCATATTCAAGTTGAGGGACATCAGTTCGATAAACTTCCAGACACATAACAGTGATGCCAGATCGGTTAAATCCAGGGGAATACTATTTACCACCTCTCTAGTGACCAGAGTAATATGTGACACGTTGCGCGGCACGTCACGTGACCAATCTACTACGGTCTTAGTGGGGGACGTTGGAGTGTGCTCAGGTAGTGGAATGGGATAGAGGAAGGGGAAAAGGAGGAGAGGAAAATCCACCCAGTTTTGTGTGTTTCTGTCATCAGTGGCACACAGTGGGTACGTATGGAAAATAATATCTCGTTAACTATTACATTAGAACATATGGAGGTCAAATACATTATTACGCAGAATTTGGTACTCTATCAATTCATGATGCAAAAAGTAGGTCTTTTCATTTAAAGAAATCAAGGAGACCTCGAAATCTCCGAAATGTCTTCACGCACATAAAAAATTTCTACATCGCAACATTTCCCCCTCTATACCGTGCAACTTTTGTATATATCATTTTCTCATACTATTACAAGTAACGGGAATGTTTAAGGTGGACAAAGTTATTGTCCCACACTGTATATATGTATGGGTCAAACATTGTTTGAGATTTTTTTTGATATTTTATGTAATTCCCAAGCATAACTGTATTTCTGTGTTATTTAACTGTGCTACTTCAAAAATACATACAAAATCTTTAAAGCGCATAGCTGGATAAGATGGTCAAAAATGCCCTTGAGCCAAATTAAAAGGCTAATCGACTATTCGATAGGGTACCAAGAAAAACCATGTGTAAAATTTTAACCCTACTTACATCTAAATTGGGAGGATAGTTCTGAGGTAAAATGAAAAGATTCGGTTTTGGCCTATTTAGTCATACGCAAAACGTTTGTCTTTCTCAAACATTTTTCTTGAAAATGGCTAACTTAGACCAAAAATAATCTCCAATATGTGAATTCACATTTTTCAAATTAAAGATATAATATTGAATAATCTATTTGCATAAGTTGCAGGGTAAACATTAAAGAACAATATCCTCTCTTAAATAAATTAAGAAACAGATGAACAGAAATAAACTATGGAAATAATCAAAGAATAATAAGGATTAATTTCGCAAATATACAGGAAATAAATAGGTATCTAATATTGGTTCACGTAACTTGAATAAACGAGTGTAAATGGAAAAGTGTTTGCATTTTCGAGAAAAATGTTTGAAACAAAAATAACATCCATTAAAAATAACGACATTCGGTTTAAAAATCCTATTTCTGGTTAGTACCGGAAATTGCAACTACCACCATTCGGTAGAACGTACTTGAATTAGTTACTAACATTTGTTTAGTTTTAAATAAAAATCACTCTCTACAATTTGAATAGGGGTGGGCGGGTAGTCTAGGTCACGCTGTATATACTGTAATTAATTCAGATATTTGAGTACAACATTCAGGTTGTCAAAGATTGTAAACCTCAAAAAAAAATCGGAAAAATGTTGATTTCGCATTGAAGTTCAAGAGCGACATCATTTATGTTTTTACAGTTTTTCCAATTTTTTGGTCAGGAGCGCCGTGGCAAAAAACAATAAAAATCGCTTTTCTCGACGTTTTTCCCGTAAAAAACTGATGTAATATTAAAGTTTTTACATTTTATGTATTCTGTATGTGTATTAAAGGTTTTTAAATCCGTTCAGATCCTTGTTATTTGACTCATTCCTGATCGATTTATATATTTACAGTTGGAAAAGTTGTTTCTCAATAAACAGAAATCGATTTCAAATTTAGTAACGCGCGTTTCATAATCACGGTGCCCACATAAAAGTGAATCGTAACTGACGTATAATTTAACAATAATACTATACGAAAGTATTGTGAAATGCAATTAAATCAATAAAAAAGCGCTGTTACTAAATATATGCAATTTATTAATAAATAGAAGATAGAAGTAACAGTACGAATATAGTAAACTACATATTTTATGATTTTTTGGGAATGTTCAACCTAAACAAGTTTGTTGCAATTTTTGCAAGCTTCGTGGGTTTTTCTCCGCATTATAGAACTGCCGTTATTGTAACAAATATAACACGATCCTATTACTTTTATTCTTCCCGATGAATCATGTGACAGTGAAGTAATTTAAGGAGTGGATGGTATTCTATTTATTAGTTGGGAGGATTTATGTGACGTAGATTCAATAGCAAGTTTCGTCGAGAAATGTCTTTATAATTTGTAGATTTGTAGTTTTTATTGTTTATAAAGTCTTTGTCGTCGATCTGCGACGTACAGTCTCCTATTCCTACACTATGTTGCTAAAATATATTTACTTCAAAGAATACAACGTGCAGTTGTTTCAGACGAAAAGAGAAAGTTGAAATCAGATGAAGAATTTTAAGTACAGTAGGCCCTCGACTTTCGCACATAATTGGTTCCTGAAAGTGTGTGCGAATATTGAATGTTCGAAAGTAGAGGGATGTAAAAAAATATGCACCAAAAACTGTGTTTTAAAGTATTTATCTATCAATATGTATACATAATGAAGTTAAAGAGTGCTTTCGGGTGTTTCCTTTATAAAGTTGTCAAGAATTAGTTGAATACCACCCATTTTTATCTTTTCTTGATAAAGATTTCTACAACATGCTGTGTCTTTCTCAATTGCCCTACGTACTTGAGATGCAAGTACATACAAGATACGCCCTAATGCAAGACTGAAACTGTTTCGTTCTCTTGATCCGAACAACATTGTAATCTGATGGCTAGTCTGATGTCCCCTGAGAGGGGACATCCGATCGCAGAGGATTAAACAGTTGAATCTTTAAAAATGTGCGAAAGTAGAATGTGCGAAAGTCGAGGTCCGCCTGTAATGGTTATTGGTATCCCGGTCATGAAACAGTGCGAAATTTTTCGGTTATGAACAAGAGGGTTGAACACGCGGGTTCGAAGATTTCTTAGACAGTTACCGGTTCTTGGGTAACGTGCGTGAAATAGTCCTGGAGACCGTTCCAATAGCCGAAATGGGTATCGAAACCGCGAAACGTAGGAGTATATGTCTTTCTATAAAATCCCAGGTGCCATTTACCAACCGCGTGAGTCCTATAGCCTGCTTCTCTTAAGTACTGTAAAGAGATCATTGACTTGTATATCATATTCGTTAGGCCTTCGGCCAGAATATAACTGGAACCTTCAAATAGTCGAAATTGGAGTTTTCCTTGAAAAGAACTTGTGGTAAATACAGACACTAGTTTTACCTCGGCCTTCCATTGCTTGTCAGGAAGAACTAAACATTTTCAGGAATTTTTACGAGTTATTACAGTGGAAGAGGGGGAAATGTAAAGTAGATTACCCACTCCATCTATAATACAAAATGTATATAAATATGTGCACTTCGCTTCGCGTACTGTTAGTCATTCTACATTACGGTTGGAGCTGGGTGGCAGAAAATAGTTGCTGACAATAATTAATCAAAGTAAATATACGATAATCATATTACTTTTACTTTTCCTGTTTGTCTGATTTTTATCGTTCAAAATACTATAAACGTTTATACTAAATGCTTATACTTCTACAAAACAAGTTAGCAAAAAACAAAAAACCCTAAAACATAAATAAGAGAAATTGCAAAAAAATCGAATTTTCAATATGTTGTTAAAACAAATAACATTTGTTAAAATTTTCCTGCACAACTCAATTTCCTATTCAAAAACATACAATTTAAAGATAAATTTAATTTTTCGACTTCTGGTTTCCGAGATATCTCAAAAATGTGGTTTTGACCACGAACGGTGATTGTTGTTTTCACCTCCTCAATTTGGATGGTTGTTAATAAAAAAAACACGTGTCAAATATTTTTCGAAGAACTATGTGTCGCATAAGTTTCATCAAAATCGGCATATGTAACGTGAATATGTTCCCTTGTAAGTAAGTTATACAAGGTGTTCGACTACAGGTGGGAGAAAATTTAAGGCTGGTTCTCCATAACAATATAAGTCGAAAATGAAGAACAAGAAAATTGCGAAAATTCATTTGCGACTTACATTGTCATAGAGAACCATACCTTAAATTTTCTCCCACCTGTAGTCGAACACCCTGTATACATGCACAATGCACATAGTTCCATCGAAATCGATCAAGGTTGCTATGACATGATTGAAAATAGTAAAAATTGTAAAAACTGAGATTTATCTCGGTCGAATCGATTTTGATGAAACATTGTGCATGTATATAATTTATTTAGATTTTCGAAAGGCATGTTTTAAATGTTCGCTATAGGCACCGATAAAAAAATTTAAAAATCGTAACCTTCATTTATTTCATCATACTTGCGACCAATAGCAATTTTCTAACAAAATTATTTACACATTATCTGGAAAACTAATTCTTCTAACATTTCAAAAAGAAAACTCAAGCCGTTTGGTCCAATTTTAAAAAAGTTATTCGTTTTTAAAGGGTATAGAAATACTTCTTACACTCTCTGTATGTTAAGTTAATCTATATTATAATATGTATAACATTTACAGTAATGAATATACACCACACAAAATTGACCACAACAGACAAAGAGACATAAGCACAGCTAGAATATTTTAAGATTATTTCATATAAAGTCACAGGAGTTTAGGGGTCGGCAATGTTTCGATCATAATTCATTGTCTCATTAGTTTTGTGGAATAATGTATTTATTAAACACAATCGGTATAAAGATTTAATTACACTGTCCAACACTAAATTTGTTTCCTAATAACTGTTTGGCGGTTCTTATAGAGTTTTTTGCGCTGATTCCGAATCTGCCCTTACTTTTTCGCCTATACGTACAGTTTTTGAGAAACATGACTTTTAAAAAAAAACTATTTTTCAAATTTAAACAAATATTGTGATGTTATTATAAAAGATATTGAATTGTTCTTTGCAGCAAAAGATTCTGTAGACTTTTCTGAATACAGTGATATCCAATAATAACTGTATTCAGGAAAGTCTACAGAATCTTTTGCTGCGAAGAATAATTCAATGTCTTTTATAATAACATCACAATATTTGTTTAAAGTTGAAAAATAGGTTTTCTTTTCAAAGTCATGTTTCTCAAAAACTGTGCGTGTAGGCGAAAAAGTAAGGGCAGATTCGGAATCAGCGCAAAAACTCTATAAGAACCACGCAACAGTTATTAGGAAACATAAAAAAAGTTGAAATTTGTAGGACAGTGTTATCAATCCACGTTTTTGACAACCTAGATGCCCATTAGACGCTAAACCTCGAACAAAATTCGATTCCTCTGTAACGAATGTTGACTCGTTAGAGTAAACGTAGAGACACGATAGTTATAAATTTTCTTTGTCTATTAGGAAGTTATTGGCAAAATGTTGAAGTTCAAACACCTACCTGAGGTAACAGTTTCTCGTTCAAAGGCAGTCCCCGCGGCTCAGCCGGAAAAATAACAGAATGTTGCATGCCAAGGTGAATAGGATTTTTCCCAGTCATTAGTGCGGTTCTACTTGGTGTGCACAATGCAGGCACGTAATGACTGTTTAAGATGATCCCGTTATATGCGAGAGCGTCGATGTTTGGCGTAGGAATCTGATCTGATCCGTGGAAGCTCACGTCGTTCCATCCCTGAAATATGAGATCATATTCCAATCTTTGGCGTACGGTCGCGCGAAATTTGAACTTTCTCAGTAATTACAGTGAATCATAAAGTTATGTCCACACTAAAGCATCATCTAGTTAATTTTTGTCGCCTCCTGTTGGAAAATCTCGAACATGGAACAATAATGGGAGATCCTGGTGCAGACGATAAAAAATATCGATTTTTTTGCTTTAATCAGCAATAGTACATCTGTAGGATATATTCCGAAAATTATAATTCGAAATTCAAAGCTTTAATAAACTCGAATGAATGAACTTATTGTGCGGTATGATGACACCAGTATAGGACTAATTGTAAGCAAAAGCGTATACGTGCTTATAATACGGCATGTTAATAACGGTGCCAAAACGGTATTCGATAAATTGTGTAACAGAACAGAGCAACAAGAAAAAGAAGAAAAGGAAAATCGATTAACGAAAATGGCTGAAAGCATCAAAAAATTTCCTTTTTCTCCGCTTTTCTAAATAGAAAACATTAAACGCGTTTGTCTCGAAACTACTTTCCTAGAGTTGGCGGGCAAGATAACTCCAAAACTATTGAACCAATCAAGCTGAAATTTTACGCACATAGAGTTTATTATATTCTCTAGTAGATGAACCAACAAAATAACTACATTAATGAACCAAAAAGCTTCTTCTGTACAGATGAAGGTTAATTTTTTTGGTGAAAATCGTATTTTTTTTACAAAGTGTTGCCATTTCGTTAATTTGTAGGTTTTTTAGATTTTTTGAGATTCATCGACAAACTCTGTTCATACAGAATAAGAATATTTTTTCATTTTTTCGTTTCAGACTAATACAAAAGGAGCTAGAGCATCCGCCCATAAACGCTTTTGGTGCCGAGGTCCCACCTGCATACTGTTATATCTTTACTGTTATAACTTAAAACTTTTATTACAAAAAATTACTAAAATTCGCAATAAATTTTAGTATATTACACCATGATCCCCCCTTAACTAATAGTTTCTCGTTGTTGCTTCAGTGTAACAGTAATATAAAGCTCACCATGTCATCGGCGAGAATAATGACGATATGAGGTTTCCTATTTCGGTCGCGGCCAAATTCGTTGTTTTCGATGCCCGCATCTTCGTTTTTCAATTTCACTGTCGACGGAATATTTGTTTCTGCCGTTAACTTTGACACGAATGACGAGAAGAAGAATGCCACTACACTTGTCACCAAAAACTCTGACAGTATCATCAGCGTCAACGTCTTCGATATCAACGAGACATTCATCTCAAAAATAACTGCAAGAATGAAGAGAAAATATTAAGTGAAAGGAAGGATTGAAAGAAATTGTATTACAGAATAATGATGCAATAAAATGGTAGACAGTTCTACATGAAAAAGTAGATCGAATATATTCAAAAATGGATTTTCGTACGGGATTTTGTTTCCGAGGAAATCAAGTTTGAATATTCAGTGGATGTGCGTGCCGTTGAATAGAACTCGAATAATATGGTTTTCCACTTCACACCATTTCTATTATATTTATTGTAAGTACGATAAATATTCAACTTCAATATTCTCGGAAGCGGCCGCGAAAAATGTAATTTGAAATCACGACGAACGATCGGACGCACGAGTTTACCTTCCATTCAATATAATTCTCTAGAGAAGACAAAAGGTCCCGTAAAAGATAATAAGGTAATTATATAGAAAAGGTCTGCGTACTCCGATTTTGATGAAATTTTAATATGTTATGAAGCAACACATTCTGAACAACTTTTTCCTTTTCCAATATAGGGGGGTAGCTTTTAGTTTTCGAGATATTTGCAAAAAACTATCGGTAATGTTAATTTCATAACGAAAAGCTTTTTAGAAACACTGTGTGGGTGTGTGTGGTATTTTCGCTTCTCATCTCCGCAACGTGTTTACAAACAAAAAATAAACAGATGCGGCCCGAAAATCCAGGAAATGGAATAACAGAAGAAACAAGCAGAATTAACTCCTGTAGATAACACTGATCATACATAGATAGGCTGAGCTTTCAATTTTCAAAGACATTTCCTGGATTTTCAGGCCGCATCTGCTTATTTTTTGTTTGTATCCACGTTGTGGAGATGAGAAGCGACAATACCACACACACACACACACACACACACACACACACACACACACATCTAGTGTTTCACACGCACCCAGTGTTTCTAAAAAGAAGCTTTCCGTTATGAAATTTACATTACCGATAGCTTTTTGCAAATATCTCGAAAACTAAAAGCGCCCGCCCTATATTGGAAAAGGAAAAAGTTGTTCAAAACGTCGAAAACTATAATATATTAAAATTTCATCAAAATCGGAGTACGCAGACCTTTTCTATATAATTACCGATAATAATTTACAGAAAATAAATCTTCGAGAAATTAAAGATTATCAAATCGGGGAGTGTTCTAATCAATTTTTCAACAGCAAATTCTATTCGTGAACCGATAAGTTGTCTTGTGCAAAATAGTCTACTTAGTTTAGAAGAAAAACTTTTAAGCTTCTTTTAGATACAGTGGATCCAACAAGTATTTGAACTCTAAATACCCGATTCTCGAAAAATTGGCGATATTTAAACTGCAATAATTTTGTAAAAAATAATCATACGAGAATAAATCTGGAGTCATTTTAAAGTTAGAAGTTTTTAGTTTCATAATCCATCGTTTAATTATTCAAAGAATTTTTTTCATCATGTAGCTGGCGAGAAACCGAAGACGCATTTTTTCTCGAAAATACTATTCATTCAAACGTCTGTGAAAGCTTTCAAAAATTATTTTCTTCGTTGAAACTATCACAGGTTTAAAGATTGAAGCTTCTTCTTTACAACGTTATCTTAAAACTTGATGTACGATCTTTTTAGTTGTATTATCGAGCTTTGAATGAGACTGTGCTGCCAACTTTGCAGTAGTATAAGTTACACCATGAGGCATAACGTGACTGAACTTATTCCACGTTTTTGTTCCATAAAACAGTGAGAAAATATCATACATCAATTTTTAAGGAGTCGTTGTGAATAGAAGGATTCAGTCTTCAACCCTACGGCAGTGTCATTTACAAGAAGATATTTTGAAAATTTTTGATAACCTTTGATATTGCAGCATTTCTAGGAAAAATAGGTTTTCGGTTTAGCACTTGCTGTAGCATGTAAAAATATGTTAGAAGGAAATGAACAATGTTTTGTGAAAATAGAAGCTTCAAGCTTTAGAACGAGTCCAGGCTTATAGCCGTACTGTTTGTTTGTATGAAATTGTCACAATTTAAATATAGTTAATTTTTCGAGTGTGGGAAATGTAGTGTTTAAATACTTCTTCAATTCACTGTATAATACGGTCTTTGACAAAAGGTATTAACACTTTACCTACCAGAAGCCTATTAATAGTCCTTTTAACACGTTGATTGTCAACTCAGCGTCCACAAAAATTGGGCAAAATCAAAGGAATTTATCTAATAAGACAATAACTGAGAAGTCAAGATTTACGACATTAATTACTTTCGCAATCCTTGTACTTTTCAGAGACCATAATCAAAAGCACACTCTACCTGTCAACGCAAGAATTAATATTTAAGTCAAAGAAATAATCCCGTTATCCACATATAGGTGATATAACACATCAATAATTTTGTTTTAATTAATATTTTTAGAAAAAGTTGTTACATTATATTGATTATAAAAATTTGTTGAATTACAAATGAAATTACTGTCGCTTTTGTACAATTTACTGATCAGCATAAACTGTTGATTTTTCGCTAAAGAAAGCTATTACAAAATTGCCGGTAAGTAAAGTGTTAATACGCTCTCGGTGAGTAAAGCTTTACCTAACCGCCACACCGGTGATTATTTCGAAGGGTCAAAGAGCGTTGCGAACAGAGTGAATAGGCGCGTCGTTTTTCTTCACGTAAAAGTTGTTCTTACGTCGATAGTAAAGGGGATGAAAGATCGGCGATGATGAAAGGTATCTTGTTATTAGCAGGAAGACGTCCATTTTTTGCGCTTACGTCCGTGGACCATCTTCCCGGTGAATACGGCGAAAGAGATCAGTTGTCCATAGCTCGTCTTTTGAAACGCGAGAACCGACTGACTCGGGAAACTTGAGATGTCTTGGTTTATTATCACTTTGGATTTTTGCACGAGAGGGGAAACGCGCGGAGTAAAGGGAGGATTTGGAGCATAACGAAAGTACTCCTTCTCTGGGGGAGGAAAAAGGAGGTGGGAGAGAACGGTGGGAAAACTTCGAGCAATATCAGCGGTTTCAAGTAGCACACACGAGAAGAATCATCCTTACAGATCCAGAATCGGTAAACATTCATATCGCCCCGTGGGAGGAGCACATTTTGGATGAAAAGATACTTAATGTTGTACTCGATCACTGAGAAATCGAAATATCGCTAGGTAGTATTGCTGACAGAGAATGTCGAAAAAGTAGCTTTTTTACATGAAAGTTTACAGTAAATAATTATACTTATTACTTATTTGTGCACTATTCCTATTCCATATATTCTAAATAGTATAATTTGATAAGAATAAAATAAATAAGTGAAAAGTAAAATAACATAATTTGCCGAAAACACTTAGAATAAAAAATCCGAAACTATGAATGTATTAATTGAAACGAATATACCTAAATGGTTAGTGGAATCTCGGAATTTTCGGAAATCCCGATTATTTCGGGAATCCTGATGATTTCGGGAATCTCGATGATTTCGGGAATCCCGATGCATTCGAGAATCCCGATGCATTCGAGAATCCCGATGATTTCGGGAATCCCGATTCATTCGAGAATCCCGACTTTTTCGGGAATCCCGATAAATTCGAGAATCTCGAAATTTTCGGGAACCCTTCCTGATCCCGAAAAAATTCTGTGTTCCCGACCCGACCCGATATTTCGGGATCTCGCACATCCATACTAAATAATATACTGAAGCATGCGAACCCGACGGATCTTAAAACTTGGTATTCTCGAAAACGAAGCGTAAAACGAAAAAATATTATTCCTTTTTCGTTTGACTTACTTCTGCATGTAGAATTACCACCCGGCCGGTTGTGCCACGATATTTGATACACCCTGTATTAATATGTAAGTAGCATAACATTTGTTTACTCTTTCTAGAAGTGACGAGAATTAATTGACCTAACCGTGCTGAACAGTGCAGCTGTTTGTCAAATATGATTTGAATAATCAGACGGGGACGTAAATAAAATTTGCCAGCGACAGTCGATTCCGCGCGGACAATTAAACTTCCAATCGCAGAGCTGACGCGATTTTCATAAACGGATCGTCCTGGAAATCGGTTCGCTAATTGCCATTGATTTGCTCGGTTTGTACCGCCTGTCACGTACCTTCCATACCATAATTCCACAGGAGACGACTCGTTGTTCCTCTATACAATTCATTCCGGCTATTCAATATTGCACAACTCGTGAGAAATGGGAACGGTAATTATATAAGAATTATGTAGCCTTAGAATTGAAAGCTCGTTACTCTGTAGAAACGAAAATTCATTTCTGAAATAACGATAGTCTATGACAGGCATGTCCAGAAGTAGCTCACTTGGACGCAAATTCGAGGGAGACGCCTGGAGTCCCGGTTTTCATTCCAGTGTCATTGTGTTCTATGAAGTCTTATGATTAAGATACAAGAAAAATTTGTTTCTACCTTGTCCAACTCCGTATTTTGTAGTTGATCTATGAAGAAATGACGATCGACAATCGCAGCTTTTCTCGCATGCCTGCATGTTTGCATTCGCTATATCTCCGTAAAGTAAGTACTTACTAAGGAATTATTTGAAGGAATTGTTATAGTATTCTGTAGATCAGGGGTTCTCAACCTTTTTCCTACATCGATCCCTTTTAAAAGAATGATTTTCTTCATCGAAAATCTTATATTTTTTTTGTATATTGTACAGCATACAATATAATCATAATACTAATAATTGCACATAAAAAACTTAAAGATAACAATTTGACTAAGAATATGAACAAAAAATTAGAAAAAATTGGTTTATTAGATTTACGTTTTATTATTCTTGTACTATTTTCATTTTTAATTTTACAGATATAAACAAATCTATATTCTATTTATACATATTAAAACGGCTATTATTATCTAATAATTACATTCCTTAAAAATTAAATAAAATTTTAAAACAGAAACATTTATCATCGACCCCTAATAGACCCTTGGAGTACTATAGACGCTATAGACCCTTTTCAAACTTCCATCGACCCCCAAGGGGTCCGTCTGGGCTCCGTTGGGAACCCCTGCTTTAGATAGATCTTTGTCACTATTTTTTTATTGTATTTAGTTGAATCAATCATAGTATAGTATTTACGCTGGAAATTGGAAAAAATTATATTTGTATGTATATCACTTAATATAGATATTTAATTTTAGTGATGAAGAATACATACATATGAGCATGTACAGGATGTATAAAAATTATATGTCATGACTACCATAGCGGGATTCTGTGTTTCTTGATCGGTGGAGATTTATTAAAAAAATGGTCTGCAAAATTGACCTCGACCCCTTTTTCAAGGTGAAGAAATAATAAATTTATCAGTGAATTGTGTTCGATAAATTAATGCGCGCGAATATTCATGCATTAAAAGTTATTCAATATCTCGAGTACCATTACATATTTTTGCTAAAAAATAAGATGGTAGATGATCAAGGGGATGCTTGTCGACATAGTTGGCAAAAGGAATTGTTATAAATATTGTACAGCCAGAAATAATACATTTATCAATAATTATTATCACGGCGATCGAAATCTACCGAAATCAGTTGAGGTGGGGAACGTTGCGCTTCGCTGCGCGTTGCGCATCACTGCTTACCTAAGCCTGCGGAGCGCGCTCAGTCAGTCAGTCGGGCCGGGCCCTCCGGCAGGAGCGGACGGGCTCCGCGACCAGGAAGGTCTTCGGCTACCTTGGGCTGACCAGGGGTCCTCCAGAGCCTCCCAGGGTTATCCTTGCCTACCTTCGGCGGGCTTAGGGTTGACCAAGGGTCCTCCACCAGTGGCCTACCATGAGGTTGACCAGTGGTCACCCAGAGCTACCCTAGCCTACCCCTGCTTACCTTCAACTGGCTTAGGGTTGACCATGGGTCCTCCAGCAGTGGCCTACCTTGGTCTACCCTTGCCTACGCCGAGGTTGACGAGTGGTCATCCAGAGCTACTCAGACCTACCCTTGCTTATCCCGAGGTTGACCAGTGGCCATCCAGTGGTCATCCAGAGCTACTCGGGCCCACCCATGCTTACCCTGAGGCTGACCAGTGGTCCTCCAGAGCTACCCTGATCCTTGCCTACCTTCGGCTGGATTAAGCGTGACTAAGGGTCCTCCACCAGTGGCCTACTATTGTCTACCATGGTCTACCCTTAGCTAGCTTAGGGTAGGCCAAGGGTTATTTAAAACTTTCTTGGCCTACTTTAAGCTGGCTCGGGGGGGGGGGGGAGGCATGGTCTCTTCAATCACCTTCAATACTGAGGATGTTCTTCGGCCTATGCCAACTTCATACTGCGTAGGGGTCATGTCAACGCTTGCGCTGCTCGTGACGCGCAGTTGGGGATCGTTTGAACGCGTTTCTTGGCCATCGCTCTTCGTAATGGAGTGACCAGTACTGTCATTCAAGGGGGCAATCATTGCAGTGACTTCGCATCTTTGAGTGAGTCATTTCGCCACTATCTTTTCATTGTACTCGTCTGTAGTTATATAATAGAAATAGAGTAGTTGTAAAAGTAGTTAGTTGCATGCATGGGCAAGCCTCGCCGCCCCAACGATCAGCCGAGATGGGAACGTCCGCGATTTGCACTAGCGTTGCGAGAAAACCACGCGTTGCATTAATCGATTTTGAACAGAGATTAAAGTTAATATTGCGATATAGATTATTTAGAGCGTAGCGTTGCGAATCAAAAATAGTCGCGGTTCAAAATTACATTTCATTTTGATGACTGCGCTTTTAAAGTTCATATTGTTGTTGTTTTATATATAATTAAAGTAGTCGTTTTTTGGATCTCTGTTCGTTGAATTAGCGTTGCGCACCAAAAGTTCGCGTTTGCTTTAGAGTGCTTCGACTTTTCAGGCTCCCATGCTCGAGCTGCAACGATCAACTGTGAGATGGGCACATCCGCGATTTCAAGTAGCGTTGCGAAACAAATTGTCATCCGCGTTGCTCTAGTATCAATTTTTTAAACTGATTAAATGTCTAATTAATGTTGCAAATAAATAGTCACGATTTAAAGTAGTTCTAGAGATACCGATCTCAAATTTCTTATTTAAATAGCATTTTGAATATCGATTTGTTGAATTAGCGTTGCGCATCAAAAGAATCGCGTTTGGATTAGAATGTTTCGACATTTCAGGCGCCCATGCTCCAGTTGCAACGATCAACTGTGAGATTCGTACATCCACGGTTTCGAGTTGCGTTGCGGAACAAATTGTCGGGATGGGGCCAAAGAAACGGAAGCAGCTTTATGCCAAAGATGCCCAACAAGCTGTCATTCGAGAGGGCAATCATTGCAACAGCTTCGCATCTTCGAGTGAGTCATTTTATCACTACTTTGTCACTATACTCGTCTGTAGAAATACCGTAGTAGTAGTAGAGTGTAAAAGTAGTTAGTTGCATGCATGGGCAGGCCTCGCCGCCCCAACGATCAGCCGAGATGGGAACGTCCGCGATTTGCACTAGCGTTGCGAAAAACTACGCGTTGCGATAGTCGATTTTGAACAGAGATCAAAGTTAGCTTTCCATCCAATTATACTCACAGTTTTTATCAGCAATATAGCTTGTTTAAAGTATAGTGTTGCGAAATAAATAGTCGCGATTTGTTTTGCAAAAACTGTAGAGTAATCTTGTTTTGGATCTCTGTTCGTTGAATTAGTGTTGCGCAACAAAAGTTCGCATTTGCTTTCGAGTTTTTCGACTTGTCAGGCTCCCATGCTCCAGCTGCAACGATCAGCTGTGAGATGGGCACATCCGCGATTTCCAGTAGAGTTGCGGAACAAATTGTTACACGCGTTGTACTAGTATCAAGTTTAAAACAGTGTTGCGAATAAATAGTCGCGATTTAAAGTAGTTCTAGAGATACCGATCAACAATTTTATACGTTAGAGTTTTCAATTTCTTATTGAAATAGCAATTTGAATTTCGATTTGTTGAATTAGCGTTGCGCATTAAAAGAATCGCGTTTGCATTAGAATGTTTCGACATTTCAGACGCTCATGCTCCAGCTGCAACGATCAACTGTGAGATGGGCACATCCGCGATTTCGAGTAGCGTTGCGAAACAAATTGTCACACACGTTGCACTAGTATCAATTTTTTAAATTTATTAAATGTCTAGTTAATTTTGCAAAAAAATAGTCGCGATTTAGTTCTAGAGACACCGGTTTAGAATATTAGACTTTAGAGTTTTGTATTTCTTCTTAAAATTGTAAGAATCGTAAAACATAATTTGTAAGAATCATCGTGTGTGAAAAGGAGCCAGAACGATGAGAGACTTCATTCTGATTTCCTTTCGGGTCCCGTTTGCAGCAATCTCGTCGTGGTGAGACCTAGGCAATCGGTATTGTTCATATTTCGTAAGATACTATAACTTATAAATTGTAGTATGCACTGAATGTATTGCATGTAGTGAATAATATCGAACTAATACCTGCACATTTAGATTTTTTGTTAATAAGTATTTTATAGTAGAATTTAAGACTTAACACTATCTTCGTTTCCCTCTGTCCCACTTTCAGCATTCTTTTACAATTAACAATCCAAATACAGAGTTTTTATTTCAGAATACATGCACGTTTAACTAACACCTTGAATATTAATTTTTAGATTTGTAATTGGAATCTGCTGTTGAACTTTCAAAGTTAATCTTTCCAAAATTAATATTTTTGTCTTGAAATTGGTATTCCTATGTTCGGAGTTCCCTCAGGGGCTCACTCACGGGTGGGGCCCGTGAGTGGGTACGGGGTGTCGGGTCCCCGGGGGCACCCGAATCGCCTATAGATCGTTGTGGTTTCGATTTTGATTAAATTTGGTTCTCATTTGGTGTCGATTTTGTTTCGACTGATTTTTGATTTTGTTTCGACTGGTTTTCAATTTTGTTTCGTCTGGTTTTCGATTTTGTTTCGTCTGGTTTTCGATTTTGTTTCGTCTGGTTTTCGATTTTGTTTCGTCTGGTTTTCGATTTGATTGCGATTTGGTATCGATTTGGATTCTTCATCTTGCTCTTGTTCGTTAGGCCGCACTTGTGTGCGGGGTTAGCTATTAGTGTCATACGTCTATGGCATATTTATCATGATCTTTTTATTGTCTTGTTTTAATGTAGTTCATACATTGTATTGTATCTAACTATGATTAGTCTGCTTCAATTAGAGTATAGCAGCTGATTATCTTTATCGTCGGACGAAGACCACTCATCCAACGGAGAGGAATCATCGAACGAAGAAAATTCATAAATCGAAGAAAATTCAGCGAAAGAAGAAAATTCATCGAAAGAAGAAAATTCATCGAGCGAAGAAAATTCATCGAACGAAGACTCCGGATTATTTATAAGTTAGTTTTATTGCGTGCGTTAGTTATTAAGATTGTAAATTGTCGTTGTAATTATGTCGAGTAATTATTGCCGTTACTTGACTTTGCTCGCCCGGTTTTCCGACCCCGACACAGCCTTCTGCTGTGTCGGCCTTGCTTGCAGGTTCTGAGCTGGGCCAGTTTCGGTATCCGGCGTGAAGTCATTGAGAGGGATGTCTAAGAGACTCGTTCACTCGTCTTCTGACGATCCTCTGTGTTAACGTAATCCTGGGCTAGTCATGTTAACGCTTGCGTTCTCATGGCCCCCAGTTGCGCCAGAAACCGTTTGAGCGCATCTCTTTGCCATCTTTCTTGGTGATGGAGTGACGAGTATCGGGCTGGTCGGCTCAGGACTAGTAAGCACTGAACGCGCGCGTCACCCTTGAGGGCAACAATTTTTTTATTTCATCGTATAGTACTTTTCGCGAGGAACAAAGGTCTCAAAGAACCCATGGGTCTCAAGTCAACCATTCTCATAAAAAAAGACTTCAAAGTTTCGTAAACTATTTTATTTCACATATCCACTGGGTGTCCCAAGACGGTATAAACGTGGAGGATGCTGATTCTACAAGAGATAAGAAGCCTAAAATATACAATAATTTTTTTCATTTGACACCTCATTTTCGAGATATTAGAGTTTGGAAATTCGGCGAATACGCTTGATATTGAATATGAATCGTCTAACGCGTCTGATCATGATCTGCCTGATCTACTTCTTAGAAACGCTAGGAATGCGAACTTGGCGGATTTTCTCCCTCTAATTTCTCGAAAACGAGGCGTCAAATGAAAAAAAATTATTCCACATTTTAGACTTCTTTTCTCTTGTAGAATCACCCCGCTCCACGTTTATACTACCTTGGGACACCCAGTAGACATGTGGAATAAAATAGTTTACGAAACGTTAAAGTCGTTTTTTATGAGACTGGTTGACTTGAGATCCATGGTTTCTTTGAGACTTTTGTTCCTCGCGACGAGTACTAAATGATGAAATAAAAAAAAATTTTGATCTTAAAAAAGGGATCGAGGTCAATTTTGCAGACTATTTTTTTAATACATCTCTAAACCCTGTAAAAAAACTCTCTGTAAACCCTGTATTTCTCCTCATCTAATGTGAGAAGTATTTTAAAAAGATATTTTAAATGTAAATGATTATACTTTTCGATAGTGTACATAAAATAGACGAATAACGTAAAAATATTCATTATAATCCGCAAAACTTGATTGAAAAATAACAACAAACTTTACAATCCGAAACGCTCCTCTGTAAGGACAGATTTTGCACTCAAAACATCCATTTTAATAAAAACGGTATATAGCACAAAAAGTAGACATCTCAAGCTTTAAAATGGTTGAGTTTCCATTAATGGATAAATTTTAGTAATGAGCAGTTGAAGTATTAAGCGAATATTGAAATAACACACTGCGCTGTAGAGTCTACAGTAGGCTAAATTATTTTACTGCTGAATTACCGTGAAAATTTGGAACTGTGTGGGACTAAATTTTGTAAACCATGATCTATGTTGCCGTCATAATATTGGTGACGAAATCAAATTTTCACACTTCGTGTAATTGTAAATGACCTGTGTGTTAATATCTGCATTAAGTGGTCTACCTAATGTGTTGCGAGAGTTAGATCGTAAAACAATATCGTTGCATTATTTTCGCATTTTTCATCGTTCTTATGTAGACTTTTTCAATACTAAAGTTGTAATGTCTTTACGACAGTTTGGGCAGTTGCAGAATCGATTAATCAGAATTACTGAATTACGAGATTTCTTGAAACTTTAATGAGACTAAGTTCTGCTTTAGGCAGCACCAGTTAATCGTGACAAGAGTGATTTGCAAGGTGGTTTCCATGCCATATTAAGTGTGTGAAAACGTTCTACAGAGCGCGTCCAAGAAATTTTTAAGCCGATCATAGATACACGCCTCTCATTAAGCGGTTACGTTAATAGAAAAAGGTATAATGGTTAGCGGGCGGATTATCATAGATCGTATTCCAGCTAATGGCTTTTTTAATTAGCAATTAACCATTGGGTCATCCTTACAACTTCATATTCTTATCGCGTGACGGAAATAGGCACATCATAAGTGTTTAAAATATTTCCTCGTTTTAAACAGCTTTTAGTGTTTACACGATCACGGAAGAAGAGAATATACGTCACGTAGAAGAAGAAAAGAATTTACGGCAGGAAACAATGAAAACAATGAACATATATATTCGAATTAAATATAGAGAAAAATGAAAATGTTTGTTCTTAATAATTTATGAAAAACGAACGATATGTTCTCGTATTCTGGTAAAATAGAGACGTGCGTGTTCTGTCGTAATAATGTTAAGCAGTACCACCGCGTTGGTAGACCACTTCTTTAATGGGCTATTAAGAAAAGAAACGGCATATAAAAACAACTACAAATCTTTCGTAGTTTTCCTCTTATATGTACTGGAAAACCGGTTTTTACTTGCGTATATTTAACCGAACAAATTATATTATACCGAGCAGATGTTCAATTTTCACTAATAAGTATTCTACTAATTTTGAATATTTATTCTGAATGTCGTGTTATTTATTTTATACAGCGAAAATAATTGTCAAGCGCTGCTGAATATTACGATAGAATTAACACGTTTCTAAGAAAATTAACAGGAAAAAATAAAATTAAATACATCGCAATTTAACGTGTATTTAGAAAGTACATGCACGCCACGCGGGACTTGTTTATTTGTAATTTACAAGATCTGTTACAACTTAGAAAGTATGCACAATTTACGAAAGTCGGATAGTATTTTCATTCAATTTTGGACTTGATAGAATGTTGGAAAACATTGGACACGGTTTAAAACGCACATATGTAGACTATTATTCAAATTATTTGAGTACTTGCAGTAATCACAAATTAGAAAAACAATCAAAACATGGAACACTGAAGTAGGTATATTATTTCTTTAACTGGTGGTTTATTATCTTCATTTAATTACATATTTCAAACACAATTGTGTATAATAAAAACATAATTAGTCGTTTCTCTGTGAATAGTTTACATTGATGGCGAAGTATATTTGATTATTGGTTTTACATATCCATCTTCTAGAACTCGGTATGGTAAAAGGCTTAAAAATTTTTTAGCGAGATTCTCCTCCTCTTTAGAATGTAATAGGACTAATAAATCAAGAAATAATCTCTTTCAATCTCTGTAAATTTGTCTCCGTAAAACCTACAGTTTATTGATTCACAAAGAGAAATTTCACTTCCATTTCCAATTTATCCTGTCACAGTTACGTGTTCGTTGAAATACGGTTATTTCACGCATAATTCATGCGCATTTCAGCTTTCCCTCTCTCGAAATCAATCTCTCATTTTCATTTGACCGATATTCTTCGTGGACAACAATACTGTAGACCTGTGTTACGTTATTTAAGCGCCGAAAAACTGGGTTATGTCATTCGAGTATGTCACCGATATTGCACTTTTACTTTCCTCGAGACTGAGATTTCTGTTCACCGTACAGAAAAACAGAGAAATAATACGCGCTTTTTGTTTCACTGTGATTTGTTTCGCTGTACTATATCGACACACGTATACCGACGTGTCCGACTAACTATTGTTACATCGCACCGTGTAATTTTTCTTGCATATTCATAGTAGCGTTTCATTATCCTATAAAAAACTCATCGTCTGTTTTATTACATAGCGTTACGGATTATTTGTGGTCAAAGTGTTGCGAATCAAATAAGAAATTCGAGTTATTCAATACATTCTCATGTCGAAAAAAAATACAGCACAGGAAATATTTCGATAAAGTTTAATAAGACTCTTATTGTCTTTAAAGTACGATGTTCAAGGTCAAGAGAAGACATCTTCCTAAGGTCCTAATTTTCATAGATTACTTCATACCAATCTATATTTCCATAAAAACATCGACAGTCTAGTTATGAACTACTATATTTCATTACAGCTTCGAACAAAGTTTAACTTGCATTATTAGTACTATGGTGGTGCTCTTGCTATTTATTGATTCTACACCTGTAGTTATTTATTAACATCGTCATTGCATTAGCAGTTTGTTAGTAATTTGTTCCTTTAGTAGTCTCACAAAATAGATAAATTGGTAAGTCGAAACAATGCTATTCTGATTATTAGAGTCCGGATTTTATGCATTTATGAGAAAACTAAGTTGGTGAAAATTGAAATATCAGAAAGATTAAAAGAATGGTTAAATTGTTGGTGAAAAAATGAAATTCCTAACTGGTTCCTGTATTTTACAATTAATGTAGGCAAATTTAATTTCGCTTAAATATCTGCAGTCTAATCATTATCATATTCCGCAATTTTGAAAGAATTTAAATTTTTTAATTAACAACTCACCCGATTTTCCCTCGGACCGCTAATTTTTTCGCAATCTCCGTACACCGTGCGACACGTCACTGTATAGTATAAATTGAATGGTATATTTCATACATTCGCTTGTTATAGTATTCGTTTCGATGCACCAACATTGAATGCGATGTGTAATAAGCTTATCGGCGCATCTTCCAGTTGTATATTAATTAACGATAATTATCCTCAACAGTAGATTAAACAATCGACCGGTACAAGTTGGTGGGAACGGGGCCTCACCTCGGAACACAATGCAGCAAACTTTCTTGTCCACCGGTTCGTAGGAGACTGTGATTCGTCCAATTCACGCTTAAACGGCGTGCTGGAACAACCTCGACTATAGTTTTTGTATTTCGGCCGTGATGGATAACGTTGTAAAACAGATAATCGAATGCGACGTAGCATAGATGAAAGAGCGAAGTGTCTACTGGTTGATCCAATAATCCTGAACGTCTTATGTAAAAATAAAAATTTCGGAGGAAACTGTTTCTGTCTTATGCTCTTTTTTTTTACAGAAATTGGAATGAAGAACGTTTTGGTTAATCTATTAACAATAGACTAAAATGGGAAGATCAAATGCAAAGCAATAAGACCATTTAAATTTAAAAATACTGTTGAAATATTTCCAACTCAATAAAACTATTAAAAAATAAATAAATGTCTATGTGGCTCCTGTATCTTGAAATTAATGCAGACAATTTTTATTTTGCATAGAACTCCGCAGTCTAGTCATTAACTACAGTGAGAAATAAATACATACTTGAATCAAAAATGTTCAAATTCTTAATCTCAATAAAACTATTAAAATAATAAACAAATGTCTATGTGGCGCCTGTATCTTGAAATTAATGCTACAGTGGGAAATAAGTACATACTTGGGTGAAAAATGTTCAAATTCGATGCTGTTGACGATGCACAATTTTTATTTCCTACGTCTGTTTTTCGTATTTCACTAGTGCTTCAATCTTGACTGCAACACGTTGTAGACTAATCTCCTAATGATATTCTTGGAACAGCTTAAACAACTCGCTTTCGTGGCTCGAAACGCTCCTCAGAAGCTGCCAAATAGAAATTAACAGGTCCTGAAAATATTTGCATTCCTGAAACTAGATTTTTAATGCTCCGACGATGGACCATTCTTCTAATTTTATAATTCATAATTACAAGGTATTACTTGCACACACATTAATGTCTCTTTTGTTCCTGATACAACAGCTATCCGTTTAATGCTACTCTGGATCAAAATAGACCCGGGCTCCGCCGCTGGAGGATTAAACTATGAATATGAATAAATTAATGATGATGAGCAGTCGGAGCACTTACTGATTTGTTTCTTGTATTTCACAAACCTAGCACAAGCTCGTAAATGCATAAAGGACTCAGATTTTCCAGCATTTAACTAATTTTCCTACGTCATAAATCCATAAATATCCGCAGTGTAACAATGAGCAATTAAAAAAGAATTGTTAACTATCCATTGTTCAATTTACTTTCATCACAGAACTTCCAACTTCTGTAAACTTGACTTGTAGGATCCGAATGAAACAAATAAAATGTGCGCCAGTTTACATGGTGATTGCCTGTTTTAATGCGAAACTCGTTAATCAGTCATCATCTGCAGAATAAGTTTGCGTTTTCGGCTTATACGTCACGGAGAGCGACTTTCTATTAAAGCATTTAAATGCATTTCAAACTGACAGCATCGTGGAATGCAAAGTGTGGCCTGACGCCTGGCTAGCCGCGGTTTCTGCATAAGTTTACGTCTGCTTCTTCGTTTATGTAAAGCATTGCGTTTCGAATGTTACGAACGGTTTTTGCAATTAATAGTACAACGCAATTCATAACTTGTTTACAGAGACCAGGCTTGTGGATTATCGAAATAAATTATTTGAAAAATAATCGTTAAGATAATATGTTCTTAGACTGCGGATGTTCATGCAACTGCATATTTTTATGGAAAATAGGTAAATATTTTTTATTTTGCATATCTTGCATGTAGCATATGTTTTACTTATTGTGCATATATAATATTTAGCATTTTTCTCATGTAATAATAATCCAAAATGAAATGCTATGCCCCTTCTTGCTCTCTGTATGGACACGGCCTAATAAACAGTTAATCATATTGCTGCGTGATAATAACGTGAATCGTGTTAAGGTACGATTTGTAATAACTGTTCTATTTAACGTAAACATCACAATCGATTAAATATGTAGACTGTAGACAGAAATCTAAATTGAAATATCATATACCGTATTCAGTTACGTTATAACTAGGCTGTAGATGTTCATGACCTGGACAGAAATTTAGATCATGATTCGGTAACTCCAAAATATATTTCTTATTTTGCATATTTTGTATACTGCATATGTTTTTCGTAATGCATATTCTTACATATTGTCACTGTATTCATATTTTTGCAGTATATTTTTTGTATTTCACTCATATATTAATAATCAGAAATATAATAATTTCGAATAACTGTCTATCTCGCTAAGAAAAGGTTGTTCATATTGTCGTGTGATAATATTGTGAATCATAACAAAGTATGTAATCATATATGTATATACATTCTTACTTTGATATACGTTTAAAACAATCGGTCCAAATATATAAATTGCAAAAAATCAATATAAACCTAAAGAATTATATAAAATGGAGCTTTCATTGAAAATTTGTATGCATTGCTAGTTATACTATAATACAATCAAATTAGGCACAATTAGGTACGTTAGTATGAAAGGACTGACTGTGGATAGAAAAGTATAAATATGCTCTCATCGCATCTTGTGTTGTTGGAAGGGCATATTTAGCATATAAAGTAATTATACCTAATATAGTAGTCGGAATTAACTCCACGTTTCGGCTGATTTTCAAGGGCTACGCCTCGCGGATAAAAACAAAACACGAAAACATAGTAAATTGTTCATTATAGAGAAACCAATGGTGTCATTTCGCAGACTACAATTCCTTACACCTTAATCTTAATTAATACCACATCCATCGTACATAGAACATTGGTTTTTTCAAGCCTGCCGTTAATAGTGGTCGTTCTATTGGTACAATTACCATAATCGCCGGTTGCCGTGTCCTTTGCCGTCCTCTCCTGACCGTAATTTTTTACTGTCCACGAATTAAAAAACAGAATTTTAAAGAGGAAGAATCGTAAAATATGGCCATATTTTCTCAAATTTATTCAGACTTTAACCGGGGGTTAAATTTTCAAAACAAACTTATTTTTAATATTCTTGCATTAAAAAATGACATTTGATAAAATGAATTTTAAATATATTATTTGGAGCATGATTCTGAGCAATTTTCTCCTATACATGTTACCACTGTTCGAGCTTAGTTTCCTAGATATTTTTAAAAAATTGTTAGGTTCACTACAGCGAACCCCGCCATCTTAAACGCATTTTGATTAGGTTTGGGTTAGGTTTGGAGTGGGGGTGCAATAGGGGAAATTCTTCAAAATGTGTGGAGC
Source organism: Sphecodes monilicornis (assembly GCA_913789915.3). Lineage (NCBI taxonomy): Eukaryota > Metazoa > Arthropoda > Insecta > Hymenoptera > Halictidae > Sphecodes > Sphecodes monilicornis. Next base: position 28,101,690 of record OU565284.1, read on the forward strand.
CTACCAAACACGTGTTCGGACAATTAAAAACGGTAAAATTCGAACGATAAAAGTTTCGGACTTATACAGGGTGTTTCGTCTAAAACGGGACACCTAAATATCTCCTTTACCTCTGAAAATGCAAAAAATGTTTCTAACGTAATCTAAATGGTTTCAAAAGACGAATCAGATGGAAGAATCGTATTTATAAATTGTAATTTTTTGATCGTTTTTTCAAGGTCACTCGTCTTTTTTTACATATACTATTGTGCATTAATCCATGTTTAATAGCACGACCTTGAAATGACCGTGAACTCTAAAATTTGCTAATTAATGCAGAACTTACTTTCAGCGACGTTTCAGATTTCAACAGTAACAGAAATTCGACCATGAACTTGAACTTGCAAATAATCACATTTATTACTACAAAAAATGTTCGAAATGATGTCCTTCCGTTGTGATACATTTCGTGAGGCAAAAAACGACAGATTGTACAGCTCTTTCGATGATTTCAGGTTTTATATCAACACATGCAGCAATTATTCGTTCCTTCATATTTTCTGGCGCCGTGGGCTGCTCTTGATAAACCGTACTCTTTAATGTCCACCATAAGAAAAATTAAGTGGGGTGAGATCGGGTGAGCGAGCCGGCCATGATACAGGTCCAGTGCGTCCAATCCAACGATTTGACAATTTTTCGTTGAGGACACGTGTTGCAGTATGGGCAAAGTGTGCTGGACACCTATCGTGTTGATACCATAATACTAGACGGTCCCTAAATAGTACATCTTCTAATAAGCCTGGTAGATTATGTTCTAAAAATTCAGCATACTTCTGCCTAGTTTGCGTACCGTTGATGAAATACGGCTCAATTATCCTATTATTTAGAATACCACACCAGACATTTATGGTACATGGTCTCTGCTTATCGAGTTGTCTAAACCTTCGTGGATTTTCAACCGACCAATAATGCATGTTCTTGAGGTTCACCTGACCATGATTTGTAAAGGACGCTTCATCCGTAAACAATACTGTTTGGAAAAACATTCCATTACTTTCATATTTCCATATACCCCATTGAGAAAAGTGTACGCGGTTTTCAAAGTCTCTTCCATGGAGCTCTTGGTGAAGAGATAAATGGAAAGGATGAAATTTTTGTGGATGAAGAATCCGGAATATGCTTGTCACACTATTACCGGTTTCACGTCCAAGTTGCCTTATACTAGCATGCGAGTTGTGATTAACTTTAGCCATGATATTGTTCACATTTGCTTCATGAGTAACAGTCTTACGTCTCACGCTAATGTTTCTATGACACTACCAGTCTCACAAAACGTTCTAACAATACCTGAGTATGCAGAACGTGATGGACAAGAAAGTTCTGGAAATCTGTCTTTGTAAATTCGTATTGCTTCTCTTAGACACTCTCGAGCTTCACCGTGAATTAAAACCATTTCAATTTTCTCCTGTTCTGAATAACGCATTATGGATCGCTTGTCGATACACTGAGAAATCTAGCAGTGAGCAAACTCTTAAATACATATCTCTCTCACTCTCTATGTACACAGAGGTAGATACAATGTGTTTACTTAATAAGTTCAAGTTCATGGTCGAATTTCTGTTACCGTTGAAATCTGAAATGTGACTGAAAGTAAGTTCTGCATTAATTAGCAAATTTTAGAGTTCACGGTCATTTCAAGGTCGTGCTATTAAACATGGATGAATGCACAATAATATTTGCTATAACATACAACAGTAAAAAATGTGTGTATTGTAGGATCTTAGAAAAAATGGGGAATTCCGCGCCGGGAATCGAACCCGGGACCCTCGCGGTTGTAGCTGATCAACTTTTACACATACCCACGGAACCCTCCTACTTTTCCTAATCTCCATACAGTATTTGGTCTGGGAGGTCCTGATCCCACACTCGGCCATCCTGCTCCGGCATTCGCCCTCGAATGTCCATCGCAGCGCCATCGTCTTTTTGGCCTCAGCGCCATCAACACAACTCGTCACCAACTTCGTCACTTTTCGGGAACACCATCCTACACTGCCCTTTCTAGCAGTTTTCCCTGGATGTGTCCCTTACTTCACTTCGTCGTCCTTTCGCTCGCGTACGACCGTCTTCGCAACGCTTGCTTACTCGTTCGTCGTCTGTCACCATGCGGGAATCGGTGTTCCCCCTATCCCGGACAAGACTCCAAATGTAGGATCTTAGGAAAAATGAGGAATTCCGCGCCGGGAGTCGAACCCGGGACCCTCGCGGTTGTAGCTGATCAACTCTTACACATGCCCACGGAACCCTCCTACTTTTCCTAATCTCCATACAGTATTTGGTCTGGGAGGTCCTGATCCCACAGTATATATGTAAAAAGCACGAGTGACCTTGAAAAACGATTAAAAAATTACAATTTATAAAAAACGATTCTTCCATCTGATTCATCTTTTGAAACCATTTAGATTACGCTAGAAACATTTTTTGCATTTTCAGAGGTAGAGGAGATATTGAGGTGTCCCGTTTTAGACGAAACACCCTGTATACAACTTGTGCGCCAGTAAGTGTACAGTCTGGTTAAACTATCTTTTTTGCATCTATTGTATATTTACTGCCACATCAAATACGTGCATACAGTCTTTTTAAACCGTTTTTCTGATCGCGTTATTCCTGGAGCTTATTGTATGTTATTATGAAAAATTATGAGCATCAACGTTTTGGCACTGTTTCTATTGACTACCCAATATTGGTGCTGCATAGCGTGTCCATTTTAATCGCGGCACAATGTGACATTAAATAGACATTCAACTTCTCGTGGCACGTCACATTGGTCAATTTCATAGTGAGCTTCCTATGCACGTACATTAAACCAAAATGATCAATTCCAATTTTCACGAGTTTGTTCATTTCAGCATGCTCTGTGCAGTACTATGTTATCACAGGTTGTGCTTTTTATGCGTATCTGACTAAAATAAGCGGCTGTGATTTGATACCGTGGTAAGATTAAATGAGTCGTGGAGTATCGATGTATTAATTTGCACTCGAATCATATTTATTTCCGAAATATATACATCTCTTTCAATCAAGAACATTTTTATCCTGTGAAATCTTGTGTACACTGTGCACATGAAATTGAACCTGTTTTCTCACTCACACAACATTTGGAGTTTTAGTCAATTACAGAATACAGACGAATTTAATATTATGGAAATTGTTTTTAATAATGGCAAGACAATTTTTACTGGTGCCTTAGAATCATCGTTCGAGTGCAAAGGGTTAAGAAATTCCCAATTTCTTGCTACTGATGTATGAAATTTTGCATAAAGATCTGTAACTATCATGTTAACCCTCAATCACAATCGTTATATTAATTTCACTACTCAGACCATTTGAAAATATTTTTTCATCTGCTTTTAATTTCTCTCAGAATATAAAAGGCTTAATGTTGTAGTGTTACATCAATGTATTTCAAATTAGAGCTAGTTATGTTTATGTACTGATATATGTATGTTTAAAAAGTGTTGGCCTTTTCCTGTAAGATACATCTTAAAGGTCTCGCATATCGCATGTCTGTGATTACGGGTTAATAAGTAGACTGCGGATATACACGTATATGCAAAATAAAAAATATTCGCATCGATTGCAAGACACAAGAGCCAAATAAAAATGTTTCCCTCCTTTAATTGTCCTATTAAGCTGAAACTAATAAACTGATGTCTCTAACTCTTTTACATATAACTACTGATTTTAATCACCTCCTTGTTTCCTCCATAAATGCATAAAATCCGCTGTCTAATGATAAGTAATTATTTTCTGTCGACTTTTATATTCGTTTTAAGGAACTAATAATTTGGTACTACCTCAATTTGTTTTTGTTGTGAAACTAGAAGAGGGATCTTATTTGTATGCTGTAGGTCTTAGACATTTAGTATTGTTTAAAAACAAAGCAATTGGTGCAGGACGTGGTGTAGGACGTGGTGAAGATAAAATATGTAAGAGAACCTGAAATAACAATAATAGAAAAGTGAGACTTGTATTGCATGCCGTTTTATTTCCAAAGAAGAGTTTATGCAATCTTTTTCATATTTATTTATCGGTAAATATTAAAACTCTTTGGGAACTAACTGCATCTTTTGTTTTACGTTTCTTAATGAGTTTTTTATTCTCTTAACATTTTTATCTAAATGAGGATATATAACGTGTTTGCACACGGAATTTCCAATTTTCTCAATTGCACGGAGTGTAACAGATTCGTCTGGATACACGCCAACGACCACCGACTACAAAAACACCTTGAACGTTAATCACGATTTCCATCGTGGCTGGTTTTTTTGATTTTTCTGCGAGTTGAGAGAACATTATACATTATTCTTGAACGTTTCTCGTCTTTTCTTATCTTCTGTCGAACATTTCTCATGAATTGTTAATTTTACGCAAAGGATTTATGCAATGTCATACAGCGTATGATAAACGCTGTTTCATACGCAGTTTCAACACTGTAAAATAATTTCTAGTAATTACTTTATCATTCTGTATCTGTGAACTGTTCTCACTGAAACTACGTAATTTGAAATAAAAACAAGTAGGTAAGATATGCAAAGGTAACATGATGTGTCATTTTCAGTTCTTTAGAATTATTAGGAAAATAAAATAAATTTCTTCATGGTGCATCTAAAGTGAATAATTTTTATTTTGTATCAAAATCCACGGTCTCGTTATTGCCTGCATTTGAATCAACCTTAAAAACGTTTAGTGTAGCAAATCAGATTGGAAATGAAATCTGGAGCACTATTATTATGTAATAACGATGCACAAGGTGGTATTAGCATTTTCTTCTGATTTTATGCCGTATTTATACCTGGAACGTGGAGGTTTGTCTAAAATCCTATGCTCCAATTTCTATTCACGTTTTTAGTTTATAAAATATATGGTACTAATCTTTGTAAATTTTTCTATATAGCTGTAGTTTACCTTGATATGGAATTTTGATTATTGTAAAGAATTTTATTCCCTTAATCTGCATAATTGTGTCATAAAGTTTGATTTCCATCTGCGTTCAATTTTGAAGACAATGTATTTACAACGAACTGAGGATGCAAGAACGGTCATTAAGACTCGGCAGTATTGCACACAGAGGAGCATTATGTGTGCGAAGATTAAAAGGGTTACGAGCACCAATAGAAAAAGCTCTTCTAAGAATCTAGAATTGATTGCGTTCATCTAATCATCCCTAATAAACATGTGTTAGCTTTTTTTCTTTAGGTTTCTTAATTGTTTTTCAGAATTCTTTGCTTAACACTTAAACCTACCACCAACAGTCACATTTTATTATTATTTGGTTTTGCATATTTTATTTCCCAAGTATTAAACTTTGCAAAGGATTTTCCATGAAAAATCATCGAATACATTTTGTAATTCAAGTACACATCCATAAATTCAAATAAATTCTGTCATTTTTATAAGTTAACACAAACCAATCACTTTTAGCGCTTAATAGGTTCAGTGATAAAGACAATCAGCATGGATATTCTTACAATTACCAAAACAGTGGCCTAATTTGTGAGATAAACTGTGACGCAATTTGAAAGAGTGGAAATATTAAAAGAAATTGAAGTTATCGATATATTATTTTCTGAACATCCAAGTTATTAGAAAAACAAAAGAAAAGAAGATTCAATTTGATCTTGGATTCTTGCAGTCGATGCAAAAAATGTTTATCTTGCATATAACTCTGCAGTCTAATTAATTGTTAAGATTAATTTATTAAAAAAAGATATTTACAATTAGTTTTCATAATTATTGATGTCTACATAGTCAAACTATTATGAGAAAGGTAAGTTAATTTTGCTTAAAAATTTCAATGCTGTGGATGTCTAAGGAATCGTTTGGTATGAGCTATCATGTAACAATTATTCAAATATTCAAAATAATGCTCAAGGATTTAAAGACAAGCCGTCAACAATAAACGTGTTGCAGATAACTTTCAAAAATATTCAAAGTTATACAAACGGAATGACCAAAAATTGATAAGATATTTACTATACAAAGAGCAGAATAAATTTTCATATTGATTTCACCATTTTCTCCGTTAAGAAATTTGAGGGAAAATAGTTTGTACATCGCACCTGATTTTAACGAGTAGGCAGGTCCAAATTTGTACAACGGATAATTTGTGAATACAGGAAGCATTTTCACCTCGCTGGGGCTCTAAATGAGAACCAAGGTAAGCAGGGTTTTCTCAGTTTTTAATGTTAATAACTAAAAAGTGAAACTAAAATTGCAATTTTCTTTGTCCTTTAGTTCCGTTTTATACGCATTTGATTTTTTAATTCTAATACGGTGTTTTCCATTAGGTAATGTTATTACAATGCTCCCAGTAATTAGTATCATTGACACAGAGTGAGTTTTACCAGTATGTATTGACGATGTATGTGTTAGAGTGTGCGGTAGTCGCGTATCTAACAGCTGTTCGTGACGCGCCGTCCGTGACTGTAATATCGCGATGCAGCGTTCGCTTTAAATAATTTTAGTTCTGTCAATTTTACAGTGTCCGCCTTTTTAAAAATAGGTCCGTAAAGAGAAAGTCCCGGCTATAAGAAAATTGCATTTGTTTAAAACATTTGCAAAATAAATGGTGAGAAAAACATCTTTTCCAAATCGAAATATTTTCAATAGATACTCTTATGTGTTCACTATAAGTTCCCAAAAACTCATTTTCCTCACTATATTAGTTTTAGTCTTATAATTTAGTGAAAAAAGTTGACACTTTTCTTTGCACGTCTGTAAAACCAACACTTTGTAACGGTCTGGCTTCGCGGCCCGCGATGGTGGACGCGAAGGGTCCCTCCACTGAATGCTCGTAGAGCTAGTCCAGGGTACGGAGGAGGGATTGAGAAGCGTAGAAATAAAACCGCTTGAAGAACGAGTTAACAAATGTACTTTATTTTAAACGACTGGTCGGTCCGTGACGTTTCGAGCTCCCCTGACGGATTGCAACCCGTTCAGTATGGCTGTACGTTGCTCACGTTACATAAAGTTTGCTCTACGGTAGGCGCGCGGTACAAGAAAGTGACGGACGCTATGCAAGAATGATACGGACGGACAAAAGAGCGATACGGGCGCGATACAGGAGCGATACAGGAGCGATACAGGAGTGATGTGGACGCGATACAGGAGCGGTACAGAATGCGATATGGACGCGATAAAGGAGTGATACGGACGCGGTGCAAAGGCGCTACGGACGCGATACAGGAATGATGCGGACGCGATACAGGAGCGATACGGACGGAGCGATATGGTGGACCCAATACGGATGCGAATGCAGGAGACCGTGTTACGACGGTGTTCCACGCTTTTGCCGGCTGCCGCTCTTGCTCCCAGACGGACTTGCAGAGCGAAAATGCGACAGACGCCGCAGGACGAGGAGACGACCAACGCACAGTGGGTTGAAACGCGAAAAACGCGGACAAAAATAATTTCTGAAGCTACTTCTAAGATTAAATTAATAAAAATGGTACAGTTTTATAGATTTTGAGGTTCTGAATTCAAATTAATAATCAGATTTTGTTTAATTCCAAACCCATAAAAGTTATATAAGGTTTTTTCGAAACGGTTTTCTCGAATTTGGGCGTACATATTATTAATTATTTTATTATTAATAATGGAATATTTTTAAGTTATTATATACTAAAGTCTGTATAATTTACTTGGTGTTAATTTCCTTCCGTCTCTAAACAAATGCCAATCGGCGCTCCAACAACAATACCAGGCATTCTTTGCCCATTATTGCCTTACTATTTATATTTATATTATATTATTTATTAGACAGCGGATCTTTATGCATTTATAGCAAAATTGAGAAGATGAAATTCAAAATTGTTGGAAAATTTTAAAAATTGAAGATGTCAATATATGATTGCTCCTTTGATAAAATTATTAAGGCGGTAGACTCCTTTACAGAATTGCAGGGGTGCGGGATGCGCGTTCTCATCTCGAGGATTTTTCAGTAGTCAAATGTGCTAGATAAAAGATCAGTCTAGGCCGCAATCGCCCTCAAAAGTCCTATTTTTACGTTTATGAGGCGTAATTAGCATTATTCACAGTCACAGCTATATGAAAATAACTACATGGGCAGTTTTATGCTTCCGAATAATGCAAATTAAGCCTCGTAAACGATAAAATAGGACTTTTGAGGCTGCCTAGATCGATCTTTTATCTAGCGTTTTTGACTACTGAAAACCCCCATTTTTGTATTACCGAATCTATTTCGGATTAGGTTTTTGATCCTCGATCCTAATCTAAATTTACGACAAAATTTGGCTGGTTTTCTTTTGGAAATGGCTTTCCTCTTTGAATGCCAAAAGACACCATAGTGACTACCTGAACGGCGCGGCGCAACCGCGCATTCTCTCGCGTCATCGTTTTTGTGATACAGTGTACAAATAGGCAGCTATTGGCAGCTGAAACCTTTTTAGTTTTATCGCATACATATCTACCAATAACGTGTAACAAATTTTAATGCAGCAATCGACGGCAATCGGTTTATAAACCTATTTCAGTGGGGAAAAAGCTTAAGTATTGCTCTTTGTTTCATCAATGTTTGTAGGTGTTATATACAACAAAAACAAACAAAATCCATGCTTAATATTTTCGTCTTGGAACACGCTTTCAGTTAAGTACATGCAAAAAATCCTCACTCATACGTGTATTAAGTTATAACGTACTAAATGAAACGGTATTCTAAAAAATTCAAGAGAAGCTAAACTTATGCATTTTTATTGAACTTCAGCATTTAATTGTGGGATACAGATATAGAATTTTGGAAAACGAAATGCAGAAAATGATGCCACATTTATCTAACAACAAGGTAATAATAAAATTTTACATTTTTCGTTTAGTCAGGAAAATGATTTTTGTCCGCGTTTTTCGCGTTTCAGTGAACCCTCGGTGGGGAGTCCTGGAGCGAGAGGTGCGTTACGCCTCTTCGTTGAGTCCTGAAAAGGACTGCTCCGGCATACTCCGAAGAAAACTTTTTTTTTTCAAAGGTTTCCCATGGGTGGAAGTTGTCCAGTACCTGGGGATTTTCTTTTTCCCTATAACCTGGATATCCTGTGAGGTAATTGTAATTAGTAGGTTGCATGAAAGATAATATATAATGAGTCGCGTGTGTGGGTTTACAGGAAATGTTTCAAAAAACCTATATGCATGTTTGGGAGGGATTTTGGTATTGGGGATAGGTGGAGGGTTGTCCCAGTCTTCTAGTGAGTTTTTTGGTAATTTTCAAAGGGATATATTAAGGGTCAATGTTACCTATGTTGCTGATTAGTGGGTTGGTGTGATTGTGGTTGTAAGCTAGTTGTACCGAATTGAGTATGTAAGATTTGATGGTTCTAATTTTGTCTAATTTGTGAAGTGTGTGAATAGGAGTGTCATAGTGTTTGTTGAGAATGATTCTTAGGAATTTATTTTGGATGACTTGGCTTGAAGTTAGTTAAGAGTAAAGATTACTCCCGAAAAGACACTTTCAATGGCTCTTATAATAAGAGGCAAAGTAGAATAGGCGAGGTGAAGCGAAATTAGAAGTGAACGTGGCTAAATATAATGGTAGACTGATTTATTCTGCTTAGTTACAACAGCTCGTTGGGCCCAGCGGTGCCAGATCGGTTAAATCGAGGGGAATACAGTTTACCACCTTTCTGATGACCAGAGTAATATGTGACACGTTGCGCGGCACGTCACGTGACCAGTCTACGGTCTTAGTGGGCGACGTTGAAGCAGTGATGCCAGAAATGTCCGTGGCTCCCTCTAGTCGATGTTGAGACGTTCCCCCACTTCGCTTCCACTAGCCGCTACTCACACAAGGAACCTCTCCCCCACCGTGTCCGTGTGCGGTGGCTGGTGGGCCGGTTGGCCGTAGATTTCGAACGTACGGATCGTTCCTCAGCAATTCAGCTATTTCAGCTATCCGGTGTTGCGAACGGGCGCATTCGATTCTCGGTGCGGCACGGCACTCGTTTTGTTATAACTTTTGACCTAAAAAAGCTATCAAAGCGAAATTTGTATTAAAATTTTTTAAAAAAAGCCAGTTTAATACTGAAATATGTTTTGAATTTTTAAAATCATTTTTTCTTGTTCTTTTAATGTATAGCTGGATAAGATGGCCAAAGGTTCACTCAAACGAAATTGATTTTTGGACACACCATGTTTAACAAAAAATTATGAAAAAATTCGTGAATATTTTATCGAGTAGCATACATGACCGAGATTTTTTTCAGAATTTTTGGCTGCAAAATCGATATTTAAATAAATCAGAAAGCATAAAATCGACTTTTTTTCGATTTTTAGAGATTTTCAATTTATTTGAACGTGTTCACATAATCGAAAAAAATCGAAAAAAAGTCGATTTTATGCTTTCTGATTTATTTAAATATCGATTTTGCAACCAAAAATTCTGAAAAAAATCTCGGTCATGTATGCTACTCGGTAAAATATTCACGAATTTTTTCATAATTTTTTGTTAAGCATGGTGTGACTAAAAATCAATTTCGTTTGAGGGAACCTTTGGCCATCTTATCCAGCTATACATTAAAAGAACAAGAAAAAATGATTTCAAAAATTCAAAACATATTTCAGTATTAAACTGACTTTTTTAAAAAAATTTTAATACAAATTTCGCTTTGATAGCTTTTTTAGGTCAAAAGTTATAACAAAACGAGTGCCGTGCCGCACCGAGAATCGAATGCGCCGGTAAGCTGAAATAGCTGAATTGCTGAGGAACGATCCGTACGTTCGAAATCTACGACCGAGCGGCCGACGAGCCATCGCACGCGGGCACGATAGGGGTAGAGATTCCTCGTGTGCCTAGCGCTAGTGGAAGCAAAATGGGGGTACTTCTGAACACCGATGTAGGGGAGTCCGTGGGCGCGCGCCCACGTTCTGGCATCACTGCGTTGAAGTGTGCTCAGGTCAAGGATGGGTATTTTTGTCTCAATTGAGACAAAACTGTCCCCACCATAGCGCCCACTGTCCCCCACCAGCATTCACCGTTACCATAGAGGAAGACAATGCTTCGCCCGTTGCGAACGGTGCGCAGGCCTCGCGCATGAAAGAGCGGTTGGTGGGAGAAGCAGGCGTTTGAGGGGCCCCTACTGTGGCCATCCCTGGCTCAGGTAGTGGAATGGGATAGTGGAAGGGGAAAAGGAAGAGAGGAAAAAACAACCAGTTCTGGTTGTTTCTGGCATCACTGGTTGGGCCCCGCATACCTGTATCATCCAGGTATGGCGGGGATATGGATTCCGTAACGGCTGTGTCGCCGCATACCTGTCTTATCAAATATCGATTTTGTATAAGGTGACTATCGCATGGTTACATCAGCGTTCCGCCTACAGACCTTAAACCAATTAAACTTTCGCTGGTCGACGAGTTACAAAGCAATGCGATGTTCTGCTAAATTGCACATCGCGCGTTTCCGCTTCTTCTTAAGATCTTACCACATGAATAGGTTAAGATGATCCCGATCGGGTCGGGGAATAGGACATATACGAATATATCGGGTGTACTCCAGAAGAAATTCTTTCCTTCTTATCATATTCGTTGCTAGCTGCACTGGTAGGGTGAACGTCTGGTGTCGAACCTTTTTAATTTGAATACTACTACCAAGAGGCAACATTTTAAACATGTAATACCACTTTTAAATTTCGAGTGTTGTATGATAAAAAATCAGTCACATTGGCAATGAATGTGTAAAGACAGTGGGAACATTTGTTAATATTATTCCATTAGTCCCCTGGAACTGACATAGCATTTAACTTGTTAAATGAAATGAAATGATAAATGATTAACTTTGAAAATTATTTAATTAAGAATAATGTAATAAATATTTACACAATATGTTTGTCGCATGTTCGCATTTCTCGATTTCATTCGCACTTGTTCGACTTCGCTTTGTGCCGATCTTATCGTTCTTAGCTTTGCCTCGCGACGAAGAGAAAAACAAAGAGAATACGTAACGGCTCTTCTTCACTTGTTCAAGTTCACGCCAACTTTTGGTATTCAAAGCTATACGTGTTTAAATGCATTCTGAAAGGGCTGTTCTTTATTGAAACTTTATTGTAACTATATTAAACGAATTTCCCGTAAATGAATCTATACATTTTCAATAATAGTAAATTAACGAATTTGACAGCTGTCATCCTGACGGATTTGGTAGTTCTAGTGTCAATCTACTTCTTAAAGTAATCGATTCTTCTATGAGTCTAGATCAAGCATGTCCAGGAATAGCTCACTTGGACGCGTTTTCGAGGGAGACGCCTACTTTTCCCGACCGCGCGTCTCGCTCCCCGTGGCGGACATAGTTCTCCGAGCTCCTCAAGCTCGTACCTACCGCTTGCGGTATGCATTGCGTGTGGCGCTTTTTGGCGACTCTCATACCCATAGGTTTCCACATCACCCATGAGGTACTATGGTCAATGCGTTTTTTTTTGTCAGTGGTATCCCCTATAGGCCTATTCCACTGCGTCGCACGATAATTTCGAAAAAATAAATTTGGAAAATAGTTTTTATTATACTGTCAAAATTTTACTAACAATCGTCCGTGTCAGATCGGTGCTGCCTTATTGCCCAAGACGACTACACGAGGGAAGTAGCGAACGGGGTGTGACAGATAATGCCGTAAAATGCACTATTTATTTAGTGATCGGGAACTAAAAAAGAACGAATGGAAATCGAGTTTTTCTGTAACGGAGCGAATCTCTCTAACTGTTCGCACTGCGCCGCATGATTGTGAATTTCTTTCAGTGACCGTGGTTTTCTCGATTAGATCACTTAATCAATTTCGAAGAACCGATTATGTCGTCGCGAATTTCACCAACACACCAGAACCATATCTAACAGCCGAGTCGCGCAACTCCTAACAACTGTCATCTTGTAGGTTGAATCATGGCTTCTATTTGATGACTTGCGAATTCAAACCACGGCATTCTTGAGATATCGAATCCGACAATCTCGCAAACACCGTCTCTAATATTGCTGACATATTTGGTATTCTAGTTGAGATATAACTAATAGTTTCCTTCTCACTAAAACAAGGAAACACCTATAACCCGATAATTGTGTGCTATAACCTTCGTATTTTATATAAAGCTTGGTAACTGAATGCCGATGGAAATAATGACACTTGTATAATACATAATAGTTCGTTGCTCTTTTTTATTTAAAATTTAAAGAATCGTTAGAATGTATACATTAAACTTCTATTTAGGTTTTTTGGTCTGGCTCAACTCAATCAGCTGAAAGTAAGATAACCATTGTCAAGTCACAGTTTCATTTAGTTTCTTTGGTTTGTTACGTTATTTGTTATACGTACCGATTGTTGTACTGACACCTTGCTTCGTATCGAGAACAAAATATCTTGAATCTGCAAAGAAGACCGATCGTATTATTTATGTTTACGTTTAGATGGCAATTAAAACGTCTCGTGTAACTTGATATTCTAATCTTGCGGTTTTTATCTCGAAAGTATTACAGCATCGAACGTTATTTATCTCGGAAGAAACTGCACAAAATTACAAACGAAGGGCACGTTAGAAAACCAATGTTTTGCAGCTGTTTGTGTTTGTTGGAAATGTGATTTTAGTACTCGATGTGAGTTGGTCTGATGTGCGTAAAAGGTATGCAAGGAAAGAGAGAGCGCTGGTGTGTGAGTGTGGTTGGCACGCGTGTGCTGAATGAAAAAGAAGGTACAAAAATGTATTCGCACGTGTAGATCGCTTCTTTAGCGATTAAGGGTTAATATATAAGTTGCCATTAAATATAAGTTTATGATTCCATTAAATATATATATAGTAAAAACTAAAGTCCGTCTACAAGTTATTTAACAGTGTTATAATTCTTATCGACAAACGACAGGTGTGTGTTTATGCATACTTACTTCGACATTCGGCGGCGTTCCTAACGCATACATCACTACATCAGAGACGTTAGTATCCGTTAGCGCTGGCATCTTTTTAGTAGCGTCAGGATCTCCGATAATGGTTAAAAGCATGTCTGTCATCACTGCTCCAGGGCTAACATTCTGTTTATACACACAAAGAAATGTAGCAATAATATCTCGATCTACATATATGAAAGAGATGTGCACGATATTGAAGCTTGGTCGCTAAGAAATGACACATGAGACAATACTAATCCAACGACAAAAGATTCTTTTTTTTTCATCATTTCTTTATGAAATTTTTATCAACATATTTGTGGTATTTTTGGTTGATATATCGTTGAATTTGTCTTTCCATGCTCTATAACTATATATAACTAAAGTACAAGGTCATCGTAAAAAAAGATTCCGCAACTTTGAAATTTTGAAAAAAAATTTTTCTTTAGCATTACATTTACTTCGTCTAACAATACAACTTATGTTTGACACATTTTTTCATATATTTATCAATAACAAAAATTTGATTTCTCGTCGATTTCGAGTATGATTGTGATCGGCTATTTTAGAAGAATTATACAGTCAAGCGATTTACGTTATTTGCTTGCGTTATTTTAGAGCAAATGGTTAAACCGGATTTATTGTATTTTCCATATTGTCGTCACCATATATGTATGAGTTAATTTTAAAAAGTGTGTTCGAAGGAAAGATATCGAAATCTTCAGCTCCTGTAATAGGAATGTTTAAAAAGTTTCGGGAAGCTTGGCCGAAAATTAACCACACAAATTTTCGGTCAAGTTTAGAAGATAATTATGTTTGTGGAGAGCTCCAGGAGATAGAATCAAAATTGGACTTCTGCTTAAATACCATAAGACAAAAGCAACCAAGAGGTGATTATGTAGAATTCTTTGAATTGATGATTATTTTCCTTGGTGGGACTTGTCCAAAAAGAAACCGTTTCATATTCCTGGAGCTGTCCATCATGCTAGATGGATGGCTAAAGTCATATATGTTCTAAAAATATATTTATTCCGCGACGAAGTATCAATATGTAACGAAGAAATTGTAGAAATTAGAGACATATGTATATTTTTGACAAAATACATGGAAGCATGGTTTAATGCTCCGATTCCAGCTATAGCACCACGTCATGATTTAGAATTTTTCAAACAGCTTGACGATTAGTACAATATTACACATTGCCAAAATGATCAATTCCAGGGTGATGACTCATGACACATTTAAGATTTGCTTCCATAAATAAAACATGAGCAGAAAACATTAATTAATGTTTAACAACTGTTTTTAAAATTATTCTTGCAAAATAATCGTTGTACCTGTGGGAATCTTTCCACAAATTTTCAAACAAATTCGTACCACCGTGCGGCATGGCGCGTTTAGAAAATCCCACGTTATCTTTGAATTTATGCATATATTATGTATGTATAGTCCAAACAGAAGGTTTGAAATACAAAATTCAATCAGTATTTATGGAATGATGAAAGGGTTCGGGCAATCTGATTTTTTTAGAAAACGACAAGTATAATCAGAATGTACAATTTTCCAAAACAGACGAATTGTTCGACAGGATAAGTCTTACCGTAACTTTGATGTCCGTGTCAGTGAGTTCTTGGCGAAGTTCAACAGCCAAAGCAGTTAAGGCATATTTACTAGCAGTGTACATACCGTTCGGGATTGGTATAATCTCTGCGAAGTGTCCAGCTAAGCTGAAAGTAACAGGTGTTCGTAAATCAGGCATGTCCAGAAGTAGCTCACTTGGACGCAAATTCGAGGGAGACGCCTACTTCTCCCGCCCGCGCGTCTCGCTCCTCGTGGCGGCCGTAGTCCGCCGAGCTCCTCAGACCCGTGCCTACTGTGAGTCCGAAAGTCGCCGCAACGCGCTACACGCAGTACGTGCCGCAAGCGGTAGGCACGGGTCTCAGGCGCTCGGTGGACTACGGCCGCCACGGGGAGCGAGACGCGCGGGCGGGAGAAGTAGGCGTCTCCCTCGAATTTGTGTCCAAGTGAACTAGTTCTGGACATGCCTGTCGTAAATATACGAGCACAATTACGATAAAGTTGTTGTGCACGGGATATCTGGTTTTGGTAAATATTTACAAAAGGAGACTGCTAATCGATTTTGATGGGCTTGAAATATGTTGTCAAGGTCATCGTCTTGAATAACTTTTTTTTTATACATGTTACCGCCGCTCGGGCTTTCGTTTTCAAGATATTTACAAAAAAACTACGGACACTCAATATAACGAATTCTGCTCTTTTTAATCGATCTAACGTGTTTTAGGGCGGGGAAGCTGCTCCGCCCCTCCCTCTGAACCTCCTCCCCAAAATACGTAATCCAGACTTGACCAAAATTCGTTTAAAATGGCTGAGTTCGCTGTAATGGGTCTAACAGTTTTTTAAGAACATCTCGGGAACTAAGGTCGAGCGGCAGTAACATGTATAGGGAAAAGTTCAGATTCACAACCCAGATAACGTGGTTGAAGCTCATCAAAATCGGTAAGGAATCCGGTTTCTAGATTGTTACCCCCACGGAGGAATAGTTTTGTACAGATTTTAAATAAATTTTGTTTAGCGGTGGTGCTCTGGCCCACCTCAGAGGATGAATTCCGTCATTGATTCATGAAAAAATAATTTTAATCATGAATTACTATCACCGTCTACAGGTTTATTGCACACCATTTTAATGGTGTTGTAGTTTTAAAGCAAGTTTATGTCAATGTCATGTGAAATTTAAATCAATGAGATTACAATATACTCATCTGTTATGGTTAAATCAACATATTAAAATTTATGTTTGTATGAAGTTACCGTTAAAAATCAGACTTTTGATATACCACGATGCAATACTAAAGTATCAAACGTGATACTTTCTGTATTAATGACGATTTGATTTTACATACATGTGACGACAATCTCCATACTTAGGGGATTACCTACCCATTGATGTTAATTATGTGTCCGGCTAGATTTCGTTTCTTAGCCGATTTTACAAATTCTCGTGCACAGATCGCAGGAGCTATAACGTTGGTGTCCAATGTTTTGCGGTAGTCGTCAAGTTTCGAATCTGTAGCAAGATAGTAATTTTATAACTGCGGTCCATGATGGAATAATAAAGGAAAATTATGTAACGAAAGTTTGTTTGTGTTCCGTGGATTTAAAGATCAAGAAGATGCGACTTTCTGCAATGTACCTACAGTTGGTATAACTTTATAATTCGCGAAGAAGAGTATAACAATGCGAGAAATTCACGAGTTTCGAACGGTGACGTGTATTTGCGAGTTAAAATGAAGGTCATCGTGCAGCGGTTTTTCACCTTGAAGCACACAGACCGTTGAGCCGGTTTCGTTCTCATACAAAGTATTCAGTATTAAACGATGGAATTTTGGTCAAATAATCTATACACTGCTTTTATGTCAAATAATACTTGAAATTCATTAAAATGACAAACTTATAACAATTCCAGAAAAACGATGCTTTGGAGTAGCAGTGTCGATACAAAACATTATTCGCGTTTTTTTCGGAACACACATTTTCACCTGGTGTAGATAAGATCTTGAAAACTACATGGCCGATTGTTCTGAAATTTTAACATGCTATCCCACATGATAGTCGTTATAACCGGTACCAAAATAATATTGTTATGTTACATTTTCATACTTCTTTGTTTAAAAACACTACCGAATAAAGTACGAAATGTCCACTTAAAACATTTCAAATTATTTTTATGATGGAAGCGATAACGACATCCATACCGATTAAGAATCATCTTGATTTTTTCGTGGTAGTTCACCTTGAAATTTGAAATCATCTAGGTACGACAGTAAGATACGATTTTGAAACATGCATTTATTTCGGTTAGATAAAACCAAGCAAGAAGTAATTAAAACTATATAAAAAATTCTCCTATATGACCAAAGAATAGCTAAATCAATTGCAGAAAATAATTTGAACGTAGGACGTACCAAAAATATGAAAAAAAATTATGGAAATCGATCAATATCTTAGCAGTTATATGAAAAAGCTTCCTTAAATGAAAGCCATATGGAAGCAATCAGTTATAACTATAATGTGTACAATCAGAATTAAGTGTCTCAAACAATAATGGTAAGACCTCGGATAAATCCTCCACCGTTTCGGCACGAGACTTATGTCATTCTCTTCGTTTTGACACGCTGATCACGAAACGTAATTATCATTTTTGGCTGAAATGTGTAGTTTTCTAGATATTCGCGAGAAACTTTGCTACTACTACATGAATCCTGCGTATACCTACTCTTCATTCTTTCACAATTCATAACTTTTCACAAAATTATCACAGTTTAAATATATGCAATTATTTGAGAAATGGGTATTTAATGTTCAAATACTTCTTGCATTGTGTGTACGTCAGTATTTCCAAGTGCAACGTTTCTCAATTGGTTGACACGATTAAGAAGAAAATCCAGTCAAATTCCAATTTTAATAGTATCTTAAGGATGAATTCCATTGTTGTTTTATCTATGATCAAAGCGCAATGCGTAGGCGTTTCTCTCACGACTTGGTGCAATTGAAAACAATATAAGGATTAAAAGAATTTAAGAATGCTGATTCTATATGACTACTGCGCTTTGCAATTGATGTAGACAATTTTTATTTTGTATAAAGTTCCACAGTCTAGTAGTTAACTCGACCGTTAAATTTGAAGGATCGACGGTGAACTTTACCAATGATCCACATTTGATCGCTGACCGCGGCATTGTTGATCAGAATGTCCGCTCCGCCGAGGTTCTCCTGGACCCATGCGAAGGCTTTGACAATGTCGTCTTCGCTCCTCAGGTCGCACACGATCGGGAAAAAATTATTCTTACCCAGTTCATTGGTTATTTCCTGAAGCTTGTCTTGCCTTCTCGCGAGACCGACCACTTTGACGGACTCTTTGACAAGATCTTTCGAAATCGCAGCGCCGATGCCGACACTCGCGCCCGTCACCATTGCTACTTTACCAGTCCAACGATTCATAGTGAATGGTAACGTATTGCTGACTACAACTCCGCCCATCTTCAAACCGCTTTATGTACGCTGCAGATTTGTTTGGCTTAGTGATACGGGCAGTCAACCAGCGATGAGCAAAACGATAACCCAGGTGCGCTATCTTCAATTTCTCAATGATGTATACAAAATCAAAACATTATGATCCCAGAATATGCGGCTTACTGTAAATAAGTCACAATGTCGTAGATGTTTGTATACAACAAGGAAAAACTGTTCCATACTAAGGTCGAAATGATAGCTGTTCCGTTTCTCAGAAAACGATATCTTTACAAAGATATATTACTCCATTTTTAGTACAACCATCGGCATTTTCGGACCGTAAGCGAGGCGATTGGGCCTCTTTCGATGCCCCATCTGCCCTGCACTTTTCCCAAAATAACAGATACTAATAGCACCGAATTACCCGTAATAGCAATATTCTCGAGAAGCCGTTACACTTCGTCAAAACATTTAGCATTTTATTGACCCATTGTCCACATTTGGTGACCAGAAGTCGAGCCATCGTCGAGTCCTTTCTTTCCGTTTTCTTTGTTCCGAGTCAAGACGCTTCTCTGGTTTATGACCTGCTACGGTTCTGTCTTTGGGACACGCGGATTCCCCGCGTGCGTCACTCGAGGGTACAAGAGTACCTACGAGTGACTCCTGGTTTGTAGGCGGCCTTTCCTTTCCCTTTCCATTCCATTTTTTGTTGACCTATTATCTAAGACGGCCGTGCTCCTTACCAATTCCTGGGAAATGGCAGTCAACGAATCCGCTTGCCCCACAGTAAAAACTCACGCCCACACCGAGTTTACCTTTTTACGCCATCCATCATCAATTTTCACCTCATCATCAAACACAGTTCGCGAAACAATGTCCACAAGATTCAATCAGTGTACTTCAACTCATGTATTCAAAGTTATATTATTTCTAAAAATATAGTCCTTTAATTGTTCGTTACATTGTGTCTAATTTATTATATTCATACCACCTCTATCACCTTAAGTGGTCATAGGAAATCGCGTACCACGTTGTCGCATTCGAATCGGGGATTTACAACCCTCGTAGACCAATGCGGTCTCAACGTGAGTTCGTGATAAAACAATAGCACACTCTGTTAATATGCTTAGAAATTGCTCAGTATTTAATGATCTATCAACGAGTAAAGATTACAGTACAGTATTATATAAATTTGTAAGTATTGGACGGGGAACAAAATTAAACGAGTCTGAAAAAAAGCAGATTCTTGAACTAAAATAGCAACAGTTATCAGTAGCGAAAACATCGAAAGTAATAAAAAGAAGTCGTAAAGTAATACACAATTTCTTAAAAAGATGTTGAAGATTATGACAAAAAGAAAAGTACTGGTCGGCCGGCATCGTGAGCAATTTTGTGTGTAGCTTCCAACTCGCAGTTAACAACGAAGCAAATAAATGAAACATCTAGTGTTAGTGCCAGTGTTTCAAGTGTTCGTCGAATTCTACTATCCTGCAAAAATATCAAGAGGCTAAAATTGAAAAAGAAACCTCCGTTAACAACGAGACAAAAAGCAGAACGTTTACGCTTTGCGAAAGAAAGAGCGCACTGAAAAAAGAAATGGAGAAGAGTACTATTTACGGATGAAAAAAATGTAACCTGGATGGTCCTGATGGGTTCTAATATTATTTTCATGACATAAGAAAAGAGACAATGTCAGCAATTCGACGACAAATGGGAGGAGGCAGCGTAATGGTTTGGGTCGGCATCGGTTATTTCGGCAAGACAAGTATCAGGTTCATCAATGGGAGAATGATACATCAATTTAATCAAAAAACAAATAAATAATCATGCGGAACGCATTTCTTGACCTCATTACATCCTTCAACAAGATAATGCATCTGTACACATATCAAGAGTGGTATAATCATATTTTAATGAAAATAATATATCTGTTTTGCCGTGGTCTGCACGTTCCCCGGACCTTAATATTATTGAAAATTGCTGAGCAGAACTTGTTCGCTGCGTATGCGCAAATGGAAAGCAGTATTAACACGTACAAGAATTAAAAAAAGCAATTGTACGCGAATGGGATACTTTAAGTCAAAATTATATCCAAAATCTATATAAATCGATACCAAATCGTACAATAGAAGTAATGGAAAATAAAGGGGGATGTACCCATTATTAAATAAGTAATTTATGTTCATTATTATTTTTTTATTGTACATGTGCTATCATTTCTTTCTTGAAATATAATGTAAGACGAATAATAACGGAGATGAGCGGAGAGATTTAACGAGATATATTTCAAAGTTCGGAGGTCGCTGACAAGAGTGTACTCTTCGACAAACGCAGCTCCAATGTGTCATCCCGCCCGGAAAAGTCCCTTTCCTTAATGACGTCTTCTAGGGTCCGAGACAATTTACGACCGTTGCGGCGCCACGCTGTCGGGGCCCGTCGTTGTCGGTGTTCACTCTCGTCGCCGTCATTTGGGGGTGTTCGTTATTTTTCTAACAATTTTTTTTGTTACACACTAAACCTTATAATATTTTTAATTATTTTCAATGAACCGCATATTCTGAGCTCATAATGTTTTGATATTATACGTAACAAACGTAAAACTTTACATGCGTCATTGAGAAATTAAAGATAGCACACCTGGGCTATATTTTTGACGAGGAGTGTACGCTCTCAGAATACTTGGCTGATCGGCATCGGAAATACAAGTCATAGTATTTCACCGGTAATTGTCCCAAATGTCTCCGACAGAATTGTCCCTGATATATCCCCACTAGTGCGGGGTGTACCCCCTTGAGGGGCCCAGAAGCTTGAGAGGCCTCGGTCGCCGAGAAATATGACACCATGCGGCTCGGGTATATCGGTGAGACCACGCTACTCCGAATTTCCAACTTCTTTAGTACTCATTATTTTTTTAATGGGACTTCGATGACAATATTTGTGGCATTTTTCTAATAAAAATGATACCAAATATGATACAATTCCGATGATATTTACTTGTGTAATCGACGATTAAAGTTTCGGGCGCGACGAAGGATAGCGTATGGGAAAGAAAGAAACGCGGAGAGTCGCAGTCGGCGGCACAGTTCAAAGGCTCGCGCGTCCTCACAATGTATTACCAAGGAATAACTTTTTTATTATTACTTATTTTTTTATGAGACTTTTTCTAATAGATTTGTGACATTGTTCTGATTAAAATGATACCAAACACGATATAATTCGGATCATATACAGGTGTATGGTCATTATGTATAGGTCAGGTACATAACATCGGTGAGGCAACAGTAATGCAATGACGACACTTTCTCATTTTTAATTAATCTTTTACGAGACTTTTACCATCATATTTGTAATATTTCTCTGATCAAAATTTTTCTGATTATACATACATATCTATTTTTTTAATTGACGATGGAGTAAGTTTTGGTGAACTTGGGTTCGTCCACGAAGTCTCTCAAACATCCTAGCGGCTCCCTGATTTCGCATCAGTTTCGTCCGTGCACCTTACTAACAATTTAAAGAATAGAATTTTGATTATAATTTCAATTAGTAATTTGGCATCGGTAAAATTATATAGGATTGAAATTTTTATTTAAAAATTTAGGGGGTTATTCAAATAAAATATTATAGAATTTTGAGTGAGGCAACAGTAATGCAATGACGACACTTTTTCATTTTTAATTAATCTTTTACGAGACTTTTACCATCATATTTGTAATATTTCCCTCATCAAAATTTTTCTGATTATACATACATATCTATTTTTTTAATTGACGATGGAGTAAGTTTTGGTGAACTTGCATGACCTTTGTTTAATACATTTTTTCGTCTAGATTAACGGAAATTACTATCGCAAGAAATTCATAACAGTATTCGAAGATCCACTGGCACTCGATTGCAAAACCACGGTTACATTCTTCGGATAACATAATCTACATATTTCAGCAACATTGATATACAACCTCCTTCAATGACTTCCAAGTATCTGTTGCAACTTTGTTGACACCGGATCCCGATAAATTCCGTCTCCCATTGCTTTCCAAGTGCTGTTAGAATTTTTGCTTAGGCCCGGTGCGAGACTGCTTATGAAGGGTCCTTTGACATTAATCTCTTTCCTGAGAACGGAAAACACCCTATTCCACCTTTGCTTATGGAAACGTTGACTATGCTCCAGCTGGATGCAACCGGCACAAAGCATGCTTCACTGCAGGGTATAAACCCTCGAATTTTAACCCTCGAATTTTAACCCTTGAATTTTAACCCTCGAATTTTAACCCTCGGAGGCAGTGCTTAAAGTACAAACGAACTATACACGTCGTGACGCTGAATCTCGTTTTGGATTGGTTGTATTTAGTGAGGTCGGGCCTAGTCACCCTTTCGAATAAATTAACCTTATACATAGATTCCGCGAATGCGGTATTAATCTATCTTGGCATAATTATTCAACCTCTCCGTGTTTCCCGCATCGTCAGTGCGTCATCCAACAGGCAGTAGTACTTAGATAACTAGTAACTACACATCATTGTTCAGACACACTCAAATCTTACCGCGACAGTGACAGTTGTAACAGAGCCAGTTTCCTATAATATACAATTTAGTTCAAGGTAATTTTGAGTAACAATTGATTTTAACCCACCATTCAGATCTAGTAATTCTTAGTTGACCGTTCCCACATGATACAATCTTACAGCTCGGGTTGTATCAATTAATTTATACTATTTAAGTTACGCGGCCATTACTAACATATCCTAGGAGCTACCTGATCTTGTATCAGCAACCCAAAAACTGTTATCCAACCTATGAGGCTCCCTGATTTCGCATCAAGTTCGTCCGTATCCTACAGCTCCCCGATTTCACATCGGGTTCGTCCACGAAGTCTCTCAAACATCCTAGCGGCTCCCTGATTTCGCATCAGTTTCGTCCGTGCACCTTACGAACAATTAAAAAAACATATTCCTCCTTAAACCATAAACCGCTCGCCAGCCACGCGCGCTACCGATCAGCCCAGGCTCGTAACAACCTTGAGGTAATCCAAGATTGCAAAAATGAACAACTTTTAAAACAGACAAGAGTTTAAATAAAAAAAAAATATTATAGAATTTTGATTATAATTTCAATTACTAACTTGGCGTCGGTAAAATTATATAGGATTGAAATTTTTATTTAAAAATTTAGGGGGTTATTTAAATAAAATATTATAGAATTTTGATTGAGGCAACAGTAATGCAATGACGACACTTTTTCATTTTTAATTAATCTTTTACGAGACTTTTACCATCATATTTGTAATATTTCTCTGATCAAAATTTTTCTGATTATACATACATATCTATTTTTTTAATTGACGATGGAGTAAGTTTTGGTGAACTTGCATGACCTTTGTTTAATACATTTTTTCGTCTAGATTAACGGGAATTACTATCGCAAGAAATTCATAACAGTATTCGAAGATCCACTGGCACTCGATTGCAAAACCACGGTTACATTCTTCGGATAACATAATCTACATATTTCAGCAACATTGATATTCAACCTCCTTCAATGACTTCCAAGTATCTGTTGCAGCTTTGTCGATATCCTCCACTTAGTAATTTGATCTCGGCTCGGGTATATCGGTGTGAGCTACTACTAATGCGACGCGTAGAGTCGCAGTTGTCGGTACAATCCAAAGGCCCATGCGTCATCACAATGTAACACCAATATTTAATCTTTTTTATTATTACTTATTTTTTTATTCTGATTAAAACAAGACCAAACACGACATGATTTCAAATGTGTAAATACTGTTGTAGTATTTAGTGGTTTAAATGGCTATGAACGTTTCGGGCGCAAAGAAGAACAGCGTATGGGAAAGAAATAGACGCGGAGAGTCGCAGTCGCCAACTCAGTTTAAAGGCCCGCACGCGGTCTCGCTTTACACGCGCTGTCCTTCTCTACGTTCGGCTCGGCCTTTGAAGCTCGAAAAATAGCTACCCGTAACGGATAAACGCATAGTTATCCCCCCCACGTTTATGCGTTTATAGAGGATTTACTGTAATTCGTCGGCGCATCGAGCGATCGATATTCGCGGAGATCGATATCGCGTATATATATATATATATATACCGCCAACCACGTACCGCCGCGCCCCACCATAGCGTAGACGCGTGCAGGCTATCCTGCTTTGAGAGAGAGAGAGCGCGTATTCCCCGCGCCGGCTAAGATGCGCGCGCAGCGATCCCCTCTCGTGCGATCGAAGGAGGTCGATGCAAGAAAGCGAGCCGGCACTCTACGTTTGGAATTGGTCGAGTCGATGCGTTTCGCGACTGGTCCGGTGGCGAAACACGGTAGATTCGTTTGAACAGGCAAACCGTCCTGAGATATACTTGGTAAACCGTCCAAGATATCTTCGCGATCTACGCGCCTCAAACCGAGGAGTCAATGCAAGTGCAAACCGCACTGTGGCACAGCTTGAATCGGTGCTCGTGACCGTTTTCTGGCTGGTCGACGTAGTGTCACGTAGAATAAATTATATAAATTAAAGAAAGTAAATCGAATCTACCGTACGACCGCTCACGAAACGTGTTCCGCGGAACTGTAGCATTAATTGAAAATCGAGAGTCTGACAAGTAACTAGAATTCAGATTATAATATTAAATTCGTATTACGGCTACCGAGCCGAAGTAAAGATAGAGCATCACATTTCCATTCGAAATTCAATAATATCAAAAAGGTGAGCATCGAATCCGTTACTTAACATAACCTCAAAAACTCGTCGTTTTGCAAGTCGTCCGTATGAACTCGCATCCTCGTGCAGATATCGGAGGTGAAGACCCGAGCTAAGCTCTGCCTGATCCGAAGATGTTTCTGTGCGTGTTTGCGAGGTTCTGACGAGTAGACAGAAGTCGTTGCCACCCGGTTTACCGGCTGGGACGTTCGGCTGTTCCTACGTCGTTGGTCGTCGCGTCGCAAGAGATCGAAATTCTCGATCCATTATAACTCACATTCTCGTTGGGATATCGGAGGTGAAGACCAGGGTTACGCACTGCCTGACCCAAAAAGATGTTTCCTAATGAGCGTGTGAGCATCCAGTAGCAGACAGCGGTTGTTCTCACCCGAAGCAATTCGGCTGGGCCAATTTCTGTTCCTGCTATTGGCGCGCCGTATTCAACGATCGGATTAAGCGCGATCGAGGCTGGTCTACCGAACACCGGAGATCTCTCCAAATCCACATCTGTGCCTAGGTTTGAACTCCTAGGTGTCGCGGGTCAGTCGCGGTCTAGTACGGGTCGCCATTCTCGCAATCCTCCGAAATTCGGCCGATTGCGGGGGTGATGCTACCGGTCCTCAATCGTTCGTGTCGGGTCATATCAAAACAGAGTACACTCTGTATTATTCGACGGTATCCGATGCCTACCTACAGACGATATACAGATTTAGATCCACACATAAAATCAAGCGTAGACAAGGCAAATATCAGTTAACCGCGTGATACAGTCGTACCGCGTCGCGTCGAAGGAAGTCGAATACAACCGATCCACCTAAACTCACATTCTCGTTGGGATAACGGAGGTGAAGACCAGGGTTACGCACTGCCTGACCCAAAGATGTTTCCTAATGAGCGTGTAAGCATCCAGTAGCAGACAGCGGTTGTTCTCACCCGAAGCAATTCGGCTGGGCCAATTTCTGTTCCTGCTGTTGGCGCGTCGTTATAAATGATCGGATTTAGTACGATCAAGGTTGGCCTACCGAACACCGGAGATCTCTCCAGATCCACTTCTGTGCCGAGGATTGAGCTCTTAGGTGTCGCGGGTCAGTCGCGGTCTAGTACGGGTCGCCATTCTCGCAATCCTCCGAAATTCGGCCGATTGCGTGGGTGATGCTACCGGTCCTCAATCGTTCGTGTCGGGTCATATCAAAACAGAGTACACTCTGTATTATTCGACGGTATCCGATGCCTACCTACAGACGATATACAGATTTAGATCCACACATAAAATCAAGCATAGACAAGGCAAATATCAGTTAACCGCGTGATACAGTCGTACCGCGTCGCGTCGAAGGAAGTCGAATACAACCGATCCACCTAAACTCACATTCTCGTTGGGATATCGGAGGTGAAGACCAGGGTTACGCACTGCCTGAGCCAAAGATGTTTCCCAACGAGCGTGTGAGCATCCAGTAGCAGACAGCGGTTGTTCTCACCCGAAGCAATTCGGCTGGGCCAATTTCTGTTCCTGCTATTGGCGCGTCGTATTCAACGATCGGACTTAGTACGATCAAGGTTGGCCTACCGAACACCGGAGATCTCTCCAGATCCTATTCTGTGCCGAGGTTTGAGCTCTTAGGTGTCGCGGGTCAGTCGCAGTCTAGTACGGGTCGCCATTCTCGCAATCCTCCGAAATTCGGCCGATTGCGGGGGTGATGCTACCGGTCCTCAATCGTTCGTGTCGGGTCATATCAAAACAGAGTACACTCTGTATTATTCGACGGTATCCGATGCCTACCTACAGACGATATACAGATTTAGATCCACACATAAAATCAAGCGTAGACAAGGCAAATATCAGTTAACCGCGTGATACAGTCGTACCGCGTCGCGTCGAAGGAAGTCGAATACAACCGATCCACCTAAACTCACATTCTCGTTGGGATAACGGAGGTGAAGACCAGGGTTACGCACTGCCTGACCCAAAGATGTTTCCTAATGAGCGTGTGAGCATCCAGTAGCAGACAGCGGTTGTTCTCACCCGAAGCAATTCGGCTGGGCCAATTTCTGTTCCTGCTATTGGCGCGCTGTATTCAACGATCGGATTTAGTACGATCAAGGTTGGCCTACCGAACACCGGAGATCTCTCCAAATCCACATCTGTGCCTAGGTTTGAACTCCTAGGTGTCGCGGGTCAGTCGCGGTCTAGTACGGGTCGCCATTCTCGCAATCCTCCGAAATTCGGCCGATTGCGGGGGTGATGCTACCGGTCCTCAATCGTTCGTGTCGGGTCATATCAAAACAGAGTACACTCTGTATTATTCGACGGTATCCGATGCCTACCTACAGACGATATACAGATTTAGATCCACACATAAAATCAAGCGTAGACAAGGCAAATATCAGTTAACCGCGTGATACAGTCGTACCGCGTCGCGTCGAAGGAAGTCGAATACAACCGATCCACCTAAACTCACATTCTCGTTGGGATAACGGAGGTGAAGACCAGGGTTACGCACTGCCTGACCCAAAGATGTTTCCTAATGAGCGTGTAAGCATCCAGTAGCAGACAGCGGTTGTTCTCACCCGAAGCAATTCGGCTGGGCCAATTTCTGTTCCTGCTGTTGGCGCGTCGTTATAAATGATCGGATTTAGTACGATCAAGGTTGGCCTACCGAACACCGGAGATCTCTCCAGATCCACTTCTGTGCCGAGGATTGAGCTCTTAGGTGTCGCGGGTCAGTCGCGGTCAGTCGTTTCTTGTTGTCGTAACAAGGAACACGTTCGTCGTACTCACGCGCTCCAAGCGTCGTTGTAACCCGCGTGTTTATATCGCGACGACAAACATTTTTTTCTAAGCATTCCAAGCGTCGATCGTAGCTCGAAGGTAGAGCAAACGCGTCATAACGTGTAGATGCGACGCTACTTAAAGATTCTGTCAAGCGGTCTTGCAGCGCGATCCCTTACGCGTCCGTTCCGGAAATTCAGCGTCGATTCGTTCGTGACCAGACTTTTCAACCAGTGAACTCCGGTAACCAAAACCTGATTCGTATAGCATCGCATACGGAAAACTTGAAAATTTTTAGTCCTCTTAAGTCCAGTTCAGCCAAAAGGGGTTATATTTGGAGCATTATTTTTTTTTTAATGTGAAGACTTGTGAAAACTTTTTTGCGGTATACTAATTGTTGCGGATCGCAACAACGAGGAACGGCGCGTGCCGAAACGCCCGTACAGCGGCTTAGGCAGCGCGATTTACAACTCGACAGCAGACGCAGAAACCCTACGGACTGGTACCGAATTTTCATAATTTACAGCTTTTTAAGGCCACCGAGACCCTACCATAAAACAGCCGGACACCACGTGCGACAGGACAGAAACCATAAATTATTATAATTATAAACCATAAATTTAGACATCGACAAGACGAGACAAGCTTCCTGACAGTTTCCCACTCCGATTTCCAAACTTCCCAAGACACACCCACGACCAATTAAAAAACGCAACATTCCACCATCTACATCGACAACCGACCAATGACGACACAACCGAGGTGACGTTAGACGAAACGTAACGAGACGCATCAGATCCTCTTAAAATCTCGAGCAAAACACTTTGAAATCGCTACCTAGAAATCGCTAACATCGCTCAATACAAACCAGTACCGAATTCGCAACGCACTCTGTATATATTCAACTTTAAATAAATTGTGATTAGTGTACATAGTACACCGTGTGTACAAGTCAATCAAACAAGGTGCTCAGTGACTAATACTCATTGAGAGAAGGCGCAGTCATCATAATCCTGCTTCCTTCGTATACACTAATTCTAGATATCCTGAAGTTTAACAACACGTAACATTTATGCTGTGGCGATGAGTGGTATATGTTTAAAAACACTAATATATGCAAAAAAAGTCATGAAAATCCGAGAACTTTTATTCAAGCTTGCAGATCGGTAAAAACACGTAGAAAAAAATGTTAATATTGACAAAAATATGATTAATATAATGTACATACATTGCGTAACAATATCCATCACAATTTCGCCACGAAGATCACTTACAAAATAAGTATTATCACGAGAAACAGATGCGTACGAACGGAATGCTGCGAATAAACAGATGCCTATCGAACAAATGCTATGTTCTAAGCGCAGGCACGGTTGACTGTATGGGTAATCAATTATAAGGGGTGCACCACGTGATTGTATGTTTATGTATCTATTCTGAGACGCAAACACAACCCTGTATGTAAATATTTACAATTTTGATTTTTGGCCAGGTTTTCAGCCAAAATACCACTCTGTGCGACGTTGGTGATCACCGTGAGCTGCGATATATGATCGTACGAATTGTGCACGCGGTTCGATACACGAGATTCTTGTAGTCTCTGGCAAGTGAATAAATCTCGTGTCTACCAGATAGTCGCTATGCGATTATTGAGTTTGCCCAAACCTCCTCCGCTTTCCAGTGCCTGGAGGCACGAACCACCTCCGCGGCTTCCATTCGCGAAGAGCACGAGGGGTAGTAACCGGCCCCATACATTAACCCTTTCGAGGCTCATAGATTTCGTTTTCCAAGGAGTTTCAGTAGAATTCACGAATTAGTCCATTCCGATAAGTAGCTTACTCTATCGAGTTAAATAATTGCTTTCAAAACCGACTGGCGACTAGAACGCCATTCGAACGGTTACACTTTTGATTTATTCTGAATTTCGTGTTACTTATTTTATACAGCGAAAATTATTGTCAAACGCTGGTGAATATTACGATTGAATTAACACATTTCTAAAAAAAATTAACAGAAAAAATAAAATTAAATACATTGTAATTTAACGTGTATTTAGAAAGTACATGCACGACACGCGGGACTTGTTTATTCGTAATATACAAGATCTGTTAGAACTTGGAAAGTATACAATGCACAATTTAAGAAAGTCGGATAGTATCTTTATTCAATTTTGGACTTGATAGAATGTTGGAAAACATAGAACTTTATACAAATTGATTTAGACCTTTGTATTTGCATGCAAATTAGTCTAACACAGTTTAAAATGTACATATGTTGAATATTATTCAAATTATTTGAATACATACTTGCAGTAATCACATTTTAGAAAAACAATCAAAATACGAAACACCAAAGTAGGTATATTATTTTTTTAACCGGTGGTTTATCTTTATTTAATTACATACATCAAACACAGTTGTGTATAATAAAAACATAATCAGTCGCTTCTCTGTCAATAATTTACATTTATGGCCAAGTATATTGGATTATATTGGTTTTACATATTCATTTTCTATAACTCGGTATGGTAAAACGCTTAAATATTTTTTAGTGTGATTCTCGTACTCTTTAGAATGTAATAGGACTAATAAATCTAGAAACAATCTTTTTCAATCTCTGTAAATTTGTCTGCATAAAACGGGAAACGGTTATTTCACGCATAATTCATGCGCATTTCAGCTTTCCCTCTCTCTAAATCAATCGCTCATTTTCATTTCGCCGATATTCTTCGTGGGGCGCAATACTGTAGACCTGCGTTACGTTATTTAAGCGCCGAAAAACTGGGTTATGTCATCAGAGTATTTCATCGATATTTCACTTTTACTTTCCTCGAGACTAAGATTTCTGTTCACCATACAGAAAAACAAAGAAATAATACGCTCTTTTTGTTTCACTGTGATTTGTTTCGCTGTACTATATCGACACACGTATACCGACGTGTCCGACTAACTACTATTACATCGCAACATGTAATTTTTCTCGCATATTCATAGTAGCGTATCATTATCCGATAAGAAACACATCGTCTGTTTTATTATACAGCGTTACAGATTGTTTGTGGTCGAAGCGTTGCGAATCAAATAAGTTCGAGTTATTCAATACACTTTTGTGTCGTAAAATATAATACAGCACAGGAAATATTCGATAAAATTTAATGAGACTTTTATTGTCTTTAAAGTACGATTTTCAAGGCCAAGCGAAGACATCTTTCTAAGGTCCTAATTTTCATAGATTACTTCATATGAATCAATATTTCCATAAAAACATTGACAGTCCAGTTATGGACTGCTATGTTTCATTACAGCTTCGAACAAGGTTTAACTTACATTATTAGTACTATGGTGTTGCTCTTGCTATTTATTGATTCTGCACCTGTGGTTATTTATTAACATTGTCATTGCGTTAGCAGTTTGTTAGTAATTTGTTCCTTTAGAAGTCTGACAAAATAGATAAGTTGATAAGTAGAATCAAATCCATTCTGATTATTAGAGAGCGGATGTTATGCATTTATGAGAAAAATGAGTTGGTAAAAATTGAAATATCAGAAAGATTAAAAGAATGGTTAAATTGTTGATGAAAGAATGAAATTCCTAACTGGTGCCTGTATTTTACAATTAATGTAGGTAATTTTAATTTCGCTTAAATGTCCGCAGTCTAATCATTATCATATTCCGTAATTTTGAAAGAATTTTAATTTTTTATTTAACAACTCACCCGATTTTCCCTCGGACCGCTAATTTTTTCGCAATCTCTGTACACCATCCGACACGTCACTGTATAGTATAAATTGAATCGTATATTTCACACATTCGCTTGTTATAGTATTCGTTTCGATGCACCAACATTGAATGCGATGTGTAGTAAGCCTATCGGCGCATCTTCGAGTTGTATAATAATTAACGATAATTATTCTCAACAGGAGATTAAGCAATCGATCGGTACAAGTTGGTGGGAACGGGGCCTCGAAACACAATGCAGCAAACGTTCTTGTCCACCGGTTCGTAGGAGACTGTGATTCGTCTAATTCACGCCGGTATTTCGCCAGTATTTCGGCCGTGATGGATAATATCGTCAAACAGATAATCAAATGCGACGTAGTATAGATAAAAGAGCGAAGTGTCTACTGGTTATTCCAATAATCATGGACGTCTTATGTAAAAATAAAAATTTCGGAGTAAACTGTTTCTGTCTTATGCTCTTTTTTTACAGAAATTGGAATGAAGAACGTTTTGGTTAATCTATTAACAGTAGGCTATAATGGGAAGATCAAATGCAAAGCAATAAGACCATTTAAATTTAAAAATACTGTTGAAATATTTCCAACTCAATAAAACTATTAAAAAAAATAAATAAATGTCTATGTGGCTCCTGTATCTAGAAATTAATGCAGACAATTTTTATTTTGCATAGAACTCCGCAGTCTAGTCATTAACTACCGTGGGAAATAAATACATACTTGAATAAAAAATGTTCAAATTCTTAAACTCAATAAAACTATTAAAATAATAAACAAATGTCTATGTGGCTCCTGTATCTTGAAATTAATGCTACAGTGGGAAATAAGTACATACTTGGGTGAAAAATGTTCAAATTCGATGCTGTTGACGATGCACAATTTTTATTTCCTACGTCTGTTTTTCGTATTTCACTATTGCTTCAATCTTGACTGCAACACGTTGTAGACTAATCTCCTAATGATATTCTTGGAACAGCTTAAACAACTCGCTTCCGTGGCTCGAAACGCTCCTCAGAAGCTGCCAAATAGAAATTAACAGGTCCTGAAAATATTTTCATTCCTGAAACTAGATTTTTAATGCTCTGACGATGGACCATTCTTCTAATTTTATAATTCATGATTACAAGGTAATACTTGCACACACGTTAATCTTTCTATTGTTCCTAACGGAACAGCTATCCGTTTAATGATACTCTGGATCAAAATAGACCCGGACTCAGCCGTTGGAGGGTTAAATTATGAATATAAATGAATTAATGGTGATAAGCAGTCGGAGCACATACTAAATTGTTTCTTGTATTTCACAAACTTTGCACAAGCTAGTAAATGTATAAAGGACTCAGATTTTCCAGCATTTAACTAATTTTCCTACGTCATAAATCCATAAATATCCGCAGTGTAACAATGAGCAATTAAAAAAGTATTGTTAACTATCCATTGTTCAATTTACTTTCATCACAGAACTTCCAACTTCTGTAAACTTGACTTGTAGGATCCGAATGAAACAAATAAAATGTGCGCCAGTTTACATGGTGATTGCCTGTTTTAATGCGAAACTCGTTAATCAGTCATCATCTGCAGAATAAGTTTGCGTTTTCGACTTATACGTCACGGAGAGCGACTTTCTATTAAAGCATTTAAATGCATTTCAAACTGACAGCATCGTGGAATGCAAAGTGTGGCCTGACGCCTGGCTAGCCGCGGTTTTTGCATAAGTTTACGTCTGCTTCTTCGTTTATGTAAAACATTGCGTTTCGAATGCTACGAACGGTTTTTGTAATTAATAGTACAACGCAATTCATAACTTGTTTACAGAGACCAGGATTGTCCATTATCGAAATAAATTATTTGAAAAATAATCGTTAAGATAATATGTTCTTAGACTGCGGATGTTTAGGCAACTGCATATTTTTATGGAAAATAGGTAAATATTTTTTATTTTGCATATCTTGCATATAGCATATGTTTTACTTATTGTGCATATATAATATTTAGCATTTTTCTAAATGTAATAATAATCCAAAATGAAATGCTATGCCCCTTCTTGCTCTCTGTATGGATACGGCCTAATAAACAGTTAATCATATTGCTGTGTGATAATAACGTGAATCGTGTTAAGGTACGATTTGTAATAACTGTTATATTTAACGTAAACATCACAATCGATTAAATATGTAGACTGTAGACAGAAATCTAAATTGAAATATCATATACCGTATTCAGTTACGTTATAACTAGGCTGTAGATGTTCATGACCTGGACAGAAATTTAGATCATGATTCGGTAACTCCAAAATATATTTCTTATTTTGCATATTTTGTATACTGCATATGTTTTTCGTAATGCATATTCTTACATATTGTCACTGTATTCATATTTTTGCAGTATATTTTTTGTATTT
This sequence comes from Sphecodes monilicornis, assembly GCA_913789915.3. Classification (NCBI taxonomy): domain Eukaryota; kingdom Metazoa; phylum Arthropoda; class Insecta; order Hymenoptera; family Halictidae; genus Sphecodes; species Sphecodes monilicornis. The sequence continues at coordinate 28,136,231 of OU565284.1, forward strand.
CACTCATATATTAATAATCAAAAATATAATAATTTCGAATAACTGTCTATCTCGCTAAGAAAAAGTTGTTCATATTGTCGTGTGATAATATTGTGAATCATAACAAAGTATGTAATCATATATGTATATACATTTTTACTTTGACATATGTTTAAAACAATCGGTCCAAATATATAAATTGCAAAAAATCAATATAAACCTAAAGAATTATATAAAATGGAGCTATAATACAATCAAATTAGACACAATTAGGTATGTTAGTATGAAAGGACTGTCTATGGATAAAAAAATATAAATATGCTACCATTACACCTTGTGTTGTTGAAAGGACATTTTTAGCATATAAAGTAATTATATCTAATACAGTGGTCGGAATTAACTGCACATTTCGGCTGATTTTCAAGGGCTACGCCTCCTTGCCCCCGTTGCACGTCTCGCCCCCCCCCCCATGACGTGTTGGCCTTAGTGCTCGACCGACTTCAGGCCCGTACCGTATGAACTGCACGTGTTGCATTTGGCTGACACTCGGATCGACAGGTTTTTCAGAACACTGATGAGGCACCATTGTCAATACGTTTTTTGGTCAGTGGAATCGAAAAAATAAATTTATAAATAAAATAGTACAAGTTAAGACATTCCCAATTTCTTGCTATAGAAGGACAAAATTTTAATTTTGCATAAAGATCTGCAAGTATCATGTTAACCCTCAGTCACACTCGTTATATTAAATTCACTACTCAGACCATTTGAAAATATTTTTTTCGTCTGTTTTTAATTTCTCTCAGAATATAAAAGGCTTAAAGTTGTAGTGTTATATCAATGTATTTCAAATTAGAGCTAGTTATGTTTATGTACTGATATATGTATGTTTAAAAAGTGTTGGCCCGTTCCTGTAAGATAAATCTTAAAGGTCTCGCAGATCGTACGTCTGTGATTACAGATTAATGATAAGTCGACTGCGCGTCCACATACATGCAAAATAAAAAATGTTTGCATCGATTGCAAAACACAGGAGCCAAATAAAAATGTTTCCTTCCTTTAATTGTTCTATTAATCTGAGACTAATAAACTGATGTCTTTAAATCTTTTTCATACGACTACTGATTTAAATCACCTCCCCGTTTCCACCATAAATGCATAAAATACGCTGTCTAATGATAAGTAATTATTTTCTGTCGACTTTTATATTCGCTTTTAGGAACAAATAATTTGGCACTACCTCAATTTACATTTGTTATGAAACTAGAAGAGGGATCTTATTTGTATGCTGTAGGTCTTGGACATTTAGTATTGTTTCAAAATAAAGCAATTGGTGTAGGGCGTGGTGAAGATAAAATATGCAAGAGAAGCTGAAATAACAATAATAGAAAAGTGAGACTTGTATTGCATGCCGTTTTATTTCCAAACAAGAATTTATTCAATCTTTTTCATATCTATTTATCGGTAAATATTAAAATCTTTGGGAACGAACTGCAACTTTTTTTTCGTGTTTGTTAATGAGTTTTTTGCTCTCTTAACATTTTTATCTAAATAAGGATATATAATGTGTTTGCACACGGAATTTCCAATTTTCTGAATTGCACGGAGTATAACAGATTCGTCTGGATACACGCCAATCACCACCGACTACAAAAACACCTTGAACGTTAATCACGATTTCTATCGTCACTGGTTTTTTCGATTTATCTGCGGGTTAAGAGGACATTCTACATTATTCTTGAACGTTTCGTCTGATCTTATCTTTTGTCGAACATTTATCATGAATTGTTAATTTTAGACAAAGGATTTATGCAATATTATACAGCGTATGATAAACGCTGTTTCAACACTGTACAATAATTTCTAGCAATTACTTTACCATTCCCTATCCGTGAACTGTTCTCACTGAAACTAGGTAATTTGAAATAAAAACAAGTAGGCAAGATATGCAAAGGTAAAATGGTGTGTCATTTTCAGTTATGTAGAATTGTTAGGAAGATGAAATAAAGTAACTTCTGCATGGTGCAACTAATGCGAATAATTTCTATTTTGTATCAAAGTCCACAGTCTCGTTATTGCCGGCATTTGTATCAACCTTTAAGACGTTTAATGCAGCAAGTCAGATTGGAAATGAAATCTGGAACACTATTATTATGTAATAGCGATCCACAAGGTGGTATTTTCTCCTGATTTTGTTCCGTATTTATAACTGGAACGTGGAGGTTTCTCTAAAATCCTATGCTCCAATTTCTATTCACGTTTTTAAAATATATGGTAAATAAAAAATAAATAAAAAAATATATGGTAAATAAGAAAAAATATATGGTAAATAAAAAAATATATTAGTTTATAAAATATATGGTACTAATCTTTGTAAATTTTCTATATAATTGTAGTTTATCTTGATATGGAATTTTGATTATTGTAGAGAATTTTATTCACTTAATCTGCATAATTGTGTCATAAAGTTTGATTTTCATCTGTGTTCAATTCTGAAGGCGATACCTTGCAAAAATATTCAAAGTTATACAAACGGAATAACCAAAAATTGATATAGATGCATACTATACACAGAGCAGAATAAAATTTCATATTGATTTCACTGTTTTCTCCGTTAAAAAATTTAAGGGGAAATAGTTTGTACATCGCACCATCTTAACACTCTCGTGCGAACTGTTTCGCGATGAATACCAACAAGGTTTCGAGATAAACTGCTTGTTTACCTATGAAAGATGCCTGTTGCACCCACTGCTTGCGATTCCTCCCATCGAATAGACTCTGGACGGGGCTTATTGTTATCAAAGAATGATTTTTATCAAGAAATCTCATGTGAGATTTATTACAACATAATGAAGTACGTTACAGACCATAACCTGCATTACAGCGTAAAGTTGTTGTTAAGGCTTCGAAAACAGTTAGATTTACTACCTAGCGACGAAGGATTTTTAGTATACATGCAATTTAGTTTTTAAGCCAAAACAGATGTACGTCGGACTAGGACCCCGAAGATTGCTTTACGATTTCCAGTTGGCACCCACGTGCATCTCGGGTCTCCTAGCCTTCGAGCTATAAAACAATGAACTTGTACAGCGCCAGGTAAACAGCGGTCAGGCGAGCGAGCCACCCTAACGGGCCTTGCCGTCAAAAAACCCCCACAATGAAAATTCGCCAGTTTCCTCCCTCCTTGGGCCCGTCCACAGCGGCCATCTTCTACCCCCACAAGGCTTGTAGTGGGTGGTGACAAGCAAATGCGAAAAGGGCATGGCTCGAAATCCACTTGATGCCAATAGGCTAATAGTTAGATCCTCCCAAAAACCGATTTGTATATAAGCGCGACAGACTTAGCGACAGTGTGATTCATAAAGTCCGACTCGTGTAAAACACATTGTAAATACACATTCTCAGTCCACGTAGTTGTCCGTGTTTTCTATCCAACCTATTACAGTCCACTTATACAACCATACTTCTCGACAGGACTTCATATTCGGTGAAGTTCCTCCGCGTTGTTCGATCGTCGCTAACCTAATTGCCGACGCCGCGACGCACATACAGTTGTACTCTTAATTTAATGTGTACCGAACAGCTGAAGTAGACTTAAAATAACAAGAACATCAATAACATTAGAAGAAAGAAGAAAAAGGGAGAGAGAAAACTTAAACAAGTAGGTTACAACTATTAAGAAAAGACAACATATACACGCACGCCATAATATTCCGTTCAGTTATTAAAGAAACTACGTCTAATGTAGTCTTTGTTCATTATATGTAAGTAGGTATAAGTTGCACTGCCATAGTACATGATTAAGCGTTTCATGCTCTAGGTTACATTTACTGCTGCCAAATGATAATGGTTCGTCCTGCATTCATTATTTGAAACAATTCCATTTACGGGTTAATTTTTTATGCGCAAACCAAAGTGAACGATTATTATTATAGACCCGTTGGAAATAAAATTTACCCTTATAAAAACCTTGATCTTTTATTATTTTGGCTGTACTTGAAAACGCTTTTTTTCTTAAAAATTCGGATAAATCAGAGAATGGAATCTTAGCAAAATTCAAGGTAAATATTTACACTAGGGGCTTCCTCATCGATTTTGATGACATTGAAATATGTTGTCAAGGTCATCATTCTGAACAACTTCTTCCTATACATGTTGCCACCGCCCAGCTTTAGTTTCCGAGATATTCGCAAAAAAGTTTCAACATCTCGAAAAGTGATTGGAATAGGTCTGGGTTAGATTTCTTAGCAGTGATGGCTGCCGCCCCTCCCTCAATACAATAGACGTTTCTATTTGAAGTGGTGTATATTTTATTATTAATCTTATATAACAGGAAATATTTCGGCCATCATTTCAAAAAATGCTGTTATTCTATTGTCAAAACTATGGCATCGACGAAATAAAAATTATGCAATGTATCCAACAGAATGTTGTTTCCGTGTTCCGCAACGGGGAATATTAGCCCTTGTTTCTCGCCAAATATGCTCTATATTTTGTGTGTGAGCACTGCTGTCCGGATCAACAAAGTTCATATTATGATTTTCTGCTAAATGTCTGTATCCTTCCTCATTTAAACACTGGTACGATTTCCAACAGTCAGACATAATTGTAGTACCTGGTTTGATCCTTAATAATATTAAGCAAAGTGGTGGAACTTCGGTCGGGAACTGGTACAATAAATACCTCCTTGCTTGATCGTTGAATTCCACCAAAAATCCATTGCCCAGTGACAAGGCGGCCATTGTTAAATTTTCTTTTTCCTATCTTTGCTTCATCGATTTCAACAATTTCATTTTCACCACCTATTTGTGTTGAATGTTTTTCAATCCACAATACACACGGTTCTCGACAAAAGCTAGTCCAATCGACACATGTTTTCGAGGAAATGCATAGTTCGTTCATAATAAATTCTTGTCGAGGTCTTGTCTTGTATTGTCTCAGCATTATATGATATGCAATGAAACGGCAAGCAGTTTGTATGGGAAAACGTATATTATCAAACCAAGTGTCCTTATAAACACTAATTGTTTAGGATTGGCCAAGGGGCCCTGTGCGACGCCTGCGCCCTGCCATCGTCGGACAGTTACACAATCACAGCGGATCGGCGGACTCGCGACCACGAGACACATGACGAGCCATCTCCCTGACAAATTGGGAATCAGGCGGCTCAAAGTCGCGCGTGAATCTGACGTCACGCGCGATGAGTCGTGTTTCGCGGCAGCGACAGTGATGGGAATGTTGGCGCTTTTCACGCCCATGCGCGAGTTTCGGCAGCACCGAAGGTAGGTCCGAAGTTTGTGGGGTACTACTGGGGCGAAAGTAGTGGGTTTGTTATTATATATTTCGTTTAAAGTTATTTTAGTACCCTTCCCTTCCTTATTCCCAAGATGATGAAGAAGAGTATGTTATATTATATTGTACATAGATACATAAATATTATATATTTATATATTATATATTCTATACACGTATGTATATATTACATTTTATTAAAAGTAATATTAAAATTAAAATATCTGCCAAAATAATAGTTTTTCGACATAAATAGGTTAATACATTTTTATTCAGAATACCGAGATGGATCGAATAGTGTGTACAAAAATTATATAATTCTATTAGAAAAAATAAAAGTGATTTTGATGTGTCCATTCGTACACTTACAAACAAAATAACGGCACTGGATTGTATCCCTTTCGAAACAGAACAAATTTCGTAAGAAACAATTTTTTCATATAACGAATAGTTTTGGAGATAATCAATACGATTAAAATGGGACACCTTGTATATGCATACGTATACATACATGTATGTATAAGAAAATATTATATATGCAGTGTAGAAATATCTACGTGGAAGTTACATGCATATTAAAATACAGATATAAATAAATAAAGAATAATGTATACATAATTATTAACTGCTCTCCTGTTCTTCTCCGGATTCAATGATATTTGGTATATCCAGGAATTGAATAACATCTGTAGGATACTTTTTTATTTATTCGAACATGTTTTGTTCAAAGTTTCTTTAAAAAAAAAACACGACAGCTTGATCTCGAATGATTGGCAACTATTTCAATAGAGAAACATGCAATTTAGATACATCTCGTATTCTTAGTTGTCACAACTTTAATAAATAACATAAAATAGGCTATACAAATTTTTCAAATTTAGTAAAAGTTCTTTTTACTCTTGTCCATGATTTCGACCCTATTCGCCACTGTGCCCCAGTGCATACTGCGCAGCTTTGAAATTTTCACGAATAATCTTTTCAGCTACATTTCGCCTGCATTGTGCCCGAGTCAATTACCCGATAAATATATGAAGAATCGATGTGGAACTAATTCGCAGACAACAACGGAACCTCCTTACTCCGTGTTCAATTACACGTGACAAATAGACGTCCTTTAATCGCGATCCAGCGTTCCGCCTACAAACCTTAAACCAATTAAACTTTTGCTGGTCGACGAGTTACAAAGCAATTCGATGTTCTGCTAAAATGCTCCTCGTTTCCGGTTCTTCCTTCGATCTTACCTCGTGAATACGTTAAGATGATCCCGATTGGGTCGGAGAATAGGACAGATACGAATATACCGGGTGCACTCAAGAAGAAATTCTTCCCTTCTTATCATATTCGTTGCTAGCTGCTCTGGTAGGGTGAATGTCTGGTGCCTTTTTAATTTGAATACTACTACCAAGAGGCAACATTTCAAACATATAATACCACTCTTAAATTTCGAGTGTTGTATGATAAAAAATCAGTCACATTGGCAATCAATGTGTTAAGACAGTGGGAACATTTTTAAATATTATACCATCAGTCCCCTGGAACTGTCATAGCATTTAAAGTGTTAAATGAAATGAAATGATAAATGATTAACTTTGAAAATTATTGAATTGAGAATAAAGTAATAAATATTTACACAATATGTTGCTCGCATATTCGCATTTCTCGATTTCATTCGCACGTGTTCGACTTCGCTTTGTGTCGATCTTATCGTTCTTAGCTTTGTCTCGCGACGAAGAGAGGAACAACGAGAATACGTAACGGCTCTTCTTCACTTGTTCTAGTTCACGCCAACTTTTGGTATTCGAAGCTATACATGTATAGCTGCATTCTGAAGGGGTTGTTCTTTATTGAAACTTTATTGTAACTATATTGAACAAATCTCTCGTAAATGAATCTTTACATTTTCAATAATAGTAAATTAACGAATTTGGCAGCTGTCATCCTGACGGATTTGGTAGTTCTAGTGTCAATCTACTTCTTAAAGTAATCATTTCAGTGATATTCGTTCGATTCCTCTATGAGTCTAGATTAAAGTGAAGGAATGAACGAGGGAGGGAAGACACACTACAACCTCTTAAAATTTCACTTCTTTAGAACAATAACAATAACACCGATTTATTAAAACAAGAACACGTTACAAATAGACGTTCGACGAAGATGTTAACTCGTCGGTGTTCGCAAGACGAAAGACCCTCTCGCTGCTTTCTGAGGGCTATTTATTTCGTCCTTGCAAAGGACAGAGTATCCGGAGAAGAAAAAGGACGGGAGATCGTTAACGCCAAACGCGTTGAAACGTGTCAAAATACTTGACGGAAAATTTCCTGGTCGTGCGAGACCGGCTACCAGGTATGTACGTATACCTGAGCTAGCCGGCTCGTCACGAACCAAGGACAATTGCAAGCAGGACGGTGTCGGCCTGGGTACGCCTGGCTACCAGATGTGTCGAAGAACTCGTCATCAAAAGGTTCGCTCAGGCCTAGGTGAAAGACACTAAAAAATTTCTTACGGCTGTCGGGGTTTCCGAAAACTTGGTACGGCCGAGCCGCTACAAAAGTTTGAAGGGGAATGCATACAAACTTACGACTGCTATGTGTATAATTAATTATAGACTGCGGATCTTTATGTAAAATAAGTATTACTTGCCTCAATTACAATAAATAGTCATAAGATGTATGCATTCCGAGGTCATTTAACGAGTTAACTTCGTTCGACGTGTATACACGTCTATTCAAAGCTCTGCTACGGTGCGGTTGACATGTATACTCGTCGTGTAAAATAAAACATTTTCATTTACTATAATAAATTTTGTAAAATTTATGATAGGAGCATATGCTCTGCATTCAACGTGTATACTCGTCATTGCTTGATTTTAATTCCGCATCCCGTGATGGATTTTTAAAATTAATTTCCGAAGTTAACAGGTTAACAATTGTAATACGTGTTTATTGTTTGCTTAAAATTCATAATTTAAGACAATTATTCTAAACTGTACTTATTCAATAACATACTTGTTGCAAATTAAGGAATCGTCCGTGCCAGATCGGTGCTGCCTTATCCAATCTCCGATCGATTATGCTATGCCCTATAGTCATGAGAACACCTTAATTGTAGATTGTCCAAGATGACTACATGAGGGAAGTAGCGAACGGGGTGTGACAGACAATGCGGTAAAATGAACTATTTATTTAGCGATCGGGAACTAAGAAAGAACGAATGGAAATCTAGTTTTTTTGTAACGGAGCGGATCTCTCTAACTGTTCGCACTACGCCGCATGATTGTGCATTTCTTTCAGTGACCATGGTTTTCTCGATTAAATCACTTAATCAATTTCGAAGAACCGATTATGTCATCGTGAATTTCACCAACACATCAGAACTATATCTAACAGCCGAGTCGCGCAACTCCTAACAACTGTCATCTTGCAGGTTGAATCATGGCTTCTATTTGATGACTTGCGATTTCAAACCACGGCATTCTTGAGATATCGAATCCGACAATCTCGCAAACACCGTCTCTAATATCGCTGGCATATTTGGTATTCTAGTTGAGATATAACTAATAGTTTCCTTCTCACTAAAACAAGAAAACACCTATAACCCGATACTTGTGTGCTATAACCTTCGGATTTTATATGAAGCTTGATAACTGAATACCGATGGAAATAATGACACTTGTATAATACATAACAGTTCGTTGCTCTTTTTTATTTAAAATTTAAAGAATCGTTACAATGTATACATTAAACTTCTATTTAGATTTTTTTGTCTGGCTCAACTCAATCAGCTGAAAGTAAGATAACCATTGTCAAATCAGAGTTTCATTTAGTTTCTTGGGTTTGTTACGTTATTTGTTATACGTACCGATTGTTGTAGTGGCACTTTGCTAGGTGCCGAGAACAAAATATCTTGAATCTGCAAAGAAGACCGATCGTATTATTTATGTTTACGTTTAGATGGCAATTAAAACGTCTCGTGTAACTTAATATTCTAATCTTGCCGCTTTTATCTCGAAAGTATTACAACATCGAACGTTATTTATCTCGGAAGAAACTGTACAAAATTACAAACGAAGGGCACGCTAGAAAACCAATGTTTTGCAGCTGTTTGTGTTTGTTGGAAATGTGATTTTAGTACTCGATGTGAGTTGGTCTGATGTGCGTAAAAGGTATGCAAGGAAAGAGAGAGCGCTGGTGTGTGTGTGTGGTTGGCACGCGTGTGCTGAATGAAAAAGAAGGTACAAAAATGTATTCGCACGTGTAGATCGCTTCCTTAGTGATTAAGGGTTAACATATAAGTTGCCATTAAATATAAGTTTATGATTCCATTAAATATATATATGTATATAGTAAAAACTAAAGTCCGTCTACAAGTTATTTAACAGTGTTACTATTCTTATCGACAAACGACAGGTGTGTGTTTATTCATACTTACTTCGACATTCGGCGGCGTTCCTAACGCATACATCACTACATCAGAAACGTTAGTATCTGTTAACGCTGGCATCTTTTTAGCAGCGTCAGGATCTCCGATAATGCTTAAAAGCATGTCTGTCATCACTGCTCCAGGGCTGATATTCTGTTTATACACACAAAGAAATGTAGCAATAATATCTCGATCTACATATATGAAAGAGATGTGTACGATATTGAAGCTTGGTCGCTAAGAAATGACACATGAGACAATACTAATCTCGACAATACAAACTCGAAACAATTCAGAGCATATTTGCCCGTTGAATTGACGATTTAGTAGAACTTTGATTCACCGAATCGATATCTGAATTCTCCGTTACCCAAATACGCGTTGCACGTGCAAACATTTCAAGAATACCGTCATATTTTTCAAATTTTTTTACTCTTGAACCAGGAGTCATATTTGCAAAACAAAAACATTTTTAATATTTTTGCATTAAAAAATTAGATTTGCGTATAAGAAGTTATGATGAATGGAGTATAAATCGCAAAATGTAACGACGCACAGTGGTACGGTGGCGACAAAAAATCCATTTTATAAATTTATTTAAAAAAAAAAATTATTTCTGTATTGTCTAAGAGTGAGTGCATAATGTTCCAAAGTGAGATTAAAAAAAAATTTGATGTACCTATACACATAGTAAGTAACCATTTCTTTTCTCCTGGGAATTCATCAGTTTTCAGTGCGATAGTTATATAATTAGTTTGCCTACAATTGAATACTTAGGGGTCTACAACTTATATGGGTTATTATACATAGCTTAAACTATTAACCGGCTAAATGAATTTTTCAATAAACTTGTTTAACATTAAGTAATATGGATTGAACTAAACCCTTTCTGTGTTCCGCTCATTTTTTATTTATCGAAGCAAATCTTAGATGCGTCCCGAGTCGTCACTCTGAAACTGATCGTTTCGGCAAGGGGTAATATTGAACTAATTGTGTGTAAAAAATCTTGTACACATTCGTGCACTCTTGGCCGCAAATTAAGTTTCAATATCAACTTTCAGAATTTCCAAGAATGAATCGTGCGGAGTTTACGTGTATTTGATGTATAAGATGAATTTTTTTATTAAGTTAAACGTGAAATGCATATGATTTATTAATCCTTTATGCATACAAAAATATTTAATAACAATTTTTTTTGTTACAAAAATTATTTCTATAGCGCTCATTGAACCACTGTCAGGAAAATGCCTGTTGCATTTTTGCGACAATGGTCTAGTGAATTTGTTGTAGGTGAAAATTTTAAGGGATGTATTTTAAATAATAATAAAATATAATAAAAAAGCAAAGTTTTCGTACACTAGACACTAGACCAGGCAGTTCCAACCAGTAGTTCTGGAACTATTCGAGGCACCATTCCCGCTTAGCTTCTTCCCCCACTCTTAGACTTCGTTGTTATAATGTATAGTAGCGGGAAGCTCCCACCACTAGAGCCACGCGGCGCGCGCAGCACTCACTACCCTAGTAGAATCGAGGGGAATACAGTTTACCAACGTGACCAGTCTACGGTCTTAGTGGGGGACGTTGGAGTGTGCTCATGAAAATCGACCCAGTTTTGGGTTGATCTGGCGACACTGGTTGGCATGTCGTTGGGCCTACATTGCAGTATTGGTTGGCCAACTGTTAAAAATGTCGCTATTTGTTGCGTTGGGCCAACGATCGCGGCCAACGTAGGGCTAACGATCATATCCAACGTAGAGCCTACGCCGCTATAATACGTTTGTTCTGATCTTCTCTTCTACGGTTATTTTCACAAAATATCATAAATAATATTTAAACAATTTATCTCCACAGTAAAAATTGGAACAAAGAAAAAAAATTTCGTACTCTCGTCGGATTTCAACCTGGATCCTCTACGTAGTAAGGTGATACGCTGCCGCCATACCTACAGACATTTCGTGGTTGCAGATGCTATGATCTGGGTTACTAGATACGTCGGCAATTAAAAATTATAATACATACAGGGTTTCTCGGAATGCAACAACCGTACCTTCCCCTTGTCAAATGGAGAAACTTAAAGAAATAAATAAATTCCAAGGCTGCACACAATAAAACTTTGGTGCATCAACTTTAGCGCAAAAATAACAAATTGTGAGTATATTTAGAAGTATAAAAGAAAGTCTGTTAGACGATATGTTTAAATGTTGGCAGATTTTCGTTGGGCCAATGTAGTATTATCGTCGTAAATTTCACGTTATTTAACCGATCTTAATATCTGTAGGCTCGAAGTTGGATTTTCGTTGGCAAATTGACATATCTTTTCATTGTAGGCCCTACGTTGGGGATCTGTAGACAAAACCACTAACCATATTCCAAGTAACACCCAACCGTTGACCACCGTTGGCCAATCATAAACACTACTAGGGTAACTCTACGGCACTGATATATATATACTATGGATACGGTATTGCCATAAGCCAGCTACACAGCTTTTTGTCCCGAATTGAACAGTAGATTTGGATGCCAGCGCCGCTATCGTTCGACCGATGTACTGTTCCCCTCGTACTCCTCTTCACCCCGTGATCCTGTATGCTTCGCCATGTGTTTGCGTCCCTCTAGATGGTGCTGCTTTCAATCGAGTTGATTGGACGTCATTGACACGCTATGAAATAAAAAGTGTCGATGATGTCCAATCAACTCGATTGAAAGCAGCGCCATCTAGAGGGACGCAAACACACGGCGAAGTATAGAGGAGTACGAGGGGTACAGTACAACGTGTATATATATATATATATATATATATATATATATATATATATATATTTTGATGTATATATATCAGTGCTTTACGGCCGTATGTAGTAGTGGGTAGAGGTTCGATGGTGGGGACACATCAAATACACGTAAACTCCGCACGAGTCATTCTTGGAAATTCTGAAAGTTGATATTGAAATTGAATTTGTGGCCAAGAGTGTACGAATGTGCACGAGATTTTTTATACGCAATTAGATCAATATTACATGTTGCCAAAATGATCAGTTCCAGCGTGATGACTCGTGACACATCTATGATTTGCTTCCATAAATAAAAAATGAGCAGAAAACAGAGATTTCCGATTAGCTCGTATTATTTAATGTTTGACAACATTTTTAAAAATTATTTTTGCAAAAAAAGCGTTGTACCTGTGGGAATCTTTCCACAAATTTTCAAACAATTTCGTTGGATATTTTCGTTTTTAGGGAGGTTGTCACATTTTGGCAATTTCGTACCACCGTGCGGTGCGATTAGAAAATCCCACATTATCTTCGAAGTTATGCATATTGTATGTATAGTCCAAACAGAAGGTTTGAAATGCAAAATCCAAATCAGAATTCATGGAATGATGAAAGGTTTCGGTCAAACTGATTTTTTTAGAAAACGGCAAGTTTAATTAGAATGCACAATTTTCCAAGACAGATGAATTGTTCGAGAGGATAAGTCTTACCGTAACTTTGATGTCCGTGTCAGTGAGTTCGTGGCGAAGTTCAACAGCCAAAGCAGTGAGGGCATATTTACTAGCAGCGTACATGCCGATTGGGATTGATATAATCTCTGCGACGTGTCCAGCTATGCTGAAAGTAACAGGTGTTCGTAAATCAGGCATGTCCAGAAGTAGCTCACTTGGACGTAAATTCGAGGGAGACGCCTACTTCTCCCGCCCGCGCGTCTCGCTCCCCGTGGCAGCCCTAGACCTCCGAGCTCCTCAGACCCGTGCCTACTGTGAGTCCGAAAGTCGCCGCAACGCGCCACACGCAGTACGTGCCGCAAGCGGTAGACACGGGTCTCAGGCGCTCGGTGGACTACGGCCGCCACGGGGAGCGAGACGCGCGGGCGGAAGAAGTAGGCGTCTCCCTCGAATTTGTGTCCAAGTGAACTAGTTCTGGACATGCCTGTCGTAAATATACGAGCACAATTACGATAAAGTTGTTGTGCACGGGATATCTGGTTTTGGGAAATATTTACAAAAGGAGACTGCTAATCGATTTTGATGGGCTTGAAATATGTTGTCAAGGTCATCGTCTTGAATATCTTTTTTTTTTATACATGTTACCGCCGCTCGGGCTTTCGTTTTCAAGATATTTACAAAAAAACTACGGACACTCAATATAACGAATTCTGCTCTTTTTAATCGATCTAACGTGTTTTAGGGCAGGGAAGCTGCTCCGCCCCTCCCTCTGAACCTCCTCCCCAAAATACGTAATCCAGACTTGACCAAAATTCGTTTAAAATGGCTGAGTTCGCTGTAATGGGTCTAACAGTTTTTTAAGAACATCTCGGGAACTAAGGTCGAGCGGCAGTAACATGTATAGGGAAAAGTTCAGATTCACAACCCAGATAACGTGGTTGAAGCTCATCAAAATCGGTAAGGAATCCGGTTTCTAGATTGTTACCCCCACGGAGGAATAGTTTTGTATAGATTTTAAATAAATTTTGTTTAGCGGTGGTGCTCTGGCCCACCTCAGAGGATGAATTCCGTCATTGATTCATGACAAAATAATTTTAATCATGAATTACTATCACCGTCTACAGGTTTATTGCACACCACTTTAATGGTGTTGTAATTTTAAAGCAAGTTTATGTCAATGTCATGTGAAATTTACATCAATGAGATTACAGTATACTCATCTGTTATGCTTAAATCAACATATTAAAATTTATGTTTGTATGAAGTTACCGTTAAAAATCAGACTTTTGATATACCACGATGCAATACTAAAGTATCAAACGTGATACTTTCTTTATTAATGACGATTTGATTTTGCATACATGTGACGATAATCTCCATACTTAGGGGATAACTTACCTGCTGATGTTAATTATGTGACCGGCTATATTTCGTGTCTTAGCCGATTTTACAAATTCTCGTGCACAGATCGCAGGAGCTATAACGTTGGTGTCCAATATTTTGCGGTAGTCGTCTAGTTTCGAGTCTGTAGAAGATAGTAATCTTATAACTGCAGTCCATGATGAAATAATAAAGGAAAATTATGTAACGAAAGTTTGTTTGTGTTCCGTGGATTTAAAGATCAAGAAGATGCGACTTTATAGAATGTACCTACAGTTCGTATAACTTTATAATTCGCGAGGAAGAGTATAACAATGCGAGAAATTCTCGAGTTTCGAACGGTGACGTGTATTTGCGAGTTAAAATGAAGGTCATCGTGCAGCGGTTATTCACCTTGAAGCACACAGGCCGTTGAGCCGGTTTCGTTCTCATACGAAGTGTTCAGTATTAAACGATGGAATTTTGGTCAAATAATCTATACACTGCAAATTTTTATGTCAAATAATACTTGTTTGCATCCATTGCAAGATACAGGAGATACATTTACATTTATTTCTTTTTTTAATCATTTTAATAAGTCGAAAATAATATAACGGTATTTTTAAATTGTTGAAATATTTTCACTGTTTTGAATTTGATCTACTCATTTCTGCCATAAATGCACAAAATCTGCAGTCCACTTCTGAAGAAACTATAAATAACAATTTTGCAATAAGCGATAAAGTTTCTATTGAGAAAGAAAACATGTAAATTAGCGTGTAAGTTTCCAGAAAATTACAACATTTAATAAAACTCTATAACGTTTTAACGTAAATATTGCTTATCTCTGTAATTCAAAATTAGAAAACAGCAGAGTTCGTAATTGTTATAACTAAAGTTTTAAAAGTTGTGGCATAAGATTTAATATTATTTATTAAATGATTTTGGTTACAAATAACCATTGTGAGTAACTAAAATTTTTCTGACCATTCATTAGTAACTATTATCGATAACGGAAGGCATTTCTGGTTACGAATAACTATTATTGACAACGAGAATTATTTTCGGTTACGAATAACTATTATTGCTGATGAGATTTACTTTTTTGGTCACCGTTATCGATGTTGGGACTTTCGTTGTGATTACTCTCAATCATCTCTTTTTTTGTTACTAATAATTCGAGTCTACGCACAATGTAAAATAAATTATAAAATTTACATCTTTTTAGGGGAAAATAGGTCTCATGAAAATAGGTCAATAAGAATCGATTATTTTAATTGCATTTTTAAAAAGTATAGAACTTTAAAAATACCTTCTTAAAATATTATACTAAAATTCATTAAAATGACAAACCTATAACAATTTCAGAAAAACGATTTTTCGGAGTAGCAGTGTCGATACAAAACTTAATTCATGTTTTTCTCGGGACACACTTTTTCACGTGGTGTGGATAAGATCTAGAATACTATATGGCCGATATCTCTGAAATTTTGACGGGCTATCCCACATAATATTCGTTATAGCCGGTAATAATACTGTTATGTTACATTTTTCATACTTCTTTGTTTAAAAACACTACCGAAAAAAGTACGAAATGCCCACTTTAAGTATTCGAAATTATTATTTTGTTAGAAGCGATAACGACATTCGTATCGATTAAGAATCATATTCATTTTTTCGTGAAAGTCCACCTTGAGATTTGAAATCCTCTACGACAGCAAGATATGATTTTCAAACATGCATTCATTTCGGTTAGATAGAACCAAGAAAGAAGTAATTAAAACTATATAAAAAATTCTCCTATACGACCAAAGAATAGCTAAATCAATTGCAAAAAAAAGAATTCGAACGTTGGACATACCAAAACTTTGAAAAAAAAATTATGGCAATCGATCAATCTTTTAGCAGTTACATGAGACTTAATATGGAAGCCATATGGAAGCAATCAGTTATAATTATGAATTTTATTATCTAATGTGTACAATGAAACTGAAGTGTCTCAAATAATAATTTATGTAAATTATGCTGTAGTAATTGTACCAGCGATAATCCAGAGCTCAAAAGTCTCTTTCTACAGTAACCTTGGTAGCAGGCTCTGCGTGGCAAATTGCACGAAGTTTTGCTAAATGTGATGTGACAATGCATATTTCTTTTAATCATATCTTCGTAGTTTCTAGAGGCCAAAGTAAATAGAAAAAATAGTGTATAAAGATACCGGTTCAAGCTTATTTATAATGTTACAGTTATACAAATTGCATCTCACAGTGAATAAGATAAACAAAGTATATAAAAATGAATATATAAATTCTATAATTCATTTTAAGTCGTGCGTAGATACTAATTATTAGTAATATTATTAAAACAAAATAAATGATTGAAAGTAACCAAAACGAAAGTCCCGGCATTGATATGAGTTACTCGTAACCACAATAAAAGTCTCGCCGGCGATATTGGTTACGCTGTAACCAAAACAAAACTCGAGTCATCGTCGACAATTGTTAACGGTGACCAGAAGAAGGTACCTCCCAAACATTTGTTAATTCGAATTCCAGCGACTCTCGACGTCCAAAATTAATTTATGTTTTAGTACATTGTATTTTGCATTTCACATAATTCATCTTTAAAACTCGAATAATAACTAAATCTTGAATCGAACATAAAGCCTTCCCAACAACTAAATTTAAAGTGTGAGCAAAGCACGAAATACCAGTTACTGTTTCTAACTTTCATACTGCTGCAAGCATATTTGCTACGTTATCAGTTACTACGGCTCTTCATTTTCTCACAATTCACAATTTTTCACAAAATTATCACAGTTTAAATATAGGCAATTTTTCGAGGATTGGGTATTTAACGTTCAAATACTTCTTGGATGCACTGTGTGTACGTCAGTATTTCGGGTTGTAACGTTTCTCAATTGGTTGACACGATTAAGAAGAAAATACTGGATCAATCAAATTCCAATTTTAATAGTATCTTATGGAAGAATCCCATTGTCGTTTCATCTACGATCAAAGCGTAATGCGTAGGCGTTTCTCGAATGACAAAAGTGCAGTCGATTTCTCCGGTAAAGTTCAACGGTTTAATTAGAATAGTTAACACGTTTTACATATCTTAACAGTATATTAGAAACTCGTACATAGTTTCAGATGAGTTATCGTTCTCTGACAACGTTCCATTTTTAAGATTAAACCAACTACTAGTAGTACACTGCTTCGTCTCGTTATATCGAGTATACTCATTTTTATAAAGCAATGTGAAGTAGCCACTCTTAATAGTCTCTGAATCTTTTGTAATAAATCCGTGCGAATTCGTGCATTTATGAGAAAAACGAGTTCGTGCAATTTAAAATAATAGAAGGATTAAAAGAATTTAAGAATGCTGATATACTGTTTTCCACTTGTTAGGATTATTAAAGAAAGATAGAAACTTCTATATGACTACTGCGATTTGCAATTGATGTAGACAATTTTTATTTTGTACTAGGATCCACAGTCTAGGGATTAAATCGACCGTTAAATTTGAAGGGTACGTCGGCGAACTTTACCAATTATCTGTTGGTGGTCGCTGACCCCGGCATTGTTGATCAGAATGTCCGCTCCGCCGAAGTGGTCCTGGACCCATGCGAAGGCTTTGACAATGTCGTCTTCGCTCCTCAGGTCGCACACGATCGGGAAAAAATTATTCTTACCCAGTTCATTGGTTATTTCCTGAAGCTTGTCTTTCCTTCTCGCGAGACCGACCACTTTGACGGACGCTTTGACAAGATCTTTCGAAATCGCAGCGCCGATGCCGACACTCGCGCCCGTCACCACTGCTACTTTACCAGCCCAACGATGCATAGTCAACGGTGTCTTGTTGTTGACTGTCAACTCGGCCCATCCTCAAACCGCTTTATATACGCGGCACATTTGTTTGCCTCAGTGATCCGAGCAGCCAACCAGCGACGAGCACTCAGATACGTTCTCAGATTACTCGGCTGGCCGGCATCAGAAACACAAGTCATCCAGAGAAGATGCTACGTACATAACCTACAAAAACTTGTAATTTATTCCAATGTTAGACTAATTAGATGTTTGTTTAGATTTCTAAATTTCAATCTGCTGAATAAACGATTGTTGTACTTCAACAATCAACATCAACAATGGCTCTTGCAGGACTTCTCCCCAGGGGCCGATCTAGCTCTTCCGCAGCTTTGGATGAAAGTTGTTTTTTGCCGCCCTTTGTATTTAAGTATGAGGTGTTACAGTAAATCCTCTATAAACGCATAAAAACTGTAACAGATAAACGCAGAAAATATATCCCCTCCACTTTAGTAATCCGATCTCGGTTCGCGTATATCGGTATGAACCACTACTAATGCGACGCGGAGAGTCGCAGTCGTCGGCACAATCCAAAGGCCCGTGCGTCATGACAATCTAACACCAATATTTAAATTTTTTTATTATTATTTATTTTTTTATGAAACTTTCATCGATATATTCGTGGCATTTTTCTGATTAAAAAAAGACCAAACACGATACGGTTTCAACTGTGTAAATACTGTTGTAGTATTTAGTGGTTTAAATGACGATGAACGTTTGGGGCGCAAGGAAGGATAGCGTATGGGAAAGAAAGAGACGCGGAGAGTCGCAGTCGCCGGCCCAGTTCAAAGGCCCGCGCGTGGTCTCACTTTACAAGCGCTGTCCTTCTCTACGTTCGGATCGGCCTTAGAAGCTCAAACAATAGCTACCCGTCACAGATAAACGCATAACTACCCCCCCCCCCCCCCCGAGGCTTATGCGTTTATAGAGAATTTACTGTACATGTGTTCGTTGAATAATAAAAGTCTTTTGAAGTGAAACTTCTTTGCTGAGAGGGCTACAATTTTCTAGTGTAATGGAAGTCGAGTTTAACGAAAATTTTTAACGTAGAAAAAAACTTTCTTACCCCGTCAGGATTCGAACCCCGGTCTACCCACTTGTTAGTTCAACTCCTTAACCGCTTAGACAACCCACAATCTTGGAATCACAGCGAACATTTTGGTATACAGGGTGAGTCCGAAGAAACAGAACACCTAAATATCTCCGTTACCTTTCGTTGTACAAGAAAACTTTTTAGGACAAAGTTACACTGTTTAAAGGGCCACATGTAATGGTGTAAGGGAAAAAATGTTCATGGTCATTTTTTTATGAGATTTCAAGGTCATCGATGTTTTTTTAAATGGAATGATATATTTTCGTTAACGTAATGTTGTAGCTGACAAAATAACGAATTCATCCATGTAACACAATATGACCTACAAATGACCTTCAACCCAGAAAAATGGAATAAATAAAATTCAACGTGTAAGATTCATTTGCTCTATTTCTGTTAAGCAAAATGTTCAATATTCCTTGAACTGCTTATATTCAAATGTATCGCAATACACAACATAATAACAGATTCGGTGTTGACAGGAAGATATTTATGATATAAATACTTTCACCTACGCGTTCGTACAGAATCGTGTTTATAAATAACTAATTGCTCTGAAGACCTTCTTGCTATCAGATTTCCACTGTTTTTAAGATTTTTAATCTATCAGTTTATCCTTGAACTATCAATTCACCAAGAACTTCATGGTAGAGACTTTGTAAATCGTGTAAACTTTTGCCAATGGGGATTGAGACAATTGATAAACGAACATTAAATGCAGAAAAATACATTTGTACAAATTGCATTTGTACGAGAATCGTTACCAATTCTCCTGGAAAATACACCCTTGGACATTCGTGAAGATATGTGGTATCAACATGACGGATGTGTAGCCCATTCTTCCCGTGACGTAACACAATTCTTGAATAACAAGTTTCCAAATCGTTGGATTGGACGTAACGGACCCGTATTATGGCCAGCTCGCTCACCAGATCTTACACCCCTTGATTTCTATCTACGAGAAAACTGAAAGACGATGTTTACCATGAACCACCAACCACTATAGACGACATGAAAGAAAGAATCGTCAGGGCTTGTGCGTCGATTCCCTCAGAAATTAATTACACAGCAGTACGTTCTGTAACTTCACGGCACACCGGTCGAACGATAGCGACGCTGGCATCCAAATCTACGTTCAATTCGGACCAAAAAGCTGTGTAGCTGGCTTATGACAATACCGTATCCATAGTATACAGCAGAGATGGGCAATTTTGTCTCAATTGAGGCAAACCCGTCAACACCGTAGCGCCCTCTGTCCCCTTCCAGCAAGCGCGGTACAATGGAGCAACGAAGACACGAGACATCAGCGTACGCAACGAGCGTGCGCGCTGCATAAAAGAGAGGTTGGTGGGAGAAGCAGGCGTTTGAGGGGCTCCACCCGTGCCCACCACTGGTATACAGGGTGAGGTAATAACTATGTCCAGTTTGAATATTGCCGTTATTTGTAATAATATGAAAAAATGTTATATAGAAAACTTACACGGTATAGAGGGGGACATATAGTGACACAAACATTTTCTGCGTGGGTGGAGGCATAGAGGAGATTTCAAGGTCAACTCTATTTTTTTTAAATGGAATGCGGGTTATCATTGAAGGTTATGCAAGGTCAAATATGGTAGTAAAATAAACTTTATTACCTTACAGGAAATGCTCGAATTGGTGACCGTTTGCGTCAATGCAAAGTTGCAATCTTCGTATCCCTGCATCACGTGCATGTCTTATCGTTTCTGAACTTATTCTAGCACATGCTGCAATTATTGGAGTATCGATAATCCACACTGGTTACGGCAAGTTGAGCACCAACGACAATGGTCAATTAACGTATGGTGTGGAATCGTTGGTGATCAAATAATCGGACCGCATTTTATCGATGGAAATCTTACTGGCGAACGATATGAACACTTTATACGAAGTAGATTGGGGACTTTATTAGAAAATGTACCACTAAACGTTCCCCAAATGATGTGGTTACAGCACGAGGGATGTCCAGCACATTATGCTCGGAGAGTAAGAGATGCACTGAACGAACTTTACCCAAATAAATGGATAGGACGTGGAGGATTAGTTTCTTGGCCAGCTCGCTCTCAGGATTTAACACCATTAGATTTTTTTCTCTGGGTAGCATTGAAAAATGCTGTTTATCAAGAAGTATCCACTACACCAGAAAATATGAAACAACGGATAATTGCAGCATGTGCTAGAATAAGTTCAGAAACGATAAGACATGCACGTGATGCAGGGATACGAAAATTGCAAGTTTGCATTGGCGCAAACGGTCACCAATTCGAGCATTTCCTGTAAGGTAATAAAGTTTATTTTACTACCATATTTGACCTTGCATAACCTTCAATGATAACTCGCTGAATTCGTCTCAACACTGGCTATCACATAGTGATAAAAAAACATAGCATTCGATTTAAAAAAATAGAGTTGACCTGAAATCTCCTCTATGCCTCCACCCACGCAGAAAATGTTTGTGTCACAATATGCCCCCCTCTATACCGTGTAAGTTTTCTATATAACATTTTTTCATATTATTACAAATAACGGAAATATTCAAACTGGACATAGTTATTGCCCCACCCTGTATACATATATCAGTGCTTACCGAGCGGGCAAAGGAGAAATGTAGCAACATGTGTTTTTTGAGCCAGCGTCGCCCATGCCTGCCATAGAGAAAGGAAGCGCTTCGCCCGTCGCGAGCAATGCGCAGGTCTCGCGCATGAAAGAGAGGTTGGTGGGAGAAGCAGGCGTTTGACGGGTCCTACCGTGCCCGTCCCTGGCCTAGACATAACAACCTCGTGTTTCGACTGTTTCTCATCGACGCGTGCAACGAGGTGAACAACCGCGATAGTAAACTCATTCAGCGCCGGCTGTTTACATTTCGCACCGTACATGCCTCGTGGGCCATCACACAATATTCCATATTTTAATATGTATAGTCCATAATAAATAATTGGTGAAAATGGAAATATATCCAAATTGTTTTGATATGTTTATAAAACTAGGAGAATGCAGGAAAAATTACAGAATGATTGCGAACGTGATGTCTCTTTCGGTACTGAACAACTTTCATCTGAAACATTTTTGCGTATAATCAATATTTTTTGAGATATTCGTCTGTAACGCTTTATAATTTCCACCCTGTATGTGTATCAGCACTAAAAATGCAATATTTGCACGCGTTCTTCTTACTAGCCACGTGTGCCGACGCTAAATGAGGACTAAAATCAATTGATCGACTACTCTGCTAAGTGCGGAAGACAGATGAGCTAATACAGACAAGTGAAAGGCTTGTTTCTGGAATCATCCAACTTACGAACGCGCGCATATTCCACGCTAGAATTTTAATTTTCTGTCTCTATCAATTTTGCCACCCCACGAATTTGCCGCTCTGGGCAATTGCCCAACTTGTCCCACCCCCAGATCGGCCCCGCTTCTCATCCAATTCTAATCCAGATCTAACCCAGATGTAATGTAGAAATAATTTATCAGAACGTGTGGTTAGTTACACGGTTCGATGCTTGTTTGTTTTTCAGATTGTATCAGTTCCAATTACACAACCGAATAAATAACTGTTATCCAACCGATATAAAATCTAGCGATGTAAGAACCGTAACTGATACTGAAATGTTCCCATTTTTACATTTTGCGTTATACAAAATAAAAGTGCTTTAGAACTCTTTCAATCACAATCTCTATGTATAGCAGTTTGAAACACTCATTTTTGGAACTTTCTCAAGCCTTGAACTGAAATCACAATGTTTTGCAAAACAAGCAATAGCAATAGCAATATTCAATGTTCGAGTAAGTAGTCAATTGTTAAATGAAAACCTATGGACTAAACTGTTGACGGTAGAATTTATTTGAATAAATGTTAAGACAATAAAAATATAAATGCTCCTATGTCAACAAGATTTTGTATTCCTTGATAAAAAAATTATTTTGGCTGAACTGTTTTAATAGAACAGTAGTGCGGATAATTTTGTTCAACTGTGTATATTCAAGAAGTGTTATTTCATGATGCTTGTAGGTAAATTTTGTAGATTCCTTTAACAATTAAAAAATTATGAGATACAGCTACTGTGGGTTAAAAATTTTAAATTCATTTCACGACAATATCTGGTTAGAAATTTTATACGCGAGTTGTTTTATATATATGATATTATATATACGATAATGGTCGAGTAGAATAACAAGCTGAAAGAACTGATTGGAGGACAAGTATTATGCAATATTGCAAAACGTACAAGGAGTGCAGTTAACCTTGGATGTGAACTGCATTGCAATTAAATACATTTACTGATTTCTATGCTCTCTACTTTGAAATCAACATTATCGATTGTTTTCTTGTCGTATAATTGTAATAATAATGTTTTTAATACAATCTTGAATAATAAGATATCTTTGAAATGGACAAACTAATTTTGGAATTCGATGTAAAGACGACGATAGTCGTATACACACAAATGTATTCATTCAAGGTTTCCTTCGAAGTTAAACATATACATATGTGCATAGAACTTGCATCGCCATTCAAGCATTGGAGATGGTGAGATAAGATAAACGTTTTATTTACAGCAGATCTGTAGTGCTTCCGCAGCATGACGCGCAAAATTATTACGATAGTATTCTTGAAGGTCATTGTGACTGAAGCACTTCTTGGAAATTTCCACTTTTATCAACTAAACTCTGACAAAAGTCACTGTAAAATTAATGTTCTTTGCGAAAATATTGTCAACTAAAACACGAATCTTTGCTTACAACGATATATTTTCGGTAATTATATAGAAAATGTCTGCGTACTCCGATTTTGATGAAATTTTAATATGTTATGGAGCAACACTTTCTGAACAACTTTTTCCTCTTCCAATATAGGGGGGTCGCTTTTAGTTTTCGAGATATTTGCAAAAAACTATCGGTAATGTTAATTTCATAACGGAAACCTTCTTTTTAGAAACACTGGGTGGGTGTGTGTGGTATTGTCGCTTCTCATCTCCACAACGTGTTTACAAACAAAAAATAAACAGATGTGGCCCGAAAATCCAGGAAATGGAATAACAGAAGAAACACTCAGAATTAACTCCTGTAGATAACTTTGCTCATGCATAGATAGGCTGAGCTTTCAATTTTCAAAGACATTTCCTGGATTTTCGGGCCGCATCTGTTTATTTTTTGTTTGTAAACACGTTAAAAGTGTTCAACTTTATATGCGTATAGCTTTTTAACTAATGAATTCCGTGCATTAAAATTTTCATTTTCGGTGTTTTCTCGTCGAGATCTATAAGATTGTATAAGAAAAACTTTTAAAAAAGAGTTCTCCAAAACGCAGTTAAACCCATAACTCTATTGAACAGTGCGCAAGTGTAAATAAAGAACTATGGAAAATCTAAAAGTAAAGAGAAACATTAAACCATTTGATGGTGAAAGATATAGTGCGTGGAAGCTTAGATTTCATGCATTATTAAGCGAACTCGAAGTGATCAAAGTGATAGACAATCCAATACCCGAGAAACAAACCGATACATGGATGAAGGCGGAAAGAATTCCAAAGAGTGTTCCGAGGAGTCTCCTCGAGTTGCTCGACGGCCTGGATCAGGCCGGTGGCGTCTTAAATATCGCTTCGGACGCGATAAGGGATCGGTGTGGACGCGGTACGGACACGATACAGGAGTGACGCGGACGCGATACGGACGGACGCAGTCGCGGTGGACCCAATACGGATGCAAACGCAGGGGACCGTGCTGTGACGGTGAATCACGCCTTTTCCGGCTGCCGCTCTTGCTCCCAGACGGACCTGCAGAGCGAAAATGAGTGGGGAGTGGGGTGTCGTGGATCGAGAGGTGCGTTACGCCTCTTGGTCGAGTCCTGAAAAGGACTGCTCCGCAATACTCCGAAGAAACGGTGTTGCGGCCGGGTTTATATACACGCCGCCGTTCACTTTTCGCCGCGAGAAGCCCCTTCGCCGTGGCGGCCCTCTCGCGGCCGCGGCGCGGACTAAGTCGCCTTCGTACCATTTGTTTTTGTTACTGTGCTGTATTTGTGTAAAGTGTTGATTATAAATTGAATAGTAGTTTGTTTATTGTTTAGAGGTTTGTTTAAGAAAGTCGATTCATTTTTGAGGGGGCGTGTTGGATTGTATTGACGAGCTCAAAACTGATTCGACGTTCTAAGAAACCTTATTCTAAATAAGGATAGTGGAAAGACTGCCAGATGTGTCGGCGGTGGGTCCTGGGAAAAACCCTCGACACTGCAAGGCTAACTAAACAGTTCGTAGAGTCGTAGAATGAAGTGGGTCCCAGCATTCCTGTGGGTGCCCTAGACAGTCACTTACAGAATTCAGTACGGTAAAGACGTTCTTTCTAAGCCGTTGAATAAAGACGTATTTTAAAGTAAAACGGTTGGCTCAATTATACCATATTCCAATAAATAGAAACTCGTTGCATCGTTTACGCCAGGCATGTCCAGAAGTAGCTCACTTGGAGGCAAATTCGAGGGAGGCGCCTACCTCTCGATGGAGGCGCCTACCGCTTGCAATATGTACCGCGTGTGGCGCATCGGGGCGACTCTCGGACCCACGATAGGCACGTGTCTGAGGAGCTCGGAGGACTACGGCCGCCACGGGGAGCGAGACGCGCGGGAGGGAGAAGTAGGCGTCTCCCTCGAATTTGCCTCCAAGTGAGCTACTTATAGACATGCCTGTTTTACGCCTGCCGCGTCGAGGTTTTGCGCCTACCGCGTCTAAAGAAGTTTCACTTCAAAAATAACGTCTTAAACGAAAAATTCTGTCGCTGCAACATTTTATTCTTTGCGATATACATATACCAAAATATTCGCTATGATTCCAAGATCGTCGGTTGTCCAAGTGGTTCGTATGGTGTCTATTTTTCTTTTTGTCCCCCAAGTTTTACCATGAAAATATATTGTATATATATTATTTATGATATACTGTAAAAAAGAACCGTAAAGGAGAAAATCAGAATAATATATTAGCGGCCCAATTGACTTTTCGTATTACAGTGACGTAGACACTACGTTGGGTGCGATCGGTAGCCCACTTGACAAAAAGGGTGACAATTGTAACTGTTGCTATAGAAATAATTGCTATTAGAACAGGTACAGTCTGAATGGCTGTACAACACTTATTTGGGTAAACTTGTCGATTTCCACGCCGATTTCAATAAGCTTTAAATATGTTTACTCATACGATTAACTCATACCCTTGACGCGAGACATCCCGTGCGACCGCCGCGCCCGTCGATCCACTCCCACTTTTTCCCCTCTCGCGAGACGCGCGATCTCGGCCTCGGCCGAGAGGTGGCCACCGCGACGAGGTGGTGTAGGAATCAGTGATGCCAGAAACAACCAGAACTGGTTATTTGTTCCTCTCCTCCTTTTTCCCTTCCACTATCCCATTCCACTACCTGAGCACACTCCAACGTCCCCCACTAAGACCGTAGACTGGTCACGTGAGGTGCCGCGCAACGTTTCACATATTACTCTGGTCATCAGAGAGGTGGTAAACTGTATTTCCCTCGATTTAATCGATCTGGCATCACTGGTAGGAATACATATTCAGCTTCCGCCGCGGCATATGCTTTTGAAAATGTGAAATTCGTATCTTATGAAATACAAGAGGAATATCTGAGCGTATTTTGACCCCCGTCCATTCGGACGATTAACGAAATTTCAAAGGATAATGTTAGGTTGTTGCATGTGAAATGTCCGATTTTTAACAGTACCATTAAACAAATGTGATCTTCTTTTAAATAAACTTATGGATTTCAATAAGCATCATTCTAATCAACATATTCGGTTAATTGTAGTATTACGCTAAAAACTAAAATATTTTGGTCGTTCACGTTTTTCAGTCGGAAGATTATTATCTCGGCGAAACTTCCGAAAACCGGTCAAATCGGGTTGAGCTTAAATTTTGCACGTAGCCTCATTTTGCATTTAAAAAAATGTTTCCCAAAAGCATTTTTTCCAGCTCAAAAAAAAAATGGTTATCATTATCCACTTCACTGACATAATAAATTCTACCTTATACCGTTTACGAATGTCTACAGTCTATTGATAAAAGTTCGATTAGGTTGATGCATATCAAATGTTCGACTTTAGAATGCAACTGTTATGGAGCGTTTTGATGAAAAAGTACTATTACAATCTACAGGTTCAATATACATCATTTTAATCTACAACGCTAATCTTTAAGGCGTGAATTTCGTGTAACGGCAGCAAAAACAAATCTCTAAGATTTTTTTCAAATTAACTATTTGATATATGTATGGGACTAGGCTGCTTTGGGTATGTAAACAGATAATCTTGAAGTACAAGAGTTTCTTTTTAGTCCAATTTTTCTTATTATTTGTTGTATAATACGTATAAAAAAATTCTTAAAAATCACTTATTTTCACTGCCGTTACACCAGAATCGCGTCTAAAAGATTAGCTTTGCAGCTTAAAATGATATATTTTATATTGGACCTGTAGATTGTAGCAGTACTTTTTTATCAAAACGTTCCGTAACAGTTGCATTCTAGAGTCGGACATTTCATATTCATCAACCTAATCGAACTTTTATCAATTGACAGCAGATATTCGTAAACGGTAGATATATACATATATTAAAAGCATGCGACGTTCGTACACGGTAGATATTACAAAAACATACCTCATTATTGCATGAAAATTATTATATACTACCACGTTGTCTACGAAATAGATTAAATAAATGGGATATCTGCAGACATACACTCACCCAAAACAGTTTCCGTACACCCTTGAAAATTATGTAATTTTTTAAAAAGTGGACCGCCTTACTTGAGGTCTTTTGAAAAATTTACATTGCAACGTTCACCAATTTTGATGAATTTTTCAGAGTGTATGTAATTATCACAGACCTACAGAATGTATTTTTTCAATTTTCTTTAGTGTGTGATAAAAAGTTGTAAATTAAATATTTACTATTTTTTTTCGCAGTTCCTGTCAATTATAATTGTCTTGAAATTTGTACACACCATTTAGTAAACTAATTATAAATTCTTGAAAAAAAAACTCGTCATGTGGTCCACTTTTTAAAAACTTACATTATTTTCAAGGGTGACGGAAACTGTTTCGGGTGAATGTATGTTTCGTAATTACAGAAACTAAAAAATATTTAAGATATTTTGCGATGTAAATAATGTTCAGAGGTGGCGGGTAGAATTATTTTTTCAGACAACTATTGGACATATGGGACTAAATCTTTTGGGGATGTAAACAGATAGTCTTGAAGTACAAGAGTTTCTTTTTTAGTTCGATTTTTATTATTATTTATTGTATCATACGTATGCTCCTCGAAACTGTGATTTTAAACTGGCGTGCACGATAACTAAAAAACTATTAAAGTAATCAACTCCAGACGAAGGTCCTGCATTTCTTTACATATTTCTTTACGAATTGGACCTGAAATTTATATTTGATTTTTAATTTATAGTACTTTTTTGGATAATAAATTTAACTAATCGGCCGAAAAAAGTAAACTTTTTCTGCGAACCCTTTTCCAACTTTTCCAAAATTCTTCTTCCAAGATAGGTTAAACCCCAGCATAACTAAGGTACCTAACTTTCAGAAAATTTTTCACTTTTTATGTTTTGATCATTGTGGAAGCCGCTACATTGCACGCCAACAATGATTACACTACCAAAGTTCTTAAGAAGTCTTGTATATTATACAATAAATTATAATAAGAATTTATTAATTCAAAAAGGTCTAGTTCCATTGTATATAATAATTATTTTAGAAATAATTCTTAAAAATCATTTGTTTTTATCGCCGTCACTCGGAAAGCCCCCCTTAATACTTGCATGAATTAAGAAGAAGAAGGCGAGTCATCTTTATCATGACGGTCGCATTTAATAGTGGATTAAAAATAACCGTGGCCGCTTCCGTCGTGTGTAATTACGCTTGAAATTGATTTAGAACTTAAGAAGTCCAAACTTCAGTATCAGCTTTGTAGATGTAGAGTGTACGGTGCTTGTTACAACACGATACTTCTCATCTACGCGTGTAAAGCTAAACAGGATAGAGGAAACGATGAGAATCTCCACTTACGAGGACTAAGGAACTTGTTGTCTCGTGCACAGTAGATTCTCTCATCACTAGATTGCAAATTTTATCACATATTGAATAATAAATAATTATGTTTGGTTCCATAAATATTCCGCTTCAACAAAAGGCGTTCGTTCAAGAGCGTTTAAAAACAACAGAAAAATGTAAAGTAAATGTTACGTTTAGGGGACGCAGCTCGGATGACCTCAACCTGGACATATGTTGTCAATTTCAATATTTTATTAAAAAGTTATGAACAAAAAATATCGCGTACGTGGAGTCCACGCGCGACAGAAGTGAAACTTCTTGCTTATTGAGTGTAGATACAGAAAAAATGATGAATGCGAAATTGTCATAAATAAATAAATTATTATTAGTATGCATATTATTAGTGCAAAGGTTCTTTCGTGATGAATGCGAAATTATTATAAATAAATAAGTTATTATCCGTATGGATATTATTAGTGCAAAGGTTCTTTCGTGATGAATGCGAAATTGTCATAAATAAATAAATTATTATTAGTATGCATATTATTAGTGCAACGGTTTATTCGTGATGAATGCGAAATTGTCATTAAAAATATAAATTATTAGGAGAATGCATATTATTAGTGCAACGGTTCTTTCAAGAAAAAAAATAACGTCTTAAACGAAAAATTCTGTCGCTGCAGCATTTTATTCTTTGTGATATATACCAAAATGTTCGCTATGATTCCAAGGTCGTCGGTTGACCAAGCGGTTAAGGAGTTGGACTACCAAAGGGTAGACCGTGGTTCGAATCCTGTCAGGGTAAGAAAGTTTTTTTCTCCGTTAAAAATTTTCGTTACACTCGATTTTCGTTACGCTAGAAAATTGTAGCCCCCTCAGCAAAAAATGTTCACTTCAAAAGTTTGCAAAATATAACAGTTTTTTTTTAAGTATTAAAGGTTAAAACGGCTGATATGTAGGTGGAAATGGTACACGTATTAAGGCAAAAGTCATTTGTCAAGGTCAAGGTCAAGGTCATTGGAGGTGGGTTCTCTGAACGTCATATATGTACTTACATTCCTTAACTGACTGTTCCGTTTTGAATTCTTTTGTCATTCTTTCTGGGTATGTAACTTATGCTGGTGTATCATCATCACACACATGACCGATGTTCGCGTATATCTCCGGGATTTTATTCCAAATACAAGCTGTGGGCTGGGATAGGAAATTAAAGTTTAAGCGAGATAACTCGGTAATTAAAAGAGCACACCTGTCCTGTGCACAACTGCATATGTGCGACTGCAAGAAGTCTTTTTTATAACTTATAGAAGTTATAATGAGAAGTACGTGTGACATAATAACAAATGTATGAAAACTAAATGTGATAAAATATCAGGAAAATATTATTTCGTGCGTACGTAGCCGGGTGCCTTATCGGGTGAGCGCTAACGAGTTTAATGAGTTCCTAGATTAATAAATAGAGGCCGGTGCAAAAATTTGCCATGTCACAACGTATTAGATTGGCAATGTTCGAAGACGAGAACAATTATGTAATAATTAAGTTAATTACAGAAGGAATAAAAATAAAATCTATTCACGCTAGTAACCATGGAAGAAAGATCTACGAAGATGAAGTTGAAGATGTTTCCACCTTTTTTTAAGCAACTATTAGGAGTAGAATACAATTAATAAATTGCTAATTTGTTTTCTTTTGGCATAAATAGACGCATGGCCTTTGGTTTGTGTTTCTCTCACCAGATTACGTAATTGTAATGTTTAATCATTGAACTGGCTGCACTGGAGTATCGCACGCGACATAATGTCGGGTCCCGCATACAATATGCACTATGCACCATTGGACTGATTGTGTTCGAAGCCAGAAAACAGGACAATGTCAGCAATTACACATTATTGGTGCCGCCGAGGGATACTATTGGAAATGGGTGGTTGAATAAACTGCAAACAGCGTATTCTAGTATAAACTCTAGTTTATTTGCCTGAGCTTGGAAGGACGTCGTATCGCGTTGAAGGCTATACTCAAAGTGAAAAGGAAACGAAAACGGCAACATGGAAAAGTCCATTGTCCATTTGAGATGTAGGACCAGGTTGCGTTCTGTCTCTTACCCAGACAGTTAGGTATACGAAACACTAGCAGGATCATGGGCCCGCTGACATCTGGTTTATTGCCCTAGTCAGTGATTTTTACACGTAATTAAATTCATTTTTGCTTTCTGGCTGACGCATTGTTACTAACAATCTAACAGATACCATATGGGAAAAGTGTATAACAGTACCGGCAGGAATAGTTTATGGTTCACAGAGTGATCAATAATAGAATTACTCGAAACGGTAGAATGCCGTTACAAATCCTGACCAATTTAAATTACATTAAGTGCTAGAAGAAGTGCTTCATATTTGGAATACCAGTTTGTTTAAGATCAATAAAAATTAACAGCGAAGAATCAGAACAAATAAAAGTGTATTTTATCATAGAGAAACTAATAAATTACAATATTTCAAACGCTTAGTGTTCGGGATTGGAGGAGACAGTCGTGAGTCGCTGGCAGAATGCGGCGCGCTTAAACTTCGATCGCGCGGTAAATACAAATACTACTCGCGATCGCTTCGATGCGCTAAGGAGAGACGACCATTTCTGAGTGAGCGCCGAACTAATTACGTTGGCATCCTTGTCGTGGACAGGTGTCCAGCGGTGATTGGTGCTCACTCGGCGAGTGGCAGCTATCTCTCTCTCTCTCTCTCTCTCTCTCTCTCTCTCTCTCTCTCTCTTTCTCTCTCTCTCGGCGTAATCGTAATCAAGATTGTATCGTTGAGTTGCTACGAAACCTTTGATCCGTTCGCATCGCGCCGTACTTCGGCTAACTCGTACCGGGTAACGAACGAACAAACTACGCGTTAAAAAGATCTCCTTTCGCGTTGCACTACTGTGCCTCTTCGATAAGGAGCGCTCGCGTTATCGGCTACGAACTTTCGTGCTTTTCGCATCCTGCCGTACTTCGGCTTACTCGTACCGAGTAACGATTCTTATACGCGTTAAGGGAGCTCCCTTCAGCGTACGCACTACTGTGCCTCATCGGTAACGCGCGCTCGCGTTACTGGCTACAAACAATTAACTTGTTATTGCTGTGTTAAGATGGAATATATTTGTTACGTAAACCAACCACGTGCTTCGTGCAGTCTCCATCAACACACCTATACTCCTTCCCAACTCGAAGCGCTCCTCGCGTTGTCAGACGATTAAACACTTAGTAATAATGAAAAAAGAATGATTCTGAAACTTTGAACGTTACTCGTGCAACTGAAAAGAGAGATAAATTGGTACTACCATTTCATTAATGCGAAAATAATGCAGCAGCTGTTCGTTTTAGTCATAAATGCATAAGAGTCGTAGTCTAACTATTCGTGTAAGTGCTGTTTCATTGAAAATTCGAAAAAGTTTTGAAAATATATTTGCGATGTAATAATAGCGTGATCAAATAATAAAAAGCTCTAACAACCTTGATCATCTGAGATCATATCCAGTGGAGAACTTTCGAAGGATTTATCGCGTGTCAATTGTTTAGCAAGTAAAATCACACGTTCGCTGTTACGCTCGTAAATTATTTTTAGAATTATTTCATTTGTATATTTCGAGCAAACGACTTCACATTTGCGTGAAATGAAGGAAATATTATTATCGCAAAATTTATGCATGTTTGACACTATGGTTTGCTATCGTATCATCAACCGAGATATTGGTAAGTCTTTAACCGTAGAGAATTCGTGAACAGAAGAAACTGATCAGAAATGATATACATATACTTCAGTTGAAATAGCTATAACTTTGTAAGAAATTGTATTCTTAACTACTCCAGTTAACTATTACATAAATGAAAAAGTTTGAACGTTAATGAAGCAACTCGAATTGTTGAATTTCTCTGATTTTCCTTACGTTCGAATGTACCCAATGCCTTGAATGACTAAAGTGTTTACGATAGCGGACGTGTTCACCTCTTGCCGTATTATGACGAGTCAGACTCGTGATGAACATTTTAAATAAAGTTTTACAAATGTAAATAGTATTCCTCTCTTTTTGTACGAAATAAAATTGTATTCGTTTGTAATCAATTATTAAGCATTGAAGTAAATGTAGCGATACGAAAATATAAATTTTCTTTTCTCTTCTGTGACATGTTTGGAAATAAATACGTTTTAATCACTGTAGCCGCAAAGAAAATGGTAGGACAAGGGGTTAAAATAACGTGACGGTTCACAAAAAATGAAGACGGTACATTCAAATCGAGTATCACATTCCGAACACGTGTTTCTTAAAGAGGAAGTTCACTGCGCGTGATCGTGCAAATGGCGGTCTCGTGATGGGGTAGCCTCGAGTAATCCATCAAAACGAATCGCATTTATTCGTCATGGCGAATCCCTGCAATTTCTCGACGCGGCGGGACGTTTCAATAATCTCGAAACTCGGGAATGATCGTCCGTGACTTATTTTCCATCGTATCTCACACTGGATAAAAGACATACAGTCTGCTCCACAAGAATCTGTTGGCGATATCTGAATCTCTGAAAAATTGATGTAATTGGAAAAATGTAATATGAATCGAAAGTACATTTCAAATATCAATACGATTCGACACTGGAGTATTAAAACTGGAAGCAAATGGATTTTGTAAAAGAATAAATTGCACGATAGCGAACGTATCAGTGTGATTGATTGGCTATTCCGGTCACCAGATACAAATGCCATAAAAAATTTTGATCTATTATAAAGTAGAAGCGTAAAGAAAAATGTATGTTAAAATTCAGAATTTTAATTCACCGTATTCGAAAGATATAGAGGTTTCTATATCTATTATAGATATATAAACTATTATAGATAGTGGAGGAAATTGGCTCCATTATTAAGTAAAAGCGTATCAGTGTTTCAAGTGTAGATTCGATCCAGATAAAGTTTTTTTTTACAAATACATACAAATTTACAGAAATATCGCCGACACGCTCTTGTGGGACAGACTGATAGACAGATAGTCGACAAAGACAAAGTATCCCTAGGTCTTTTCGATACGTGAATTTTATTTTCTTCTTATTTCATACCAGATTAAAACAGTCAGAAAATGCGGCTAGTAATGAAATGTTCGAGAATCGAGAAGGGTAACAGTGGATGCATTGTGCAATGCATCCTGCGACATCCTCCTGCGCATAACAAGTCTGTTTCCTGGCATCCTGCCAGAGTCAAGGCTGTCGAACGAGAATCGACCTCAAGAACTCGTGGGGATGGATCCTGCCTCACCTGCAATGACGTTTCTCATCATATCTCCGTTGATGCAGCTTGCAATTTCCGGGACTTCCGGAAAGGACACTTCCATATAGGAATCAAATCGACTTGAATCGTGGATTGAGCCGAATATAATGAGAAAATTATTTCGCTCGCTTCCGGAATATTATACTCACCCTATCTCTTCTTAATAGGAATTACTACAATATGTAATCACTCCTCGACTTCAGACTTGTTCTCGGAACAAGCAGTTTGCAGTACTGTGTAACGGCAGTGAAAGCAAGTGATTTTTAAGAATTTTCGGTAATTATTTATAGCGGCCCTCGTGTTCGATTTGGTTGACAATTTCAATATGTTATAGTTTTCGATATTTTGAATAACTTTTTCCTATACATAAAATAGGCGGCCACTCATAGTTTTCGCGATATTCACAAACAATTGTTGCTACTACTACATTGAATTTTGCGTATGCGTGCACGCTCCGTGGCAACATTTGGATTAGCCTGGTCCGGCTGTCTATTTACTGTTTTTATATACAGTGGCTCACAAAAGTATTCGCTCGATCCTTAAATCAGAATAACTTTCTTAAAATTTGACCAAACCACTTGACTTTTGTTGGTGAATTAGAAGCATTGATTTAGTAAATCACGGGCAAAAAGATTTTAGGAAAATAACGAACATCCCCAAATGACGGCGACGAGAGTAAACACCGGCAACGACGGGCCCCGACAGCGTGGCGCCGCGACGGTCGTAAATTGTCCCGGACTCTAGAAGACGTCATTGAGAAAAGGGACTTTTCCGGGCGGGACGATGCATTCGAGTCTTGTCAGCGACCTCCGAACTCTAGAATATATTTTGTTAAATCTCTCCGCTCATCTCTCGGTTATTATTCTTCTTACAGAAGAGATAAAAATTGTACTTTTTAAAACTTCTTTATTTTAGTCCATCATGAAAATTTCAAATATGCCTTTTGTCGATCTATGTTAGTTATACATGTGCTGAAAATTTCATCGAAATCGGTTGACGCAGAAAAAAACGACGCGCATCGAAAGATGTAAGAAACTATGGATTTTAAGCAGAAATTCACCAAAAGTCGTGAAAAACTGCGATTATCACCACTTTCAACCGCTTGTAGCTCATATGTTCGTTAACTGATTTCGATGAAATTTTCAGCATGTGTGTAAATAATATATGTAGATCTACAAAACGCGTATTTTGAATTTTCATTACGGGCTGAAATAATAAAGTTCTAAAAAGTTTTTTTGTTCTAAAAATTTGTATTTTCTCACGTAATTCCTACTAATTGCAATTTCTTCAAAATCTTTTTTGCACGTGATTTCCGAAATCAATGTTTCTAATTGCTCAAAAAAGTGTAGTGGTTTGGTCAAATTTGAAGAAAGTTATTCTAATTTAAATGGCGAACGAATACTTTTGTGAGCCGTCGTACACGTTCCCGGGACCGGAGAATGTCCACGATTCGTCGCCTCAGATACGCGTTCGCGACAAAATATTGCTTGCTGTATGCTTCAGTGTCTGCGACCAATGTAAAATAATAGACGTCTCTCCACGATGAGTCATCGTCGCGTAATCGTCGCTAGTCACTATCTGCAGTCGTCGTCCGATGCCACGATCGTCTATAGTTTATATGTATACGAAGCGTCGAGAGATAATTCTTTATATTTATATTCGACGCAGAAGAAGAAGAATAAAATTCTGGATGCACGCGTACGAGTAGCGTACAAGATTCTTGTACGTATTGTTATGCATTCTGTGAAATGCTTGAAAAACATCATCTTCTGCTACTTCGTTGCACTCTTGTGAATGTAAAAGTGCAACCAGAATCTGCGTCGAATATAATGATAATGAATCATCTCTCTACGCTTCGTGTATAGACGATCGCGGCATCGTACGCTAGGCGTAATGAAAGACTTATGTAATGACGATTACGTGACGACGACGCTTCGTGGACAGGCGTCTATTATGTTACATTGGTCGCAGTACTGAAGTGTACAACAAGCAATACTTTGTCGCGGACGCGTCTCTGACGTGACGCATCAAGGACATATAGGGCCTTATTCCCATTAACCTATTAGGCACGGCTGAATTTTGGGCGGGGCTGTTTCTCTATACGGCGTAGTTCAACGAGAATTACGTGTAAACGATACAACCTACAATGTGTGACGGACAATGCTGTTCTCTACGCGAGTACATTGAAATGAAGTTTTTGATGATTAAATTATAATTTTTCTTAAAGATATGATACACACACTTTAACTTTAAGAATGTACCATAATAATTAATAGTACAATTGGTTATGAAATATTTCACAGGCGTATCAAAAACAAAGACTGTGTATTCTGTCTGTACATTGTTAACACCGTTATAAATCGATGTGAAGACAAAAAAGTGTGAAACAAAACAGAAGATGATCATTTAGTTCAAACGGTGAGCGAGTGAGCTACTAGAGTGAGCCACTATAGTGGCGCGTCGTTCAGAAAGATGACATCTGTGAAAACAACTATAGTGGCGCGTCGTGCCTAAGAGGTTAATACCACTGTCCAACACCAAATTTGTTTCTCAATTACTGTTGGGGTGTTGGGTGGTTCTTATAGACTTTTTCGAGCTGATTCCGAATCTGCCCTTACTTTTTCCCCTACACGCAAAGTTTTTGAGGAACATGATTTTGAAAAGAAATTTGTTTAAAGTTGAAAAATAACAAATATTGTGATGTTATTATAAAAGATATTGAATTGTTCTTTGCAGCAAAAGATTCTATAGACTTTCCCGAATACAGTTATATCCAATATTAATACATTATGAATGTTTAAACGTGATTAAACAATCATTAAAGACGGAGAGACACCATTTGTGCACCAATTTTTGAGGATATTTTTGAATTTATCTCAAAACATAAGGGTTCAGCATAAAATCAAACTATATCACGCGATAGGACAGACTTTCATCTTGAGAAACCCCCCTTTGAAGTTTGCAACATCGACGTTTTTACCGAAGCAGAAAGCAAAATATCTAGGCCCGACATGAGTTGCCACCAGTGGTGCTCTTCCCCTAGCGCGGTACAGTGCATCGCATAACGACGATGCAGTGGCTAAAAGCGCGCAATTATGATAGCTTATTTATAAATTACGTATAAATTATTTTATGAATTTTTTTAATGTAGTCACTTGTTCACAGTATATTTCATACTAAAAAGGTCTTTTGTAACAAAAAATAATTTAATATAAAAATCTATTTAATATCGTTTATTGTGGAAATGCTTAATAAAGAAAACTAAAGACAAAAGAAAAACTTACTAAATTATTTTTTAAATAAGCTGACATAATTTGCGCTTTTTGCCACTGCATCGCCGTTATGCCGCGCCGCGCCGTATCGCGACGAACGACCGCGCTAGTGGAAGAGCACCACTGGTGGCAACTCATGTCGGACGTAGATATTTTGCTTTTTAGTTCAGTAAAAACGTCGATGTAGCAAACTTCAAAGGGGGCTTTTTCAAGATAAAAGTCTGCTCTATCGCGTGATATAGTTCGATTTTACGCTGGACCCCTATTTTTTGAGATAAATTCAAAAATATTCAAGAATCAGCGCGAAAAACTCTGTAAGAACCACCCAACAGTAATTGAGAAACATAAGAAAGTTGAAATTTGTTGGACAGTGTATTCGGATACGATACTTTAAGACAGGCATGTCCAGAAGTAGCTCACTTGGACGCAAATTCGAGGGAGACTCCTACTTCTCCAGGCCGCGCGTCTCGCACCCCGTGGCGGCCTAGTCCTCCGAGCTCCTCAGATCCGTGCCTACCGTGGGTCCGAGAGTCACCCCAACGCGCCACACACGGTACATATTGCAAGCGGTGGGCACGGGTCTGAGGAGCTTGGAGGACTACAGCCGCCACGGGGAGCGAGACGCGGAAGTAGACGTCTCCCTCGAATTTGCGTCCAAGTGAGCTACTTCTGGACATGCCTGCTCGCGTAGCCTGCAGGGATGAAAGGCATACAGCGGGACCGCGGCCCCAGGAACGGACCCTGCCTGCGCCTCGAACACCTCCCATTTGCCAACCCTTGGCACTGGAATGATCCCAGTGGGATCCTTGACTTCGATGATCAAGGGATGACTCCTAGCAGGCATTCAGTTCAATACTTCTGCACGCGAAACATTTTAGAATAGCACTCTGCCTTGTCTAAGCGTTCGCGTAATTATTATATAATTACTAATAAAACTATAATAAAACGATCTGCTATGTCTCACTGATTGAAAATACACAAATCATTTTTTCTAACTATAACATTTATCAATACAGTACTGTTGTATAACGGATAACTTGTGTAAATGCCAACGCATCGCGATTACCAAGCCGTAGTCACGTCAGCAAAAATATCAGAGTCACTAGGACTAAACGACGATTTCCCTTCACGTCATTCTTTCCACAGCACAGCTTTCCCACTCCCTTCCACATTTCCTTTTCCAAAACCAATTATACAAGGTGTCTCAGCTAAAGGAGGCCACCCAAATATCTCGTTTATTTTTAACGGCACAACAAATATTTATATCATAATTTAAACGGTATCGAAGGAGGAATATCATAGAAGAACAATTCTTTTTGTCTGAAAATTTATTTTTTTCTTTATTAAATCTTGTAGCGGCTGAAAAAATACATTTGAATATGCTTACGTCATTACCTTCAGGTGACCTTGAGTACCAAAAATGTGATAAAATTGTAGGATAATATTAGGATTACATTTGAACTTACTGTTAATGTTATAAGTGTTCAAAGTGATGTCCGCCTGAAGCGATAGAGGCGACAGCAGTCTTCGCACGAAACTAAGAATCCGACCTAGGTCATAACAGTTGATAAACATTGTGTTATTCATTGCTGTCGCCTGTATCGCTGCTGACGGACATCACTTTGAGCACTTATAACATAATTAGTAAGTTCAAATGTAATCCTACTATTATCCTACAATTTCATCACATTTTTTGGTACTCAAGGTCACCTGAAGGTAATGACAAGCATATTCAAATGTATTTTTTCAGCCGCTGGTGGAATAAAGAAAAAATATGTTTTCCCGATAAAAAATGACGATAACTGAAAAATATCCAGACAAAAAAATTGTTCTTCTATGATATTCCTTCTTTTATACCATTTAAATTATGCCATAAATATTTTTGTGCCATTAAAAATAAAGGAGATATTTAGGTGGCCTCCTTTAGCTGTGTTACGAGCCAGGGCCGCGAGCAGCACGAGTGGCCGGCGAAGGACTGTTATCCTGGGGATATGGTCTCAATTTATTAGTTAAGGTACGCGGACGAACCTAATGCGAAATTGGGGAGCCGCTAGGATTATAGACAGCGAGGACGAACCCGATGCGAAATCGGAGAGCCTCTAGGATCGAAATCAAGCGCAGACGAACCTGATGCGTAATCAGGGAGCTGCTAGAATGGTGAGACTTCGTGAACGAACCCAATGCGAAATTCGGGAGTCACTAGGAGCGACGCCCAGACGAACCCGATGCGTAATCGGAGAGCTGCTGGGAGATTGGATGACAACACAGACGAACCCGATGCGTAATCGGAGAGCTGGTAGGAAGCAGATGAACCCAACGCGAAATTGTGGAGCTACTAGGATGCGGACGAACCTGATGCGAAATCAGGAAGCCGCTAGGATGGTGTAGTGAGCCTAGTAACTAGTATAATTTAATTGATACAATTCGGCAAGATTGTATCATGTGAGGATGTTCAATTATTTGCTTAAGGATTTGAGGATTATTGTGGGTCTAGTAATTTGCACGAATTTACCAATTAACACAAATACAGGGTGTCCCACATAAATGGGAACACCTAAATATCTGTTGTATTTACAGTCCTATCAGAAAACTTCAGAGGACAAAGTGACACTATTGCAGGGGGCAAATATAATGGTAAAGAAAAAAATTTGTTATGTCGTGTTTTTTAATGAAATTTCAAGGTCACCGATGTTTTTTTAAATGGAATAGTATATTTTTTACGATAGCATGATAAACAATAAAAAACTGAATTTCGTGGACACCACCTTTTTGACCTTGAAATGACCTGGAGCAAGAATAATCATGTTGGAGCGGATAAAATATGGAAGTTTAAAACTTACGTGTTTCAGCAAAGATTACGAGTTGTTTACGGCGGGTTGACCTTTACATATCATAATAAATGTTCGAAATGTAGACCATCCTCATTTATGCAATATTGCAATCTTGCATTAAATGATCTGTAGGCATTGTCGATTTCCTGAGACGTAATTGAACGTCGAACGAATTTATTTGTTGTCACATTTTCATGTCCCACTAATATTTGGACATTTTGGGATAAAACAAACATTTTACACATATGTTACGAGTCGAGGGCTAAGCAATGACTAAGGTTTGTGAGCCTTTATGGAAACTTCGTCGAATGCATATTGCTTCCTAAATGTCCATGATATTCGAAAACAATGAAATTAATGAGATATCAAAACGAGTCCAACAACATAAATTACTACACCCTTGAACTTTCAAATAGTGCTAAAATATTAATGAACAGCTAGATAGGACGAGTGGACCAGTGTGCGTCGGGTCGCCACATGGTTTATTAGATGGGTAATTCGTTGACTGGCCTGTGTGTATTTCACAACCGGGTCGCCACTTCGAGAAGGTAGGGAAGCGGTGGACTTGCCAAGCTTTGGAACACGTGGAATGCTGGCCGCGTGGTTTGTTGGATGGGTAAAACCGTGGAGTAGCTGACGTGTATTTCACCGCCGCACGCCGGGTCGCCCCGTGGTTATAGGGGAAGGAGATTGATATCAGCTCTTGTAACATTAAATGAAATTGGGTACACAATTTTGTTGAAGTTACAAAAGATCTCAGGTACCATTCGATGGTTAAAGAAGCTATTTCGTTTTTAATGGTTTGTGAATATTTTTGTCCACCACTGTGTGTGGAAACGATTTTGAAACAACATTTTGACGTATCGGAAATATTTTAATATTTTATTACCAGCTTTTCAATGAAAGTGGAATTCAAAGATAAGAAACCAGGTAGTAAGCATGATATCGAAAATCCTGAGACGCGCTACGCGATCAATCCTCACAGAATTATCTCTATTTCGCTAGACTGCGTTTTCGGCTTACGACCGAGGCACGTGTGTTCGCGGGGAGCGTGTGGGAGAAGGTTTCGGTGGTGGTAGACTACCTGCGAGATAACCGCGAGAAGAGAGGGAGAAATATGGCCGTGAACAAGATATCAAAATCTCGAGACGAATCTCTGGGTATCAAATTTATAATCCTAGGGTTTGTCAATGGAAAATGATATTTCAACTATTAGTCTTCAAATACGTAAGGGTGCGTGTCCATCTGAGAGTTTTTGTCGATAGTTGCTCTCGAGAGTAC
Source organism: Sphecodes monilicornis (assembly GCA_913789915.3). Classification (NCBI taxonomy): domain Eukaryota; kingdom Metazoa; phylum Arthropoda; class Insecta; order Hymenoptera; family Halictidae; genus Sphecodes; species Sphecodes monilicornis. The sequence continues at coordinate 28,178,434 of OU565284.1, forward strand.
TCTCAATTTATGTATCCATTTGAGACTACTTCAGAAATTTTTTGCTCTCGGAGATTGACGTGACAGTAAACTCTCGGAAAGCCCTCTAAGGTATATGGCCATCTGAATTTCGTGCGTGTAGCTCTCAGACGAATCTTGATAGTTATTAGAATACTCATGAACAGAATGGATGTGCCAAAGTTTGCTGCAATTGTTGCAATGTATTTAATAAGGAAAAGGAAATATTCCAAAAAGAGAAAGTGCTGGATTAACCCCTTACCTTACGATTTATTTTACGGTTTTCGTGATTTGAATTTCTTTGTAGTTCATAATTTCTTAGGAAAAGGAGAAAATGTATATCTATTGCATGTCTATATGTTCTCCAATGGCTGTACATTAACAACAACAAAATAGAATTATATATCGGTTTAAAGGAAATTAATAACATACATCTTTATTAAACTCTGTTTAGAATCTTCATCACGTTTCTCAGACGATATTGTAAGCGGAGGGGTTAAACCATGGATAATGCGACGCGATAAAATGGGTGCACTTTTTACACTTATACAATAATTGCATATAGAAGATGCACGACAGTTTAGAAGCAAAATTATACAATTTCAATTCAATTTCGAATCACAATTAAATGTTTTTGCTAATTCATTAAAAATATTATTTTTCTTATCACGATTCTTGTAATCTGGGTGTATGATGTTCCATAAAAATTCATTATTTTCGTACAACGTGATTAATTGTTCGACTTCTGTGTCAGACCAGTGTTTCCCGCTCATTGTTGCATATATAAATATGTATACAGTATAATATACATATATGTGAAAATTATCTCGACAACTCTCAGCAATACGAATGGCGTTCGTATAGCTGACAGTTGCTCGCCGAGGGAAAAATTGAACGTGTCCATTAGCGTTTTTCATCTTTCTGTTTGCTCTCCGAGAGTTTTCCGTGGAGCTCTCCGATAGCCCTCTCAATACCGTGTACACTGTCAAATTTGACTCTCGAGAGTAACTCGCGAGTTTAAACTCTCAGATGGACACGTTACCTTAATGGTGTCTTCTGATCTAGATAGTGCGTCATTCTGTAGGCCTAGTACTGACATTTTTGTAACGAAATCAAATGACTGTATTGTATTGAAATTGTGTACACCTATTTTTTATTAGTTCTACCATCCAATATAATTTTTTAAAGTTAATATAGGGTAACCTGCCCAGTGAAACATCCGTAGGATCTCAGGAAAAAGGAAGGGGCACCGGGCCGGGAATCGAACCCGTGCCCAGTGATGCCAGAATCGTGGAACCGACGAACTTGCCCCTCCGGTGGATCCTCCGGCTGGACCCCCCACTCTGGCGTACCGTCGTCGCCTTACGTTGTTTCTTACTGCGTACACGCTACACACAAGCGTACCTCTAGTCCGTCCGTGTGAGCTGCCTATTCGACTCGACAGCGTCGAGGTACGCTTGTGTGTAGCGCGTGCGCAGTAAGAAACAACGTAAGGCGACGACGGTACGTCAGAGTGGGGGGCACCAGCCGGAGGATCCACCGGAGGGGCAAGTTCCTCGGTTCCACGATTCTGGCATCACTGCCCGTGCCCTCGCGGTGGTAGCCGATCGACTAACGCCGCTCACACACACACACACACGCACGCACAACACTCCCCCCCGCCTTCTTCCTAATTTCCTACGGTATTTGTGGTCTGGGGGTCCTAATCCCCACACTCGGCCATCCTGCAAGGACATTCGCCCTCGAATGTTCATTACAGCGTGATCGTCTTTTTGTGTATGTTGGCCTCAGCGCCATCAACACAATCTTGCACTCGTTTCGTAACTTCATATTTATTTCGTGCTTTGTTTTGTCTTCGTCCGTTATCGTCGCCATTGTGCGGTGATCGGTGCTCCCCCCATCCCGGACGAGCCCCCAAATGTAGGATCTCAGGAAAAAGGAAGGGGGGGGGGGGGCACCGCGCCGGGAATCGAACCCGGGCCCTCGCGGTGGTAGCCGATCGACTAACGCGCTCACCCACGGAACCCTCCCGCCTTCTTCCTAAGTTCCCACGGTATTTGTGGTCTGGGGGGTCCTAATCCCCACACATCTCCCAGGGAATGAACATAATTCGTATTCATCGGAAAAAATAACATTTATAATGGCCTTTTCGTGTTGAACTGTATGCAGTAATTGTATTGTAAATTCTCAGATGTCTTACTAAAGAGATCTAACTTTCTGATAACCTATTCACCAGTACATTAATTTATTTAGCAGTTGTTCGAACGACATCCCATGTAAGTATTGTTGTCTAATTTTGAAGTGGTTCAATGGTCCTATGATAAGTTTGTTTGGATAATTATCATACACTGGGGTACCTCTGTTCATTCGTTATAAATTGATGTTCATTCATTGGTCATTTGAACCATTTTTCATTTAATCCTATTCCAGATTTTGAATACAAGCTGCAATCATCAAATATTGGTAGAATTGTGTTCTGGAATGTAAGAACTTTACAATGACACAGCTTTCTTATAGAAATAGCACGTAGGAGATGAAATAACGATTTGCAAATAATAAATTCAACAAACTTGCAGCTTAAGTGTTCATTCATTGGACAGGCCACCCTATTTCAAATTGTAGGACTTTTAGTTTCCTGAAGAGGGGTATATAAGACAGTCTTATTGGCTGACACGATTACAGCTGTTCTATTGGTCTGAAATAAAATAATGAAGTAGCATGTTAATGATTAAGTTGCCACATATAAAATATCCGATTTTAAGACTATCGGCATCACTTTTCAGTTTTTTCTTGCATCGACGAATAGTGCATTCATTTACCAATACCGACTAACCAAAAATGACATAATCATCACATTAATTAACATTGAAATATATTATATTTAAAATTCAAATTAAATATCTAAGATAGGACTTTGCAGATTAGCTTTTTGTACTTTAATAAATAAATATATATTAATTACATATAAATTAAATTTATAATAAGCCTGTAGAGTTTAATAGTACTTCTAGATCAAAAGGCCTCATTACATTTACACTCTAAAATTAGACATTTCAAATGCATCAACCTAATAGTATGAATGCAGCTATAATATGAACCAAAAAGAAATAAAGTGTCTCATTACTTAACAACCTGGCGGCAATTTGAGTTTCGAATTTTAATTTTTTTGGATTTTTCTTTACATTTGCGTTAAATCAAAGTATTAAATATCACAGTACCTTAAAATTCTGTAATACTTTACCCTTTCGACGTCATACTAACAGAGGTAGAGCTTTGTGTAATAAATCTACTTTAGTTTCACTGCAACTTCGACGAATTCCTGCGTAGACGATTCCTCGACTTTTTCATTCCTGCTTGACCCTCAACTGTCTCTCATTCTTGCAACTTAATGTGTCCCTCGTGTGTCAAATTAATACAATGGTAAAACATCCAATGAAATGTTTTTCTATGTGAACAGACAATAGAATATCGTTTAATAATAGAGTTGTCATGCTCACCGCGAGTGATGATGAAAAAAATGTGTTTTGGTACAACAGCCATATTTCCCCCAGTTCTCAAGATTTTCCCATTAAAAAATGTACACATGTACTAATCGATATTCCGTAGTGTGTTCCAATAAAACCTCGTTAACATAGTTAAAAAAAATCTTGAAAATCCCTTCATTTTCCTTAGCACAAGAAGATATAACCTCTTAATGTACGGTGCAGTATACACAAATTAAGTACACATGTTTCGCTCTGTCACGTTTTTCATTCTTTTTAGTACTATCTTCGATTGGCTTTTTCTTGATTCGCAACACTAACTACATGTTACACCAAGACATTTGAGGGTGGTGGGGTAGTTTGCCGAGGCAGTTTTCTGTCAAACGTTCACGGATTCATTTCGCCAGATGATGAAGCTACCCGGGATTGAGAGTTTCCTGGAAAGTAGAAGACTTTCGTGAGCATCGCGGGCCAAGCAAACATGGTGGAATATTGCAAATTAAACTCGGCTTCGCATTCGGCTTGCCTATATCTTTTTCTTGTCCCTTACCAACAGGGAGCAGGTTTATTTGTGCGGGCAAGTACCACTTCACTTTCTGTTGCTAAAAGCATTATTCCGTCTATGGTCGTCGTACAATATCGGGTTGCGTTGGAGTATTATGGGAATTACAAAACTCCGAACTTGATAATGTTATGGTTGATAATGTTATTTAAGGGAATACACACCTTTGGTAAATGAAGCTCCAAATATAGATCAGAAATTATATTAGGTCGTCCCATAAGTTCGTGCCGTTTACTGTTCTACTATTCAAATTAATATTTTAAACATACTTTTAAACTTTACGAAAAATTGAATCATCTCTTGGTTGCAACCTCTTCCCACCATTTTGGTGAAGACATTATACCATCACTATTACATTTCTGTGGTTTTTCATTATAAAAGAAAAACACACCGTCAAGAGTATAAACATAGTCGCGGTACGAGCTTATAGGACGACCTAATACATTTGTTTAAGAGGGTCTTCTACTGTGATGGATGTTTTCTTTATGCTGTTTGCAAATTTTGTATACAAATTCAGTAAGAAGTATTAACATGAAACTTCGGGTAATTAAAAATTTTCCTGTTAAGAATGTAGTTGAAGTTGGCTACAGTACAGCATACTAAAATTAACTCTTCATAAAAAAGGTATATTGGTGGTCGACATGGTTCCAGCCAAACCGCTAGAGAAGAGAAATTATATACAGTTGCAAATAATGCAATAATATATCAGCATCCTTAAATTGTTGGTAAAGCATTGAAGATATTTATATTTGTCTCCAATTTCTTACAATCGATGAAGAAAATGTATATTTTGCATAAAGATCCGCAGTCTACTCATTACCAAAATCACACCATGCATTAGTACCTCATTAATGCACTGCGTATTTATGCATTTATGGCAACAATGAGTAGATGCAATTTAAAACAGTAGAAAGATTAAAATGATTTAAGAATACCAATCTACTATTCTCAGCTTGTTAAAATTATTAAAACAAGAATGCAATGTTTATCTGTCTTCTGTCTCTGTCAGTTGACGCATACAATTTTTATTTTGCACAAAGATCCGCAGTCTGCTCATTACAAATATTGTATGTTACATTAGTACCAATCTTTCTAGATCTTATAGTACTTTCTCGTAGGTACCCCGAATTCTTTTTGCGATGATCGCAATTTAGAAATGCGCAAAAGTCCCCTATGGAATTAGAAGTCAAACAATAAGACCGGCAGAACTCGTTAAAAACGGACCACGCAAATTCGCTAATTCGCGTGAGTGGATCAGACGAATTTCATGGGTAAAATTGTTTCCATCGGCGAGAATAGTTACGCCGGTATTACCTACGCCGGGTTCAGGGGGAGCGTACCCGAAGCGAATTCCTAAGAAGTTTCCAAGTTCATTCCACCGGTGACCGGCGTTACTCTATGCAGGTTAAGAGAGGAATTCTTTCCTTGAAGTTCCGCGACCGCACTGTCGAAATATAGGTTATCGGGGATGTAAGGCGAAAGAGGAGGGCAGTGGGCTACGTTGGAGGTCGAAGTCAAAGTGTAGGGGTGGCAGCCAGAGGAAGAGCGAAAAATCGGGAAAGGGGAACCCGAGGAAGGGAAAGAGATGACGAGTGGGAGAGGACCGTAGGACAAAGAAGATCCTGAATATTGCTGACGGTGCCATCTTCGAGTACTCTTCATGCGGAGTTTTTCCGTTTAACTTGCCGCACGCCGCCCCCTTCTCATCCTTGTTTTTCATCATCCATCTTTTATCGTGGTCCACCCGATTCTCTCTCTCTCCCTCTCTCCCTCTCCCCCTCTTTCCCTTCTCTCACTCTCGTTCTGTCTCTCTGATTCGATCACCGATGGAGGGACACCGAACGCGTAACTGATCGAGAAACAGCGGCTTAGCCGGCTGGGGCACCTTCGCTCTGGCACACACGTGGACATACCTCACGCTTTTATGAAGTCTACGGATTATATGGGTTTAATGGACGCTCCGATAGCTTACAGACCGCTCAGTGAATTTTCGCGACGCTTGCAGAGACGTTGATGCTTCAAATTCGATTCCGAACGAATTTTATCTTTTATTCAACGGCTACAGTAGAACCTTGTTTATACGATGCAATTAATATTGAACCTATGTACATACAGTCAGCGGAATTACCATAGTTCCACTAAAAATTTCATGTATTCTTTTTATATCGATTGAATTCGCTGTTCCAACCGACTGGGATAGTTAGGTGCATTATTGTTTCCCCGACTACAATTGTTTTCTTCGTTAGTATTGTAGCGTCCTCGAATATCGGAATTCGTATACCGAATTTCGCGGGGTCGTATATCCCGTTTCGTTAGATAGCGACGATACCGAGGAACACTGGCGAAATTGACGTTGATAACAACACCTTGTTGAGATCAGTTGGCGATTGGTTGTGGTAACAAGCTATATACAGGTTTTCCAAAAAATGTTCGAGTACCTTGAAAGGGGCGATTCCTGGGGTTACTCTAAGAAGCTGTTTCCTTTGCGAAAATGTCGTACGCGGCTTCGTTTTCGAGTTAATAACGAATAACACGGACCAACTGGAGCGCAGCTACACCTGACGAATTCCGGCGCGGCGGCCGATTCTACTCAAGGGTAGCGTTGTTGTCGCGCCGTGCTCGAATCGTGAGCAAGAGAAGGAGTAACAATTTATATAAATAAAACTCACATATTTAGCCTAAATGCACTTGTTTTTTCTTTTATACGGCAATACCAAATTATTTTTATTTAATAACGAACAATAATTGCACGCGTGTCACAGGTTAGAACATTACAATATTGGTTTTAAATAATTAGGAGCGGCTATGATGAAGTGAGTGGATCCGCTAGGTGACTGCACAAGCACATAGGAGTGACTTTTGCAAAATTGAGAGTGAGTTGGGATTAGGTTCTATGGAGAGGTGGAGAGGGCCGGCCCTACCACGCGTACCTGCTCCTATGTCCGAAAACCAATATGGCAGCGTTCTAACCTGTCAAACGCGCTTCAAATCGAGCAACTTTAGTCGTGTATAACTTTTGAACGAGTGAACTGCGCGTAGTGAAATTTCGATCACGTGCTTCAGAATTTAGAGTTTTCTTAATTTTTTGTGATAATGTGTAATATTTTATCCAGAAAAGTTAAAAATTTGTTGTCCGCAGAGCGAAAGTTTAACCCCTTATTCTAATTTATGTATTCCTATTCGGTATCATTAATGTGGCTCTCGTGTCACTCATATGTGCTTCAACATTTTTCATAAAAATTCCAAAAATTATTCTAACTAACAATTTATAACTATTTTACAGATTTATTTCGTTAAAGTGAAAATGATAAATCGGTATCATCCTTGAAGACAAAGGCGACGATAAATAATTCTTGAAGGTTATAATTTACGCGAAGGGAATGATTTATTGCCAATATTTTACAGCTAACGAATCCAAGCAAATCTTCCCTAACTTTCTTTATGGTTAAAATAACGATTTGTCGTCAGTATAATATTTCGATTACAAACAAGTAGGGTAATGAACCTTGTAGTCAGCAATGCATCTAGTCTAGTCGGTGGATTTTTGTATATCTCGCAACGTAATAAAAAAATCATTCGATTTGAGAAATACTCAGAGGCGGATAGCTTTTAACAATCAAATACGGCAAATTTTAGCAATTAAATTGAGAGTCTGACGAAGTTACTTGTGACGCGACGAAATCCGAAACTGTATGTACCACTGTGATGCTAGTATAGTTCTTTAACCATGTGTTCTCGTATTTGCGTCCTTACCTGAGGTAAGTACCAGTGAGGTCTCGAAGAGTTGATAATTAAATCCGGAAATCGAGCTTACGCCCGCCGTCCCCGTTGTATTCCGTGATCGTTCCCGAAGAAATAGAACCCTGGTCCACTTTCACCTTATTTTTCTTCTTTGCTGGTAACTAAACGATGGATTTAATTGCGAAACCACAAGACGTTATCAAAATAGGACTAAATATAGATCTTTAACAGCTTACTACAGCCATATTTTTCCCTTGCTTTCCAGATTTCACAACTGAGTTGTGTATTGGTTGTCATTCTATCATGGAAAAGTACAGCCGCACAGCGTGTGGAAATTGTTAAAATTTATGTGAAAAATAATGAATCTGTTCGATTATTGAGAGAAAAATTTGGTGAACGTGTAACCTCTGGCAATCCTGATGTGGACTGGCCATCAAGATAATGCGACATAACAATTTCAGATTACGTTCCCTGGGGTTAAGTTAAATGGTTGGATTATTCCAATAAGCCAACAACACTAAATGATTTAAAAACCAACATTAATCGTGTTTTTGCTTCCATAGGTTCCAATTATACAACCTTAAATGTCTTAACCAGTTAGCTGTTGCGACCTCTTTGATAAGGGGGTGCCTAAAATGTGTCGCAAAAAGTAAGAGAACTACTTTGTGCACGCTGTATACAGTTTTTTCATAATAATTATTTATATTTTCGTATTTGTGCGTTTTATTTCGTCTTGGCCTCCAAATATTCAAAACATCTTGAAATTTAAGAATATATTTTAGTTTTCACTAAAATTGCAATGTAAACAGCAAATTGCGGCTACTTTTTACGCAAGACGAGTATATTCGTCATAACAAAAAACTGCCATTTTTTATGACGAGTACACTCGTCGAAAACAGCTATCTGGTTAAATGCCTTGAAATACCACATGAAAGAGTTGTGAAGTACAACTTTTAGTATTTTCTCTGCAATTCCGATCAGTTGCAATTTTTTCGAAATTTCTTATTCGCGTCACATAGTAAACTAATTGTTTTAACTTCTGGAAAAAATCCAAGTTGCAGGGTCTACTATTAAAAGAGTGTCTGAATATTTATGCGTATCACTGTAGGTATCTACAGTAAGTAATAGTACCTAACATAGTAAGTAATAATTAGTAATAATCCTTACGTAACGAATAATCTTCTACCATTTCAGTCATTACTAAACTGCAGATCTTTATGGAAAATAAAATATGTTTGCGTCAATTGTAAGAGACCGGGGCCAAATAGAAATATGTTTCTTCCTCTAACTATTATAAAAAGTTGAAAATAATTTAGCGATAAGTATTTTAAATACTTTCAACCTTTTTAGTGTTTCATATTTCATTTACTTTTGTCATAAATGCATAAAACCCGCGGTTTAGTCATTAACAATATTTTTGAATTTTAATATGAATATGTTAAAATTAAGAATGTAATCACGATCGGATAGAAGTTCGAATAATTTTCACTAGTGTACGTATATAAAGAAAGCTGATGAAGATAGATATGTATGTCCAGTAAAGTGATTCGTCAGTCGCGATGGATTCGGCTTGTTTTTGGATGAACCTCCGTTTGGACCTTTTCCTCGAACAAATACCGTGTGAGATTACTTAGCCAGGATATTTAAAGATTTAATTAAAGCGACCGGGGAATGGGCGTCACAAAAAGGTAATGATAAGAGGGTTATTGAAGAGAAAGTAGAGAAAAAAAGGATATCAGCGATTTTAGTAGACGATAACCGCACTATGAACTATCGAGCGCTGGTGCAGGTATACCTCTGGCCCGACAATTAGCTTTTAATGTCCTCATAAGAGTTTTTCAAGGGAAAGTAGTTTTAAAATTACCAAGTTCTGAGTACTTCTTCGATTGAATAAAAAGTTAACGTTCCAATAAAACTGCCATTCCGTATGGATCTATTTTCGAAATTGATATCTGAATCCTTGTTCAAGACGAAACACGATGTAGCAAGATTAGCGGTGGTGTGAATCATTACCACACTGCGGATTTTTATGCGAAATAAAAATTGCCTGTATTAATTTCAAGACGCAGAAGATACAGTGGCTCACGAAAGTATTCGAACGTCTTTAAAATCAGAATAATTTGTTTAAAATTGCACCAAATTACTTGAATTTTTTTGAGTAATTAGAACCATTGATTTACTAAATGATGTACAAAAAAGATTTGGAAAAAGTGCAATTGATAAGAATTACATGAACAAATAAAAGTGGCACTTTTTAAAATTTTTTTATTTGAGCTCGTAATAAAAATGTAAAATATGCATCTTGTTGACTTATGTTAGATATACATATGCTGAAAATCTTATCGACATCGGTTGATGGAGAAAATAACGACGCGCATCGAAAGACACAAGAATATGAGGATTGTAAGCAAAAGCTTGTAAAACTTGTAGACATTTGACATAATTCTATAAGACTAAACATAGTTCTATAAGACGTATATTTTAAATTTTCACTACGGGGTGAAATAAAAAAGTTTTAAAAAGTGCCTTTATTAACTTTTCATGTATTTCGTACCTATTGCAATTTTCTCAAAATTTTTTTACGTGCCATGTAGGGAATCAATGCTTACAATTCAATCAAAAAAGTCAAGTCATTCGGAGCAATTTTAAAGAAGTTGTTCTGATTTAAAGGGCGTTTGAACACTTTCGTGTCCACTGTATGTAGACATTTATATCTTTTCTTAATAAATGCAATCAGATGAATACAACACAACAGCATTTTTAAATTCTTTAAATGTTTTTTCTATTTTGCATTTGATCTACTCATTTCTTTTATAAATTCATCAAATCCACAGGCTAATCATTACATTACTGGTACTATAAACAACATCGTTTTTTATACATCCCATCCTCAACACTTTAAGAACCCGTTTTAATTGTGGTCAATTTTAGGATCATTTTAGGCCATCAACTCAATCAATATCATTTATAGTAAGAACTAGTGAATAAAATATGTAACCAAAAATATATGCTTAAGTACACTGTAAATAGTTGTTTAATTATATGCTATGTAGTTTTTCTGTAATAAAATCTTAGAAATGTTCTTTATGTAATTTATTAGGAGGGTGACTTTGAGGGGATGGAGCGAGGCTTGCAAACTAAAAGGGCCTGTACATATACACGTCTATTAGAGGTTGCAATAGTCTATATTTTAATTAATTTTTTCGATGTTAGGACAAAAATTGCCCTGTACAGGGTGTATAAAAAGTATATGTCACGACCACCATAGCGGAATTCTATATTAACCTCTAGATCGGTAGAGATATCTTAAAAAAATGGTCCGCGAAATTGTCCTTGACACTTATTTTCAAGGTCAAAGTTTTTTTTTTATTGCTCCGTATAGTACTCGTCGCGAGGAACGAACGAGTGTCAAAGGAACCATGTGTCTCTTAAAAACCGACTTTAAAGTTTCGTAAACTATTTCATTCCATATATCTATACAGAATAGAGAGTCCCAAGATGGTATGAACATAGAAGGGGTGAACAGAACACATTAAATAGGAATCGTTCGACGCATCTGTTCATGACCTACCACTTCTTAGAACGCTAGGAACGCGAACTTGGTGGTTTCTCAAACTCTAATTTCTTGAAAACGGGGTGTCAAATGAAAAAAAATGTAGTCTGTATTTTTAATTCATTTTCTCATCTAGGATTACCCCCTCCACGTTTATACCATCTTGGGACACCTTGTAGACGTATGGGTAGTCATACTGTTGTTCCTCGCAACAAGTACTATTCGATGCAATCAAAAAAAAATTTTACCTTGAGAAAGAAAGGTCGAAAATTTTGCGGCTCATTTTTTTAACAGATCTCCACCGATCCCGTTATGGTAGTCGTGACATACAATATTTATACACTCAGTACACGTACAAATGAATTTCCGCTTAATTTTGTTAGCGATTTTTTAGGAGGACCAGGATTACTGGGACTCCCAGTATTAATGGAAAATGTCCCAGTGCCTTACACATGGGTATTAGAACGTTCAGATGAGGGGACCTTGGAATAGCGTAGGATGTGAATGACAGAAATTCCGATAATGAGAGATTCTACCGAACCTAAGATTTATATGGAGGATGCTTTTTGCCAACGAATAAAAGTTCCCGTACGGTCGTTGAAAATCGTCTCAAGTTGCGGTAGGAATGCCGGCGATCTCAAAATTGAGACGGTTCCCTCTTTTTTTGGCTCTTCTTTCTTTTTCTTTTTTTGGTATTCCTCACCATTCTCACTTCCGGCGAGGTTTGTTCGATCCTAATAACTTCCGTTCAAGGCCTGGTATCGATAATCCCATTGTCGAGTGGGTATCGAGAAAACTCCCGGATTGAATGGAGTACGGTAGCACCACAGGAGACTGCTAATGCACTGTCAACAATGGATCTCGCACGAGGAAATCTCTTCCTACCTCTGCACTGAATTCAAGCTGTACTGACTTCGATTACTTCGCGCGTGCGGATGTTATGACACTTTCGCAGGGTCGCGTGATTTTTAATAAAATTCCTCGCGCGCTCCTTACCGGATCTCATTTTGTTCGATCTGTCAATGAATAATTTGCTCTTCCGTCTCTTAAGCTGCCAATTCAATATAAATTGTGCATCAATATAAATCTGACGTAGTTACTTGTGACGTGACAAAATCCGAAACTGTATGTACCACTGTCATGCTAGTATACTTCTTTAACCGTGTGTTCTCGTATTTGCGTCTTTACCTGAGGTAAGTGCCAGTGGATCTCGAGGAATTGGTAATTAACTCCGGAAATCGAGCTTACGCACGCCGGATCTCTTTTTGTTCGATCTGGCAATGAATAATTCGCTGTTCCGTCTCGTAAGCTGCCAATTCAATATAAATTGTGCATCAATATAAATCTGACGAAGTTACTTGTGACGTGACAGAATCCGAAACTGTATGTACCACTGTGATGCTAGTATACTTCTGTAACCGTGTGGTCTCGTATTTGCGTCTTTACCTGAGGTAAGTGCCAGTGGATCTCGAGGAATTGGTAATTAACTCCGGAAATCGAGCTTACGCCCGCCGGATCTCTTTTTGTTCGATCTGGCAATGAATAATTCGCTGTTCCGTCTCGTAAGCTGCCAATTCAATATAAATTGTGCATCAATATAAATCTGACGAAGTTACTTGTGACGTGACAAAATCCGAAACTGTTTGTACCACTGTGATGCTAGTATACTTCTTTAACCGTGTGTTCTCGTATTTGCGTCTTTACCTGAGGTAAGTGCCAGTGGATCTCGAGGAATTGGTAATTAACTCCGGAAATCGAGCTTACGCCCGCCGGATCTCTTTTTGTTCGATCTGGCAATGAATAATTCGCTGTTCCGTCTCGTAAGCTGTCAATTCAATATAAATTGTGCATCAATATAAATCTGACGAAGTTACTTGTGACGTGACAAAATCCGAAACTGTATGTACCACTGTGATGCTAGTATACTTCTGTAACCGTGTGGTCTCGTATTTGCGTCTTTACCTGAGGTAAGTGCCAGTGGATCTCGAGGAATTGGTAATTTACTCCGGAAATCGAGCTTACGCCCGCCGGATCTCTTTTTGTTCGATCTGGCAATGAATAATTCGCTGTTCCGTCTCGTAAGCTGCCAATTCAATATAAATTGTGCATCAATATAAATCTGACGAAGTTACTTGTGACGTGACAGAATCCGAAACTGTATGTACCACTGTGATGCTAGTATACTTCTGTAACCGTGTGGTCTCGTATTTGCGTCTTTACCTGAGGTAAGTGCCAGTGGATCTCGAGGAATTGGTAATTAACTCCGGAAATCGAGCTTACGCCCGCCGGATCTCTTTTTGTTCGATCTGGCAATGAATAATTCGCTGTTCCGTCTCGTAAGCTGCCAATTCAATATAAATTGTGCATCAATATAAATCTGACGAAGTTACTTGTGACGTGACAAAATCCGAAACTGTTTGTACCACTGTGATGCTAGTATACTTCTTTAACCGTGTGTTCTCGTATTTGCGTCTTTACCTGAGGTAAGTGCCAGTGGATCTCGAGGAATTGGTAATTAACTCCGGAAATCGAGCTTACGCCCGCCGGATCTCTTTTTGTTCGATCTGGCAATGAATAATTCGCTGTTCCGTCTCGTAAGCTGTCAATTCAATATAAATTGTGCATCAATATAAATCTGACGAAGTTACTTGTGACGTGACAAAATCCGAAACTGTATGTACCACTGTGATGCTAGTATACTTCTGTAACCGTGTGGTCTCGTATTTGCGTCTTTACCTGAGGTAAGTGCCAGTGGATCTCGAGGAATTGGTAATTTACTCCGGAAATCGAGCTTACGCCCGCCGGATCTCTTTTTGTTCGATCTGGCAATGAATAATTCGCTGTTCCGTCTCGTAAGCTGCCAATTCAATATAAATTGTGCATCAATATAAATCTGACGAAGTTACTTGTGACGTGACAAAATCCGAAACTGTATGTACCACTGTGATGCTAGTATACTTCTTTCACCGTGTGTTCTCGTATTTGCGTCTTTACCTGAGGTAAGTGCCAGTGGATCTCGAGGAATTGGTAATTTACTCCGGAAATCGAGCTTATGCACGCCGGATCTCTTTTTGTTCGATCTGGCAATGAATAATTCGCTGTTCCGTCTCGTAAGCTGCCAATTCAATATAAATTGTGCGAGATGTTTCCTTTTTACAAAATAGCGAAGCGTATCATCTTACAAAGAAAAATATTATTCATATCTCGTAAACTTTCATTAAAGAAAGTCCCATTCGGTTTAAAAAATAACGTTTATTTATTTTGATAATTTCGTTATGTTTTTGCAGTGTTGTACGGCAACAATTTTCTTGATAATTTATCACGAAATGCTAGCCTCTTCCTTTTTCCAAAACGGTGGACTGTGCCGTGACACGAAGAAAAATATTATTATGTCGTTGCATATTAAATGTCCGATTGTTAACAGTAACGTTAAGCAAACATAATCTTCTTCGAAATAAACCTATGGGTCAAAGTAAGCATTATTCTAATCAACGTATTCTGTGAACGAATTGCAAGATTCTTGATTGTATTAAGGTAGAAATCGGATTTTTTTGTCGTTCACGTTCATCATTTACAAGATACTCATTTCCATTTTGTAGTCCTCTTTACCGTCGACGAATAGGGCATTCATTAATCAACAAATTTGTACCAGACATCATATGATGCTATCGTTGAAATTTTATTTTTTCACTCATATAAAATGAATACTCGAAAATTACATTGATTGACATTGAAATAAACTTTATTTAAAAGTAAAATTGGACAACCAAATAAATATTGAAGAATACCTTAAGATCAGCTTTGTATCTTAAAATGATGTATAATAACCCCATAGATTGCAGTAGTATTTCTTGATCAAAACGCTACAT
This sequence comes from Sphecodes monilicornis, assembly GCA_913789915.3. Lineage (NCBI taxonomy): Eukaryota > Metazoa > Arthropoda > Insecta > Hymenoptera > Halictidae > Sphecodes > Sphecodes monilicornis. Next base: position 28,193,638 of record OU565284.1, read on the forward strand.
AATGTTTCCATTCTAGAATCGGAGATTTCATATGAAACAATCTAATATTTAAGTCGCGTAACCTTTCATTGATGAAAATTCTATTCGGATTTCAATAATCGTGTTTAACAGAAATCAAGTTTTTACCATACTATTATTTTTATACGATGTATGTGACAATTTCTGTGATGGTTAAGTACAAAATTATGAGGCTCTTCCTTTTTTCAAAATGGCGGAGTGTGTCATGTCACAAAGAAAAATATTATTTAAGTCGCGTAACCTTTTATTGAGGATCATTTTATACAGTGTATGCGACAATGTTCCTTATGGTTAAACAAAAATTGTGAACTTTTTCTTTTTTTTTCAAAATGTCGAAGCGTTGAATCATAAAGTTAAATTTAATATTATCCGAGTCGTACAATGTTTTATTAGGCAAACTTTAAGCAGATTTAATATGGAATAAATAATATAAATAATATAATAATATAACATAATATAAACTATTAATATGGAATAAACGATTTTCATGTAACGCTTCGTTTCCGAGAAAATCGAGTTTGAAAATGCAGCTGATGCGCGTGCTATTACAACTAAATAGGATTCGTCTGACTCATCTGATCATGATCAACCAATTCTACTACCTGCATACATTAAAACTAAAGCACGCGAATCTTCTCATCTCCACAACGTGTTTACAAACAAAAAATAAACAGATGCGGCCCGAAAATTCAGGAAATGGAATAACAGAAGAAACAAGCAGAATTAACTCCTATAGATAACTCTGATCAGATAGGCTGAGCTTTCAATTTTCAAAGACATTTCATGGATTTTCGTGCAACATCTGTTTATTTTTTGTTTGTAAACACGTTGTGGAGATGAGAAGCGACAATACCACACACACCCACCCAGTGTTTCACACGCACCCAGTGTTTCTAAAAAGAAGGTTTCCGTTATGAAATTAATATTACCGATAGCTTTTTGCAAATATCTCGAAAACTAAAAGCGACCCCTCTATATTGGAAAAGGAAAAAGTTGTTCAAAATATCGAAATCTATAATATATTAAAATTTCATCAAAATCGGAGTACGCAGATCTTTTCTATATAATTACCAAATCAACTTCAAAGCTTCTCTAAAATTGATAAAATAACACAATGCAAATTACTCGAGATAATACCTGCTAATATTGCTTTTAAAAAAGTTACTGTCTTTCCCCGTATCCTAGCTTAAATACTCACGAACACATTAACTCTATTAGCACCTAAAAGGCTCTCAAAACAGTTCATAAGCTGCCAAACCTCTTAAAACAACACTCATCGATTGGCCCCTTAGTTTCGATCGCGACTTTTATGGTAGCTCAAACTTCTTACTCGGTCTGAGAAAGAAATCTGCGGAAAAAAATCTTAAAAGATACTTAACGAACTTCTGCCGTGAGGTGCGAAAACTTTTTACCTGCGAAACGTTTAACACTTTCTTTTTTATCAAGCGGCCGGTCTTGTCGCGCTGCCGCCAGCCAGAATGAAATAGTTTTGGTTGAAATATGTGTGTTTGATTAACTTCCGAAGAATGGCGGGGAGGGGTTTGGCCAGTGATAGAGGGGACGGGTTAGAAGAAGAGGATCAAGGTTCGGGAGAAAGAGGGAAAGCGCAGGGTGGCAAGTGCGGAGTTGCCACCCTTCGTCAGCTGTCCTGTACGAGGCAGTCAGTACGCGTCGTGGCTTCGCCACGTGCTTCTCGTGTCTTCCGAAAGTTCGAAGTTCAGTGTGAACGACAATCCACGATATCAGTCCGGTGATAATCAATTCTACGACCCGTCTGGTGGAAAACAAATTTTTCACGATTTTATAGCATCCATGGCTAAGCTTATTTAAAATACCCACATCTCAATTTTTTCTCACATACACTTGAACCTACCTCATTAAAATCAATGTTGATCCTCTTACCATCCTATTATTAATTCTAATATAAATAGCTAATAGGTTAACTGCTAGAAAATTGAAATTGATGGAACATTTTGAATGAACAGTGCTTATCGTGTCTTCGGAAAATTCGATAGTTCAGTGTGAACTTCACTGTACAACAACTCATGATATCTTCCCGGTGATAATCAATTCCACGACCCCGAAAACAGCCTGTACTACCTTGTTACCTTTCCTCAAGTTTTCCTGGTGGAAAAGAAATTTTCCACGATTTCATAGCAGCCATGGTTAGGGCCATTCCAATTCGCTAATAATTAGCTAATAGGTTTGCTGCTTGAAAATTGGAATTTATTGGTCGTTTTTAATGGACAATGCATTCCGAGCATTTTAATATTTTGTAGGAAAATAAGTTTCTTGTGTTTTTTCAAAGTTCTGTGTGAACGGTAGCGCACATCTTTCCGGTGACAATCAATTCCATGACCCCCCGGAACCGTTCGCAACCCTAGTTTCCTTTTTGTTTTCTTTTGTGACTTCAAGATGCGACTGATCGAGAGACTGTCAATTTTAATGGCGTTCGTTATTTTCTCGTCGTGATGAAAGGATCGTTTGAGAGATGTCAATGGAGGCTCGAATGTGTGAAGATCGAGCGTAATCAGTGAGTTTATTCAATTTTTCTATCATACTGCACGACTGTTAAGCGTGGCTGATATTTTCGATAAATTTGTGAAACATTGTTTCTTGAACATTTTATTGTCCTATGATCGTGTCGAGTTATCTTCTGAATGTATTTGTTTGGATACTGTAAACACTTTTCCATGGATTTTATAATTCTAATATTTTCACTACTGAGAACCTATTAAATCTATTATCCGTTCATTGTGTTGTATCAATGGATATTTTTTTAAAGTAATAATCCCCCAAAAAATATTAGATTGCGTTACTGAAAATGATTCGTTGGCCCATATCAGTTGGCAAAATTTATTAGAAAAGCCCTAACTGTCGATCATAAATCATTAACACTAGATTCACGGAGCACTAAAAATAACTATTTCAGATAACTTTATAAATACAGGAAAAATGTGTCTGTCCAAATTTTTAGCCATTTTTTTATAATACATATCCAAAGAAATAAATTAGTTGAATAATTCCTCGTGGCTATATCTCTACAATCTACGGTAAATAATCGTAAATTAAAAATACCAGACGGAATAATATTAAACGTCATTTTGACGAGTCCTGCAAACCTAGTGTTAAAAACTATTAACTAATCTAGTGGGTAATGTGTTAAATTGTGCAATGTAGTTAGTATTTTTATTATTGTTGTCAGTATTTTAGGAATCTTTCAGATAGAATGCTAATTGTATTGTGCGCGTAGTTTTATATATAAAATAACGAATGAATAATTAGAATATAATAAGTTGTAATTAAAGAGTAATAGTGATCAAAATTGATAGACGTAACAATTATTGAAAAATAGCAGTGAAGCGTTAAGAGTTGATCACTCGTCAATTATTCTCGACAGGGAATAAAAAAATCAAATGGAGGTTAACTTTTCTTAATAGAGTATTTGACTTGTAAATCACATGGAAGCGAAGCCAATCGTTTTTGTTTTCTTTTCATGCGTGTTACTTCAAAATTCGTAAAACCCTGATTGCGAAACTTTCCAAGATTAATGAAATTTTTGTTATGGAATCGTTGAAGCTGTTGGCGGTTGTCGAAGCTATGCAAAACCTTTTAGAGTTCCAAATACGTTTACTAATTTAATTTCAAAAACTTCGTACCCATTTTCAGCGCGAACAGTGTACAAAAAGAATTACATTTCTTTGTCTAGTTTGAAAATTTTTGAATTCTAGGTAGTGCTCGACATTGTTTAACATTCTTCATAGTTTACACCCTACAATAATTATTTTAAAGGAACTTGAAAAGCACTGTAAAATATTTTATCCTAATACTTTACGCACCAGACACCTGTTATTCGGATTCTTTTAATGAGTAATCCAGAAAGAAATAATTACAACTAAAAAATTCTTAGCTGTGAATTGTAAATTGTCGGAAACTATTGAACATTCTTATATCTTCTTAACAAAGAAAAAGTCTCCGTCGTAGCACTTTAGTGATTCAGAATCCTTGGTATCTAAATAATTTAGTGTATAACATTGTGCGTTCTGTGGTTCCAACGGATAGAATGACCCAACTTTCATTAAACTATAGAACTATTTCTAGTATGCAATAGTTTGATTTAGAGCAGAGTAAGTTTATCATTTACATAGAATGACCCATACATGCTGTTGAGATTACTTGACTGAAAATAATTAAGTAAATCGTTCAAATTCTTCTCCAACGTGTCACCGATAGCATGATCTTCCTAAAAAATAAAAATGGTATTAAATCGAGGAAATCATTTTGTGTACCTCCTCCATTGTCAAAGAGTCGTTTCAAATTCGAAGATTAATAATTGAGAATTGCTTAATAAAGACAGCAATTCCATTCATAATCTAACAAATTATTTTCAATAATCCACTATAATGACTTCTTGTAAGATTATTATTGGAAAGAAATTGTCTTCTTTTAGCCATAGTACACAATTGATAAAAACTTTACTAGCAGATTTGTGATATCTAAAGTGTTGGAAATACCATACAGAATATAATTCAACCCATAAATTTCTGAATTTGGATTATTTGTAATGCAGAGGTTTCGTCGATTATTTAAAAATCTTCTTTACCAGGGAAATCGTCCCTTCGCAACAAGTATATAAATCTCACTACTGCCTCTGATACGTACTTCATCTACAAAATGGTGAAAATACCGGTTGAATTCGCGTGAATAGCTGAACGCTTACCCCGCCATTTTGAATGAAGTCTCAAATCTTCATACTCAAGAAACTTGTGCAGCTCAAGTAAATGTCTTTAAACTGTTTGAATTTACTGAAACAGAATGTCAGTGAAATATATATTCTCTGCTTTAGAGTTCTGATAACTTCTATATAAAATATTAATTTTTGTACCAAAATGTTTATTACAGCGATCGAAAAAGGTATGAAACTCTTCAATTGGTTCTATTTGCAACGTAGACCATAGAAATTAAATTTAAATAATTTTTCATTTCATCTCTTTTTGATCAAACGTTAAACTAATTTATACTGTACAAAATTCTATTTATTTCTTGTAAACGTTATCAAGTATATCAGAAATACATATATTTCATGTATTAAGTATGATATGTGATAAGATATATAATAATAATAATAATAATAATAATAATAATAAACATATAATAGTAATAGTATTGGTAACGTATAATAAATTCATATATAATTACATATTTAAATACTTCCTTCAATACATTAATTTAGTTACTTCAGCAACTTCGTCTGCAAGTGAAATTATTTATTATTCGATTTGCATAATAAAATAAAAGCTATTAAAATGAAATATTATTTGAGGTTAAGTTATTTGATACAAATGTCAAATAAAAATTAATTTTTCATGTTATGTTATATTATATTATAAAAATTAATTTCATGTTTGTTAAATACGTATCATACAGTATTTGAAATAATTTGTCACATAAAATCATTACTTGCCATCTTACTCAAGTAAACTCTGCCAAATCTTGATTTGACTGACACAGATTTTTGGTAGCCCTTAAAAAATGGCAAAAACATTGGTAGGGGTAGGGGATTCATTGGCGACGCTGATGAAATATTGATGGTGGCGAGGCGATCCTCGGAGAAGAAAGAGTGGTGTTTAGTTCGTTGTAAACTGGCGCTGATTTATCGTGTTAGGAGTAAAGACGTTTCGTTATGCGAAAAAGAGTGCCACTTAGGTGCTACCAAGGAATTCCCAGGGAGACTTATCGTCCTTCGATGCGGTGACAGCAATTCGCCAGAGGGAAATAAATTCGCGACATCTTCTCGCGTTACACATCATCGTCGTAGCAAAAAAAAAGACTGGAGGACATGTCAAATATTTTATATATTCGACTACGGGCACTGCCCTTACAACGGCGCGGTTTAATAACACTTCATATTTTGTAGAAGGACAAATTCATCAGGATTATTATAATTAAATCTTATTCCTATTAGTACTATTATAATTACAAATTTCGTCTGTAATTTGTAATAATTACTAAATATTTTATGGATTAAATTCTTCGAGTTGGAGATCGATGTTCTGATTGTGTACTGCATAAAAAAATAAAATACAGTATCGCGTTTATTGTCAATTCATGAAAGTCCGTCTTTTTTTACAGTTATAATTAGACTGTAGAGCTTATGTACTCACAGTGATTGTTACTCACTGTTATGTTATTTCCATTTTAGATTAATCATAAGTTTATTTTTATATTGCAAGATAAATGAATTTATTCATTTAAATGCATTTAATTACAATCATCAAAGGCACAACTCGTGCAATTTGTAATTTCTAAATTAGAAAATATAACCAATCAAAAAAGTGTTCGCGAACACTTTGAAATGTAATAACTTTTTAAAAATAAGGTCAAATGTCATGAGGATTCTTGAGATGTCAGAAGGCATACTTTAAGACAGATGCATAGACAAATTTTTGAAAAAATTGTAACTAGTCGGAACCGCGAAGAAAATGGTAAAGGTCCCTTTTTACAATTTTTTCATGTGTGCCTTTAATGAAAATTGAGAAAATACATCCTGTAGATTTATGCATGTTTTAAGAATATTTCGATGTATTCTGTTTAGAGGCCAAAAGTCGTGACATACAATTTGATTTATGCAATCTGTAACGATTTGTAGCTTATGGTAATCTTAACCGATTTTTAAATTTTCATTACAGGCTCTACGGGAACTTGTAACGTTGCTAGTTACCATTTTCTTCCCAATTCCATTCAATTATGATTAAAAAAAATTTGTTTGCACACCATATAGTGAACTGAATCTTCCATGTCTCCGAAAAAATTTAAGCCGTTTGATCCACTTTTAAAAAAGTTGCTTCATCTTAAGTGGTGTATGGAGACTCGTCTCGACTGACTGCATGTACAGTAAGTTGCAGTAATATTCTGTCACTACTACAAGGACGATAACTTGTTTAAGACTGGACCATACGACTTCAATTTTTTAGTAGAAGATAGAACTGTTAGTTTACTACATGACGTGAAAGAGAAATTTTGAAAAATTTGCAATTAGTCAGAATTCCAGAGAAAATACTAAACGTTGTTTTTTACTTTTTTGAAAATTGAAAAAACTATGTTTCATCGGTCTGTGTCAATTATATTTACATATACATATGTATACCTCCTGGAAATGTCATCGAAATCAGCCAACGTTGCAATGAGCTACAAACAACTGAAAATTTTGACAATCGTAATTTTTTTTCGATCTTCGGGGCCTAATTATAATAACTGTGAAAATTCTTAAATCTTGCAATGTCTGTCGTGTTTTTTTCTCAGCAACCAATTTCGATGAAACTTTCACAATACATATACAGTCGGTGAAAAGAGTATTGGCACAACCTTTAAAAACGAATAATTTTTTTAAAATTGGACCACCCTTATTGAGTTTTTTTTCGATGTTAGAAGGATTAGTTTACTAGGTATTTTATAAAAAAATTTCTTATTTTTTATCTGCGCCTATAATGAATATTTAACATGTACGTTTTCTATACCTAAGTAAGTTATATACAGTCGGTCACAGTAATATTTGGACACTTTTAAAAAGACGATACCTTTTTAAAGATTGGACCAAACGACTTCAACTTTTCTGAGACGTTAGAAGGATTAATTTACTATGTGACAATAAAGAAAATTTTTGAAAAAATCCAATTGGTCGGAATTGCAGAGAAAATATTAAAAGTTGTTTTTTACAACTATTTTATATGAGTCTACTTTGAAAATTTAAAAAATAAGTACATTTCGTAGATCTGTGTCAATTATATACATTAATATATATAATATATATAATTATATAAGATATATAATTATATAAGATATATAATTATATAATATATAATATATATAATTATATAATATATAATATATATAATTACATAATATATAATATATATAATATATATAATTATATAATATATAATATATATAATATATAATATATATAATATATAATATATATAATATATAATATATATAATATATAATATATAATATATATAATATATAATATATATAATATATAAAATATATAATATATAATATATATAATATATAATATATATAATATATAATATATATAATATATAATATATATAATATATAATATATATAATATATAATATATATAATATATAATATATATAATATATAATATATATAATATATAATATATATAATATATAATATATATAATATATAATATATATAATATATAATATATATAATATATAATATATATAATATATAATATATATAATATATAATATATATAATATATAATATATATAATATATAATATATATAATATATAATATATATAATATATAATATATATAATATATAATATATATAATATATAATATATATAATATATAATATATATAATATATAATATATATAATATATAATATATATAATATATAATATATATAATATATAATATATATAATGTATATAATATATAATATATAATATATATAATGTATATAATATATAATATATAATATATAATATATATAATATATATAATATATAATGTATATAATATATAATATATAATATATATAATATATAATGTATATAATATATAATATATAATATATAATATATATAATTACATAATATATAATATATATAATTATATAATATATGTAATTATATAATATATATAATTAAATAATATATGTAATTATATACATTATATATTCATTAATATATATAACAAACGGTTAAAGTAATAAATCCGAAGATTCTTACGTCTTTCGGTGTCTGCCATTTTTTTTCGATAAATCCGTTGATTATGTATAATTACCGGTTATTATATATAATTGTTACGGGTAATGTAATGAATCGGGGATGATGCATAATTTTTGGTCTTAAGTTTGGTCTGGGTTAGGTAAAGAATTGGTAAATGTTATGAATTCTTCAATATTTAGGACCTAACCCAGCCCAAACTTAGTGGTGATCATATATAATAACCGGTAATTATACATAATCACCGGCAATTATACATAATCACCGGACTAATCACATTTACCGTAACATATATATTTGTTTATATACATGCCATATTTACGTTAAAGTTACGATAAATATGAAATTTTATATGACTAAACATTCTTCTTGTGCAAAAGTATTTATGATAATAGTACCGCAATGTAATCTTTTCAATATAGCAATTAACTAATGCTCATATTTTTGTAAATATATATGTTACAATTTACGTATTTTATTGAATGTACCAATCCTTTTAGTTGTGTTGGTATATTAATTTAAGAAGTAAAGAAATTAACGTTCGATATAAATATGTCATATTTAATCACAGCATAATATTTTTAAAGGCGAAGAAAGGAAACTAGAGTTATTGAGTTTAAATACGTTTTAAAACATACAAAGCAACAACTCTAAAGACATTTTCCAAATTTCTGATTAATGTAGTCTTTTTGCGTCTAGATAGCGCTTCCTATAGTCTGATACTGTTTGCATTAGGTTTTAACATACATTTTTTAAAGGAAAGGCAACTAAATTTCTTCCGTAAAGAAATGCAACTTATTTATTGTTAGATCTACAAAAGGCATATCTTAAATTTTTATTAAAAGCTCATTTGAATAAGTTAAAAATCATGAACATTACCTTTTTCTTCGCTTTTTCGATTAATGATCATTTTTCAGTAATTTTTTAATACATTAACTAGTAAACTAATCGTTTTAACATCTCAAAAATACTCAATTCGATTGGTCCAATTTTAAAAAAGTTATACGTTTTTAAAAGATGTGCCAAATGCAGTTTTTAAACTTTAAATTCAAAATAATAAAAGTGGTAAAAATATAACCTTAAAAATGTACTCCGCGATTCTGACCAATTGCAATTTTTTCCTGTGACTTAGTAAGCTAAACTTAATTTCTCAAAATAATTAAAGTACTTTGGTCCAATCTTAAAAACGTTACCGTCTTTTTAAAAGTATTTGAATATTACTGCGAATCACTGTATATGAAGCGGCCGCATTCGACTAAACGAAACGAAGGCGTGAGTTACATCAATAATTAGAAAGTTTTATTATGAAAGTTGCACTCTCCATCGAGAGATCTTTCTGTATTGTCAAGAATTAGGTCGGGGTGCCCTATCGGCCCCTTCAGCGACCAGTTTTAAAGCGCACTTTTTGCTCGCAACACATCTACGCTGCTCACCGAACTTGCAGTTTCCATGCAGTTCAATTAAACGACATCGGGACACACTTTCTGCTTTGTAAGATTTCGCCGCGATGAATTTCTTCTAATGGACAAAGTTCACAGAATCGTAACGAAATAAACATCCACGAGTTATTCCGCTTACATTAGTGTAACCCTACAGCTGGCGGTTACGAAAGTATTTTTCTCTGAAACTCTTTTTCGATACTGTGCTCGGAATAGTTGTACTTCTTAATGCTTCGGAAAGAAATTTTTGTAGTCTCTATAATCTGTACTTTGTAATCTATATTTAAACATTATACGTTAATCAAAAATATTATTCCCAATTGAAGATTCACATGCCTCTGAAATTTCGCGTAATCAAGGTATCTAACACGCTTTTAAATTTTTTAATCGTGTGATAAGACCACTCTTTTTAATATAAATAAAATTTTAATGACATCTAGGAAATTTTAAATGACATCTAGGACAAATAGATCAGAATGCACCATTAATGTTGTTTCTGTCCAATATATTGTTGGTTTTCTTGTTAATTGGTGCAAATGAATTGTATGGTTATATTTGGTTGCCAAAATTGGGGAAATATTGATTTTATAAAATAAATGATTTCTTACAATTAAAATTAAGCGGCATAAGTAATTTATTGACGTGAGCATTCTCTTGAATTTTACAAGATGAACAAATTGAAATTTGAAGGCTAATAATAAAAATGAAAACATTTTTTAATAAATAATTAATAAATGCTTATAAAAATTGAATTTTCTTTTTAAAATGAATTTATTAAACAACACGATCAAGGACTTCAGTATTAACACTGAACTTACCATACACAAAAAATACAACACTTATGTTGAAACGTTGCTTTTTAAACATTTTTTGTAATTTTTATTTTAACTGACGATTGATTTAGAAAAATTTTATGAGCAAGAAATAACAACACTATGGCTCGGTAGAATCAGCCGCGGCGCCGCGCGAGGTGAGCCAGAATCCGTAACCTGTAGCTGCGCTCCGATTAGCCCGCATTTTTCATTAATCATTCGAAAACGAAGCCGCGTATGAAATTTTCGCAAAGGAAAAAGCTGCTTAGAATAACCCCAGGAATTACCCATTCGAAGGAACTCGAACATTTTTGAGACATCCTGTATACATGCATGAAGTTTCACCAAAGTCGATTAAAGTTGCTATAAGCTATAAATGATAGCAAAATGGCAGAAATGGTGAGAAACTGCGATTTAGATCCATCGTAAACTCAAAATTTAACCCTTACCACTCGAATGGCGACTCTGAGGCGCCTCTACAAATGTTACACCATTATTCAGAATATCGTTTATATGATTAAATTTGTTTATATGTAATAAATGACTAAACATTTAAATATTTTATGAGGTACTATATCAGTTTTGTACGCATATAATGAAAAAAATTATTTACAATGGAAATATTCTAGGTTAGAAGAAATATTTGATTTTTTAGTTGAAATAGCGGTAATTATATAGAAAAGGTCTGCGTACTCCGATTTTGATGAAATTTTAATATATTATGGAGCAACACATTCGGAACAACTTTTTCCTTTTCCAATATAGGGGGGTCGCTTTTAGTTTTCGAGATATTTGCAAAAAACTATTGCTAATACTATACTGAATTTTCTGTATTCTTTATACTCCGATTTTGATGAAATTTAAATATGTTATTCAGCAACACATTTTGAACAACTTTTTCCTTTTACAATATAGAGGGGTCGCTTTTAGTTTTCGAGATATTTGCGAAAAACTATTGCTAATACTATATTGAATTTCCCGTATTCTCGCACGCTCCGTGGCAACGTAAGGCTGCTCCGGCGCGACGCCTGTTTACTTTTCTTTTTCTTAACACGCTGTGGAGATGAGAGAGAAAACAGGGTCTACACTCTAGTCATACATACAAAGCCTTATTATTTTTTCGACAATACCACACACACACACCCACTGCTTAACACGCGCTCAGTGTTTCTAAAAAAAAGGTTCTCACATTATACAATATAAAATCAACTGAGACCAATACAGCATACATGTATTATATTATCGCATTTGATTGTAAAACAAATTGGTATTGGTTTTAGTTGATTTTATATTGTTTAATGTGAGACCCTTCGTCTCAGAAACACTGGGTGGGTGTGTGTGGTATCGTGTGTTGGATAATACATGTATGCTGTATTGGTCTCAGTTGATTTTATATTGTATAATGTGAGAACCTTCTTTTTAGAAACACTGTGTGTGTGTGTGTGTAGTATTGTCGCTTCTCATCTCCACAACGTGTTTACAAACAAAAAATAAACAGATGCGGCCCCGGAACAGGTTTACGTTGCCGCGGAGCGTGCAGGAATACGAAAAATTCAATACAGTATTAGCGATAGTTTTTCCAAATATATCGAAAACTAACAGCGACACCCCTATATTGGAAAAGGAAAAAGTTGTTCAAAATGTCGAAATCTATAATATATTAAAATTTCATCAAAATCGGAGTACGCAGACCTTTCCTATATAATTACCAAAATTATTTACAATGGAAATATTCTAGATTAGAAGAAATATTTGATTTTTTAGTTGAAATAGCTCCGAGTGCAAAGGGTTAAATATTCTTACATCTTTTAATGCCTATAGTTTTTTTACGCGTCAACCGATTTCGATGAAACTTTGTGCATGTATACATATAACTTACTTAGATCTACAAAAGGTGTTATGGATAGAAACGCACTTCTGTTTCCCCGCGCAGTAGACTCATGTAAGCGAAATTAAAGCGGAACGGAAAAAATGAAATATTGTAAGGGATGAGTGGAAGATGGCTACGGCCAGTTTATTGATACGAAATCGTGTATAGTACAAAAAAATGCACTCGAACCCCGTTAGTCTACCTTAGGCCGCAAAAGGACCAAAAGGTTATCTAGCGAGCACGGAGAAGCCGAAAGGTGGATCCGGGGCCGCCAGGCTACAAAGAGTCGCGGGATTCGGGAAAAGGAAAACAATTAATTAAAATTAGCTTGATTGTACACTTAAAGTACAATAACCGTCTAGCGAAAGTCGGTAGGCATGTGGTGGCATGCAAAGACGAGCCCAGGCATTCGAATACCTGGGACGGCGGTTAAAGTAAACAATAATAAGAAGCGGCTCTAGCCATTTTCCACGGATTTCAGGTAGTTGATAAGAGTGGGGGAATAAACATAAATGTCGGGGAGCGAACATTGCGTGAAGCTGTTTCCTTTCCGCTTTCGAATCGAATAAACGTGTCGGAACATTGTGAAACGGTTGCAAATAAAGTTTGTATTTAAAACATATTGGTACCGAAACATTGTGAAACGGGTGCAAATAAAGTTTGTGTTTAAAACAAAAGGCATATTGTAAATTTTCATTATAGGCACAGATAAAAAATTTAAAAATCATGACGTTTCCTTTTTTCTACGCTTTTTAGACCAATGGTAATTTTTAAGCAACTTTTTAATACATTAACTGGTAAACTAATCCATCTAACACCTCAAATGAACTCAATTCGTTTGGTCCAATTTTAAAAATGTTATTCGTTTTTAACACTAGATTTACGGGGCCCGTCAAAATGACGGATTTAAAAATTTTTAATTTACGATTATTAAGAGTGTAAGGAGGCATTCGTGAGGAATTATTAAATAGATTTATTTTTTTGTGTACATATTACAATAAAAATCGCTGAAGATCTAAGTAAATACAATTTTATTATTTTTATAAAGCAATGTAAAATAATCAATTTTAGTGCTCCGTAAACCTAGTGTTAAAGGTGTTAACTTACTTTTATCCCTGACTGTATATCAGTATATGATGGTAAGTGAAAAATAAGTATAGCGTTTCAAACTTTGTGGTAAGGTTAGTCAATTAGAGTAATGTAAATGCTCGTTTTTCTCAACTCAACATAATTATCAGTACCTAAAAGACGGCGTCCCCGCCACATACACGGACAATTACGAGTTTTCCTGATTTTATCAGTTGCCGTGTATAAGCGTGTGACTGGGTATTGCGAAAACACAAAAGCTACTCGAACATCGCGATAAACTAGAGGCCTCCTTTGAAAAGCGCGAAGAAAGTCGGTATCATTATTTACCGCGACATTTTCACGGGAAGAGTGAGGGAGATCTTGTTGGTGACGGTAGATTTCGTTTTCTGGAGAATCGTTGTGCCCAAACGATGCATCTTGTGTTCACGAGCGTGCAATGCAATTTCTCGTTGACCCACCTGAAACGTCTCAGTGTACGAAATTAAAGGGAACGAATTTGAACGCAGGCACATGCAACGAGACTATCTTACTAAACGTTTCACGCATATTCATTTCATTACGAACTTATTATGAGTCTATACTGAAATAAATGTTTATTCAATCGCATCTTTTAAATCCTTCTGAATTGACTGCAGATCTTTATGCAAAATAAAAGTCCTCTGCGATTATTGCAAGAAACAGGAGTTACTAAGAAATTTTTTTCTTTCTTTAACGATTTGAATAGAGTCGAAATAATAGATACTCTTCGATTCTTTTAGTCTTTCTACTGTTTTAAATCACAACTACTCTGTCTTATCATAATTGCATAAAATCCCTAGTCTACTCATAAATAGGCTGCGAATCTATATGCAAAATAAAAGTTTTCCTCATTTACATTTCTTCTCATTTACAAAAACGGGAGTTAAGTAGAATTTTATTTCCATTCTTAATAGTTTTAATATGTTGGAAATAACGTAACAGCATTTTCAAATTCTTCTCATATATTTATTATTGTCTATTATATTTACTCACTTTTGACATAAATGCATAAGATTTGCCTTCTTTAGTCTGTGCTTGCAACTCTCGTGTCAGGAAGTTGCAAACATTCTTTGAATATTATGTATGTATTATTTCGTTGTTAATTTATTATTGCACTGTAAGTCTACAGTCCCGACATCAAATATGGCAGGCATATTTTGTAAAATGGTTGAGAAGGGAAATTTACCAAACGAGGTGTAGAAACAGTTTGGTAGAGGTTTCATGGATTCTTACAAGAACAGTAACGAGTATAGCACGATTTTGCAGGTGTATTATACAATACTTCATTATCGTGCATTTAGAATTGCAAATTGGAAAAACAATAACATTCTTGTCATGTTAGTTAAAAATCTATTTCTAATACTCATCCACAGTGGATCCAAAAAGTATTTAAACACCACATTTCCAATTCTTAAAAAATTGTCGATATTTAAATTGTCATCATTTCGTAATAACAAATTGTACAACCATAAGCCCGGACACATTTTAAACCTTGAAGCCTTTACTTTCGCAAAGCAGTATTTATTTTCCTCCAAAATATTTTTACATGATGTAGCAAATGGGAGACTGAAGACCCATTTTTCCTTTACAAAAATGCTGCCAATTCAAATGTTTCCAAAAAAATTCAAAAATATTTCTTGTAAGCGAAACTACCCTAGATTTTATAATGGTTTATAGTGGTATAATCCTTTATAATGGTTTGTTAAAAATTGATGTACGATTTTTGTTCACTGTTTTATGAAACAAAGACGAGGAACAAGTTTTTAAGTTGCCGTTGTAAAGAGGAAGCTTCAACCTCTAAATCTGTGGTAGTTTTAGTGATGAAAAAAATTGGTGTGTGCTTAGACCACATAACTGAAGTGAAACTTCTTTCTTTAATTTTTTTTCGAATTTTTATTAACACTTTATGACATTTAATTTTCTATGATTCTATTATTGAAACAATTGGCTTGTGATAGCTAAAATATGATATAAATATTCTTGATTCAATTTTGTCTAAATGTCTTGCAAATACTGCGTCGAGAGTTGTTCCTGATCTTGTTGTCGCTTCATTAGGATTATTTAGCATTTCCAATCTTAATTTACTTCAAAAAATTCTATTAATAATTTTGATTGTTCCGATGCGAAGTTCACGTTGAAATCTCCACTTAGCATCATCGGAATTTTATCATAATCTTTATATATGCTAATAGAATAGAATTTCGTTTTATCGTTTCATCGCCAGATCGGTTTTACGCCCATAGCGTCGAGGTTTTATGCCTACCGCGCCTAAAGAAGTTTCACTTTAAAAATTTTTCAAAATTTGCACAGAAGTTTAGACGTATGGCATTTTCGAGAAAAAAACGCATCATCAGTTTCTCGCCCGCTGCGTCACGGAAAAAATCTTAGAATCAAACGACTTATGAAAGTAGCTAGTAGCTTCTAGCTTTAAAATGTGTCCAAATTTAAATTTGTCGAATTTTTCGACGATAGGGTATTTAATGTTTCAACACCTATTGTTAGATTTCATTGTTACAAGAATAATAATGATTTTACGGATGTATTAGGTCGTCCCATAAGTTCGTGCCGTTTACTGTTTTACTATTTAAATTAATATTTGAAACATACTTTCAAAGTCAACGAAAAAATATAACCACCTTCTCTACAACCTCTTCCCACTTTTTTGGTAAAGATATTATACCGTAACTAAAAAATTTCTGTGGTTTTTCATTAAAATACTTTTCAATCCGCGGAACGAACTTATGGGACAACCTAATATTACAGAGAATTTGGAAACACTAAATGAGAAAACAATTAATTCTTCTCGTGATGGTTAAAAATCAATATCTAATATTTACCTACGCGAAGACTAGAAAGTATCATTTCAGTATTCACGTGATTGATGGAGTT
This sequence comes from Sphecodes monilicornis, assembly GCA_913789915.3. Lineage (NCBI taxonomy): Eukaryota > Metazoa > Arthropoda > Insecta > Hymenoptera > Halictidae > Sphecodes > Sphecodes monilicornis. The sequence continues at coordinate 28,210,548 of OU565284.1, forward strand.
AATTAATCGCCAGTTGAAAGCAGCTAAAATGAACGAGCAAATACGTGTGTTGCGAAACTCCTTCAATGGATCAATGGAACAGGGGATTAACACGGGGGGAAAAGTGTTACGCCGTATTCCATTTAATCTTGTTTAGCTGAGAAGCGATTAAAAATGAATGGAGACGAGGACGTCTCGGTTTCAACGGGGACATTCAAACTTTAACTTAACGATGGCCACCGTTTCTCGAGAGAAGTTCACGTGAATCCTTAATTTTGAATGCAATAAAGCCACCGGCTGTCTTTCAGTGAATTATATGCCATCCTGAACCCTCCGTCGGGATGCTTGGCTAACGCTTCACAAAAAACATGTCAGAACGTTGTTTTTTTTTAGGGTCGACGGGGCATGAATTTTGGATCTCTATTCGTAACGAGATTTTGATTGGCCACTTAATAGCTCTTCCCGCAACTTCATGTTTAATTCCAGGATCTAAAGGACCTCCAACGGAAGTACTCTCCGCTTGAGTCACCAATTCGTCCCAGGAAATGCTATCTTAACCCACTGACTGCAAATTTTTATTTCGCAGTGATTCAAATTAAAAATATTAACTTGTTATGATTAATCCTTCAAGAACGACGACTGATTCTCCGTTTTTTCCCCTGAATGACGGTCTTTGTGGAATGTTAAAAATGTTTCCATCATATGTCGATTAATTAGACTTTTTTGTATTTTTACAAAAGCTGTATGCATCTGTGAGTCACCGAGTGAGTCGTTCAAAAGTAGAATTGTAATTTATGACAAAATTAATGAGATAATATATTATCTTAAAGATTATTTTTCAAATAATTTATTTCGATAATGTCCAAGCCTGCTTCCTTCTTAACACTAACCGTACCAAGTATAAAATGTGTCTAGTATACATTGTTTTATAAAAGTTACAAGACTGAACTTATTTAGATTTTTCACGATTTTCATAATAGTACGTGTTTGAATAAAAAAATGTATTGAATCATTTCTAATGGAAGCATCTTTATAATTTCAATAGTTAAAAAATAAAAATACCCCGGTATAGAATATCCGAAAATAATTTATAATTTTCTAATATTACATTTGCTAAATAAATCGTCTAGTTTTAAGTATTAATAAATAAATGAATAAATAATCAGACTACGGATCTTTATGCAATTTCTCACTGTCATAGTTTACCACTGCTGGAAAGTTTCTTCGAATCAAAATAATATAGAAATACTAATAATTCTCGTCGATGCAATATTTGGGAATATTTTATGGGATGTGAAAGCAAAATATTTTAAGTGGCAGTTTGTTCGAATAAAATGTTATACGACGGGATAGCGCTTAATTAGTTTGAAATAATGTAACAAGGCGGTAACCGTAAGTAACAGTGCTAAATGGGCGTTGCATGAAAACAAACTGTTTGATAGCAACGTGACCACAGCTATCCGTTTAACAGCGGCGATAAATCTGATCGCACGAAAGCCTCGATACCGAGGATTTTGTTCGATTTAAAACTGATCGCCGACGTTTTCACGTAGCTTTTATACGAACACAATGAGCCAAAAGTGCTCCCACGCTGTTATTTAGTGTTGTCGTGCGTGGAGTAGTATCGTAATACAGATCTTTCCACGTCGGATCGATCGTTTTCGGTGCGCGTTGCCAGGGATTTCGACAAAGTCATGAAATTAGGGAAGATTCGTAACATCGGCTTGCCGATTTCAAAATCTTTAAAATACGAAATATGCAATTTTTACGAATATTGAAACAATTTGAAAACATATGGTTAAATAGAATGGAAAACGAAGGTTTTAACACGTTCAGCGCCCACTCCACAATCATAAAAATTACACAAAATCAAAGCAATATATTTAATAAAACAAAAACTAAGATGTTTAGTTTTGTGATATTAACTACTGTTTCAAACCTCTTCTATACCTCAGATCGTAAGGAAATATTGTACACTCAATCTACCAACGTAAAAATTAATTTTCAATTCTGTATAAATAATTCCGTCACCCAGATATGGGTGACATGGCGCTGAACGTGTTAAGCGCGTAGTCTTCCACTTTCATTTTATACTTCTGTCGATTTTTCACTCTTATTTCTACACGAAATATATAGGGTGTCCCACCGAAATTGAGCATTTTAAATATCTCGCTTATTTTTTACGATAGTTCATGTTCATTTTCTCAAGGTCATCGAAGATTTTTTAAATGGACACGTACGTTTTCGTCATTGTGGTGTGATAGCTGAAGTCAAGAAGAATCCCACGACCTATAGTATTATGACCTTCGAAGGTAACATACTATTAATCACATATGTATATTTAAATTTATTTTGATTAACATTCATATATAGTTTTGAAAAAGACGTCTTAAAACGTCTTAAAGGCGTCCAAAACACGTCTTAAAGACCTTTATAAGACGTCTTAAAGACGTCTTTAAGACGTACAGTGTTGTAACATACGCCGTTCAGAAGCTGTTCGGAAGACGCTCATAGGACATTCAAGACGTCTTGAAAGTACAACACCAGACGTATTTGTGCTATCTGGGTTGCGTGACATTGAATTACAAACAATTTAAAAAAGTTGGACAATCGAACCCCAACACAATATGTGCCCCCTTGATTCAAATACTTTTTGTCCTCCCGAACAAAAGTGTCAACTGTCCTCCCGACATTTTTTTCCATTACCAAAAATAAGCAAGTTATTTAAGATACTCAACTTAGATGAGACACGCTGTATATGTATGTACTTGGTCTTAATTGACCGTGCGCTGTCATCACTAAATCAAATGATGCTTACAGCTTAAATAAATATATCATCAACAATATTATTCTATTATTGCAATGAAACGGGACTCGATTATAGTTGAAAGCAAAACCAAATAATTAAACTGCGAATATTTACATATTTATATTAAATATAAATTTGAGAAATATACAATGCTCAGTATAATTAAGTTCAACATTTTTTATTTGGATGTCCATATTTTGTTTAATGTTAATATCCACATTTCTTCCAAATTTTTATAATCAATGTTTCATAAAACTGGAAATATCAGTTCTTATGAGTTTTGCAAATTCTTATTGAAATGCGGTATTATTATAGGTTTCAAAAATCTGGGAACAATTATTGAAGTCACCAGACTAGTTTAACAGGCCGTGCGTTCTACAGTACGATTTTACCCATTATTGGTGAACTTTGACCGGTGTCTCAAAATCTGATTCATATCCTGACATAAACAATCATTTGACACAAAAATTGGTAATTATATAGAAAAGGTCTGCGTACTCCGATTTTGATGAAATTTTAATATATTATAGATTTCCACATTTTGAACAACTTTTTTCTTTTCCAATATAGGGGGTCGCTTTTAGTTTTCGATATATTTGCAAAAAACTATCGCTAATACTGTATTGAATTTTTCGTATTCCTGCACGCTCCGCGGCAACGTAAACCTGTTCCGGGGCCGCATCTGTTTATTTTTTGTTTGTAAACACGTTGTGGAGATGAGAAGCGACAATACTACACACACATACCCCTAGTAGCATTTATGGTTGGCATTTCGTTAGGCCTACGTTGCAGTATTGGTTGGGCAACCGTTAGAAATGTCGCTATTTTTTTCGTTGGGCCAATAATCATACCCAACGTGGTTCCTACGCCGCTATAATGCGCTTGTTCTGATCTTTTCTTTTACGGTTGTTTTCACAGAATATTATAAATAATATTTAAACAATGTATCTCCACGGAAAAATTGGAATAAGGAAAAAAATTCCGTACCCTCGTTGGACTTGAACCTGGATCCCCTGCGTAGTAAGTTGATACGCTTCCGCCGAACCTACAAAGACTTCTTGGGTGTAGATGCTATGATCCGAGATACTAGATACGTCGACAAATGTAAATCATACTACATAAAGAGTTTCGTTACGCTATACGAGCACTAAGATCTCCGCATACAGTCGTTATAAAAGCGAATGCAACACCCGCACCTTCCCCTTGTCAAATGGAGGAACTTAAAGAAATAAATAAATTCCAAGGCTGCACACAATAAAACTTTGGCGCATCAACTATCGCGCAAAAATAACAAATTGTGAGTATATTTAGAAATATGGAAAAAACATCAATTTGAAATATAACATGTTTTTGGTTACAGCGACATTTCTGGTGTCTGTTAGACGACATATTTCAATGTTGGCAGATTTTCGTTGGGCCAATGTAGTATTACCGTCGTAAATTTCACGTTATTTAACCGACCATGGTATCTGTAGGCCCAACGTTGGATATTCGTTGGCAAATTGACATAATTTTTCGTCGTAGGCCCTACGTTGGGGATCTGTAGGCAAAACCACTAACCTTATCCCAACTAACTCCCAACCGTTAGCCACCGTTGGCCAACCATAAATGCTTAACACGCACCCAGTGTTTCTAAAAAGAAGGTTCTAACATTATACAATATAAAATCAACTGAGACCAATACAGCATACATGTATTATCCAACACACGATACCACACACACCCACCCAGTGTTTCTGAGACGAAGGGTCTCACATTAAACAATATAAAATCAACTAAAACCAATACCAATTTTTTTTACAATTAAATGCGATAATATACTACATGTATGCTGTATTGGTCTCAGTTGATTTTATATTGTATAATGTGAGAACCTTCTTTTTAGAAACACTGAGTGCGTGTTAAGCAGTGGGTGGGTGTGTGTGTGGTATTGTCGAAAAAATAATAAGGCTTTGTATTTATGACCAGAGTGAGACCCTGTTTTCTCTCTCATCTCCACAGCGTGTTAAGAAAAAGAAAAGTAAACAGGCGTCGCGCCGGAGCAGCCTTACGTTGCCACGGAGCGTGCGAGAATACGGGAAATTCAATACAGTATTAGCAATAGTTTTTCGCAAATATCTCGAAAACTAAAAGCGACCCCTCTATATTGGAAAAGGAAAACGTTGTTCAAAATGTGTTGCTGCATAACATATTTAAATTTCATCAAAATCGGAGTATAAAGAATAAAGAAAATTCAATATAGTATTAGCAATAGTTTTTTGCAAATAACTCGAAAACTAAAAGCGACCCCCCTATATTGAAAAAGGAAAAAGTTGTTCAGAATGTGTTTCTCCATAACATATTAATATTTCATCAAAATCGGAGTACGCAGACCTTTTCTATATAATTTCCCAAAAATTAAGTTCGGTGGACCCAAAAGGGACACAAAAATCCCGGATCTTTAGGTTACTCTTTCATAATCTGTAATATGAATCGTTTGTCCACGTAAATGAATTAAATTAAATGTAAAAGTGTAAATAGGTAGTGCTGACAAAATTTCGAAAGGGAGTACTCCAAAGTTGGTGAATGTCGACGCACACACGATCTAGTTTTCTCTTCGGAACCTTGAAAGAGGTTGGTGAATGTGCTACTTTAGAAGATGTTTAAGCCAAGAGTCGCAGCGGTGGGTAATGCGAAAACGAAAAATAAGGGAATTGGAGCAACTGTAAAAAGTAGGCTCGATAGAAGCTTTCGAAGTCGCAAGATAAGTAACTCGCGGGAGAAAAAAAGATAGGAGGAGGAACGACGAAGTTAGCCGTTGTTGATCAACAAATAAAGAAGGTCTGGATAGGCGGCAGAGGTCGTCGGGCGATATTCTTATTTTTGCGGCGCTCACTAATGGTCTACCGAGTTCCAATAGCTCTTCGTTTTTCAGATTTTCTTTTTCCGTGTACACAATTCAACACGGCGGAAAAATTACGCTCGTTGGAGACGGGATTATGACAGAACAATTTTACCGACACTTGCACCGCCGGCGTCGTGGTTTTATTTCGTCAGCCGAACAATGGCTTCGGTATTTGAGAGTTCACGATATTAGCACGGCCAGGAATTTTTTCTGGCGAATAATCACAGGCGGGCTCAGGCCACGAACAGCCTCCGCGAGTTCTAGAAAGTTGTTTTTACCTGCTTGTAAAACAATGCGTGTGCGACGTACAAGGAATATGTCGAACTTTAGAAAACGGGCGGGGTAATAAATGCAATTCGCGAAACCGCCGCATTAACACGCGCAAGTCAGACCTTTACTTTCGCGAGACCCTCGAGATAATAGGATTTCTGCGTTCTATAAAATTTTAAGAGATCATCGTCGAACAAGTTGTAACTTGAGATGTCTAAAATGCTATTGCCCAGACATAATTGCTGAGAAAAATTTAGTGTCAGCCGTTCTATTCAAACGATGTGACGGTGGAGGCTTAACTTGAAATATTGGGTGGTAAATCATCCGTGTTACGTCGCAAAGTATGACAACTTTTGATGCCAGTACCTTTAGACCAATTAATAGTCTAACAGACTATTAAATTTGATTGTACTAACACTGGCAGAAAATATTCGATCAAAATTGTGAATTTGATTGTTAAACGAATTATTTGGGTGTACATTAAATATTGACAATGGTATAGTGTATATGTATATTAGACAAATATGGTGTAAGAGGTGTAATGATATTCTAGAAAAATATGAATGAAATGACGAATTGTTTTGCTTTTTACCAAATTTTAAATAATAAACTGTTTACCTGTATGATAAAATTCCAAGGAGATGATAAAAGTGTTAAGTACGGAGACTGCCTACGTGAATTTTTACTCCCTTCTTGAAGCCATGTGCTGCAGAGAGGTCCGCTCGTTTACCCTAAAAAATAGCTGTCCCACGGGGTATAGGAGGCTGTGAAAATTCTGGGAAATTTCCACCCAGATGTACGCACACCCCTACCACAAATTTCTAGACAATTTTTGAAATTCAGTCACGATGCGTTACGTTTCATATAGCGAAATCGGGTTTAAAATCAAACATATCTTTACGAGTACGTATCACTACTGTCGACTTAGTTTATCACAATCACCCCCGCATTTCTCAGTGCGTCAAAACCGAGTGTAAGAGCCTTAGTTTACGCGATTACACGCCACATACATACAAGTGCAAACCCCACTTTCATTTAGAATATATTGTACTTTTGGTCGGTACATTCTATGACTGGCTAGTGGCTCAGTGGATAGAGCGCGCGACTACAAACACTGTGGTCGTGAGTTCGAATCCCACCGCCGTCACCTCTGGAAATTCTTCTATGTGATATTATACTGCGTTGCCCAAGGTGGTTGGGAGCCCACCTTTATAAGCTTTTGTAGGTCCTTCACACAAACACGCACACACACACACACACACACACACCATTCGTACACTCACCGATTACAGTGCCAAATCTCATTGTTCCACCCCCGTCGCGCAGTTGATGCGACGTTAAAAACAATAAAATAAAAATAAATTTCTATGACTTTATTTCCATATCCACAACTATTTCAGTTCCACTTGCTATTATTTCCACAACGGTACACCTTTGCCGCTCGAGGTGTACCAAACTACAATTAACGCTACGAGGGCCGATACCAATTTCCCATCCCAAAAACCACGCGGAGACCCGGTGGTGAAACAGGCGCCAGCCGGTGCACAATTTTCCTACCTTTCCGAAGTGGCAATCCGGTGGTGAAACAGACGCCGCGCCGCGCCGGCCAGTCCACGACCGACCAAGTTCCCATGAAACCTAACAAACCTCGATCACGCAACACGTGCTTAACCCTCGATCGTAACAAAAACATAAGAATGTAATGGAACATTTTTGAATATTTCTAACCGTGACGATGACAACAGGCAATACCATAAAAATGTTTTGAATGCTTGAGGGTAATGAAACCAACCCTGAAATCAGTATATAATTTGTTCAATCGGTACATTGTGAAAAACAAACATGTTCATTGCTATATTGATATTTCCTTTATATACAGGGTGTCCCACATAAATGGGAACACCTAAATATCTGTCGTATTTACAGTCCTATCAGAAAACTTCAGAGGACAAAGTGACACTATTGCCTGGGGCAAATATAATGGTAAAGAAAAAAATTTGTTATGTCGTGTTTTTTAATGAAATTTCAAGGTCACCGATGTTTTTTTAAATGGAATAGTATATTCTTTTTACGATAGCATGATAGACAATAAAAAACTGAATTTAGTGGATACCACCTTTTTGACCTTGGAATGACCTTGAGCAAGAATAATCATGTTGGAGCGGATAAAATGTGGAAGTTTAAAACTTACGTGTTTCAGCAAAGATTATGTGTTGTTTACGGCGGGTTGACCTACAGTAAAGCTTCGATTTAATAAGCTACTTTAACTATATTCGAATAGAACCTTACATGTCTGGTACTCGAAGAACAACTTCTACATACATGTGCCAATGAACTATAAGGGTATAGAAGATAGGAAACACGTGCAGCATAGGAAATGCATTCACTCGATGTCGCGACACGTCTGAGACGAGCATAACACAGGATCGATGAGTCTCTCGACGAATCTTACGAGATGATCAATAAAAAATAGCTGGAGGAACAGCACAAAAGTGTCATGTTGTAATATACGTGTCGCAGATAGGTTGAATAAAGAATGGAAATTCGTTTTCAGCGGGCGTAACAGCGATTTCTCTTTTTCCCTAGAGCGGCCGCAGTTTTATCCCCCAGACCGGTGACTATACGATCCCGGAAACCATCCTATACCAGAATTTTTCTAACTCGAATGCCGGAAGCCTCGAAGGAAAATATTTTTCAACGTAGTCGCATCGACTAAAGCTTTCCGCTGTTTATCGGTTTAGCCAATGGCGTTTCCATCACTACCGGAAACTTCCTTTCGACACCGAACATGCAGCCTCCTCGTCATCCTCTTTACAAACGTATATCACATCAGCTCCTCAGACAATTTTTATGTCTTCCATAACACCTAATGCGAGGCAATGCATTTGCCGGGACGAGCTCATGATATTGTCTGATAACTGAAATGTCACGCCTGCTTATTTTATGTCGTAGTAGATACACGTTGAAACTATGTTTTTTAAACTAGCGTGCAAGATAACTAAAAAGCCAGTAAAGTAAATAACTTCGGACAAAGCTCATTCGTTTCCTTAGATATTTCTGTACTTCTTTTCTCTTTATATATATATTTTTTTTAATAATATAATTTTAACTAATCAGCCGAAAAAGTAAACTTTTCTTACCAATTTTAGAACTTTTTCAACTTTTCATACTATTCTTCCAAAATAGGTTAAACTAGGTTAACGTTAAGGAAATTTCTCAATCTTTCTGTTTTGTTTACTGTAACAGACGCTACACTGCCAAAGTCGTTGTACATACTTCAAGACTATCTGTTTACATCCAAAATAGATCTAGTCCCATATATCCTATAGGTATTCTATATAAATTCTTAAAAATCACTTGTTTTACTATCGTTATACGAGAAGCCCACCCCCCACCCCTTAAGGGGATAAATCACCTTTATTATTAAATAATCGAATTTTCTTTTTTTTGTAATTTCCTGTAGTTTTATGTAGAGGAAACCGGGGCAAGTTGATACAATGCAATTATTTGGGCCTTATGTTGAAATTAAAGTTTGTGTACAGGGAGATTCTGAGAACTGGAACAGGTGAAAATAGAAAAAAAATTTAGAAGACAAAATTGTGTCTTTAAAAGGGACAAATATTGTAGTAGATAAAAAATGTTTTCAAGTTTACTTTTTTCGAGATATCAAGGTCATCGAAGATGTTTTAAGTGGAACTGTATATTTTCGTCATGATAGTTTGATAGCTGAGGTCAAGACGAATCCAACGACCTATAATATAATACTATGACCTTCACGTGACCTTGGATTACAAAAAATTCACAAAATTTGAGCGATCAACAGAGCAAAATAACAGAAATTACTTCACTATTTATATAAATTGTCCAATTTTTCGTTTTGACCTTGGCTATCATCCTATCATAACGAAAATATACAGTCTCATTTAAAAAATCTTCGATGACCCTGATATCACGAGAAAAATAAACTTGAAAACATTTTTTGCCTACTTTTGTCCACTAAAATTTTTTTCTATTTGCACATAGAAAAGAACAATAACCCGTCCCAATTCCCAGAACACCTTATTATGTATACAAACGTGGATAGCTGTTATTCAAACCTTTTCGATTGGTGTAGCAGTTGAGGTGCTTAAATTTTGCTTTTTTGTTTATATGGTCAATACTTTATTTATGAAGATGTTTTTATACAATAACTTCCGGTGGGTCACATCGACACATCTCCTTTTTTGGGCACGTTGGCTCAGCGCATAAATTTTCCTTGACTATTTTTCTTTATTTAAATGGATTCTTTTCTTCTACTTCTAGAAAAATCGTTCGAAATTATATTAAAATACAAAACGTGGTGAAATATCGCGAGAAAAGACGTGTAGATGTTAGATCGCATTTTTTGGACAAATATTTGTGTTTGTGTCGGGTACATCTTTAATAATAGGAAACAAAACATAGTGAAACGATAAATTCAATAAAACAATAAAACACATTACTTACCTGATGCTGCAAAATAAGAATTGTATTTCATAAAATACAAAGTATAAAATTGTTAACACACATTCTACGCTTAGAGAATCAATTTCTCGTGCCCAACGACGTCAGTAAATTTTATTTAGTTTGTCCAGATGCACGAGGTACTGTATATTAAATTTCATTTAAAACTCAAATTCTTTCCGAGATTCCTGGCTTTCACGGAATCGACATCACGCAGTTTTTACTGTTGTTGCTTGTAAGCAGTGTCTTTTCGAAAAAGTTATCTTAACGTTTCGCCAACACTGCAGCAAGCTTCATTAAGAGATCAAATGCTACACAAATACTAGTATGTAACAATATAAGTGTTTCAGTTGCTCCACTAATGAAGTCATGTGCAATGTTGGGGCAGTTTTTTCAAGAATTGGATTATTTAAAAGCTTTCAACAGTGAGAGATGTAAACAGACATTTGTATTGATAATATGTGAAGAAATACAACATTCTGTATTCTCTGATGATATAATTTATACGCGTAGAGACACCGAAAACGATCCGCACAGTACAAGATTTCATACACAATGATTAAGACAAGAAGGATTTTAATTACTAATGACTGAAACAAATCTGTGATTTGTAGAGACGACGAATTTTATAATGTGCTGCCGCTCGCGCTGTTATCAGGCGCACGCTCGTTCTCCATGTCCTGCTCGGGCAGATCGTTTTGATCTACGCTTCTGTGACCATCGTCATCTGTTTTGCTGCGTTTCACATCCTCCCTAGATCGTTTAGGCTGCAGCTGTTGCGATTGTTGTCGTTGCGGGCTTCGATTTCGTGAACACGATCTTCTGCTCACCTTTCCGCTTTCGTCGGATTTACATTCTTCACGAAACGAGGATTTTTTCTTTGCTGCGGAAACGTGTCTTATTGGTTCATGTAAAAGATTGTCAATACTGTTGTATGTATCATTCTTTAAGAAAGAAATACTTCTGTGGTGAATCATATACGTTCGAAATCTATCAACTCTTCTTTACTCAGGTAAGAAATGTGTGCTTGCAAGGAATATGTGAGATTAACAAATTGAAACTTCTGTTAAAGTTTTTAAGCAGTAGAATATCGACAATACACATACTTTTAACTCTCATCTGTCCATCGTGTCAATTTGACACATTCATAACGTAAAGGATAATGTTATTCTCCCACTTGTAGAACAATTGATCTGAAACATCGCGTCTTTTATTTTTCTAGATAAATATATTATATGTATGTGAGAATGAAAATAGCGTACAACGGCCTATCGACGCGTGATCACGATATCGAGGTGTGTGTGTGTGTGTGTGCGCGTGTGTGTGTATTTACGGGCGGACGCAAAAGAGAAGTTGACGGTAGTCAACAAGAACGGGCGTACGCGACAGTGATGGGAATGTTGGCGCTTTTCACGCGCATGCGCGAGTTTCGGCAGCACCGAAGCTCCGTCCGAAGTTGGTGGGGTACTATTGGGGCGAAAGTAGTGGGTTTGTTATTATATATTTCGTTTAAAGTTATTTTACTACTCTTCCCTTCCTTATTCCCAAGATGATGACGAAGAGTAAGCTATATTATATTGTACATAGATACATAAATATTACATATTTATATATTATATATTCTATGTACGTATGTATATATTATATTTTAATACATATATATATATATATATATATATATATATATATATATATACGTACACATGTTGTACATCCATTTTTCAAAATCAAATCATAATAAATTTTGCGAAATTAGCGGGGCAACCAAGGTACCCGATTTTCGTGCTTGACTGAGGCTAAAATCGCCGCGCATGCGCATGAAAAGCGCCGACATTCCCATCACTGATACGCGGCCGAAAAGCGTCAGTCGAAAGCGAGTCGTTGACGGATACTTGCATTAATTCGTTATATCTTATTATTAAGTAAACGTAATTTTATATCGTTAATGCGAGTCCGATAGTTTCCGGATTTACTCTGATAACCCATCCTACATGTATACAGGGTGGGGCATTTGAAATATGGGCCACCTGGAATATCTCAAAAACTAAATTGCGGAGAAAAAAATGTTTCGAATAAAAAGTTTAAGTCAAGGAGGGGCTAATGCAGTAGTCATATCCACTTTTAATTTTCATCATGTTTTCAAGGTCATTCCAAGGTCAACTTTATTTTTTCAAATGGAAACATATATTTTTTCATACGAAACTTAGTTTTCGAGAAAATCGAATTTTAAAATGCAGCAAATACGCGTGCTATTAGCTAGGAATCGTATGATGCGTCTGATCATATGATACAGAACCAATTCTACTTCCTGCGTATACTAAAGCACGTGAACCTGACCAGGATCTTTAAACTCGATTTTCTCGAAAACGAGGCGTGAAACAAAAACATATTATTCCTTCCTTTCTGCCGCTTGTGCATGTCATTTGGCCGCACCCTGTATATTCAGGGTGGTTGCATGATCTGAAGGGGTACATTATGTAGTGTATTTATTTTTTTAATAGGTGGAAGCGTTTCGGATATGTGAAGGTCGACTTTGTTTTTTTAAGTGGAATACTATATTTTTTATACCAAAATATGGAATTGAGAATTCTGAATGTCGAATTCTGAGTAAAAAAGTATTGACCTTTATTAGCTGTAAACCTAATAACTAACGAGTAATTTCAATTTATTTCCTGAAAATTTTCTTCGCGTAATACCAAGTTAGAAATTCACCTTTATCGTAGATTTCCACAGAACAGCGAGATGTATACGTGACAATGTTTATTATTATTCGTTAATTTTTTTTCAGGTGGAGGATCTCAGGAGATTTGAAGGTCAACTTAGTTTTTCTAAATGGAACATATTTTTGAACTCATACGATTGTAGACCTTCTGAAGACAATTTCAATGAGTATAGTCATTCAAGGTCATTCAAAGTCATTCAAAGTCATTTATGGTCATAAACGTAAAAATAGATGAAAAATATAAATTCACTGTGAATGATTACGTAACGAGATATACTTGGCCTTATTAATGAAATCAAACCGAGTCAATTCAAAATGTAAACAAAGTGCTTAACACTAGGTTTACGGAGCACTAAAATTGATTATTTTACATTGCTTTATAAAAATAATGAAATTGTATTTACTTAGATCTTCAGCGATTTTTATTGTAATATGTACAAAAAAAAATAAATCTATTTAATAATTCCTCACGAATGCCTCCTTACACTCTTAATAATCGTAAATTAAAAATGTTTGAATCCGTCATTTTGACGGGCCCCGTAAATCTAGTGTTAAACCCAAAATAATCTGCTACAACAGATACTCAAAATTATGATCAGCCACAGAAAGGCAGCGTCTGAAGCGTTCGCTTAGTGCTTGCCTCACACACTGACCACATCCACCATAAACTCAGATCATATCGATTTTTTCTAGTTTTGAGTAATAGGTCATTATGAAAAGAAAACTGATTCTTTTCGGTGTTACGATTCATACATGTACAAATTCAGAGTAACACGAATTCTGACTAAGACAAAATTCAGACCGTTATGAATGTTTGTACAGTATTTTATCGATAAATGTCCCAAGTATCCAGCCTATAATTGTCCTAGAACTACACCTACTATCGCGGAGTGTACCCCGTGAGGGGCCGTGAAGCTCGAGAGGCCTCAGTCGCCGAGAAGTGTAACATAATATGGGTCAAGTACATATATCGGTAAGACCACTACTAACCCAATTTCAAAACTTCTTTATATTTCATTATTTTTTTATGGCACTTTCACCAACATATTCGTTGCATTTTTCTAATGAAAATGATACCAAATATGAAATAATTCTGATAATATCTACTCGTGTAATGAAGGATAAAAGTTTCGGACGCAAAGAGTCGCGGGCCTTTGAACTGTGCCAGCAACCGCGACTATCCGCCCCTTCGCGACTATGCGTCTCTTTTTTCTATATGCTGTCTTTCTTTGCGTCCGAAACTGTCATTGTTCATTATACAAGTAACTCTTATCCGAAATATCTGATATTTGGTGTCAATTTCATCAGAAAAATGGCACAAATATGTTTGTGAAAATCCCGTCAAAAAATAATGAATAGATAATGAATGATAAAGAAGTTTTGTCATTGGATTAGTAGTGGTCTCACACTGATATACCCAACCCGTATTATGTCACACTTCTCGACGACCGAGGCCTCTCGAGTCAAAGAATAGTATACCTGGCCCGTAATTGTCTCTGGCCGGATCCGTGGTTTGGACATTTATCGATAAAATACTGTAATCAAAAGCGAAGTATCTGTTTACTACTCGTACTACTGTGCGTACCACTAAGTGAATGTAAACGTAAACAGACTTCCCCGAAACGTGCAAGACTAAAGGTGAATTTATATTTTTCATCCTTTTCTATATCTATGACATTGAATGACCTCGAATGACTATACTGGTTAAAATTGCCTCCAGAAGGTCTACAATTGTACGAGTTCAAAAATATGTGGCTCCATTTAAAAAAAACTAAGTTCACCTGAAAATCTCCTAAGCACCTCCACCTGAAAAAAGTTATATACATCACGTATTAGGCCGCTGGAAACCAAACTATTTTTGTCTGTAACATTTCTTCCTATCTCAAAAAATGTAAAAGTTACTTACGTGGCTTGTCTTAGGTGACTCGCCTTGTATATTATCTTAACGATTATTTTTCAAATAATTTATTTCGACAATTCCCAAGCCTGTTTTATTGATTGACCGTATGCTATTCATGGCATGTACCTTTAGGTTTTCTATCTTCGTAATCACTGTCCGTCAGATCGGAATAGTAGTCCACGTCTTTTGCCTTCGTCTTACCCCTTCTGCGACTCGAAGATGATTTCCCGATATCAGCTTTCGTGTTACCATCAGAGATCCAACGTCGCGGTGACTGATCTCTTCGTTCATTGTCTTTGTGCTTGAACTTTTGAACCGGTCTTATGTCTTCAATTGGGCTACTGCTGGATTCGCTTCGGTGTCTTCGTCTTCTTGGACGGCTACGACTGCGACTGCGGCTGCGTTTGCGCTTTCTTTCATGCCGTGGCTTCTTACGTTTCCCTCTAAACAAGTTCATGACGGTGTGAAGTGACGCTTTCATTCTGTTTAATCCGTTTGTGCCGGTACACTGCCCGAGGCGAGTACGTTTCAAGCACAACGTAGTAGAAATAGTCGTTGAAACACCATTGTTTAAGCCAACGGTGTTTCAAGATTTATTTTCTTTTTCAGTTGCACATACAGGAGTATGTACTTGAAAATATTTATTTGATATGAATTAAAATTGTTAATTGAAACATTGTTTATAGGATGTACGAGAAATAGTTATTGCAACTGATTCGACACAACATTTCATCCACTTTTGCTTCGTAGATCAGCTTGACCAATTTTGTTTTATTCACAATTTCATAGCTTGAATGTGTAAATCAGAATACAACAAAATTAGAGGGAATCGTTTTACAATATTTAGAATCCACTAAATCGGGTGAATTTTCATCCAAGGAATGTACAAATACTAAAAAATGTAATTCAATCGACTTATTACCACCATAATTAATTTCTATACTCAAACGAAGGTTTGTGTCATGTATAATAGATCTTTAACTATCATGTAACCCTTATGTCATATCTAGGTACTCGAGTAACTGCTTTTTTATTCTTACGATTTTTTGCACGTTTTTGTTCACAAATACCGAAATTGTTATAAATTTCTATTGTCGTGGTTAATTATTGGGTTGTAATACACATACATTCGGTTATTTTATCTCTTTTTATATTTAAATAAAGTTCAGAATTACTAGCTGACTTTGTTAGCATTAAACTAAACGACTTTAGTTTTTTTGAGATATTAGAAAGATTAGTTTACTAGACAGCGTGTAAATAATTTTTTCCAAAAATTGCTATTGGTCGGAATTGCGACGAAAAAGGTTAAGGTCATGATTTTTAATTTTTTCATCTATGTCTGTAATGAAAATTTAAAATAAGCCTTTTGTAGGTCTAGGTAAGTTATACACGTGTACAAAGTTTCAACGAAGTCGGTTAATGTTGCTATGAGCTACAAACATTTAAAGGTGAGAGCTTAAGCATGAAAGTTGCAGATTTTCGGCCTTTTCAGGGAATTTCGCCCTTATGTGATCACCTTTAAATGTTAATTCGGCCCACTGTATGTATAGACTGCTGATTTTATGCATTTATGATAATAATGAGTTGATAAAATGCAAAACAATAAAAGCGTTTAAAAAATTTGAAGATACTGTTGCATTACTTTTAATTTATTACTATTACTAAGATAAGAAATAAATGCCTATGTAGCTCCTGTATCTTGCAATTACTGCAGACAATTTTTATTTTGCGTAAATATCCGCATTCTAGTCATGTACAGGGTGTATACAAAATAAATCTAAAGCCGGTCGTAGTGTGATTCTACACTTCAGGATCAGTAGAGATTTGTAAAAAAAAGTTCGTGTAAAAATGTCGTGCAAAAATACTCGTAACAAGGAACAAAAGTCTCAAAGGAACCATAGACCGTAAATGAACCGTTCTCTTGAAAAACGACTCGAAATTTTCGTAAAATATTTTATTCCGCGTGTCTATAGGGTGGCCCAAGATGATGGGGATGATTCTACATGAGAAAATAAGTAAAAAATATAGAATAAATTGTTATTTGACGCCTCGTTTTTGAGAAACTGGAGTTTGAAAATTCCGCGAACACGCGTGCTATTGAATTGAAATCGCCTCGCGCGTATGTCCATGGCCTATCAGTTCTACTTCTTACAAACGCTAGACACGCGAACTTGACGGATGTTCAAAGTTGACCTTCTCGAAAACAAAGCCACAAATAAAAAAATGTTATTCGATATTTTCAACTTATTTTCTCATGCGGAATCATCCCTTCTACGATTATACCCACTACTGGGATGCCCTTTAGATACATGAGATAAAATAGTTTACGAAACTTTAAAGTCGTTATTCTAGAGAACAGCTCATTTGTGACCCATTGTTAATTTAAGACTTTTGTTCCTTGCGACGACTACTATACAATGCAATCAAAACAAATTTTGACCTTGAAAATCAAGGTCAAAATTTATGCATGGACCTTTTTTTTTACAAATCTCCACCGATCTAGAGGCGTAGAATCATGTTACGACCACCTTTACACTTATTTCTTGAATACTCTTCTACTACTCTTCACAATGAATCATAACTAAATCGTTAAAATTAGGACATTAGGCTACCGCGCGAATTTATATTAAACACAGTATAAATTGATTTACATATTAAACATAAACGTAGCTGTGCTCTAAGTATGAAGCCCAACGGTCACAATGCCATAGAACGGTGTAAGAAAATTGATGAAAGTATTAAAAGTGACAAACAGACTAAAGAGTTCTTCGCAGCATTGGCAACTCCGACAATGTTAACCACGTCCCCGGTAGTTAACATCGTTTTTAGGGAACAGAAACTTGCGTAACCGTATTATCACTGAGGATATTAATTGGATCGCAGTCCCGCGTCACGTGTAATGTTTCCGAATTCGTTGACGTCTAATTACTACACTACAGATGTTTGTGCAAAATAATAATAGTCTTCATCAATTGTGGGATCCAAGTTTCCAACAAAAATTAATTTCAACTTATAATACTTTTGATACGTCGAAAGCAACCAATGTTGTTACACTTCTCTAATATTTCACTGTTTTATATTTCACACAGCCAATTTCTTTATAAATGTGTAAACATCCGCAGTTTAGTAATTAGACAAGGTTAAGCGTGAGAATACCTGGTGTTCTCTTTGCGATCCGGGTTGACCTTGTTGGACGGCTGCTGCTCCACGTCGAGAGTCGTCGATCCACCGACCGATTTTTCATCGTTAGTCTCATTCACCGGCTGCTTAGCCGGTGTTGGATTCAACGTGAACAGTGCCTTGTAACGACCGCTTCTATGCCGCAGAAGACCGGCGTTTACAGCGTGCTTCAACGCTCGGTGAACCTGAAATATGGCCTAACTGTAAAAATTCTCCAGCGCGGGCTCTCCACGGTCCACGTTAACGGACCATTCTTTTTCATACTGCCATTTTTAGGCACTTTTCGAGATTTTTCGTTCAAAGTAATATGCAGACTGTTTCGTACTTAATTGTTTGTATGCATACAGCGTCCTCACGCGTAACGTGATCAAAAGATTGTTTACAATGACTGTATATGTATGTTACAATGCAGAGTGCTATTTTGTAGGCCCTTTCCAGGACGGGTTTTTCAAAGAAATCGAGTTCTTGTACACGCGGATACAATAGGCTCCTGTATAACGAGGTCAAAAGACTGTTCAGGATGACTGTATATACGAGGTGCGTAAATTAAGTAATGAGACTGGCAACGTAGCATTCAATCTGGCAACACTTATGACGCGGGACTTGGAGGGGGCGACATGTGAACATGTGATACGTTTTCAGTACGAGTTTGAACTGGCTAGAATTATTTGGTTGCCCATTACAATTTGTTTCGTCAAAAGGTTTTTTCCAGTGCGTTCTAAAAATGAGTGACATCAATTGCTTCGGACTTGGGCACAGTACAACGGAAACTTCTGCAAAACTTCAGCAGGCCTACGGAGACAATGTTTTGTCAAGAGCCCAGGTTTTTCGGTGGTTTAAGGCATTTTCAGAAAAAAGAGAGTTGATCGAAAATGAACCACGTAGCGGAAGGCCTTCATCTTCAAGAACCGATGAAAATGTCCACAAAATCCGGGATCTTTTGCGTTCAGATCGTCGGTTAACAGTCAGAATGATCGGGCAAGAGTTGAGTTTGACTTACACCACCGTTCATCAGATTTTGACCAATGAATTGGGGATGAGAAAAGCATTCAAACGGCTGTAACCGGCCAGCTGAAGGCTATTCCAGTATCCGAGTTCCAGCACTGCTATGAGGATTGGAAGAACCATATGCAACGCTGTGTGGCTTCACAAGTAAGTTATATTGAGGGAGACAAAATTGAATTGTAATTCTATTCGAATAAAAAAGTTGAAAAAAAATCAGTCTCATTACTTCATTTACACACCTCGTATACACAGGTTGGAGCGGAAATGGTAGTAGAACCGGGCAGGGGATGATTCTACATAAAAGTAAGAAAAATAGTTGGTACAAGATTTTTTCATGAAAGCTTCATTTTCGAGTACATCGAGTTTCAAAATGCTGCGAATGTGTGTGTTATGCGATAGGGATCGTCAGACGCGTTTGATCATGATCAACCAATTCTACTTCCTGCATATACTAGTGCAGGCATATCCAAGAATAGCTCACTTCGCCGCGTTTTCGAGGGAGACGCCTACTTTTCCCGACCGCGCGTCTCGCTCTCCGTGGCGGCCGTAGTTCTCCGAGCTCCTCAGGCTCGTACCTACCGCTTGCGGTATGTATTGCGTGTGGCGCTTTGGGGCGACTCTCATACTCATAGGTTTCCACATCACCCATGAGGTACTATAGGAGACGTAAGTTTTCTGTGCGAACTCTCGCTTATTGTAGATTTGACACATCACTTAAGTTTATTAAATTTAAAATTACAGACTCCCAATCAAGCCATTTCCGAATTGTGTAGCCATGTCGACTCATTTCGTAGGCAATTAGTACTTTTTCAAAATCATTTAAATGCGGATGATAGAATATTTTCATTTTTCCCCTCTTGCGATTTAATTTTTAAAGAATTTGGCACTCAATGCGATTTTCAAAACCATTTACATATTCTACAATCGGTGATAGAGCAGTTCGAAAATCGTTTTACTGATTTCGATTCGATTAGAAACGATCTACTTCTTTTTGAGTACCCCTTAATTGTTAGAATCGAATTTCAACCAGAATTGTGCGATCTTCAGCACGACATTTCTTTGAAAACGAGGGAAAGCAAAGGAGCCGAATTTTTCAAAACTTTAAGTGAATCGAAGTATTCCATTTTAAGAAATTATGCCATCCGAATATTCTCAAGGTTCAGATCGTCTTATTTGTGCGAATGTTCGTTTTCAAAAATGCGTAGCATTAAAACAGAGCAACGTACACTGCTGAGCTTTCCTAATTGTTAGTAAAATTTTGACAGTATAATAAAACCTATTTTCCAAATTTATTTTTTCGACATTATCGTGCGCGACGCAGTGGAATAGTCCTATAGGGGATACCACTGACAAAAAAAAAAAACGCATTGACCATAGTATCTCATGGGTGATGTGGAAACCTGTGGGTATGAGAGGACACTTTAATAAATTTGCAGGATAAGATAAACATGATAAGATTAGTATCGATAAATCGGTCAATCCGGCACGATGTATCCGTTTGAAGAGCAAGTCGATATGCTTCTTATTTATGGCGAATGCCAACAAAAATCTGTAAGGGCGAAAAACTTGTATGCTGAACGATATCCACATCGGTCTCAGCATTCGCGTCAAACATTTAAAAATGAGTGCGATAAACATAGAAAAACCGGTAGTTTAAGTGTTCGTAAAAATGAACTATGACCTTCAATGACCTTATGTAATTGGTCGTTGAACTCGTTTTAAGATCCTCTATCATGATACAGAAGCAAAAACATACTGATCCATTTAAAAAAATGGAGGTGACCTTCAAATGTCCGAAGTACATCATCCACCTACAAAAAAAATATTATCGCCACCGGATGGCCCCCTTCGTACTGTGCAATTTTATTTCAGCAAATATTTCTGTGAAACTTATAGTTTCGTAGATATCTAAGGTGCTAATAGTTATTACCCTACCCTGCATGAGTTATTTACGTTCAATGGAACAGCTATTACGAATCGTACCTTATCACGATTTACGATATTATCACGCAACAATATGATTAACTGTTTCTTAGGCCGTGGCCATACAGAGAGCGGCAAGCGGCAGAGCATTTTATTTTTCATGATTACTACATGAGAAAAAAGCAAAATATGTGCAGAATATGCAAAACATATGCTATATGTAAGATACGCAAAATAGAAAATGTTTTTGATTCACCTAATCATGACGTAAATTTTGGACTACCCAATTGCGATAAAAATGTTAATTTATTTGTTTCAACAATAATATTCATATTCATAACATTCTCTTGAATGAAACATATGATTATACAAATAGCACTCGAAAAGATATTGTTATGGGTAAATTGGAAATTTTCCGAATATCATATTATGCATTATAATATTAGGTAATAAAACACGTTAATATAATGCGATATTCTTTACGTGAAGTGCAATATCGTCGCGCATCCCCGACGCTAATAGCGTGTTAACTTCTTAATTTCTTGTTAAAGCGTTACAGTAAAAAATTATGATTATCCATAGTTTGTCTGTAATACTTTCTCCCAGAGATAACAGGTAGCCTGTATCGTCTATGAAAATGTTCACAAGAAAGAGAATATTCGAAAAGCCATGTACCAAGAATGTCAGCCGCGCTGCGGCGTTTCATCGATTATTAGATCGTTCACAAGTTCCTCGAATACTTGGAATACTTTGACAACTACCTGCAACCTTGAAGTGAGAACCTTGCAGATTAGCGATCGACTTTTAGCGAGTAACCCGCCATATAATTGATGAAATCCGTGGAGTAAAAATTCACATTTCGATCACAGTAATTCGAAAATTTTTAAAATTTGAATCTTTCCACAAATGTAATTCATACGATGAATAAGGGAATAATTTTTTCCTGCTGAAAAACGATCCTCAGAATGAAAACACCGTCCCAAAAAAATTTTAATTTTTCGTATTTAAAAACTGTATAAGATGAAGAATGCATTAAAAAGGTTGAATCAAAAGTTGTACTGTTTTGTATGGTGTATATTTCGGGTGCAAGACATTTTGAAACAATATTCTTTTTTCTTCATAATGTGTTCCAGAAACATTGATAAATAGAGAGTGAACCTCATTATTGTTGTTTGTGCGATATTGTTGGTAACGTCCGTTTTTCTAAGAGTTTTTCGAATAATTTCATAGTTATGAAGACACAAATTGCAATGTTACCTGCATGGTCAGGTTTCTCTGCGCACTCTTCGAAGAATGTCTCAGAAAGTCGACGACATCTCGAGCACTAGATCCTTTACCCTCGCCCAGATAGACCACCGCGTCAACAACACGATTCATTAGTCGTGGATTCGACGGATGAGCCATGTTGAATTTATAGTTGGAATCACTGAAATTATTAAATTTCATTCATCTGATCTGCATTGCATCGTAAACTGTATTTTATTCGATGGCACAATTACAGTGGCTTCAACATTTTAGAGCCACAGTAAGGAAAACATTTTTTAATTACATCTTTTAATTTAAATGAAAACATTGGTAAGACTTTACAACCCCACCCCCTCCTTTCTATACGAGACATAAGTCATTCTATCCGAAATGTACTTGTCATTTTTACCGGAAATGAATAGTTTCCAAGATATTCATCAATAATACCCTTATAGATTTCAGTAGAGCACAAATTGAGTAAAGATATATTGTTAATCATAAAATCGAAGTATAATGAGATGTAATTTTTTTGCGATATCTAGCGGTACGCTCAAGCTTAACCCCTTGTCGTACCTGCTAACTCCCGATTGCTCGGGCCATAATAAACAAGAAGGTCGGTCACGCGTCGAGCTATTTAGCTATTTAGCCGTGTGCTCGAATTTGCGCAAAATGTATGGGTCTTATGACATGTATATTTCGGCGCAACAAAAGGAATTGTGAAATAATAAATACGTTTGGGCACAAATAATACTTTTAAGATGTCTGGGAAGTAATTATGATCAACCCATCGGTGAACAAAAATGGGGTAATTATATAGAAAAGGTCTGCGTACTCCGATTTTGATGAAATTTTAATATGTTGTGGAGCAACACATTCTGAACATTTTTTCCTTTTCCAATATACGGGGGTTGCTTTTAGTTTTCGAGATATTTGCAAAAAACTATCGGTAATGTTAATTTCATAACGGAAACCTTCTTTTTAGAAACACTGGGTGCGTGTGAAACACTGGGTGGGTGTGTGTGGTATTGTCGCTTCGCATCTCCACAACGTGTTTACAAACAAAAAATAAACAGATGCGGCCCGAAAATCCAGGAAATGTCTTTGAAAATTGAAAGCTCAGCCTATCTATGTATGAGCAGAGTTATCTACAGGAGTTAATTCCGCTTGTTTCTTCTGTTATTCCATTTCCTGGATTTTCGGGCCGCATCTGCTTACTTTTTGTTTGTAAACACGTTGTGGAGATGAGAAGCGACAATACCACACACACCCACCCAGTGTTTCTAAAAAGAAGGTTTCCGTTATGAAATTAACATTACCGATAGTTTTTTGCAAATACCTCGAAAACTAAAAGCGACCCCCCTATATTGGAAAAGGAAAAAGTTGTTCAAAATGTGGAAATCTATAATATATTAAAATTTCATCAAAATCGGAGTACGCAGACCTTTTCTATATAATTACCAAAAATGGTTTATAATTTGAAAGTGGATAATGTATCAGTAACAATTTGTAAATTAGTACTTAATTTAAATTAATAATGGTTTGAGAAAACTCGTAGAAAATTAGTAATCTTCGTGTTAGTGTTGTTTACGTTTGTCACGAATGAAGTACCACGAGCCAGGCTCGTGTTTACGTTTGGTCCGAACCAGTGATAACTCCGTGGGCGCTAGGCGAAAATACTACCACCACTCTGACGTACCGTCTTTCCCTACTTTGCTTCTATAGCGCACGCGTTATACACAAGCGTACCTCTATTCTATACGGACAGAGTCCGTGCTCGTCAGTTTTCGTCAGAGTGGTGGTAGTATTTTCGCCCAGCGCCCACGGCAGTGATGGGAACTCCGTGGGCGCTGGGCGAAAATACTACCACTACTCTGACGTACTGTCTTCCCCTACTTTGCTTCTATCGCGCACACGCTACACACGAGCGTAGCTCTACTCTACACGGATAGAGTAGAGGTACGCTTGTGTGTAGCGTGTGCGCGGCACTGATATTCAGTGGTGCGCGGTGGAAGCAAAGTAGGGGAAGATGATACGTCAGAGTGGTGATAGTATTTTCGCCCACCGCCCACGGCAGTGATGGGAACTCCGTGGGCGCTGGGTTAAAATACTACCACTACTTTGACGTACTGTCTTCCCCTACTTTGCTTCTATCGCGCACACGCTACACACAAGCGTAGCTCTATTCTATACGGACAGAGTCCATGTTTTAGTTTTCGTCAGAGTGGTGGTAGTATTTTCGCCCACCGCCCACGGCAGTGATGGGAACTCCGTGGGCGCTGGGCGAAAATACTACCACTACTCTGACGTACTGTCTTCCCCTACTTTGCTTCTATCGCGCACACGCTACACACAAGCGTAGCTCTATTCTATACGGACAGAGTCCATGTTTTAGTTTTCGTCAGAGTGGTGGTAGTATTTTCGCCCACCGCCCACGGCAGTGATGGGAACTCCGTGGGCGCTGGGCGAAAATACTACCACTACTCTGACGTACTGTCTTCCCCTACTTTGCTTCTATCGCGCACACGCTACACACAAGCGTAGCTCTATTCTATACGGACAGAGTCCATGTTTTAGTTTTCGTCAGAGTGGTGGTAGTATTTTCGCCCACCGCCCACGGCAGTGATGGGAACTCCGTGGGCGCTGGGCGAAAATACTACCACTACTCTGACGTACTGTCTTCCCCTACTTTGCTTCTATCGCGCACACGCTACACACAAGCGTAGCTCTATTCTATACGGACAGAGTCCATGTTTTAGTTTTCGTCAGAGTGGTGGTAGTATTTTCGCCCACCGCCCACGGCAGTGATGGGAACTCCGTGGGCGCTGGGCGAAAATACTACCACTACTCTGACGTACTGTCTTCCCCTACTTTGCTTCTATCGCGCACACGCTACACACAAGCGTAGCTCTATTCTATACGGACAGAGTCCATGTTTTAGTTTTCGTCAGAGTGGTGGTAGTATTTTCGCCCACCGCCCACGGCAGTGATGGGAACTCCGTGGGCGCTGGGCGAAAATACTACCACTACTCTGACGTACTGTCTTCCCCTACTTTGCTTCTATCGCGCACACGCTACACACAAGCGTAGCTCTATTCTATACGGACAGAGTCCATGTTTTAGTTTTCGTCAGAGTGGTGGTAGTATTTTCGCCCACCGCCCACGGCAGTGATGGGAACTCCGTGGGCGCTGGGCGAAAATACTACCACTACTCTGACGTACTGTCTTCCCCTACTTTGCTTCTATCGCGCACACGCTACACACAAGCGTAGCTCTATTCTATACGGACAGAGTCCATGTTTTAGTTTTCGTCAGAGTGGTGGTAGTATTTTCGCCCACCGCCCACGGCAGTGATGGGAACTCCGTGGGCGCTGGGCGAAAATACTATCACTACTCTGACGTACTGTCTTCCCCTACTTTGCTTCTATCGCGCACACGCTACACACAAGCGTAGCTCTACTCTACACGGATAGAGTAAAGGTACGCTTGTATGTAGCGCGTGCGCGGCATTGATATTCAGTGGTGCGCGGTGGAAGCAAAGTAGGGGAAGACGATACGTCAGAGTGGTGGTAGTATTTTCGCCCAGCGCTCACGGAGTTCCCATCACTGGTCCGAACGAAGTACCACGAGTCTGGCTCGTCCTCATTGTTTATGGCACCAATTTCTTACCACGAGTATCACTCGTTGTTCTAGGCCAAGGGGTTAATACTGTAATGAAATACATCATTAACCCCTTCCCGTACTTTAGCGAGTCAGACTCGCGAACAGATACTTGGGCCAAACATGAATATCGCGAGTCAGACTCGCGACCAGATACTTGGGCCAAACGTAAACATACCAAGCCGAGCTCGCGGACTGATTTTTTGATCGTTACGATCGTGACTGAATGTTAGTTTCTATCAGCACCTCATAACAGTTAGTCACAATTCTTATCGTTGCTGTTACGAAGCAGTTCAATTATTGAAATTTGAGAAACCCCTTCAAAATGCAAGATACAAAAATGTTAAATAAAGCCAGTGATAACGAATCCTCTGATAGTGACGCGTTTGTGCCAGTCGTAAAGCGTATAAGGCGTATGATTATAGATGAGAGTAGTGAAGAGGAAAGTACGACACAACAATCATGGATTTGGCAAAAAGTAAAAAACACACCAATAGTTTGTAGTTCGTATTGCAACTGTTTACAAGCATCAGTCTGGTCTGTTTAGCGCGCGTCGATGCCTACCGCTTGGGCCCAAGTTTCGTCGAGTTAAATGGCACGGGAAGGGGTTAAGAACATAACTAAACAGGTTTCTGCTGAGGTAACGTGCGACTTTGAAATTAGGAGCGTTTTTCCTGTAACTTTCATCAGTATTCCGATGAAAAAATATAATCTTTTGCTTTCATTTTTGATACTATGAAAAGTCGTTTTAGATAAAAGTTTAATGGTTTTATATGTACCGTAATGTAATGTATTCAGTTTTCTTATAGGGAAGACTATAGAGGACATTCGAAGGCCATTGTTCTTTTTTTTAGATATAATCACATTTATAATGTATTATTTGATTCGGTTTACACATAACCTACAATCTACCATTTATAAGTTGGAGAACAAATGTGCATGCAAAGATACAACGAAATGAGACAAAGAGAATAATTCAAGAAAAATTTAACAGAAAAATGAGACTGAAAGTAGATTGCAATACGTCAAGAAGATTTTTTAGAAATCCGAAATTAACAGCACAAATAATCGGAGTAAACGAGGATCTAATGCATTGTTTTCCATAATACTCGAAATCATTAATTGCGGTTATACCGTTTATCTGGAGAAATTTCACGAATATTGCAAATAACTGCCGACCTATACAGTGGCCCACAAAAGTGTTCGTACACCCTTTAAATCAGAATAACTTTCTTAAAATTTGACCAAACCACTTGACTTTTTTTGAGCAATTTGAAGCATTGATTTATTTTTAAAATGTGAGAAAAGACTTTGAAAAAATTGCAATTAGTAAGAATTACATGAAAAAATAAAAATGGCACTTTTCAAAACTTTATTATTTCAGCCCGTAATGAAAATTCAAAATATGCAGTTTGTAGATTTATGTTATTTACACGTATGCAGAAAATTTTATCGAAATCAGTTAACAAACACATGAGCTACAAGCGGTTGAAAGTGGTGATAATCGCAGTTTTTCTCGACTTTTGGTCAGTTTCTGTTAAAATCTATAGTTCCTTACAACTTTCGATGCGTGTCGTTTTTTCCGCGTCAACCGATTTCGATGAAATTTTCAGCATATGTATAACTAACATAGATCTACAAAATGCATATTTTGAATTTTCATTATGGACTAAAATAAAGAAGTTTTAAATAGTGCCATTTTTATTTCTTCATGTAATTCCTACTAATTGCAATTTTTTCAAAATCTTTTTTGCACATAATTTACTAATTCAATGCTTCAAATTGCTCAAAACAAGTCAAGTGGTTTGGTCAAATTTTAAGAAAGTTATTCTGATTTAAAGGACGTACGAACACTTTTGTGGGCCACTATATGTGCAACTGTATAGCTGGTACTACATGCCGAATAAAGTTCACAAAATACTCTTGTATGGCAGTAAAGTAATGAAAGCAGCTATGTAGGAATGCTAACGGAAGAAGCACAGATAGCACGAATCAAGGATTACCAGTTCTACCGATTGAAAAATTCGAGAAATTGTTCTCGCATTGCGACTAATGAAGACGTCATGCATATGCTTCTGGTTTCTTCGCATCCATACATAAATACAATAAGGAAAGAGGCAAAGAAAAAGAATTTTAAATTAGACGAAAATGTGAAAACTCTACTCACAGAAAATAATGAATAATTAGGGTATACCTGATATTCTATTAAATTTGCTTTCAAGTAATATTTATTATTAACAAATCACAAAACTGTATGGTTTAATTTCTATTATTACTCATTTGGATCATCCTCAACTAATTTTTCTTAATTCTCTTTTTTTAACTAAACCATTGCTTTATTTTGGATCAGCCATTTTGTTTTTAGTCATTTTCACTTGAAATCTGCAATCAGCGACCTTAAAAACCCCGGGATATGTGACGCAGTCACGAACGCGTAGGGATACGCAGAATTCATGTAATAGTAGCAGTAGTTTTTCGCTTGGAAACTATTTATACCCGGTAAAAATGAGAATTAGATTTCGTATTCGGCATATCAAAACCAGTAGAATGTCATTCTACTCATAGGTTATGTGCCAGAACCTTGGGGAGGTGAGGTTATTGTAAAATTCAGCTAAAACATCAATAATACATACACAAAATGATACAAATTCAATAAAACTAAATTTTCACTTGAAAACTTAATATATGCAAGCGGTTCTAAAATATTTTGATCATCCGTATTATTAAAAAAATTTGATATTTTGATTCTATATCGTCTAGATTCACTGAAGTCATTAGTTTATTTGGAACTTAATAGTGTCTATCTACGGTGAACCGCAATGAAATGAAATTTCTGGTTACCTGTAGATTTTGACTTGTTTGAAGAAAATCTGGAAAAGTAGTAAATCCAAGTATCACAAGATTTTCATTACTAGATGTAGGAAAAGAACTTCCTAGAGCGAGCGGCATGCGATAGACCAGGATTCCCGGAAAACCACAAATTTAATAAAAAATCATATTAAATTCAACCGAAACCACGAACAAATTAACGTGTAATGCGATGCGTTGCCTGGCATCTCTACCGTCTTTTATTTTCTTTCGATTCAAAGGATAAAATTTCTAACTTCGTTACGTTTCGATTTACAGTTTCTGCCATAATTTCGACTTTCTCAGAATAAACTGTACCTTCCTCAACGCACAACATTCGTCTCACCTAGATCATCTTTTCTCGAATTTCTTATGCGTACGTAGTTTTCTAATTCTTTTCTTTTCGATTAACAACGATGTGCTGTTACGAAACACGTACAGCGAACTTTCCAAAAACTGTTAATCACGTTTGTCACGCTTATTACGGTATCGATAAGCGAGTCGCGGAAGCGGAAATTGATCCGAACGCAACAGAAACATGGTACTGAACAAAATATGAAAAATATAGATCATACTCTGATCTCTTTTAGAAATCAAACGTTAAATTGTCGTTAGACCGATGCTTCGGACCGAACTTCGTCCTACGATTTTCAGATTTTTTAACGAAACACAATGATACGCTTTTAGAGGGTGTGCCTTGAGTTTTCGGGAGTGTCTTTCTGTACTTCACGGGGAAATTTATCTCATTAGATGTAACAAGATGTTCATCTTGAGCAATTACGATTTATAAAACGTTTTGCTCCAGGTACGACTTGCGTGCCACAAAACTGAGAAAGTATATCTAAATTGCATGCTTTGTACACTTTTAATTATACGAAAATCATAAGAACTTTAACACAGATATTTATAGAGTCGCACAACTTCAGAAGAAATAGATGGAAACAAACAAATTTTTAGCGACATTAAATTTGCGAAGGCGCGTCGCTGCGATACTTTCTTTTGGTTTAAATTATATGAATAATTTCTCAGAAATATGTTTTGTCTATCGAAGTGTAACGTTAAATAATACTTGTTACAGGTTTAAATGAAAATAAGCGACAAAATACAGGACATGTAGATATTATGTTCACATTTAAATGGAAGAAAACAATTATACGACACTGAGCTTATTACTCATTTTATCAACCCCGCAGGGACATCTGTGCACTGAACAGATTCAAAATAATATTTCAAAAATGAGGTGCGAGAGCTGACCAAGGGCGATATACTTTCATGCATGATTGTGTACCTTCTAAAATGTGAAGAAACCTATGAAAACCATCAGACGATCCGAGTCATCATCAGATTATGGTAAAATCCGTAACATGATAAAACGACGATCGAACAGAGAGAAACTTAAGGATCGTGTGTCGTCTTCAAAGAGTAAAATAAAACGTTTCGACGTTACCACAATATTACCACCCCTGTGTACCAGCCTAAGGAATTGCGAATCAGCCACGAGCTGGAAGTTAGCAATAAAAAACATTCGCGACCCACCACTTAGTTTCCAAGACACAGAATCCGCCTGATCCTCTTACCGGGTTGTTCGCGAGTCTGCGAAGTTAAAAAGAAGATCGGGTGTATCAGGTTAGCGAAGTTCTTCTCGTGAGATAATCCGGCTGGCGGATGCTTTGCCAGAACTTGGAGCGGTTCGGCAGCCCAGGGTCAGCTGTACCTTTCCTTTTCGAAAACGCTTTACCGCAATTTCGCGCACACGGTCGTCTTCGAAACAACTTACCAGGACCGAGAGAGAGGGAGAGAGAAGGAGAGAGAGAGAGAGAAAGAGCGGGAGAGAGTGAGAGAAGGTATTTCTGTGAAGGCTGATTGCCTGACGAATCGCATGACAGGGAATGGTTTAACGCGGTAGAGAATTTTGCGAAGGGCTGTCACCGCTGCCGCTGCGTTTAATGAAGATCGCCGAGCGGCGGCGCGGCGTTCAGATGAAAGCGACCTGATTATCGCCGTGAACCGCGGCAAATTAAATTGCAAGTCAAACGCATCCTCGGAAGTACGTTTCTCATGGGGAGGTTTTGCGTGAGCCCCGGTCCGCGAGCAGGGGAGGGGGGAGCAGGTGTTTGCGAGCCCTAGTTGTTTGCCGGAATTGCGGCCTGCTCGTTCGCGGCATCCAACCACACGGCTGCTCCGAACCGAGCGGAGCGAGGATGAGCAGAACATAGAGGAGCGGAGCAGAGCGAAGAGGAAAAATCTAGAATGAAACGAAGAGGAGCAGAGTAGAGGGGAGCGAAGAGGAACAGAGCAGATCGAATCAGAGAACAGCAGAACTCAGTGAAGAGGAGCAGAGTAGAGAGAAGCAAAGCGAAGAGAAACATAGCAGATCGAAGCGAAGAAGAGCAGAGTACAGTGAAAAGGAGCAGGATAGAGCAGAGCAGAGCGTAGAGTAGCGTAACCAAGTGAAGATAAGTAGAATAGAGCGAAGAAGAGCAGAGCAGAGTGAAGAGGAACATAGCAGATCGAAGCGAAGAAGATCAGAGTACAGTGAAAAGGAGCAGGATAGAGCAGAGCAGAGCGTAGAGTAGCATAACCAAGCGAAGATAAGCAGAATAGAGCGAAGAAGAGCAGAGCAGAGCAGAGTGAAGAAGAATAAAGCAGATTAGAGTGAAGAAGAATAATGCAGAGCAGAGTAGAGCGAAGAGGAGCGAAGCAGAGTCAAGAGTACACGGTGTTTTGTGTCCCGTTGAACGACATCGGCCGAGTTTGTCGGGAACACTGGTTTTCCGCACAAAGGAACACCCGTTACGAATGAATTGGTCCGCTAATTCGATTCCTTTCTGCGGCGGTCGATTGGCTGTACCCGCACGTCCGTCAAACCGCACACATAAAATAGTATTAATTATCGTCGATCCACCACATTAATTGAAGCGCCCGTCAACGCGCTACCGGGACTCTTTGCCAGTACAGAGTAGCGTTTCTCTTCCATGAATTAACTCGAGTACAGCCCGACCAAGTTAAAGAATGGATATAGTGAATGAAAATGAGATAGACGCAATTCGTTTAGGCTCACTTACAGATTTCCAATAATTAGACTGTGGATTTTATACATTTATGACAAAAATTTTGTGGCAGCAGTTTGTAACAGTATAACGATTCAAAGAATTGAAAAATACCGATACACATATTACTTTTGACCTACTCATGTTGATCAAGAAAAATAGAAATTCGTAAGTGGCCACTATTTCTAGCAATTGGTGTAAATCATTCTTAATTGGCACAAAATTCTGCAGTCTACTGATAACATTAGAATCTTATATTGTTCTAATGCTGAGTCGTAACGTAAAGACAGTGGGTGCTCAAATTGACACTTGAAATAAATGTACGATTTTACACAAATTCATTGAATTCCTAAATGGAAACATACGTATGTAGTTACACTATTTTCTTCTGATTATTTTCGCGCATGATTTTGCACCTTCCCATAAAGCCAAAAGGTTTCTATATTCGTTACAGAAAAACAAGTCGAGGTTCTCGATTGTCATGATAATTTTCCAGACCTCAACACAGTCAAGAATCCATGGAAATTGTTGAAGAAGGAAGTTTCAAAGGAACTTGTTAGCTACAAGAAATAATTAATTGACCAGTTAATTGGAATATGGCACGAGAATGATATGCTAAAAATAAACGGCATTAAATGTATTGTATGTATGCCGACACTAATGAAAGCAGTTATTGCAGCTAAAGGTGGTATTAACAAATACTGACCGTGCTATCATTTTTTACATTTACATGAAAAAAATCAAATTTTCCAATGATTTCTTAGTTCTATGATTCATGCAAGATTAATCATTTCAGCACTTCTGTACATGCGGTTATGTTCGCTATATCTTTTTATCTATTAATAAAGTACAAAATTATATTCTATTAATTGTACAATTTTTTAATGCAAGTGGCTTTTTTCAATCACAATTATTATCTTCACAATTGAGTCATAACTAAATCATTAAAATTAGAAGATTGTAGGTCAAACGATAATTATAGGTACACAAAATAAAATCTCATTCAAATTTTTAGCTTTAGATAAACTACAGGTTAAATGTCATGTCAAAAATGAAAACAATTGAAAAAATTCATATAACTTAATAGAAATATAATGGAAACACACAAAGTTTCAGATTTGTTAGTTACAGCTCTCCCTTTTTTCCACAAATGAGACATAGTTATACTTCGTTACCACGTTAACGATTTAGAATGTTAATTACTAGACTACGGACTTTATGCATTTAAAACAAGAATGTGTAGGTACCCTTTAAAAGAGAAGAAAAATAAGAACAATTAAAGAATATCGATGCACTGTTTTCAACTTTTTAAAATTATTAATGGAACGACGAAACGTGTCTTGCAATTGATGAAGAGAATTTTTATTTGGTATAAAGATCCGCAGTCTACTAATTATACCTTTCATCCTCTTACATTTCGTGAACTATAAGCTAACACATTTAATCTATCGCCGCAGAAATTAATTTTTAAGTCTGAGGAAATACTTTGAAATGTGCGTGACATATTTTTAATGTTAACATAATGTGCAAGTTAACTGAATTTAGCTGCAGACCATTGCTGATAGGTTAGTTTATTAACAAAAATTGTTGATATAAAAATTGATATTAACAATACGTGTGGCCATTTCTTTAATATTTATGCAAATATAAATATAAAAAATCTGTAAAATGTATCAGAATGTTCAATTACGCATGTAATATAACGCAAAGAAGCAAAATTTTTAAGTAAAAATCATGAAATTGCATATATTTTTCAGATACAGTTGGTTTATTTAATATAGTGTGGGAAGAGCTAAGAAACCCTTTGTTTATAAGAAAAATGTATCGCATGGAGATCCGTAAGAGATACGGATCCCGGCAACGTGTGAAGAAAGTGGAGTCCGTATTTCATATGTGTCCTGGGCTCGAGAGGTTAAACGAATGCAGAAACGCTGCGAATTTTTCAACGAATCATGAAATAATTTTTTCTTCGAGCACGTAACACGTAACTCGATTTTGACGGTCGCACAACGCGTTGTTTTATCCATTCCCTTCGCATCCACGCATTTACTTTACTGGTTGTCGCTTGAGAGCTCGTCGGACCATCAGCATATCATTCATCGAGCCGCTAACGAACTTTCGATCTGTATTTCTACTCGCTTTTTTCCTCGGTTCTTGCACATCGTTCACCACGAAATTTCGAGTGGAATTTCGACCTACATTTTTGCTCGTCGATATAAATCATCATTGATGACCAGCAGAACGAAGTTTTATCGCTCGCATTGTACCCCAAATAACAGAAAGGACGGTCGGAACGTATATCACAGTGCTGTTACGTGCTAAGTCACCGTGCAGTTAAAATTAATTAGAAATATTAAACATCGATCAACTCGTTCAGTTCGCTAAAAATATTATTTATTGGTAACTCGTTTGTTCTTTCGCTCCTTGAGGGTCTCTTGCTTCTAATTTTCAGCAACAAAATGTTATTTCTATATCTATACCATTTTAATCAATATATTGTAATATTCTACAACCTACTACCAATATAAACTCTAATATTTATAATAATGAACAACGTGCTTATCTAACCGCTTTAGCACTTAATTAACTAATTCGACTATTACTTTTCTATTTGCAGTAACCTTTGTACTCTCTTTAGTGGTACTGTTAATGTACTGTTAGTACTATTAGTGTAATGTACTGGTTGGTGGTACTGTTAATAATGAGCGATATACTTTCTCTAAATATTTGCCTCGATGTCCATCTTCTAACAACTCCGTCTCTCGTCTGACGGTTTTGGATAAACTTATTTTTTTTGTATTATTGTTCGTGGAAATCTTTTAATTTATAGCTAATTGTAATTTCTTTTCGAGAGACAATTCTTTTTCCATATTAACATCAACATCATCTGCAACGAATTATTCTGGATAGGTTTGTGTTTGCTTTTCATAAATGTTTTTGTGGAAATTGACGACGAACTTAATTAAATTTGACCTTGTTAGCTTCTTTTCTTCCTTTTCGTTTTCTTTTTTAAAGTCGTTATAATTATGTAAATATCTTAAAATATTTTCTTACTGAATCCTCCCGACATAATGCTTCCACAGCCAGCTTTATCGAAAGCAGAGGTGGTGCAGTTTTTGATATTAAATCGAATTCACTATCGGAAAAATTAATTTGTAAATTTCAAAAAAATATTTGTAGGATCAAAGACGATAAATATAAAAACGTACATAATTTAACACAAAAAATCACAATTAGAACAATTAAACTTTTTCACGTCTCAATCTCCGTCTGAGATTTACAATTTTCGTCTCGAATCATTCACGTCGTACTTTTTATCTGTTCTGAAAACCGCAATCAATAATATTGTTTAACAGATCGTCGCGTCGTTACCGTTACTATCATCGTAGTAACGGCGGAATTCGGTACGGTAATTTAGTACAGTATCACCCCTACACTCGGAACCCTCCCACTTTTCCTAATCTCCATACAGTATTTGGTCTGGGGGGTCCCGATCCCACACTCGCCCATCCTGCTCCGGCATTCGCCCTCGAATGTCCGTCGCAGCGCCAACGTCTTTTTGGCCTCAGCGCCATCAACACAGCTCGTCATCAACTTCGTCACTTACCGGGAACATCATCCTACTGCCCTCTCTAGCAGTTTTCCCTGGATGTGGCCCTTACTTCACTTCGTCGTCCTTTCGCTCGCGTGCGACCGTCTTCGCAACGCTTGCCTCACTGCGTTCGTCGTCTGTCACCATCGGGCATCGGTGTTACCCCCATCCCGGACGAGCCCCCAAAAATGTAGGATCAAAGACGATAAATATAAAAATGTATATAATTTAACACAAAAAATCACAACTAGTACAATTAATTAAACTTTTTCACGTCTGTGGAATCGGGACCCCCCAGGCCAAATACTGTATGGAAATTAGGAAAAGTGGGAGGGTTCCGTGGGTATGTGTAAGAGTTGATCAGCTACAACCGCGCGAGAGTCCGGGGTTCGATTCCCGGCGCGGAATTCCTTATTTTTCCTAAGATCCTACATATTTATTGTTTATATCTAATGCCGAAAATACCGGTATTTTAACTTAGCAAATACCGGTTTCACGAAATTGCAAAATAACAGGAAATACCGGTATTCGGTAGACCGGTGTACGGTATTGCAATTCCTAAGACGAGCTTTATCTTATTTTTTATTCAAGTGTTCATTAAAAAAATTTAACAATTAAAAGTATGTTTTTATCATTTAATGCAATTACGTGAAAGTTGGAAAACCACCACTGACGTTGTTTTCAAGAATTACTTTAACATGGACACGTGGTATAAACCTCTGGTATTACTGTGCAAACGAGGCCTTTGATAATACGAGAGTACGTCCTTGCGACCGAATATTTATTAAATTTGTCGTTTCCGATGAATATTACATGGCATTTACGTTAATATCCAGCTTTTCGGACATTCGCACATCAAGAGATACATAATTGAACTGAGATACATAACTGAAGCAACAAAGAAATTTTATTCGACCACAAAACTTCAGATTTACATGTCTGTAATATGATAAATGTTGAAACGGTGGCTTCACCTGTTTCAGAAGCAGAAATTGTGGCAACGTTGGGCGTTCGAAGCGAATTGATGAACGAGCCAGGACACGTTTCAGGCGAGGATCAATTCCAGGACATCATGAAGCAACGAGTCCTACTGGCCCTCGCCAATTTAATAACTTCTTATGCATCTCTCTTGTAAGTAAACAGCAAATCTAATTTTATATTACTGCAAGGTGGCCTAAGAATCAGTAGACCATTTTAAAATAGAATAACCCTTCTATTTTTTAATAATTCAGATTTATTCTTTTAGAAATAAATTGGAATTTCAAATAGTATAGTGATTTTTGAGCGACCCTGTACATTAAGCGAAAACAAATCGAAAATATATTAGCCGACACAACTTGTTGATTTACAAATGAAATTGCTCTCAATCTTTAGCCTCCAATTTTTAAAAGACTGCTTTAGTCATTAGCGTTAAAATATACAAGCTCGAGTAACAATAAATATGGATAACTGAAAAACCGATTAAAGATATTGCGAGGTCCATCCCGGAAAAGTTGATATAGGATTATTTTCCGAAAACAGGCAACAGTGAAAATATTCCTCTCTAATCGTATCAACTTAAAATTTAGTGAATAATATATAAACTAATTAGTTTTTTCAGCGGGAGCAGTTAATTAATCTTCCACGAGATTACTTTTCATGCCTTTAATTGGATCTTCATTCACAGCGCACTGTCACGGTTTTCAGAGTATCAAATGAATTTTTAATAAATTGCGTCATTTTAGGTACCTAGTTGCGTTTATCGAAACCGCATTTATTAAAACTGAAATTAAATGTGCGCGGTGTGTTTTCATTTTTGATCCTCGTAAAAGAACTTCGTAAAATTTGATATGTGCCGAAAGCCATGAAGAAGTCGTTGATTTACCATCGTTACCTAACAATCTGAACCAAAAAATAAAATATTTCTTCTTTTACAATCTGAAACACAGAATGTTATCTTTTACGCTACTATAATATTTCTGAGGATCGTACAGGGGTAAATATTTATACTAAAGAGAAAAGTTAAGGAATTGTTACATGCCGCTGAGACGAATCCACTCGTGAAGTTTTTTCTTGAAATTATTAAGTAATAAAAAAAGAAGAGCGGATAGAGTATTATCACGGAATGTGAGAATCAAGTTCGGAAGGCTGTCAGTCAACGCTGCGGAATGAAACGTGCCCGGCGCGGTTTCCATTTTCATGTAAATGCTGAAGGCAAGTTATTGGTGCGATTGTTTTTGTCGTTTTAAAGCTCTCAATTAAGTCCGCCGAAGCCGAGCAGCAGTGGTCGAATCAACAATTATGACAAGAACAGCAAAGAAGGCAGGGTTATTCAGCAACCAAGTTGAATTGGGTTAATTGTCTGACAAGAGGTTCCAAATCAAACAAAAGGGGGGGGGGGGCACGCTCTGTATTCGGACGCCTGTTCTTCGTCGAATATTCTATGGGTGCACTTATGATTCCCCCGTTAAACGGATGCCAGAGAATTCGCTTTAGCTCGCACTTCAGCATTGGAAAGTTGCACCTACAACTTAATCAGTACGAGGAGAACTCCTCAAGAGTTACGTTGACTTTTTAATGAGGCTTCGGCAGATTGGACCACCCGTGATAATAATATTTCGCCGCTTTTCTCTTCTTGATTTACGATTTTCTTAGACCAATCTAACGCAATCGCTATACTGCAACGCATTTGTTAGACGCACACGAAACCTGCTTTTCTACATGCAGCATCCACCCTAATTTCGTACAGTTTTCTCTCAGCCTGTGCTTTATTTTCAACGTTCACCCACGCCTTTCTTTTTTCCTTTAGTGTTGATCTTCGCTTGTTTGTCTTGCATATTTCTTTGTATCAGCAGCTTGTTCTTTATCAGTAATCTGTGGATTTTATGCATTTATGACAAAAATGAGTGGGCAAAATTTAAAACAGTAAACAGGCATTAGAAGAATTTTACAATGCTACTAAATTATTCTCGGTGGATTAAACATATTAAAAAAAAGGAACTTTCTATTTTCCTTCAGTTTGTCGCAATTGAGGTAGAAAGTTTTGATTTTGTATAAAGACCTGCAGTCTAGTTATCATTAGCACTACGTCAGTTTTGAGGAGCTCCAAATTTTCTAATTTACGCTTATTGAAATTGTAAAGGTGCGTTTATGGGGAATATATTCAATATTGTTTCTTTCGATATACAGTGGCTACACAAAATATTGGCACACTGAATTACTTGTACGCTGTTGTAATTTTGTAAAATATAAGTTTACAGCGATAAACCTGGATTCATTTTAAAGCTTAATGCCTCTACTTTCACAATCTATGATTCATGTTTTTTCTAAGACGTTTTCCAGCATTTTTAGAGACGTTCCAATATGTAGCATTTTCGAGGAAAAACATGTCTTCATGTTCTCACCCGTTATATCATGCAAAAGCATCATAAAGGAAGATGAATGATAGTTTGTAGAAGTAGAGACTTTAAGCTTGCCACCGTGTCCAAATTTATTGTTATGCCACTTTTCGATCCGAAATTATAACAGTTTAAACACCGACAATTTTACGAAAATCGGAAATGTGTGATAAAAGATATTGTGATGAAAATCATTAAAAATCTGAATAGGTATATTCTTGTCGTTCATATAAAGTAACATAGAATAGTCATTTTACTCCATAGATCTAGTGTTGATCAAATATTTTTTATTATCATAATTTTTAAATCAAAATTATTCAAAAATATTCAGTTTTTATTAAAGTCTCAGCGGAGGCCCGTATTTATTTTTCACTGAGAATTGCTGCATTACGTAAAAAAAATTATCTACATAATATGTATAACTTTGTACACGATAATTTATGCAGAACTAGCGTACGGCTCCATACAGTTTTGTTACAGTGGTCGATGAATGTAAATAGGCATTTATAAACTTGCATATTTGGGTTACTAATTGAGATATCTGTATGAAAGGGTGGTTGGAATTTAAGTACCTCAGGTTGTTCATTAAATCTTAAGGGATTACATTTATACCAAATATTGACCGAGTCTTTATCAATACACGTCCGATATTAGCGTTCTGTTGAATTTACTGTAGACCAAATGTGTAATTCTCTCATATGCAGTGTTGACTTTCGTAATTAATTCCTTTCGAGCATGCTTGCACTTCTGTGATTTAAAACGGCGAGCACATGAAATGTAACAATTATCAGATTTTTAACTCGTCCAGACCTCAACGGTGAGCCTCTATTTAAGAGGGACTTCTCGTGTAACAGCAGCAAAATCAAGTAATTGTTAAGAATTTTTTTCAGAATAGTTATTGGACATATGGAACTAGACTTTTTGGGATGTTAACAGATAATCTTGAAGTACAAGTGCTTTTCCTTAGTTTATTTCTTCTTATTATACAAGGTGAGGATCATAAAGCGTTACAAACGAATATTTCCAAATATATTGATTATACGCACAAATGTTTCAGATGAAAGTTGTTCAGTACCGAGGGAGTCATTATGTGGTGAGACTTTTATTTTTTCCGGTCGACACTCCAAGGTGAGGTGAAGCTTAACTTTCTTTTTTTAAATGGAATAATATGTTTTTTATCCACCATCAAATAGTGAGTTTTAAGATGAGTTCAATTACCTATGATTTAAGGTCATTCAAGGTAAAACTTGCAGGGAAATGCAGGAAAGATGTGATCGTTTTATTCGTACTCTACTTCGTGCCTTCGAACTATCACACCAAAACAATAACATGTGTTCAATATCAGCATTATTCGTCAGTAAAACACACAGATTTATGCATTACTGTGCTCTTCTGCAAGATAGTCAGTTCACTTTCATTACTATTCGTGCTAAGGTATCCTTCACTGAACGATAGTACTTAAATAAGTGGTGAAAATGGAAATGTATCCAAATTGGTTTGATATGTTTATGGTACTAGGAGAATGCAGAAAAAATTACAGAATTGCTGCTAATTTGTATGCACAACGCTATGCAGATCGACCATCAAAATCGCATATGCCATTTAAAAGACTAGAACAGCGTTTTCTCCGTTCAGGTTCTGTGCTTAAAACCTGCCTCATGTCTATTAATCATACGACGCGTGAAAACAAGAAAGTCAGAATATGCAAGGCTTGTGCTAAGAAAAATGTTGAAATGTTGAGCAAAGATAGAGAATCATTTAAATAAAACATTGTTAAGTGCATTGAAGTAAGTGGTAATCATTTTGAACACGTACTAAACTGAATTACAAATGGAACGATCACACTGTTTCTGTATTTCCCTTCAAGTTTGACGTTGAATGACCTTGAGTCATAGGTAATTGAACTCATCTTAAAACGGACTATTTGATGGTGGATAGAAAAACATATGATTCCATTTAAAAAAAGGAAGTTGGCCTTCACCTCACCTTGGAGTGTCCACCGGGAAAAATAAAAGTATAATCAATATTTTTGGAGATATTCTTCTGTAACGCTTTATAATTTCCACCCTGTACATCATATAATACGCATGTTTCCGGAAATTATGTTCTTTAAACTGGCGTAGATAATAACTTAAAAACTAATCAACTGATCAATTTCGGACAAGGTTTATTCAATTTGTTACAAATTTCTGGAGAAACTTAACTACAATTTCAACTTAATTTCTTATTTATATTATCTTTTTCTTATGATATAAGTTCAATTTTCTTATTGGATAAAAGTGTATTTCCTTAAAAAATCCATAACATTTGGAGTCCTCTATATATTTTCTTAAATGTTGGTTCAGTACTAACGTAAATAATCAAACTTTAAGATAATTCTTCACTTTTGTTTTCAGATAACTGTGACATTAGGTACACTGTACGTCAGTATTTGCTACTTTGTTAACAAGGTTGAGAAATTGTAATAATTGTTACAAAATTAATAAATAATCTAAACGAAAAAAATTACTTCTTTCTGCTTGAAGTTGTCTGCTTGTATGCCTAAAAGTTCATCATTTCTAGCTAATTTCAGAATCAGCCAATTGGAAACATCAGGGACACCAAAGATAATTTACTGTTTTTTTCATTACCCCTTCGGTGCACAGGTTGGGTCTGGGAACCATGACTCAAAATTGTTGTTTATCTAACATCTTGAAATTACCTAATGGCTTAAATATGTTCGGTTCCATTGTTTGTAAAAGTGTTCTGCGATGAAACGACGACCTCATTACAACCAGAAAGAACAATATTTATTAATGAAAATGCAGGTGAAAAACTTTCAATCTGGGCATTGTGAGTAGTTCTATTCACCAGCGCAGTGGAGGATTTAATACTAATACATTTGAAATAACGTAGATAGTGACAAAACAAAACGAAAGAAACGGCATGTGAGAAAGAAACCAATGGACCATTTGAAAAGATTCCAAGGTAAATACTACCTTTAGGGGAGACAGCTCCGATGACCTTAACATATGTTGTCAAGGTCACCCTGCTGAGTGACCTTCAGAAGGTTTTAACCGCGGCTCGTTTTTTGTTAAGAAGTTATTAACAAAATAATTTTCATAAATGTGCTACTTATGATAGAAATTTCTATAGATTTCCAACACTCGTTAGGTCCAACCAAACCTAACCTAACCTTTCGTAACACTTTTT
This sequence comes from Sphecodes monilicornis, assembly GCA_913789915.3. Taxonomy (NCBI): domain Eukaryota; kingdom Metazoa; phylum Arthropoda; class Insecta; order Hymenoptera; family Halictidae; genus Sphecodes; species Sphecodes monilicornis. The sequence goes on from OU565284.1 coordinate 28,252,662, forward strand.
GAACCTAAGATTCGCAGTTCCGAAAAGACTCGCTATCCATATTTTTCCCAAAACTTAATCCAGATCTAAACCTAAACCTAAATTCTGATAGTCATCTACAATGGAAAGATTATGCGAATAGCGTGAGTTGTGGTTCGGTCGCGGGAGGGGGCGGAGAGGAACCACGTATGCGAAAATCGAGGAGTAACCTCTCAAAATTGAAAGCTCATCTTATATATGTATGATCAGAGTGAGACCCTGTTTTCTTTCTGATCTCCACAACGTGTTTACAAAAACAGTAAACAGACGCCGCCGTCAAGCGCCGAAGCAGACATACATCCGTTGCCACGAAGCGTGCACGAAAACGGAAAATTCAATTTAGTACTAGCAATAGTTTTTTGCAATTATCTCGGAAACTAAGTCCGAGCGACGGGTAGATGTATAGAAAAAGTTGTTCAGAATGTTGTCCTTGACAACATATGTCAAGGTCAAGGTCATGCGAGATGCCTCCCCTAAACGTAATATTTACCGATTCCAATTGTTTACGGAACAAATATTGTCAAGGTATAGTGGATGATTCGTTGATGAAACTAATAAAAAAGTTGTCCGATTTTTCAGAAGAAAAGTAACCAAAAGATATACAGGGTGTCCCACATAAATGGGAACAACTAAATATCTGTCGTATTTACAGTCCTATCAGAAAACTTCAGAGGACAAAGTGACACTATTGCAGGGGGCAAATATAATGGTAAAGAAAGAAATTTTTTATGTCGTGTTTTTTAATGAAATTTCAAGGTCACCGATGGAATAGTATATTTTTTTTAGTGGATACCACCTTTTGGCCTTGAGCAAGAATAATCATGTTGGAGCGGATAAAATGTGGTAGTTTAAAATTTACGTGTTTCAGCAAAGATTACGCGTTGTTTACGGCGGGTTGACCTTTACATATCATAATAAATGTTCGAAATGTAGACCATCCTCATTTATGCAATATTGCAATCTTGCATTAAATGATCTGTAATCCTTGTTGATTTCCTGAGACGTAATTGAACGTCGAACGAATTTATACAAGGAACTCTTACTGGTATAAAGTATGCTGCATTTTTACGCCAGGATTTGTCGGGCCTTTTAGAAGAAATTACGTTATTCGATCGGAAGCGCATGTGGTTTCAACATGATGATTGTCCAGCGCATTATTCTAAAGTTGCTAGAACGGTGCTAAATACGAAACATCCTGGACGTTAGATTGGGCGACGAGGAACAATTCCATGGCCAGCCCGTTTGTCCGCATCTGACACCATTGGGCTTTTATCTATGGGGCAAGATAAAATGTATTGTGTAAAAAGATAAGCCCACAACCCCAGAGGATATGCGGCAAAGGATTAGTGCAGCATCTGCTTCAATTACGTCTCAGGAAATCGACAATGTCTACAGATCATTTAATGCAAGATTGCAATATTGCATAAATGAGGATGGTCAACATTTGGAACATTTATTATGAAATGTAAAGGTCAACCTGCCGTAAACAATCTTTGCTGAAACACGAAAGTTTTAAACTTCCACATTTTATCCGCTCCAGCATGATTATTCTTGCTCAAGGTCATTTCAAGGTCAAAAAGGTGGTATCCACTAAATTCAGTTTTTTATTGTCTATCATGCTATCGTAAAAAAATATACTATTCCATTTAAAAAAACATCGGTAACCTTTCATTAAAAAACACGACATAAAAAATTTTTTTCTTTACCATTATATTTGCCCCTTGCAATAATGTCAGTTTGTCCTCTTAAGTTTTCTTATAGGACTGTAAATACGACAGATATTCAAGTGTTCCCATTTATGTGGGACACCCTGTGTATGAAGGGGAATCAACGAGCCGTTTGAAGTGATTCGAATGACCTTGAATCTTAGGTCACTGTACGTGTTGTAACGTATACTCTAATAAACGCCCTATTAGATAGTACATAGAAAAGTATATGGTTATAATTGAAGAAACGGAGTTGGCCTTCCTATATCCTTTACGCGTCCACCTACAAAAAACTGTTAACATGGAATTGTGCCACCCGCGAAACCCAGAAAGTTTCGTCTGACTCTTTTCTTCTATGACTAACAGCAACCGAGTCATTCAGGTGACCTGTTTTAGATGCCTCATCCTGTGCACTATTTTGGTGGACCATTGGTCCACCAATCAGCGTGTCAAAATTTATGGCGCTCGATACGGTGCGAAATAAGATATAGGCGATGAAGGACCTAAGCATGAACGGCACTGACAATGAGTCACACTACTTGGAGGTCAGAGTGCGACCAGGGGTTCAAGGTAATAAAACAATTTAGACTATGGTTTTATTGACGTGACAATTAAAATGAGATCAGAAATTTCTTCTGAGTGCTCGCGGGCGCGTGTGAGTGTGTATTCGTCCGAAGAAACTATTGGACTATCCACTCGGTGAAAGGGACACAGGAAAGAATTGAGAAGATCGAAAGCCACCGCTGTTAGCAAACAAAAGCCGTGACGGTATAGGCGCGCCTGGAAAATAGACTAGGCAGCGGCATCGGGCAGACAACGTGTCCGATCAAGCAGCTGTTTTCATCGAGACCTAAAACAACGGAGAGCGGTCATTAAAATACCGCTTTATTTCCATTTACAAAAAGAAGGAGAAAAAGAAAAAAAATACAGTATTTGGCGCCACAATTTTCGCTCCCCTATCGAAATTCTCTACCGTTCCAATTTCCAGGCCGGCCCCGAGTGTACACTCCAGCATGTGTACACATCATACTTGTACTGTGAAACATGAATAAAACACCGTCGAATGCGTTGGTGATAAACAATGAGAGAGAGAGAGAGAGAAAGAGAGAGAAAGAGAGAGAGAGAGAGAGAGAGAGAGAGAGAGAGAGAGAGAGAGAAAGGAAGGTATGAGCTGTTTTAACATTTGAACGAAAGTGCTCGTCATGCTTCGATTTGCAAAAGTACCAATCTTTCGGAGCTGTCCTGTTCACGGGCGCGTTCAGTCGAACGAAGTAGAACATGCTTGATATCAAGACGGACACAACACGCACGTGTTTCTTCTTTTGGAAGGGAAGCGAGCCTGAGAAATAGTAGAATTTCCAGCGCACTTGGTTGGATGCTTCTGCCTTTTATTTGGATTTATTGTGTTTCACAATGAACGAATTTATTCTTGGAAGAAGAAAGCATTTTACCCTTTCTGGGCTACGATGGATTGTCAATTTGCTTCTATAAGTCATTACGAATGTCACAACAATTTCTGAATGATTGACACTTTTTGATATTTTCCTAGCTATTTTGGAATTCTACAAAGCGAACAATAATGCATAAAAATATACTGCATCTAATAATTTGACCTTCTGTAATCAATTTTGATATATTTCCCAGAATTAGTACGGCGCGGGCTGAAGTCGAAAAAATCCCAAAATTAAAAATTTTTTTTTGTAAAATGTTTATATTTGTTTCTTTATGTAGAATCAAGAAGTTGTGTTGAAGGTCATTTTGCTGAATTGTTGCGCTTTGGACGATGGGACCCCACTAAAATCAATATATATCAGGATTAGAGAAATAATGCATTTTCCAAGCAAAAATTTTCTTGTATTCCTGTATCTTTATTTTTAGGATAAACACTACAAACTCGTGCGAGTTGTTGTTGATACATTTAAAAAATAAAATGCATTATCAGCAGTCGCAAAATTCAACGTAGACTGACCGAGAAACACAACATGAAACTATGTAACTTTTTAAATTTTTTAGAATTTCGGAGGCTTACGAAAGAAGCTCCGATTTCTTAGAGTTTTAAATTAATTTTTTCTGAGAACTAATACACTACTCTAACTGTCTCGAAGATTTCAGTTCAGTTTCCATTGAGGAGGGTAGCAGTAAGGATTTTTCACAAAAACAACGGCTGGATCAAACATCAAACACTGGCACAGTTTCAACATTGAGTAAAATAAAATAAAAAATACAAAAATGAAAATTTTCGAAAATTAACGGTTACATAATCAGAAAGCTACTCCATATTCGAAACGGTTGTTTGTATCAACTTGGTTTTTGGACTCATTCGAGTCAGCGCTTAAAAATATCTCAGGTTTTGTACCAATCATAAATGATATTGAGCTCCAAGAGGTTTTTTTTTCAAAAATCGGCCGTTTCGCCCCCCTGTTTCGGCCGCCTATGCGGCGTAATGATATCACATCCGAAGGGTTATGTATGACCACTAGACTAGTCTGAGTGATCGAGACTCCATTTTGCTCATTTATGCATGGAATTTTCTCTGAGATCAGAATTTAGATGAACCCTCGGGTTTTGACTCCGAGTTTTGAGTATACACGTCCACTAAATGAAAGATAAATCTAGTGCGCTTGACTATAGAGACAGCCTACTTTTGCGATATTGAGGCGTACTTTGGGATATTCGGCAGCATGTTGCCCATCAGAAATCGTTGTAGGCCGCGTGACGTCACGACATGTTGAATCTTTAAGTATCTGGAGATTTAGGATTCTTATAGAGACACCTGGATGCCTGCCCGCTAGCGAGGGCACATACAATGTTGACGAAACGTCTATTATGTTATTTATTTACGTATTTTAGGCGTAAAAAGTAGACTTCTAATACAGATATCAGCGCTCGTAGCGACAAATGCCGGAACTATGTCTTTCTCGAAGTCTACTTTTTACGCCTAAAATACGTAAATAAATAACATAATAGACGTTTCGTCAACATTGTATCTGCCCTCGCTAGCGGGCGGGCATCCAGGTTTCTCTATAAGAATCCTAAATCTCCAGATACTTAAAGATTCAACATGTCGTGACGTCACGCGGCCTACAACGATTTCTGATGGGCAACATGCTGCCGAATATCCCAAAGTACGCCTCAATATCGCAAAAGTAGGCTATCTCTATAGTCAAGCGCACTAGATTTATCTTTCATTTAGTGGACGTGTATACTCAAAACTCCTACTTTTGCGTTTTTTCGCCGTGAAAACGGGCCCCGCGGAACGTTGAAATAGCTTGAAATTTCGTACGAGTTTCCTCTCTGCTCGTATACGTATAGGCTAATCTAGCGGAGTGTGTGTGCCACACATTCTCATTCGAGCTTCCCCTGGCGGCCGTTAGGAGCGCTGCGCGCAGGAGTCTACACCCTTAACAACATGTTTGAACTGTTAAGTTATGTACACACTGAAGCAAGATCGAGCAACCTTTTATTTTTTCACCGAATAAAAGGCTACATGGTGCGATAAAAGTTGTGTGATGTTGCTTCAGTGTGGACATAGGTTTGGATAATCAATTAATTATTTATCTATTAAACTCTTAAGTGATATTAAGTCCACTGATAGGATTAATGTTGATTTCAAAGAATAGAATAGAAATGAAATCATCAAGAATGTCCACTGTTCAAGTGTTAAATGGTAAAAAGAAAATATGAAAGAAGTGATTACTTTATTTTGATCCATTCTTAAGAATCGCATCTATCCTACGTATTTAACTATTTAACTTAATTTTATCGTTCTCATACAATGCATCGAATTTCAAGAGTTTAATACAAAAAGCAAGCGTTTGGGTCACTTTACGGAAATTCAAACAAATAAATAAAAATGCAGATGTTATACAACTTCATAAATATGTCGAAACAATTCTCCTTGTTGTATTAAACTGAATAAAATTTGTTAATTGCAGAATTACAATAACAACAAATATTCGATATACAGTAGAACGTCGATTATCCGAATACAGCAGGGGTGGGCATTTTTGTCCTAATTGAGACAAACCGTCCCCACCATAGCGACCACTATCCCCCACCAGCATCCGCTGTCACCATAGAGGAAGGTAGTGCTTTGCCCGTCGCGAACAATACGCAGGCCTCGCGTATGAGAGTGGTGGGAGAAGCAGGCGTTTGAGGGGCCCCAACCGTGCCCATCCCTGGAATACAGGATGAATCACGTTTTGTACACATTGAAAGTTCGTGCGCATCCAACAATAAATCGTATTTACGTGTTTACATACGTATTTATTTACTGTATTTTTCTCATTAGGTACATATTCTTTCACATAATGGTTTAATTTCTAGTAAATTTATGACTTGCTCACAAATTTGGTTCTTTTTTGGCCGATTATCAGAAAAACCGCATATCCGGACGGATTTGTCTCTCAATTGGTTCGGATAATCGACGTTCTGCTATACTAATATTTCCATTGGCAATTATATAGTTCAGTTCTTAATTCTGTGTTCTGATTTATTTTTACTTTTATCTAGCCCTAAGTAACGAATAAATTGTAGTATTTACAAAGCATGTGAAGCTTCTGCATTTTGTAAGCACAATCAATTTGACAGACTGTAGAATTTTGTGACTGCAATTACAATTCCACAAAAGTTTAATGACGAAAATCTTTCACCTGCATTTTCATTAAAGAATATTGTTCTTTCTGGTCGTAATGAGGTCGTCGCTTTCTCGCAGAACACTACAACGAACGAAGGAAGCAAATTTATTCTACCTTAAGTTGACCTTGAAAATGTACTTTAATAATGCAATGATTCAATTAAATTATATTTAATATTCATCTCTATCGAAATGGTAGATAAAAATGTAGTCAGATAGTAAAATTTCATCTAAATCCACAAGTAGTTACGTTATTGATAGTTACACATTAAATAAATATTTGCATAAGTTTGAGTGGAGCTGTATTGCCACCAATAATTCACTTAATGGTTGAGCTATCAAGTAATTTCGAGAAGTTCAATAATCAGGTTTCAGAATGGTTCCCATAGACCCAACCCGTGCACCAGAGGATTAGATATTGTGTACAGTGGTACCTCGATATACGAGTGCCCTAATATACGAGTGTTTTGAGATACGAGCCGCCGAGCGAGCGATATTTTGCTTCGAGATGAGAGCAAGATTTGAGATACGAGGAATCGCACACTAAACCGCTGCACACGTGCAGCGTCTAACAGTTTCTCCCACCTCAGACTAGACCTCAGTCTGTGTGCTTGTTTCCCCCGTTTTCGAAGCATTTTTGATAAGTTGGGTTCGCGGTTTTTGCTTTTTGTACATTTACCAAACATTATCACATTTATTTTTATAACCATGGGTCCGAAGAAGATGATGTCTATTGAATTAAAGCGTGAAATCATAGAAAAACATATTCAAAAACACTTAACAAAAACACTTAACAAAAACACTTAACAAAAACAACTGAGGTGGTTTTTTGGGAGCTGGAACGGATTAATGGCATTTCAATTAATTTAAATGGGGAAAATTGCTTTGAGATACGAGCAATTTGACATACGAGCAAGGTTACGGAACGAATTAAACTCGTATGCCGAGATACCACTGTATAAGTAAATTGCATCAGTTTCATACGCATAAAATGAAAAAGAATCCTACATATGTAAAGACTTGAATGGGTCTAATTATGGCTGGAATCGTCAAAAGCGTCCGCCGACCAAAGGTTAATAGATTACTAAACAATTAACTATTGTTCGAGTAAATTGCATTAGTTTCATATGCATAAAATTGGCGTGTGCTTAGACCACACGACTGAAGTGAAACTTCTTCCTTTAATTTTTTTTTTAATTTTTATTAACACTTTGTGACATTTAATTTTCTATGATTCTATTATTGTAACAATTAGCTTGTGATAGCTAAAATATGATATAAATATTCTTGATTCAATTTTGTCTAAATGTCTTGCAAATACTGCATCGGGAGTTGTTCCTGATTTTGTTGTCGCTTCATGAGGATTATTTACCATTTCCAATCTTAATTTACTTCTAATAAATTCTATTAGTAATTTTGATTGTTCCGATGCAATGTTTACGTTGAAATCTCCACTTAGGATCATCGGAATTTTATCATAATCTTTATTAAAGAACGCCGAACCCTGAATTGTATATGCTAATAGAATAGAATTTCGTTTCATCGTTTAATCGTTTCATCGCAAGATCGGTTTTACGCCTACTGCGTCGAGGTTTTACGCCTACTGCGACTAAAGTAGTTTCACTTCAATAGAATAGAATTTCGTTTCATTGTTTTATCGCCAGATCGGTTTTACTCCTACCGCGTCGAGGTTTTACGCCTAACGTGCCTAAAGAAGTTTCACTTCAAATGGAAATATTCTAGGTCGGAAGAAGTGTTTGGTTTTCGAGTTGAAATAGTTCCGAGTGCGAGGGGTTAAGATTACTGATCAGTGGGCGATAGCGTCGAAATAACACTATTACCATTTCAAGTCGATTCATGAATGCCGGATACGTGTGCATAGCTACATTACGGCTGCAGATAGTACAGACATCTGAACGACACACCAAATGGAAGTAAAGCTTGTCGCGGGGTATTGGATGGGTTTACACAAGCATACAAGAGGTCGGGTACCGTGCAAATGGATCGAAGGAGTATGACATACCACGGGCACGAGTATCCGAACCACGATCAGCAGTTGGCCGTGTTCCGTACGCTAAAATCGACCCGTGAAATTGGACCGAGCTTAAACAATTCATTGTGATCCACAAGTGCCAATTAAAAACACGAAAGCACTCGATACCCGGATCGTTTCACCCGACAAAATTATTTGTTATTATTAATTAAAAGGATGATTGGAGCAGGAACCAACTGAGATATGTAACATTTGCATTTGGTGATAAGGCGTTTCACATAGTATAAACAGAATACGGACCTAATCGCATAAATATTTTTGAAATTCTTGTTGTTCAAATTTTCTATGTCAATTCCAATGTCATATTCGAATACGTCGATGTAACCAATTCGGACACGTCTCATTGAAATTGCGAGAAGCAATTTTTGGGGATGCGTTTAACCTTCGTTCGTTTCTTGCTGTCAAATTGTCGCAATGGGGAAGATCAATATGATAAAAAAATATGTACAAATTACAGTGAGTGATTATTAGAGCCATTTACATTGAAACTAGCAACTGTTAACCCCTTGCCCTACGATTAAAAGTTCTTTGACGTTTATAATTTCAGAAAATATCTAGAAAAGGGGGACTCCTCAGAGGATTCAATGACCTTGAAATATATCGTCAAGGTCATTATTCTGAACAACTTTTCCCTTTCTCCTAGTTTTTTAAATATTCGCCCAAAACTGTTAGGACGACTATAGCCAACTCCGTCTTAACTCAATGACCGAATTAGTCCTTTAGGGCGGAGGAGGGGCTGCACTTCCCTCCCTGCACCTCCTCCCCAAGAAATGCGACCCTGATCTAACGGAAATTCATTTAGAAACTGTAAAAACCTAACCCTCAGTGGAGTAACAATCTAGAAACGAGGTTCCTTACCGATTTTGTCATCAAGCTCATGTTTCAAATATGTTATCTGGGATGTGATTCTGAACAACTTTTCCCCGTATATATTACCGTTGCTCGACCTTAGTTTCCGAGATATTTCTAAAAAAAACTATTAGGTCCACTACAGCAGACTCCGCCATTTTAAATGAATTTTGGTTAGGTTTGGGTTAGGTTTTTTGGAGAGGGGCTGCAGGAGGAAACACATGTTTGGTCAATTAAAAATGGCGGAATTGGCTATAGTGGTTTTTCGTAGTTTTTTGTAAATATAGGAAAAAGTTGTTCAGAACCATGACCTTGACAACATATGCATGTCAAGCCCATCAAATTCGGTGAGGAGTCCCCTTTTCTGGATACTTACCATATTTTCTTCAAAAAAGAAGGAAGTTTATATTTATTTAATGCCTATGTATTCTCCAATAGCTATACAGGGTGATCCTTTTAAGTAAGGCCACTTAAATATCTCTTCAACTTATTGTGATTCAAAAAATTTTTTTTACTTAATGTGCATGGTGTCTGCGACCTTGACCTTCGAAAATTAAAGTTTTACCTGAAACTGATGTCTATCGAGATCGCAGGCTTGGACAAAGACTCGACAATCAAGAGCGTGAATGTAAATAAACATGTATATCTAACGGTTTGAAATCCTGATCAGTTCCAATTTATCAGTGAATCGACATACTGTTTGAAATGAACTAGAACTAGAATCAAATAGTTTATCTTGAGCGGCTAACTACACCAGAGGACGTGAAAAATGGAATAATTAGAGCTTGTGCGATATTAATTACGAAACAACTGAAAGATCTGTACAGTCGGTCATTGCACGTTTTAGGAAACGTATCACCGTCGAAGGACACCATTTCGAACATCTCTGAAGATGATAACTTATGAGAAAGTGAGCGTTGTCTTTATACATCTGATGATCGATATTTTTAGTGCGATAAAAAATATTTTCTTCGCATTCGCAGGTTCAGTAGTCGTGGCCAAAGATATTCGACAGAAGTTTTACGTTAATCTTTAATTTTCGAAGATAAAGATCATTTCAAGGTTATGTTATTATACATATCTAAATGTATTTTTCGATCAACCACATGATGTAGTAATAAAAAAATGTAGTTATGTGTTAAAAAACTTCGATGACCTTGATAACTCCGGAAAAAATGACCTTGGGTAAAAAGTATTCTTGCCAGATATTGGTCCTTTGACAGAATGCACATCACGTAAAAAATATTTCTTCCACCATAATAAGCTGAAGAGATATTTAGGTGGCCTTACTTAAAAGGACCATCCTGTACATCTATAACAACGAAATCGAATTTTATTTGGGTTTCAAGGGAATTAATAACATCCATATTTAATGTCTTCAAAATCTTCATCACGAGTCTAACGCGTGTTATAGTGCAAGGGGTTAAGAGAAAACCTCGTTACACTGAAGCCTTTTTATCCTTTTATGAAGTATCGATACTCGTGAATTGAGAATATACATCTGTCAACATTGCAGGTATTAGGTCGTTGCACATGAAATGTCTGAATTCAGAATGAAAATGTTATGAAGTGTTTTAATCAAAAAATATTATCATATCATATGAAAGTACGAACTTAATCTTGTAAATTAATAAATCTTATGATTTCTGCGCAAGGATCGATCCTATTGCGCCGAAATCATAAGATTTATTAATATACTTCATTTCAATCGAAAGAAATTACACCGTTAGTCTTGTAAGTCGTATTTTCATTTCTTGTGTACATATTTAATTTTACTTTTAAATCAAGTTTACTTCAGTATCAGTCGCAATATTGGTAGAAAATGATGAAGATAGCTCAAAAATAGAGATGATAATCTCATAATTGAAGAACGTGTAGACTCAAAAAATTCAATTTCCATGGTGGCCATTATCGAACTAAATTATTTCGAGAATAATTGTTAAAATCGTTAAATTACCTAGGCCGTATAGAATAACAAATGCTATTTAGACAGAGTATTAAAAAAGTGTTATGAAAAGGCAAGGGTCTGGGTAAGGGCTGGGTTAGGTTTTGAATAGCTTTTGTTGAAAAAACGTATATGAAAAAGGAAGAAATAGAAAATAAAGTATGGCCTTTTATTATATTGTTTTTATCTAAAAAGAACCTGATTTCGGAAATACAACTGAAACGTCATTAGCGGGAGTATTTTATACTTTGCCGGTTTGTCTTTCGGCATTCTATAGAATGCCTAGGGAATATGTAAAATGTTACTCGTTTCATAATTTGGCTGAAAATGCAGCATACAGTAGTCTCTCCGTACGAGTCGTAGGTTCGGGTCTGCCGCGCGATAAAATAGTGACTACATTTTTTGAAGTGTATCTCTTTTTTACGATTAGACGATACAGACACGATATAATTATATAATTGCTTGTGTAATAAGCGATTAAAGTTTCGGACTTTACATTTACAGTATTCGTGTCTCTACCATGATCGTAAAAAATGAGACAAATACGAAGGTAAAATTTTCATAAAAAAAAAATTAAAAATTAGAAAAGTTGCAATTTTCCGTTGCGCTTGCATTGATATGAGTCTCGCCAATACTCGATCCCTCGCTGGCTCAGTCATCCAGCGTGTATACCGTTTGACTAGTTCCAAGAGGGATCCCTCGAGTGGCGGGGATAAAACTTCAACATTCACGGCATAGACCTTTTTGACACTCACGGAGAGAATACTGTACCTACGTTCATTGTCGGGTACGACACTGGCTGAAAATCAGAGTGCGACCAGGTGTTCGGTGTAATAAAATAATTTCGCTCTGACTCTATTAAAATGAAAAGTAAAATTAACGGTATTGTGAATTGGTATTTCGCGACGGAACACGGACCACCTTGTTTGTGTTTCAGAGCAGTCACAGGGGCAAAAACCTCGACAAGGCAACGGACACAGAGCAACAATCACAGCAATATCAGCGAACTACTGGACAATCTGCTTCGCGGTTACGACAACAGCGTCAGGCCAGACTTCGGTGGACCACCGGCCACCGTTGAGGTCGACATCATGGTGCGCAGCATGGGTCCGATCTCAGAAGTTGATATGGTCCGTATATTTTCTCCGTTCGCAATTGTTCGCCCCCTAAAACACCCGCCGCGTAAATTCGGCGACTAACGAAAGTCTCGTCCGACGATCTTATCGGCCACGTTCCAAATTCCATTCCATTTCTGGCAATTCTCACATGCTTGCTGCTTCCGCTCAGCTCTGAAGACTATCTTCGCGGAAATTTCAGTTCTTGCGAACTTTCTCGTGGCATTAAGAAAATGTAACGGCCGCGGATCTTTATGCGAATTGTAATTTTCCTTGGTTATTTTATAGAAATCGGAACGACGAACGAAATTTATTTCGATGATAAAACTTCTTTTAACTATTTTTTTCATAAAACTTTTACCAACATATTCGCCATAGTTTTCTGAATAAAATCAGACCAAACACGATACAATTTGAATCCTATTTATTTATTTAATTCACGATTCAGTAGAACCTCGATTATCCGAACCGATGATATCTGAATACTCGATTATCCAAATACGTGTTTTACACATAAGCAGTGCAGTCCAAAATGACCGGTACACAACGCAGTATGAATTGTACAAATCAATAAACATGTAATCTAATATTGTAGCTAGATCTTCCTATGATCAGTACGGATAATGGATATTTTACTATATCATGAATTAAACAAGTAAATATGATCGAAATTGTGTCGTGTTCGATATAATTTCAATCAGAAAAATGTCACAAATATGTAGATATGTTGGCAACCATGAACAATTAACGTATGTATGTTCACACCTCCATGATGAGACCCCTGGGCGGAAGAAGCGCTCGAGATTGAAACGAGAGAGTTCTATAAGCCACGCAATGTATTGCACACGTTATCTTTTACTGTAGTATTGTTAAATATATTCTTTCATTTATATTATTATGTAGTTGTGGCTCAGTTCCCTCTATTAACCAACACGATAAAAGTTTCATACAGGAATATTTGAAATGAATAATAGTTAAATAATAACTAGTTTTCCATTTAAAAATGAAATTCCTTTTAATATGAAACCGCCAACTTAAACAACTGAATCTCCCTCTACTAGAATTATAGGAAAGTGAAATATTTTATTTAGACATATTCGATGGATTGCTACTTCCGTCAGTCATGGGTGGACAGACGTCTGGCGTTTCAAGGTGGCAAGGAAACGCTCGCGCTTAGTATATCTATGCTCGCGAGAATCTGGAAACCGGACACCTACTTTTACAACGGCAAACACAGTTATCTGCACACTATAACCAGCCCGAATAAATTCGTGAGGCTCTTTCAAGATGGCAGAGTTCTTTACAGCTCCAGGTAAGTGAATAATTCATCAAAACAATGCAATCTCAGGAACTCGCGTTTTGTTGAGAAATTATAACGAGACTAAAAGACCGCGTATCTCAGTTTCTAAAACTGAATATTTATACGCGAACTCCGAAACAGCTTCGCAGATTTTTGCCCTTCAATCTCTGATCTCACTTTTTATGGAGGGCTTCTTGTGTAACAGCAATGAAAACAAGTGATTTTTAAGAATTTTTTCAGATTAACTAGTGAACATATGGGACTAAACAGATAGATTTAAAATACAAGCATTTTTTTTAGATCAATTCTTATCGTTTATTTCTTGAAACCATGTTTTTTAAACTGGCGTGCACAATAACAAAAGAAAGCTAGTAAAATAAACAACTTCAGACGAAGCTCAATCGTTTTTTTACATATTTCTTTAAGGATTGGGCCAAAACTTTATCTTGTTACAAAAAATATTACAAATAAAATATAAATGTCACTAATCGGCCGAAAAAAGTAAATTTTTCTTGTGAAGCCTAGAACTTTTCCAACATTTCATATTTTTCTTTCAAAATAGGTTCAATCCCAGCATAAAATATCTAATTTTGAGAAAATGTCTCACTTTTTGTGTTTTGTGACTATATTGCACGCCAATGATGCTTACTGTCGAAGTAGTTCAGAAGTCTTGTATATTATACAATAAATAATAATAATTGAACTAAAAAAACACTTGTACTTCAAGGCTATCTGTTTACAGCCCAAAAATGCGTAATCCCAGATATCCAATAGTTATTCTAGAAGAAATTTTTAAAAGTCACTTGTTTTCACTGCCGTTACACGAGAAGCCTCCTTAAATCCCGCGCCAAAACTTCCGTAGGACTTGAGTGCAGAACGTTTAAAAAGTTAAGAGTTACATTAGCAATGTGTGAAACCGTACTCTTTCGAACTCTGCGTTTGAAAAGCAGGAATGGAAATAGAAAGAAAAGTGAATCAAGCGAGAAGTATAAATCAGAAATGAAAAATGGCTCGGTTATGAAGTAGCCGCGACCTTCCACAGCCATAAGTTCCAGATTTGTGATATTTACGACGTTACCGAGGTTTCCTGTTTTACTACCTTTCCAAGCGATCATACTACGATCGACTCGCGTCTCATCGACCATGATACTACAAACGGCGCTCACTTCCAACGACTTGCATTTATGTTAAACATGCTTGTCCCATTCATGCTGGAAAAACATTGCAACTGATTATGAGATTCAAGACCGAATGATGAATTCCTCCTGGGTCTGCTCTGATTGGACAGTGTTCAGAAAATGTGTTGAGCTTAGTCACGTGGATTGGAACTGGAATTCTCTGCATCCTCTTGAAACAATCAATTTGTTATAATTAGATTGGAAATCTTTCAAAACAATTTCAGAACAAAGAACAGGTAAATCCAGAGAACAATAGAACTTAACGGTTAAACTATACTTTGGAGGACCAATTGTTTTTAACTTTTTTTATGCAGTCCTATAGATTTCGACGAGAAAACGCCGAAAATGAAAGTCTTATTGCCAGGAGTTCACTGGTTCAGAAGTTATACGCGTGTAAAGTTGAGAACTTTTAACTAACCCCAAACCAAGTTGGACTATACCGCTCAGTACTACTGAACACCCACCATCTTTCCTACCGCATGCCCTCAACAGTCCTACCTCTACCACCCAACGAATATCCAATATGGCGACGCCCTAACCTGTCAAAAACGCTTAAAATTGCTCATGTTTACACGTGCATAATTTTTCAACCAGTGAACTCCGGTAACCAAAACTTGAATTTCGTGTACTAAAACTTACACGTCTATCATTTTCTCGTCAAAATGTGTAGCATCACATACAGAAAACTTGAAAATTTTTGGTCCTCTAAAGTACAGTTCAGCTGAACTTAACACTTAAACCGTAACTATAAGAAACAAAATATTAGTTAGCATTTTCTGAAAGTGTACCTACGAATACTCGAATTTGCACAAACATTTGCTATGTAATTATTATACCGCGCATTTTATGCATTTATGACAAAAATGTCAAACTTGAAAAATAAATAGTACTTATGTTATTTTAAACGTACTAAAATCATTAAGAGAAGAAATAAATTGTTAATTGGACCCTGTTTCTCGTAATTGATGAAAGCAACTTCTATTTTGCATAAGGATCCACAGTCTCCTAATTATAATATGCGAAAGATTGTAAATCAAGGGAAATTCAGACTAAAGTACTCCATTTTAATATTTGAATAATTAACATGCTATTGCAGTTTTGTATAGGAGTGCAACTGAAAATTAAAGTATTTATAATGAAAACACAATTAGAAGTAATTAGATATTTCCCACCAGATGCCCACCAGATTCTTTATAAATAAATTCATAAAAGGAACCAAAATCCACTATTCATTTCATATTTCACCGGAAACATGATTCCTGATTGTCACCGCAATGTAAATGAATGGTCTGTATACCTATAGCAACCAGATCACGAAGAAAATGGAAAGTTCATAGTCTCTGGAAGATGAATAATTGAATAAGTGACCGAATTAATCTCTGCTAGCTTATTATGCTGACTTTCATTGTCTGGTATTACGCTTTTATGTTTCCGTATTAATGAAGAGTTTAAAAGAAAATTCGCTGGTCCGCAGCGTTACGAAACCGGGCGGTCTTTGTGTAGTAAGATGCCAAAATAATGATCGCTTATTGAGCGAGAAGATGGTAATGTAAAGCGATATCAAGTGAAAACGTTAAAGTTTTTATAACTTATTGTTATTATAGAAAAATGATTTTTATATCTGATACGTCCTATTCTCAAACGTATACTTTCAATCTATTTCCATCAAGATCTACCACCGCCGGTCTAATAAATAATTATCCGGTAACAAATTGTTGATCCTACAATTAAGCTATTTAATGCAAAAGTGGTGCAAATCAAAATAGTTAATCATTGGACAATGAGGTGTGTTAAAAAAAATTAATGATAAAAGTTCTACAAAACACACTAATATCGAAGAATGTTGTTTGTTTAATGCAAACCACGCTAAAATTACAATCAAATTATTTTATTTAATGATGATTGAACCTCTCAAATGCGGTTTTAAACCCAACAGACAAATATTGACTTGCACCACTTCTGCATTAAACGGTATAATTAGTGAAATTACGAAACTGCTTCCATGTGGGATTATTAAAGAAATTTCGTTATGCAAGCATAATACTTATGATAAAAATTGTGAAACGTGTAAATAAAGTCAATATTGCATTTTCGCACTTTTAGTGTTCATTACGTTTATTCTCGGATGAGAAAATTGGAAATGTTTGTGAATTTATTATATTTGCTTTCAGTTCTTTTATTGCCTTGCCTTATTCTGACATGTATAAAAATAGTATTACTGTTATTATTATTAAGTATCTGAGTATGAATATCGCCACAGTGGCGCTAATGAAGTGCAAAGGGTTAAAAATTGCAAATTAATTCAAGAAGTAATTAAAAGCTTCCATGTTCTAAATGTAGCCTATTAAAGAATTCCATAACTCCTTCATGGAATATATCAGAATGATTAAAAACAAATGTCACATGTACAGGGTGTAAAGAAATTTTTGGTCTTGGCTGCCATAGGCGTATTCTACATCTTCGGATCGATGAAGATCTGTAAAAGAAAGTTGCAGCATAATTGTCGTTGACCTTGAATTTCAAGGTCAACTTTTTTTATTGCATCGTATTCTACGCGTCATGGGAATAAAAAGTGTCAAAGGAACCATGTGTCAAAACTCAATAGTTCTCATAAAAAGTAATAGGAAAGTCTCATTATACATTATACATTTTTTTATTATCATTATATTATGTATTATTAGAACTACTTATTATTATAAAAATTGTTTACATTTCTAATAAAGCAAGTAGTTAGTCTTGATGTTTATGTGCTGTTTATTAGAAGTCTTACATAATCAATCATAATCAATATTAGCATCTCAGTCTATAAAAATGTTCATCTTCCAAAGAACCGATCCATTTATCCTAATATTTCTTAATAGAAGATGATCATCTTTCAAGAAATAGAAGGTAATATAGATTATGATTGATTATGTTAGACTTCTGATATACAGCATATAGACAATAATACTAAATACTTGCATTATTAGAAATGTAAACAATTTTTAATGAGAATTATTTTTTAAGAGAATTATTGAGTTTTGACACATGGTTCCATTAACATTTTTTATTCTCAAGACGCGTAGAATACAATGCAATAAAAAAAAGTTGTCCTTGAAATTCAAGGTCAAGGACAATTTTGCGGCAACTTTCTTTTACAGATCTTCATCGATCCGAAGATGTAGAATACGCCTGTGGCAGTTAAGACCAGACATTTCTTTACACCCTGCACATATTCTAACAGATGAAATTTCAGCCATCTTTAAAAAGAAGATTGCTTAGGTTGAGAATCTACGATTTTGGACGTGTACACGGAATCCGTGAACTGTGTGTATTTGCGAATTAAATATCTGTGTACACGGATATAGAGGTCTGTGTATTTTTAATAAATAATAAAATTTAAAAACTAAAAACATTACCGGTAAACATATCGGGATGACGTCATACCGATATTTTCGTATTTCGGTTTGTATAAGGGTTTTGAAGTATAATCGAAAAATACTGGTATAATACCGGTGTATTACATTTCGGTATAAATCTCTGATTACTATACACGTGTAATATTACACGGATTGAGATCCGGATTCGTTTATTACATGTGTACACGTGTATTTACATACACGCGAAATAGGGACCTCTAGTTAGGGTATATTGGTTTTTGGTGAGACAAAGTTCATCATTACATATGTATAGGCACTTGATGCTTTTCTTTTATAGGAAAGTAAAAAATGCCACTCACGCAGCAAACAAGATACGTTTGATCCGAATCTATATGAAGAACTATGCGGAAGCGGTTTGCTAAGTTTAAAGCTGATCATTACAACCTTGATGATGTTGTAATAACCTCTAATGATGATCAAATCAAATCACTGATTAAAAATAATCCACGCTATACGACACGTGAATTAGCAGCTATGTTAAAAATATCATACTCCACGATCCACGAATATTTTGTGAAGCTTGGCTACGTAAATTATTTCGATTTATGGGTTCCGCAGAGTTTAAAGGACAAAGATCTGATGGATCGCATTTCCATCTGCGACTCACTCTACAAACGCAACGAGAAGACACCATTGTTTAAGCAAATAGTGACGAGTGTTGAAAAATGGATTATTTATAATAGTGTTGAGCGAAAAAGATTCTGGGTTGAGCGAAACCGAAGCACCATTAACCACCTCAAAGGTCAGTCCATGAGAAACCACATTAGAAAGTTTTTCGCTGAAAAGTTCTGGAAGGGTGGAATCTTTGGTACTAACATAAATTGAATAAATATACAGGGTGACCCGTATACCGTAGATAATCGATTGGAAAATTAATTCTACTTGTAAAAGTGAATGGAAAAGAAAGAATAAAATTTGTTCATTTGATGCTTCGTTATTGAAAAAAATGAGTTTAACGACCCGTCAGGCCCCGTTATACACAATCACTTCAACGCAATGTAAGGTAGACCTGTACGATTACAAAAAAGTGTTTTTAACTAAAGTTAGAGTTTGGCTTGCTCGCTACTTATTTTCATCTTTTCACTTAGCAATATTATTACTAGACTTCGGATCTTTACGCAAAATAAAAATTGTCTACATCAATTGTCAGAAATTGGAACCAAGTACTTTCTTTACTTCCTGAATAACTGTATAAAGCTGAAGATAATGCATCGATGCTCTTAAACACTCTTAATCATTGTATTCTTTCAACTGGTACCTACCAATTTTTGCCACAAATGTATAAAGTCCTCAGTCTAATTATTACTAGATACAAAGGATGTAAAATTCCTAAAATTTCTATGGCTCTCCCCTTCTCCCGATGCCCTCAACACGTCCTTATTTTGCTTATTGGTTAATCCTGCACTGTCCGGCGGGTTTGCGTGCTTTAGTATTGTATATTTAGAAAGTAGAATTGGTTGGACATGATCAAACGCGTCAATTAATTCCTATCTAATGGTACACGTATTCGCCGAATTTTCAAACTGAATTTATTCAAAAACGAAAAAATTATATTCGTTCTTTTCAATTCACTTCGCAATCGATTGTCGACAGTATGCGGGACATCCTGTATATCGAAACTGAGATGTGCTGCCTTCGAATTTTCCTAAATAATCGACACGAACTTCGCGGACAAGCCAATACTTTCGAAGATTTTAACCTCAGGATGCTAGAGCTTTATAGTTCTCAGGTGGGGTGTACTTTTTGAAGAACGATTCGTGACGGACACATGATTCTTAACAAGACCACAGAGAGGCACACCAGTGTGCCCGTGTATAGAGCCACCTTGAGCTCAAGGGTTAATTCTGGCTCGCACAATAGAGCCGATCCAGTAGACTAGGTCAAGAGAAAGGGAATGGCTTAACAAAGGGGAAACGTACATCGCTCGAGCCTCTGCTCCCATGTATTTCTATTTGTCTTGTCGGAGAATTCGAAATGGCCGAATCGTCGAACCTTTCGCCCGGCTAACCCCGAGGAACTTAGCCGTCATATTCCGCCACCCTCCGGGACAGGAGCACCTACTCTATCGAATGGATACTCTTTGTGCTGTTGAATGAAATACTGAAACCGTTTCAAGCAAGTCCGGCACCGATTCTTGAAACTCGAACGTCGCTGTCAGTTCAAAAACTTACATTGCTTCTCGTTCGACCTATCCGTGGTGGAAAAAAAGGAAAGCGGAGTTTCTCCTGCAACAGCAGTGAAAACAAGTGGCTATTAAGTATTGTTTTCAGTAAACAGTAATCAGGTAAACAGATGTACATAAAGTACAAGTGTTTTTTTTTTAGTTCAATTCTTGTTATTATTTATTGTATAATATACATGTTTCTCGAAACTATGTTTTTTAAACTGGCGTACACGATAACGAAAAACTAGTAAAGTAATCAACTTCAAACATGGCCTATTCATTTCTTTACATATTTCTTTAGGGATTGGGCTAAAAATTTGATTTTTATTTGTAATATTTTCTTGAACAATACAAATTTAACTAACCGACTGAGAAAAGTAAACTTTTCTTGCGAACGCTAATTGAGAGCATTTCGGCCATACTATCAAAAAACACAATTATGCGTTTATAATAATGAAAATGTCGACGAAATAAAAATTCAGTGATATGCCCAACATAATGCTGCTGTCGAGTTCTAAAACGTGGGATATTAACCCTAGTTTCTTTGTCTCTCTATGTGTACAAACTGATACGTGAGACATGTAAAGACATTATAGCACAATATGACAAATATAAACTCAAACCAAACGAAATAGCACGAAAACTGTTTTCATAAATATCTCTAAAACGAAGGCCGAGTTCTACAACATATTTAAGTTTCATCCAAATCGGTGAGTGTACCCTTTTCTGTATAATTACCCAAAATCTTGATTAAACAATATTTTGATGAAGTTATACGGAAGTACAGTTTCCGTGAAAATAAAAATGGGATAGAATGGTTTTTATTTCAGGGTTCGTGTCTAATGTTGTTATAATGTTATCAATTCGGTTATTTCTACAATCGCGTTTCGAACCGATCAATTTAAAATGATCTTCGGCATTAAAACTTTGCTGGATGACATTTATGAAACGAGTAATCGCACCAGCGCTCTTGGCCCGATCGTGAAAATCGAATTTCTGTGGAAACTCTCCCCACACGGTCTCGTGGCCGATTGGTAACTATTAAATGTCGATCACGTCGCACTATTTACACAGCACTTTATTAACTGCTACTACAGCCCTCCGCAAATATTGACCCAACCAGCTCCTACTTACTTTGTAGAGATTCAACATAGTTAAAGTATTTTTCCACTCGGAGAAATCTTAGGCCAGAAGGCCATACGATTAAATTCCTCTTTACGCCATCTTTAAATAAATAATGGCGAATCTGTATTGATTATAGACACTTTTACGTATATTTTAAGTGTGTGTCTCTTTTGTAAACATTAGTTGAAAGCGTAAAACAGAAATTTCTTAAAACTTTACAAACCAATAGTTCGACGATATCATTAGATTGCGGATTTTATGCATTTCTGACATAAATGAATAAGAAATGTACAAAACTGTGAAGATATTAGTAGAATTTAAGGACACGATTCCACTATTTTTGACTTTATTAAAATTATTGAAACAGAAATTTCATCTTTATTTAATTCCTGCTTCTTACAATTGACTTAGAAAATTGTTATTTTGCTAAATGCATTGTCAAATACAATGGTTTTATATTTTACAATTATTAGGATTGTAAAGACGCTACCATGAGAGATGATAGGATACGTTTCATTATTCAAGCACATATCATATTAATTGTTAAGACGGAGTTTCGTCGATGTATTCTACAAGCCTGACGAGCGATAGCGACGGGGTTCCGTTGGCGTGCTCTACGAGCCTGGTGAGCGATCGTCGTTTGTTCAGGACGTTTTTCGTTTGGACCGTTCGATCCGAACACTCTCTTGCGTTCGTGACAGTGTCGCCAGATCGGTTAAATTGAGGGGATTACAGTTTACCACCTCTCTGATGACCGAAGTAATATGTAACACATTGTGCGTTACGTCACGTGACCGGTCTACGGTCTTAGTGGGGGACGTTGGAGTGTGCGCAAGTAGTGAATGGGATAGTGGAAGGGGAAAAGGAGGAGAGGAAATACAACCCAGTTTTGGTTGTTTCTGGCATCAGTGGTACGTGATTGTTCCCGTCGTGCATGCGTTAATATTCTAACATTAATATTATATAATATAGTATTCATAAGGCAATAAAACAGTTTCGAGCTACTTTTTATTTATCAGAAAGAAAGGTTAATTAAGATCAATAAGGTCAACAAATTAACTGCTTTCATTTCTTGAAATTTGTGCACAAAAATGAGAATTTTAATTTCTCTGATCCGCAAGGTACTAACCATTCGGTAAGGCAAATCAGCGATTTATTCGTCCTATTAGGTTATTGCATATGAAATGTCCGATTTCTAACAGTAATGTTAATCGCATGTTTTTTCTAAATAAACTTATTTATTACCCGACTGCGCAAATAAGGAGGGTAATGTGTTTAACGTATGAGTATGTATATTATATGTCCGATTCTTTATTCCCTCTTATAGCATTAACGGCTGGACCGATTTTAACCAACAAGGTATCTTTGTAATCTTCTTGCTTCCGCGAATGACAATGGCTATATAAAATTAAAAATGAAACAATACGGTGGGTTTTGGGAGGCATATTGTTAACTCTTTAAAAAAATCAACATTCCGAACACCCATTGTATTGGGCATTAATTTAAAGATTATTAACAGACGAATTAAAAAATGTATATAGTAATAAGACGAAGAACAATAATTCAAAGATCGTTAACAGACGAATTAAAAAAAATGTATATAATAATAATATTATATTTTAAATTTATCAAGAAAGAGATATAGACTGATTATTGTTAGAACAAGTCCCATTTCTGTCGTGTTTGTGCTTGCTTTCTAAATGTCAAGCGTATGTGGCTCTCAGTCAAGTAAGCACACTTGCTAAATTAGCTATTAGTTCACTGGAGTCCAGAAAAGTGTCAAATTAGCCACACGATCAATACTTTTTAAATGAATTAATTCGTTTGCGAAACTTGAGTTCAAACATTTAATTATTGGCTTCCGGTCAGTGTTTTTTAACTTATTGTTACACCAAATACATACAAGAGAATAATTAAAAAAATTAAAATTAAAAATGTTATTTAAAATACGAAAAACCCGATTGCTAAAAGAACTAAAAAGATAAAACTAAAAAAACCTCAAATCCTGACCGCGTAAAACACCAAAAAAATAAAAACAGGTTTTTAATGTTTAAACAAAGTTCACTGAATCTCAAGATTTCTTATTCAGTAATATTTCTATCGATTGAAGCTCTGGTTATTTAATAAACAGTAATAAAACAGCAATTACATATGTTGTTAAAAATTTTATAAATATAATAGAAAAAAACAACTTCGTGTAAGGCAGGCGGAAACCCATTTAAATGACAACGAATCAGAATAACCTTTAGCTCTTAATTAATTCCAATTTATTATTTAGTAAATTAAATATCTTAGTTAATTTTTCATTATTCTTAACACGTTAGCTGCCACATCAGTCACATTTGATTGACAGTTATTTTTGACTAGGTTTAGAAATTCTTTTTTTTGTGACATACCAGATAAACCAAATTTTATTCAGATATTTAGTATTCAAAAGGGATAAAACAGCATCCCCTATAATACATTTTAAGTTTCTAGTTTCGATTTCATTAATTAAATTACTCTAGTTTTGTAAGAATCTCTGGGATTGATATTTGGTACTTAATTGCTGTTCTATTACTATAACGTCAATTGATAGAAATATTACTGAATAAATAATCCTGAGATTCATAAAATTCGTTTGAACAGGAACTCGTTTTTATCTTTTTAGTGTTTTTTGTGGCCAGGGTTTTAGTGTATTCGTTTTCTTAGTTTCTTGTTTTCACCAGAAGCACAAGGGAAAGGCAGCAGTGTTTAAATAGAAACGGACTTAGTCAAGAAGGTGTGGAACAAATGAGGAGGGAAGGAGTAGGGGAGGACGTGGGAGAGAAATTAAAGGCAAGAGATGTAGAGGTACAACAACAGAAACAATATAACAGAGTAGTGGAATCGAGGTATAGCCCCACGTGTAGACACATCAGAGTGACAGGACTACTGGAATACCTGAGAAAAGAGGGAACAATGGGGAGTCAACGGCGGATAGCAAGAGCAAGATGCGGAAATGTGGAAAGGTGGAACAGATATTGGGAACAGGAGAAAGGAAGGAATTGTGAGTCGTGTGGGGAAAATTGGAAGGTGGACAATTGGTTAAGGAATCTGGAGAAGGAATGAAAAAGAAAAATGGGAGAGGTGCAACATAAGGGAGGGACAGGGGAATAGGAAATCTAAAGAGTAATATAGAAAAGGGTGCAATAGATAGGGTAGATAGAATAGGGAAATTAATTAGGAATAGATGAAGAAAGGAAGAGGAGGAAGTAAATGGGAACGAGGGAATGAGTGAGAGAATGTGATTAGATTAAGTTAGATTTGATATAAAGCCAAGTCCGATTCTTAGCCGTGAGGCTGACTTAAATAAAGTATATATATATATATATATATATATATATATATATATATATATATATATATATATAGATAGTTTCTTGTTTTCTATCTTTGTAGTTTTTTTCGCAGTCGGGTTTTCAAAGTAAGCACCATTGTAATCAATATGTTTCGTCAATGAATTAGAGGTTTCTTCACTGTATGACGGTAGAAGTTGAATTTTGAATGACAAGATTGTCATTTTCATTTCGTAATTTTTTTTTATTATCAACGAATATTAGGTTGATTAATCATCACATTTTACAAATCAAGCATTTACATTATGAAAACGGGCATTTCATATGCAACACAGTAGTTCACTCTGCATCCGTAACAAAACGACGAAGGTGTCAGTTTATTACGTTTCTTTTTTATGGATTTAACACATTCATGTTCACACGTGAATCGACCTTGCCTGCTCGGGACGTGCAGAGACGCGTCCATATAGCAGCACCGATGCATAAATGGGTCGACCATCTTTTAGCTGTAAACTTTGACTTCGTCAGCTCGACCGAGAACTCGTCTGTCCGTTTATCGCGCAAAAATGTTTACACACTAGTCTCCGTTAGGTTTTTATGAAACGTAACGAGTGTTTTTCAGTATCGCCTGTGTTAACGGCGTAATATACCATAAATAAACCGTGAAGAGTACAACGAAACTTTTACGGAACAATTTCAAACATATTGCAGAAGTCCTAACAAACTTACGTGATTCCTTTCAGTCTAATATTTATAAATTAATCCATAAAAAATTATAATTAATAAGTATGGAATTTCGAAAAACTCGAAAATAGGAAAACGTTGATAAAAAAGCATTCTTTTAATAAATATGATGTTCCGAACTTTGTCTAGACGACCAAAATGTATAAATAATTTCAAAGCTTTGGTATTTAAGATTTTTGTGTGCAAGAAAATAATGTTATTAAATAGAGGAATTTGGAAAAATTCAGCCCCCTTTTAGTAAATATAACGTTTCAACCCTTATGTAAACGATTCAAATGTATAAATAACTTTTTTTATTTTAAAAATATAAATCGTTGTGGTAGTGTTCAAAGAATGAAAACATTTGATGATACTTTCAGATGAACATATAAGATTGTTAAAGAAAGTATAGTAAATGATCGGAATACCTACATGGCTGCACAAGTGTTAAGATCGTTGTTAATTTTGGTAAATATAACAATCAGGTATGTTTAGGTCCTCATAGAGCAGTTTTACGGGTTTCAAACACAAAAATGATTTTTATGGAAAGCTGCAATCGAATCTATACTGATCGAAATCGACTAATCTTTGCACGTGAATTTCAAGGAGGGCTTCCCGTGGAATAGCAGTGAAAACAAGTGACTTTGATGAATTTTTTTTAGGATAACTATTGGATATCTGGGACTAAGCCTTTTTGAGTGTAAATAGTCTTGAACTACAAGAGTTTTTATTAGTTCAATTCTTCTCATTATTTATTGTATAATATACAAGATATACTTCTTAACAGCTTCGGCAGTACAATAATTATTGGCGTCCTATGTAGTGTCTACCACAGTGATACTTTATGCTGGGATTCAACCTATTTTGAAAGCCAAATATGAAAAGCTGGAAAAGTTCCAGGCTTACCAAGAAAAATTTACTTTTTTCAGCCGGTTAGTTAAATATATTATATTTTATTTGTAATATCTTTTTTAACTATACAAAGTTTCGGTCCAATCCTTAAAGAAATATATAAAGAAACGAATGAGCTTCGTCTAAAGTTGTTTACTTTACTATTTTTCTTGTTATCGTGCACACCCGTTTAAAAATCATAATCTCGATAAACATGTGTAATATACACTAGTATTGTAGAAAATTGAACTAAAAAAATATATTTGTACTTCAAAGCTATCTCTTTCCATCCCAAATATATATCCCGGTGTACTCCAATATATCCAATAGTTATTCTCAAAACAAATTCTTAAAAATCACGAATTTCATCCTCGAGTTTCCGGAGTACACTTTCTCTAAAAATATTATATTGGTCTCCGAGTTCATTTCATTTAAGATAATTCAGTTTCCCCGATGTCCGAAAGGGAATAATGTGTTAATTTTCAGTGAAAATATCGAAAAGTGAAAGATCGCGACCTCGGGTACCGACAGACACATTCCTCGAGGGAATTAAATAAATAGTTTTGTGGGTGGAACCTCTCAATCTTTTGGGTCCTCGAAACTTATGAGATGACCTACTTAAAGCAAAGTTTGTTAGTAAAGTGCACCGCCTAGTGGTACAAAATTAATGATTTTGTACCTGATATCGATCGTGAAACTGGTACCATAGAAACATTATAAAATTGATTGGCACACGAATGCATGACAGCAGCGCAGACTTTCCGCGAGCATGCATATCATTAAGAATATTAAAACCCAAACACTTGGGACCGATGCCAGGTGTAGCACAAAGTAATAACTCAGATTTCATAGGAGGGAATTTTTATTTCACGTTTTATTTTACGGGTTTCTAAATGTATCCGGAATAAATGTAGTCTGAATTTTGATAACCAGAATTCTTTACTCGTCATTACCAAAATCCACTAATCCGTTCACGACTTAATTCATTCATCCAAATTACTCTCTGATGACTAGACTGCGGATTTTATTTTCATTATAACAGAAATGAAAGTGAGAAACAAGAAACAGCAAAAACATTAGAAAAATTAAAAAATATTAAACTTGTTAAGAAGGATAATAAATTTTATCTTACTCCAGTTTGATGAAATTGAGGTAAAACATGTTTATTTTGCATGAAGATCCGCAGACTACTGATGATATACAGGGTGTTCGGTAACTGGTAGTGCAAGCGAAAAGGGGGTGATTCTACATGAAAAAATAAGTCGAAAATATAAAATAAAAGTTTTTCATGTGAGGCTTTGTTTTCAAGAAAATCGAGTTTGAACATTCAGCGAATACGCGTACCATTAGATAGAAATTAGCTGTCGCATCCGATCATGACCAACCAATTCTACTTTGTGCATATACTAATGCACGCGATCCCAACGGCTCTTTAAATTCGATTTTCTCGAAAACAAAGCCTCACATGAAAAAATTTTATTCTATATTTTCGACTTATTTTTTCATGTAGAATCTCCCCCTTTTCGCTTGTACCACCAGTTACCGAACACCCTGTATTTTCACCCTGATGTGGGCTTCGATTGAATGATTCCTTTAAAGTAAGATTATGAAAAAAGGAACCTATATCTCATAATCAAACTGCGGATCTTTATGCAGAATAAAAAATGTTTGCACTAATTGTAAGTCGGAAGAACTAAGTAGGGATTTATTTCTCTGTTCAATGAACTTATTTAATCGTAATTTATTTATTATATCTTTAAATGTTTTTTATCTATTCACTGTTTAAAATCACATTCATCCAACCTTGCCGGAAATGCATAAAATATAACAATCTTTTTAGGTTTTTTCAAAGGTTTAGGTATTAAACCATCTTTGGAAAAAAAGGAAAGCAAAAAATGAGAACTCGATTAAAAATAATTACACAATCATTACAAGTTATGTAAGAAGATTTTAAGTATTTTGTAAATTGTAACGCTACAAAATCGTAAAAATCAGATGCAATATTGCCCTTCGAATAGCTGTAATTACTGTATGAAATTAATTGGAAAGAATTAATTTCTACATCTAACAAATTATAACATAACTTCGAAGTTTTGTCAAAGGAATAAGATATTCTGGCAGTCAGACACATTTTCTATTTTCTAAATATTCTTTTCAAGAAGATATGGTAAAAATCATCAATCTAGTAGATAGTATAACCGCCATTCATACTTTCGAAATACAGTAACACCTCAATAATTGATCTCTGATTTATTGCCACTAGCGTCGAACGTAGAAAAAGATAGTGACAAAACTGTTTGATTTTCAATTATTTTATTATGAAACTTTTACTAATATATTTGTGACATGTTTTTGTTGAAACGACACCAAACAAGACACAATTTGAACCGTATCTACTTGTTTAATTCACGACACAGTAAAACTTCGATTATCCGTACTAATCTGTGGAACATGAGTGTACGGATAATAGAACAGTGATTTTACTGAAGTGTTAGATAAATTCAATCTAAACATTAATTCATATATGAAATATATTCGAATAATAGAGAATTCAGACATCATCAGTTCGGATAACACTGTCCAACACCAAATTTGTTTCCTAATAACTGTTGGGTGGTTCTTATAGAGAACCCTTATAGAAACCCCCTTTGAAGTTTACAACATCGACGTTTTTACCGAACCAGAAAGCTAAATATCTACGCCCGACATGAGTTGCCACCAGTGGTGCTCTTCCACTAGCGCAGTCGTTCGTCGCGATACGGCGCACAGTGGGCCAAACCGATGAAATCTGTGTCAAAATCAAAGAACTTTCGATAGAAATGAGATAGAGCGATGAAATTTTTTTTAAATTAAAGCTGAAACTTTTCAGAATATGAAATAATTATAGAGATTGTGGTACTTTGTTTACTTACCTTACTTCCTTTGTAAATGAAAATATAATTATGGATAATAAATATCTAATTTAAATTACGATACGTCTCGTGATCGTTCGTAAAGTGATATACGTCAAATAAACGATCAAATACTTCTTTATGTATAATTTTATTGTTTTTTTATATATGAGAATACAATATACCTTCAAATTAGTGGGTTATCAAATCATTTCAACGAAAAAATGATGATTTCATTGGTTTTTGTTCACTAAAATCGATTTTTTGAAAAATTCTGAAGTCATAGACAAATTTTGAAACCAGATTTGAAATCAGCGTGAAAAAATTCACGGGAATGTTGTATAGCATGTATTGCAAAAACCACAATTTTCTTGAAATTGTGCAAGTTTAACGAATTTTTACAAGGTTAAAAAACGTTCGTACCACAATATCTATAATTATTTCATATTCTGCAAAGTTTCAGCTTCAATCTAAAAAAAATGTCATCGCTCTATCTCATTTCTATCGAAAGTTCTTTGATTTTGACACAGATTTCATCGGTTTGGCCCACTGTGCGGCGCGGCGCGGCATAACGGCGATGCAGTGGCTAAAAGCGTGCAATTATATCAGCTTATTTCAATGTTAAATTTTATTTAAATCTTATATATTATTTATTAGTATATTTATTCTGAATAAATTATTTTATGTTCTTTTTTAATGTCAGTGTCTTGTTCATAGTATATTTCATACTAAAAAGGTCTTTTGTAACTAAAAATAATTTAGTACAGAAATCTATTTAGTATCGCTTATTGTAAAAATGCTAATAAATAAAACTAAACACAAAAGAAAAACTTACTAAATTATTTTTTTGTTACAAAAGATCTTTTTAGTATGAAATATACTATGAACAAGAGACTAACATTAAAAAAATACATAATATAATTTATACAGAATAAATGTACCAGTAAATAATAAATAAAATTTAAGTAAGCTGACATAATTGCGCGGTTTCAGCAACTGCATCGCCGTTACGCCGCGCTGTATCCCGACGAACGACCACGCTAGTGGAAGACCACCACTGGCGGCAACTCATGTCGGGCGTAGATATTTTTCATTCTGGTTCGGTATAAACATCTATGTTGCAAACTTCAAAGGGGGGGTTTTCAAGATCAAAGACTGCTCTATCGCGTGATATAGTGCGATTTTACGCTGGACCCTTATTTTTTGAGATAAATTCAAAAATATCCTCAAAAATTGGTGCAAAAATGGTGTCTCTCCGTGTTTAATCATTGTTTAAACATGTTTATACATTCATAATGTATTAATATTAGGTATCACTGTATTCGGGAAAGTCTACAGAATCTTTTACTGCAAAGAACAATTCAATATCTTTTATAATAACATTACAATATTTGTTTAAATTTGAAAAATAGGTTTTTTTTTCAAAGTCATGTTTCTTAAAAACTGTGCGCGTAGGCGAAAAAGTAAGGGCAGATTCGGAATCAGCGCAAAAAACTCTATAAGAACCACCCAACAGTTATTAGGAAACATAAAAAAAGTTGAAATTTGTTGGACAGTGAAATCGTGGGTCTCCTATATCGTGAATTAAACAAGTAAATATAATCCGTATTGTGTCGTGTTCGGTCTAATTTTAATTAGAAAAATATGACGAATACGTTAGTGAACGTTCTTAAAAACAAAAGAAGAGTTCGACGTAAAATCGAGCTTCTACCGATCGGGATAATCGTTTCACAAATATCATGGACATCTCTCTCTCGTACATCGAGACATTATCGTACACAGAACGATTGACGTGTGGCCCGTGCCAAAATGATTGGAAATATAAATTACGATGGAAGATCGAAGTATTATAATCGCATAAAGTATTCCAACGGTGTACGCCACCGTAGAACGCAATTCCGTCTATTATGGTCTTCATAGGGAACATCATGGTAGAAACACCTGCAGGATTCTGATCGTCGTGCGACGAGCTCGTGAAATCACAGCACGATTTCACGGGTGGCCGGGTAAGTAATCGGATGTACCTTTGGTGGTAGGGTACTATCCGCTCATTTCCAGACGGAATAGACCTAAAACGCGGTGCTATCCGTCACAGATAATCTGCTGCGTTCTCCGGGATCCAGCAGCCCGGAGGATTCGCCCCGGAAAATCCATGATTTCAGATTCTGCCTACGTGGTACAGGGGAAACCTACGTGATCCGACCCGTTCCGCGGGCCAAAGTAGTTTTAGGATTTCATCGTGTCTGTATGCTAATCGGGTTCGTTATTTTCATGCAAACGAGAGAGAGAGACCAAACCGCGAGGGACCCGCTAAAGAATACGTCATAATGAACGCGGTCCAACAAAGCTCTCCCGCTTTACGAGCCGATGTACAGCCGCTCGTGCACGAATATCCCGCGTTTTTATCAACATTTCTTTGTCCCGATAATATGAACCGCGGATACCGTACCCGCGGACAATGGTCGTCGAAAGTGCTCGAACAATATCTACGTTGTTGCTATTAATTTCTTTTTGTAATGCAAAACTGCCGCCGCACAGCCACCCCGGATTAAGCTTCCTCTTCCCTCCAATCCGGGAATTCTTTAAGACCTTTACGGCAGAAGTCTCCTGCCTTCACATGGTTAATAACACGATCACAATTTTATTAATATAATATATAGACTGCGGATCTTTATGCAAAATGAAAATTGTCTGCGTCAATTGTAAGAAACAATGGCCGTAAGCTATATTTATTTATTAATGGCCATATATTTAACCCCTTGCACTATAACAATGAGTCAGACTCGTTAGGGAATTAACTAACTTGGCGAGGGACAAGGGTCCCCTTCCCTCTTACAAGGAGAAGACGCGGTCTTAGATTTTGTCGAAACTTTGCATACTGGTATATTTCGTTCTCCTGTTTATGAAAATATAGCATTATAGGCGACGATACTCAATAATTTCTGAGATATTTACAATTTAAATTTCATAATACCCGTTAAGCGTTAACTACAGTTTTGGTTGAAGTTTTTGTCAAGTGCCAAACGGCGTGATGGTAACGTACTAGATTCATTATCGGGAAGGCCAGTGTCCAAATCCCTTTTTGCTTTTTTTCCATTTTTTCTTCTTTTTCTGTTCAGTTTATCTATTTCAATGACTTGCATTTTGCACATGAAAAATACACTCATAATATCTATAGGAAACAAAATATAAAAATTTTGTTGAAAAGGAACATAATATGAAAGAAGCACTAAATTCATCAACCTTAACGTATCTCAAAAGTTGTTGAGTATCGACGCCTATAATGCTACATTTTCATAAACAGGAGAACGAAATCTACCAATATGCAAAGTTTCGAGAAAATCTGAGACCCCATGACCGCGTCTTCTCCTTGTTAGTTACATGTCTGGGCCTGGCGTATCTTAACCCTTAGCTTTCACTTCCTGGGGCCCCCGATAAATTAGGACGAACTTCTCGACGGAATCACTATTTTTAGCCATCCGATTTTCCGCTCCCTTTTCCGCTTTCCCAGCGTTACCCCCACAATATGCAATTTTTGTAAGGAGAACCAGAAGGGGACTTTTCCTTATCTAGCACCCTCTGTCGTCCCACCAGAACAATTTCAATCGTCACTCCAATAGTATCGCCATAGTAGTCGTCATAACTTTCTACACTACTTTGTTAGTATGTTAGCGTCAACGCATTTTAACACGTAGACTGCCGTGTCACCCACACATGGGTGACAGAACTATTTGTCCTTACTTAAAAATGAATTATTACGCTCATATAATTATTGTACCAAATTTGGTTAATATCTGGGAAATGCAAGAAGGTTAAAGAACTACTTGGTGTCCTAAATTTTAATATTCCAATAGTTTTTTCCATTAAATAAATTACTTCGATTTTATGAAATGTTTGAGGCCATTGCTTTGGCAGTCAAAGTGTTAAGAGAGATTTTTGGCAGGGTCTTGGCCTGCGTGAGGCCTTAAAGAGGTATGCTTGAGACTAAACAGAACCGTCGGGGGATGATGGCAGGCGACCCCGCTGGGTCTTCCGGCTATCGGCCGTCACGGGGATGTTTATGAGAAACAAATGAGTGAAATTTTGGAACGACATTATGAGAGCGAGAGAGAGGAGAGAGAGAGAGAAAGAGAGAGATAGCGACGAGTGCGTTGCAGAAAGATTGGGACTATGTCCTCGAAGGATCTGGCCACGGAGTGGGGAAGGCGGGAGTGCATTCTGGTAAGAGGACTGTGTTCGACCGCTCAGCACTTACCCCAGAACCGTAGAGGTGAACAGTTAATTGTTTTCACTAATTAGTTTTCTGTATTAAAAGAAGTTGTCCTTCGAATAAATAATTTGTAGACTTTATTGTGTAAAATACGCTAAGCTCGAACGATCTCCGGATCATTCACGAGCCCCAAACACTCGAGATGAACAGTTCGAATAATATCTACTAAATATGCATATTATTAATTCTTGCGTCGTCTGAAGTGTATTAAATATAATGGAGAAACGTTTGAGCATCTTCTTCAATACAGATATTATTCAGAAATATCTCGATAACTAATAATTTTTTTGCCATTCTACTCCAATACTTTCTTACGTAGAGCGACGAGAGGAATCTATCTATTAAGAAAGTATGTGTTTCCATTTTAAAAAAATGTAACTGTTAATTGCACATGTACCATTGCACTTGAAAAATGAGCTTCTACGGATGTAGTGCTCTTCAAACCATTCATCCTTCTCCTTTGGTGTTTTTCTGTAACTGTAGATATAACGAAGTTATTGCCTAAAACAATCTTTATAATAGAACTCGTATCGAGGAACAAGCAGGTCATGTTAAAACTGACATTTTTTAAGTGAAACTTCTTTATGCGCGTTAGGCGTAAAACCTCGACGTGTTAGGAGTAAAACCGATCTGGCTTTGAAACGATGAAACGATGAAACGGTGAAACGAAATTCTATTCTATTAGCATATTCGATTGAGGGTTCGGCATTCCTTAATAAAGATTATGATAAAATTCCGATGATACTAAGTGGAGATTTTAACGTGAACTTTGCATCGGAACAATCGAAATCATTAACAAAAAAAATTAAGATTGGAAATAGTAAATAATCCTAATGAAGCAACAACAAGATCAGGAACAACTCTCGATGCAGTATTTGCAATACATTTAGACAAAATTGAATCATGAATATTTATATCATATTTTAGCTATCACAAGCCAATTGTTTCAATAATAGAATCATAGAAAATTAAATGTCATAAAGTGTTAATAAAAATTCGAAAAAAAATTAAAGGAAGAAGTTTCACTTCTGCCATGTGGTCTAAGCACATACCAATTTTTTTTTTAAAGAAACCATTGCTTCGTATGCTTTAATGTGCGCACTGCTACATTATCATGATGGTAAATGATATTGTCGTCTTAACTATTTTCTATAAATGGTATTAAGGTCATTTGAATTGAACTTTCTTCGCGCAGGAAAAAAATTAAAACAAACGCAAGATATAATCTGAATAGTGACAAATAAATACGGATACAAAGGAGCAACAAAATTACTAGTATTTTCTAAAATATCCACGAAGGTGAAGGTGGTTTTATAGAAGTTTCAACAATGTATTGTAATTACTTGAAAATCTCAAAATATGAGCAATAAAATACAACGATCCAGGTAACACAATGAAAAGTATTAAACAAAGAAAAGGTTGAAACGGCAAACTCGAACACGTGTACCGGAAGCTCTGAGCATTAAAGTGCGTAAATAAAGCTTTCGACGTGTTTTCTACGACTCCTCAAACCGACCAGAAAATTTCTACTGGTAGACATATGGTTGATGGGGATGTGTCGAGATAAATGACGTGGTTCGCGCCGTGATTCCCAAAAAGTAGGTGATGGGTAAAAATTTTCCTTTGATCCGGGGAACAAGTTCGCAAATAGCACGGCCGAAGTAGAACTCGGGGAGCCTGCGGACGCGCCCCGGCTATCCAGAAGGAGGTTGGCAAATGTGAAGGGGCTTCGTAACGCGGAACATGTGTACACTTCACGCTCGAGATGATTTATACCCTCTTGGACGGAATCGAGGATCTCAAAATGCCGGGGTTACTGCAACGTTTGCCTCGGCCGTGCGTACAACGGGGCATCGCGAGGATTCACCGTGCCAGCAGACAGTTTCCAATATCTGCGCTCGTCTAACCTGCTCCGCGATGTTTATTCTGACGATTATTCGGGTTACCTGAACTTACAACGGCATTTAATCAAGCAAATCAGCGTTCAGCCGATTCAATTCGCGATTGCTGCAGCCAGTCGACGCGACGCGGAGCGGCCCACCATTAGACAAACTTCAGCGAACTGTTTGAACAGACCCCAAGTATTATCCCACTTTAATAATCATCTCCGTCTCCCTGTAATCCCGGACTGTTTGTCTTCCGTCATGAAAAGTGCTTTAGATAGTGACCTGGCAAAAAATATTCAGTCAAACTAACCGAGTCTTGAGAAAAGATATACAGGGTGAGGCATTTATCCTGGCCACCTGGAATATCTCAGAAATTAAATTCCGGAGAAAAAATGTTTCAAATAAAAAGTTCAAGTCTAGGAGGGGCTGATGCAGCAGTCATATCCATTTTTAATTTTCATCATGTTTTCAAATGGAAACATATATTTTTCATTACAGATTCTTAATCTACGACTTGAAACAAATAACTTTTATTTGAAACATTTTTTTCTTCGGCGATTATTTATACAAAACTCAGAAATTTTATATTCAAATACGTTTTGGTACCACGGTGCATATCTCAAAACAGTTAAGTTTTCAACATTTTTTTGGCACTGTTTTGTTTTACTGTGAGGAGCATGTATACCGTATAAAAAAAAGAGTTGTGTTTACATGAGTGCAGCGCGAAAAGAAATTATATGTCGCGACTGTCGTAGGGTGCTTCTACACCCTCGGCTTGGTGGACATTGATTTAAAAAAGATGCCTCAAAATTAACCTTGACCTTGGATATCAAGGTCATATGATCAACAAATTTTTGTTATTGCATCGTATTCTATTCGTCATAAGGATAAAAAGTGCAAAAGGAACCAACAGTCAAAACTCAATTGTTCTCTTAAAAAATTATAGTATAGTTTTTTCATGATCAAACTGCAGTTATTTATATTATATTTTCGTGCCTCAGTCAGGTGGAGTTTATATAGTGTACTATTAATGAAGCCGTTGGAAATTGTTTCTTGGCACGTGAAATATATTGACAATATAATATAAATAAAAGCAGTCTGACAATGAAAAAACTTGTTACCATAATCATTTGAGAGAACTATTTGGATTTTTGATTTTGTAATAAAAAGAATGGATGACCCTTTTACCCTGAAATCAAAGTTTTTGCGGCACCCTTCATACGTTAATTTCCACCAAACTGTGTGTGTAGAATCACGCTATGGTAGTTGATATAATTTCTTTACACCCTGTACAGTGAATTTTCCGGACAAATTTAACACTAAACCTACCAAGCATTAAAAGTATCTGGTGGATGTTGCCTTATAAAAATGGCAACACGAAATCTATTAAGATTATTTGTAATTTGCGAAAACTAAAAATGAAAAATGTCCCCGTCGCGTAACGCCCTTCTGCCCCTTTCTATATTTGAACAGCAGCAAAAATTTATTTGCAATATCTGCGCTAAAATTTCGCAATTAATTACAATGTTCCATGCATGGATGAGGATCTGCGGTCAGATTCAATTTCAAACGATCCAGCTGATATATCTGCAGGGTTGGGTAGATATGCTCGACTCTCCACTTCACCCTTGCATATGCGCTTGTCTTGCTCCCTAATACGAGTTGATTTGTGACTGAAGAGGTGGACGTTAACCCCGTTACATTCTGAATTAGCTACACGCAGTTCGGAAATAAAAATCGTGCTGCCTGATCTATCTGCGAAGAAAGAATTTATGGAAAATCCAAAGAAACTCTAAAATATTTTACATGTTTTGTTGGTGACGCATAAAACTGTTACCTTACCCAAAACTACCCCATCGATTTAACAATTGGTTCTCTTTTTTTGTAGGTTATATAAATAACTGTGATTTCTATTTACAATTCTGTCTTGGTAACATAATTATTGTAAAATGGTGGTACACAAAAAAATAAATAGTATCTAGAGTGTGAATGTTTGCGCATTTGTAGCATATGGTAATTTTTAAAATACTAAAAACGGTGTATATTATTGAAAAATAATATTTTTATTATATTTTTACCTTAAGGAATCTTCTATTTCCATTTTCATAAAATTATTACTGACAATGTGGATTTGCATCAGTAATTGTTAGCTATAGATAATAAGTACTAAATGCTGTGAAAATTTTGTAACAAATAATAATAACTGGACTGCAGATCTTTATGCAAAATGAAAATTTCTTGTATTATTTGCAAGTAAAAGGAGTTAAATAGAATATATTTCAACTTTTAATCATTTTAACTTACCATTTAACGATGTTCTTAAATTCTTGTAACGTCTCTACTGTTTTCTACTTTATCTACTCACTTTTATCATAAATGCATAAAATACACGGTCTAAAAGTAAAGATTAATGATATCATAGATTTCATGATCATCAAAAGCTTTCCTAACGTAGCTTGCCTTACATAGAAAAATAATTTTTACTTATCATTGGAAAATCTATCGATTCAGTAAAAAATGTTTAAAACAATCTTATTTATGTTTGATTGAACCTCGCGTTAAAGGATCGATAAAGGCGACGTTTCCTCTCGATGTGTTCGATACGCAATTTCAAAAAGTAAAAAACAAGAGTCGAAGCACACGTCACGCCGCAATTTTTTTCACTGTCTCACCCTTTTTCAGAGGCATCGGTAAAAGAATAATCCCCGACGTGTTGCATCACAATTCAAACGTCACGCTCCTCTTCAGCCGCGCGTACGGTCAACAATGAAATCCATCCTGATGAACGATGAAAATTATTTCCGCCTCGTGCTCTGTTCCATACGCGAAACATGCTACTTTTATTCGTACGAATCCCCGGAAAATATTTAATCTACTCGACATAGATTTTTATTTTTTTCTTTATTTCGTTTGTTAAGCCGATTCAACGCGACGTTTGTCAATGATCGGCTACCATTTTGTTGGAAAGGATTTTGTTCGGTTCAACGTTGGTATTGTAAAAATATTCAGAAAGAAATGTTCTTTAAAAAATCCCTACGCACGAATACAGGGCAATTCTTATAAAATGGCCGATTGAGTTTTCTTCGAAATAAATAGACATACGAAAAAATCGATCGAACGAAAAATATTCTGTTCCGAGGAGGACATCTTCTGATGTATACGTCGGCATTCTAAGTGGAGGAACCTCTCCTATATTTTTGGCCCTACAGTCTGATGTCTCTTATGAAATGAAATAAATAATCAAATGGAATGTGTAACGCCGACATTAGAAGAATGTCTAATAAAATATAAACACAACAAAACGGAATGCTTTTATCGTAAAGAATAAACTACTTTGTATAAATATACGGGACCAGGAAAAAAAACATAATTATCAGTAATAAATCATCCTTATGTTCAGAGAAATTTGCAGAAATTACCTTGAACCTATAATTATTCACAACACTGTAGATGTTTCTGCTGCTCTAACTTTTTTTTAAATGAACCGGACAATTTACATAGAGATACACGGTCTAATAATTATAATTATTCGACGATAACTGCTTACTGTCAGTGTCGCGTTGCGTCGTCGTCCCGAAAGTTCGCCGGGTGAATCTGGTGCCGGTTACAAACGTATCTCACGCTGCACCGTCTGTCGGAAGATTAAACGACGTTTATAGCGGCGAACTTTCGCCTTAATTGCTACGCCGGAACGCGGAAACGTTTTGGAAGTTGGAAAGGGCTCGTTGGAACATCAAAAGCAACGAAACGCCTTGTTCACCAAGGCGTGAGGAAAGAAGGACATTTTCTATGTCGGTCTCCTCGTGGTTACTGTGTTTTCGCGTATTCTGGCCAATGCGTGTGGCAGCGTCCGACATTTGACACTGTTTCTGCCAGTACGTTTTGAACTTAGGTCCAAAACCTCCTTCAAAAGCATCATGAGGAACCTAACCACCATCATGACACAGTCATTTTTCGTTCGAAACTATTAGGTCATTTCATTAATTCGAATTTTATTTTATGGATTTGTCTTTTCATTGTCCTAACAAAAGTATACCTTTCCATTAAAAGAAAAAGAAAGAACAACGATGGTTTTGAAATATCGGAAAATATTGAGATCAAATGTTCTGTCACAATTAAACTGCTAATTTTATGCATCTATGACAAAAATGAGTAAATCAAATGCAAAACAGTAAAGAGATTTACAGAATTCAAAAACACTTTTAAACGCCTATGTGGCCTCTGTGCCTTGCGATTAATCCAAATAATTTTTATTTTGCATAAAAATCCGCAGTCTGGTCATAATAATTGCCCCACTGAAACAAACAATTTTTTTTTTTGTAATACAGTTCCAGTAGCATTAAAAATAATGGGGACATTTCAAATTAAAATGTTACACACAATATTTTGTATGTAGCGTCATTTCTTACAACCCATAGAATGGTACAGGGTGTAATGAAATGTTTGGTCTTCGTTGCCATAGGCATATTTTACATCTTCGGATCGATGAAGATCTCTAAAAGAAAGTCGCCGCAAAATTGTCCTTGACCTTGAATTTCAAGGTCAACTCTTTTTTTATTGCATTGTATTTTAAGCGTCATGGGAATAAAAAGTGTCAAAGGAACCATGTGTCAAAACTCAATAGTTCTCATAAAATATAATAGCAAAGTCTCATTACTAGTACTACTTATTTCCTTAAAAATTGTTTACGTTTCTAATAAAGCAAGTATTTAGTCAATCATAATTAATATTACCTTCTGAGTCTTGAAAGATGATCAACTTCTATTATGAAATATTAGGATAAATGGATCGGTTCTTTGGCATAGAAGAAGAAAATGAAGATGAACGTTTTTCTAGACTGAGATGGTAATATTGATTATGATTGATTATGTAAGACTTCCAATAAACAGCACATAAACATCAACACTAACTACTTGCTTTATTAGAAATGTAAACAATTTTTATAATAATAAGTAGTTAAA
Organism: Sphecodes monilicornis; assembly: GCA_913789915.3. Lineage (NCBI taxonomy): Eukaryota > Metazoa > Arthropoda > Insecta > Hymenoptera > Halictidae > Sphecodes > Sphecodes monilicornis. Next base: position 28,293,109 of record OU565284.1, read on the forward strand.
ATAATATAATGAGACTTCCCTATTATTTTTTATGAGAACTATTGAGTTTTGACACATGGTTCCTTTGACACTTTTTATTCCCATGACGGATAGAATAGAATACAATGCAATAATAAAACGTTGACCTTCAAATTCAAGGTCAAGGACCATTTTGCGGCAACTTCCTTTCACAGATCTTCATCGATCCGAAGATGTAGAATACAACTATGGCAGCCAAGACCAAATATTTCTTTACACCCTGTACATAGAATGATAATGCTTCAGTACACGATCTTGCAAAATATGAAACAATATGTCTGCGGTTGCCAGGAAGAACGCCGCATGTCACATACTTTCACTTTCGAGATATTGCCGTTTAAAGATTTGGTCACTAATGCTTTGACATAGGACATCGGTTAAATTACATTATTTTTTTGAGCTTTTCGAATTTGTTTTCATGACTTTTTTCTGGTAAATACGTAAATCCTATATATATATATATATAAATCCTATAAAGCTCAATTGATGTATAAACTCGAATTTTTTGAAATTGTGACATGCGTCGTTTTTCCTGGCAACCATAGACATATTTGTATTACTTATGGTTTGATAAATTGAAGAATGTGGATTTGTAGACTGTAAAATAATATTAGACAATGGAACTGGAAGAACCAATATCGTCGGGAATAGAGATCATTTTACAGATCGTTTGGGACACCTTTCGTCGACGTCAATGGGAAGATTACGCTAAAATAACAGTCGTTTCCCTGGAATCTCCGGAATCATGTAGTTCGAATACTTCCGCCATTCACCGCGAGTCTCATGTTATAACTCTGCCTGTGTAAGTCATATTATTTCAAACTTTAGTTACATACCGCGGCAGAATTTGCTATCGTCGTTAAATCTAATAAGTAGTCTAAGAACGAGTGTTTAAATGTAACCTTTTTTCTGTTAAAGGTTTAAAACAATCAAACGTCGATTCATATATTTGTCTTCTTATAGTTTGCATACTCTTTTATGCAACTTCTATCTCTGGCAAAAATTATTCGATCAAACAACTCAAGTGTCTATCATTATAATTATTCATATTTACAATAAGGACAATATTTCGATTAATGATAAACGCAAATGCAATAGCAAAATTCGTCATACATACAAAACATATTAATATAAAAGTAAAATGTTTGCCTTTTTATAGTATACAGAATGAGCAAGTTATACACTAATGTAAGGAAGGGTTTAATCATTTGCAGGCATTCAGAACATTTTTTTAACAATGTCTATCGTCATCTTCATCGTCAGAAATGTTAGATAGTGTCGTCATGTTTTGTTATGCTACTTAAATTTCTTTATAACTTTCACATAGAGTTAAACAGGTTATTATTTTATATTTGGTAAAACTACAATAGAATTCATCATTTTCTTTATATTTTTTTTTGATATTGTTAACTCTTATATTATATTTGTCTAATATACAGGGTGTAACAAAAGTCTTTCCCGGATTTAAAAGGCCTATATTTATTGTAAAAATTGACATACAAAGCTGCGGTAAATTACAAAATATTAACTTTAATCTTATTAACTTTAAGAAAGAAAAAACTCAAAGATGTTCAGTCTAACCTCCTTTGGCCGCACGGTAGACATCAATTCGATAGTCCAATTCTTCCCACGTGTTTTCGAGCATATCGACGGTCTCTTCATTAATGGCAGCTATGATCCGGTTTTTTAACTCTTCCAAGTCTTGACGGAGGGGAGGTGTGATGCGCATATGCAACTTCTTTCAGTAGCCAAATTAAACATGGCAAAATCCTTTTTCCATTGGTAAACAAGGTCAATGGCTTTCGATAACCAGTTGTCGAGCTATAGGGTCCTGAATTCCAGGAAATACTTTTGTTCCTTGTTATGTCAATTTTTACAATACATCACTGGTCTTTTAAGTCCGGGATAGACTTTTGTTACACCCTGTAGTAGAACACTATTATTCGTATTCAATATACGATCAAATATTTCGTTTAACAATCATTTCCACGATTTTGATCGAATATTTGCCAGTAGTGGTAGTACTAATTACACAATAGTTTTGTTGGAGTAAAAAGATTATTTGTCACAATTACTTGTATTTTATTGGACCCAACAACGAATAATCGAATTTTCTGGTACATTTGACATATAATATTTTACTACATTGTTGAATTACGTTCATTTGTTTACCTCTAAATGCGAGTCGTTGCTATTACGTACCGCCGAAATATTTCAAATATTTTGGCAATTGATTCATGGCGATATTTTCTTTCGAGGTCATCTGAAAATCATCTTATACCAGGTCGTTGAATTCGTTTCGACGTCACCTACAATATTATGAAGTTAAAAATATCCAGTTCCATTTAAAGATTTGACAGAGACCTTGATTTTTTGTTGAAAATTGTTTTTTTTTAATTCAAAAAATTGCAATATCATAAATACTGATTAACTTTGGTAAGAAACACTTTTCTGTCCGACCATCCGAAGGGGCTGAAAAATCGTGAGGACTAAGTACCACGCCCTGTAGACTGACAATAGATTATTTTATTTTGAGAAACGCATTGTATGAAGACATAGAACTGCAAAAATATGTCGTTTAGGAGGAATTAGACCTGAACCGATGTATACGTTGTCGAAGAGATTCCAAACATCGTCCACAAACAGCTAAAGGTCCGACATAATGCGCGGCAAGATAATCCTAACTAAACTGCTTACGTTTCAGAACGAAAGCCAAAAATGTGATCGCAGTATATTAAGACCTTATGCGGCTTCGAAGTAGACATTAGCTTCAACCTCGTATATCGATTTAGTCTTAATACGATGGGAACCGATATCTTATTTGAGGGGATATAAATTTTGCCGATGGATTACTTCCGCTTCGCGTGATACAGTTCCAGCTAATGCACATTGAAACAAAATGGAATATCCTTTCGTTCGCGGAAAGAATTCGGCGAAACCTCCTAGAGACTATTTCATTAAACCTTTATGCGTGCACAAGATTTAATTAACGGCGCAATAAACTTGCACTTATCTATTTCTCTTGGAGGACTACGAATGCTCTTCAAACACTGTTCGGGGCAGCAAGCTATGCAAAGAACGGTTTATCATATTTTTTAGCCTCGATGATGTTTCAAATATTCACGAATACGTTAGATCATATTTTAAACTACAAACGAGACGAATTAGCAAAGAAGTACACCTATACGAAACAGTTCTGTAATATTTTGACTACACGTCATATGTAACTGAAGCAAATGTTTGTCCAGGCTTAAAACTTCATTTCTAGGATAATACACCGCGTAAAATAGGATGAAAAATTAGTATAATATGATAATAATATAAACTAGTATTATGGTATCAACAGGATGGGTGTCTAGCACACTTTTCCCATATTGCAACATGTGTCCTCAACGAAAAATTCCCAAATCGTTGGATTGGACGCAATGGACCTGTATCATGGCCGTCTCGTTCACCCGCTCTCACCCTACTTGATTTTTTCTTACGGGGGACATTAAAGAGTACGGTTTATCAAGAGCAGCCCACGACGCCAGAAAATATCAAGGAACGAATAATTGCTGCATGTGCTGATATGAAACCTGAAATCATCGAAAGAACTGTACAATCTATCGTTTTTCGCCTCACGAAATGTATCACAACGGAAGGACACCATTACGAACATTTATTGCAGCAATAAATGTGATTATTTGCAAGTTCAAGTTCATGATCGAATTTCTGTTACCGTTGAAATTTGAAATGTCGCTGAAAGTAAGTTCTGCATTAATTAGCAAATTTTAGAGTTCACGGTCATTTCAAGGTCGTGCTATTAAACATGGATGAATTCACAATAATATTTGCTATAACATACATCAACAAAAAATGTATGTATATACTTATGTATGTATAAACTTTTAGTGATCTATTTTGTAGGAAGCGGTTCTATTCATTAAGAAAATAACCGTTTTTCTTTTCTGTGACCGCCAGTGATCAAACCTTACAAAAACTATCTCTAATAAAGTAGCAACTGTTTAATAAAAAATCACGATCGTACGATAAAATGTTCAGACGTTTATCTGAAAGGAGAAAGTCACTTGAACGCGTTTGATACACTATCTCGCGAAAAATACATCGATAAATCTTTCCAGCGACCAGAAATGCTTGCAATCCGATCCGTCGTGAAAACGACTCGTTCAGCAGATTTCGAAGTCAATCTGAGCAGAGATGGTAAGTGCGACCGGTTCTCCTTTTGTAAATTGACCGGTCGACAGTGTCAGAATGATGGATCCGATTAGTCACGAATTAAGGGGTATTCTGGTTTTTCATTTTAAAAAAATCGATTTTGATGTGTTTGCACTTTCTTTAGTTATTGACGTCCGAAGGATACAACTCGCGTTGCGTGGTATTGGTAGTTGAATCTTTAAACGCGTTTTTCTCGAAACCACTTTTCTCAAATTCTAGCTGACTAGTTCGCTTGAAATCTTCAGATGATCTTCTTGCCATACAGTGAAGAAGTAAAGTAAATCAACACCATTTGAAAAAATATAACTTTTTTAAAATTACACAAAACAACTTGAGTATTCTTGAGAAGTTAGAAGGATTAGTTTATTAGATGATGTGTACAAAAAATGTTTAAATAGTTCCAATTGGTCGGTATCGCGAAAAAAATTGGTGTGCGCTTAGACCACATGGCTGAAGTGAAACTTCTTTCTTCAATTTTTTTTAAATTTTTATTAACACTTTATGACATTTAATTTTCTAAGATTCTATTATTAAAACAATTTTGTCTAAATGTCTTGCAAATACTGCATCGAGAGTTGTTCCTGATCTTGTTGTTGCTTCATTAGGATTATTTACGATTTCCAATCTTAATTTTTTTTGTTAATGATTTCGATTGTTCCGATGCAAAGTTCACGTTGAAATCTCCACTTAGTATCATCGGAATTTTAGCATAATCTTTATTAAGGAATGCCGAACCCTCAATCGTATATGCTAATAGAATAGAATTTCGTTTCATCGTTTCATCGTTTCATCGCCAGATCGGTTTTACTCCTAACGCGTCCAGGTTTTACGCCTAACGCGCCTAAAGAAGTTTCACTTAAAAAATGTCAGTTTTAACATGACAAGGTCAACCCGCCGTAAACAACGCGTAATCTTTGCTGAAACATGTAAATTTTAATCTTCCACATTTTATCCGCTCCAACATGATTATTCTTGCTCAATGCCATTTCAAGGTCAAAAAGGTGGTATCCAATAAATTTAGTTTTTTATTGTCTATCATGCTATCGTAAAAAAATATACTATTCCATTTAAAAAAACATCGGTGACGTTGAAATTTCATTAAAAAACACGACATAAAACACTTTTTTCTTTACCATTATATTTTCCCCCTGCAATAGTGTCACTTTGTCCTCTGAAGTTTTCTGATAGGACTGTAAATACGACAGATATTTAGGTGTTCCCATCTATGTGGGACACTCTGTATACAAAAGTTTCAAGAATGGTTTAATTTTTTTAAATATATTTTGCAATTTATTTTGCTTATATTGACATACCTATACAATTTTCATTTTTAATAATCATAAATGCCGTCATGATGATTGACGAAGTGAAAATAAAGATCCCTAAACGCGAATTCAGCGTTTTTTGGACAACAGAAGAAGTGTCCGGTTGAAAGAGCGAAAGCTGTGATGCTCGTAGAAATGCAGTAGGTTTCTTGCGGTTGCGGAAGGAAGCTCCGAAACTGTTTACAAGTAATTCAAATAAAATCCATCGACCTTCCCTGAGATCTCGCGGAGAAATCTTTCATTGTCCGCGAGCCTTGGTGAGGGTCTTCACAACTTTAAGTCCCTGTTCAAAGCCGTCATTAGAACAGAGCCTAATCACTTCGAGGAGTTTCCACTGCAACGTCTGAACAATTGTTCTTTATACCGCGCCACGTGGACTTGATTCTTCCCCTTCGTTAAAATATCGTAAATTGACCGTCGATCTTTATGCAGCAATACGTATTTATTAATAAAATACTGTTGCAGGCGTTACTGAGTTGATTTTTTCATTAAATTTGATTGGGTTAGATGTTAAAGAAAAAGTTTTCGGAAGGACCATGGATGTTATACATAAATTGTTTTTAGATGAAAAATGAAGACAATAATTTAAAATGACAAATATTTTGAATATTAAAAAATAAATTCCGGATTTTTAATTTAAAAAATCTTCTTGCTTATTACTAGACTTCAAATTGTATGCAATTATGACAAAAATGAGTAAGCGTAATTTAAAACAGTAAGCACATAAGAAGGATTTAGAAATACTACTATATTATTTTCAGTCTATTAAACATGTTAAAAAAGATAATGACGTTCTATTTCACTTCAATTTGTCACAACTCAGGTAGAAAGTTTTTACTTTGCATAAAAATCCAATCTACTTATTACAGTATAGTGAACGATCAAATTAAAAGAGACACAGTGTGAAAAATATATTTATTTCCAATGTGACAAGTAATGATGTCTACAGTGTTGTATATTTTCAATTTGTAAACAACTATTTCATTATTAAAATATTCGGTACAGCTATTGTTTTATTTAAACGTTGATTATTTTAACGTAGACACATCAATTTTTGCAAGTGAGTCTAATAATTTAATCATCCAATATATTTGTCTCAGTGGTACATCCTATATAAAAGTGGTGTAGATGTGAGAGACATTTTAATTGTTGGTAATTTAACGTCGATTTCAATTATCCGATCTGCGAGCAAATTCTCTGCGATTGTACCGTTCGATGATGAACAGGTCCGAGTTGAATATCTTAATGATTTCCGTAACGATCGGGTTTAGCATGTATTCGTCATTAAGCTTACTACATCGCGCCGGACACCGACAACGGATAGCAGATGTCAATCTTCTGCGTTGGAGAACCATGTCGAGCAAATGGATGAGCCTAATGAATGCGCGATCGATTTCGGCGCAGACTATACTCAGCTGCATCGATGTTCGAATGTGAGATCAATTAAATGGAAATGGCGTGTTTGATGCTTTTATTATATATAACGCGAATAAATTGCTGCTATTTGTCCAAAATTACGCGGGAAATGTTTAGGCTGGCAAACATTCCAACCACGCGAGAATGAACCATAATTATACAGGATGTGGCCGGATGGGTAGTACAACCGAGCAGGGGTGATACTAAATGTGAAAATAAGTCGAAAAAAAGGAATAACTGTTTTTTCGTTTAAGGCTTCGTTTTTGAGAAAATCCAGTTTGCAGATCCGTCGGGTCCGCGTGCTTTAGTTACGGACCTAATTCTGCGGAGGTGAGCCAAAAGACGGAAGGGGTATCAACTTGTTGGCCGTCTTGTGTGGCAAACACTTTGGTGCGCTCCATAGGCAACTTTAAATACTAGTGTAACCAACGCCACAGATTTATTTATTTTTACTGTTTATTTATTTCATTTTTATTTTTCAGAAGAGACAGCCAAATTTTTGTTATAAACTATTTTCTAATAATAAAATGTAATTTCTGTTTCGCGAATACTGGTAAGGTTTTGGCAGTTTTCCTTATCCTAGCAACAAATGTTGGTATTCCTTAATTATTATTTTATTATGTACTTTGCTTAGTTATTGTACCACTCCTTCTCTTTCCCATCCTCAAAATAAAGAATAAGTGTGAATTATATTATATTATATTATATATTATATTATATTATATATATATATATATATATATATATATATATATATGACGATGGCTCGACTTCTGGTTACCAAATGTGTACAATAGGTCAATAAAATGCTAAAAGTTTTAACGAAGAGTAACGGCTCTAATATATATATATATATATATATATATATATATATATATATATAACATTTAGATTACGTTAGAAACATTTTTTGTATTTTCAGAGGTAGATGAGATATTTAGGTGTCCTGTTTTAGACGAAACACCCTGTATATATATATATATATATATCTATATATATATATATCTCATCTACCTCTGAAAATACAAAAAATGTTTCTAACGTAATCTAAATGTTTACAAAAGACGAATCAGATGGAAGAATCGTTTTTTATAAATTGTAATTTTTTAATCGTTTTTTCAAGGTCACTCGTGTTTTTTTTACATATATACATACATTTTTTGTTGTTCTATGTTATAGCAAACATTATTGAACATTCATCCATGTTTAATAGCACGACCTTGAAATGACCGTGAACTCTAAAATTTGCTTATTAATGCAGAACTTACTTTCTGCGACATTTCAGATTTCAACGGTAACAGAAATTCGACCATGAACTTGAACTTGCAAATAATCACATTTATTACTGCAATAAATGTTCGAAATGATGTCGTTCCGTTGTGATACATTTCGTGAGGCGAAAAACGACAGATTGTACAACTCTTTCGATGATTTCAGGTTTCATATCAGCACATACAGCAATTATTCGTTCCTTCATATTTTCTGGCGTCGTGGGCTGCTTTTGATAAACCGTACCCTTTAATGTCCCCCATAAGAAAAAATCAAGTGGGGTGCGATCGGGTGAACGAGGCCATGATACAGGTCCATTACGTCCATGCAATGGATTGCATCGATTTGGCAATTTTTCGTTGAGGACACGTGTTGCAATATGGGAAAAGTTTTGCTGGACACCTATCGTGTTGATACCATAATACTAGACGGTTCTTATATAGTACATCTTCTAATGGACAAGTACGTTCTGGAAATCTGTTTTCATAAATTCGTATTGCTTCTATAAGACACTCTCGAGCTTCACCGTAAATTAAAATTTTTAATAGAATACGATTAGTTAAAATCAAATGTGCTGTGTAATATCTGCCATTTGAACTGATTTTACAACAACATGTGCTTCCGACAATTGTCGATGGTTTTGTACTTTAACCGATTGAAAGTTGCAATAATCCCACTAACGTTTGATTTCAGACTCACCATCAAGGCAGGATGTCCAATGAACCTTGAAAATTTCCCAATGGACACACAGAGATGTCCATTACAATTTGGAAGCTGTAAGTGTATATCTTGAAAAGTCTTACAACTATTTCAGAGAAAGTTCTCTCGCGCTCGTTCCTGACGAAATTTCATAACTTTGATGTACAGACTAAAATAACGGGTACTGTCAAGAAGTAAAAGGTCTACTTGGATTTTGCCTCTAACCCTTAATTTTAAAAATAAAATAAAAAATGTCTGAAACACATGACGTATCCGAGATGTTTTCGTACGTCAAGGGGTTAAATTTTTCAAAAAATTGATGCTGACAAAGCAAAACGGTTTGCAGATTCGTAGTCAGCATCAAAAACAGACAAGACTCGGTTTAATCATTCGAGAATGGCGGCAGATTGCTGGTTTCTTTCTTTATGATTGACATTGTACGATATTAGGGACGTCACCGTAATCTGTTGGCGATTTAGATTTTTCAATATTTCTCATATCTACAGTCAGCGAAATTCCCACAGTCCCAACTAAAAATTTCATGTCTTTGATTGATATTCATTGAATTTGTAATTGTTATCGACTAGGATAGTTAGGTGTGCTTTTCTCTCCCTGATACAATTATTTTCTTCATTAGTAAGGTAAAAGCGCCAGTTTTTAGAATTTATAATCTTTCGAAAATGGTGCGATAGTTCCGCTGCTGTACCATCTACCGGCCCATTTCCGAAATACTTTTACCTAAATTTAATTGTTTATTGTAACAACGAACGATTGGTTTCGTTGACGTTGCTTGTATACCTTCGTATTGTAATTTCCTGAACGCTGTGGTTCAGAAACGTTGTGTAATTTTTGGTAAAAAATTTCCGAGATTGTAACTTATGACTGAATCCTTATATTACTTAAATTGTTATAGTTTTACATTTAATAAATGTAATGTCAACTACTAAATAATGTATGGACAATTACTAGTTTTCTTATTTTCAAGGATGGTCAACTTCTGACGCAATTATTGCATTTTCAAAACTGTCTATAAAATGTGGATAATTATTCACGCAGAAAAATTTTAACTGTTCAACTATTTGTGCTTTTACCTTATGTCTAATTGTTGCGTAGAATTTTGATTATTACGATAATTGCTAACATCGCATTACGATCACCAGCGAAATTACCATAGTTCGAGCTGATGCATTTCTGTAATTTCAATAGAGTGTTTTGTAAGTGGTGCATAATATGTAAATATTTTATGTTTCGTTATACAGGGTGGTCCTTTATAGTAAGGCTACCTAAATATCTCTTCAGCTTATTATGATGCAACAAATATTTTTTACGTAATGTGCATGGTGCCAAAGGATCAATATCTAGCAAGAATATTTTTTCCCCAAGGTCATTTTTTTCGGAGTTATGAAGGTCATCGGTGTTTTTTGACACATAACTACATTTTTTTATTATTTCATCGTGTAGCTGATCGGAAAATATATTTAGATATGTATAATAACATAACCTTGAAATGACCTTGATCTTTGAAAATTAAAGTTTAACGTAAAACTTATGTCGAATATGTTTGGCCAAGACTCCTTTTTTTTTGTTTCGTAGTGGTAATCTCTTACGGATACCTAGTCCTTCTCGAGGGGAGAAAGACTAGGTTATGTTGGGCTCCCCGGTCGGGGTGTGCAAGACCTGTATACCAATTAACTCCACTACGTCCGTCCCTAAAGCTCCTGGAGGATGACCGTGATCCGCGCGCGCATGTCTATTCGGTCATCCCCCACTTCAACATTCCTCCCAGGAAGAGGACGCGTCCCCTTCCTACCTACCCTAATTAGATTCACCATACGACGGAGATATGGTGCTTCCCCCCTTTTAGGCCGACCGATGGATGCCTAAGCTCCCCGCCTAGGACATCCGACGACCTTCAGGGACGTCGTTGATGACCGATCATGAAGGACGTCCCTGCCCACGTTAAGGAGGTCGCAACGGGAGCCCGTGATCGCCACGAGCCCTGCGACTCCCCTCTCCCCTATGCGGCCGGGGGCAAGAATACGTTCCCGCTCCCGTTCCGCCTCCTCCTGCCGGAGCATTACCTGCTCGCAGAAGGAGGAAAATGCCCTCCAGGACCTCTCGATCCGGACTATTTCCGAAACAACAGCAAGGAGCGAAAGGTCCCACCCCACTGTGCGCTGGAGTGCACGTCGTTCGCGCGACCAAGCAGGACACTGCTGCAGGGTGTGCTCCGACGTGTCCTCCGGCTCGCCGCAGTGGCTACCTACCCTACGCCGTCTCCTCCTTACCGATCCGACACAGGTACCGACCAAAGCATACGTGCCCGGTCATGACCTGTGTCGTTCGGTAAGAAGCCTTCTGCCCCATCCCCGCCTGAGTCCACCGGTGGTACTCAGGGAGGATGTCCCGGACTGCACGTTGCCTACCATCCACCGACCTGGCTAGGTCCCGTAATCATACCAGGCCAACGTGCATCCGAGCGCGACGCCAGAATGTAACCACTCAGAGCTCCCTCTGTTCGGGAGCCATCCCCTCCGTCGGAGGCTCCAGGAGTAGTTACGACGCACAGGCAACGGTGCGGTACCCGCGCACGACAGCGATGGCCAGTCTGCGCTTTATCCGGCGTAACAGCACACGTGTGCTGTCACGCCCCCTGGCCTCGATGTCGTACACCCACACAGGGGCTCCATAAAGGATTACGCCCCGCACCGTCCTTGCGTACAAGCGCCTAACCCGTCCGCAGGGCCCCCCGAGATTTAGGAGGAGACGATCGAGTGCAGCGGTCATCCCCTCCACTCGAGGTGCAAGAAGCTCGAAGTCCCAGGTATCGCATCTGGGACCCGGTCTCGACCGCGCCTTCCCCCACGCGAACTCAGCACTGGGGAGGTGCCCCACCAAGCCGAGCCTCGTGATAAAACCACAAGGCTTCGGTCTTCCAGGGGGACACCTCTAGGCCCAGTGCTAGGATCGCCTCCACCGCCCTCCGCGCGCCGCGCTCCGCCAGTCGAGTGGTACTTCTCACGAACCTCCCCGTGGCCAGCACCAACGTGTCATCCGCATAACACGTTAGGCTGACTCCGGGGGACATCTCCACCCGAAGAACCTTGTCGCACGTTAGATTCCACAGTATCGGTCCCAATACCGATCCCTGTGGAACCCCTCTCTCCACCATGCCGTATCGGCCCGGATACTCAATCCACCTGTCGGAGAGGTAGGATCGCAAGACTCTCTTCAGATAGGGGGGCACTTCATGAAAGATGAGTGCCTCCCAGATCCGGTCCCAGGGGATGGAGTTAAAGGCATTAGCTATGTCCAATGACATTGCCAATGCCACTCCACCCCCTTTCGTTGAGGCTTCCGAGAAGGCCCTCACTCTTTGAAGTGCGTCAACGGTGGAGAGGACCTCTCGGAAGCCAAACTGAGCCTCGCTGAGTCCCGGGACCCTTCCTGCCAGGTGTCGACCGAGGCGGGCCACAAGAATCCTCTCGAACAGATTGCCCGCCTCGTCGAGAAGGTGATTCTTCGGGCTTCTCTTCTTTCCGGAGAAGCACCACTCGACCCCTCCTCCACAGTGGGGGGGGGGTACTCTCCCTCCCTCAGGCAATTCGTGTAGAATTGCCGGAGTTCAGGAGCGAGGACCCTTGACGCCAAGGCCAATACACGGCCATGAATCCCATCAGGCCCCAGCTCCTTCCTTCCCGATGCCTTTCTTGCCGCTTCCCGGAGCTCATTGACAGCTACCCCCCACTGTTCTGACCAAGGGTGAGGCCCTTGGTCCATGGTGGAGGGGGTGAGGCGCTCTCCGCTTTCCATCGGAAAGAGGGCCGCCATCACCCCGTCCACGAAGAGTGGGTCCACCCCCTCCGTCAGAGCCTCTAGCCCCGCAGCTTATTCGTAACAATCTTGTAAGGGCGTCCCCAGGGGTCCTTATCAAGCGTGTCAATAAGCTCCTGCCATGCAATGTCCTTGGCACGCGCTATAGCTCCACGAAGCACACCGAGCGCCCCTCGGTATGCTTCCTCAGAGTCCTACGCGAGCGGGCGTATTGGCGCCGAGCGACATCTGTTCGCAGCGCTTCAATCTCGCCCGACCACCAATACACCGCTTTACGGGGCGTGTCTCAGTTCTGAGGCATGGCAACGTCCGACGTTGCTTGCAACACCTTCCGGAACCTCAACGCCCCCTGAGCAGGGGTCAGCCCGGGCATACCCGTACCTGCCCAGGCAGCCACTTCGACGGCGTCCATCAAACGGTCCTCGTCTATTTGCCTTAGCGACCATCGCGGACCCGTGTCAGCCCCTCGGGGTCGGATTCCCCGCGCGCTCTGAAGGGTGGTCCACACGTCCATAATAACGCCAACCTCCATCCCGACACCCCACGCAGTGCCGCGGGGTTCGCCCAAGTCAGATCGACTATCGAGCTTCCCCGCGGCCCCACGAACGTCGGGGTGGACCCTTGATTCACCAATCTTAGGTCCAACCCCGCCGCCCAAGCCAACACGTCGCTTCCCCTTGTGTTTATCCTGCGGGACCCCCATGATACCGCATGGGCATTGAAGTCCCCCAGGACAAGAATCGGACGGGCTGTGCGTCGCGCAACACACAATTGCAGCCCGTCCAGGAACCCTTGGAAATTTCCGAGGCCACAATTTAGAGAAACGTAAACCGCGATGACCGCTAAGTCCCCCCCACTGTACCGCCACAAACCCCTCTCCTCTTTCTAAAAGAGAAACGAGAGGGGAACCGCGACGCCCCGCTCTATATATAGCGACAGAGCCGCACAAGCTGATTACCCACATTGGGTGATTCCCAGTGTTCTACGGCTCCGCCGCTATCCCCAGCCCGACCCCCCGCTCGACGACAGCCTGGACAAACAGGTCCTGGGCTGCCCTCGAGTGGTTTAGATTGGTCTGCAGGACCGGTATAGGCGAAGGGCTTGCTGGCATTAAGCAAGTCCTTCGCTAACCATCGGTCCTGCAGAGCAATCCCCTTCGGGGGGCCCTAGACCTTCCTCCCTCATTTCCCTTTCCTCCACCTCCATCACTTCCTCCTGTGCCTGTGGTTGCGGACCCACAGGCACAGTTTCCCCTCCTTCTTCCATCTCCCTTTCCTTCCCCTTTCCCTTCTCCTTTCCCTCATCATCCTTCTCCTTCGTTTTCTCCTTTTCCCTTACACCGATCCCTCCCCCCTTTTTCCCCATCCCCCTTTGCGAGGGGCGGAAGCACATGCCGAGGACCCGAAGCGGTGCCCAGCCGGCCGACCAAGGTCCGCACATAGCGGACACTTAGGCGGGGCTTCGCACGCGGCCGCGCGATGTCCAGATGCCCCACAGGCAGTAGCAACGATCGCTCCTATCCGACGTGCTCGTGCACTCGGAGCGAACGTGCCCTAGCTGTAGACATCTGAAGCATTGCAGCGCCCTCGCTGCAAGGCCTCGACACGGGCGGAGGACCAGCCGACCAAAAGTCTGCCGGCCCCCACTACCTGCTTCACCGCGGCTATGGGCCCTTGGGCCCAAGAGGAACCCAAGGTTACCTCGGTGGCAGATCTCCGGATCACTCCGACCCGGACATCTGTCACCGAGCAACCCCCAGCCGCCGCGATAGCTGCCCCCACCTCTGCCGGTGTGACAGAGTCGTCCAACCCGCTAACGCGCATCTCGCCACGTTTCGCAGGTTGGGCGACTATGACGCCCGTCCCGGCAAGGACTGCTGCCATCCTCTCGGAGAGGGCCTTTGCCTTCACGTGGCATTTTGGCCCTTTAACCTCCAAGAGGATGCCACCAGTCCTTACCCTTCTGGGACGCATGCCGTCGACAATCCCAAGCGACTGAACGTCCACTTGGGTCCGGGCCGTGGCCATCACCTGTGTGTACGAGAGCTTACAGCCCTCCGGCACGGTGACGGTCACGGCACCGGTCTTCGGCGTGCGTCCCAGGAGTCCCCCTCCCTCTGGGATCGGTGACGCCAGTCCTCCTCCACCCCCTCTACCTTTCTTCCCCACTTTCCCTCCTCCTCCTGGCTGGGCACCCCTCCTCCCGGGGGCTTGGCTTAGCCACGGTTCTGCTCAGCCGCCCGAAGCATGTCAAGGGCTTTGCGCGCGTCCCTCGAGAGAGACCTGATTCTTGTAAGAATCTTCTTAACATTCTTTTTCTTTAACATTCTTCGGCCGGCCTTGCTCGGCACCTGGAGGCGGATTGTCAGGGTCAGCCCTGAGATCTTCTCCACTGCCGCCGCGGCCTGACTCAACTCTTCCTCGAGATCCTCCGTAGCCATTCCAAAGCTTAATACAATCTACTCGTCTATACGCTGTTGGAGGCCTTTGACGGGTTGCGGACCCAGGAGCCCTTCATCGTCTACCACCACCAGCGCATCTCTAAATCCGGGTTGCGTGTACGTCCCATCTCCCGGGTTTCTAATCCTCTCCCTACTCTTATCCTTATCCGGGTTTCCTGTTATAACAAACGCAAAAAATCTCACTCTTGAGAAAGACCCACATCTGGGTCGAAACGTTGAGTTTCCGAAGAGGTTTTCTAATTTGCAAAATTGCTATTTTGTATCATTGATCGAACCTGTGTTCCGAAATCAAACACAAATAATTTTTTCAAAGTCATGTTTCTCAAAAACTGTGCATGTAGGCGAAAAAGTAAGGGCAGATTCGGAATCAGCGCCAAAAGCTCTACAAGAACCACCCGACAGTTATTAAGAAACATAAAAACAGTTGTTGGACAGTGTAATGAAAGAAGTGGGTCCGGATGAGTCCATATTTCAACAGGATAAGACGGCCGTTTATACATTAAAACTAAGCAGGGTATTGTTTTGCAACAAAAATATTAAGTTAATGCAGTGGCCTGCCTATTCTCCAGGCATCAAAATACTAGGCTGCAAGGTATGTGCAAACGGAACTTAAAGATAACTAGATATATCATCAATACAAATGGTAACTAAAAGTATGAATAGGCGAATTTTTCAAGTTATTTAGAACAATGGTAGCAATATACCATATTAACATGCACATAATCATTCACATTTTTATTTTACAGAGTAAATAAACTATTATTTACTAACTGGAACTATAGAAATTTCGCACACCCCTTTATCAGAAACACATATATTTTAAGTGAATCATTTGAAAGAAAAAATATTTTATTTTGAAACTATTCAAATATGTTCGTAGTCAACTTAATATAACAAAACTCAATTAAAATTACGAAGAAATTACACGTGGAACTATGGTAATTTCGCGAGCGGTATGTTCCAATTCTAGAGAGTAAATGGTAACGTATGAAAGTATATCGTGTCTAATAATTTTACCACGTGTAATCAATTTTTAAATATACTTCAAAGTCGATACGATGATCTGACGTCGTCCTTGAAGGATTAAATGTACTTCGCAACAAAATTCATGTAGACCATCGTTATCGATAACGTTCTCCGTGACGGAAAGATTGAGCTCTTGCACCTCTGGGGCGGTTCCGTAACTGCCCCTCTTTTGTGAGACATATTCTGGGGAGAAAAAAAAAGAGAAAAGACAGAGGAGAGAGAGAGAGAGAATAGAGATTTGGGTTCCGTAACAGATACGTACTGCCCCCTTGAGTAACCATCTGCCAAAGGAGAAAAGTAACGCTTATTCGCAAGCGAATTCGTTCTGTTTTACGACTCCTCTGTGACAGCCGAGTAAGAAATTCTCTTGATATTCTCTTGATTGCAGTCGGTTACACGAAGCGAGACGTGATCTACAAATGGAACAGCGCGCGACAAGTAGCAATCGCCGAGGACATGAAATTATCCCAATTCGATTTAGTTGCCAATCCGACTGCAAATTATTCTGCCTCGCCGACCCTTCCTCAAGGTAAGTTCGGTAACTTCGCTTTCTAGATCGACGCTCCATGACTCACCCTCGCGTCGCGTCGCGTCGTCGCGCGACCGAGTTACACTTCAATTCGAAAGAAACGATTCGTTTGTTATACTGATTTCACGCTTTCGGTTTTCTCCCCCAAGGTGCGCGGACGAAATACAGAAAATCGAAAGTAATAAAAGCTATTGTTGCAGGAAGTAGAGTATTTCAGTGAGAATCGTCACAGGCTTTACCTAATGAAACATGCGTTTAGAAACGAGTTAACCATTTTCTGAACGAATAATTTCGTCGAATTAATGTTCAATGCTAATTCTTAACAAATTGATTGATGGCAATCGATCTTGCCTTGTATTATTGTATTAGAAACAAAATATTAAGTTTTCGAACAGTAAGTTAAACACGCATTTATTAATTTGAACTTGCATAGAGCAGCAGTGACACTAATATCTTTATTTTCACATTCCACGCGAACATTTAATTTTCCAAAGTTTTTATAATATTTAACCAACGTCCTGTAAATTTTACATTTGGAAATTGACTGCTTATAGATGAAAATAAGATTCAGTTTTATTACACATAATCGGTATAATTTGTATAATCTTGTTAACTTAAAAATTCGTAGCATAGCTTCCTAGAAACCTTTGTATCAAGTAATTTTCTTAAATGTCTCGCTTAATTTGCCATGTAGATTGACAAGCAAAATTTAATGGCCTACAAACAAAAAATAGCAGTTGCAGTTATAATGTAAAAACAGCTAATGATTCCGGTTGGAAAACCATATAAATGACCGAATTGCTCCGCGATGGAACGAAACGGTTTGATTTCACTTCGTATTCCGGAAACGGCATATTCCTTAGCCGTGTCTACACAGAGATCTTGTGGTTTAACGAGCAAGATTAATATCTGCTCTCCTAATGCACGGGAAACTAAGAACCGGAATGATAATTGTAATGAAATCCTATCCTGACTTCTCACCGTGCTGCATACCGATTATGCTTGCTTTTAACCGCAGTGAGCTATCGCAGATCGAAATTCGATGTCATTTGCATCTAAAAATATGTCGACAGGATTGATGAATGATCTAATACGTAAAAATTACACTATCAAATTGATAACGTTTTTATACTGCTGCTCTTCTTGCACCTTCCGTAGGCAATCTGATCGTTTATGTCCACGACGAATTCTTTTACTGTTCCAGGCTTTCAAAAAATCGAAAAAAATTCTGGAATACGTATTGACATTCCTACTTTAATATATCATCATTGAAACATCGAATGTTTAAAGCATTAATGAGAAAACGTACATATTATAAACAAAGAAATTCAGGAGTGAAATTTCGCTCCGGATGTAACGTGCATGAATGACTTACGTTCTTCACGGAGGGTTAACATCGGTTTGTTCAGGGTGTATAAAAATTATATGTCAGGACTACCACAGCGGCATCGTATACCTCTGGATCGGTGGAGATCTGTTAAAAAAATAGGCCGCAAAATTGTCCTTGACACTTCTTCTCAAGGTCAAAGTTCTTTTTATTGCATCGAATAGTATTCATGCCGAGGAACAGAAGTCTCAAAGGAACTATGTGTTTCAAGTCAACCGATCACTTAAAAAACGATTTTAAAGTTTCGTAAACTATATTATTCCATATGTCTACAGGGTGTCCAAAAATGGTATAAACGTGGAGGGGGTGATTCTATATGAGAAAATACATCGAGAATAGAATAAATTTGTTTCATCAGATGCCTCGTTTTTGAGAAATTAAATAGAGCATGCGTGCTATTAAATATTTGACTTACTGTTCGATTAAACAGAATCGTCATGATCTACAAGTTCTACTTTTTACAAACGCTAAGCACGCGAACGTGACGGACATTCAAAATCGATCTTCTCGAAAACGAGGCGTCAAATGAAAAAATTGATTGTATATTCTCGACGAAGTTTCTCATGTATAATCACCCCCTCCACGTTTGGACACCTTGTAGACATATGGAATAAAATAATTTACAGTTGACTTGAAACCCATGGTTCTTTTGAAACTTTGGGTCCTCGGGATGAACACTATGCGATGCAGTAAAAAAAATTGACCTTCAAAATAAGGTCAAGGACAATTTTCCGGCCCTTTTTAACAGATCTTCACCGATCCAGATAGAATTTTTATATGTATGATACATTCTGTACAGTGTTTGCAAGTGTTTCAATATGGTTTCAGTAAATAAGCTGTACACGAGTGCGGTAAATTATGATCGCCTTCAATGGATATGCGAGTTTGCATTTCTGCGTGTATGTATGTTTGATGTGTGCGATCCGCGGAAGGTGATCGGCGTCCGTTAAATATTTTGGCTGCGGAACGGCTGATCGCGAATTGTCGCCGAACGGTAGAGACAAAAGCGATGTCAACGACCCTAGGTAGAGAGTGTATTTAGATGTGTATGTATGTATGTTTAGATGCATGAGTGAGAGAGTTTCGATAACGTTTGCGAATCGTTCGTGATACAGAAAGTGTGCGACCTTTGCGAGCGACTGAGTCCGGTGCGAAAAAGCGAATTAGTATAGTGCGATCAGAGCTGATATATATATTTTTTTTTTTCGTGTGTCAGTGTTACGTCTTTTGTGTTCTCCATCCGTGTCGTGTTGCTAATTGTAATTTATAAAATTTTAATTATATCCCACAGATATGACACAGTCAATGAAAAAAGACTTAAATACATCTACGTCAGGTATAAAGCAATACAGTTCGTGAAATAAAAATGAAAACAATTAAATGAAGCCAATGGTTTCATGGATGTTTCGATAAAAACACTTTATGGTCATATATGCAAAAGCAACTTACTATTGCCATTTTAAAAAATGCTAATAGAAGTCCATTGTTCCTCCGACTTCTTTTAAGGCTTTTGTAAAAATGTGTTTATACTTATTGAAATAAAATAAATACATTTGCGTTAGTATCACGTGGCTAAAGTGTGGTAGTAAGTGTACATGCTATGCCTTGACATGGTATGGATGGTATGCTATGGAAATGACAATCTCTTAAGTAAAAAACGTGAACGAACAAAAAATTCAAATTGGATCGTAACGCAATCGAGAAACTTGCTATTTAGTTAATAAGTTTTATTTAGAAAAAGGTTACGTTTGTTTAACTGTTAAAAATTGGACCTTTCATATGCAACAAGCTAATGAGATTCAATCCGAGGACTAAATAAACGAAAAGCCTTCCAATAGAGATGATTACTCGTTCCACTGTGTTATTGAAACATTTAAACAACATTCAACTAAAACTTACCTGGGTGTAAGGGCTGAATTCGATGTACATTTTAATTTTGTCCTTTTATTTCTTGCAGACAAAGCTGACGATCTTCTTGATCTTTTCTATTTTCTATAATTTTTTGGATCACGTACAAAATTTCGAATAATACATAAATTTCTTCCAATTTTATGCGATATCCGTTTCAGATTTTTTTTCCGCTTTAAATTGTAATATACAGGGTGTTTCGTCTGAAACAGGACACCTAAATATCTCCTCTACCTCTGAAAATACAAAAAATGTTTCTAACGAAATCTAAATGGTTTTAAAAGACGAATCAGATGGAAGAATCGTTTTTTATAAATTGTAATTTTTTAATCGTTTTTTTCAAGGTCACTCGTGTTTTTTACATGTATACACACATTTTTTGTTGTTGTATGTCATAGCAAACATTATTGTGCATTCATCCATGTCTAATAGCACGACCTTGAAATAACCGTGAACTCTAAAATTTGTAACAGAAATTCGACCATGAACTTGAACTTGTATTTAAGAGTTTTCTCGCTAGATTTCCCAGTGTATCGACAAGTGATCCATAATGCGTTATTCGAAACAGGAGAAAATTCAAATGGTTTTAATTTACGGTGAAGCTCGAGAGTGTCTAAGAGAAGCAATACGAATTTACAAAGACAGATTTCCAGAAATTTCTTGTCCATCACGTTCTGCATACTCAAGTATTGTTAAAACGTTTTGTGAGACTGGTAGTGTCAACAGAAACATTCGTGTGAGACGTAAGACTGTTACTCATGAAGCAAATGTGAACAATATCATCGCTAAAGTTAATAAAAACTACAATGTTAGTATAAGGCAACTTGGACGCGAAACCGGTATTAGTGTGACAAGCATATTCCGGTTTCTTCATTCACAAGTGTGATTATTTACAAGTTCAAGTCCATGGTCTAATTTCTGTTACCGTTGAAATCTGAAATGTCGCAGAAAGTAAGTTCTGCATTAATTAGCAAATTTTAGAGTTCACGGTCTTTTCAAGGTCGTGCTATTAAACATGGATGAATGCACAATAATGTTTGCTATAACATGCAACAACAAAAAATGTGTGTATATATGTAAAAAAACACGAGTGACCTTGAAAAAACGATTAAAAAATTACAATTTATAAAAAACGATTCTTCCATCTGATTCGTCTTTTAAAACCATTGAGATTACGTTAGAAACATTTTTTGTATTTTCAGAGGTAGAGGAGATATTTAGGTGTCCTGTTTTAGACGAAACACCCTGTATCTATTTTCTTGTCTTCATTTAACGATTTGCCTCATAGTATGACTTTAGTTTTATAGTTTTGCTATAACAAATTACCAACCTTCCGTTACAAAAGGTATTATAATACAATGCCTTTTTCCGAGAGATTGAAGCTGGTGTCTTATAATTTTGTCCTACCTCATTTTTAAAACGTTAATCTATAAAGTTATATTTGGAATATTTTTGTTTGTTTACATCGTGATGGCAGTTTGAAAATACATTCTCTACACGCATTTTTCTTATAGGCCTTATAGTGAGTTGGAATCATCCCCTGTCAGCTATGATCGACCAAAAATCGCATCGCGATCGACTCCTTGGCCATTCCTATTATAGACGACTTTTGTTCACAACCTTGTATTTATGTGTACCCCTTGCGTTTGAAACCTTGAACTTCTCTATGTCGCAAGCAAAATAATATGATTATGATATGGAACGCTAATAAATAATAAAAGTTTAATTCATAGGGAAAGGATTGTGTTTCAAGCGTTGTTCTAATTAACGCTCTAGTCTATGTGTAACAGAAAAAATTATATACATGGTGTCCCGAAAATGTACTACTTCCTTGAAAGGGGTGATTCCTGAAATTATTCTAAGAAGTTTTTTCCTTTGCGAAAATGTCATACGCGGAATCGTTTTCGAGTTATTAACGAAGAACACGGGTCAACCGGAGCATAGCTACTGAGCGGTAGCGTTGTCATCGCGTCGAGCTCGAATCGTGAACAGTACAATCGAGTCAGGATGCGTGCAATTATTGTTTGGCATTAGATAGAAATAACAACTCGTAATCTTTGCTGAAACACGTAAGTTTTAAACTTCCACATTTTATCCGCTCCAACATGATTATTCTTGCTCAAGGTCATTTCAAGGTCAAAAAGGTAGTGTCCACTAAATTCAGATTTTTATTGTCTATCATGCTATCGTAAAAAAATATACTATTCCATTTAAAAAAAACATCGGGGACCTTGAAATTTCATTAAAAAACACGACATAAAAAATTTTTTTCTTTACCATTATATTTGCCCCCTGCAATAGTGTCACTTTGTCCTCTAAAGTTTTCTGATAGGTCTGTAAATACGACAGATATTTAGGTGTTCCCATTTATTTGGGACACCCTGTATATATATAGTAATAACATAGTAATATTGGATATAAACATATCTACAATTATGTAGGTATTACCTGTTTCCCTTAATTTCGCCATACAGCTTCATCCTATTTATCACAAACTGATTTTCTAGAAAGAAACATATCACCGTTGGAGGAACAAGTTGGAGCAGCTAAATTTTGGTTTAGTCTTACCAGTGGTATACACTAAACATACTAATAGAAAATTTTTTATATTTACGCATACCAAAAAAGTTATAATATTAATCGCAATTCTACGCAAACACTTTTCGTTACGCCTTTAATCGAATGTAAATAAATCTGAAAAATGTTGAAAATATATTTAAATACCTGTAGTATAAGAATTCATTCTCGATTTGAAACAAATGTTGCTTAATATTATAACCAACTTTTCGAACTCGTAACGATACTGTGATCGACTGATGCATCTTTTCAGGCAAGCGTAGACACTCAAGCGTTTATTTATCGTCTGCTGTAAAATATATAGTGATCAACGTGCATTTGTACGTGATCTCGTTTCAAACGTGTCTAAAGACATTTCGTGACATGAAATTTTGGGGTTTATGTCCACCTATTTCATGATTCTGGCTCACTGTGCAGCGCATGCAACGTTTGAAACGAACGCAAAAGGGATTCGTCGGTGCATGCAGCGCGGGTAGAAAGACCAGTGAATTGGAAACGATATCGCATTAACGACGGGACGAGTTAAAAAGGCTGCTAAGGAAAACGAAGAAAACGTACAGCGTGAAAAGTCGTTTGAGACAAAAGAAGCCGCCGATGAGGGCGAGGGCTTGTTCAGATCGGGGCGAACGAGATGTGCAAAAGGGAAGGAATGATCATATAACGACTGCAAAGCGAGACGGCTCGAAAGCTTGCACGGCCCCGGGGATTCTGCACGGGAATATCGAGGAATGATGCGGACCGGAAATGGCGGGAGAAATGAAGGAGTCCGGAAGCGGCGCGGCAGGATTCAAAGCTGTTAGGAAACGACGCGGGAAAACGAGGGGTGGCCAAGAAACGAGCCAAGGCTCCTGACGTTCAACGTTGCCAGCGAGAGCGAAACGACGACTAATTGTAGCATCCTTCGGCGGAAAACTCGTTCCACTTGCATTTCCATTGTATCCCCTAGCCCCTTTCGTCCTCCGCTACCGAGGCAGGAGCGAAGACGTTCAGTCGCGGGGACTTCGACTTTCTAATTGGATTAGCATCGATTAACACTTCACCAGCAAAGAAGTGTCGCGCCGACCAATTGTGATTGCACACCCGGAAGCTTCGTGTTTTGAAACGTCAACATGATTACGTTCCTTCGCGATAGGATAAACAAACATACGTTCTCATAATATACGGAGTGAATCACCTTAAATTTTCACCTAGAATGGCTCTGTTGTTTCAACCGTTTCACGGCGAGGATTTTTTAAAATGCTGAGAATATTTTTCTCAGAGAACTAGATTCTGCATCAAAGTCAATAAAGAACAATATTTGCTGGTCATTTTGTATACATATAATTAAATTATATATTCCGAACTTCAGGAGTTGGATGTATTGTCCCGATGTCGTCAATATGCGGACATTCGTCTTAAAAGGATTAAAAGGTTATCTGCCATTTCAGTCACGTATAGGCGATACTAACTTTTAATCAGATTTAGAAATTCATTTTTATTGTAGCAGGTTCAAATAAACTAAATTTTGTTACGATTTGTAAAATGCAAAGGGGTTAAAATAACATCCACTGTGATAAATTTTAACTTTCCAATTTCGGTTTTATTAATTGAATTACTTTCATTTTATGGGAACTCTTAGGGCTTATTAAATAATATATATTTATTCTGATGTTTAGAAGCCTTTCCGTATGTTTGTACTTCAAATCGATTTTGAAATGCGTTTCCGTGGACATTTTTAACATTAGAGAGTTTAGGCCAAAGCTGGAAGATTGCACTTTATAACAGAATCGCTTCGAATTATTGAAAAATACTATAATAAAAATGGGAAAAACGGAACTCGTACGTTTTCCAAAAATCGGAATTTTTAGACGTATTTTCGAATTTCATAGCAAATGATACGGAGTTAATTATAGTTAAATATATATTCTAAACAAGTTAAACAGGTTTACTACTCTACTTTGTTCAGCAGAAACATTCCCTGACGTAGTAAGCTCAACTCTGAATCCTTTCATCGTCCTAAGAATTGTGAATTTGTATAAACATTTGCAGTCCTCTAATAATTGTTAATACTACATTTACAACTACGTTGCTATCTCTCGTTTTTCAAAGGGATAACGCGAGATAAACTCGAAGCTAAGAGAATAGTCGACGTTTAGTAGTAAAGGGACATTCTTGGACGCCACCATACTCACTTTGAAAGCTCCGGTCTAGATAATAAAGAAATGTGTCACATATCTCGGATAAACATGAAGTATTATTTGATTTTAGCCGATTACTCGATGCTGCTGGTATACTTTCATTTGCAAAGGCACATGGGTAATTTCCTCATACAAGTGTACGGACCCTGCATTCTGCTGGTGGTCCTCTCCTGGGTATCATTTTGGTTGAACCGAGAAGCCACCGCCGATCGCGTATCACTCGGTAAGTCTGTCATCGATTTTAAATCAGTGACGTAACACCAAATCTCTACTATTTTACAATTTTATCCCAAGAATTTAACGTAGCCTCGATTCTGCATTCTGAGTCGTTTTACACGTACAGTAATCTCTCGATACATGTGAAAGAGACGTGCACGATATTTGTGCAAAATTTATCCCCACTACCGCAAGATCTATCGATGAGACAATAGATTCTAATCCAATATCCAATCTTCGTTGTTTTGAATTATTTCTTTTGTGAAACCTTCGCCAACATATTTATGTGACATTTTTCTAGTCGAAATGACACCAAACACGATTGAATATCATATGTGATCCATATACAATTCAATTTGTTGTAAAAGTCAGTAAAGTTGAAGTCAGTAAGTCAGTGGCGTTGATATAAAAACTATATTGTATGCAATCTATTAGAAATGAGTTTCGTATTTAATTCAATTTTAAGAAGTGAAAGAAAATATGTACTTACAGTCAATAAATAAATAATTAGTACCACTGTACGATAAATATACGTATTTGTTGTCTATGCGACGGATAATGTTGCCTATAGTATTGCTAAATATACACTTGCAATTTGCAAACATCAATACTTTCTAAAAAAATAACATGAATTCAGTGAAGCTAGATTTTTATTTAGAAATTGATTGTTTCAATGTAAATTCATTCAGCATATACTGATAAAGATATCTCTAAGTGAATAAGGTAAAAATGATTATGACATAAAAATATTCTCTACAGTTGCTACAGGTGGCTACTTTTATATGGGCCATCCCATATATCGTGACATTACTGTACTTTGTACTTACATATTTAAAGCAATGAATATACAATGCGACTCGTGCAAAAGATGTCTCGTTCTTTGACGAAAATAGTCCGTTGAACAGTACCATGCCTCTTTCAGGCCTCCATGTATATTTTCATTAGAACGTAAACATTTCCTATTAAAAGTTTCAAGTTCAACGGCAGACATTTCTTTCGAGTCTGTTGTTGAAACTCTTTCTGTGACACAATTAGCTGACAAATGATCTTCTGTTTAGAAGAATGACATGAAAGAAAGCTTGTCCGCGTTTGTTTAAGGAATAACGACCGTGTTGACGATGACATTTTTGGGATTGGAGGCACGAACCGATCTGCCCAAAGTTCCTTACCCCACTGCCCTAGATTTCTTCGTTTTTCTTTCGTTCGCGTTCATATTCGCCACTATTATACAATTCGCGGTGGTCCATTACTTTACGAAGTACGGCTCCGGGGAGTGTTATTTCAGCTCCGACCTGATCGAAAGCGAGAGTTCCAGCGAGGAGGACGAATCGAATACACGACCATTGGAGAAGGAACAGGTAATGTTGTTATCATGTAAAAATGTAAACCATAACTCTCTAAATATTTCGTGCAGTCTAGTTACTAACGTTCTAAACACAGTTCGATCTAAGAAATAAACATTTTTTACGGAAGTACGTGTGTGACATCAATTTCAAGTTCTACTCTTCTTCTTCCAAACTTTGAATATTTTAATTGGGTTACACGTTACTTTTGTTTCAATGTAATCGAGGAGTTATAGATAAATAGATAGTTTATTTTTCAGCCTCCTCTCCATAAATAAGGAACTCGATTTACATTGATTGCCCTATTATTTTACGCTCTCACTCGTTTGGATCAATCATTCCTTAGTTACGCGCATCAATCCTTACAGCTTATTATACAGGATGGGGCAATAACTTTGTCCACCATCAATACTTCCGTTACTTGGAATAATATGAAAAAATGATGTAAATGTCGAATTATTATTGAAATAATGCTCGAACTAATGTCCCTAAACTTGAATATTGTAAGTACATATGGAAATTATTTCGATAATATCTGGTTAATTATTAGATCTAGTTGTAGGTCAATACATGTTTACGCAGATTTTATACTCTATCGATTCATGATACAAAAGGTCAACATAGGTCTTTCAATTTAAAGAAATCAAGGTGCCCTTGAAATCTTCAAAACATATTCATGCACATAAAAAATGTTTATACCACAATATTTCTCCGTCTGCACCATGCAACTTTTGTAGATATTATTTTTTCATATTATTACAAGTTACAGAAGTATTGAAGGTGGACAAAATTATTGCCCTAAACCTATACAGTATTTTTATTTCCTTTCATTATTTTTCTCCTCCTTTCTTCAAGCAATTCACAGCTTTACTTGTCTCTTTCTAATTTACTATCTTCCAAATTCTCAAATTCGTCCCTAATCGAGAAGTTACAACATCAGGAAAGATTAGTGTAAGAACCGTTCAGATATAGTTCTCCCTTTCAAGAATGACCATTTTGATGTATAACACAAATGTTTCTGCTGTTTTAATCTCTCGCTTACACTCAAAGCAAAGGACTCAAACGAAGCGTTCATTTTCTACGGAACAGAATTTACACAGTACCAATGTTTTAAGTCATGCGAGTCTTTTGAGTCGATCTAATCCCATCTACCAAAAATTCTAATCACATAACGTCGTGACGTACTTCAAATGAATGATTGTTCTTTTATTAGCGTTATAAATATGTCACACTTATACACGCATCAATGTAATAAATGCAGCGTAGGGGGAAGGGGGGCACGCCACTCGTAAAACGTCGTATTGGCAGAACAAAGATTTCAATTTTTGTATTCATAATAGAAATCAAGTTTTCCGATATGACTATGGAACGATGCCAAGAAAGAGGATGACGGTCTTCCGTAAATCCTTAAGAAGCACGTCCTCAACGATTCGAGTCGAGTTCTCGAAATGTGATCTTAAAATATCGGCTGAGCCTCTGAATTTGCGAAATTTGAATACGGATGGTTTCGCTACTCCATCTTATTTCCCTATAGTAAAATTCGTTAGAAGCACGTAATTATATTGTTAAACGTAAAACAATTGGAAAATATGATAAAAAAAGATTTACATATCAGTGCACTATCTAATCTTTCCAAACGAGCGATATAAATCTTTGATCATCAAACTTTCTTATTTGAAACTCTTTTTACTTAAGACTTTTAGTTTTCAACTTTCTATAAACCTTAAAACAAGATCGAGTCCGTTCTCAAAATAATTTCGCGATATTTCGCTACGTTTTGTTCTTTAATATCATTTCCAACTGATTTTCTGGGAATAAATGGAAAGAATCCAATCAAAGAACAAAAAATAATCAGGGAAAATTTATACGCTGTGCCAACGTGCCTCACCGGAAGTTGTTATGTAAAAACATCTTTATAAAACATATCGACCATATAAACAAAGAGGCTAAACTTAATTACCTTCTTTTTAAATAACTTAACGCCAGATAGCAGAAGTTTATAACGTAACATTTTGTATAGCATCTCCAGACGGATTAGAAGGCCAATACGAATGTTTACTTTGCTACTACACAAACGAAAAAGATTGGATAACAGTTATCCACGTCTGCATATACAAATGTAAATTCCATCATGACAAACAGTTAACTAACAAACCTCAAATATCTAGACATAATTATGCTACATATACCCAGTGTCCAAAAAGTAATGTAAAGATTCATTGAAATATATCGCAATACCATCTAATACATAATTTAGAAGGAATAAGTGCAAAATTTCAAAAGTTTCTTCCATTTATGTAGAATCTATGACCAATAAAAATAAAGCCTTCCCATATTAGACAACATTTCTCTACTCTAGTTGCAGGCACCACAGGTCCATAGAAAAGTCTCGAGTGTTCCAGCGGTCAGGGGACATTCGAATCGGAATTTCACGATGAAAGAGGACGGTAGGATCGAGGTGATACCACTGTCGGCGATCCCACACCCCAACAGGGATCCTGGGGTTGCTAATTGGCAGATGTCCTGCGTGGCCTGTACTCCACCCCCGCAACCACAGTCGCCGGACCGGAAGACATCCGGCAGAAGACGACGTAGGAGAACGCCGAGATATAATTCGGTTTCGAAGATTGATCGTGCTAGCCGTGTCGTCTTCCCGTTGTTCTTCTTGGCGATCAACGTCTTCTACTGGTGCGCCTACCTGTCGCGCAGCGAGCGCATAAACTATTACAACGCAAATTCAAACGGCACGTGAGACTGGCGGTGATCGAACGGAAACAAGAAGCCTAATCCCGTCGAGTTAACTCGGGGAAACATCCGTCTTCATGGTCGACCAATCTACAATACTTTAAGCGAGCATGTGCGTAATCCGAACTATTCCATTGCTCCGGACGGGAGGGCAGCGAGGCTTGCGAGGGGTGATGTTCTATACGAGAACAATGATTACCGTAGGAGGTAACAACATAACGAGGCAGCGCAACCGTCGATAGACAGATAGTGATTATTCAAACACCTTTTATCACTAGATTTACGGGGCCCGTCAAAATGACGGATTCAAACATTCTTAATTTACGATTATTAAGAGTGTAAGGAGGCATTCCTGAGGAATTATTAAATAGTTTTATAAAGCAATGTAAAATAATCAATTTTAGTGCTCCGTAAACCTAGTGTTAAAATGGAATACCTTGTTCAACACTAGATTTACGGGACCTGTCAAAATTATGGACTCTATATTTTCTATTTTCCGATCATTGAGGGTGTAAAAATGCATTTGTGAGGAATTATTCAATAGATTTCTTTTTTTGAGCACATATTGCAATGAAAATCGAAATAAATGCATTCTTGTTATTTTTATAATGCAATGTAAAATAGTCACTTTTGGTGCTCCGTAAACTTAGTGTTAAAAGTGGGACAAAGAACTTCAATTTGTCTGCGAAGCCGAAAGGATTAGTTTAGCAGACGAGACATTGCATTTGTTGCTTTCCACACCTTTCTTTTTAACCTACCGTGGGCAACTTGGGTCGTTTTTATCCGGAGCGTAATTTCGCTCTTGAATTTCTTTCTTTCCAATACTTATTTGTTCCCATTAATGTTTTAAACATTTTACGTTGCAACAATTATATATTAAAATAGGAACTTCAATACGTATAGTAGAATTTTTTGTAATTTTTTGAAAACCTAGATCAATAAAAGATTAGTTCTGGACATAATCCGAGTCCGTAATGAAAGTTTAAAAACTATATTTTCTAGATTCGTGTCAATTGTACATGTACAATGCATGCTAAACATTTTTAAGCTAATTCTTCTAGCTTCGCAGAAAAACTAAAGTCGTTTATACCATTTCTGAAAATGTCATTCTAATTAAAAAGATATTTAAACAATTACATGCGTCATTGTACATCGAGGTTTTATTTGCGGGTCCAGTTATGGTTCTCGGATGCAGGAGCGTTCCCAGCATTCAAACCATTCTCAGAAGTACTATGTAGTAACTTCCTTGGCAAGATATAACGAAGTCGCAAAGTTAGACCCGGAATGAGATGAAAGAGATGTACCGATTAAAAGAAAATCGTTTTCGTGTAACATTGCAAATAGAACAGTAGAAAATCGCTTATCGTCGAATGCGTTATGCAATGTACAAATGCACAACATTCAAGCGTAACAATCGCGTGAAACAGTTAATAAAGGCTAAACAGTGATAATTATTTCAAAATCGGGTTGTACAAGAGTCCCGAAGTTACAACCTTGGGATATGGGAGCATCGAATCAAAAAGATGAAGAAATCGTGAAGTTGGAACATCTGGTCACCTTAACCCTAAAGACATTTTCCAATTTTTCTTATCAGTTTAGTACGGAATTGGAACTCGGGTCAATTACAATTTACCACCTTTCACCACGACACAAGTTTTTGTGAAAATGTCTTTTTTTTTTTTACTTCGTTTTTTCTTTTCAATTCGCACCATTTTCGCCCTAAAGAGAAAGGTAAATTATAAATAAAAGTAATTGAATTGACACGCTGTGTCACCAGAAAAAGTTATAATTCGTCTCCATGCAACAAAAATATAAATAGTTACAGAACTTCCCATTACAAAATTAATTGGGAATAAATAAGCTTGTACAAGTCCCTGGGTGATCTCGAAAATGAACATGGATATTTACTTTTTGAAATGGAGAAGTCAAACAATTCGATGATGTTTGCTAATTTGCACTCGTACACGAGAAGCTTGTGCAAATAACTGCGTGCGTATCGTCCCGGTTGTATTATGCATACCCAGTGTCGAAAAATTTGTATATATCAATTTAGGCGGGATTGCCCCCACCTATCTATACAACGAACTTCATGCGAAGCTCATATTCTCATATGAAGGTGGATAGAACGTAAATCTACGGATGGAGTCTCTGTATGAAGAATTTGGGTTTTATGGCAAAGTTCATGCACAATCCTATCGGACACCTCGTTGTCTCGGATATCTGCAAAGATGGACGTAGCAGAATATGAGAAAAGACTACTGAGATCATTTAAGAAATTTTATGAGGACTCTATATCTTGTCCAGCAAGATGGGCGTGAAACATAGAGAGTGGATAGTTCGCACTGGACGAGGCGTCAGTTCTTTACTGCCACAATATTCGTTATTGACCGCCAGAACCAAACCTCGAGCGAACCTCTGTTTCTGGTTCCGCAGGGTATGTTACCTCGATGTATCGTTGCCACCTAATAGTCTGTCTAATGAGAACGGCCAAAGTTTTAGCTGCAAAGCACTGCGATAAGTATCCTGACAAACTCTGGTAGTACGACGTTTTATTTACGATGGTAATTTTTTAGTAATTCTTTAATGCAAGGGAACTACGATTTTGATTGTCTTTGCTGATTACGCGAATGATCTTAAAGATGTTTGCTAAGAACAAATGAAATGTGAACTGCTGGGAAAGATTACCGGAAATCTAAGATATGCTAGGCTAAGACAAACTGTTATGCATTAATTCAATAGGGAAATACTGTGTCTTAGCATAGCATAGCATAGCAGTATTGCATATCACAGTTTCGCTTTTCGATAGTTCCCCGAATTCGAGATTAAATATTACCGGGGATAATAATCTAAAACGTAGAAGCTATCTTCAATTACAGCCTAAAATAGTAAATACTGGAGATGCAGAGTAGAATAAATGCAAGAGGCTTATTTAATAGTTTTAATTATGTTTTACAAGTTCTCATCAGACAGGCTAAATTTGTAATGGTATAGGGTACCGACAACGTGTGTATGTGGGGACGATTTTCATAATTGTAATAACACTTTATTGAGGCACATGTAACGCACATGTAACATAATATGGTTTGATGAAAGGAAGTTCAATCTGTTGGACCCTAATAATAATCGCTTGAAAAATCATAAAAGTTTAAAGTGACGAAGTTATATAGGACAAACTTATTATCGCCCCCATACACAATGAATGCCAACCAAAAGTATGAAATTAAACTGTATCGAAAGTATAATACGAATAACAATGCGAAGATATAATAGAATTAAAAGCATGGTTATTCGCTTCTTTTAATTTAATTGTTCAAAAAACAGTGAAATGCCAAGTTTCCTTTTTTATAGATAATACTTTATAGACCTTTTACGTCTCACTATTTGAAAAGATTCTTTTAGGAATTGAAAACGAAAATGAAATAACGACAGATCGATTTAAATGGATGTTGGCGTTGTCATTCTATCCGTCATTTTGAAAAAATAGAAATATTTTTTTTAATGCATTAGCCACTATACCACCATTTAGCAGTTTCTGGCGTTCTATACTACCTTATATTAATTAAGACTAATTCTTACATTTTTGGGGTAAATAGTATCATTAAGACAGTTGGTTCCATACTTTTGGTGAATTGCGCACTAGCACTAGTCTCATCCCTCACTATGTAAACACATTGTTCAAGTTAGTCGACTATTTTTGAAAAGAATTCAACTTCAATATTTTCCTCACAGGTGAAAATTTTGTTATACCAGTAAGTACGAGCTTCATGAAAAGGAAGAAATGGTTGCGTTATATCGAGTGTTGTTGATAAACATTACATAATATATTAAAAACAAATACTTGCCAAATGTCTGCTTGTGAGAAAACATGTTTGAAGTACAAATGAAGGAACGTGTATGATAATACTACTAACAGACGTTTTAACACTAGAAGGACCAATATTATTATTCAAAGAATTTCGAAAAAAGTGGTTCGAATCATTTTAGATCATACAGGTCGTATATTATCATAGAATATAATTAAAATACAATAAAAGTCTCAATATTAAATTTTATTTTATATTCGGTTTATTAAACGTAAGTGTAACTAGGAAACTGAAATCAATCATTTATATTGTATACCTTGACGAAAAAAATAGCAATTAAATAGCACATGGGGCAGTTTAACCTGATTGGTCGTTCTAGAGTTAAATCCGTATTCAATTCAATTATAACTAAACAAAAGGAACTAAAAGCGAAAAAAAGAACTATAGTTAATTCGATTTTGAATGATACTGTTAATGAGGAGTGCGGAATATGTTTTAACCCCTAGAAGAGTGTTTAGCGAATGCAGATAGAAGATAATGCGTATTAGGTGCGACAATAAAAATCTACTGCAAAATTAGAGCTTTGTTATTTATTGTTAACACGTATACAAAAAATGTATATGAGATTCAATCCAAAAAAAAAAAACAATGAAATACTCGTACTATATGATACATATATTTATTTTATATACGCGACTATTTAACTTCCCTTCGTTTCTACATCGTAAAGGAAAGGTTTTTGAAATTGGTAAAATTGAATGAAAACTTCGATACGATTCAGATTACACACTGGATTAATAATGCTGCAGATTATGTTTTTTTTATAGTTTAATACAATAATTTTTACATATATCGATAAATAGTTACACGAATTATATTTATCATTATTATCTTGACTACTGACTTATATTGTGAATTATGTAACCATAATCACTGAGTGTACTTATACTGTTATTCATTGGCAAATATTCAAAGCGTTTAGACAGAATTATAAAAATAGAAGAGCAAAAAAGTAATGCTAAAAAATATTTCTATATATTTGTACTATATCATTCTGTTTCTAACAGAATAAGTTAAACATTAAATGTTTCCATATTTCTTTATAGTTTTGTTTTAATTAGTGACTTCACAACTTTATGGAATATTACGGCATTAATCGCTAAAACACGCATTCTTTGTTATGAATTATAGCTATGCTGTAATAAATATTCAGTTATATTCAATTATCAGATCAAAACTATAATCGATATCGCCAATCAAATGTAGGAATTAACATAGATAAGCCAAATTCTCATGAGTATTCAATTTTTCTTAACAATTTCTACTGCTTCTAAATTCGTCAGAATTATCAAGATGATTCGATCATATTTAGCACATCACCTAACTTATCTGCATAATAGTCTGGAACTATCAAATCTTTGGACTTTCCGCTGACCGCATTCATAGCATCAACATCACTTTGCGTTGTAATTCCTGTTAGTACAAGCAACGTTTTAAATCCGCAACGTTTTCCAAGTAGAATATCTGTATCTCGACTGAAATAAAACAATTATGGTATGTTGGATACCCAATCAACATAAACTCTTAGGCATAGTATGTAACATTTACTTATCACCAATCATTAGTGTCCTTTGAGGATTCAAATTATATTTCTTAATTATGTACTCGATCACGAAAGCTTCTGGTTTTCCCAATATCACTGCATTTCTGTTGCTCGCTGATTCTATTATTTTTACAAAGCAGCCAGTACCTATGCAATACAAAATATGTGCAATTAGTTTTGATTTTTTCAATCTGTCAAGAAGTTACATCTTTAAAAAAAAACTTTTAAGATTAATTTCAGCTGATTAAAGTAATTGTTTAACCTGGGAATCTGTTAGTATTTGGTGAAGGTCTCTCTGTATCGCCATTTGTTCCTATGAAGTGAACATCTGGATTTTGTAAATAAGTAGCAGCTTTCGTAAGCTTCGGATAACTAAAATGTTTATCGAATCCTACAACCACTGCTCCCACTTCTGGATCAGGTTTAAAGTTTGTGACCATCTCTACCTCGTCACCATCCATATTATCAGGCTGTGTCAACATAACATAAACATTGTAAATTTACTTTTAAAATTACTTGAAACGATAATACAATTTTTTTATAGAATACCCACTCCAATGCCGCAATGTTGTATGCCTTCGGCTTCCAGCTCTTTGGTAATACCAACACTTCCAATTACATAGACCTTTTTATCAAATTTCTTTTCTTTAAGGTATACAGCAGCCAAGAACGAAGTGCACACTATTTCTTCCTAAAATTACATTAAAACATTATCATTAATGAATGATCAAAAAACATTGAAATTATATTAAAAAATTAGGTCAAATTTGATTTACCACTGTTGCATCATATTTATGGTTTTTACATTTTTCCACGAATTCAGGTCTGGTCTTTGTATTGTTATTTGTTATATAAAAGAACTTTTTACCTAACTGTTTAAATTTATTCACAGTCTCAGGTGAACCCTGTATTACTTCGGTTTCTCTCCATAGTACGCCTAAGATAGCATTATACACATAATCATACATTCTCTTAATATTGATATTTTTTTATCAAGTGAATTCGTAGTGCAAAAACAGTCTAACACAAAAGAGATTATTTGTGATTCGTATTATAAACATTCCTTAACACTCGATGATTACTTACCATCACAATCAGATAAAATTACATCAAAAGATTCTATGAAATTTTTAAATTCTTCTTTCGGTAATCCCGTGATTTTAATTGCAGTCATTTTCAGATACTCTGTGAATCAATCCTCTTTAACGCAAAATCCTTTATCAACTGCGTACAACGTACTCTTCATCAATAAATTATTGACACAACGCGAGAGATAATCTTTGAAAGAGTGTGGCCTGACAGTCGAGAAAGCCACGCTTTTGTAACGTGACTGCTCGTTTATTACATAATATAGGGGCATAAAGTGTATGATTACGTGTCATTCACAACTACAATCACGTGTGATGATAATTGAAGCGTATTACTAGTGCAACAGCAGAAAATGAAGAAAACAACACATTTTCTCACGCATGGTAAATTATCATCAGATTTCGATCGCCACCACCACCACAGACGAGATACTATTCACAGACTTAAGATACCTACCACAGACTTAAGACTACTACAGACATTGCATCTTATGGGCTTTTCTGTCTAGGCCTCGGGGGGCCACAGTGGCCCCCGTACCATTTCGGTGTCGCGCTCAATATTACCGATAGTTCACGAATTTACGCGTATTAGCAGGAACTGAATATTCCGTATACTGTATTTTTACTACGGGTGTTTTGGAGGCTACTAATGCATACGGCGCGTGTATTTGAACGGTGAAAATAATATTTATGAAAAAGTATTACAAAAATACGAATTGTAGTAAAATAAATTTGGTTTCTATACGTAACATTATTTTTATTACTCGTGTCACTAATGAATGTATATTACAATAATTTTATACACTTTAAACCAGTAGTTTACTTTCTTATTTACACTTAATTAATATAAATTCTATGCAGTTGTTGAGTGCGTACACATTACATATATATTAACTATTCTTGTGTTTCCCTATTTTTAAAATGAGTACTTGCATTCTTTTCATCTATAGAGAAATAAGAATTCATTAAATTTTCATAAATTTATTAAATTCATTAAATTAAATTTTCGTTATAATATTTTTATATAATTTATATGTAAAG
Source organism: Sphecodes monilicornis (assembly GCA_913789915.3). Lineage (NCBI taxonomy): Eukaryota > Metazoa > Arthropoda > Insecta > Hymenoptera > Halictidae > Sphecodes > Sphecodes monilicornis. The sequence goes on from OU565284.1 coordinate 28,329,792, forward strand.
CAATACAAATTTTCATCTATTGTATTAGTTTAATTCTATTGTGTCCAAGGAAACATTGCTTTATTATACAATATGTAGAAAACAATATATTTTACTGAAAAGATATAAATTTTTTTTTAATGACATGCGTCATTAATTCTTGCTAAAATTTTATTAACGTGGTTTATTATTCCTATTTACGTCTTTTTGCGAATCACCGCCCAGTTTTATTTGATTAGACATATATACATATTTAGCTACGATGATTTTTCTGTGCAACAACAAATAGTATAAGCAACTAGTGGTCACGTACAAGCACTACCACATTTATCGAGCTCGAGACTTTTCAAATTCCATCGGCTTCTGTAGACAGATTTTGTCGTCGGAAATGTTTCGTATGCAGTTTTCAGTGCAATGTACGCTGCATGATAATCCGATTTATGTCGTGTTTGGGCTTATTTTGATCAGAAAAACATATTCAATCGATAGGTGATCTTACCATTATGATAATGTTAATAATAAATAAAATTGGATTTATTTATAATACAATGTGTGTTACAATGTTTCCTCTGATGCTGAATCACGTCTATATCGTACGTCACCGCTACGTGAGCCTCTTGAAGACAACAATGAGGTTTCACTAACGCGTATTGATAACAATAAAATGTTTATTATGGTTCATAATTCTGCCATGGAAACATTATGAGTCGATTGCAAATGCTTTTTTGATGAAAATAAGTCTAAACATGCCACAAATCGGATAAGTTAAACTGTTTTTGTAGGGAAAAGTTTTCTTCGAAGTACAGGAAAGAATTTTATTTGAGGCTTTCGACGACGTATTCTAATCTGCATAATTTTTAATATATGAATATCAGTTCACAGATGCTCCTGTACACTGCAACAATTATCATGCCGCGAAAGTTTATACATTTCTTAATATTTTCATATCGGAAAAACAATACGTTTCGTGTTAAAATTAAAATTAGTTATGTTGATAAGTTAACATTTGTTAATAATATAAAAATGATGAAAATAATATGAAAACTACACGTGTGTTCTGCAAATTGCTTTGGTGAACATGGTTTTTATCCATATAATCAGGTGTACATACATGTAATAAAAAAACCACGAATTGAAAATTGCAAAATTTTTAACAATTTTATATTCGCATAAAAAATTTTAAAAAATGATAATGATTTTTGAAGAAGTCATCGAGTATTCAAATGATCGTTCAATAAAATTGTGGTTTAGATTAAAAAGCAACGTGCCTCTGAATTTCCACAGCTTCGAAAAGCAGGACAAAACATTTATCTCAACGCTTGTGATAGAAACCGTTCGAACGATTTCGATGCGAGCATCGATAACTTCTTATACGAACGTAATGCGGCAACATGGAACAGATCCTGCCTCATCTTTTTACCCCCTCTAACACATGAATCAGAACTGACTTTTAGTCCGGATAAGAACTAGTTTCAACCAATTATTTAATTTGAATATAAAATAATGTTTTAATGTCGAAGTAATATGCGATATGTAACATACATCTCAGCACGTACATCATATTTAGACTACATCAGAACCTACAATCTACTGCAGGAGTGCAAATCTATTTAACACTCGCTCACGAGAGCAAGAGTTACATGTATTCTGAAACGAAAACTTTGTATTTGGATTATTAATTGAAAATAATTGTTGAAGCTGGGACATAGGAAAAGGAAGAAAGTATTAAAAGTCTTACATTCTACTATGAAATACATATTTACGCAAATTCTAAATGTGCAGCTATTAGCTCGATATTATCCACTACATGCAAGATACTACAATTTATAAGTTATAATATCTTGCGAATTGTGGATAATATCGATTGCCCAGGTCTCACCACGAGGAGGTTGCTGCACAAGAGACCCGAAAGGGAGTCAGAACGAAGTCTCCCTTCGTTCTGTTTCCCTTTCTTACAACGAAGATTCTTAGAAACTAAGTTTCGCAGGTCGCTAAATGGAAAAATAGTCTTTTTCACGGAAAAGACTTCTTTTCCAGTTAGCGTATATCGAGTAATTATTGCGGGACAAAGTGTGAATCGGAGAAGAAGTCTCCGATCCACGAGGGACCAAGGGCGAATCAGGCGGAAGGCTCTGATTCTTTCAAAGATACAAACAAGATCGAACCAGAGCAGAAGGCTCTGGTTCAAGGGTGACGCGACGCGTTCAGTGCTTACAAGTCCTGAGCCGACCAGCCCGATACCCGCCACTCCATCACCAAGAAAGATGGCAAAGAGATGCGCTCAAACGGTTTCTGGCGCTACTGGGTGACATGAGAACATGGCGTGCCCAGGATTACGTTAACACAGAGGATCGTCAGAAGACGAGTGAACGAGTCTCTTAGACATCCCTCTCAATGACTTCACGTCGGATACCGAAACTGGACCAGCTCAGGACCTACAAGCAAGGCCGACAGAGCAGAAGGCTGTGTCGGAGTCAGAAAACGAGGCGAGCAAAGTCAAGTTACGGCAATAATTACTCGACATAATTACAACGATGTTTGCCAATCTTAATAACTAACGCACGCACTAAAACTAACTTAAGAATAATCTAGAGTCTTCGTTCGACGAATCCTCTTCTTTCGATGAATTTTCTTCGTTCGATGGATTTTCTTCGTACGATGAATTTTCTTCGCACGATGAATTTTCTTCGCAAGATGAATTTTCTTAAACAGAATCGATGACCAGCTGAAACAAAATTGACTCCAAATGGAAAAACTGTTGAAAAAAAATCGAAACAGAATCGAAAACCAGATGAAACAAAATCGAAACAGAATCGAAAACCAGTTGATACGAAATCGACACCAAATGAAAAACCAGTCGGAACAGAATCGAAACCATGTCGAGCCCAAATCTAATGATTTGTGGACGCAACGATCTATAGGCGATTCGGGTGGCCCCGGGGACGCGAGTCCCCGTACCCACTCACGGGCCCCATCCCGTGAGTGAGCCCCTGAGGGAACTCCGATCGGAGGAATATCAATTTCAAGACAAAAATATCAATTTGAGAAAGTTGGACTTTGAAAATTCAGGAGCACATTCCAATTACGAATCCAAAAATTAATAATGGAGGTGTTTGTTGAAGGTACATGAATTCTGAAATTGAAATTCCGTATTTCTATTATTAATTGAAAAAAAATGCTGAACCTGGAATACCTGAAGAAAGGAAAACGAAGAAATTATTAAGTCTTACATTCTAATATAAAATACATATTTACGCAAGCTCTAAATGTGCAGCTATTAGCTCGATATTATCCACTACATGCAAGATACTACAATTTATAAGTTATAATATCTTGCGCATTGTAGATAATATCGATTGCCCAGGTCTCACCACGAGGAGGTTGCTGCACAAGAGACCCGAAAGGGAATCAGAACGAAGTCTCCCTTCGTTCTGCCTCCCTTTCTTACAACGAAGATTCTTAGAAACTAAGTTTCGCAGGTCGCTAAATGGAGAAGTAGTCTTTTTCATGGAAAAGATTTCTTTTCCATTTAGCGTATGTCGAGTAATTATTGCGGGGCAAAGTGTAAATCGGAGAAGAAGTCTCCGATCCACGAGGGATCAAGGGCGAATCAGGCGGAAGGCTCTGATTCTTTCAAAGAGACAAACAAGATCGAACCAGAGCAGAAGGCTCTGGTTCAAGGGTGACGCGACGCGTTCAGTGCTTACAAGTCCTGAGCCGACCAGCCCGATATCCGTCACTCCATCACCAAGAAAGATGGCAAAGAGATGCGCTCAAACGGTTTCTGGCGCTACTGGGTGACATGAGAACATGGCGTGCCCAGGATTACGTTAACACAGAGGATCGTCAGAAGACGAGTGAACGAGTCTCTTAGACATCCCTCTCAATGACTTCACGCCGGATACCGAAACTGGACCAGCTCAGGACCTGCAAGCAAGGCCGACACAGCAGAAGGCTGTGTCGGAGTCAGAAAACGAGGCGAGCAAAGTCAAGTTACGGCAATAATTACTCGACATAATTACAACGATGTTTGCCAATCTTAATAACTAACGCTCGCACTAAAACTAACATAAGAATAATCTGGAGTCTTCGTTCGACGAATCCTCTTCTTTCGACGAATTTTCTTCGTAGGATGAATTGTCTTCGTACGATGAATTTTCTTCGCACGATGAATTTTCTTCACACGCTGAATTTTCTTCGCACGATGAATTTTTTTCTTTCGATGAATTTTCTTCCTTTGATGAATTTTCTTCGTTCGTTCTGACTAACAAGAGCAAGGTGAACGACCCAAATCGAAACAGAATCGAAAACCAATTGAAAGAAAATCGAAACAGAATCGAAAACCAGTTGAAACAGAATCGAAAACCAGTTGAAACAGAATCGAAAACCAGTTGAAACAAAATCGACACCAAATCGAAAACAGGTCGAAACAAAGTCGAAACAAAGTCGAAACAAAATCGAAACCACATCGAGCCCAAATCTAATGATTTGTGGACGCAACGACCTGTAGGCGATTCGGGTGCCCCCGGGGACGCGAGTCCCCGTACCCACTCACGGGCCCCATCCCGTGAGTGAGTCCCTGAGGGAACTCCGATCCGAACAATATTGATTTCAAGATAAAAATATCAATTTCCTGAAATGAATATCAATTTCCTGAAATAAGTATCAATTTCCTGAAATGAATATCAATTTCCTGAAATAAGTATCAATTTCCTGAAATGAATATCAATTTCCTGAAATAAGTATCAATTTCCTGAAATAAATATCAATTTCCTGAAATAAATATCAATATCCTGAAATGAATATCAATTTCCTGAAATAAGTATCAATTTCCTGAAATAAATATCAATTTCCTGAAATAAGTATCAATTTCCTGAAATAAATATCAATTTTCTGAAATAAATATCAATTTCCTGAAATAAATATCAATTTCCTGAAATAAATATCAATTTCCAGAAATAAATAACAATTTCCTGAAATAAATAACAATTTCCTGAAATAAATAACAATTTCCTGAAATAAATAACAATTTCCTGAAATAAATAACAATTTCCTGAAATAAATAACAATTTCCTGAAATAAATAACAATTTCCTGAAATAAATAACAATTTCCTGAAATAAATTACAATTTCCTGAAATAAATAACAATTTCCTGAAATAAATAACAATTTCCTGAAATAAATAACAATTTCCTGAAATAAATAACAATTTCCTGAAATAAATAACAATTTCCTGAAATAAATAACAATTTCCTGAAATAAATTACAATTTCCTGAAATAAATTACAATTTCCTGAAATAAATTACAATTTCCTGAAATAAATTACAATTTCCTGAAATAAATTACAATTTCCTGAAATAAATTACAATTTCCTGAAATAAATTACAATTTCCTGAAATAAATTTGAATTTCAAGACAAATATATCAATTTCAAGACAAATATATCAATTTCAAGACAAATATATCAATTTCAAGACAAATATATCAATTTCAAGACAAATATATCAATTTCAAGACAAATATATCAATTTCAAGACAAATATATCAATTTCCTGAAAAAAATCAATTTCCTGAGAAATGTCAATTTTCTGAAGAATATCAATTTCTAGACAAAAATATTGTATCAATTTGGTAAAGTTGAACTTTGAAAGTCTTACAAAATTAAGTATTATCATTCTTACAAATTACATAAGAAATTTAAAACTCTAAGGTCTAAAATTCTAGATCGGTACTTCTAAAACTACTTGAAATTGCGGCTATTTAGTCGCAACATTAACTAGACATTAAGTCAACTTTGAAAATTTATACTATTACAACGCGTGTTACAATTTGTTTCGCAACGCTACTTAAAACCGCGAATGTTCTTATCTCACAGTTGATCGTTGCAACTGGAGCATGGGCGCCTGAAATATCGAAAGATTCTATTGCAAACGCGATTCTTTTGATGCGCAACGCTAATTCAACAAATCGAAATTCAAAATACTATTTAAATAAGAAATTTATTCGTAACATTAACTAGGCATTTGATCAACTTTCAAAATTGATAGTAGTACAACGCGTGTGACAATTTGTTTCGCAACACTACTCGAAATCGCGGATGTGCCCATCTCACAGCTGATCGTTGCAGCTCGAGCATGGGATCCTGAAAAGTCGAAAGACTCGAAAGCAAACGCGAACTTTTGGTACGCAACGCTAATTCAATGAACAGAGATCCAAAAAAGATTACTCTACAGTTTCTGCAAAACGAATCGCGACTATTTGTTTCGCAACGCTATAGTTTAAACGAGCTATATCGCTGATAGAGACTACTATTATATTTAGAAGAAAGCCTAACTTTGATCTGTGTTCAAAATCGACTAACGCAACGCGTACTTTTTTCGCAACGCTAGTGCAAATCGCGGACGTTCCCATCTCGGCTGATCGTTGGGGCGGCGAGGCCTGCCCATGCATGCAACTAACTACTTTTACATTCTACTACAACTCTATTTCTACAGACGAGTATAACGACAAGGTAGTGATAAAATGACTCACTCGAAGATGCGAAGACGTTGCAATGAGTGTCCTTTTGAATGACAGTATGTCCGGCATCTTTGGCATAAAACCTCGTCTGCTCCTTCGGCCCCATCCCGACAATTTGTTTCGCACCGCTACTCGATATTGCGGAAGTACCCATCTCACAGTTGATCGTTGCAACTGGAGCATGGGCGCCTGAAATATCGAAAGATTCTATTGCAAACGCGATTCTTTTGATGCGCAACGCTAATTCAACAAATCGAATTTAAAATGCTATTTAAATACGAAATTTAAAACTCTAACGTCTAAAATTCTAAACAGGTATCTTTAGAAGTACTTTAAATTAAGACTATTTATTTACAACATCAACTAGACATTTAATCAAGTTTTAAAATTGATAATAGTACAACGCGTGTAACAAATTGTTTCGCAACACTACTTGAAATCGCGGATGTGCCCATCTCACAGTTGATCGTTGCAGCTCGAGCATGGGAGCCTGAAAAGTCGAAAGACTCGAAAGCAAACGCGAACTTTTGGTACGCAACGCTAATTCAACGAACAGAGATCCAAAAAACGATTACTTTAGATTACATGTAAAACAACAACAACAATACGGACTTTAAAAGCGCAGTTATCAAATTGAAATATAATTTTGAACCGCGACTATTTGTGATTCGCAACGCTACGCTCTAAACAATCTATACCGTAATGTTAGCTTTAGTCTCTGTTCAAAATCGACTAAATTCAACGCGTGGTTTTCTCGCAACGCTAGTGCAAATCGCGGACGTTCCCATCTCGGCTGATCGTTGGGGCGGCGAGGCCTGCCCGTGCATGCAACTAACTACTTTTACACTTTACTACTACTCTATACTACTACTTCTACAGACGAATATAGTGACAAGGTAGTGACGAAATGACTCACTCAAAGATGCGAAGCCACTGCAATGATTGCCCTCTCTGAACCGATCAGCACGGTACAGACATCATGCCGAATACTGAAACTGGACCGGCTCAGAACCCAAGGTAAACGAAGACAGCATTGAAGAGACCATGGCCCCCCCCCGAGCTAGCTTAAAGTAGGCCAAGGAAGTTTTAAATAACCCTTGGACTACCCTAAGCTAGCTAAAGGTAGGCCATGATAAACAATGGCAGGCCATTGGTGGAGAACCCTTATTTAACCCTAAGCCAACTGAAGGTAGGCAAGGTAGACTAGAGTACTCCTGGAGGACCACTGGTCAGCCTCCGGGTAAGCAAGGGAAGGCCCGAGTAGCTCTGGATGACCACTGGTCAACCTCTGGGTAGGCAAGGGTAAACCACTGGTAGGCCACTGGTGAAAGATCCATGGTCAACCCTAAGCCAGCTGAAGGTAAGCAGGAGTAGGCTAGGGAAGCTCTAGATGACCACTGGTCAATGTCAGGGTAGACCAATGCAGGCCACTGGTGAGGGAGCCTTAGTCAACCCTAAGCCAGCTGAAGGTAAGCAGGGGTAGGCTAGGGTAGCTCTGGATGACCACTGGTCCACTCAGGAGTGGTCCACTGATGGAGGACCCTTGGTCAACCGTAAGCCGCTAAAGATGGTAAGGGTAGGCCTGGATGGCTCTGGAGGACCACTGGTCATTCCCAAGGTAGGCAGGAGAGGCCAGGGTACCTCTGGAGGACCCCTGGTCAGCCCCAAGGTAGCCGAAGACTCTCCAAGTCAAGGAGCTCGTCCGCTCCTGCCGGAGCCTCCGGCCCGACTGACTGACTGAGCGCGCTCCGCGGGCTTAGGTAAGCACTGATGCGCAGCGCGCAGCGAAGCGCAACGCGCCCCACCCCAACTAATTTTGGTAGATCTCGATCGCCGTGATAATAATGATTGATAAATGTATTATTTCTGGCTGTATAATGTTTATAACAATTCCTCTTGCCAACGATGTCGACAAGCATCCTCTTGACTATCTACCATCTTATTTTTAAGTAAAAATTGCTAATAGTACTCGAGATACAGAATAACTTTTAACACATGAATATTACCAAACAACATTATATCAAGCAAATGTAATTAATAAACTTACTATCTCTGGCTGTTTAATGTTTATAACAATTCCTTTTGCTAATTATGTCGATAAGCACTCCCTCGACTATCTGACCATCTAATTTTTCAGTAAAAATATGTAATGGAACTCGAGATATTGAATATCTTCTGACACATGAATATTCGCTTGCATTAATTTATCGAACACAATTCACTGATAAATTTATTATCTCTAGCTAGTTAATATTTAAAACAATTCCTTTCGTCGATGATGTCGACGAGCACTCCGTTGACCATCTTGAAATCTAATTTTTTAGTAGAAGTAAGTAATGAAACTCGAGATCCAGTATAATTTATGATACATGAATATTACTAAGCATAATTATATTGAAAAAATGTAATTAATGAATTTGTTATCTCTGTTTGTTTAACGATTTCAACGATTATATGTTTGGTTACCTCACTACCCAATCTTTTAGTAAAAATAGCTAATAGTATTCGAGATACAGATTAACTTTTATGCATGAACATTTGGAGTGTACAAGATATTCAATTCTCACTAGTATGCAGAGTTTCATAGAACAAGAGTAACAAAAATTATTTATAACTAATTAACCTCTTCTAGAATCGAATTGAAAACTATACATGAATGTTGCCGAAGGTCCATTCTATATTCTTCGAGAGCTAATATTTATAAAAATTACCTGAAGTAATTTATCAACAATTTTTGTGGAGGTAACTTCTATCTTCTATGCCCGCAATGAGTAAGACAAGGAGAGTCCGAGTATTCGTCAAAGGTAAACACACAAATCGTTGTGTCACCTCTCTGGAAATCGTAAATAACTAATTAACGAGGAGTCGAATCTACATAAAACTGCAACAGAAATGTAGTTGAGACATCATTCTAGATCCTCCGATCACAAGGAAGATTATTTTTTAGCAGAGATCTATTAAATTATTTGAGTTTATTTTAGAACGAGACTTAGAATAATTGTTTATAACTATTTAGTCAGAAATAAAATGTGACGATAAACTATATGTGAAAGTAGCTGAAGGTCTATTCTATATTTCCTAACTGCAAATATTTGTAAACAGTTCCTCACAAGTGTGTTACTAATAAATTTTCTGTCGAGTGTGGACAGTGTTCAGCAGCTCTGTGTCTGTCTTTCTTTCTCTTCTTAAATGCGCATAAGTTCGTCTTTGTCGGATACAAACTTCTTTATCATGTTCGCCAAATTTTTACCAGGGGGTACGTAGTCCTGTAAAAAAATAGGCGGCACAAGTGAATAATACGTGGAGTATTTTTGTACGAATACAATTGCGTTTTAAAGCTGACAACGCTGTAAAATCGAACCTCCTCGGACACACACTTTATGTGTGGCAACCTCATGTAGTTCACCACCTGACCGTTCCATTTCGATAGAGTCCGCTATTGTACTAGGACATTTTCTACAGAGTCGGTAATTCAGAACCGTAGACAGAAAAATGCATTGCATCACCGACGAGATACTGTGAAAGACAGCCAGCACAGACTTAAGACTACTACAGACATTGCACACAGGCTTAAGATACCTACAGACATTGCATGCAATGCATTTTTCTGTCTACGGTTCTGAATTACCGACTCTGTAGAAAATGTCCTAGTACGATAGCGGACTCTATCGAAATGGAACGGTTAGGTGGTGAACTACATGAGGTTGCAACACATAAAGTGTGTGTCCGAGGAGGCTCGATTTTACAGCGTTGTCTTCTTTAAAACGCAATTGTATTCGTACAAAACTACTCCACGTATTATTCACTTGTGCCGCCTATTTTTTTACAGGACTTCGAACCACCTGGTAAAAATTTGGCGAACATGATAAAGAAGTTTGTATCCGACAAGGACGAACTTATGCACATTTAAGAAGAGAAAGAAAGACAGACACAGAGCTGCTGATTACTGTGCATACCCGACAGAAAATTTATTAGTAACACACTTGTGAGGAATTGTTTACAAATATTTGCAGTTAGGAAATATAGATCTTCAGCTACCTTCACATATAGTTTATCGTCACATTTTATTTCTGACTAAATAGATATAAACAATTTTTGATTTCACTATATGCTTAGTAATATACATGTATCATAAATTATTCTGGACCTCGAGTTTTATTACTTACTTCTACCAAAAATATTAGATGGCAAGATGGTCAACGGAGTGCTCGTCGACATCATCGACGAAAGGAATTGTTTTAAATATTAACTAGCTAGAGATAATAAATTTATCAGTGAATTGTGTTCGATAAATTAATGCAAGCGAATATTCATGTGTCAGAAGATATTCAATATCTCGAGTTCCATTACATATTTTTACTGAAAAATTAGATGGTCAGATAGTCGAGGGAGTGCTTATCGACATAATTAGCAAAAGGAATTGTTATAAACATTAAACAGCCAGAGATAGTAAGTTTATTAATTACATTTGCTTGATATAATGTTGTTTGGTAATATTCATGTGTTAAAAGTTATTCTGTATCTCGAGTACTATTAGCAATTTTTACTTAAAAATAAGATGGTAGATAGTCAAGAGGATGCTTGTCGACATCGTTGGCAAGAGGAATTGTTATAAACATTATACAGCCAGAAATAATACATTTATCAATCATTATTATCACGGCGATCGAGATCTACCAAAATTAGTTGGGGTGGGGCGCGTTGCGCTTCGCTGCGCGCTGCGCATCAGTGCTTACCTAAGCCCGCGGAGCGCGCTCAGTCAGTCAGTCGGGCCGGAGGCTCCGGCAGGAGCGGACGAGCTCCTTGACTTGGAGAGTCTTCGGCTACCTTGGGGCTGACCAGGGGTCCTCCAGAGGTACCCTGGCCTCTCCTGCCTACCTTGGGAATGACCAGTGGTCCTCCAGAGCCATCCAGGCCTACCCTTACCATCTTTAGCGGCTTACGGTTGACCAAGGGTCCTCCATCAGTGGACCACTCCTGAGTGGACCAGTGGTCATCCAGAGCTACCCTAGCCTACCCCTGCTTACCTTCAGCTGGCTTAGGGTTGACTAAGGCTCCCTCACCAGTGGCCTGCATTGGTCTACCCTGACATTGACCAGTGGTCATCTAGAGCTTCCCTAGCCTACTCCTGCTTACCTTCAGCTGGCTTAGGGTTGACCATGGATCTTTCACCAGTGGCCTACCAGTGGTTTACCCTTGCCTACCCAGAGGTTGACCAGTGGTCATCCAGAGCTACTCGGGCCTTCCCTTGCTTACCCGGAGGCTGACCAGTGGTCCTCCAGGAGTACTCTAGTCTACCTTGCCTACCTTCAGTTGGCTTAGGGTTAAATAAGGGTTCTCCACCAATGGCCTGCCATTGTTTATCATGGCCTACCTTTAGCTAGCTTAGGGTAGTCCAAGGGTTATTTAAAACTTCCTTGGCCTACTTTAAGCTAGCTCGGGGGGGGGCCATGGTCTCTTCAATGCTGTCTTCGTTTACCTTGGGTTCTGAGCCGGTCCAGTTTCAGTATTCGGCATGATGTCTGTACCGTGCTGATCGGTTCAGAGAGGGCAATCATTGCAGTGGCTTCGCATCTTTGAGTGAGTCATTTCGTCACTACCTTGTCACTATATTCGTCTGTAGAAGTAGTAGTATAGAGTAGTAGTAAAGTGTAAAAGTAGTTAGTTGCATGCACGGGCAGGCCTCGCCGCCCCAACGATCAGCCGAGATGGGAACGTCCGCGATTTGCACTAGCGTTGCGAGAAAACCACGCGTTGAATTTAGTCGATTTTGAACAGAGACTAAAGCTAACATTACGGTATAGATTGTTTAGAGCGTAGCGTTGCGAATCACAAATAGTCGCGGTTCAAAATTATATTTCAATTTGATAACTGCGCTTTTAAAGTCCGTATTGTTGTTGTTGTTTTACATGTAATCTAAAGTAATCGTTTTTTGGATCTCTGTTCGTTGAATTAGCGTTGCGTACCAAAAGTTCGCGTTTGCTTTCGAGTCTTTCGACTTTTCAGGCTCCCATGCTCGAGCTGCAACGATCAACTGTGAGATGGGCACATCCGCGATTTCAAGTAGTGTTGCGAAACAATTTGTTACACGCGTTGTACTATTATCAATTTTAAAACTTGATTAAATGTCTAGTTGATGTTGTAAATAAATAGTCGTAATTTAAAGTACTTCTAAAGATACCTGTTTAGAATTTTAGACGTTAGAGTTTTAAATTTCGTATTTAAATAGCATTTTAAATTCGATTTGTTGAATTAGCGTTGCGCATCAAAAGAATCGCGTTTGCAATAGAATCTTTCGATATTTCAGGCGCCCATGCTCCAGTTGCAACGATCAACTGTGAGATGGGTACTTCCGCAATATCGAGTAGCGGTGCGAAACAAATTGTCGGGATGGGGCCGAAGGAGCAGACGAGGTTTTATGCCAAAGATGCCGGACATACTGTCATTCAAAAGGACACTCATTGCAACGTCTTCGCATCTTCGAGTGAGTCATTTTATCACTACCTTGTCGTTATACTCGTCTGTAGAAATAGAGTTGTAGTAGAATGTAAAAGTAGTTAGTTGCATGCATGGGCAGGCCTCGCCGCCCCAACGATCAGCCGAGATGGGAACGTCCGCGATTTGCACTAGCGTTGCGAAAAAAGTACGCGTTGCGTTAGTCGATTTTGAACACAGATCAAAGTTAGGCTTTCTTCTAAATATAATAGTAGTCTCTATCAGCGATATAGCTCGTTTAAACTATAGCGTTGCGAAACAAATAGTCGCGATTCGTTTTGCAGAAACTGTAGAGTAATCTTTTTTGGATCTCTGTTCATTGAATTAGCGTTGCGTACCAAAAGTTCGCGTTTGCTTTCGAGTCTTTCGACTTTTCAGGATCCCATGCTCGAGCTGCAACGATCAGCTGTGAGATGGGCACATCCGCGATTTCGAGTAGTGTTGCGAAACAAATTGTCACACGCGTTGTACTACTATCAATTTTGAAAGTTGATCAAATGCCTAGTTAATGTTACGAATAAATTTCTTATTTAAATAGTATTTTGAATTTCGATTTGTTGAATTAGCGTTGCGCATCAAAAGAATCGCGTTTGCAATAGAATCTTTCGATATTTCAGGCGCCCATGCTCCAGTTGCAACGATCAACTGTGAGATAAGAACATTCGCGGTTTTAAGTAGCGTTGCGAAACAAATTGTAACACGCGTTGTAATAGTATAAATTTTCAAAGTTGACTTAATGTCTAGTTAATGTTGCGACTAAATAGCCGCAATTTCAAGTAGTTTTAGAAGTACCGATCTAGAATTTTAGACCTTAGAGTTTTAAATTTCTTATGTAATTTGTAAGAATGATAATACTTAATTTTGTAAGACTTTCAAAGTTCAACTTTACCAAATTGATACAATATTTTTGTCTAGAAATTGATATTCTTCAGAAAATTGACATTTCTCAGGAAATTGATTTTTTTCAGGAAATTGATATATTTGTCTTGAAATTGATATATTTGTCTTGAAATTGATATATTTGTCTTGAAATTGATATATTTGTCTTGAAATTGATATATTTGTCTTGAAATTCAAATTTATTTCAGGAAATTGTAATTTATTTCAGGAAATTGTAATTTATTTCAGGAAATTGTAATTTATTTCAGGAAATTGTAATTTATTTCAGGAAATTGTAATTTATTTCAGGAAATTGTAATTTATTTCAGGAAATTGTAATTTATTTCAGGAAATTGTTATTTATTTCAGGAAATTGTTATTTATTTCAGGAAATTGTTATTTATTTCAGGAAATTGTTATTTATTTCAGGAAATTGTTATTTATTTCAGGAAATTGTTATTTATTTCAGGAAATTGTTATTTATTTCAGGAAATTGTTATTTATTTCAGGAAATTGTTATTTATTTCAGGAAATTGTTATTTATTTCAGGAAATTGTTATTTATTTCAGGAAATTGTTATTTATTTCAGGAAATTGTTATTTATTTCAGGAAATTGTTATTTATTTCAGGAAATTGTTATTTATTTCAGGAAATTGTTATTTATTTCTGGAAATTGATATTTATTTCAGGAAATTGATATTTATTTCAGGAAATTGATATTTATTTCAGAAAATTGATATTTATTTCAGGAAATTGATACTTATTTCAGGAAATTGATATTTATTTCAGGAAATTGATACTTATTTCAGGAAATTGATATTCATTTCAGGATATTGATATTTATTTCAGGAAATTGATATTTATTTCAGGAAATTGATACTTATTTCAGGAAATTGATATTCATTTCAGGAAATTGATACTTATTTCAGGAAATTGATGTTCATTTCAGGAAATTGATATTTTTATCTTGAAATCAATATTGTTCGGATCGGAGTTCCCTCAGGGACTCACTCACGGGATGGGGCCCGTGAGTGGGTACGGGGACTCGCGTCCCCGGGGGCACCCGAATCGCCTACAGGTCGTTGCGTCCACAAATCATTAGATTTGGGCTCGATGTGGTTTCGATTTTGTTTCGACTTTGTTTCGACCTGTTTTCGATTTGGTGTCGATTTTGTTTCAACTGGTTTTCGATTCTGTTTCGATTTTCTTTCAATTGGTTTTCGATTCTGTTTCGATTTGGGTCGTTCACCTTGCTCTCGTTAGTCAGAACGAACGAAGAAAATTCATCAAAGGAAGAAAATTCATCGAAAGAAAAAAATTCATCGTGCGAAGAAAATTCAGCGTGTGAAGAAAATTCATCGTGCGAAGAAAATTCATCGTACGAAGACAATTCATCCTACGAAGAAAATTCGTCGAAAGAAGAGGATTCGTCGAACGAAGACTCCAGATTATTCTTATGTTAGTTTTAGTGCGAGCGTTAGTTATTAAGATTGGCAAACATCGTTGTAATTATGTCGAGTAATTATTGCCGTAACTTGACTTTGCTCGCCTCGTTTTCTGACTCCGACACAGCCTTCTGCTGTGTCGGCCTTGCTTGCAGGTCCTGAGCTGGTCCAGTTTCGGTATCCGGCGTGAAGTCATTGAGAGGGATGTCTAAGAGACTCGTTCACTCGTCTTCTGACGATCCTCTGTGTTAACGTAATCCTGGGCACGCCATGTTCTCATGTCACCCAGTAGCGCCAGAAACCGTTTGAGCGCATCTCTTTGCCATCTTTCTTGGTGATGGAGTGACGGATATCGGGCTGGTCGGCTCAGGACTTGTAAGCACTGAACGCGTCGCGTCACCCTTGAACCAGAGCCTTCTGCTCTGGTTCGATCTTGTTTGTCTCTTTGAAAGAATCAGAGCCTTCCGCCTGATTCGCCCTTGATCCCTCGTGGATCGGAGACTTCTTCTCCGATTTACACTTTGCCCCGCAATAATTACTCGACATACGCTAAATGGAAAAGAAATCTTTTCCATGAAAAAGACTACTTCTCCATTTAGCGACCTGCGAAACTTAGTTTCTAAGAATCTTCGTTGTAAGAAATGGAGGCAGAACGAAGGGAGACTTCGTTCTGATTCCCTTTCGGGTCTCTTGTGCAGCAACCTCCTCGTGGTGAGACCTGGGCAATCGATATTATCTACAATGCGCAAGATATTATAACTTATAAATTGTAGTATCTTGCATGTAGTGGATAATATCGAGCTAATAGCTGCACATTTAGAGCTTGCGTAAATATGTATTTTATATTAGAATGTAAGACTTAATAATTTCTTCGTTTTCCTTTCTTCAGGTATTCTAGGTTCAGCATTTTTTTTCAATTAATAATAGAAATACGGAATTTCAATTTCAGAATTCATGTACCTTCAACAAACACCTCCATTATTAATTTTTGGATTCGTAATTGGAATGTGCTCCTGAATTTTCAAAGTCCAACTTTCTCAAATTGATATTTTTGTCTTGAAATTGATATTCCTCCGATCGGAGTTCCCTCAGGGGCTCACTCACGGGATGGGGCCCGTGAGTGGGTACGGGGACTCGCGTCCCCGGGGCCACCCGAATCGCCTATAGATCGTTGCGTCCACAAATCATTAGATTTGGGCTCGACATGGTTTCGATTCTGTTCCGACTGGTTTTTCATTTGGTGTCGATTTCGTATCAACTGGTTTTCGATTCTGTTTCGATTTTGTTTCATCTGGTTTTCGATTCTGTTTCGATTTTTTTTCAACAGTTTTTCCATTTGGAGTCAATTTTGTTTCAGCTGGTCATCGATTCTGTTTAAGAAAATTCATCTTGCGAAGAAAATTCATCGTGCGAAGAAAATTCATCGTACGAAGAAAATCCATCGAACGAAGAAAATTCATCGAAAGAAGAGGATTCGTCGAACGAAGACTCTAGATTATTCTTAAGTTAGTTTTAGTGCGTGCGTTAGTTATTAAGATTGGCAAACATCGTTGTAATTATGTCGAGTAATTATTGCCGTAACTTGACTTTGCTCGCCTCGTTTTCTGACTCCGACACAGCCTTCTGCTCTGTCGGCCTTGCTTGTAGGTCCTGAGCTGGTCCAGTTTCGGTATCCGACGTGAAGTCATTGAGAGGGATGTCTAAGAGACTCGTTCACTCGTCTTCTGACGATCCTCTGTGTTAACGTAATCCTGGGCACGCCATGTTCTCATGTCACCCAGTAGCGCCAGAAACCGTTTGAGCGCATCTCTTTGCCATCTTTCTTGGTGATGGAGTGGCGGGTATCGGGCTGGTCGGCTCAGGACTTGTAAGCACTGAACGCGTCGCGTCACCCTTGAACCAGAGCCTTCTGCTCTGGTTCGATCTTGTTTGTATCTTTGAAAGAATCAGAGCCTTCCGCCTGATTCGCCCTTGGTCCCTCGTGGATCGGAGACTTCTTCTCCGATTCACACTTTGTCCCGCAATAATTACTCGATATACGCTAACTGGAAAAGAAGTCTTTTCCGTGAAAAAGACTATTTTTCCATTTAGCGACCTGCGAAACTTAGTTTCTAAGAATCTTCGTTGTAAGAAAGGGAAACAGAACGAAGGGAGACTTCGTTCTGACTCCCTTTCGGGTCTCTTGTGCAGCAACCTCCTCGTGGTGAGACCTGGGCAATCGATATTATCCACAATTCGCAAGATATTATAACTTATAAATTGTAGTATCTTGCATGTAGTGGATAATATCGAGCTAATAGCTGCACATTTAGAATTTGCGTAAATATGTATTTCATAGTAGAATGTAAGACTTTTAATACTTTCTTCCTTTTCCTATGTCCCAGCTTCAACAATTATTTTCAATTAATAATCCAAATACAAAGTTTTCGTTTCAGAATACATGTAACTCTTGCTCTCGTGAGCGAGTGTTAAATAGATTTGCACTCCTGCAGTAGATTGTAGGTTCTGATGTAGTCTAAATATGATGTACGTGCTGAGATGTATGTTACATATCGCATATTACTTCGACATTAAAACATTATTTTATATTCAAATTAAATAATTGGTTGAAACTAGTTCTTATCCGGACTAAAAGTCAGTTCTGATTCATGTGTTAGAGGGGGTAAAAAGATGAGGCAGGATCTGTTCCATGTTGCCGCATTACGTTCGTATAAGAAGTTATCGATGCTCGCATCGAAATCGTTCGAACGGTTTCTATCACAAGCGTTGAGATAAATGTTTTGTCCTGCTTTTCGAAGCTGTGGAAATTCAGAGGCACGTTGCTTTTTAATCTAAACCACAATTTTATTGAACGATCATTTGAATACTCGATGACTTCTTCAAAAATCATTATCATTTTTTAAAATTTTTTATGCGAATATAAAATTGTTAAAAATTTTGCAATTTTCAATTCGTGGTTTTTTTATTACATGTATGTACACCTGATTATATGGATAAAAACCATGTTCACCAAAGCAATTTGCAGAACACACGTGTAGTTTTCATATTATTTTCATCATTTTTATATTATTAACAAATGTTAACTTATCAACATAACTAATTTTAATTTTAACACGAAACGTATTGTTTTTCCGATATGAAAATGTTAAGAAATGTATAAACTTTCGCGGCATGATAATTGTTGCAGTGTACAGGAGCATCTGTAAACTGATATTCATATATTAAAAATTATGCAGATTAGAATACGTCGTCGAAAGCCTCAAATAAAATTCTTTCTTACATATTGTATAATAAAGCAATGTCTCTTTGGACACTTTAGAATTAAACTAATACAATAGAGAATTTGTATTACTTTATACATATTTATTAAAAATATTATAATGAAAATTTAATTTAATGAATTTAATAAATTTATGAAAATTTCAAGTACTTATTTTAAAAACAAGAAAACACAAGCATAGTTAATATATGTGTAATGTGTACGCACTCATCAACTGCATAGAATTTGTATTGATTTTATGTGTAAAGAAAGTAAACTATTGGTTTAAAGTGTATAAAACTATTATAATATACATTCATTAGTGACACGAGTAATAAAAATAATATTACGTATAGAAACCAAATTAATTTTACTACAATTCGTATTTTTGTAATACATTCTTCATAAATATTATTTTCACCGTTCAAATACACGCGCCCTATACATTAGTAGCCTCCAAAACACCCGTAGTAAAAATAAAGTATACGGAATATTCAGTTCTTGCTAATACGGCTAAATTCGTTAACTATCGGTAATATTGAGCGCGACACCGAAATGGTACGGTGGCCACTGTGGCCCCCCGAGGCCTAGACAGAAAAGCCCATAAGATGCAATGTCTGTTCTCGGGTTCTAGTCCGTGCTAAACGTGGATCTGGGGTTCTAGTCCGTGCTATACGTGGACCTGGGGTTCTAGTCCGTGCTAAACGTGGACCTGGGGTTCTAGTCCGTGCTAAACGTGGACCTGGGGTTCTAGTCCGTGCTAAACGTGGTCCTCGGTTGTTCGGAAGAAGTGGTGGCAAGAAAACACGAGCGTGGGGACTCTCTGCTTCTCTCTGATATTAGTAATAAAGTGTTCTGAACGAAATTGAACAACAGTAAATGGATTGAACATCGTAAATTCTGTGATAATCAACTATTATCAATATTCAAACACGGATGAATGGAAACTGCGCGTGGTCTCACAGACGGTCTATAGTACATAAGAGTGAAGTTAATAAAATTATTAAAAAGTTAATTTTTTTATTTGGCTACTATTTCTTGCAATTGATGTAGCAAATGTTTATTTTGTATCAAGATCCAATGACTGCTTATAATCGTCTAACTTAAGTTTATATCAGTAGAATAGTTATTTTATTTTTGAATTAAAAGGAAAGATGGTGGAGAGAGGTTTCTAGGAAGAATATTTAACACGTACAATTAATATCTCCATGTATTTTGTTATATATTTACAATTTTATAACAGAAACGTTAAACGTAACAGGCAGTCTCGCACTCGGCTGAAAAATGGGCGTAAGGTGGTTTTCCAGTGGAGCGCGAGGCAGCGAAGAGTCACATAAATATAATAATATTCGTCATAATAAATTCATTACAATCCATAATATGTATATGTAATATACGTTATTTAAATTTTTCTTAAACATTCGCTCAACCGGTTCAGTTGTGTTTTTCTTATCAACCTCATCCTGTTTACCGACTGTTCATTCCCCTTAATTACGTCTATTATTACTCGCTTTTCTCTTTTTAGTCTTTAATTGTATTCGGATTGTCCGTACTTGATGATATTTATTTATGTAACCCTCTCATTTCATTTATTTAAAAAAAGGAGAAGAAGGAAGAGATTTCATTCCTTGTCCTTGACTTGTTCGTGTCAATACAGGAAATGATCGAACGGTTCTCGATCGCTGCAGCCTCGACGAGAATACACAGAACGAGTGTCTTAGTTTTCGGTTTTTCGTCCTTTAATGTATGTACAAAAACAGAGATTATTTCTGATTCTTTTCCCTTGGGTTTCTTCGCTAATACACGGTGTCCTTTCGCCCTTTAAGCTCTGTTCTCACGATTCTGTTACGTCCGATCATGAGAACGTTCCTTAACGCATTCACTGCTGTTGACTTATAGCTGTGCTTCTTCGTTTGATTAGTTTTGTTAGAGCTTGTCCAGCTTCGTCCAGCTTTTTTTAAAGTCAGACACACACACACACACACACCCACATATACACTAGTGATGACGATATTTTTCAATTGTATCGGCATTTCGTAACGATACTTATCGTTAGCCGAAGTATCGGCACACTATTACCAGTGATGCCACATCGGTTAAATCGAGGAGAATACAGTTTACCACCTCTCTGATGACCAGTTCTGGTTGTTTCTGGCATCACTGACTATAACATGGGGAATAAAATATCGATATAATCGATGTAATGAATATCGATAAGCACACTTAAACTAAAAGTAAACTCTGGACATAAAAATGAATCATTTACGCAAATTGAATATTTTATGAAAATTAAATATTAAAAATTAAAATGTTTCTAATCCAGATTGCTCTACAACGAATAATTAGAGTGGTTTCAATATTGAACTGAACAATCTGTCATCTTAACTGGTGATTGATTTATGGCGTGATTAAATAATATTTAAAATCTTCTATTTACAATGTTTAAAAGCAGTTAGAAATGCTGACTAGAAGCAGTTCACCCACACACGTGTACGCCAATTTACCAACGTAATGGTTAAAATCAAATTCAAACAGAATTGAAAGCAATGAAAAACACGCATATTTATTTTGCAAAATTTAAAACTGCAAAAATGTCATATAATGTTAGAAGTGCATATAATACAGGGTGCGGCAGAATAACATATACAAGCGGGCAGAGGATATTTCTACATGTCAAAATAAATCGAAACAAAGGAATAAGACTCTTTTGTTTGATACTTCGTTTTCGAGAAAATCGAGTGTAAAGATCTGTCGGGTTCACGTGCTTTAGTATACGCAGGAAGTAGAATTGGTTGGTCATGATCAGACGCGTCAGACGATTCCTAGCTAATAGCATGCGTATTCGCTGCATTTTCAAACTCGATTTTCTTGAAAACTAAATTATGTATGAAAAACTGTTATTCCATATTCTTTTCTTATTTTTTCTGAAGGAATCACCTGGTGTTCGTTTGTAAAAGTTATTTGGACGCACCTTGTATAAGATATACATAATCTATTCGAAGTATGGTATCTGCTTTAATATTTAGTGACTGGAGTAAATAATCTCTGCTTTCGTTCTATCTCTTTAATTGCATGCACAAATAATGTGTGATATGAACCTTTGTTATCGCTTTTACAAGCTAGGAAATATTGTAATCTTTTTTATTACTCTTACTCGACACGTGCATAAAATTGCCAGAGTTCCTACTCGAGTAAGGAAGCAATTAATTCCCAACATTATGGAAAGCTATAGGTTGTATCGAAACTTCGATATCGATGACTAAGTATCGATACTGCGATATATCCTCACATTAAGTATCGATACAAAATGTCGATATTTGAATTGAAAAGTATCGATATTCGATATATTAATACTGTATCGTTCATCACTGACACACAAGCAAGCGCGCGCATACATTTTCCGCAAAGATTAGTGAAATGATTTTGATCGTGGCTCTTTTTGATTACGTTGAAATGACTTTTTGAACTCGAACCTTTCGACAGCAGTGAAAGCGTTAAACTTCGTTCACCGAAGATTCCTTTGAAGCGTATTCTGTTTTCAAGTATGCTAAACATCTCTACAGAATTGTGAACACTCGATTAAGTGATAAGAAGTTGATTCTTAAGAAGAATTCAGGTAATTACCCGCTCCTGACAGTCTAAGTAACATTCCAACAGAAATTCCCTATGTCGAACAGCAACTCAGGGACCTTTTGTATTAATACGATGCTCCAAAGGATCGAATAAAATCGTGGGACAGCGTCTCTCATTCGAATCGATTGGAGTTACATTTTTGCACTGCTCTTTTCGTGAGTTTTACGAGTTTCCTGGCAGTGTGTTACGCATAATAACGGATTTACGGTAGTCTTTATGTTACACCTATATGTATACGTATATTTTTACAAAAAGTCACGCGTACACTTTAGAATCCGATACTAGATGACGGGTCTCGTCTCTCATCGACACTTTCACATCGCCGAAGAGCAGTGTAGACTCTTACGATCTTTGATTACGCGGTGTACAATCATTTTCTCACGCACGCACACAAACACACATACGCGCGCACACACATCCCCAGACACATACTTAACAGTTATGGGTGGTGAAGTCCATACCCGAGCATTCGCAAATTAACATTAAACAATATCACAAAATTAGAATCTTTACCTTCATATAGGTTGACTCACAATAATGATCTAATGACAGTACGATTCGTTACACTAGCAATTCTTCGCTCACGTTCTAGTGTATTCTGATGAATATTTAGACGTAATTTAAATTGTAATTGGTCATTGGTTTTTACAAATCATATCGCGCTGATTGTTTTCTAATTCAATCGGTTTTAATCGAGATCCACAGGATTGTAATAGCCGAATTCGAATCGTTGTGTATCCTGTTTGAATAATGAAAACTCCAGTGTCACCAACGGTGTCGAATATCAGTGATTCCCATGCATGCAATGATGCGAATAAATATGTTACACACTAAAAATCATACAATTTTTGTGGCAGTACATACTGAACAATCATAAGAATAAATTGTGTTGCTCGTCGACGATCGAATTTTTTGATTGAAGAGAGGAGATAAGCGGATTTCAATTGCTTCGCCGATTGAACTTTGAAACACTTTTGATATTCCCTATTCTTAATTTGATTCTTTGATTTAGATACAGTAGATCAAAAAATTATTTAAACACTACATTTCCGATTCTCAACAACATTTCGATATTTAAATTGTGATCATTTCGTAAAAACAAATAGTACAATTATAAGTCTGGACTCATTTTAAAGCTGAAGTCTCTACTTTCGCAAAGCATTGTCCATGTTCAAAGAAGATCCATTTTTCTTAAAAAATTCTTGTGATTCTAAATGTCTACGAAAACATTCAAATATTTTTCTCGTAAATCAAACTGCTATGGATTTGAAGGTTGAAGCTTTCTCTATACGACTCCTTAAAAATTTATGTACGATTATTTTTCATGGTTTTATGGAAGAAGAATGCGGAAGAAGTTCGGTCGTGTATAAGCCCTCATGGTGTAATTTTTACTACAATAAAGTTAGCGGCTCATCTTTCTTGTAAAGCTCCATAAAACTTATAAAAGAATTGTACACCAATTTTTTAGGTGTCGTATAGAGGAAGCTTGAACCTCCAAATCTATTGCCGTTTAATTGACGAGACAAATTTTTGAATGTGTTTGTAGACGTTTGAACTCACAAGGATTTTTTAAAGAAAAATGTGTCTTCAGTTTCTTGTCAGCTACATCATGAAAAAAATCTTAGAATAACATGAACGATGAATTATGAAACTAGAGGTTTCTAGTTTTAAAATTAGCCCACATGTATTATCGTCCGAACATTTTTTACGAAATTATCAGCATTTAAATATGGGAAATTTTTCGAGAATAAGGTATTTAATGTTGAAATACTTCATGGATCTACTGCACATTGTTAAAAGTCACTCGTATTATTCAAAGCATGTTTCCTTTCAGACTCAACGATAAGAGTTGAAAGAGTTGAAGAGTATTTAGGGGAATTTTTGATACAATGCAACATTCGGTGTGTCTTTATGAACACTTGAACAATAACTAGATAAGACAGACATTGTAATGAAACAAATATTTATGCATTTTCCGCTTATATGGATATAATGAAACGTTTAGTGAATTTTAATGTCTATCTCATTTTCCCAACACCGCACGCGAACTTCTTTCGAAGTCATCCATTTCGAAAATCAAATCTAGACAAATTTATATTTTCAGAAATTATAATAGTTTATTCGTCGTTTACAAATCAATTTATGTTTGTCCACCTAAGGGCCTGTTCAGGCTGACGGACAACTGTCGGGTAGTTCGCGGACATATGTCCGCCAGTCTGGACAGGACTTTCATGGCAAATCGGTTGGTTGGGAAACATTGTTCATGGACGGTCTATTGTCTTCAGTTAAAATAATCAAATGGTTCCTCCTCCTGATGCACAATTTAATAACACATCGTCACTATTTAGTTTCCTCCTTCCCTGCTGAGATCGCCTACATATAGGGTGTATCACGTAACTAGAGTATAATAAATATCTCTCTTGCAGTTTTTACGATAGATATATTATTAGGTTTGCTTCAATATCACAAAACATGAGAAAACGTATCAAAACGATGTGTGTCAATATACCAGCGAGCAAGCTATAACGAGGTCTAAAGAATTATTTATAAATCATTTACGAAAATATATTGATGTTAACGGACAATTTATGATAACAACTATAATGGTATTATAAGTCATTGGATTTGCTTTGGCCTCAGCTATCACATCAAGGTGACATAAATGTGTAGTCCGACTTACAAAGACTGCAATAACCTTGACATTTCGACAAAAATGATCCTGAGAAAATTCTTTTGTGGATCACTAATTTTTGTCTCTTCGAACAAAATGTTTTCATAATCTGATACTTGTTCTATCCTATAAAACAAAAGCAACGTATCACTTTGAAATACCAAACCAATTTAACAAAAGAAAGTCATGAACTCTTTGAATAGTATGCTGTGTGTGTGCTTTGATTTGAAACAACAATGTCTATAAAATCAATTTGACTATCTCAAATTCTCCCACACATTGGGTCTGTGACATCGATGAATTGAATTTCTACTGCTTTAAATATTCTTTAAATTATCTTGGGATTCCACAGTACGTTCTTGTTTTACTAGGAGTAGTTTTATGCAATATATCATCAATAGCATTGTTTGAGAAAAGTTCTACGTTCGTAGATGAAATGTGAACGAAAAAAATGGATATTTTTGACCCGTACACTGGAGGTTTAGTGAAACTGCAAGTTTCGAAACGTCACATATGTGTGATGACAGTAACGAACGTGTTAGGTGAGACACTCTGCACATGCAGATTTCAGTGAGTACTACGAACTTCCGTGCTTTCAAATCGATCCAGTGAACAGTTGTTGATCACGCAATTGATCGAATCGTCGACGGGCAACCCTCGGATCCATGATCCAGGCGTCGATTTATCCAATGCCACACCGCGCAACATTCCACAGTCAACCGGAGGAAAGAAAGGGGAAGAACGGACGACTAAACGGTACGCGACACGAGTACAGGTCCTCTTAGAAAGTAGCAAACGTTTGTTGGCATTTCTTACGGTATAAATTTCACTTTATGTACAAGGAACATCTAACATCGTAGTGGATAGCGTTTTTTATACACGGGTCTGCAAGACCGATTCGTCAGTTATCTTGAGCGTGTCTCTTTCTCTCTCTCCCTCTCTCTCTCTCTCTCTATACCTTTCTCTCTCTCCCACGTAACACCTAAAATTTATTATTATCGACTAGCTAGCTGAATGTACTGCGTTTGATTTCTGGTATCGTAAGAATTTTGTGTTTCTTTTGATTGAAGTTCGACTGATCGTAAGAAAGAAGCTGCGCCGCCGCGGCACCGGTTAATAAGTCGGAAATATTCCCGTCAACGTTGATGATAAATCCCGGATCGATCTATCTAGATCCCACGGTATTCGTCGACGCATCTCCTCAACGTCTCCTCTCGAATAGAGATATCGGTAATTACTTGCGAAAAGTTCGTCAGACTTCTCCGTCTGGATCCTCTTGAGAAAGCGCAAGATTGATAACCTTCCCGAGCAAACGGAACTCGAAGACCAATTGGTCGCTCTGAAAAATCTGTTCCTTTTTCGTCTCCCATGTCCATGGTCTGATCTCTCATCCCACGAGAACGCCTAATCAGCGGATACCACTTGTTCCATCTTCTGCCTCTTTTTTTCTGCTTCTGCCACCTCCAATCGTGTTCCTCGGCGTTTAGCCGTAACACTGTTAACCCCCCTCCGTTAGTCGCTGGCTCGTCGTCACCTAATGGTACCTCGAGTGCAACGCAACGATTCCGCGCCAGCCGTCAGTCCTGTTCGCCGTGGTCTCGGGATCCCAGGGAATCTCGATCTCCGAAGACGTCGATTCCTTTTTCATCTTGGAGAGATCGAGATTCCTCTGGCTACATCCCGAGCGGCACACGGCCGAGACACTTACAGCAAGGTTGATGCCGTGAGAACGTCCGGGACGACTGGCTTCGGAGGGGGGTCCAAGCATCACACTCGCATCTCACTCATTGCTGCCTGGGACACGCGACTCGACACGGTTGCACTTTGCAGCAGGGGCTGGTTTTCGGGAGGACTTTTTGCTCGAGGGGGTGGTGGAGCTCTTGGTACTGTCAGGTGTATGGACCCGTTTGGTGGACCCTGAAAATTATAGAACGTTAGAGAATATGACGACGATCCAAGTACAGATTATCTTTAGCATTTATACTTAAAATAGCATACAGGGTCGTCGAGACAAATCCGGAATTTTTTTAAGTAGTCCCACAAATAAGATGTACGGTTCGTCCGCTACACAGGGTGGGGCAGTATCTTTGTCCACCTTAAATATTTCCGTTAATTGTAATAATATGAGAAAATGATATATACAAAAGTTGCACGGTATAGAGGGGGAAATATTGTGATGTAGAAATTTTTTATGTGCGTGAAGACATTTCGGAGATTTTGAGGTCTCCTTGATTTCTTTAAATGAAAAGACCTACTTTTTGAATCATGAATCGATAGAGTATCAAATTCTGCGTAAAAATGTATTTGACCTCTATATGTCCTAATGTAATAGTTAATGAGATATTATCGAAATAATTTTCCATATGTTCTCACCATATTCAAGTTGAGGGACATCAGTTCGATAAAGTTCTAAACGCATAGCAGTGATGCCAGATCGGTCAAATCGAGGGGAATGCAATTTACCACCTCTCTAGTGACCAGAGTAATATGTGACACGTTGCGCGGCACATCACGTGACCAATCTATTACGGTCTTAGTGGGGGACGTTGGAGTGTGCTCAGGTAGTGGAATGGGATAGTGGAAGGGGAAAAGGAGGAGAGGAAAATCCACCCAGTTTTGTGTGTTTTTGTCATCAGTGGCACATAGTGGGTACGTATGGAAAATAATATCTCGTTAACTATTACATTAGAACATATAGAGGTCAAATACATTTTTACGCAGAATTTGGTACTCTATCAATTCATGATGCAAAAAGTAGGTCTTTTCGTTTAAAGAAATCAAGGAGACCTCGAAATCTCCGAAATGTCTTCACGCACATAAAAAATGTCTACATAACAACATTTCCCCCTCTATACCGTGCAACTTTTGTATATATCATTTTCTCATATTATTACAAGTAACGGAAATATTTAAGGTGGACAAAGTTATTGCCCCACCCTGTATAACGTTCTCACTCCCATGTCCCAAATGTCTCGCACATAATTATCCCTGAGATATCCCCACTAGTACGGTGTGTATCCCCCTGAGGGGCCATGAAGCTCGAGAGGCCTCGGCGTCTCTTTCTTTCCCATACGCTATTCTTCCTCGCGCCCGAAACATTAATTGTCTATTACACAAGTAAATATCATCGGAATTACATCATATTTGGTATGATTTTTATTAGAAAAATGCCACAAATATGGTCATCGAAGTCCCTTCAAAAAATAATGAAAAATAAAGAAGTTGGAAATTTGGATTAGTTATGTTTACATTTCTCGGTGACCGAGGCCTCTCAAGCTCGGCTATCCTCTACGTTCGGCAAACCTCAAACAATGATATCCCTCGCGTATAAACGTCCCTGCGCAGACCCGTGTTGTGGACAATTATCGACGAAATACTGTATTTCACTTGGTGTCGGTATGACCCGCTATCGTTCTTCGTCATCGTCTTCAGTCAATAGCTACAATGCGTGCGATGCTAGGAGAAACTGGATAGAGTAAGAGCAATTCTTTATCTAGCTACTATCTTACGGATGAACAGTAGGTAAGGCAAATATAAACAAATCAATTGTCGATGAGGTAACTTGCTATATAAGCCAACAATTAGTGAATAAGTTGGAAAATGTCAGCCATGAACAGCAATACTCAAATCGCCTTCGTGTCGACAAATCGCTCGCTAAAACTCATTGCGTTGTTTGGCTACTGTTAAGGGCTGATTTATGTTAGTTTAACTTTGTATATACGTTTGTATAGATTTAAATTTGTATACGTAATTCATTTGAGTGTTGCTATGTTGTATTTCTTCGGCGTTCAAGATAAGAGTGAAGAGACAATGAAGACTGTAATTTGTTGTGAAACCCCTCCCACAAATATGCAGGGTAGGGGTAGACTAAATAGAAGGAACCACGAGCAAACCGGTGTGTGTGCTAGTAGAAGGCAAACGGAACGGTCACTTTCTGAGGGTACTCGTTGACTTTCGTCAGTTTGGTCAGGTGTGAAAGAGTTCCAAGAAATCTTGGGTGGGAACGTCACTCTGTGATCACCTTGGATCACGAAAGGAGTATGATCAGCATTTAGGAAACCAAATGTGTAGTGAGCCACCCAAGATAGGGAACTATTACCTGAACTCGAACAAGTACGACAATACACTGTCAACAATAGTGAGCCGAACCGTCACTCGGTGATCACCTTGGGTCACGAAAGGAGTACGGTTAACATATGGGAAACCATATGTACAGTAGGCGGCTAAAGATGGTTGATGCTACCTGAGCTCGTGAAAAACAAGCGATGTACAGCGACTCAGAAAGTGACCTGGCTATTGTCAACAGCTACAAGAAGACGCAAGTGTACGACCTAGCCAAGAAATTCCAAAATTCCGCCAAACAGTGTGAGGTAACCGCATCCCGGGAAGCTCGCAGGAATCGTTCTGATCACAAGAGAAGTGCGGAATTCGTGATCGAATTGAAAGAAAAGATTAATGAGTCTTTACGAAAACCTCTGTTGTCACTGGTTTCCCAACTTGCGGCCTCCTTGTAACTCTGATTGCAATCCTCTTGATCATTACATGTGTGACGTAATCGAGGCAAAGATAAATATAAGCCCTCACAATACAAAAGATTTTCGAAACTCCTCTATCACGGAGGTGATGACGAAAATGGACAAGGAAGAGATGAAACGCCCTGCATCGGGTTTAAGTCCAAGCTCAAAAATGTTGTAGAAGTTAGTGGAGGGCTACATCGAGTTAATCCATTCTTTGTAGCATTCACTAATTTTGTATATGCTGACGAAAGAATGCATTGACATCTTTCAAGAATTTGAATCGTCCTTTTTTACTCAACGACCTTTCCGGATTTACCTCAACGACCCTGTACAGTGTGTTAGAAAGATCATGGACACCTCTGGCTGGGTGTAGATCTGTAAACAAAACTTGTCGCAAAATTAGTTCCAACAATGAAAATTGTTATTAAATTTTCGTATGACCTCAACGCGTTTTTGTCATCGAGAACAAAAATATCTTGAAAGAAACCATATGTCGCAAATAAATAGTTATTAAGAAATAATGTAATAATGTTTCGTGAATTTTTGATTGTGTAGAAACATATATTCGGGTCTGAAATTAACTTGTCACCCTCTAAAAACTGATAACTTTTTTAAAATTCGACCGAATTTAGTTTACTAGGTAATGTGAAATTGCTAGGAGTTGTGAGGGTCACAATTTTTAACTTTCTTATCTGAGCTCATAACGAAAATTTAAAATATGCGTTTCGCAAATTTAATTGAGTTATATGCATGTACAATGTTTCATCAAAATCAGTTAATGTTGCTATGAGCTACAAACATTACAAGATGAGAGCTTAAGGACGAAAGTTACAGATTTTCGGCCTTCTCAGTGAGTTTCGTCCCTATGTTATCACCTTTAAATGTTTATAGCTCACAACAGCGTTAACTGATTTCGATTTAAATTAGCGAAACGCATGTTTTAAAATTTAGTTATGAGCACAGATAAATAAGTTAATAATCTTTTTCCTTCACAACTCTGAGCAATTGCAATTTCAAAACAATTTTTTTTACACATTATGTAGTAAACTAATTCTTCTAACGTCTCAAAAAATCTCAAGTCGTTCGTTCCAATTTTGAAATAGTTATTAGTTTTTAAAGGATGTCAACTTAATTTCCGACGCGACTTTACCTATAGGCGCGGGTTTTCGCATAGACAGAATCCATTCTAGTAGTATCGAGATGTTTTCGTGAATATCTCCGAAAATAAGCAAGTTGTTCAATATGTTGAGTTTTACAATATATCCTAACATCATCGAAATCGTAGAGGCGGTAGCTTTTCTACAGTTTGACCAAAATAATATGTTATTTGAATTGTTGAACAATGGTTATTTAAAATAGTACGTGAAATATGTCTCCATCAAAATTTTACCAAGCTCTGATACCAATATCATTCGGTATTCATTTTGACAAGTGTCAATATCAGCTATTGGTACCAAGTTATCTCTTCTGTTTCTCCATACGCTTTGATTCTTCCATATAAGTATTTGATTATCGAATTACTTAAAAATTATGAGGAAGATCACTCCCATTACTAGCTACCCGGCGTTAGATGATTTCTCCCTAAATTGGTCTATCGATGACTGTCTTCTAATGAAAACATTCTGAACCGTGGAACGTGAGAAAGGAAAGTACTATTCGCAGGCGATTCGATCGTTTACGATCAAACAATAAACCTATCATTTCTCTTGTCACTTTATCCCATAAAAACTTTCCGCGAACCACGGAACGGGAAATCGAATAGCTCCTCGAGAGGTACTCGATGTTATACCCGTCGCAGTTATCGCTCGAACTCTCGACAAGTTTCTATCGACGAGAACGATTGTCAACAAGTTTTCACGCAGCAGCAAAACTTTGCATGTTTTTCACGATCACCGTACGCTCGCAGCCGAGATTCATGACAATAATGAGATTATACCGCGATGTTTCGACCGTTGCCCTAGTAGCATTTATGGTTGGCTAACGGTGTCCAACAGTTCGGAGTTAGTTGGGATATAGTAATGTTTTTGCCTACAAACTCCCAACACAGGGCCTCCGACGAAAATGTTATGACAATTTTCTGACGAACATCCAACATTTGGCCTACGATTATTCTAGCTGGTTAATTAACAAGAAATGTACTATTGGGTATTTTATTTCTTTTTTAATTAAAGTTTTATGTTGCATCAACTGCTATGTTATTAGCAACATCATAGTGTGCGTAATAATAGGTTACATTAATTGATTTCAGACGGCTATCTCTTACCCTCGTCACCAGATGGATAGATCGACAAAACAACGCCTTTCCCGCTAGTACCTGATCCGTCGCCGATTCGTATATATACCATCCTAAGCCGTCCTTACCATATCCCTGTGTCTAAGGCAGGGCCCTCTAACCATACTATTCCGCCCAAAGTTAAAAAATGCAAGCCCCGACACAAATAAAAACTGGAAAAAATCTAATTAAAAGGAAACAGCAACTCCCCCACCCTCATACCTCACAAAACCACCTTCAAATACCTAGGGATAATATTAGACACGAACCTCACATTTTACAATCTCATAGACACACAATTAACTAAAGCAAAAAATCTATTCCGAAGTTTCCTCAGACTTTTTTTCTCCAAAGACCTAAACAATAGGATCAAATTACTCTGCGACCTCCTATTAATCAGACCAATAATAACATACGCATGCCCGATATGGTATAACATTCCTAATTTCAAAATGGAAAACATTAGAATCTTTGAACGACATTGCCTCAGAGCATGTCTAAGCATGCACAAAACTCCAGAATCGAACTATAAAAAACACTACAAAAACAGCACCCTTCTAAATAAAGCCGACATCTCAGGAATCGACAATCACATACTCAAACTGTGCAGAAACTTTTTCGCTAGATCATCTGAAACACAACACACACACAAAATCTGATTAATAAACTCCACTCACAACCTCAGTATATTCTAAAGATCCTAAACACAAGATACACACCTCCTGAACTATTCCCATTCCTAGACCAAAATTTATTCATATCAGAACAAACAACATCCCACTAATCTATCATATTAAAAAGAACAAGCAACACGAAAGCCATTACATACGCACCATTATGTCTTCCAAACCCATAAAACACAAATACTGTCAACAATTCTCAGACAAAGACAAACACCATACCCCATACACAATAAAAAATTACTGGTGGTTCACCCCGAAATCTGTCCCCCACCTAACACTACATGAGTTCGACATCATAACAATAGCAGACGATAAATAAAATCAAATAAACTAATGTTACAAAGCGACACAAACAGATGTTTCACATGTAAATACTGTAATACTGTACATATCATAAATAACCCCTTATATATATACTCCCCCTCGCCATGTAAATAAAACTAGCTCGTAAAGTTCTATTTATAAGATTAGCATATAAGTAGCTTAACTTAGGAAGGAAGTACACTAAACCAAAGAATGCGCCATTTCCCACCGGCCTCATAGTACCGTTTTGGGCGCTTAAATAAAGAGACTGATAAACCACAGAAATACAAACCAAAGAAGGAAAAAGGATAGCGTACTCCGCAATAATTTGTGCAATTAACGAAGTCTGTTTAAAGCACATTAGCTGTAAGACTGAAGATGTACATAACAAAAGCGTCTATATTTTTACACATTTTATATATCCCTAAAAATGTAATTGTTGGCCATGCAATAAAATGTTGTTAAAAAAAAGGCAGGGCCCGCTAGATAGCGTTACTGACGAGTCCTCTAGAGGGCCCAGGACTAAACGCTTCCTTTACTCTTCTCTCTTTCTCAAACACTTCTCTGCCGCCTCTGATTTATCAATTTGGTTTCCTTAATAAATTCAAGTATGTCTTGTATTTTCTTATCTTTTAGGTTATCCTTGAGTGAAGATTCTAGTTTGTGCGTGTTATGAAGATTGTCATCATTAGTACAGTGGAGGATTATGTGTTTCATTCATATTATACATTCACATTATTCACATTATGGAGCTGGATTTTTTTATATTCTGTAGGAATATGTGACTGTAGAATGTATAATTTTAATTCTTGAGATGGACTTGTTCTCTTCTTGGTAAAGTGGACATCGTTTTCTGATTCTCGAAGAACTAGTCGGTGATATTTTTAATTTGGTTGGGATCCTTCTGTTTCCGTCCACCTTCACATTGCGAAGGCAATCTATTTTTTAATTCGTTCGGGAAGAAATTTCGTTTTAGCAAGACAAAATGAAAGGCGATCTTTTACTATTTATTTATTTATACGGCGATGTAGTTACCATTTTGTTCTATGATCTTTTCCCAGAATTCCTGTTTATTATTGGTAAAAATTTCACGTAAAATTATTTTTCAGTTAATTTATAACAATTTGGAAGGGTGTAAAGCACTGTAATGCACGAAATGATGTCCGAAATGTCAGCTATCAAGGTATACAATGATTTTCCGACCTAGAATAAGGTTAAGTGATCATAAATGGAAGCAATGCCATTTCTACACAGAAAAATGAAGATACTTTTCCATCAACCCAATACATTGGTCCAACCAAAGTTTTCCAATAATTAAATATCGCCTTAGAGACGTCAGAAACCTTGCTATTACCAAAAACATGTTACTATATTCCAAATTAATTATTTTGTTTTCTTATTTATGAATACACTTGCAATTTGTTACTGTCGCGCCATGATTGTCCTAATAAAGTTTTATTGTGCGCAGCTTTGGAATGTATTTATTTCTTTAAGTTTTTCCATTTTAAAATTATGTAATAATCCATAATAGGATTATGTAGTATAACAAAACCCCTTTGGGTTTATATTATATTTTAAGATCATAGCAACTACAGCCAAGAAGTCTCTGTATTATAGTAACGTAGGCTCTACGTTGGGTATAATCGTTTAGCCATTTACAAAATAGCGTGACTTATGGAATAGTTTAGAATCTGCATAATGAAAGGTCCACGAAAGTAAGTTAGTTTAAAGAATTAATTAAAAAGTGTACCAGCAGAGAAACATCAGTAATGTAGGATCTTAGGAAAAATGAGAAATTCCGCGCCGAGAATCGAACCCGGGACCCTCGCGGTTGTAGTTGATCAACTCTTACACATACCCACGGAACCCTCCTACTTTTCCTAATCTCCATACAGTATTTGGTCTGGGAGGTCCTGATCCCACAGTAGGGTTTGAATCGTGAGTTATCTAAGTAAATTAGAAATAGACTGTGAATTTCTGAATAATGTTGCACTATTTTCTACTTATGAAAATGATTAAAAGAAAAATTACATTTTTATTTCATTTCTGTTTCTTACAATTAACTTCGCAAACTGTTATTTTGCATCAAAATCTGCAGTATCATAATAAATATATTGGACTATTTGGCTACGTATAAATCTTTAGGTAATATAAAAAAAATTTACAAAAGTTGGGCAATTGATACGAATAGTGAAGTAATTTTTGCTATTTTGCTCTGTTTATTGCCCAACTTTTCTGAATTGTTTGTAATTCAAGTTTTAGTCATAGTATTATAAATCGTTGGATTCGTCTTAACCTCACCTATCATACTATGATGACGAAAATATACAACCCCATTTAAAAAATCTTCGATGATCTTGATATCTCGAAAAAAAATAAACGAAAACATTTTGTTTTGTCTACTACAATATTTGCCCATTCCAACCAAACAATTTTGTCCTCTAACATTTTTTTGTATTTTTACTAAAAAAGAGTAGTAACCTGTCCCGGTTCTCAGAATCACCCTGTAGTGTTACTGTACGATGTGAACAAGAACATGAAAACCGAAGGAAGAAGAAAATTCTTACTACAATTCATTTTTCATTCATTTTCTTATTGTCTCATAGTTTTGTCGCGTGGGGTGTGGAACGAACGAGGATTCTGTGCAATAAACGAAGTTGCAACGAGCGAGGTTCTACTGTAATTGTAAAAAGTCAAAGGAAGGTTGTCTCTGAAAAATAAATGATCACGCGAGGAAAAGTGGTCTATGGTCTAATAAAGATGAATAGTATTGAACGTATGGTACGAAGCGGTTGGAATGAGAACCACTGAATCCATGCGCGCAGGTGTTCTGTGAAGCTTCTTCAGAATGCGAATATCGCAACAAAAGCTCAATTATAAGAAGAACATGTTCGAACCTCTCGAAATCTTGGCTACTTAGCGTCGACGAAATCATTATTTCATATTTCCCATAATATTTAGCAGGGATCTCGTAATGGTTTGAGTTACCGTGGGCACCGATGCGGATATTAATCCACTAAATGTTTAACGAGCAAACTAGTTCCGGCTGCTAGCAATTTCTTAAGCTTGATCAAGGCATCCCGCGGCATTTCGTTCGTACACTTTTTATTCATCGGAACGACGAGGTCATAAAAAAAAAGAAATCATAATACCATGCCACCGTGACTCTTACTGTCCATAAACGAGAGAGTTTATTTCCGATGGTGCGGGATCGGGGGTCGGACGGGGAAACAGGGTTGATAATTTTACCGTTGCCCGTTGATTTATAAAAGTTCTGTTAACGACCGGAAGGCCCCCGGAACTTTAATTCATAATCCTATTAAAGAACTTTCGAAAGTTCTAAGCCAGGGCTACTTGGGCGAAATTTACACTGCGAAGCGTCTGACATTCTTCGCCGGTCATTATTCTACCTACGGACAGTATCGTCCTTTTATCTCGTTACTAAATTTCCGCGGGCCACGGGTTGGAGATGAACGTGAACTTCATTAAGCGAAACTTTAATGACCGGCCGTTAACTTCGTGCCGTTGCGACGCCGGATTTCGACTTTCATTTTTACCGGAGATTTCAATTTCGCTGGGAAACTCATCGCCCCTCCTAGTTCGCTTCATGCTCTTCTTAAACGCGATGAAGATCTTATGAGAATTAACTTCCGCGAGCGAACGGGATCGGACGAGTATTTCCCATCGAACTGATTCGTTTACTTTAACCGGAAGTCGTTTCGAGCGTGATACATTGCCGTTAGCGCAGGCAATCGATTTTACTTTTCGTTGCGTAGACGTTTCGACGACACACTCATCAGTGGCTCTCATTCGTTGGCAAAGTCTCAAACAAACTCTGGATAAATAAATCTTCAGGATGTTTCGGAAAATTCTCTGAATTTCTAGAGGGTAATCTGCATCGTGGTATGTTCAGGGGAAAATAGCGTGATGGCAATTACAGTAATTACTTGTTTCTTGGTTCTATTTCGCCTGTAATAAATATATGTTTGAAAATCGTATTTTGCTGGCATAGACTATTAGAAATTAGGGTGGACTAAAAGAAAAAACAAAGATGGTTCTTAAGCAGTATGCTCGTTGTAATTGTCTCTACCAAAATAAATAATTTATCTCGAAAATTGGCAAAATGACGAATGCTTAAATTGCATATTGCATTCGTTCATGTAATTTTTAAGATTTTATTTTTAGCAGCTGAAAAAAGTGCGTTTTGTTACAAAGAAATGTCATAACTTTGTCATTTCAATGAACTTCAGCATAAAATGTTAGGGATATATTTTTAATGTTCTATAATTTTAAAAAATACAATAAAATATGTAACTTTTTACACTCGAAGCTATTGTAACTCCACTCGAAGCTACTTTAAATAATATTTTAAATAGTCGTCGTTCAATAATTCCAATTAAATATTATTTTAAATATACAGTAAAATTTCCGCAAATAAAATATTTTTATATTGATCATCTGAAACATAAAATGGAATATTTTTATTTTAGTAATCTAAAACATATGATAAAATATTTGAATTTTGCATTAATTAGTTTCTAAAATATTTCTTGACAATGAATATATATTGAGGAAACGGGTAATATTAAAATGCAAGAAACCATACTATTTTCGAACACGATTTTCTCGCAAACGTGGCGTCAAATGAAAAAAAAGGAATTCTATATTTTCGATTTATTTTCTGGTGTAGAATCATCCCCTCCAAAAAAATTCTCACTGTTTTGAGAATCCATCAAATAAAACACTATTTTAAAAATTTGTTCTAGCAAATAAAATAATTTATTTTCAGAAGTACACGTATCATTTGAAATAAAATTGATTAGTTACTATTTACTATTTTGAATAGTATATTACCCAACTCTAGTTATACAGGGTGTTTCGTCTAAAACAGGACACCTAAATCTCCTCTACCTCTGAAAATACAAAAAATGTTTCTAACGTAATTTAAATGGTTTTAAAAGACGAATGAGATGGAAGAATCGTTTTTTATAAATTGTAATTTTTTAATTGTTTTTTCAAGGTCACTCGTGTTTTTTTACATATATACACACATTTTTTGTTGTTGCATGTTATAACAAACATTATTGTGCATTCATCCGTATTTAATAGCGCGACCTTGAAATGACCGTGAACTGTAAAATTTGCCGTGAGCTCTGAAATTCGACCATGAACTTGAACTTGTAAATAAACACATTGTATCATTCGTCTGAGTACATAGAGAGTGAGAGAGAAATGTATTTAAGAGTTTGCTCACTGCTAGATTTCTCAGTGTATCGGCAAGCAATCCATAATGCGTTATTCAGAACAGGAAAAGATTCAAATGGTTTTAATTTAAGGTGAAGCTCGAGAGTATCTAAGAGAAGCAATACGAATTTACAAAGACAGATTTCCAGAACGTTCTGGTCCATCACGTTTTGCATACTCAAGTATTGTTAAAACATTTTGTGAGACTGGTAGTGTCAACAGAAACATTTGTATGAGACGTAAGACTGTTACTCATGAAGCAAATGTGAATAATATCATCGCCAAAGTTAATCAAAACTCTCATGTTAGTATAAGGCAACTTGGACGTGAAACCGGTATTAGTGTGACAAGCATATTACGGATTCTTCATTCACAAAAATTTTATCCTTTCCATTTATCTCTTCACCAAGAGCTCCATGGAAGAGACTTTGAAAACCGCGTACACTTTTCTCAATGGGGTATACAGAAATATGAAAGTGATGAAATGTTTTTCCAAACAGTATTGTTTACGGATGAAGCATCCTTTACAAATCATGGTCAGGTGAACCTCAAGAACATGCATTATTGGTCGGTTGAAAATTCACGATGGTTTAGACAACTCGATAAGCAGAGACCATGACCATACATGTCTGGTGTGGCATTCTAAATAATCGGATAATTGGGCCGTATTTTATCAACGGTTCGCAAACTGGGCAGAAGTATGCTGAATTTTTAGAACATATTCTACCAGGTTTATTAGAAGATGTATCATTTAGGGACCGTCTAGTATTATGGTATCAACACGATGGGTGTACAGCACACTTTTCCCATATTGCAACACGTGTCCTTAACGAAAAATTCCCAAATCGTTGGATTGAACGCAATGGACCTGTATCATGGCTGGCTCGTTCACCCGATCTCACCCCACTTGATTTTTTCTTTAACATTAAAGGGTACGGTTTATCAAGAGCAGCCCACGACGCCAGAAAATATGAAGGAACGAATAATTCCTGCATGTGCTGATATGAAACCTGAAATCATCGGAAGAGCTGTACAATCTGTCGTTTTTCACCTCATGAAATGTATCACAACGGAAGGACACCATTTCGAACATTGATTGCAGTAATAAATGTGATTATTTACAAGTTCAAGTTCATGGTCGAATTTCTGTTACCGTTGAAATCTGAAATGTCGCTGAAAGTAAGTTCTGCATTAATTAGCAAATTTTAGAGTTCACGGTCATTTCAAAGTCGTGCTATTAAACATGGATGAATGCACAATAATGTTTGCTATAACATACAACAACAAAAAATGTGTGTATATATGTAAAAACGCACTAGTGACCTTGAAAAAACGATTAAAAAATTACAATTTATAAAAAACGATTCTTCCATCTGATTCGTCTTTTGAAACCAGTTAGATTACGTTAGAAACATTTTTTGTATTTTCAGAAGTAGAGGAGATATTTAGGTGTCCTGTTTTAGACGAAACACCCTGTATACAACCTACTGAATTTCGTCCATATGAAATCGAATATATTTACTCGTACCAAAATTGAACTTTCAGCAATTTATTAATTCGAAAGATATTTAGCAATGTAGGAATTGTTTTGACGTACATATTGTACAGCAGTTTTTAGCGGTGCCTGAGATGGGCTAGTCGAGCTCAAAG
Organism: Sphecodes monilicornis; assembly: GCA_913789915.3. NCBI lineage: Eukaryota > Metazoa > Arthropoda > Insecta > Hymenoptera > Halictidae > Sphecodes > Sphecodes monilicornis. The sequence continues at coordinate 28,369,342 of OU565284.1, forward strand.
GATTACATGAAACACTTAAAATGATTTGAAAAAGGATATGAGAAAAAAGGAGGAAAATACGGTGATAAGGGGGTGTAGGATGAAGTGATGGTTCAGATTAACACAGTTTCTCCGGTGATGGCCGGGTACGTAATACGATAGACTCTCACTTGGGTTTGTGCGCTCATGTCCTGTATGACGGAAGCTCGGGGAAGAGTGGCATGCTGTTGCTGATGTTGCTTTTGATAGTGATGTTGATGAGGCAACGTGTGAGTTCCCTGGCCCTGTTGGAGAAGCGTGTTGGGATCGTTCGGAGGGCCTTTCATAACGTTCCTGTAACCACGATCGATTGTTACGAGCACCGTAACACTTCGGAACGAAATGCAATCATCTTGTTAAATAAATTTACGGTCGTGCAGTTAGGAGGGGGAAAAGGTGGCCATTGTTGGAACGGATGCGATCGATCGAGATACATGATTGGCGTTCTTGGTTTGGCAATTATGAACAGTTTATTTACAAGGAAACTATCATTAATTGTTGCCGACGAAGAAAGACGCAAAAAAGAACATGAACAGTTATTATTAAGTCACGAGCAATATCCACTCTTTTCTTTACAATTTAATGTTCTTCTTTATTTGAGATTTCTCTTTGAGGTTACTGGACAGATTTTCATTGCTTTGTATACTGGTGACTTAATATAATACAGGCGTATGTATGCATCTACACCTGAGTCTCTTTTAACACGGCGTTTTCGTACGCGATTTATAGTTAAAATTCTTCAACATATTTTATTCACAGTTACGCGTTCTTTGCATGATATTTTTGGAATAGTGAAGAAAACGATTACGTTGTATTATAATAAATAGCAACGATGTATTAAATGTTGACTTTTTAAAAAAATATGATTTTTCCACTGTTCTTAACACTTTACCTTATCCTTTACACGTTTATTAAGTAAAATGTATTTCTCGACTGCATTTTTATATTTTAAATTGCTTTTTGTAAAATTTACATTTGTCTATCACAAATGTTATATTTTGTTGCAAATCAATTTATAACTCATTTTTTCTGTCGCACGCCTCTTCTATGTAAAGAGAAACTCAAGTATATTTGAAAATGATATGATTTACATACAGTATTTCATCGGTAAATGACCCAAATGACTAGCACGTAAATGTCCCGGAGATATCCCTAACACTGCGGTGTGTACCCCCTTGAGGGGCCGAGAAGCTCGAGAGGCCTCGGTCGCCGAGAAGTATGACACCATGCGGCTCTGGTATATCGGTGAGACCACACTAATCGGAATTTCCAACTTCTTTATTAGTCATTATTTTTTTATGGAACTTTCACCGACATCTTCGTGGCATTTTTCTAATAAAAATCATACCAAATATGATATAATTCCGATGATATTTACTTGTGTAATAGACAATTAAAGTTTCGGGCGCGAGGAAAGATAGCGTATGGGAAAAAAAGAGACGCGGAGAGTCGCAGTCGGCGCCACAGTTCAAAGGCTCGCGCGTCCTCACAATGTATTACCAAGGAATAACTTTTTATTATTACTTATTTTTTTATGAGACTTTTTCTAATAGATTTGTGACATTGTTCTGATTAAAATGATACGAAACACGATGTAATTCGGATCATATACAGGTGTATGGTCATTATGTATAGGTCAGGTACATAACATCGGTGAGGCAACAGTAATGCAATGACGACACTTTTTCATGTTTAATTAATCTTTTATGAGACTTTTACCATCATATTTGTAATATTTCTCTGATCAAAATTTTTCTGATTCTACATGCATATCTATTATTTTAATTGACGATGGAGTAAGTTTTGGTAACAGACAAAGGGAGTAAATAGTAAAGAAAGGGACACTGTAAGTCGCATTGTCTCGTTGAAAATATATTGGATAATATGAACAATTGCAAAATATGTCCGGTCCCATAAATTCACCGTACAACAGTTGTCGGCCCTCCGTTGCAAATTGCATCTACGTTCCTCAATCCAAAATGTAAATCCATGACCGTATCATAAACCATCCCCAATTTATAACCTCGACATTGGTTTTTCCGGATTTTCTTAGGTTTTGCCTTCTTTGCATTCTTAGTATGTATGATCGACCAATTCGCAGAAGACAAGCCGGTTAATGTGGATGTAGCTGAGCTTCTGCCCGTCTTCAAAGTCGCGAAATGTCCCAGTCAGGAGAGTGTGTCTTTAATGTCTTTATCATTTAATCTCTTTGTCTGTCACCAAAACTTAATCCATCGTCAATTAAAATAATAGATATCTATGTAGAATCAGAAAAATTTTGATCAGAGAAATATTGCAAATATGATGGTAAAAGTCTCATAAAAGATTAATGAAAAATGAAAAAGTGTCGTCATTGCATTACTGTTGCCTCACCGATGTTATGTACCTGACGTATACATAATGACCATACACCTGTAGATGATCCGAATTATATCGTGTTTGGTATCATTTTAATCAGAACAATGTCACAAATCAATTAGCAAAAGTCTGATAGAAAGTAAGTAATAATAAAAAAGTTATTCCTTGGTAATACATTGTGAGGACGCGCGAGCTTTTCAACTGTGCCGGCGACTGCGACTCTCCGCGTCTCTTTTTTTCCCATACGCTATCCTTCCTCACGCCCGAAACTTTAATTGTGTATTACACAAGTAAATATCATTGGAATTATATTATATTTGGTATGATTTTTATTAGAAAAATGCCACAAATATTGTCATCGAAGTCCCATAAAGAAATAATGAAAATGAAAGAAGTTGGATATTTGGATTAGTTATGTTTACATTTCTCGGTGACCGAGGCCTCTCGAGCTCGGCTGGCCTTCTCTACGTTCGGCAAACCTCAAACAATGATATCTCTCGCGTATAAATGACACTGCGCAGACCCGTGTTGGGGACTTTTATCGATGAAATACTGTACGTACTTAGATTTTCATCTACGACTATTAATGATAGGTATTGCTGATGTCTAGGCTAATACACGTATTCTGTAATTAATAATAATACACGCAGTTTGAAAGTAAAAACTACTTCCATTGGGATATCTCATTGCCAATATATTTTTCGATTAAAGAATACTGAGTTTATTGCAATGAAAATATAATTTACATAGTATCTGAAATTGTAGAATAATGTAAATCGAAGTTTTGGGAAACAAATCCTGTGTTTTACGTATGAATATCGAATAGAAATACTCAAACAAGTAAACATACGACGAAGGTGTCAACCACCGATTTTGATAAAATGGGAATATCAAAATATCTCATGGAAATATCAGTGGCTTTCATTAATATTTGGACACTCTTAAAAAGACAATAATTTGTTTAATACCGGACCCTACGACTTACATTTTTTTTGAGAAGTTATAACAATTACTTTACTACATGACGTGAAACAAAAATTTTTAGAAAATTCTAATTAGTCGGAATTGGAAAGAAATGTATTTTACAACTTTTTTCTGTGGACCAATATTGATAATTTAAAGATACGTTTTGTAGATCTGTGTCAATTATAGATATTCTGTCAATTTCCTCAACGTTGCAAAGAGCTAGAATCGTTTAAAGATGGTAAGAATTGCAGTTTTTCGCGATCTTCGGCCTCTAACTGTAATCAATCTAATTTCTATGAAATTGTCAGAATGTATATAATTAACACAGATCTATAAAACGTACTTTGTAAATTTTCCTTATTGGTCCACATAAAAATGTCGTAAAATACAACTTTTACTATTTTATCTGAAATTCTAAGTAAACTAAGTGTTCTAATTTCACAAAGAAATCCCAGCCGTAGTGTCCAATATTAAAAAAGTTAACATCTCTTTAAGAGTGACTGAATATTTATGTGAGTCACTGTAGTTGTGCGATACATTCGGATGGAAAGAGAAAGTTGAAATCAGGTAGAGAATTTTAACACTAGATTTACCGGCTATTTAAGTATATCTACTTCTACCAAGACCAGTCAGAATGACTGGTTTTTAGAAAAAGTGCTTAGTGGTGTTTCCATGCTGTCTTTACTTTTAAAAAATAACAAAAAAAGGTGAATAATATTTATAGGGCCAGTGCTAGAAATTTACGGGCCACAACTCAATCAACTCGCCCAAAAGCGTGTCGACCGAGCATGGCCAAGACACTCAGAAACCCCGAGTATCGAGTTCGCACTTACAAATAGCCAAGTGTCCGGGACCCAAGGAGAACCTTATGTGCGGCCCAAAACCCTGAGTAAATATATAATTCCAAGGGCCGCTAGCGTACTGCATCAGAATCATGACTTTCCCGGAATCATATATTCTGCCCGAAACATGCACCAGTCATTTTGACTGGTACTGGTATAAGTGTCAATAACAAAAAATATATTTGTTACGAATAAATATAAAATAATATAAAGTTCATAAAACTGATTCTTTAGTTATGGCTATAAAAGTCTTGATATCATTTCGGAAAAAAATGTTACATGCAGTAGGAATCTTGAATTGAAATTTCAAAACCAGTCATTTTGACTGGTCTGGTAAATCTAGTGTTAAATAATGGCCATTGGTGGGCGGGTACCCGTACCTCGGTCGTGAAACAGTGTGCAAATTTTCAGTTATGAACAAGAGGGTTAATGAATCTAAGAATTCTGTTTTAATATACTATTTTAAATCTGATCGCAATTATTAAGAAACGAAATAAATGCCTATGTAGCTTCCGTTTCTTGCAACTAACGCAGGAAATTTTTATTTTGCATACAAGTTCGCAATATAACGATTACATAATTCAATAATGAAATACATTAAACATGAATTTTATCAAAATTGGTGATTGACACCTCCGTATGTTCCCTTGTATGAGACGCCATAGCCGTGGCCACCTTTTCGTTGGTTTGTTCCGCTGTGAACCGATCAAGCATAGCTGAAGCCACTCTTTCAGCTGCGAATATTCCTTAACTCGAACGAGTAATTGAGCTGATATTCCAGTGCAAAGTGATAAGTATGATTTCTTGAGTACAATACCTTCTTAGCATCTCGTTCTCAACGTCGACGATAACCTGACCGCTCCCGGGGAAATGGGAATGCGGCGGGGGCGGTTGTTTAAGCTCGGTGAAGCCCCGTGGCCCGCACTGTTGATTCAACATCTGTTGCTGCTGAAGACTCTTCACCTCGAGCCGCGTCTTGTCCCGTTGATAATAAACCCCCGCGAAAATGAGAACGTTGAGGATCAGCAAGCTGCATCCGATGGCGATCGTCACGCTCAGAGCTGTTGAGTACGCTGCGTACCTGTTCAAATAATGGCGTTGTCAGAGCATAATCGTGCAGTAACACGACGACACAATGCTTTCATGATATCCGTTGATATCCGTTGTGATTAAAAATTTCCGAAGACACAAGACACCGCTCTGATATAACAGCAATAGCACAACTAAACAAAGATCATAGTTGATGCCATTTGATGGGTGCATTGTATATATAATTATCTGTCACACAGAAGGTTCAGCGGGGTTGTCTTTGATCCATAGAATACACAAACAAACTTTTTTACCACATTACATTTTTAATAACTTTGTTCAAAAACTAATAATAATAGTGAATCAGAAACCAGGAAAGGTCTTCAAACAGTTGATAAAATAGTTATAAAAGATATGTTAATTAGTTTTAAATAAAGGATATTTATTCAATCGAACCAGTTGACATGTGTCAAAAACAGGGGGAAATAGTATTGAAATTAGTTAGTATTTAAATTGTAGTAGCATTAATACTATCGAGATTATTTTAGTATACTTTCGGCTGTTAGAACGGCTTTTATTGCACTACGATACGACAATTGATTCCCGAAATATCGTCATTCCAATCCTCAGATTTGTACAGAGTATCAGGTATTGCGTTTCACACGCGATGTCTCCAAACTTTTTGAACACTTATTGTATATTCTGCTTTATAATAATGTTAGGGTACGACAAGCTCAGGAGGCGTTGCGATAATTAGCCTCAATAATAACACAAATTATTGCACAATCTTATACGTATAACGCTCCTTTACTATTTAATACAGAATTTGGAACGGTTGCGAGTATCCAAAAAAGCAAAATTATTACTGTTGAAACAAACACAAATAATTATATGTCTCCTTGCTGGCAAGGCTACTTTGATAACCTGAAAATTTCGATTCTTTTAAACTTTGCAGGTTTGTAGGGGCCCTTAATAGCAGCATCGGGTATTTCGTTTTTAGAATTTTTTCGGTTCTTCAGGATGTGGACATCCCTTGAATGGAGCTAGGTGTTATCCTCAATATCCTCAAATTTTTTTGTTTAAACACAGAACCTTCCACCACTATTATTGTAAAAAATATTGAATTTTCTATCACGCTGGAAAATAAATAGAATAAATGCAGACAAATATGTTAAACTTATGCCCATCGTTACACCTTGAACGATCTGTTATAAACGAAAATTTCTTATTAATTTAGTAGTATTGTCATATCAAGCATAGGAAGCCGTTATATGTGTTATAACCGTCTTTTACAAATACGTATTACAATTTTAACATATTGACTGCCAAAACGAGAACGTCAAAAATTCCTTAAAATCGAAATTATTTACTTAATAAATAACTATTGAAAAATTAAAATGTAAGGTACTCAATAGTCCTTTAACCTTCTTGCATTTTCTAGATATTAACAAAATTTGGTACAATGATTATATTAGCGTAATAATTAATTTTTAAAAATGGACAAATATTTTCGTCATCCATACATGAGTGATACGGCAGTCAACGTGGTAATGATGTAGAAGGAAATGTTCAAGGTAACGCCTTGTTTAAGGTAATGCCTATCTCCACTTAAGAGGGGCTTCTCGTGTAACGGTAGTGAAAACAAGTGATTTTTAAGAATAACTATTGGATATATGGCACTAGGTATTTTTGGGACGTAAACAAATAGTCTAGAGGTATAAGTGTATCTTTTTAGTTTGATTCTTCTTATTATTTATTGTATAACATACATGACTTCCCAACACCTTCCGTAGTGTAGGCAATGTTAGCGTGCAGTGGTGTGTCTCTCAGAGTGATCAAACCACAAAAAGTGAGAAATTTCCATAAAGTTAGATACTTTATGCTGAGATTGAACCTATTTTGGAAAAAGAATATGAAAATTTGAAAAAGTTTTACGGTTGAGAAGAAAAGTTTACCTTTTTCGGTTCTCCGAAAAATAACCGATATACATCGGTTCTGACTGACTGACCTAACCTAGAACCGAAAAATAACAGTTATAGAACCGATATAATATCGGTTCTGAAGAACCAAAACCGTAACCGATATACCTTATAACAGTTATGAGACGTTTCCGTTTCTCCATAACTGTTTCAAGAATTAAAACCGATATTATAACTGTTTTGAACCGCTGGTTTAAAGAATTCGAAACTTTCAGGTTGCCAAAGTAGACATGGAAATAAAACAATAAACTGCAAAGAAATCGTAGCGTTGTAAACGATAAAATTAAACACCGGGAAGTGAAGAGTTAGCAAAAACGAAAGTGTGGATACTAGGAAACGATGTCCAACAGCATACAAGCCCAAATTGAGACGAGCTGTGCAGGCAGCATATTCGTCGCCATGAGAAACTTATTAATTTGAGCTCTAATGGAGAACGCGAAACAGTTTCCGGGGAATCTGGCTCTATTATCATCGTTCCCGACGACTCTAACAAAGTTAGCCGGAATTCAGTCGGGAACGTGGCGATGTTCCGGTCTGGGCTGGAAAGGGCCAAGAGGAGGACGGTTCTCTCCGTAAAACGTCTGTCTTCATTAGATCTCTACCAAGGGGAGGTTGCTTATTACGCACCCAGCTGCGTCCAAGCTGGCCAGCGTATCTGTGCTAGCGTTGTGCACGTTTTGTAGGTTCGTGCTTTGTATGTAGCTGGCGCAGGTGGCAGCGCTGTAGTCGGTTGTCGTTGGCGGCTCCGTGGTTACGTTCTTGCGTTTGAACTCCTCGCTGATCCTGCTCAGAGGATCCGGTCTCACCGATCCATCGTAAAGTGTTGGGTCCGAGTGTCCACGGAACAGGTTGTGTCTCGAATCCACGTCCTCCATTCCGGCACGATGGAGCTCCGGGACCAGCCGCAACCACACCGAGAGCTGATGAGCTCGATAATGATTTTTCATTTTCGGTCGAGTACCTGCAAACAGATAACAGAACGTTTTAACCCTTTCGTTACGGCAGTCCGTTTCGCCGCAGTAATGCCACTGAATGGGGCACCGCACCGAAAAGTGTGCACATTGCACGTCGGCTCTCGTATACACAGGTCGTTGAGGGCCGACTATAGTCGGCGCTCGTATACACAGGTCATCGGATGAATGCCGACTATAGTCGACGTTCGTAACGAAAGTGTTAATCGCGATATGCCAGTTCCTTCAATTTTTAGAGTAGGTTAATGGTTCCAGAAGTCGACTATTTAACCCTCATCCATCCCTCGTGTCAATTTGACACATTTTTCACATAAAGGATGAGATGTTATTCTGCCATTTATGAAAGAATAGAGGAATAGGTAGATCATTGTGCTCATACAAATGTATAATAATTAGTGGTCTGCGAGAACCCGAAAATGTCGAATCGGGACGAGTTCTCAAAAATTTTGGGATTCTAGATTATGTCGAGATTCTCGAAAGTTTTGGGATTCTCAAAAGTCTCGAGATTCTCGAAAATTTTAGGGTGTTAAATACTCGATTACCGTTGTGAGACTCGCATCAAAATCGATCGCGGTATGAGATTTTCGCGTCTCATAATGATAATCGATTACTGAACATCCTACAATTTTCGAGAATCCCGGGACTTTTGAGAATCCCGAAACCTTCGAGGATCTCGAACATTTTCAGGAATCTCGACAGAATCGAGAATACTGACATTTTCGAGAACCCGACCCATCTCGTCTCGATGTCTTCCCGACTCGTCTCGATCATCGAGATCCATACATTTTCGGGTTCTCGGTCACCCCTAACAATAATCTGTCAGTACTACTCCTGGCAATAAGTTTTTGAACATACACAGTGGTATAAACTTGACGAGAAATACCAATTTTTGTTATGTAATACGATATGATGTCAATATCTTATGTTAATATGTCTATGCATTTTATAAAACAAAACGCAAAAATTAAGAACATTGCTTTCTATGAGAAGTATGCATTTTTCGGATTTTTGGAGATTTTTAATTTTTTTTAAATACGCGTTAATAACCATTGTTTCTGTTCAAATGTCGTTCCGTGGCTAGCTTACACGATTCTAAACATCGAACCCCAGATCCTCCATATTTAACGCGAAGATTGGTAATAATGGGAACCGCCTCCATTATCCATATAATATAATAAAAACGCAGCGTTTGGTGTGCGGTCGCAGGCATCATCCAAAAGCCTTGTATCCCCTTTTTCGGGGAAACACCCGTATGCCGTCGCACACCTGAGGTCCGCTGGAGGATTGGGTACACCGATCTGCTTTTGATTCCTCGTTTTTTCTTTTGATTGTTTTCCCACACTTCCCATTTCATCTTCAGAGGCTTAGCAAATCTCGTGGCTTCTTCCAGTACCCTACGGCCCCGGGTGGACTCTTCGGCCTCCCCATGCTCGTTAAACCTTCATATCCGGGGAATAATCCCTCCACTTGTTGACGCCTTGCGCCTACCTTTACTCGCTTGGCTTGACCATGCATCACGACAACTGTGTCGTTGTATTTCCTCCGCCCAGATTCGCGCGCCTTGGTGTAGCAGGAATATAGCCCGCGCAACGAGAGTTGGCACAGACAAACTTGTGGGTACCATGTGATGCTCCCACTACGCGCTACACGTCTTCCGCGATTGGCCGAATTGCTTGACGAAGACAGCAAACGAGCGTATTGAGTATGATTGTAACAGAGAGATGTGGTGACTATGAAGTAAGATGGTGGTGACGCTGAGCGCCTATGTCGACCGTTCCCGCCAAAGCGTAAGCGTAAGAGTGGGATCCACTGATCCAGTGGCGGGATCCGCAACCTTGCGTCAAGAGTGGGGACTCGCCGTTCCCCCTGCACCCCACTGACGAGATTTTGTGCCAACTCTCGTTGCGCGGACAATACATACTTCTCAACGTCTCCTATGTCTTTTACAGTGTTCTAATATCTAAATCGCGTATAACTAATATTTAATACGACAACTGACAACTATATCTAACTACGCAAATTCTTATCGAAATAGTACGTTTAATTCGCGTCGCATGGTCCACTCACTTACTCTAAAGATAGAAGGGATGTACCTATATATCTATCCGCAACAACCATAGTAAGACATATCTGTCATAATAATATAAACGTGGTCATCTGATACCTTGAATATACAAACAGCAATTTTACAGTTATGGAATGTTTTGAAAATTAATTTGTAAGAAAAATATAGGAGAAAACGCACAATCAGGTAGAATGTTCGCAAATTTTTTCGTAATTTTTTGTTACGTAGAATAGAAGAAATAGAGCATAATTCATTAAAACGTACTTCCCCTATAATTACCCTTGTGGTTTGGTCACCGATTTGAAATTTGCCACAGAGAGTTTTCCTTGGTGGCTCTATCGAATGGTATGAAGAAAGATCAATTTTAAATTAATACCTTAATCTTCTTCTTACAGTGAAGTAATTTGATTAATTGTTTGGAATATTTTGGATTACCCAGTTGCTTAAAAATGTCTTTTAGTAAAAAGAAACCAAAAAGTACATAATGAAGTATGACTTGACAGCCTCGGCCACAAGTTATGTTACTTAGTTCCCCGAGGCTAATCCTTTCAAGGCGATATTAATGCAGGGTGGCGGGATTATAATACATGCGTGCACCTGGAGGCTGCGAAGGGTTATATGATTACATTACGGGCTACTGTACTTCAAAATATCGGAACAATTTAATCCTGTTTGTCGATTAATTCTAAACACAGAGCACTCAATTATTATGAGCGCCGGTAGTGTCTCAATATCAGTATTCCTCAATACACTAGAGGATTCAAACCGTTTTCGGTAATATGCATCGATTCAGCAGTCTGTGATCAGTGCTAACTGTTCTTATAGCCATTGTGCAGTCAATATTCGTCGTGTTTTATTTATCCTCGATTAAAGAAAGTTCGAAGCGAGGACGACCGCTCGTACCTTATTAAAACAATTTTAAAATGCGTTTCGTGTCTAACGCCATTAATAGTAGGCAGAACGGGCATTATGATACTTCATAAAGCAAACTTCATTAAAAAACTTCCGGAACCATCTTCGTATCTTTCACGTTGTTTGGCTGATCCCCTTCCACCGCACCCGCCTGCTCCACCGTTTTTCCTTCGCTCAGCTGTGCATTATCCAGTTATAAAATTCCAGACGTGTAATGAAGAATTTACGATGGTGCTACTCTGTTTCATTGCAAACCCGGAATTATTCGTGCTCCCATCAAAGTGGCTCGAGGAACGAAATGAAACGGTTTGCCACGGAAAAATTTCACTTCCTGAATAGAGATAATCCGCGACGTTTCGTTAAATTTTCATCGCGATAAAAAGATATTTCTACCGGATGTGTCGAGAACTGAGAAGCCTGGAACACTTCAAACCGCTTCTTCCGCTGGAATTGAAAGCTGCTGTTTCGTTCGAGGAATTTTATTCATACTCGGATAGCTGGAATTTTTACGAGTGATGCCGATTCCAACTTAAATAGTTGCCAATCATCTCTGGCAATTCGCAAGGTTCAGATTTTCATAAAACCAGATCTCCTTCCAACAAGCTCGAGTTCCCAGGACTCTTATGTTTCCTGAATGAACGTGTTCTTTGTGTTTACTAATCCTGAAGCGGTACTAACACACTTGAATCTAACCCTTCTAATACTATTGTAATTTACACAGATGGTGGTAGGGTGGAAAACTCTCTATCAGCAATATCCCCAAAAAAATAGCCTTGATACAGAAATACCTGTTTTTACTGCAGCGTATTGTGCTGTTAATCAAGCACTGGATATCACCAGTTCACATACAGGTATGAGCTATCTGTAACGAATTTCGGATCGTGGGCTTTCTTTGCGTCCGGATGAGGTCCAGATTCGCTCGAGTTTTCGTAGCAACCGTACCTGTATTATTAATATTCATTCAAAAATCACTCCCGTTCACCCACAATTCCTACATCTTAGTTTCTGTATTACAGCAAATATCAACATCATGCATATAGGTTGTAAATCTTTGTCTAAAAATATTCTGAAAATTGTATTGCAATAAAATTGCCGGTAAATATAAGTCAACTTACCGATATGTACATATAATCTAAACATTACGGTACACTCCTCGTCAAAAATATAGCCCAGGTGTGCTATTTTTAATTTCTCAATAACGCAAGTAAAGTTTTACGTTTGTTACGTATAATATCAAAACATTATGAGCTCAGAATATACGGTTCATTGAAAATAATTTAAAATATTATAAGGTTTAGTGTGTAACAAAAAAAATTGTTTTATTTTAAGAAAGAAATGATAGCACACATACAATCCAAAAATAATAATGAACATAAATTTCAACTAACAATAATTACTTATCAAACATATATACTTATTCAATAATGGGTACATCCCCCTTTATTTTTCATTACTTCTATAGTACGATTTGGTCTCGATTTATATAGTTTTTGGATATAATTTTGACTTAAAGTATCCCATTCGCGTACAATTGCATTTTTTAATTCTTGTACGTGTTAATACTGCTTTCTATTCACGTATACGCCGCGAACAAGTTCTGCCCAGCAATTTTCAATAATATTAAGGTTCGGGGAGCGTGCAGGCCACGGCAAAACAGATATATTATTTTCATTAAAATATGATTGGACCAATCTTGATGTGTATACAGATGCATTATCTTGTTGAAAGATGCAATGCGGTCCAGAAATGCGTTCTGCATGATTATTTATTTGTTCTTTGATTGAATTTATGTATCGTTCTCCCATTGATGAACCTGATACTTGTCTTGCCGAAATAACCGATGCCGGCACAAACCATTACGCTGCCTCCTCCCATTTGTCGTCGAATTGCCGACATTGTCTCTTTTCTTATGTCATGAAAATAATATTAGAACCCATCAGGATCATCCAGGTTACATTTTTTTTCATCCGAAAATAGTACCCTTCTCCATTTCTTTTTCCAATGCACTCTTTCTTTTGCAAAGAAAGTAACCAAAGTTATTTTATTTTTAAAACATAGTTTTAATGGTTCGTTAAATAGTGCATCATTTTATTACATCCATACCTGCTCTATCACCTTAAGTGGTTATGGGGCATCGCGTACCACGTTGTCGTATTCGAATCGGGGATTTACAAAGCTCGTCGACTGATTCGGTCTCAACGCGAGTTCGTGATAAAACAGCATATTTAAAATTTTCATTATAGGTGCAGATGAAACAGTTAAAAATCATAACCATTACATTTTTCGAATAAACTTCCAAAAGCGACAACCCTCCGATTTTGCTGAAATTTTCTATATAGCTTCTTTTTATCTAGTACATAAGATTCCCAAATGGATTTTGGGCGATGCGACCCCCCGGCCCCTTCGAAGGTAAAACTGTTTTCTTTTTAATTATTTCATAAAGTATTAACTGTACAGAAAAAGTTCTCGAACATAAAGTGAAGCTCGTAAAAAGTTCTACAAATAAAGTCGTATGCATATTTTACGTAATTCCAACAGTTTAGTTGTTATGTATTTACTCCTGGATTTTCGTATGCGTGGTCGTAGTCCTCTCCGTCCTCTCCTCGACCTAACCCCAACTCATTCTAGATTGCCTTTGCAGGCTACAATACAGTTTTTTCATTGTTTCCGCTATGAAAATAAAATTTGCGCCAATTTTCACTATCATATTCGTAATGAGCACGTAAAAATACGTAAGAATCCAGAATATAAAAAAAATAGGTGATAGGTACACCGCCAAGTTATTTTGGGCCATAACAGCCAAAATAATAGGTTTACGTAAAAAATGTATATAGCTTTTTTTATAGAGCTTTCTATGAGCTTCATTTTTAGTTTGAAACTTTTTTCTCTAAAATCAATATTTTCGAAAATATTTAGTAAGAACTGCCAAAACTTTGAAGGGGGCTGGGGGGCAAACGAGGCTTTGTCGCCAAAAATAATTTTAGGAACATTCTTTTCTAATCAAGGATAAGTTTTGGCAAAAATTTCTGCAAAATCGGAGAGTTGTCGCTTTCGGAAGTACACCCCATTTTTCTTCATAATTTTGATCAATGGTAATTTTTAATTCATTTTTTTACAAATTACCTAGTATCCTAATCCTTGTAATATCTCAAAAACCCCAAGCCGTCTATGTCAATTTTAAAAAAGCTATTCGTTGTTTAAGGGTGTCCGGATGCTTTTGCACATCACTGTATGTCGATGATGATTACAAAGTGCACAAGTGGTGATGATGGAGACAAATGTCTTTGTCTCTGTAGCACGTGATGTGCATGTTATCTGCCAACTGCCCAGGCCGTTTGGCCGTGTTTGAATCAGTTCGAGTAGCCGACGATCGTTGCGGCTCTCTATCTCTGGATCTTTAGCATACTAAATCTTTTCCATTTAGCTCATGCGATGCTACATTATTGAAATTCCATGACCGAGAGCAACGCAAGAATGGCAGATCTTCGAGTGTGACCATTGATCGCGACACAGGTCTGAAAAGTTACGGGAGGACTTTCGCATATCAACCGAGAGAACGCACGGAAACGAAGGGGGCTCGATCTGCTCTAATCGAACTGAAAGATTCAAGCGCAGCCAACCGTCTGGAGCCCGTCTCGAGGAAGTTTCCTTCTCTAGCGATCCGCACGGGCGCACTTTGACAAATCAAATGTCAGCGACGTGTCTCGAAATGATTCACGAGTCTCGATACAGCGGATTCCTGTCGGAAATCGGGCCGTGCGCCGCTTTACGCCCCGCAGCATGCCGGCCTGTCATTCACGGAAATGTGTCTCGGGGCGAGATTTCACCGTAAACGCCTCTAGCATTTTCTGACGCGTACACGACCGATAGAGGCGCCTCGTTGATCACAGAATCTTGAGTCGTGTCTTCAAATTTCTGTCGAGTGCGTGTTCTTCGATCTTCCCAATGCTCATCATCCTGGTAGAATATTCCTGTCTGTCCATTAATTTGAATGGAGTTTATGTGTGTTAATGGAATTTGAATGGAATTATATATTTCCGCAAAAGGGATAACAACGAGAGCGACCCTTATACAGCTTCTGGATATCGAGATACAATGTGTAAAAAGTATATATCACGACTTATTCAGAATTAATTTTCACTTTTAAAGATATTAGTCTTGCGGGTATCAGTTTTCTTTCACTAGACGCATCATATCCATCTCGACATGTGTTATCTGTAATTGTCACAAGTTTTAACTGCAATATTTGTACGTATTAAATCGGGTATGCTCTAAATGTACTTCTGCTGTACCATCAATCAGTTTTCTTACTGTCTTCATTGAGTAAAGTTCTTTTTTAAGAGGAATGAACAGAACATAATTCGCCAGTGCATTTTGTTGTACAGGGTTATCCAAAAGTACTTTTAGGATGTTGAATGAGAATATCTAGCAAACGCCATGTTTGTTTCTTGTCATTTTCTTGTATTTCTAACTTATAGTGGTAGATAACTTTAACAATGGAGTCGTATACGATTGAAGAGCGTGCTAAAGTTATTAAAATTTATTTTGCAAATCAGTGTTCGATAAAAAATACCCATTGTAAATTACGTGATTTTTTCGGCATACATAATCGTCCATCTGAGCAAACAATTCGAAATTTGGTTAAGAAATTTGATGAAACTGGATCTGTTCATGATAAACCAAAGTCTGGCAGACAAAAAACAGCTCGTTCGAATGAAAACATTGCTGTTGTTCGTGAAAGTGTTGCTAATGACCCATCAACATCAATTCCACGTCGTTCTCAAGAATTGAGCATTTCTTATGGCAGTTTGTGGCGAATTTTGCAAAAATTTTGATTATTTATGCCTGAAATTAAATGGAATCGACATTGGCAATGTTTATTTTCAACAAGACGGAGCTACACCACACACAACGCGTGAAAACATCACTTTATTGCGATCAAAATTCAATAGTAGATTAATTTCAAGGAATGGTGATGTGAATTGGCCATTCGACTTTTTTCTTTGGGGCTATTTGAAAATCAAAGTTTATGCCAGCAAACCAACAACAATTCATGACCTGAAAAACAACATTAGAAATGAAGTAGATGAATTAAACGAGCAAATCTGCCAAAATTTCATCGAAAATTTTGATGTTCGAATTGATGTCTGTAAACGTGGTTGTGGTGGTCATTTGACAAATATCGTCTTTCACACATAATTGTCATAGATGATACCTGATCATTAAATTAAAAATCCAATAAAATTAAAAATAGTTTGTTTTTTATTAAAAAAAAACTTCTTATAGTCTATTTTCGATAACCCCCTACTTTGTGAAGCGAAAAAACGTGGAAATTGTAAACAATAATTTGTAGTGTTTTAGGTGATACTGCCATTGATAAACAGACAATTCATAAGTGAATCAAGAGGTTTAAAGATAGTGATTTTGACTTAGAAGTTGAAAACGGAATGACATTTATCAATGATTAAAATGGATGAAATTGTGAATTTGATCTTTTAAAATCCAATATATACGATTAAGGAAATTGTCAACATATTACACATATCACATAAATCCGTTGCATTCCATTGAAGAAAACTTGGTATGTCAGCCGTAAATGGACTTATTGCACAAGCTAATATTAACTTGTAGTTGTCACGCACGATGCAATGGTAGATTTATCAGGGTACGAAGCATTTTTGTCCTGCACGGGAACAATTACCGTCCGGGTGAATTAAACGCGATACGAGAGTCCAGATAATACCCCGGTTTTGTTTGATCGTGATTCGAATTAACTTGAACCGTGGGACGCTCGCGAAGCGTGCATACGTGAGCGCAAGCGAGCGCGCGATCGTGTAACCGATTCGAATTATAATTTCATGCTTGTAAGCGCCTGTGTCCCAGGATTACGGTTTAAATTTCTCTGGATAATCAGATCCGTCGATTGAAAAATGACCATTATTAATTCACCTCCTTCGCAGTAACCTTCAAATATTGTAACATTTCCCGTGCTAAATTCTCGGACTTGTTATAATCACCGCAAGAAGTTTGTTGCATAGACATTCAAGGAACGTAATAATGTTTATTACTATATTGCAGTATAATTCGTTGCGAATAAAATACAGGAACAGCGGCACAACAAATGTGAATATTGAAGCCAATAGATGGACAGAAATACAGGTCACAATGTGGTGTGAGAAGTTTTATTAATTGATAGAAATCCGGACATGTAATTAATAATTGACTAACGTTTGACAACTTGTTACAGCCAATAACTGTTGTCGCTGCTTTTCCCGCGCATTACCATGTGTATTTTTTGTTTACGTCTGGTAACTCGTCTGAGTGAATGACTTTATAACCATCGAACAAAGCAAGGTACAATACTATTTCAAATAGTAAATAGTAAATTGTCTATTTTATTTGAAATTATACGTGCACTTTTAAAAATAAAATATTTCATTTGTTAGAAAAAAAATTTAGAATAGTATTCTATTTGAAGGATTCTTAAAATAGCGAGAATTTTATTTAAGGAGGTGATTCTACATGCAAAATAAATCGAAAATATGGATTAAATTTTTTTCATTTGATGCCACGTTTCCGAGAAAATCGAATTAAAAAATGGTATGGTTTCCTGCATTTTTATATTACCCGTATCCTCAATCTAATTTTATCGACAAGAAATACTTTAAATACTATTTAATGCAAAATGCAAATATTTTATTTTATGTTGTAGGTTGTCAAGATAAGAATATCCTATTTGCAGAAATTTTAATGTTTATTTAAAATAGTATTTTATTTGAATTGTGGAACAACGATTATTACAAAGAAAGTAGGTTAAGAAATAGGTACAGCTGCTTTTAATTTTTCTTTTCGCATGCGTGAGACCGGTCGGACGAGACTATTCTGACAGCGCATACATCAATATTTAAGTGCCGTTCACGCATTCGATTTGCAATAAATCTTATTACATTTATCCTACGCGACAAACCGCGGCGCTCTGCTCAGCTGCTTCGATTCTCAAACGTTTTCGACCGTCCACGACGAGAGTTGAATATTACACTGTTATAAATCCGTAGCTGGATCATAGAAAGCACAGAAAGCGAAGTCCGACTGGTTGGGCCATCGTAGATTGCTTGATAAACCGCTTGGTTTTATCAACGATGTGGAATGTATTTAGAATGCGACAGGTAGCACTGTATCTGCTGTGTGGGGCAAGTAGAACGATGTAAGCGTGTAGCCAGCCAAGTAGAACCATGTCAACGTGTAGTCAGACTATAGAACGATGTCAGCATGTAACCAGCTAAGCAAAATGATGTCAGTGTGCAGCTGGACATGTAGAAGGATGTCAGCGTGTAGCCAGACAAGTAAAATGATAATTATTACGTTACTGAAACTGATAAGTGAAATGAATGTTTTTGTTAGGTAAGTGAAACTATGTTTTCTTATAAACGGACACGTAGAATGATGTCGGCGTGTAGTCAGACAAGTAAAATTATAGCATCAAAATATAAATGTTATGAATCAAACTTTTAATATGCAGCATTGTTTTTGTTGCGGTTCCTGTTGTGGTGTCATTTATAGATGGCGGTCACTGTACTACTTACAAAATATGGGGTGAAAACAGTGCTCATGTTCACAAAAATAAAATAGTTATGAACCGAATCGAACAATTCTTACGACATTAATTTCGTTATTCTATTGCCTAACGCGTGAACCCAACCCATCAATTTTGTTAATCATACTTTAATCATTGGCATTTTGATTTTTTGTCTCCCAGTGGTTCATACCATAATTATTGATATCAAGTTTAACAATTTCTATCGTTTTTTCATTCCAGAAGATCTTACAATGATTTACGATGGTCACTGTTTTCACACCATATTTTGTAAGCGGTGGCAGCGGCCGCCATCTATAAATGACACTATAACAGGAACCGCAACAAAAAATTGTTTGTATACTGAAAGAGTGTGCAACCAAGGACAAAAGATTTTATTTATCAAATGTATATTTTAAGAAAAATATTCCTAAATATCATCTTTATTTTAAATGATTTGATGGTAAAGTCTCTTTAAACCAGATCTCAAAAATAGCATGTTCCGGTATCCCTATCATAAATTTACTCGTGCTGGTACCATTGTTTATAATGAGTGCTCCGGAACACCATCCTAGGCTCGACTGCGTTTTGGAGAACTCCGTGTTCTTAACTTTTTTGAACTTTTTTTTATGTGATCCTGTAGATATCGATGAAGACATTCCCAAAATGTGTGTATGGTTGTTAGGAATTCACTCGTTTATAACTTATACGCGTGTAAAGATGAGCAGTTTTAAGCGTTTTTGACAGGTTAGAGCGTCGCCATATTGGATATTCGTTGAGTGGTAGAGGTAGATAGGTCTGTTTGGCGCATGCGCTGGATAGATCGTGAGTGTTCAGCGCATGTGTTAGATAGTATGGTATATTTGCGGGATCGGCTAAATAGTACTGAGCGTATGCGGTAGATAGAAATTCAGTGGTTACACATACTTTGTAAACATAAGCAATTTCAAGTGTTTTTCACAAATTAATTATTTATACGTTTACTGTTGATTTTGAAATAGCTAGTTCAAGTATTAGAAATTTTAACTTTAGAGACATGCCAAGTAGTAAAGTAGAAGCAATTACTTGGGCTCAGGATTGTGGATTGTTGCGGAAACTTAAAAAATGTCGTACTCATCGGTGTGAAATGAAAATTTATAACAATAATCATGGAATCGGTCGTTTTCGGTGTCCAGTAATTAAAATATACAGAATCACATACAGGATTTCAAAAAGAAGGTACAATCCAAGTTGGTTTGGTGTTAGGTCGTCGTGGGAGCGGAGAAGGCCGGCCCGACCATGGTATAATGTTTCGCTTTTTGATTTAGTAAATGTGTTATTATGTATTACGCAAGTGTTTGTGCTGCCATCTAATGGATTTATTCGAAAGTATGTAGCCTATTTTGTGTCACAGACTTAAGACTACTACAGACATTGCATCTTATGGGCTTTTCTGTCTAGGCCTCGGGGGGCCACAGTGGCCCCCGTACCATTTCGGTGTCGCGCTCTATATTACCGATAGTTCACGAATTTACGCGTATTAGCAAGAACTGAATATTCCCTGTACTGTATTTTTACTACGGGTGTTTAATTTGATTTGGAGGCTATAAATGCATACGGCGCGTGTATTTGAACGGTGAAAATATTATTTATGAAGAAAGTATTGTAGTAAAATTGTAGTAAAATAAATTTGGTTTCTATACGTAACATTATTTTTATTACTCGTGTCAATAATGAATGTATATTATAATAGTTTTATACACTTTAAACCAATAGTTTACTTTCTTTACACTTAAAATCAATACAAATTCTATGCAGTTGATGAGTGCGTACACATTACACATATATTAACTATGCTTGTGTTTTCTTGTTTTTGAAATAAGTAGGCCAAGGAAGTTTTAAATAACCCTTGGACTATCCTAAGCTAGCTAAAGCTAGGTCATGATAAACCATTGCAGGCCATTGGTGGAGGACCCATGGTCAACCCTACGCCAGCTGAAGGTAAGCAGGGATAGGCTACGGTAGCTCTGGATGACCATTGGATGACCAGTGGCTGACCAGTGGCTGACCAGTGGCTGACCACTAGATGACCACTGGCTGACCAGTGGCTGACCAGTGGATGACCACTGGATGACCACTGGTCAGCCAGTGGTCATCCACTGGTCAGCCAGTGGTCATCCACTGGTCATCCACTGGTCAGCCACTGGTCAACCAGTGGTCATCCAGTGGTCATCCAGTGGTCATCCAGTGGTCAGCCACTGGTCAGCCACTGGTCAACCACTGGTCATCCCCTGGTCAGCCAGTGGTCATCCACTGGTCATCCACTGGTCAACCAGTGGTCATCCAGTGGTCATCCAGTGGTCATCCAGTGGTCATCCAGTGGTCAACCAGTGGTCAGCCAGTGGTCAGCCAGTGGTCATCCACTGGTCAGCCAGTGGTCATCCACTGGTCAGCCACTGGTCAACCAGTGGTCATCCAGTGGTCAACCAGTGGTCATCCAGTGGTCATCCACTGGTCAGCCACTGGTCAGCCACTGGTCAGCCACTGGTCAACCACTGGTCATCCCCTGGTTAGCCAGTGGTCATCCACTGGTCATCCACTGGTCAACCAGTGGTCATCCAGTGGTCATCCAGTGGTCAACCAGTGGTCATCCAGTGGTCATCCAGTGGTCATCCACTGGTCAGCCACTGGTCAGCCACTGGTCAGCCACTGGTCATACAGTGGTCAGCCACTGGTCAGCCACTGGTCAGCCACTGGTCAACTAGTGGTCAACTAGTGGTCATCCAGTGGTCATCCAGTGGTCATCCACTGGTCAGCCACTGGTCAGCCACTGGTCAGCCACTGGTCAGCCACTGGTCAGCCACTGGTCAACCACTGGTCATCCCCTGGTCAGCCAGTGGTCACCCACTGGTCAACCAGTGGTCAACCAGTGGTCATCCAGTGGTCATCCAGTGGTCATCCACTGGTCAGCCACTGGTCATCCACTGGTCATCCAGTGGTCAGCCACTGGTCAACCAGTGGTCAACCAGTGGTCATCCAGTGGTCGTCCACTGGTCAGCCACTGGTCAGCCACTGGTCAACCACTGGTCAACCAGTGGTCAACCAGTGGTCATCCAGTGGTCATCCAGTGGTCATCCAGTGGTCATCCACTGGTCAGCCAGTGGTCATCCAGTGGTCATCCAGTGGTCATCCAGAGCTACCCTAGCCAGTGGATGACCACTGGATGACCACTGGCTGACCAGTGGATGACCACTTGATGACCACTGGATGACCACTGGATGACCACTGGATGACCACTGGATGACCACTGGATGACTACTGGTGGAGGACCACTGGTGGAGGACCACTGGTCCACCCTAAGCCAGCTGAAGGTAGGCAAGGGTTGCTCTGGAGGACCACTGGTCAGCCTCAGGGTAGGAAAGGGTAGGCCAGAGCAGCTCTGGATGACCACTGGTGGAGGACCCTTGGTCCACGCTAAGCCAGCTGAAGGTAGGCAAGGGTAGCGCTGGAGGACCACTGGTCAGCCTCAGGGTAGGCAAGGTTAGGCCAGAGCAGCTCTGGATGACCACTGGTGGAGGACCCTTGGTCCACGCTAAGCCAGCTGAAGGTAGGCAAGGGTAGCGCTGGAGGACCACTGGTCAGCCTCAGGGTAGGCAAGGGTAGGCCAGAGCAGCTCTGGATGACCACTGGTGGAGGACCCTTGGTCCACGCTAAGCCAGCTGAAGGTAGGCAAGGGTAGCGCTGGAGGACCACTGGTCAGCCTCAGGGTAGGCAAGGGTAGGCCAGAGCAGCTCTGGATGACCACTGGTGGAGGACCCTTGGTCCACCCTAAGTCAGCTGAAGGTAGGCAAGGGTAGCTCTGGAGGGCCACTGGTCATCCCCAAGGTAGGCAGGAGAGGCCAGGGTACCGCTGGAAGACCCTCCTGGTCCCGGAGCCCATCCGCTCCTGCCGGAGGGCCCGGCCCGACTGATTGACTGAGCGCGCTCCGCGAGCTTAGGTAGCCAGTGGTGCGCAGCGCGCAGCGAAGCGCAACGCTCCCCACCCAAACTAATTTCGGTAGATCTCGATTGCCGTGATAATAATTATTGATAAATCTATTATTTCTGGCTGTTTAATGTTTATAACAATTCCTTTTGCCAACGATGTCGACAAGCATCCCCTTGTCTATCTACCAACTAATTTTTTAATAAACATTGCTAATCGTACTCGAGGTACAGAACAACTTTTAAACCATGAATATTCATACGCATTAATTTCTTCAACACAACTCACTGAAAAATGTATTGTTTCAAGCTAGTTAATATTTATAACCATCTTTTTGCTAATGATGCCGACAAGAATCCTATTTACTATCTACCATCTTATTTTTAAGTAAAAATTGCTAATAGTACTCGAGATACAGAGTAACTTTTAACACATGAATATTACCAAACAATATTATATCAAGCAAATGTAATTAATAAAGTTACTATCTCTGGCTGTTTAACGTTTATAACAATTCCTTTTGCTAATTATGTCGATAAGCACTCCCTCGACTATCTGACCATCTAATTTTTCAGTAAAAATATGTAATGGAACTCGAGATATTGAATATCTTCTGACACATGAATATTCGCGTGCATTAATTTATCGAACACAATTCACTCATAAATTTATCATCTCTAGCTGGTTAATATTTGAAACAATTCCTTTTGTCGATGATGTCGACGAGCACTCCGTTGACCATCTTGCCATCTAATTTTTTAGTAGAAGTAAGTAATAAAACTCGAGATCCAGTATAATTTATGATATATGAATATTACTAAGCATAATTATATTGAAAAAATGTAATTAATGAATTTGTTATCTCTGTTTGTTTAACGATTACAACGATTATATGTTTGGTTACCTCACCACCCAATCTTTTACAGATTAACTTTTATGCATGAACATTTGGAGTGTACAAGATATTCAATTCTCACTAGTATGCACAGTTTCATTAGAACAAGAGTATCAAAAATTATTTATAACTAATTAACCTCTTCTAGAATCGAATTGAAAACTATACATGAATGTTGCCGAAGGTCCATTCTATATTCTTCGAGAGCTAATATTTATAAAAATTACCTGAAGTAATTTATCAACAATTTTTGTGGAGGTAACTTCTATGTTCTATGCCCGCAATGAGTAAGACAAGAAGAGTCCGAGTATTCGTCAAAGGTAAACACACAAATCGTTGTGTCACCTCTCTGGAAATCGTAAATAACTAATTAACGAGGAGTCGAATCTACATAAAACTGCAACAGAAATGTAGTTGAGACATCATTCTAGATCCTCCGATCACAAGGAAGATTATTTTTTAGCAGAGATCTATTAAATTATTTGAGTTTATTTTAGAACGAGACTTAGAATAATTGTTTATAACTATTTAGTCAGAAATAAAATATGACGATAAACTATATGTGAAAGTAGCTGAAGGTCTATTCTATATTTCCTAACTGCAAATATTTGTAAACAGTTCCTCACAAGTGTGTTACTAATAAATTTTCTGTCGAGTGTGGACAGTGTTCAGCAGCTCTGTGTCTGTCTTTCTTTCTCTTCTTAAATGCGCATAAGTTCGTCTTTGTCGGATACAAACTTCTTTATCATGTTCGCCAAATTTTTACCAGGGGGTACGTAGTCCTGTAAAAAAATAGGCGGCACAAGTGAATAATACGTGGAGTATTTTTGTACGAATACAATTGCGTTTTAAAGCTGACAACACTGTAAAATCGAACCTCCTCGGACACACACTTTATGTGTGGCAACCTCATGTAGTTCACCACCTGACCGTTCCATTTCGATAGAGTCCGCTATTGTACTAGGACATTTTCTACAGAGTCGGTAATTCAGAACCGTAGACAGAAAAATGCATTGCATGCAATGTCTGTAGGTATCTTAAGTCTGTGTTTGTGTGTATTACCTAGCAAATATATCAATATGGCGGCGCTGTAACCTGTCAAAAAGGCTTAAAAGTGTTCAATTTTATATGCGTATAACTTTTTAATTAATGAATTCCGCGCATTAAGATTTTCATTTTCGGTGGTTTCTCGTCGAAATCTATAAGATTGTGTAAAAAAAACTTGGAAAAAAAGAGTTCCCCAAAACGCAGTTAAACCCCATCCTATGCTGTAAATTGTTATTCGTCTCAAACAGACTAGTATTTCAAATATGCATCACTTCCTCTACTGTTTCTAAAGCTTCGGAAGAGTTAAACGCAGCGTTAACATAAAGTCGACTAGCCAAGCATTCAAGTGCCGTTCCGATCCGCGGGCAAGTATCAAAAGGAGGGCTCATGAATCACCATTGTATCTCGTGGACAGTGGATCATTGCCAGGCGATGTCTTCTCATGAATCATTCGCCGGTGGAGAGAGTCAGTGAACCGTGGCGAGTCAGTCGCGAGTACTTTGGTGTGCGATCAATTCGCTGTCCTTTCACATCCCACGATACTCGCAGATACACGCACACGGGTCGAGTGTGAATGGCTGTAAAATGCCCGGCCAAAAATGGATTTTATCGGTCATCTGGCGTGCACAGGTCGCGGAAATCAACCGAAAGAGCCGGCTGGTCGTTATCACTTGGGGACAGCGAACTGTATCGACCGATAAACGGGAAAAGGAGCGTCGTCACAGAGTGGCCTCGTAAAACGCGTCGGAAATTCACGGATCCATGAAGCTAAGCTTTCAACGGGACGCGTGTATCGCGTTCTGACGGTGATCGATAACGTAAGAGGATTAATTTTCGATAGGATTTGATTCTTTGCTACTCCAAAGGGTCTCCGCTCTGATCTTCACTGCAATTCAGAATGGCCTTTCCGAAGCGAGGAACATTTATCGGCTCCTGTAACGAGTCCATTCACGCCAAGTTTGCTTAAATCTATGAAAACAGATTTATACAGTATATGCAATATGTTCATGTTTCGAGCGTTTTTCTGTCAATTATCGTCACTGGTTTAGGGCAATTAACGCTCTAGTTCATAACAGTAAAAAAGATATATTTAACGTTCGTAATGGTCGTAATAGTTCAAGGTTCGCTTTGTTCAGCATTCTAAAAGGTTCAGTATGTTCCGAGGCTTGTTGGCAGGTGTTCAGGTGGCACTGGCATGGCAGACTTCAGTGTATCTTTAGCCTGCCACTTTTCCAATTTCACTATCAATTACGGTAGCGGCCTAGGCCAAGGTTTACAACACCTTACCGGGCCCAGGTTTACAACGCCTTACCGGTCTCATCGAGGGTACCACCACGCGTCCACCTCGGACTCTCCCCCATACCCAAGGCGGCGAGATTGCTCGGGGAGGCACACACAAGGTTACCCTCTCCTCCGCAAAGGTAGGCGTTGATAAGTTATTATAGTAACCAATGAAAGACAAAATAGAAGATAGAGATTCTTGCATCCCACACACAGCGAGGTTAGCTGCAAAGAGACACAAGCGACGAAAGTCATTCTGCTCAAGTCTACCATTCTGTTCACAACGTTTAAACCAGTCACATCAAGTCAAAGATACTTCAGTATTCCTTTCGATATCTCAGACGCCGATTATCTCGTAAACAATGCATGATATCAATTTTTTACTAAATATGATTTTGACTGCAAATGTGTTTCATAAATCTACTTCATAAATGTGTAAAAAATAGTGGGTATGAATTTAAAAAAACGATGGTGATCTTCATAACTCGCAAAGGTCATGAGTAAAAAAATATATTTTACATGGACTTTATGGCAGACTTAAAACCGTGCAAATTTGTATAATTAAACTTTCTTGTAACTTTAACCAGTTTACGAAATATTTACTCTGACATTTATAGACGGACACCCTGTATATAGCATTCCATTTTGTTGTGAGAATGAATAATTCCTGAGAGTTGGTACGAATGAATGGATATATAAGGTTGGTACGAATGAATGGATATGTAAGGTTGGTATGAGAGTGTGAGCGCGGGAAGTCGCGGCGTGGTTGTTGAAATGCGTTGTGAATAGAGAGAAGTGTGCACGTGTGAGATTAGAAAGAAACTAGTAATAAGCGAAACGAAGTTCCTGTTATTTATATTTATTTTATATTCAACACCTATAGTCATCTACAATAGTTTACAATAGTCTATCTAATATACAGTCATCTGCAACAGTTTATTACAGAATAAAAGTTTAACACATTTAACAAATTGAAGATCACCTTCATTTCTAAAAGAGTTGCACAAACACAAAAAAATTGTATACGTCATTGCGTTGCCAGCAAAGAACAGTATTACCTTTTCCTCTTTCTATTGATGCTAATATTTATTATTTGCAGGAGAAACGCTCGCTAGAAATAACGCGAACACCCTGTATACAATACATTGTACACAAACATCGCTGCGAAACGCTGTTTGAATAACAGAACGTTCGGAGTATAGAACAGTTGGATATTACGGTATTCGGATACACGAGGCTTTACTGTATCTAATTGTTAGTGAAATAATTGGAATGGCGTTAAAGTGATTTTGTGAGCTACAGTAACACTCCGAACCATTTTTCGACAATGTAGAATCACGTTGAGATCGATCAGGGATAACCGTGCGCTGTGTGTCAAACAAACAGAACAAACACCGTGCTACGTGGAGGAGACTGGGGAATAACCTATACTGAATTGGAGCACATTTTCAGGATCATTTTTCCCGAGCTTCACACTCCACTGAACCCGCTTTCTCCGATCCTCGCCACCAGTCGAAGTTTGATCTGTCCGGCGGAGTTCTTTCTCGTGTATTAGATTGTCTCAGAAGACATCTTTCACGGTCCGCGACACATTTTACGTCACGTTTCGTGACGTTCTCAAGATTTAACTGAGATTCTCCGACTTGTCCGTTTCGCAACCTCTAAGAAGAAAATTCTATCCGAGACGCGGGAACATAAAACTGTTCGGATTGGAAATTCGACGTTCCCCGTGTCACGAAAAAACGTTCGACATGAAAGTCTTTTTTGAGTGGAAGGAAACCTAGAACTTCCTCTTGTACTCAATATTTTCTACCATAGAACGTGACTCAGCTAAGTAAGTGTGCCACCTACATTACTTGTAAACTATGTGATATATGAAAAAATGTTTGAGGCGAAAGTTGTATGGTTTCAAGAGTAGCGTACAATGTAATAATTCGTTTCGTTCCATTTTGCTTGTTTGTCGAGATATAAAAGTCATTAGGCGTTTCTTTACTGTAAGGTAAATTTTAATCTTGTGGTTGAAGAGACAATTGAACTCTGAATAAAAAACTATGAGGTAATATAGGGTGATAAATTAATAGTTACTGAGATGTTCCCTGTAAATAATTTTTAATGCAAAGAATGATCAAAATGTTCTCCATTACATTTAATACATTTGCGCATTCGATCGATCAGTGCAAGTGATACACATTTATGTGTTTCTAATTGTAATAGGATGAACAAAGTCAAATTATTTGAGCAACGATAAGTTTTAGAACAAATATATCTGAATACTCTTTTATTCAGAATTTGCTATTCTTTCGATGTCTCTTCCATATCTGCTTTACGCGACCATTTGCTAAGAAACTGCTATTACTATATTACTAATTGCTTTAAGTTATGTAACTTTTATTTGATCAAACGACTTAAGTTTTCTGGAATGTTAGAAAGATAAGTTTGCTAGGTAATGAGTAAATCATTTTTTAAAAAATTGCTATTGGTCATAATTACGAAGAAACAAGTGAAGGTTACGATTTTTATCTTTCTTTATATGTCTTTAATGAAAATTTAAAATATGCATTTTGTAGATATAGGTACTTATGTTATGTATATGCACAAAGTTTCGTCGAAATTGATTAAGGTTGCTGTGAGCCATAAATGATAAATAATGGCGAAAATTGTGAGAAACTGCGATTTAAATGAATCGGAAACCCTAATTTCAAAGATTTTTGCAACTTAC
Source organism: Sphecodes monilicornis (assembly GCA_913789915.3). Lineage (NCBI taxonomy): Eukaryota > Metazoa > Arthropoda > Insecta > Hymenoptera > Halictidae > Sphecodes > Sphecodes monilicornis. The sequence goes on from OU565284.1 coordinate 28,397,961, forward strand.
AGTACCTATAACTCTTTTATGCATCAATAAATTGCGATGAGACTTTGTACATGTACAATACATAACATACTTAGATCTCTAAAAGGCACGTTTAAAATTTTTATTATAGGCACCGATAAAAAACTGAAAAATCATAACCTTTGCTTTTTTCTTTGAAATTGCGACCAATAGCAATGGTGAAATAAAATTATTTACATATTACCTAGTAGAGATAAAATGTGGGGTTAATTTTACCCCGACCATTATTCATCTACATATAATTCATGTGAATAAAAAAGGCACATTAAAATTATGTTTCGTCCATTTTATAATAGGATCCAAATAAGACAAAGATTAATATAAAAACCGCAAACATTTTCATAATAGTATATTTCAAAATAGCAGTTTTAAAGCCGTTGGGGTTAGTTTAACCCCACCTGGTTTGCGAAGGGTTAGTACTTGAACCACCAGATCAGCCAGAACGATCAACTCCCCATTTTCCAGTTATAATCGCCGAAGTTGTAAAGATGCGACCACAAGAAATAATTAATTTCATTATCCACCGGCGATTATACCATAACTTTTGGAAATCTATGGCCCATGGCTGAGAATTTTTTAATAGATCCTTCAAAAGCAATGAGAAGTTCAATCATAAACCAACAACTCAACCTCAATAACATAATCTAATAATTTTGTTTGGAATTATTGAGTCAGAGAAGATTTTTAAGCTTCCATTTGTTACAACACCATTATTAAAAAACCTCTTAATAGGCTTCCGGTTGGTATCATTGTCATAAGAATATTTTGTAAAAATTTTAATTCAATCCGACTAAAGTTCACAGAGGTATAGGGTGTTATGTATGCACACGCTGCTATGCGTGCGGCTAAGCGCATTTCATTTGCTTTTGAGTCATTTATTGTATATTCCTAAGCTACTTACCTGTACACGTATATTACAAAAAGTCTCCAGTAAGTCCAGTTCGACGACTTTTCAAGCAAATCTACGAAGAATCAACAAATTTGCAATACCGGCATTAGCCGTGGAGCTGTGTAGTTCGATACTAGTTTACCTACTTTTAAAACATTTTAAAGACGGTGAGCAAGATATGTCAAGAACTAAAATACCGACTTTTTTAAAATTTCGCGTACTTCATCAATGATATCTAGTGATTAATCGAAAGATTTCTTTCTTGAATGCATACTTTGAATTTTGTGAGCGAAAAACAAGCGTTCTTTCTGTAGAAATAAAAAATTTAACTTCAAAGAGCCACCATTTTGATCTCATCAATATTTCACAAAAGTGAACGATCAATCTCTGACCTCACTCATATACAGGGTGTCCCGTAACTGGTGGTACAACCGAGCATGGGGTGATTCTACATAAAAAACTGAGTCGAAAATATAGAATAAAATTGTTTGATACAAGGCTGTGTTTTCGAGAAAAATGAGTTTGAAAATTTGTCTAGTGCGCGTGCACTCGGCTTACTTGCGGCTCAACGGACTTTATTCTGAGTTACCTCAACTTTTTTTCGCAAAGGTTCTCGAGGTTTGTATACATCGAATAAATCAAAGGTCGAGGTTACAATGTTAGAATTACCTTTGAGGAATTCGTTTAATTCATAAATTGCTCGAAGTGCTGTCCACGTTGTTGTAGACATAATTGTGCTCTTCGTATTAAATTCCTTCGAACCTCTTGTAATGTGCAATTATTATGTTGCTTTAAGTGTTCAAACGCTATCACAATTTTTTGTTGTAATTGTTCGATACGCGTTATGTTATAACGCTACACAATCGATTTCACCTGACCCCACAAATAAAAATCTAACGGTGACAAATCCGGAGATCGTGGCGGCCAAGGTACTCTGCCACCGCAACCGATCCAGCACTGATAATTTTCACTTATAAAACGTCTTACTTCGCAACTCTAGTGCGGTGGTGCTCCATCCTGTTGAAAAATTAGCGTTCTTCGAATCCCAAGAGTCACATTTTCCAATAATTCCGGCAACACGTTTCGAAGAAAATGCAAATATGCTTCCGACGTCACATTTCCCGGAAAGAAATAAGGGCCTATAATTTGGTCACCTACTATGCCAGCCCAGACGTTCACACTCCACCTTACTTGGAAATTTGTTTGCAAAATGGTATACGGGTTTTGATCTGACCACCTGTGCGAGTTATGGACATTAAACATGCCGTCTCGCGTAAACTTCGCTTCATCGTCCATAAAATTTTTAGTAAAAAATGGGCGTCGTTACGGCGTTGTTCACACAACCAGTGATAAAATGCCATTCTCTGGACATATTCACGTTCTGTAAGCCCTTGCACTCTACGAACATGGTAAGGATATAGCCCATTTTGATGTAGTATTCGACTAATGGTAGATCGGCTGCTATCGTATTGCGAGGCAAGGTTCCTTATGCTGGTGCTTGGATCGTCGTTTATATCTTCCAAAATCTTCTCTTCCACGCTACTGTCAATTCTTCGGGCACGTCCTCCTTGCTTGCAAAGTTTTTCAAAAGACCCGTATTCTGCGAGGGTCCGTTCGACTCTTTGAATGACTCTTCGATCAGGATGTCGACGATTAGGGTACCGATCTCTGTAATAAGTAGCCGATGCTAAAGCAGTACCATTACACGCACCCAACGCAATAATCATATCGGTATACGTTGCTATAAGTTGCCATTTCGACGGTATAATGAGAACTGGAGTTGTAACTTCATAAGGATGGGAAAAGAATAGGTGCGATAGAAGTGATATCATTATACTGACAATGTTTGTAAACATATCTAGAAGTACGAAGGCAATTTCCGAGATATCCAGACGCGAGGCAGTGGAATCCGTTGAGCCGCAAGTAAGCAGAGTGCACGCGCACTAGACAAATTTTCAAACTTATTTTTCTCGAAAACAAAGCCTTGTATCAAAAAATTTTATTCTATATTTCCGACTCAGTTTTTCATGTAGAATCATCCCCTGTATATTGTATAGACTCATATAATCATTGTAAAACAGCTTTCTTACGAAGCACTCGGGACATCGGCTATACCTTCGCTATAAAGGAATATTTTTCTGTAAAAATATTACTAAATATACTGCAAATAATACTCTTCCGTATGTTAATCTTTAGAAATAAAGATACGATTTTGTTTTCTTTTTGTAAAAATTGTGAAATTCCGGATTATTGAAGCATTTACAAGTGTATATAACGCCTTCAGTCTCATCTCGAACGTACTCATTTAACTCTCATAAGAAATTAAAGACGTTCGTCCCGGCAGCGCGGCACTTATAGCGTTAAACGAAGAGAATGTAGGTACCTATTCATGATCGTCATTCGATAGCTCTGCGTCAAAGACGATGGCGAGTCCTTAGTTCACGCGACAAAGGTCTAGAGAACTGTGTTTTAGCTGGGAAACATTTTCACGTAGCTTACCGAGAAGTAAAAGAAATATTTTATATGATAAAGTTGCCCGGGACAGCAGTCTTCTATACATAAATATCTGTGCATCTATACTATACAATATATATATATATATATATATATATATATATATATATATATAAAGAGAGAGAGAGAGAGAGAGAGAGAGAGAGAGAGACGGGTGCACGTGCACACACACAGGTCGAAGCTAACGACTTGTTCCTTTAAGACCGGCTTAAACTTTCAGAAGACGTATTTCCTGAGCACACGCCATATTTTCTTGACTTTTCGAGAGCCCTGTTCGGGAATAACCGGGCTGCTCGGTCGCGACCCGCTCGCGAATAAAACGGGAAAACCCATCGCAGTAGATAAGTCGTGGCATAAATGACAACACATGTCTCATGGTATTTTCTTCTGCTTCTGTCACGATGCGCTTCACCTCTCCTCGTTCTTTTTCCCTTCAACTCCTCTGTCCACCCCTCTTCGTCGAAGCGCAACGTTCACTCTTTCCACGAGCTTTTATCCGTATTTCACGTGCCAGCTTCCCCGGGTGGTTTCTATCCCGAAAATCTCCGACCTCGTCTTCTGCTTCTTCTTTCTTCTTTTTCTACCCCCTTTCACCCTCTCTGTTCCTCTCTCTCTCTCTCTCTCTCTCTCTCTCTCTCTCTCTCTCTCTCTTGCTTTTTCCGCGACCGATAGTCTTTCGATTCCGCGAGCTCGTTCGCCGGAGAGAGAAAAAGAGTGAGAGAGAGAGCCTGTTTGATATTCAGACTCTCTTCCCGTTCTCCTGCACCCGATTGGGAAGGAGAGAAGAAAACTGGCCAAGCAATGGGGCTCCTTCGAGCGGCACACGACCACCTTCCATGTACAATAAACCCCTCTTTCAGCGGCCGGCCCGGATTGTGAGAGTAAAAGCCCACTCCACCCCATCTCCTTTGCTCCCACTGCGGATGAACAGTACATACGCGTACACCATCTCCTAAGACCTGAATTCTTCCTCATCCTTTGTTCCCGCAAATTCTACCTTTCAAGCTTTCAATGATGCACCCTCGCGAGCATCCTCTCTTACTCTGATCTCCCCGGATACCAGCCAATGCACGAAGAAAACTGGCATAATATATTTTGAATTGATACGGCCGAGCAAACGCGGCCTTCAGTCCTCTCACAGTGATCAGCCTCTCGCGTGCCTTGCTTTTTCGAGTCTGAACATATGTAGGTACGTATGTATAGGTCCATTTTCATTAGTTCGGATCAAGCTTCGATCGCGGAGTTCAACTCTTTGTGAGGTTGCAGCGTCTAATAATAAAGGGCCCGTATCTTTCACATTTTTCTGTATCTTCCGCCTCTCACCTATATGCGCTGCTAAGCCTGCATTCGCTTCCCCCACTCTCCCGTCTGTGGGACTGGGCAGGGAAAATAACGGGTGCTCTTTTGTTTCTTTCACAATACGCGACGCCACGGACGGCTTGCTTTTGGGTAAAGTTGGGACACTCGTTAGCGTGCTCCACGCGGTACGCATGAGCTTTCGTGGGAAGAGTGGTGGAAGCGTAGGCCGGCTTAGCAGCGCAGCTTGGCAAGGGGCGGAAGGATAACACTGCTTCGGAGTGTTCAGTTCGTACTTAGTGTTATAAGAATACTCTGGGAATTGAAGCTTTCAACGTCACGGATGGGAAACTTCAGCAATGCGCAAAGTGCTGAATTAAGACTTTTAGGTGCCCTAAGCACATCGAAGATTTTGGGGCCCTCTTATACACGACGACTTCAGCGCAATGTAATGTGTACCTTATAATTACTGCGGTAATTTCGATGATTTGACTAAGACGTGTTTTTAACAAAAGTTAGAGTTTTGCTTGCTCGCTACTGATTTTCATCTTTCCACTATTCTTTCGTTCTTCCCGCTCGCTAATACATGCACATAAACACTTCGCAATATTTAATAATATTACGTAGTAATCTACGTAAAAGATGTAAAATTCAGATTTATCAATAATAACGATCTTGAGTCGACTGTAGATTTAACGCATTTATAAAAGTATCGGAATTTATGGATATTGTCACATTACTTTCAATTTATTAAAATTATTTAAAGAGAAGTTAATCTCTCTTTGAAATTAGCGAAGAGAATTTTTATTTTGCATAAAGATTCAGAATTTAATTATGAGAAGCGTGATATAATATTTATGTTGCGTTTCGTGAAATGTATAAAACTTAACTGAGATTTTCGATTTTTCTGTTTCGTGGCCTTTAAAGTGAAAATTCTTTCCGACACACGAGCACATATTCAGTGGATTCAAAAAGTATTATATTTCAAGATTAAATTTCTCATTCTTGATCATTTTTCAATGTAATACTATTTCATAATTAAATAGTGACAATTTTGTTAAAAAAATAGTACTGCTATGTATATAGTTGGAATCATTTTAAAGTTTGAAGCCTCTATATTACAGCGATTGCTTAAGACTTGATCTACAATTTTTTCGAATTGATTTGTTATGCTTTTAATGAAACGTTTTCCTCACTTGTTCCTCACTTTGGTTGTATAAATCAGCCAAAAAGATTATAGATTAAGTTTTAAGCAGTCGTTGTAAAGGGGAAGATTCAATCTTCATATCTTTAATAGATTCATTAGGAAAAAATTTGTTTGATGCTTTTTCAAACGATTCAATATGTAGCACATGCGACCAAAAACGTGTCCTCATTTTTCACCTGCCGTATCATGCACAAATGTCCTAGCGAAAAATGAATGATGGTTTGCGAATATAAAGGCTTCAATATTGTATTATTTTTTTAATAGAATTATCATAATTCAAATATTATCAATTTCTTGAAAATGGGAAGTTTAGAGTTCCAATACTTTTTGGATTCACTGTAAATGCTTGGGTTGGAAATTCAGAAGGTAGAAAAAATTGAATTCGAATCGAAAATAGAATTATAAGAAATGATACTCTTTTATAGTGGAAAGGGAACCCGAAACATCCTCATATATTCCATATATTCTACTATACAGCGTACTCCCATTACAAACGAGTAATGTTCTTAAAATTGGTCTAAATGACTTGAGTTCTTTTTTTGAGATGTTAGAAAGATTCGTTTACTAGATAATTTGTAAAAAACTTTTAAAAATTACTATTGGTCGGAGTTGTGAAGACAAAAAGTGATGGTCATGATTTTTAACTTTTTTATTTGTTCCTATAACGAAAATTTAGAACATGCTTTTTGTAAATCTAATTAAATTGTATACGTACACAAAATTTCAAACCCGAACTTTAAACATTTTTACATGTTTCAATGTCTATGACTTTTTTATGCGTCACAAGATGTCGATGACACTTTTTACGCGTAAATAGCTCTTAGATTTACAAAAGGCTTGTTCTAAATTGTCGTTATAGGTACAGATAAAAAAGTTAAAAATCATAACACTCACTTTTTTCTTCGCAACTCCGACCAATAGCAATTTAAAAAAAAAGTTTTACGCATGACCTAGTAAACTAATTCTTCTAACATCTCTAAAAACTCAAGTCATTTAGACCAATTTTAAAAAAGTTATTCGATTTTGAAGGGTGTACATAAGTAGCTGGCCGCCACTGTAAATCAGGCGTGCACGGACCGAATCAGTTAACCACGTTTCGAGTTTCCTTACATTTTTCTGGCAAAACACTTGATCGTCGCTTAAAGCTTTATATTTAAAATAAATTTCCTTAATAATTAGGTTTAATACCATGAAATGACAAATATTGAAAGAACTTTTAGAAATCAATGTATAATATTGCACTAGTTGTACGATTTCTACAGCGCCTTTGCAAGGTCCGAAAATGCATAAATCTATAATTGCATGATGACAGATGTAAACTTTAAGGATTTGTGGATAACTTCACTGTGAAATGGGTAAGTGAATGATCAACAATTTATTGTTTATTTAACAACGTTCATCAAGTATGAAGCGAGTTTAGGATTAGAATTATAAATTCTTTGAATACCAGGCGTGACATGAAAAAGTTGTATTCTCATACAAATCGTATTGTCGAACCTGTTCTTAAAGTTTAATTTGGTTTGAGCATGATATGAAAAACCTACTTCGCATAGATATAACGTTCTAAAAGGAAATAAAACCAGAATGAGTCAAAACCAGTTTTGACAGGATCGGAAGACTTATCTGTTAGATTCATCCAAAAATCACACAATAGCAGTTCCTTGTACTGTTGTTTTAAATTAGAATCGCCAATTAACTGAAGTACGTTTTCATAACAACACGTATAAAGCCATTCTAGGCTAATATTAATTTTCATTATTGTTCATGGATCACTTATTTAGTTTAGATAGTTTATGAAACGCTGACATAAAGCGTTCACCGAGTCAATGAAGCAGTTCATCGTCAGTTAATATTCATCACAGAAGTTTGGATATTATACACTCGCTGTCTATCATCAAGAATGTTCATTTTAAGTCTACGCGCTGCTGAAACATAGAAAGACTCTCCGCTAACCCACTTAGTCAATTTTCTCTGCCAACCTAATCCACTTCTGATACATTCTGCTACATTCAAAGCCGGTGAAGGGTAATTAAAATGTCACGAACCCGTCCCTATCCGTTGGCCGCGAATGTCCGCTTAATTCGTATCATCTCTTACAATACCCGATGAATTTTTAATTCACCGAACGGGAGGATCCTCGCTTTTAATTCATGCGCCTTTATTAAATTCGACCCTGCCGAGCCGTCCGAGAACCTTCGACTTTACTTCGTTAATTAAACGAGACTTCGCGACATGCCGTGTCGGTCAACTCGCCGTGAATATTACGGTAACCTTCTGAAACACTTCTTGACGGCAAGCTGGTCTATCTGGATGAGCCGTCAAATCGCAGAAACTGCGGAATCCAGATAGCAACCATACTCATAGAACATTTCTTTCTTTTCTAGTCCTGGATAACAGAAGAAGGAAACACGACCGGGAGTTATGGACTGTCGCGCAAAGCCGCCGTGATCCTCGAGGCGGATATTCATATTGGTACGCGAATTTCTGTCGGGATCTTTTACGATTCTTGCCAGTTAAAACCATCCTCGAATCTTCTTTGCCCTGGTTTAGTTGAATCAGGTACAATGACTCACAGCAGTATTCGGACACTTTTAAAAGGAAGACAACTGCTTGCTGAAGTTAAAGCAGTTAGTTTACTACAGGACGTGAAAAAGAAATTTTGAATAATTTCAACTGGTCAGAATTGAAGAGAAAATATTACAAGTTGTGTATTACAACTTTTTTGCGTAGGTCTATATCGAAAATTGGTTAAACTTCCGAAGATCGGTCAAATCCGATTGAACTGAATTTGATAAATACGTTCATTGTGCATTAAAAACATGTCTCTCAAAAGGATTTTTGGCCACTCAAAAGAAAATTGTATGTCTTGTTAATATCGTGTCCTACCTTACCGACACTACACGACATGAACGCGCAATCCTTTTAAACCAAATATTGGTCGACGAAAATTTAATAAAGGGCGTTTGGAAAGGGCTAAAGGAAAATGGATTCTTAATATAATTGTTGGTCTGGGTCAGGTTTAGGTTAGATTGTGTATTACAACTTTTTTGCGTAGGTCTATATCGAAAATTGGTTAAACTTCCGAAGATCGGACAAATCCGATTGAACTGAATTTGGTAAATACGTTCATTGTGCATTAAAAACATGTCTCTCAGAAGGATTTTTGGCCACTCAAAAGAAAATTGTATGACTTGTTAATATCGTGTCCTACCTTACCGACACTACACGATATGAACGCGCATCCTTTTAAACCAAATATTGGTCGACGAAAATTTAATAAAGGGCGTTTGGAAAGGGCTAAAGGAAAATGGATTCTTAATATAATTGTTGGTCTGGGTCAGGTTTGGGTTAGATTTGCATATGATTATGTTCAATATTTATTGTTTAATAGGCATGGTTGAGCGTGGTGGAGATGGATATCTTTTGGAAACGTGTCCAGAGAATAAACGAGATGCGAACACATTGATTACTTTAATACAAAAACATGTTGCAGTTGTTACAGAAATTCATACCGATTGCTGGAAAGGGTATTTTGATTTAAAAGGATTTTGATATGTTCGTAAAACTGCGAAACATTCGATAAACTTTGTTCCAGTTAGCGGGGCTTACAACCAGAATATTGACTCCTTGTGGTGGACTTTAGCGCTCGTTTCAGTAGAGGTGGTATAAAAGATAACGCTGTAATTGACCAGATATGTAAATATTTATGGCGATATGAAGTAAATGGATTAGGAACAGATCTAATTTTTAAATTTTTAAATGATTTAAAATATGCATATACAAAGGTTTAATAAAAAATGCAATAAATAACTATTTTATCATATGCTTAAAAACCTAATCCAAGTCTGTAACTTTGGTTATTGTCATTTCTATCAGTTTGGGGGTGTTGTATATTAAATTTTTCATACTTCGGGTTCGATCGATCCGCTGAATGTTCAAGCATATTAGTTATTTGGTTGAACACGATTGCGTGTTTATACCGGAATGCGCAGATAAGGTAGGAATTGATATTACTGTATTTCATCGTTAATTGTCGTGAAATTCTGAACAATAATCGTCGCAAAACAATCCCATCTTCCGCGAGGTATACCCCGTGAGGGGCCTTGAAGCTCGAGAGGCCTTGGTCGCCGAGAAGTGTGACATAATACGGGTCCAGTATGTCGGTGTGAGATCACAACTAATCCAATGACAAAACTTCTTTATTTTTTATCATTTTTTGATGGAACTTTCATCAACATATTCGTGGTATTTCTCTAATGAAAATTATATCAAATGAGATATAATTCCGATGGTATTTACTTGAGTCATGGACGATGAAAGTTTCGGGCACAAGGTAGGACAGCGTAGTTCAAAGGCCCACATGTCTTCACAGTGTAATGCCAATAAAAAAAACTTTTTTATTATTACTTATCTTTTTATGATATTTTCTCCAATATATTTTTGGCATTTTTCTGATTAAAATATTACATGATATAATTCGGATCAATTTACAATAATTTTCCGAAACTTTCATCGTCCATTACTCAAGTAAATTCCATCGGAATTAAATCATATTTGGTATGATTTTCATTAGAAAAATGCCACGAATATGTTGGTGAAAGTTCCATAAAAAAATGATAAAAAATAAAGAAGTTTTGTAATTAGATTAGAAGCGATTCACACCAATATACGATATACAACCAAGGCAGCTCGAGCTTCACGGCCCTTGGGGGGATACCCCGCAGTGGAAGGAGTAGGCCAAGTATTGAATAATTTGAAGCATTACTGTAGTATTGCGCCTTCGGCCGCGCGGTCGAATAGTTTCCCTTCACGATCTAAGTCCCGGCAGAGAACCGAAAAAGGACTTAGATCGCGGACTTACTCTACTCCTACCTGCGTTTTCTTGTGAGTGCGTTTTTGTAAAGTCCTTACAATTAACGGTTTTTTCAGAAATTTTGTTATTGTTCACAGCATTTCAACTATCCTACTATTTAACTGTAATGAAAAAATGGTGTTGGGTTTTTTTCCGCGTCTAAACCACTGTGCGGCGGCGTTAAAAAGGAAGTCGCCGCGCCGGCATGATATTCACTCGTTGGGCCCATTCTGTAAGTTTCAACGAATACTATAAAAGAGTATTGGTCCGTGGACATAGAGAGGGAGAGAGGAGAGTGCGAAGTACATGAAAGTCGAGAACGAGTCGTTCCAAACCGGTCGTCGCGACGACGCGACGGAACGATAAGCCCTCGAAGCACCGTTGGACAAAGAGCTGGGATTCAGAAAGAGGGCATCTTAAAAGACTCGCAGCCGTTCCAGTTTTTGTTGATCTTGCCTCTTTATGCGAGGCCGTGTAGATCGTAGAAGGGTATCCCATGAAATTTAACGCAGCCACACAATTATCAGGGACCGTGTAAAGGAGGGCTTAAACCAGTTATGACGAAGCACAACGATAAAAGAGGGATGGAATGTTGGTAGGTAGGGGAAGGACCACAGAAATGCATCCGCAGGACAAAAGGGGAGCACGGTTCGCGAGCCGACGATCGTTTGCCCTTGTGTAACCGCTTTCACGGATTTCGGCAGCGATTCCACGGTTCCCTGCCTCTATGGTTTCACAGTTTCCGTTAACAGCGACAACTCCAGCAATAATTCCGCGGGAAGTTGTACTGGTTGTCAGCCAAAACATCGCTATTGGCTGACGACGGCTCGCGAGAACAAAGCTTGTATCAATTTCCACGAGCCCTCCAAGCTTTGTATCGCGCCCCCGCTCTCGAGATAGTGGCGAATTTAATTGTTCGGACCGAGTAAAATGGAAAATGGCATGTACTCTTGGCTATCAACTTTGCATTTACGGCCGAGGATAGTCGAGAGGATAGTCTAAAAGCTAGTGAGCTAGATTAACAGAGAGATATTTAGAGGAAAATGAAAAATTATTATAGTAGTGGATCGGGAAGGCACAAGCATATACCCTCAGGTAAAAAGATAGCGTTTACGTGCTATCTTTAATTTCTCAATGGTGCGTATGCAATTTCGTTTGTCTAACGAGTGATTCTGCAAATTGAAGAGCCAGACACCCACTGCTCGTCCAGTTGATGACTTGGCAAATAATACGGTCTCACTTTATCCTGGCTCCCCTACCATCGCACGCACTTTCGCTATTGGCCGAAATCGATGACGAGGAACGACAGCGGTCATATTGAGTCCGAGTGAAATAATATGATTTTACAGGATTGGCGCGGCGTACTCGGCACAACAATGCTGTTGTACACGCAGCAAGGTTAATGTAATCTTCTTTGAGCGAAAACAATATATTAAATGTCTTTGACCTTGACATCTGTTGCCAAAGTTATCCTCTAGATTCACCTTCAGGAGGTGTTAGCCATCGCTCGTTTTTTGTTAAATAGTTATTAACCAAAATATATTAGTTCTACTGCAATGTAATAGAATTGATACACATATATTTGATATTGACTTTGACGTATGGCATCGAGGACACTCTTCCAAATAACCACCGAAAGGTTTTAACCGTCGCTCATTGTTCCTTAAAAAGTGTTTAACAAGATCATTTTCATAGTTAGAACATATTTTGTCAACATTAGGTACGTATTGCTGGTTGGGCGACCGCGTAATCTAGGCATTTCTAACTACAATAAAAGAGCCTGTTATAGAAAACGGTAATCCTTTTAGTATGATAAGAGGGGTACTTAGCTTCGGCACGTTCGTTCAGCTGAACGTCTGTCAACCGGCTCGTTCTTGTCCCTATTACATCGTCGTTACCCAAACGACGCTACAACGAGGACCACTCGACGTATCGATATCTATTGATATCGATACCTTTAGCCAACCTCCGTAACAATATCTAAAAAGTCAGCATGTAGTATATACGTGTTGTACACGGTAGACTTGTCGAAATGCTGCGATTATGAGGGGACAACCATACTATAGTGCCGGCTCAAGGTATAGCCCGCGCAACGAGAGTTGGCGCGGAGAAACTTGTGGGTACCACGTGATGCTCCCACTACGCGCTACACGTCTTCCGCGATTGGCCGAATCGCTTCAGGAAGACAGCAAACGAGCGTATTGAGTGTGACCGTAACAGAGAGATGTGGTGACCATGAAGTAAGATGGTGGTGACGCTGAGCGCCTATGTCGACCGTTCCCGCCAAAACGTAAGCGTAAGAGTGGGATCCACTGATCAGTGGTGGGATCCGCAGCCTTGCGTCAAGAGTGGGGAGTCGCCGTTCCCCTGCACCCCACTGACGAGATTTTGTGCCAACTCTCGTTGCGCGGACAATACCAGCATCTCGGGCAGTCGTCCGGGGCGCCATGAGTTTAGAGGCGCCATCAAGGATAAAACATGTTTTAGGTACGCTAATTGTTCATACTATCCAAATACTTGTTGAGAAAAACATTATTAGTTCATTGTTTGTTAAAAAATAACCCAGATAATAAACAGATCATTTTTATATTTTTAGTTTTTTCCTTGTGAATATTTTTATAATCATACTTAAAAAGGGCGACGAAGTTCAGCTTGCCCAGAACGCCAGCAACTATAGGGACGGCTCTGGACCATACATACAAAAATCCATGTGAAATGCGCAACATTGTAAACGTAATCGCGCTGGCATAACGAAGTATTGTAATTTTTATGCATATGTAGATCATACCTTTCTGCCGCTTGGTATACACATATTCTTTGGGTATACAGATTACCTTAAATTTTTAACAAAAACAATTTGTTGCCAAAAGCCGAATACCCTTTGCTGAACGTCTAATCACTAGACAGCGGATTTTATGCATTTATGACAAAAAGGAGTAGATGTAATTTAATACGGTAAATTAGAAGAATTGAAAAATGCTATTGTATTACGTTTAGCCTACTAAACATATTAAACAAGAAAATAACTTCAAAATTCACTGCAGTTTGTTGCAATTCAGGTGGACAATTTTTATTTTGCATAAAGATCCGCTGTCTACTAATCACACACGCAAGCGAAACTAACAGCAATAGATACCCGGCTTTCGACAGTAAACTACTTTTGTTAATATCTTTTTAGAAAAAAAACGAGCGAAGGCTGAAATTTTTTGTGGGTTACTAAGCGAACTGTCCGTGACAACATATGTGAAGGTTGAAGTATAGACTAGTTCAATTAACAAGTAATTTATTTCTGTTTGTTATTTAAAGATGCATTATGCCAGATGCTGTACCAGTCGTTACACATGCAAAGTTATAAATACATGTATCAATTAGATAACATACATATGCTATCTTTTTAACTGGTGGTGTAGATGGGACATGCTTCGTTTAAATAATATTGGGAGATGATGGCTACTATCTAAGCATATATAATTGCCATAATAGACTTTATTATTTTCATTCTCATATTATTAAATAAGTCGTCCTGATTTTGATTGACCTTAGGGTACTATGGTAGCAATCACTGTGTTAAAATAAATAAAAGTAGTATTCAAAGTGGTATACATAATAAGATGTAACTAAGGATGGATGAATGATTGATGTATGAATGGATGAGAGTGTACGATAATATGACAATTATTGTAAATCGAGTTCCATACTTATTGTCAGGAGACGGGAAAGTATCTACATACAAGGTACAATTTGCATATTTCTTTATGTCATAACGATAGAATAGGAAACGTTAATTGTGGGAGAGAAATTTTCAAGATAAGATTAAATCTTAAGTTTTCCGGTTCAATCAATCAGCAGCGAAAGCTGAGAGGTATTCGGGACGAGTGTTCGGAACAATAACAATTTCAGAATCTCGCAGCCATTAAATACGTTGGAGTCGTTGGACTAGTTTCCAGTGGAACGATGGCAAATTGTAATATTCATAAGATTGCGCCTTCTAAGAGGACAGCAGCGTAAAACTATTACGCTGGCGTGTCTGTGTGCACTAAATGACAATGACGCCGGGGACTTTCAGACCTGGGTGCCATTAGGAAAAAGTGTTTCGGAGCTTGGACGAGGTCGAAAATAAAAGGAGCAGGAGAAAAGGCATTGTGAAGGGGACGCGTTCGAGGAACGTACAAGCTTCCTTCATTCTTGGAATTTTTAGCGGTCACGGTTTCAAGTAGAAAAAGAGAAATAATCGAGATTTTTCCCGGCTGGCTAGTTGAAATTTCTTTCATTCACTTCAGCTCGCAAGCTTGCCCCACATTCTTTTTTTCCTCAGAAGACAGGTGATGAATGCAACTTCTGGATTTAATTTTCACGCGAGTTCGAAGCACCTAGACGGTTACTGTGAAACCCGGAGAAAATGGAATCAAGTTTCGTATTTATGCCGAGAAGAATACACAGTCGGAAGCGTCTTCTATCTGCGAAATTCAATGTTTGCGCACTTTCAAACCCAAGAACGGTAAACCAGTCCAACTCACTTTATGATAACTGTTTTCTTAAGGGAATACCTTATAATAACTACTTTCCCATCGTATCCATACTTTCCATCACCCAATGCGATTCTCGCATTCGAGAACTTCAAACTTTACTTCACTAATTATAACTTTACTTTAAATTCGGGAAATATCTTCGACGTACGTCGAATTCTCGCTTGAACAGAACCAAGTCGTCATTTACGAAATTCGATTTCTGCGAGTTAAAAATGTCGCGTTTTGATTACTTATTTTAAATAATTAAAATTATTGATTTTAAGTCAGTCGTGGATGTATATTTTATTACAACGCAGTTGGGTCATCATAATTTTGAGTTAAATTACTATTTTCGTGTATAGAAAATCTTTCTGTTGCTTAAAAGTGATATGTTTATCGGTATACTGTGGATTTTTATTCTATATAAACGTAGTTTACATTAATTGCATGATTCAGGAGCTATATACGCATTTATTTCCTTTCTTAATCATTTCATTGAGCTAAAAATAATACAACAGAATTTTTTAGTTCTTAATGCTTTTACTGTTTCGAATTTCATCTACAAAGTTTTGTTATAAATGTATAATTGTTATATATATACAATTGAAAATATATACAAATATACAATTGTTGTTGTATAATGCTATAATTGCTTAGTACAACTTTTTCATGTGGGCTTGTATTGAAAACCTAAACAATACATGCTGAACATTTCATCAAAATTGGTTAATGTTGCTATGAGAAATTGCGATTTAATGTAATTCCATACAATTGGAAAAGGGAGTAAATTTTTACTATTATATTATAATTTTTACCACTAGTTCTGTTTAAGTTTATATTTTTTCAACTCGATTCGTGCCGTGTAGGTCGCATACGCCCCACACTAAACTTTCTTTTTAGGCAATAAGGAATTTCGCTGAACCTGTTAAACCGTGTTTCTTTTGTTAAACCGTCTTAAAGGGTGAATTTTTGCTTTAGTCTGTATTGTATCATAAACGTTACACTTTTTTCTTGAGAATTATTAATTTCACTGTTTTACAAATGTACAGAGTGAGTTCCACAACATGCTCACTTCAAATAACTTGTAAGTCATTTCCTGTATGAAAAAAATGATTTAACAAATGTTGCATGGTTTCTTGGGGGGGGGGGGGTATACGGAACTGTAATTAATTTCATATTACTTTGATTTTTTATTTATATATGAAGTTCAGCTTCAGTTTTAAAAATGGAATGTCTAGTACTTTTTCTCGAATTCGGAAAATTAATAATCAGCGAGATATTCTCAAATTAATAATCTTTTATTAGGAAACATTTCATATGTTCAGGAAACGTGATTAATAACACGATTTTGTTTACAACGGCAAGCCATGTTTGTAATTTAATTTTAAACCATACGATTTCTTAGACATTTTCGATAATTTGATTAAAAAGTGTTTTTAACTAATGTTAGAGTTTTGCTCGTTCGCCACTAATTTTCATGTTGCCACTATTCTTTCGTTCTTTCCACTTACACACACATGCACGTAACACTTAACAATATTATTAATATTATACGGAACAATAATAGACAACCAATAAATTGTACAATCAATAATATACAAGTGAAAAACATCTTGTAGATCAATTTTTTCTCGCGCTTGATGGTATATCGAATCTCGCACTTCGAATCGCACAACACGATCCGAACTATGTAAAAGATGTAAAATTCAGAATATTTCTATCGTGCTTCTCCTGATCCCTTAAGCACGTGCCTATTTCGCTTTTTGGTTAATACAACACTCGGGGTAGGTACACGGTACAGCAGAGGTTGGTTGTTGGGATAAATAATTGATGATTTTGTTTTACAGGTAATACATGCTCGAAAACTCGTGAAAGTATTCTTGAATGTATTGAAAAAATAATACCAGTCCTTTAGCTCCGGCAAACTAATTTTTCTATAACATTAAAATGAGCAATAAACGTTCCGGTGGCAGGAGCTAGAACGAGCCCGAAGGAAAGCAATTTCTCCGGTGCGGAATTTTTGTCGGCGAACGTATTGAATAACGAGAGCTTTCTCGTGGCGGAACGCTTTGCCAAGCAAGGGAACAACAAAAAGAGGATACGCTGGGTCCGCTTATTTACTCTCGTCCTTTACCGCGGCCATTCTACTAAACGACGTTTCCTGTGGGACAACCGATCTGGTGCCCACAACACCGTTGCGTAGACGGCTGTTCACATTTGTAGTAATTGTCGGGGTGGTCCCAGGGTCACGGGGGTGGTTCCAATCTTGCCACCGGGGCCAGGGACTTCGCAATCTTGCGCGATCCTTCTCTCCTCTTCTCTGCCTCTCCACCCATTCTCCTTGTTTCGTTCGGATTTATACCGGCATAGAGACGGGAACCTTTCGCTTTCGTTAGATATAAATTTACCCGGGGAAGATCACGGGGATCGGGTTGTTCCCTCCGCACCGCTTGATTTATGCATCTCCGGGAACGTGCTCGTCTAGGTCCGCCGCACGCCCCCTCCAACCCCTCTGCCACCCCTCGCAGATTTGATTTGCGTTTCCGTGCCAATTTGCTCGCAGGGACGGGGTCGGGATAAGCTTGTCCACCGATGGGAATTCTGATGTCAGTGTTGCGAGCACGGAACGACTACCACTACGACTACCTACGGTTCCTGGAAAGATGCAGGAAGGAACGACCAAGGGTAATGGGACCCTCGAGAATCCCCAGGATCGTGTCTCTCTACCTTTCTTATGGATCACCGTTATGCATACGAAACAATACATTTAGTAACGATTCCACGGCTAATTGATTTTCTGTGGTAGTCTCTGAGAATCCCTCGGGAAGTTTTGAGACTTGTTGCTGGACGATTCGGCGATTTAAATAATATTAGAACCGTTGTAATGAATTGTATTAACACATTATCTACCGACGATTATTACATAATTTTTGAACGTTTATGGCCCATGGCTAAGGATTCTCTAATAGATCCCTCCACAGCAACAGCTCATTCAATCGTGAAACAACAACTCACCCTCAATAACGCAATCGGATAAGTTTGTGTGGGATTATTGTGCAATAGAAGATTTTTAAGCTTCCTCTTGGTACAACACAATTATTGAAATGCCTATTAATAGGCTTCCGGAAGATAAAATGTTAACAGTGAAACTATTAGATGAATGAAAAGGACTCCTTGCTGCACGGTTTGACAATAAAAATATTTCTAGAACCGTTGTATAATTGATTATTCTAACAGTGAAACTGTCTAATGAGTGAAAGTGACTCGTCTTAGTTATTTTATTTAATAATAGAAATGATGCACCTTCGTAGGAAATTATTAAGTAACGACATGTTATTAATTGTTTTGGAAATTAATCTAATCATTCAGAATCATGACCACCTCGCCGATTTTAATGTCCTTGAAATATGTTGTCAAGGAAGTTGATCATAACCATAAAGTATATAGATGAGGGGGTTAATGATAACCTTGAAATATATTGTTAGGTGTGGGATAAGATTTCTTGGGGTGGAGGTACAGGTACAGGGCCAAAGCCCCACCGTCACCCTAAAGGACAAATTATTATGCGATAACAAATTTCATGGTTATTAAAATCGGCGAGATCGCCTCTGTTCCACATAATTACCTCATTTTCGTACCTATGTCCCATGCATAGTTTTCTCGCAGGGTTTATTAGACCTACGAGGAATATAAATTGTCGTTTTGCTAGAAAATTGTCAAGGACGAAGAAGTCCTAATCATTGTAGCTGTGAAGAAAATGATAAGGGATTAAGCAAAAATGTTAAAATCTTTGGACATTCCTGATTGTTTCCATGACTTGTGAACGATGGTCTGTAAAAAACATGATAAGATCTCTCGGTCATCTTAATATTTGATGATCATTAATAACGGGAATTCAGATCAGACTTCCTTGGAAATAAGGAACTTATCGAGGATCCGAGGAAGGATATCCGGCGCGGTGAACAATGGACCATTAGACGATCTACGATTCCTGTGTTTAATTTTCAGCGCGGGCCAGAAGAATTTCGCGGCGGTAGAGGAACTGGCTAATCCCGTCGACATTCTCGGGGCCACTAATTCGTGGTTTTTGGGGCAAACTCGACTCGCTACTTCCCTAATTGGAAGCTCCCTTTCCCAAGTTTACCGAGGAAGTCACGTGGTCCCGTAGCTAGAAATCTTCCTGTTGACCCATTGCGCCAGTTCTCGTTCTTGAGGAAAAGCAAAGTCATAGGAGCGAAGGAGTGGGGATAGTAGACGAAGAAGACGAAGGGACAAAGGGAGGTTACCCATTCTCCAGCGATTTAATCATTTTACAAGCGGTTCCGATGCCAAGGGATTAAATCCCGAAAAATCAACGTCAAATTGAGAACAAGCCTTCGCTTCTTCTTCTTCTTCTTTCCGTTCCTCTCGAAATTAAGTCTCTGATACCGTCTGCTGTTAATCTTGCGAGCTCCAGAAATTTTTTTTGCATTTCACGGACGTTCGCCTCCAAGCATTAATGATTAAAGTTTTAAAGGAACGATTGAACAAATGTTATTTCTTTTTTTCCGTCTAGTCAGTTCGCGAACGTAGGTATAGGGGAGAGTCATATGAAACATGTTTCTTTTTATATTCTTATTTTCTTTATACGTGACGAGTATTATCATTGTATTTGCCTTTAACGTTAATGGAAATATTTTGTACGTTGAAAATATAAATAATTACAATGATAAACAGTTGATTTCTTTGATCGAATAATTTTTCCAGGGATGGTAGTATTCGGCAGAAACGTATTCAAGTACCAAATGATTAAAAAATTTGTGTCCCGTTCGCTCGTTTGTTACTGCGAACGTACATGGCGAGTGCGGATGGTATTGATCCCGGTTTCGCCGCACGAATCTTTTTTAATTCCCACAAAGTCTCAGAAAAATGACGGTTGCTGGAGGTTCCTCTGCTTATCCTGCAGTGATCACTATGGCTGAATGCAATTAAGCAGTGAGAATTCTGGTTGTATAATTTCAGACAACGTGCACAGACGCAAATATAATTTCCCAAGATTAAGCAACTCGGCGACCGTCTTGTGGGTGCGTTCCAACCACAACTTGCTCGCCCTCTAACCCTCTCTCGTAGAATAACAAATCCACCAACAGTTCGCTTAACAATCCGGGACTTTTAAACTCATATCGAAGTTCATTCCACATACGTATGCCCCCGTCGATGATTCGTTATGCGCTATGGCTCGTTCAACCGGAATCACCCGGATGTTGCCTCCAGAGGAATCTACGGGAGATTCGCTGAAACAATGATATTGTAATTATTAGCCGCCGTGCTGGTACGAGCCATGAGGACCGTTCACTGGCTGGTTCGTTAGGCCCGTCACGATCAACGTCGAAAAACGCGGTTCCCAATTATCGTCGATAGATATCGTTGGCCATAACACACTGTACCATTGTTCAATTGAATGGATATAATCTGAGTCATGGAGATCGTTGTTTGCAGGGGAATGCTCGTGTAATCGGCATCAGAGCAAGTAGTTTCTGTGACAATATCTTTCTTCATATTTTACAAGAGAATAATTTGTATTGAATTAATTTTTATAACTGTGAAGGCTAGCAGTAACAAATATTGGTAGCGAACTTGTTAAGCTACGAGAAGAAAATTCTGTTGGTTGTATTTATTCGTTTGTTTATTGAACGGCATACGATTGTATCAACCTGGGTTATATACATGTATGTATGGTGTAGTGTGAAGGCTTGATTTTCCTGTTTATCGGTTGTCATGAGTGGTAGTTAGGTTAGATTTTGTTGTATAAATTGCTAGCTTTTAAAATGAGTAATTTTGTTAAAGTTGGTTTTCGCTGAGATTATATCAGATTTAAGAGAATACGAGGAGTTGTAGGAGTTCTAACGCGTAGAAGAAGAAAGTACTTCTATATCAGAAACATTGGTTTTGTGGGTGTTTCCTGGTGTTTATTATTATAAAAAAAATTGGGCACATAATGTTCAGCAGGTTTTCCAGGACATAATTATGAAGAAGAGGAATTTTTTCGGTGAAAAATGGAATCTGCAAAAGTTTGATCTTTGAACGCTTATTGTAACGAGAGTTTTTAATAACTTTAATTAATATTATCGTTTTCGAATGTAATGGACATTTATGGATCTGGTCCACTGTGCGTCGGTTCGATCCGACACAAGATGTTTGCCTCATAACTTATTGGAGAAATGCGATAGACTTCTAGGGGCAAGAACGTATTGTTGCGGGAAGTCCAGATCTCAATGGTCTACCTATTTTCTATAAAAATATGCATTTGCATAAACATTCGCAGTCAATTTATGATAGTACGGTCAGTTGTTGAGTCCGCGAACTAAACGCTAAGAGGTAATTAGAAAAAACAATGTTAAGGCGACTTCCTCAAAAAAAAATCTAGAGGCCCTTCTGTTATAAAACGCTGTGGCGGCTACTTCTTATGCTCGTCAACAGAGGGACAGTACGACAACACCTTTCCCGCTACTACCCGAATCTTCCTCTGTTGTGTATATACCGTCCTAAACTGTCCTTACGACATCCCGCGTCTAAGGCACGGGTCCGCTAGATAGCCTTA
Source organism: Sphecodes monilicornis (assembly GCA_913789915.3). Classification (NCBI taxonomy): domain Eukaryota; kingdom Metazoa; phylum Arthropoda; class Insecta; order Hymenoptera; family Halictidae; genus Sphecodes; species Sphecodes monilicornis. The sequence goes on from OU565284.1 coordinate 28,419,825, forward strand.
GTGGCGAGTCCTCTAGCGGGCTTAGGACGAAACGCTTCGTCTCCTTTTTCCATCTTTTCATACTCCGAAAACCTGCCCCCATAATTGGTGACCCCGACAAACGAACAACAACGTTACCTTCTGAGTAGAGGAGACGACAACATGAACTGTTGAGCATAAACCACTAATGAAGAGTTTGTAAACTGGAATAACCAACTTTAATATATATGTATATATATACATATATACATATATATATATATATATAGATATAGATATATATACATATATATACATATATATACATATATATATATATATATATATATATATATATATATGTATAATACTTATTTGCCACACGTATCCTTCTCTCACGGCATACCATTCCAAACTGGGCTCACGCTGCTGCATCCCCGATACAGTCTCGCACACCGACGCTCGCTTGTTCTTCCGACGCTCGCTTGTTCCTCCGACGCTCGCTCACTTCGCTTGTACAATTCAAATGTATATTATACACGTTTTCTAACATGAACAAACCACGGACGACGTCGGGAAACTGGAAGGTGACTGCTCTGTCACTGCCTTGCCTCAGGATTTCTCCCTACTATGCGCTTCTGATGTCATCTTCGCAGCATTATATGGTTTCACATTTTCGCACCTAAATTTGTGTGACGTTCTCGCATCTACATTTTGTGCGACGTTCTTCCATTGTTTTTGCGACTATATGAGTCCTACAAGCGGCTTAGGTAGCTACTCAACTTTGTCGATTCGGCAGCATCACTGGCGGACACACTGGCGGACACACTGGCAGCACACATTCCAGCGACTTCCTTGGATTCCGACGGAGAGTATTCATCTTTTAATTGATCAGCGTAACTAGAGGGAAATTTGTCCAGATATCGTTGGCCACTGGCAAGGGGCTAATGTGGCGGCTACTTCCTGTGCTCGTCAGCAGAGGGACAGTACGACAACGCCTTTCCCGCTACTGCCTGAATCTTCCACTGTTTGTATATATACCGTCCTAAGCTGTCCTTACGACATCCCGCGTCTAAGGCACGGGTCCGCTAGATAGCCTTACTGACGAGTCCTCTAGCGGGCTTAGGACGAAACGTTTCCGTCTTCTTTTTCCATCTTTTCATAATGCAACAGCCGCCATAACGCCAAATGTCATTTTGTGCAGACCGTCAGATGCGAGTATAAAACCATAAATCCCTATTCCAAGGGTCGGTTGCTTGACCCATCTTGGACTAGAGCAGTGATTTTCAACCTGAGGAGTCGCTAAGTGTTTTCTAGGGAGTCGTCGCGGTTATTTTTGGTTGATGATTTTTAGCACTTATTTATTTTAATAGGGCTTTTTTAATTTGCGTAACATTTACATAACTTTTACGTAAACTTTCGTAAGTAACAGTATTAAATGTACCTTATGTTACATGTTGGGGGGGGGGGGAGGGGTCGCAGAATATTTTAATATTGTAATAAGGTGTTGAAACTAGAGAAAGATGGAGAAACACTGGACTAGAGGTGCCGTGGAATTTCGGAAGACCCGATAATTTCTTTGTTCATGCGCGGCTAAATACTCATTATTTTTTAATGCAAAACCAGAATGTGTCGATCAAACTCAGTGTCGGTGAAATCGTGTCGGCGGTTTAAAGGTAACCCAGTATTCATGCGTTTCTCAATAGATAGTGCAGTCAGCCAACAGTAAAAACGGGACCTGGCTTTGCCCGGTACTTTAGCACTCTCTCCTAAGTGTCGTCAACGGTGAGACATTGTGTCACGTATATTCGAATTTAAATCGATACGAGGGTCATCGAGTATCTACGAGTACTCGGAAATATTGGACGACAAACAGGAAAGAAAAATCCTGGAGTTGGAGTAGGTTCGGTATGCAATTACTGGATGGTAGGTGAGGGGTGCGGGAAGGATCGAACGGTGCTCGTTCCACGATTAAGAGGATCGATCCCAGTCTGGCGCAATCGTGCGAGCTGCGAAATCGTCATTGTAGCCGAGATCTCGAGTGCCTGTCGAGGTTTTATTTCAATTTCCAATCTAATAAGAAATTCTTTCGTGACTGTTCTCCATCCTCGCCTTCCTTTCTCTTCGACCCACCCACCTTTCCACCATGTCGTGTGCTCCCTTCGCGAAATTTGTCCCGAGAACCTTCTACCCAGCCTCTCCACCCACCCCCGCATTGTACAGGCAGCCATCGCCACTCAGCCAGCCATGTTTGGCACCCTTCGATCCCCCTTTAGCCTCTCCAGGCGTCACTATCGCGCGTCTCCTCGCGTCCTTCCCCTTTTCCCGAGCCTTCCGCCTTCGCGTCCCTTCGTCTCTTCGTCCTCTACACGACTTATCTGCTGTTATCTGAGACGGTAACCCCCTCGAACCTCCTATCTTCTCGCAGTTTCTCACCGTTTCCTCTCCCGAGCCGTTCCCCGCGCCCCTCTATTTCTCATTTGTCCGCCGGAGTTTCACCGGGAAGTGACGGTATCGCCGACAGACATAACCGAGGCCCGCCGGCGATGATTATTTCACGATCAACCGCACCGTCCTCCTGCTTTATGCGACCTGTTACGAGCACGCCCCCCCCCCCCCCCAATACCTTGACGAGAAGTGGCGATAAGAACGATGCCTCGCTTCCGCGACCGACACATTTTACAGAGGTCGCCTACTTTTAACGCCCGGGACACCAAACTCGTATAAAGCGCTGATTTTGACAGATTTATCGGTAGGCGATTGCGCATAATTTTGTTTTGGTCGGAAATGGTACAGACAGAGCGACAACGGCAGGATACCCGATTAATTTGTTAATTTTTATGCCGTTGATAGTATAAATGAAATTTCTTGTACATACATCGTTCTACACTGTTTTTCAATGGACAAAAAGAATTTACCAGTTTTGTTTAATATTCAATATTTTGTAGAGCCCTCTTGATATTATGTCACGGAAATGATTGGTTTGGCCAGTGATTTTTAAAAAATTTTAATTGTTTTCTACCTCAATTGGTGCCATTCATGTTTCATGCATTGCTTTCAGTCGTTAAGAGTTAAAAATTGTCGGATCTTGGCATATAACCCTCTCGCAACGTTTCATTAAATATTTTCAATAACGCGAACATATGGGATCGTGCTGGCCAGTGCAGAATTGTAATTTTTTCAGTTATAAAACACATTTTAACTACATTGAGTGTGTGAAAGGAGGAATCATCATGTTAAAATTTGAAATTACTACCAACAATTCTTGTGGCATGTTCATTCATTGCCTCCGTAATAATTTGTAAATATTTCTATTTGTGTTGCCACTAATAAACTGAAATGCATCTTTCCATGGTAGCCCACACCTTCCCAAATCATCACTTCGCTACCACGCATTTGAAGGCGGTTTATTACAATAATTATGTTTCTTTCCGTAAATCGTGGTAATAGTAGTTAAAACCGTCTGGACCGTCCATATTAAAATTACTCGCAGCAGTAAATACTATTTTCCGCAACTTTTTCTTAAATTGAAAACGTTTATCTGCAAATAGCAATCAAACAATTCTATGCCGTTCCGCTAATACGGGTTTCCTCTGCAATTTTCACCGTTTTAAGTGCTTACACTTCTGTGAAACTCGTAGATTTTTTACACATGTTTGAACACCAGCAGCATCATCTGCAATTTGTCAAAATTGCACGCTTTTCATGTAATGTCAACGCAGGAAGAGGATCCTCTTTTGTATGCCATAATTATCTGGTATTTTAACAAATTTTATTATTGCGTTTCTACTTTGATTTAGGACTAGCATTTTCGGCAACAGAAAACTGTTCTTGAAACAGTTTTAGAGTTTTCAATTGTTTGTATTCATTACTATGTACTGAAAGATTTATAACTGAGAAGGGAAAATGGGACGCGTGTCCTATCATATTGTCCTAATTGAGGACTGCAATGTTTACGTCTTTATGTATAACATTTGTTAGAAGCGGATACTAAAGCTACGTGTACAATATAAAAGATTATATGGCTAGTGTATTAAGTTGTCCGAAAAATTCTTTTTGTAATGTTTTTTTTCATTCCTGAAACCTCCACGGAGGTTTAAGTCTGCTTACATAGGAAATATTTTATATGAGTGTGTGAATTACATTATTAACTTTATAAAAGTTTCTTAGCTTCTACAGTTATATGTCCCTACATCGTGACGTAGAAATGTTGTACTTCCTTGAAAGCGGCGATTCCTGAGGTCATTTGAAGCAACTTTTTCCGTTGTGAAAATGTTCTCCGAGGCTTTGTTAAGTAATTATTAACGAAAAAACACGGACCAATCAGTCCGTGTAGCGCGGTTACAGTGGACACACTCTAACTCAGCCATTGCCAACACCACGCTAAGCTTGATCTGTTGCGTCGCCATGCCGCGTCGGAATCCGCCCACCTTGCGTTCTGATTGGTTCGTCTTTTTTCGTTAATAACTTCTTAACAAAACCGAGGAGAACATTTTCGCAAAGGAAAAAGTTGCTTCATATGATCTTAGCAATCACTCCTGTCAAGGAAGTACAGCATATTTGGACACCCTGCATTGACACTCTCAAATTCTGTTAATCTTTCTATTCCTTTAAATTGCTCCAACTCATTTTTGTCATATTTGCTCAACATCCGCATTTCAGTAATAATAATAACGAGTTGTATAAGTAAACGAGCGCAATCGTACTATTTAAGGGAACGATTTAGAATCAAGAGAAGACTCAGAATTGAATCCAACAGTAACGAAGTACGACGTTTGCAAAGATTAAAAATTACGAATATAATTATAATAATTTCATTTTTCATATAAATCCTACATTTGTTTTGAATTCAAATATTTCAACCACCATATTGAAGATCCATTGATACATGTAAAAGGGAGTATGCATAGAAAATTATGGAGATTATTTTGAAGAGTTGAATGCACTTTAGTTGTTTGCAAATAATCAAAAATTGCAGACATTATATTAGGTCATTCTACGAGTAATGCAGATCTTGTTGCATATTTTTGTGTAGTGCAACACAGAAAACATCCACAATCATTAGTGTTCTGAATATGATTCTATAGACTGTAGAAAATGAAGGGAAACATACATGTCAGCGTCAACGCATTTTAGGCCAGGTCAAGGGTTTGTATCGAGGCGATTCTTAGGCCTGGAAGGATTTATGGCAGGATCTTGGCCTGCGTGAGACCCTAAAGAGGGGTGCTCGAGACTAAACAGAACCGTCGATGGACGATGGCAGGCGACCGCGCTGGGTCTTCCGGCTATCGGCCGTCACGGTAATGTTTATGAGAAACAGATGAGTGAAAGTTTGGAATGACTCCGTGAGAAATACAGAGAGAGAAAGAGAGAGAGAGAGAGAGAGAGAGATAGCGACGAGTGCGTTGCACAAGGATTGGGACTCTGCCCTGAAGGAGCTGGCCACGGAGTGGGGAAGGCACGGGGGTGCTTTCTGGTAAGAGGACTGTGTTAGACCGCTCAGCACTTACCCCAGAACCGCTAAAGAGTAGAGTCACGATTCTTAATATCTGACATACATACATCACTAATGATTGTGATTATGGTTTAGTATTTTATTTTCCAAAAACGTGAAAAAAGTCGCGTTACTTATGAGATAACCGAGTACGTTACAGAATAGGTTATTTTAATGAAATCGGAGGAAAGCGTGTGTACAATAAAGTTCCAAAGCATTTAATCTTTTCCCGAAAAAATGGAGTTCCAAGGCATTCTGTGATCTATTGTTTCGTGATCGCATCTCTATTATTTCTCCAGCTATGCACGCTGATTACCGTCTGCGGTCAGACATACGAAGTATGAACGATATGTAGCTCGGTACGTAGAATAGGGGCGGCCTGTAATCAGACGCGTGCAATGGGGACAGTCTATGACCACTCAACTAGAATGAAAGTACCCTAAAATCAGACAGGCGGAGTAGGGACGGCGTGTGACCTAAAAGGTAGAATACGAGTGGTCCGTAGTCGGACAGGTGGAATAGAGGCGATCTGTGATCTGACATGTGAAACAAGAAAAGTTTATGACTAGCTAAATTGAATAAGGGTGGTTTCGTGGTTGGATCGGCGGAATAAGGGCAGTCTGTGGTGAAACAAGTAGAGTGAGGGTAGACTGTGGCCAGACAAGTCGAATAGATATCGTTAGTGCTCGAAAACGTAGATTGGGATGTCTACTGTCGGTCTATCACTGTTATAAATGTATGTAACGCGCACCAGAACTAAATAGAATGTACATTTTTTATTATCATCGCATGGTCGTCAAGGGCAAAAAAGTTCTTCTATTCCAGTCATTTTTTAATCGTATTTGTTTATACCTATTTATCGTAGTTTATTTATCGGGCAAGTGGAGTTGGACGTCTGCTGTCAGTCAGTCAATGTTAATTATAAATGAATTTAGCTCGCACCAAAACTATACACAATGTATATTGTTATTATAAAAAGCTATTTACATTTTAATGAAATGTTGAAATTATAGGTCGGTGAATTCGTCTTTATCTTGGCTCTTACGCGACAGTTATAGAAATATACATACAGGGTATGACCGAATCGTATGTACAAGCGGGCAGGGGGTGATTCAACATAAATAGTAGAAATAAATCGGCAGAAAGGAATAACATTTTTTCATTTGATACCTTGATTTCAAGAAAATCGGGTTTCAAGATCCGTCGGGCTCGCGTGCTTTAGTATATGCAGGACCTAGAATTGGTTGGTCCTGATCAGATGCAACAGACAGTTTCCATCTAATAGCACTGGTATTCGCTGCCTTTTCAATTTCAATTTTCTCGAAAACGTGGCGCCAAACGGAAAATCGTTATTACTTTTTTTCGATTTAGTTTTACATGTAGAATCATCCTCTGCCCGCTTGTACATGTTATCCGCCCACACCGTGTATATTCCTACTATAAATAATACAGAACAGTAAAAATATTCAAAGAATTTCTAATGAATTTATAATGTTGTATTATTCTCAACTCATGAAAATGATTAGAAGAAGAAATATATATATATATATATATATATATATATATATATATATATATAGCTCTTGTATCTTGCAATCAATGCAGACAATTTTAGTTTCACGGTAGAATGTGACGCCTTAAAACAACTTATTAAGATTATTAAAGGAAAAAGGAATTTCTATATGGCTACTGCTTCTTGCAATTGACGTAAATAATTTTTATTTTCCATAAATATTCACGGTCTAATTATTACCTCACCGCCACATAAAGTTGCAATTATATATACATTTATATATACATATATACATCGATAAATAACAACAACTAAAACGAGTCCACTCGATTTTCTGAACGAGACCGAACGAGCTTATCGCACGAGCATCGACAGGTAGTCGAACATTATAAAATCGCGAATTCCGGTAACGTTTGGTCCGAATGATCATCTAATAAACCAGCGGTCGCCGTCCGACAAGCGTTTTCCAAATATTCACGCGTCCACTGGTTCGAGGCTAATTAATCATTGACCGTGTTTGCAATCAGGGGCCAGTCGCGTACAATCGAGCCATAAATTTCGTACGAGTGAGGAACGAGGAACAGAGAGAGGTGTGGGAGAGGATCGAGAATTTTACGAGTGACCAGGTGAGAAAGATATGAATATTTCATAGCTCCCTTGGACACTGGGTCACCTGATAACGGGCTACACGCAATAAATCATTTTTCGATCTAAATGTAAATACTAGCCTGGGTCACGCTTCGATGTTAATCGCGGTCGGTGTCTATCTCTTCCTCGCTCGCTTCTCTTCGTTCGTGGTCTCTTTGTTCACGGTGATCGTGGTATCGCGCCCATAGGAAAAGCCAGCGTACAAGACTGTCGGAAAGACTCCGCAAAGATATCCGGCCTGACTACAACGTCGACATTCGCAAGAAGCCATTGCTATCGACGCGCGGCGGATCATTTCTTCTCAGTATTTCTTTCGACGGAGCCACAGTGATTCGTTTCATTGATTTAACTGATCAAAAGTCAATTTCAAAAATTTTACCTAAAGTGTACAATATGTTGTCAAGGACAACATTCTGAACAACTTTTGTCATTACGTGTACTCGGTGCTCGGTCTTAGTTTTCGAGATATTTGTAAAAAACTATTGCTAATGCTGTATTGAATTTTCCGTATTCTTCCACGCTCCGTGGCAACGTAAGGCTGCCGTAGTTTCGAATGAGCTACACCTTAGATAAATAAACATAGCAAGAACAACTTTTTAACAACTTTCCCTCCAATATAGGGAGGTCGCTTTAAGTTTTCGAGATATTCGCAATGTCGCATGCGTGGTCTCCGCACCCCTGCACCATCTAATCCAAACTAATTCTGATCGCATGATTTTTCCATTACTAGTTCAAATTCTGTATGACGGCTATATAGAATGCAAAGATTATGCGATCAGAATTAGTTTGGATTAGGCTGCGAGAGGAGACGGACAGTGCCGGCCATCAGGCCGGCCCGAGCACGCAGACGAAAATCCAGGAGTAGTCTCTCAAAATTGAAAGCTTATCTTATACAGAGTGCTTCCTACTTTTCCGGCAAGATTGTAGGAGCATGATCTACAAGTGAAAATACGAAAAAAATGTTACATGAAGTTTGTTTATAAACGCTTTATTACAATATTATAGGTGTGGCGGCTGAAAAGTGTGAAAGAGGAGGAAAAAAGAGAAGGAAGTGTTTCGTCCTAGGCCCGCTAGAGGACTCGTCAGTAAGGCTATCTAGCGGACCAGTCTTAGACGCGGGATGTCGTAAGGACAGTTTAGGACGGTATCTATACAAACAGAGGAAGATTCAGGTAGTAGCGGAAAAGGTATTGTCGTAATGTCCCTCTGTTGACAAGCATAGGAAGTAGCCGCCACATTACCCCCTTACCAGTGGTCAACGATATCTGTACAAATTTCCCTCTAATTACGCTGATCTCCGTCGGAATCCAAGGAGGTCGCTGAAATGTGTGCTGTCAGTGTGCCCGCCAGTGATGCTGCCGAATCGACAAAGTTGAGTAGCTCCCTAAGCCGCTTGTAGGGTTCATATAGTCGCACAAACAATGGATGAACGTCGCACAAATGTAGATACGAAAACGTTTCACAAATTTAGGTGCGGAAGCGTTAAACCATATAATGCTGCGAAAATGACGTCAGAAGAGCATAGTAGGGAGAAGTCCTCGCCGTTGGTCGGGCAGTAGTTCAGCCAAGGCAGTGACAGAGTAGTCACCTTCCAGTCCTCCCGACGTTGTCCGTAGTTTGTTGATGTTGTCGTCTCCTCTGCTCAGAAGGTAGCGTTGTTGTTCGTTTGTCGGGGTCACCAATTATGGCGGCTGAAAATTAAGAAAAGATGGAAAAAGGAGAAGGAAGCGTTTCGTCCTAGGCCCGATAGAGGACTCGTTAGGGACCGTTTAGGACGGTACATATACAAACAGAGGAAGATTCAGGTAGTAGCGGGAAAGGTGTTGTCGTAATGTCTCTGTTGACGAGCATAGGAAGTAGCAGCCACAGATTATTATTAACCTCCAATCCCCTTTTGACTGGAATAAGAAAATTGTGACACAACTTCTGATTCTACTTTATAAGTTACAAAAACAGCTGTAAGTACCCTGTTATTAATTTCTATTGTTTAATTCAACAATATATTGCTTTTTATTTAGAAACGTACCAGAAAATGTTGAAAATGTGTTAAAAAATGTTTTAAAACACTTAAACAAATAAAAATGGTACTATGTATGATTTGAAAACGTTCCGGGACCATTAAATATTATAAACAATGTTGGCCAGCTAAATCAATGAAACGGACCATCGCGCACCGTGGCGGCGTTACTATATTCGGTCGACACGTCCGCTCCCACGGGACCCGAAACCACGGAGCCGCTTCTTTATGTCGCGGAACGAAGTAAATTGAACCGTCTCCGGCAGCTGGACACCATCGAGGAACTGCGCAGATGGGTATCGATCCCGCTTGCTCAAAATTTAACGTGAATCGATCCGAGAATAGGACCGCTTCTTCATGGTCCACCACGTCCTTTTAGCAATTCAAGATCTGAAGGGGATATTCAAGTTTTGAATTTTCAACAAGTCAATTCCTTTAGGGACGAGGATGGATTGTCAGTTTGCTTCTGGATGATCGACGTTATACAGGGTGTCTCCGAAATCGTGGTACAAGCGGCTGAATGGTGATACTACATACAAAAACAAATCGAAAAGAAGCCATAACATATTTTTGGTTGACGCCGCGCCGGTTTTCGCGTCCTCCAGCATTTACAGGAAGTGGAACAAGTAGGCCATGATCAGAAGCGCAAGCTGATTCCTACCTAACAACTGGACTGCGGATCCTTATACAAAATAAACATTGTTTGGATCAATTGCAAGAAGCACAAGGCATTTGTTCGTACGGTGCGATTCTCGAGCTCGACGCGTGGTTGACTCGTGACCGCGTGAGTTTGTAAATTTCAAGCCCAATCGTATGGGCGCGTCGATCTCGAGATCACCAATTGTTTTACCCGCCAAATTAATATTGGGTAACTAGTTTATATGATTAGGGTTATGTGTTAATTCGTACGATCAGCGTTTCATCCTAGGTCTGCTAGAGGATTCGTCAGTAAGGCTATCTAGCAGACCCTGCCTTAAACGCGAAGGATGGCGCGACGTATCCTTAATTTATTTTTTAGTAAAAATTCGTTTGCTACGACAGCACGAACGAATATCGGTTTTCTCAACAACAGCTGGAAAATGTTTCTCGGGAGGAACTTTTGTTTTCGGAGGGACCATTTGTTTTTTATTCTTGTGGGGGAACCTTCCTCATCGTGAAGAAGGCTCCACATCCGAATATGGGCTGGTTTCAATGACGTCCATTAATAAACGCAAGGCGATGTGTTGATTGGGTATTGCCGAACGCTGCATTTCCCGCTCAACACACCCTTGATGACTCTCCATCTTCCACGGCTGACTCGAGCAGCCTTCGGGTGGAAGAAGAGAGACAGAAAGACAAAAAACAGTCGAGCGAATTCCCAGAAATCCGAAGACCGTATCTCTCGTTAGAGTTCGGGTCACTTGGATAATGGAAATCTATGACTCGCTGTAAAACGAACGAACGAATGCATCACAAATGAATCGTGAGACTGCCATAAATGGTCCCTCGCGACGGAACACATTAAAATTTCGTTTTTCCTTGAATGATCTTTATTTCTCTACTGTTATAAATTTCACCAACTCGCTTTTGCCATAAATGCATAAAATCCACAGTCTACTGATCACATGCGCATTCTCTGAGTTTTCAAAGACGATTTAATTGAAAACGAAGTCACTAACGAAAAAATGTTATTTCCTTCTTTTGACTTGTTTCTACATGTAGAATCGCCCGGTTGTACCACGATTTCGGAAACACCCTGTATGCAGTTAAAGCTGCGTTCTTCAGACATCCATAACTTTGTTATTCTTACATATTTAAACAAATCCTTTTGTAAACATATTGTTGCGTGAGCGGCCGCGTAATTTATGCATGGCTACAATAAAGGTACAATCCTATAGTAAAACAGATTCTCTTTATTCGAGAGAGGAAGTGTACTTATCTATGACACGTAACACTTCGTCATATTCGTAACAATATGTTTAAAGAGATGTGCTTTTAGTAAATGCAGAAATAGATAAATCGATTTTCTCAAGGATCTGGCCCGGAAGAACCCTTTAACATCGGTGATCACGAAACGGGATGATGGGTCGACAGGAATACTAGTTTCCGATCAATATTCTGACGTAAAAAAAAGAGAGGAAGAGACAAGAGAAAGATGGAATAGATAGAAAGAGGGAGAGTGTGTTTGTGTGTTCGAAATACATGAATTTAATTTAGTCAATGTTTACGATACGGACGTGGCTTCTTTGCTATTTGTAAGAGAAAGTTTCTTCCTCAATGCATTTAGGTCTTTATTGCTTTATTTCGTGCCGGGAATAAAGACTCGAAGTTCTTTCTGTGCTTCAATAGCAGTGTTTTGTCGAGCACTTCTCAAATTGTTTATGAGGCTGCAACTTTTGCAAGAGACACTCTTGCGCGTATTGACTTACACCTTTCACACTGACGCCAACAGAGTCAAGGAAGATAAAACGTACAAGATTGAAACGTTTGACGATCTTTGCAAGATTGAGTTTCTTTGATAGTGTTTCTTCGGAGATAGTCTTGCTGTGAGTGGAGTGACAATCTTCTTGTTGACATTTAACCTTTGTTTGGTCATTGGAAGTAAGTGTGACACCAACTTTTTGGACAAGGGAGAGAGAAAGCTTTTCCGCGTCTCCAAGGCCAAACTCGATTAAGGGGAAAAGTCTGAGGTGGCCGCGTGGAACCTGCACTCAGTTGGTCCGGAAAGGTGTTGCAAATCTTGATCCGAATCGCTACCTCAATTGCCAGCAAAATTGAAAATGTGGTAGACTAACGGTTCGCCGTAGTCTACCATCCAACTGTTTATATACAATAAAACATCTGTTCTTATTCTTCAATATAAAAGAGAAGTGATAGAAAAGAGAGAGAGATATGAGGATATAGAAAAGATAAAGATAGACAGGCGAGGAAGAGGCAGAGAATAGAAAAAATAGAGAACATAGAAGAGGCATAAAAAAGAAAGGGAGAGGGGGGTGGTAAAGTAGAGTAGAGATGGAAGAAAGGGGGAGGAAATAAAATATGAAAGTGAGAGAGAGGGAGAGGGGCAGAGATATGAAGAATGGCCCGAGTCGCAGAGGATTGCGGAGGGATCCCGTTTACATAGAAAATGGGTTTCCTCGTCGATGACACACATTGTGATCGGTGTATCGATCTTGGCATTGTTCGCCAGCTAAGAAGATCAAAACGAGAACGTTTCCTGTCTCGCAGTAAAACGGGATTGTTGAGAGATCCCGTGGAGGAAAATTGATCTCTACCTTGGACTACGCTTCCGGTATAATAGCCTTGTTTGGGAAATTCATTTTGGCCAGAGATTCGAAATAAACGATTCATTACATTAGCAAGGCTTGAAAGAGACTCGATGATAAGTGGTTCAAATTTGTATGTAAAGGTTTTGATTGAAACGGCTATAAAATACGTTTATTCTGAATAACTATTACGAGGAGACGAAGGTAAAAGTCGAATTTTATCAGTTTCAGTTACGATTCTTATGTAAATCACCAGATTCTGTATTATGCTAGTTCTATAACCGTTATTTTTAAGACTCCTGTGGCGGCTACTTCCTATGCTCGTCAACAGAGGGACATTACGACAACACCTTTCCCGCTACTACCTGAATCTTCCTCTGTTTGTACATATACCGTCCTAAACCGTCCTAAACCGTCCTAAACCGTCCTTACGACATCGCGCGTCTAAGGCACGGGTCCGCTAGATAGCCTTACTGATGAGTCCTTTAGCGGGCCTAGGACGAAACGCTTCCTTCTCCTTTTTCCCTCCTCTCACACACTTTTCAGCCGCCATAATTGGTGACCCCGAGAAAGGAACAACAACGCTACTTTCTGAGCAGAGGAGACGACAACATCAACAAACCACGGACAACATCAAGAGGACTGGAAGGTGACTACTCTGTCACTGTCTTGCCTGAACTACTGCCCGACCAACAGCGAGGACTTCTCCCTACTATGCGCTTCTGACGTCATCTTCGCAGCATTATATGGTTTAACCTTTCCGCACCTAAATTTGTGCGACGTTTTCGTATCTACATCTGTGCGACGTTCATCCATTGTTTGTGCGACTATATGAGTCCTACAAGCGGCTTAGGGAGCTACTGAACTTCGTCACTTCGGCAGCATCACTGGCAGGCACACTGATAGCACACCTTTCAGCGACCTCCTTAGATTCCGACGGAGATCAGCGTAATTAGAGGGAAATTTGTCCAGATATCGTTGACCACTGGCAAGGAGGTAATGTGTCGGCTACTTCCTATGCTCGTCAACAGAGGGACATTACGACAACACCTTTCCCGCTACTACCTGAATCTTCCTCTGTTTGTATATATATACCGTCCTAAACCGTCCTTACGACATCCCGCGTCTAAGGCACGGGTCCGCTAGATAGCCTTACTGATGAGTCCTCTAGTGGGCCTAGGACGAAACACTTCCTTCTCCTTTTTCCCTCCTCTCACACACTTTTCAGCCGCCATAATTGGTGACCCCGAGAAAGGAACAACAACGCTACTTTCTGAGCAGAGGAGACGACACATCAACAAACCACGGACAACATCAAGAGGACGGAAGGTGACTACTCTGTCACTGCCTTGCCTGAACTATTGCCCGATCAACAGCGAGGACTTCTCCCTACTATGCGCTTCTGACGTCATCTTCGCAGCATTATATGGTTTAACCTTTCCGCACCTAAATTTGTGCGACGTTTTCGTATCTACATCTGTGCGACGTTCATCCATTGTTTGTGCGACTATATGAGTCCTACAAGCGGCTTAGGGAGCTACTGAACTTCGTCACTTCGGCAGCATCACTGGCGGGCACACTGATAGCACACCTTTCAGCGACCTCCTTGGATTCCGGCGGAGATCAGCGTAATTAGAGGGAAATTTGTCCAGATATCGTTGACCACTGGCAAGGAGGTAATGTGTCGGCTACTTCCTATGCTCGTCAACAGAGGGACATTACGACAACACCTTTCCCGCTACTACCTGAATCTTCCTCTGTTTGTATATATATACCGTCCTAAACCGTCCTTACGACATCCCGCGTCTAAGGCACGGGTCCGCTAGATAGCCTTACTGATGAGTCCTTTAGCGGGCCTAGGACGAAACGCTTCCTTCTCCTTTTTCCTCCTCTCACACACTTTACAGCCGCCATACTTCATTACTAGTTTACTGTAAGTAAATCCACAACATACTATAGCTACAGATTACTGTGTATTCACAGAATTATTTAAAAATTTGTTACGAATAAGTAAGTAAATATATAACTATTACATATGGAACTATTTTGCAATATGATTGTCGACGTTAAATAAATATGTAACAAAATTGTTCTCAATATAATATATAATATAGTTTTACCATATTAACTTTGAAAAAATACTTGTACGTATACAGTAATATATGAATGTAATGCCTACGTCGTGATTTAATTTTCTGTAATTATATAGTCTGTATAGGTGTTACGAGAATCGGTTCTACAACTGTTTCGGTAATCATATGTGACATAATGTAAAAAATAATAGTTGTAGAATTAATGTAGAAACAAATATAAGAGGCGTAAGTCCTTCTTTTTCGTGTTATTATTAATATCATTTGTTCATGTTATGCACTCATGCGCGGTTCAGTCGACAGTAATACAGCAGTTTAGAATAATAATAGTACGCTCAGTTATTAAATAATGAATTCATGTATAAAGTTCGTACGCTCACGAAAACCGAGTGTGCAATTACATTTTCGTCTCGAAACTGACACGTTTTTTTCAGCACGATATAATACCGTTATACTGTCGCGATAGCTTTTATTACCGGAGCGGGGATGCATAAACAAAGTTTGTAGACGAAAACCTACAAAATTCTGTGTGTACTGCGAGTATAATTTAATTCCTGTCCGAACAGTCAGCTCTCGGGCCTGTAACGCACCATTAGAATTTTCAATAATTCTACCTAGTACAAGCTACAGACGAGTTTTCGAGCGTGTATCACCTGTAAAACAAAATTATGAATTATTTAAACCAGTGACCGACTTTCACTGCACCGTACACCTACTCCTTTAAAAAATACATCTCTAAAGCATCGTGAGGTAATTCTTTATAAAAGACTACTCCTCCCCGATATTGATGAAATTTAAATACGTTGTACAGCTGGACATTTTGCACAACTTTTCGCGTTGTAAAAAATGTCGCTCGGCCTTTGTCTTTAATATATTTGCAAAAAACTGTTTGGATGTTTATAGCAGACTCCGCATTTTCTTAACGACCGAATTTGTCCGTTAATGTGGGGGAGGGGCTCCACTCCACTTTTGCACCCCCACCCTAAGAAATCTAAACCAGATCTAACCAAAATTCATTTAAAAGCTGTACAAACTTAACGCTCCGTATTGTAACAATCTAGAATAGAGGCTCCCTACCGATTTTGATGACCTTCAAATATGTTATCCGAGGTGTGATTCTGAACAACTTTCCCTTATACAGTCGGGTCGAAAAATTAAGTTAATATCCTTTGAAAACAAATAACTCTATTAAAATTGGACCAACCTACTTGAGTTCTGTTGAGTTGTTAGAAAGATTAGTTTACTAGGTAGTGAGTAAAAGAATATTTTTGAAATTATAATTGCTCAGAATTTGTAAAAAAATGTGAAGGTCACGCTTTTTAACTTTTTGATCTGTGCTTATAACGAAAATTTAAAACATACGTTTCGCAAATCTAAATGAGTTATATACATTTACGAAGTTTCATCGGAATCGGTCAACGTTCTTGTGAGGTATAAACATTTAAAGGAGATCACGTAAAGGCGAAACTCTCTGAACAGGATGAAAATCTGCGGCTTTCATCCTTAACTCTTCTTAGTAGCCTAGCATTGCCGTAATGTATCATATGATTTTGAAAAAATTTTGAATTGTTTAAAATTTAGAAAAAAATTTAATTTCTTTTATAAATTACCTAGTAAACGAATCCGCTTGAGATTTCAAGAAAACTCAAGCTCTTTGAACCAATTTTGAAAAAGTTAATCGTTTTTTAAAGAGTGTCCGGATACTTTTGCACGCCACTGTATATGTATGTGACAATGTGACATCCACAATCTTGTACTTCACATGAAACAAGTCAAATTAATTTTATGCACGCTGTTATTTAAAATCATCGAATAAAGCGAATTATTCAGGGAGCCCATGATGTTCCCCTAGATTATTTCAATATTTCATAATGGAGGTATGTTGCATTTCATAAAGCACTTTAATGCCCAAGGTAGGAAGCGAAACAAATGTTGGTAGCGATAAGTAAATGCTTTACTGTAGCTAGAACTTAAATAGACCACATGGCTGAAGTGAAACTTCTTTCTTTAATTTTTTTTCGAATTTTCATTAACACTTTATGACTTTTCATTTTCTATTATTCTATTATTGAAACAATTGGCTTGTGATAGCTAAAAAATGATATAAATATTCTTGATTCAATTTTATCTAAATGTCTTGCAAATACTGCATCGAGAGTTGTCCCTGATCTTGTTGTCGCTTCATTAGGATTATTTACCATTTCCAATCGTAATTTACTTCTAAAAAATTCTATTAATAATCGATTAGTATCATTGGAATTTTATCATAATCTTTAATAAGGAATGCCGAACCCTCAATCGTATATGCTAATAGAATAGAATTTCTTTTCATCGTGCATCGTTTCATCGCCAGATCGGTTTTACGCCTACCGTGTCGAGGTTTTACGCCTACCGCGGCTAAAGAAGTTTCACTTCAAAAGTTACACACGCGTAAATATGAGCAATTTTAAGCGTTTTTTAACCGGTGAGGGCGTCGCCATATTCGATATTCGTTGGAGGGTTTTGAGCGCATGCGTTGGGTAGAAAATTTCGTTTCATCGTATCATCGTTTCATCGTTTCATCGCCAGATCAGTTTTACTCCTACCGCGTCGAGGTTTTACGTCTACAGCGTCGAGGTTTCACTAAATCGTTTCATCGTATCATTGTTTCATCGTTTCATCACCAGATCGGCTTTATTCCTACCGCGTCGAGATTTTACGCCTACCGCGTCGAGGTTTTGCGCCTAACGCGCCTGAAGAAGTTCCACTTCAAAAATATAAAAATTGATTTGTTTACAAAAATTTCCGAACGGGGCTTACAAAATGACTAGACCAGAAGACCCCCTTCAGTTATGGGACGGAAATTAACGTAGCTACGTTGATCCCACTCGACCCAGTATAACCAACGTTTCTACTCCCGATCACTCGACAGATTCGGTAAACCCCGCGGCAAAGGGGAAGAAACACCGGGGCGGATTGATGGGCGGTCGGCTAGATAGCGCAGAGATTGATAAATTGCCGTTAGAGGCCAGACAAATTTTAAGGGGGTTAAGGTGTCAGTCGAGATTATGAGCATCGGATTAGCCGGGGTACAGAACGTTCCCATGATGGGAACAAAGTATTTACTCGCTTTGAAGAATATCTTCTTATACTTGTCAATTTTTTATCCAATGTTTGGATAAAAGATTATTTGAATAGCTTGAGGCAATGTATCATTCAATGATCGATCGTTCGAGGTTTAACCTTCGAATAGCTAGCTAGCTGCAAACAGATATGGAGTAGTTCGATATCCGGACATTTAGGACGCATCTCACAATTTTTGTTATATTGAACTAAAAAATGTAAACTTTAATGTCTTTTTTCGCTAAATTTCTGATTTTGGTGAAAAGTAGACCAACTTTTCAGTCATAAAACTACTCATATTTCTGTGATTTTGTCAAACAAACAATTTGCCATTAATATTTGAAAGATTATAAATATATAGGGTGTTTCATAATTCATGGTGCAAATTGGTCCATGTAGATTCTATGGGTAGAAATAAGACGAAAATTAAGATTAACGAAACTGCTTGGGAGGTTTCGTTTTAGAGAAAATTCAAAATTATCAGTCGAGTACACACGCCCTTAACAAATAATTGATAAACGAACAAAAAAAATAGTTTACTCTGTAAACATTACGAGTCTGCAACATTTAAAATAACGTATTATCGTAGCATTTGAAGACATAAGAAGCTCTGACACGCACGAAGCAAACATAACGCAAAATCTAATTAAAAGATTACAACTTTGTGTACGAGAAAACGGCCAACATTTTGAACAATATCTTGACTGAAAATAATAAACAAAATCTAATGAAAAATACACAGATTACTTTATTACCCTGCGCTTAATGTATTCTTCAAACAAACACTAACATTGTACCATGTGCATAAACGGTCGCAACAGCGGCCTGTAATGAAATCAGTAACATCGGTTATTTAATAAAATCGGGGTGTCAAACGAAAAAATGTTATTCCTTTCTGTCGATTTATTTTTATATGTAGAATCACCCTTTGCCCGTTTGTACATGTTATTCAGCCACATCCTGTATTTGACCGGGCCGTGAGCGGAGTTTGAGCAGACAGAGAGCGGACCGATAGCATGTACCGACCTTTATTAATCGAATATAAAACAACCGTTAGATTTGAACTTCTACAACATAGCTGAAATGTCATGGTACGAAGTTCATTTAAAATTGGAACAGAAAAGTACCGTTTTGAAAGGTTCGATGAATAAGTCTTGTTTCTAAAAGTTAACAGTATCGTTCGATCCCGAGTTTTGCCTATCGTTCAAAATTAATAATGTCCATAAATAGAAAAATATTACGGCATAGTAAATGTATTGGTAACGAACTGCGTACAATCACTTGAAATATGATTCCATCAAATGGCAGATAGCTCCGACAACGTCAAAATTCGAGTGGGAAACTGATATACGTTTCGAATCCTCGTACAGGGATTAAAGTAGGACTTAAAGTGAACGGGCAGGAAGCTTAACAGACGGGCAAACGCGATCTAAACTAGCTGCTCGCAGACCAAGCGGCAAAGGTCGGAAGTGCTGGGATCTGTAATCCCTACTAATTCAATACGAGTTTTAATCAGCACAGGCGCTCCTCTAATCGCTGGTCCGATGATCCGTTCCTCCCGTTCCTGCCTGTTTTCTCCTTTTGAGCTCTTGAAGTCATCCTAATTTGACTCGTCGCGTCGTACCGTGCGCTACATCTTTGCTGGAGCTCTCTTTCCTTCCATCTCTTAGGCGCAAACTTTCTCCGGCTCTCTCTATCCCCTTCTGTTACTCCCTCCTTGATTATTTTATCGACATTCTCGACGATTCTCGAGCTCAAGTGGGTAGCACGGTCTCCTGGAAGCGGATATGAAGACGGAATTCGAATAACATGTTTACGCTTCGCTCCTCTCTGGCACTAATGGCCTCTGACGTACTTGCGCGCAAACGGCGACGGAAAATAAATTCCTCTGGAATCTCAAGGTCCGGAAGGACCCGGCTGTTCATTAACCCTGTGGAGCCCTCTGCGATCCTTGGCGAAAAGAAACGGAAATGCGCGTGAAACTTTATTTACAAGGTTGTCGAGGTAGATCCGGAAACGTTATTAGATAAAGAAAACCAGTTCAAATTCTAGAAAAATATCAATGTACGCTGGCCCATGAAAGTATTTAAAAGATGATATAATATTGTACATAATATGAACATAATATACAGGGTGGCCCACATAACTCTGAACAGCTCAATATCTCGAAAACTAAGCCATCGATTTTAAAGTTCTTAGTCTTAAATTGCATGGAACTGAAGGGCCTTTCTGACTACATAAACGTGAAGTGGCCTCCCTTCCCCTTTAACGGGGGAGGGGAGGTACCTTTGTAATTTTAAATGGAACCCCCTATAAAATGTTACATATTTAGATTCTACCGGAAAAAACAAGTCAATTTTGTCTGAAACATTTTTTTGTCAGATACTTCCATGATGAGATATATAACAGTTTGAAGTTTCGAGTTGTAGGTACTTGAAGTGCTCGGAAATAGCGTTATGGAATTATACGCGCTTGAGTCCTTTGCTTATTCGTGAAGCAATAATATGTACTTTAAATTAAATGCTCAAAATGTCCACCACGGGCTTGTAAACATTTATTTACTCGAAACATCAAAGTTGTTCTAACATTTTTTAACATTTCGGGAGTCACTGAAGCGCAAGCGTCACGTATTCTTTGTTTCATATCCTCTTTTGTCGTCGGTGGTTCAAACATAACTTTGTCCTTTACATATCCCCATAAGAAAAAATCTAATGGTGTTAGATCGGAGGATCGAGGAGGCCATTGACGAGGTCCCCCACGACCTATCCATTTCTTCCCAAATTTTTCGTTCAAAAATTGCCTGGTGATGATTGCAAAATGTGGAGGAGCGCCGTCTTGTTGGAACCACATTTCTCTTCGAACGTGCAGTGGCACATATTCCAAAAGCGCAGGCAAATGGTTTTTTAATAAATCACAATAACTTGCAGATGTTACAGTTTCTTGAAAAAAATAAGGTCCAATCACAAAATCTCCTATTAGGCCACACCAAACATTTAAAGACCATCGATGTTGAAAGGGAACACATCGCATCCAATTTGGGTTTTCCACGGCCCAATAATGCAGATTATGTCTATTTACATGCCCTGAATTCATAAAAGTGGCCTCATCGGAAAAAAGTATTTTGCACAAAAAGTCATTTTCCACAACACCCTGCAGCCACTCACAAAATCTTACGCGGTGATCGTAATCTGCTATCGAAAGCTCTTGTGATAAAACCATGTGATATCGATGATACTTTTGCCGTTTCAAAATTCGTTGAATCGATGAACCACTAATATGTGATGTTTGTGCAAGTGTACGTTGACTAATATGAGGATTTAATGTAATTGCAGCAAGAATACTGGCACTATTATTTTCATTAGTGACAGCTTTAGGTTTATTGCGAGTTTTTTTACACAATTCACCGTGCTCGCGAAGCCGCTTTTCTAAATTATGACATGTTGCATGACATTTTTTGATCCCATAACGTTCAAAAAACATCACTGCTGCACGCCGATAATTTTTTTGGCATTCACCTAACGTTAATAACATATTCACTTCTGTGTCAAAAGTAGCCATAATCACAATGTTACTGCTTGAATAACAGCTCTAAACTGAAAACATTTTCATAGATAAGTGAGTCAAACTCAAGAATTGTAAATATTATTGTTTGTGTTTCTTCATGAATAAGCAATGGACTCAAGCGCGTATAATTCCATAACGCTATTTCCGAGAGCTTCAAGTACCTACAACTCGAAAATTCAAACTGTTATATCTCATCATAGAAGTAACTGACAAAAAAATGTTTTAGACGAAATTGACTTGTTTTTTCCGGTAGAATCTAAATATGTAACATTTTATAGGGGGTTCCATTTAAAATTACAAAGGTACCTCCCCTCCCCCGTTAAAGGGGAAGGGAGGCCACTTCACGTTTATGTAGTCAGAAAGGCCCTTCAGTTCCATGCAATTTAAGACTAAGAACTTTAAAATCGATGGCATAGTTTTCGAGATATTGAGCTGTTCAGAGTTATGTGGGCCACCCTGTATATTGTATAATGGCAAATCATGGGTCACAAAAGTATTCGTAAAGAAATGTTCAGTAGGATGTCGATCCACCTTTCCCTTTCATTATTTCTCGAAGACGTTTCTTCATTGAAAAGACTAGCTTTGATGTAAAATTTTGTTCCGTCGCGAGGGAACACCTCGCGTTTAGTTTGTGTCGACAAGGTTTATGACACGGACGTGTCGAAAACGCTGTTTTTGAGATTAAGACCTTTTTTACATTTCGCGACCATCCGACGTCCAACTTTCGTTTCCGTCGTTCTTCAATAGCCGTGACGTGTCATAAACCGGGAATTTCTGAAGAGTTATAGTATTAAAGTCACCGAAAGTTCACCCACAGTAACACCCACGCCCTACCCAAAACAACGCACGCTCAGGGCATAACGGAAGGGTGGGGGTGATACGTAAAGAATGCGCCGATTGGGAAAATGCATCGGCAAGAACCAACTAGCGCATTTCTGTTGCATGAAATCAGAAAACATCCTAAAAACGCCTACAAATACGAAGGTAGCCTAGGCGCACCTCAACTGGTCCGTTACCAAAGACGCTCGACATTCAGACAGCAGTCTCGTAACATTGTTCGAAAAACAAGTAAAGTCACACGCAACCACCGCTCATCACTCGAATCCAGTCATCCAAGATTAGTTTGGCGGCTGATAAGTCGGCGACACGAATATTGAAACGCGTCTAAACCGGGGTCTCGGGATTTACAACCTCGGGTGGGTTAACATTCGAAACTCGCGCGTTACTATAGTTCGGTCTCAACATAACAAATTTACATCACTAGAATAGCATGCATCACGAATTTTGTTCTTTAGCTATTCTTTCGATATAACTTCCGTAGTTCTTAATCTTCTGTCCACCTCTTTCCGTAGGTGCTTGATGGGGTTTTACTGTATAATAGCCATTCCTTAACGACTTTTGCCGAATACTTCGGGTCATTGTCCTGTTGGAAGCAGTAATTTTCTGACTTTAAATAACCTTACTAGTAAATATCCTTTGACCCTATAAATACAGTATCGGTTTTGGTTATGTCCAAAAATCTAATAAGCGTCACCGTCGCTTTCCATAACAACTCTCAAAAAATTCTTTTTGGACGATGGGACGTCTAGATCTTCTTCTATAAATCTGAAACACTAAATCAAATTTATTGTTACACTGCATGAAATTTTCGAGAAGATGAATCTACACAATTTGCAGAAAAATAATTTTATACTTTTTCAGACATTTTAAGGATAGACATCATTATTGTCTCAAGCTTTTCACAATTCTACATTCTGTAAAAATTAGTATATTTAAACGAACTCAAGATATTGGAGGATCACTGCCATGGAAAAAGTATATTTTGTATTTTTAGAAACTTAGAAACTTAGAAGCTTTTGAGATATTTGTCCCACTAGTTCGGAAAACAATATTTCGAGATGAACGTGTTTCAAGTTTTGCGTGAAGGTAAAATGCCGATACGGTATCCAATACGGCATAAACTTTGGTAATTCTTACAATTTCGAAATTTTTAACTGGATGTTTTATATTAATACCAAGTAAATATCAAAGTAGTGAAAAATGTAAAAAATTCGATTTTTCCAAATATTTATACCGGAACCTCCACTTAATAGGGTATTTTAATTTTTGAGGCTGTTTTTGCAGAAAATTTAAAGTTAAAGGTTCTATTGAACCTTTTGCAATGAGCTTTTTCACACATATTTATTGGTATTTGAAGTACATTTGTGAGTTTTCAAAGTGAAAATAACCAAAATGACATAAGGTATATATTATTTTATAGAGCATGTTCTGAAAAACATGGGTCAACGGTTGCCATGATTTCGGTCGTTCTACTGATTGGAAACAAAATAAATGTAGTTGTTTATTAATTAGTATGAATATAGTTATGGTACGAACCAAAAGAAATTAAAAATCTTGATTACTTACAAAATGGCAGCGTTTTGAAGTTAAATTACCGATTTTTAAAATACTTTTTGATCTTTAGCACGGTAACCAAATTAAGAAGTAATTGATGGATTTCTTAAATTTTGGTTCGTGCGATAACATAGTATGTGCCGAATATTGCCTCAAAATTTCAAGTGAATTGGTCAATTAGAACTTGCGATAAAGTGGCAACCGTTTCGAAAAAAGTGGTTCCCAGAAAAACGCTTTTAAAGATTCAACTATCCATATCTTGCACTGCGAGTTATATTTCTCAAACGCCTATTATTGCATTCATTTTACGAATTCAAACAAACCCATTTGCACACATACTGTATAAAACTTATGATTAAAGAAAATAGAAAAACAAAAACTCGGGTTTTTCTAAGAGAAAGACAAGCACATTCTCTTAATGTCGTTAAATCCAAAGGGGGTTTGAATTTTTCTCGGTTTTTTTCGATTATCCGAAAACGGCACGGAACAGTGCGACGTCGGGGGTGGAGTAATTACTGTCGAATCTAACGAGCCGGGCGCAATCTAGCAACCCGAATCCAGGATTTCCATCCCGGAAATGCGGTTCTAGTTGCACATAGCTCATAGCTTAGCCCGTCGTTCTTAGTGGATAATTGCTCGTGGAAACACGCCCGACGCGGCAGTGCTCACGCAGTTTTACACAAATTCTCCTCCCATCCCCGCCCCCTGTGCCCAGAAATTTCCTGGCACATTTCCTTCTTTGACGGCGCGTTTCGCGCAAGCAAACCTTGATCTTCGGAAACGGGTCAAGCCTTTAATCCGTTCTCGATCGGTGCTCGACAAACAGCACGCGAGTTGGATCGTGATCGTTGACGCTGCGATTATTCCGTCATTGTCTGGAGAGCGTTCGCGTAATCATTTCGACGTCATCGTTCGCGCCGGCAACCTTCAAAGGCGTTGATTCAAAATCTGCCAAAATTACCCAAGACCAATTTTCCTGAAACTTTGCATATTGGTAGCCCTTTGGGTCTAACATTGATTCCGTGCAAAAACTTTTCCCCAGGACTTCACGGCTAGGGGGGGGGGGGGGGGGAGGGTCAAAGTACGTATTTTGCGAAATCTATTGTGTGCTGTAACTTTTTATAAAAATACGATATCGACCCGGCACCGATACCAAAAAATCATAAAAAATTCAAGCTTTCCAACGGTGCATAAGTTTATGTAATTTATTTATTGCTAACATAATTTTTTCACGTTTTTCGTGTTTTTCAAGGTGTAAAAAATTCAGAAAAATTGCATTTCCCAAAAAAAGTATCGCCTGATTTTAACCAAAAACGCTGCATTATTAGTACATTTCATGCCCTTTCGAATGGTGTTTGTCATACCTTGGGGAAATTATTTGTTTTTGAGTTATAAAGTAAAATGTAAGTAGAAGTTGAGGCGCGCGGTCAACTACTCGACCTATATATTCATTTCATACGTGGAAAAAACGCTTCCTGTGATTATATATACACTGTACATAACACAGCTATGCTATTGTTATCTTCTACTGTTTTGAAACAGTGAAACACATTGGTTATATTTTACAATAATTATACCAGAATGCAGATATTACTTATTTTATTTTATACGACTGCTGTCGTGGTAGACATCTATGCATTTCTTTTAACTAGACCAAAGTCAAATCATCAGTTTCATTTTCTTTGTCGTGTCGTAAAGGTCCATCGTCTGTAAAAGAATTTTGTATGTGGAAAAACATTTTTTACAAAACACTTGATTTGATTTAATTTTCTTCTCCAAAGGACTACCAATATGCAAAGTTTCAGGAAAATTGATCTTGGGTAATTTGGGCCGATTTTGAATCAGCGCCTTTGGTGTTGGACAGTGTTATTAGCGGGCCTCGTTACTCTCATAATACAATTTAGTTGATACAAACCGAGCGGTAATATTGTATCGAGCGGGAACGTTCAAATACTAAATTATGAATTTAGACGATAATTCAGGGTTTAATAAAATAAAAAATTATACGACTTGTTAGAAAACACTTTATATTTATATATATTCTTAAATAAAGATGTGTTACAATTCTTATTGTCGCGATTGAAATGTAAATGTAAGATAGAATTGTAGTTACCGATGTTGCGCGGTTTTGATGCACTGGCAATGCGGGGTCTAGGAGCAATTATTATATGCCAAAATAGAACTACTTCCGAACGAACGGACTTTATAAGGTTAATTATGATTCTGATAACTATGATCGGGTTTATATACCCTCAAAAATAGTTGGGGATGCCTACATGGAGTACGTAGGTCACGTAGGGTCACATTCCTAGTTTTTGTAATTTCCAGTGAATCCAGACTACAGCTGTTCCTGCATATTAAGGGTTAAGTGGAGGTTATGTAGGAAGTTTGCTGCCAGAGACGAACTCGAAAGATTTCTGAGAGAAAGTAGAACGATAATATTCTCCGTATTTAAGAACCCTGTTCCATCTCTTGGCCAACTGACGACTTCCTTCTCGATAAAGGATTTCTATACGCTTCTCAATGTGTTAATATTGACATTAGTTAAATAATACTGGAAAAGCAGAAGCAGACATGAAGAAAATTTCCCAACTTGAAGAATAGATGATAAATATACAAATAATTTCTGTGAATTCAGCAGAATTCTTCTATGACTAAAATGCGAGAAAATAATTATGCCACTCATTTTATTAAAGCCCGTAGTATTTTGTAAGTAGACTGCGAATCTTTATGCATAACAAAAATTTGGCGCATCAATTGTAAGAAAGAGGAGCCAAGTACAAAGTTTCTTCTTTCTTTACTAATTTTAACAAGTTGAAAATGGTACATTGATGTCTCTAAACTCTTTTAATCTTTTCTCCATGTTAAATTATATCTCTCGATTTTTATCATAAATGCATAAAATCCGCAATATCTTCATAAGTATATATTAAAGTTAGTATTTTAAAATCCTCAAATGGTGGGAAAATATTTCAATATAAAATGGTTCACCGAAATAATTTTCAATCAAATGTTAACCGACAGATTAATCGACGACCATATCATATACAAACTTTTTGTTTTCTTTATAAAGAAAACCGGTTGCACATTGACTTTTATGACTGACGGTAGTTAGGAGACGAATCGTCCTGCACGGATAAGGTTTTTATAGAATCGTAAATCGCCGAATGGAAGCTGGCGCTAGACGTGATTCAATCAACCACCTATGTAGGGAAATAAATGCACAGACGCAGACGCTGGATCAATTTTGTGGCTCCATTGCACCGATGATTTATTACCAAACTATTTTAGAAGTTTTACACCCCGTTTCACGATAACCATCCAGACCAATGAAACTAAACTCGGAGGATACATTGAACTGCAGTCGAATATTTTCAAATATACTTCTGATTAATAATTTTTCATACGGTAAACCGATCATGGGGAATGTTTACTTTGGATTATACCGTCAGAGGTTTAGAATTATACGCTTATTTCACTTGGAAATTAATATTCGCGCTCGAAGCGAACGATCGCTCGACGAGTTTTGCAGCTTTAATGGGCTCCATGGATTTAATGGGATAATTTTAGATGTAGAAGCTGCGACCATCAACATCGCTAGCCAACGTGATAAACTTCATCGAGAAGTTTTTCGCAGAATCTGGTCGCAAAGTGGTTTCCGATGGAAACGTTTTTACGTGATGTTGGTTATTTAATTCATACATGACATTATGGAGCCATACGGAAGTTCATCGACCATTATCGAGTTGCTTGGCGAACTTTACATGAACGTCTGCTTTGTTTACAGGATTCTTCTCGTACTATTTAGAAAAATTGTTTTATATGTATAAAGAAATGGACAAAAAGATTCGCATACCCTCCAAAAAGGAATAACGTTTTTAAAACTTAACCATGTAACTTCAGTCGTTTTGAGATGTTAGGAAAATTACTTTACTAGATATTGTGTCAAAGAAATTCTATTAAAATTGCTATTGATATATAATCAAAATTTAAAACATGCCTTTTGCAGATCTAAGTAAGTTATAAGCATACGTTTCCATCAAAATCGATTAACGTTGCATCAAGCCATAAATCGCAAAACCTAAGTTAAAAGGTGTAGAAATCACTGTACTCTATACTTTATTCATCTATGTAATATTTATTATATCGTATTAGTTATAACAACGGCAGGATCTCTCACACGTGGTCTATTTTATTCAGGGTGTTTCGTCTAAAACAGGACACCTAAATATCTCCTCTACCTCTGAAAATACAAAAAGTGTTTCTAACGTAATCTAAATGGTTTCAAAAGACGAATCAGATGGAAGAATCGTTTTTTATAAGTTGTAATTTTTTAATCGTTTTTTCACGGTCACGCGTGTTTTTTTACATATATACACACATTTTTTGTTGTTGTATTGTATACGAAGGGAGCAGGATTTTGATGACTGCGCCTTCTCTCAATGAGTATTAGTCACTGAGCACCTTTTTTGATTGACTTGTATACACGATGTACTATGTACACTAATTACAATTTATTTGAAGTTCAATATATTACAGAGTGCGTTGCGAATTCGGTACTGTCTTGTATTGAGCGAGGTTAGCGATTTCAAAATGGTTTTCTCGAGATTTTAAGATGATCTGATCGTCTCTGTTACGTTTCGTCTAACGTCACCTCGGTTGTGTCGTCATTGGTCGGTTGTCGATGTAGATGGTGGAATGTTGCGTTTTTTAATTGGTCGTGGGTGTGTCTTGGGAAGTTTGGAAATCGGAGTGGGAAACTGTCAGGAAGCTTGTCTCGTCGATGTCTAAATTTATGGTTGCGTTCGTCGCTGTTTCTGTCCTGTCGCACGTGGTGTCCGGCTGTTTTATGGTAGGGTCTCGGTGGCCCTAAAAAGCTGTAAATTATGAAAATTCGGTACCAGTCCGTAGGGTTTCTGCGTCTGCTGTCGAGTTGTAAATCGCGCGGCCTAAGCCGCTGTACGGGCGTTTCGGCACGCGCCGTTACTCGTTGTTGCGATCCGCAACATGTATGTTACAGCAAACATTATTGTGCATTTATCAATGTTTAATAGCACGACCTTGAAATGACCGTGAACTCTAAAATTTGGTAATTAATGCAGAACTTACTTTCAGCGACATTTCAGATTTCAACGGTAACAGAAATTCGACCATGAACTTGAACTTGTAAATAAACACATTGTATCATTCCTCTGTGTATATAGAGAGTGAGAGAGATATGTATTTAAGAGTTTGCTCACAGCTAGATTTCTCAGTGTATCGACAAGCAATCCATAATGCGTTATTCAGAACAGGAGAAGATTCAAATGGTTTTAATTTAAGGTGAAGCTCGAGAGTATCGAAGAGAAGCAATACGAATTTACAAAGACAGATTTCCAGAACGTTCTGGTCCATCACGTTTTGCATACTCAAGTATTGTTAAAACATTTTGTGAGACTGGTAGTGTCAACAGAAACATTCGTATGAGACGTAAGACTGTTACTCATGAAGCAAATGTGAATAATATCATCGCCAAAGTTAATCAAAACTCGCATGTTAGTATAAGGCAACTTGGACGTGAAACCGGTATTAGTGTGACAAGCATATTACGGATTCTTCATTCACAAAAATTTTATCCTTTCCATTTATCTCTTCACCAAGAGCTCCATGGAAGAGACTTTGAAAACCGCGTACACTTTTCTCAATGGGGTATACGGAAATATGAAAGTGATGAAATGTTTTTCCAAACAGTATTGTTTACGGATGAAGCATCCTTTACAAATCATGGTTAGGTGAACCTCAAGAACATGCATTATTGGTCGGTTGAAAATCCACGATGGTTTAGACAACTCGATAAGCAGAGACCATGGACCATAAATGTCTGGTGTGGTATTCTAAATAATAGGATAATTGGGCCGTATTTTATCAACGGTACTTCAAACTGGGCAGAAGCATGCTGAATTTTTAGAACATATTCTACCAGGTCTATTAGAAGATGTACCATTTATGATGGATGTCCAGAACACTTTTCTCATATTGCAACACGTGACCTCAACGAAAAATTTCCAAATCATTGGATTGGACGCAATGGACCTGTATCATGGCCGGCTCGTTCACCCGATCTCACACCACTTGATTTTTTCTTATGGGGGACATTAAAGGGTACGGTTTATCAAGAGCAACCCACGATGCCAGAAAATATGAAGGAACGAATAATTGCTGCATGTTCTGATATGAAACCTGAAATCATCGAAAGACCTGTACAATCTGTCGTTTTTCGCCTCACAAAATGTATCACAACGGAAGGACATCATTTCGAACATTTATTGCAGTAATAAATGTGATTATTTGCTAGTTCAAGTTCATGGTCGAATTTCTGTTACCGTTGAAATCTGAAATGTCGTTGAAAGTAAGTTTTGCATTAATTAGCAAATTTTAGAGTTCACGGTCATTTCAAGGTTGTGCTATTAAACATGGATGAATGTATAATAATGTTTGCTGTAACATACAACAACAAAAAATGTGTGTATATATATATATATGTAAAAAAACACGCGTGACCTTGAAAAAACGATTAAAAAATTACAATTTAAAAAAACGATTCTTCCATCTGATTCGTCTTTTGAAACATCTTAGATTACGTTAGAAACACTTTTTGTATTTTCAGAGGTAGAGGAGATATTTAGGTGTCCTGTTTTAGACGAAACACCCTGTACATCATAACCTCGACTGCTACGACACGCGTTTATATACTCACAAAGACGCTAATAAATCAAGAGATGGCGACACTCATCTACATCTCCATAAAGTTTAAATGTATTATATACTCAACAAAAGGATTTCCGTTTTTTAATAACCCTTTTCGATGAAACTATCGGTCGTTTTCCGCGCGTCGTTTACTTCCGGATGTTATTAAATAAATTCGGCTGATAATGCGGCGATCCGAGATATGAACATAGATTTGGATACTAAATGAATTTGCAAATAACCGGGGAAAAGACAAATCCGACGAACTTTAGAGATTAAACATTACTATGCAGTAATTAATTCGCTTCAATCATTGATAGGAACCTCGTTTTTCTCTGAAACTGCAATACTGAAATATTATTAACTGTTCAAAGAATTGCTTCTATAGAGACATATTGACAGAGCTCGGTACATTTCAAGTAAAACGTAGTGATTCCTAATAGCAAAATATAATTGTAATTATGGTATGAATACATACAGTGATCCACAGTAATATTTGGACATTTTTAAGAAGACAATAACTTTTCTAAGATTGGACTAAACGTCTTGAATTTGTTTGAGAAGTTCGAAGGATTAGTTTATTATGTGACATGAAACAAAATTTTTGCAGAAAAAACGACAAGCGTGGGACGACGTAAAATTCTTCAGATTTATTATAATTAGGGGCCGAAAATCGTGAAAAATTACGATTCTTACCATCTTTAACTGTTTGTAGGTTATTGCTACCTTGACCGATATCGATGAAATTTCCAGGATGTATATAATTGTCACATATATACAAAACATATTTTGTAAATTTTCCATATAGATCCTCATAAAAAAGTTGTGTAAAACAACTTTTCGTATTTTCTCTGAAATTCCGAGCAATTGAAATTTTTTCAAAATTGCTTGTTCACATCAAGTAGGAAACTAACTTTTCTAACTTCTCAAAAAAATGCCAAGTCGTATGGTCCAACATTAAAAAAGTTATCGACTGAAGTTATCGAAGAGTGTACGAATATTGATGGGAGTGACTGTAGGTATATGTCACTCTTGGTGCCAGGTACGATTATTGTTATTCTGAAATCATCACAGATTTGCTCGAATTTACATATTCAGTACCCATCAATAGGTACTGACAGTGTCTTATAACTAGACTGTG
The DNA here is from genome assembly GCA_913789915.3 of Sphecodes monilicornis. Classification (NCBI taxonomy): domain Eukaryota; kingdom Metazoa; phylum Arthropoda; class Insecta; order Hymenoptera; family Halictidae; genus Sphecodes; species Sphecodes monilicornis. The sequence continues at coordinate 28,451,717 of OU565284.1, forward strand.
GATCTTTATTCAAAATAACAATTTTCTATGTCCATTGTAAGGTACTGTAACCAAGTAAAGATTCGTCCCTGCCGTTAATAATTTTAATACGTCGATAATAATATTTCGGTACCTTTAAATTCTTTTCATCTTCCTTTTTATGTTCCACCTATTCATTTTTGTCAAAAAATACATAAAATCCGTTATCTACTGATGAGCCCCCACCAGATCTAGGTCAAGACGCTCCTTTTTCTCTTTTCTTTTTCATATTTTCCAGGTTCAAGATTTAAGAGACTGATCGACGAAACGGAACAGTTTCCTTAATCAAAATCGTTGCACATGCGATGATTTATTTACGAAGGAAGTTCGGCAACTCAAAAATTAAAAAAAATTTTGATAACTTGCAGAAATGTAGTTTACGCAATGCTAATATCAGAACAAACTTTTCCGTCGTTGAAAAATGTTTCTAGAGATGAAAACACATTCCCAAAGAAATCTTGAATTTTCATATCGGAGAAAATAATTAGAAAGTTCTAAAACATGCAAAAAATAAGTAAAATTGAAAAAGTTACAGTGTTTTGTCTGTACTGCACGTGTGAGAGTTTCTTAAAAAGTTCTTGTTTCAAAATTTACTCTTACCACGTATAAGTTTTTGCGCTTTTGTTTCCCAGGACGGACCATGAAAACATAACAACTTTTAAGTTAATCCTTTTCTATATTCTACATATTTTGTATTGAATGTCCGATACCATTTCAGAATCCTAAATAGGAATCCTTAGAATTCAGGGAATTTCATATGCAGCTTGCACAGAGTGTAAAGCTCGATGGAGCCACAGCAAGTAGACCACGCCTACTCAGAGCATTTTCTACTGACAGAGAGAACAAGATAACTGTCAAACAGATCCATATGCGTCTACGCATTTGCATCTCCGATTCATTCACAATCCTAACCCTCTCTTTGTCGTACCACCCAATTCGTAAGTGCAACGTATAACGGGGAACGGGGTTCCCTATTGAATAGTGATAGGATTATAATATTAGCTCGATCCTTAAGTTCATGCCACGGATACGTACACATTATTCACGATAAAGACAGAATAACACGCGATCGAAACTACTAGGTTGAGATGATCTAGTTCATTTTAAACACGACATCTTATAATTATAAGAAAATATTAGAAAGCAGCAAGCATTGGATCTTTCTCGTGAGTAAGATGTGCATTTTTTCACTTAACCGACTGATCACATCCACGCTGTACATAATTCCGTCAAAACTTCGATGTATATTACTCAGTATTCATGTCAGTATCATTTACCCTGAAATATAAGTCCTCAGGGAAACCCCGAATCCAATCCCCTGCAAAAAGAGCTCGTTACTACACTACTCAAGCTGTCGCTCGAAACTCGGAGGGATGTGCAAAATTTTGCCACTTCACAGTAGATAACATAAATACAATTTCTTGTACATACATCGTTTTATACTGTTTTGGTTTATTTGGTAAAGCTAAAACGATATTGCTCTTCATGAATTCATTTACAAAAATGTAAATTTTTAGGATATGTATTTAAAAAATTGAAGGTAGAAAAAGAATTTACCAAAATTTAATGTTCAATATTTCCTACAGTCTCCTTTATCTTTCATCACGGAATTTATTCGTTTGAACGGAGATTTGTATAACTTTTTAATTGCTTTCTGCATTAATTGGGTGACATACATGCTGAATACATAGCTTTAATACGTCAGGAGTTAAAAATTGTCGGCTCTTGGGATATACCGCTCTCGCAAGGTTTCTCCAGATATTTTCAATACCGTTAAGATGCGGGGATTTTGCTGGCTAGTGTAGAATTTTACGTTTCTCAGTTGCAAAAAAACGTTTCACCTGTTGTGAGTATGTGAACGAAGAAATTATCATGTTAAAATATGAAATTAATACCAACAATTTTTGTGGTATGGACGTCTGCCCCGTCCATATTAAAATTGTTCGCATCAGTAAATACTATCTTTCGCCACTATTTCTTAAATTGAATATGTTTTTTTGCAAATAGTAATCAATCACTTCTATGCCGTTCCGCTAATACTCACTTCTTTTGCAATTGTGATCGTTTTAAGTGCTTACACTTCCATAAAACTCATAATACATATTTTACATTCGTACGTGTGTTATTATTTCACACACGTTGCCGGCCGGATTACCAAACCTAACTCAGACCAACATGCTTACATACGTCTAATTGAGTTATAACTGCTACAAGCTATAACAGGTAATTCTAGCAGTCGCACATATACAGTTATGCACATCGTTTTACTGTTTCAAATTACTTATTTCCTTACTACGTGCTTCATTTACACGTGCATACATGTATTAGTCGTTTTAATCTTCAATACTCATAAGAACTGCTACATTTGTCAAAATTTTTTTGTTCATAACCTTATTGGAAAACAGAATATAACGAAAATTGCAAAACGAAAAATTTACTTTCGAGTAACGCAGGAAATATCACACTCTTAATTCGCAAAATGCGGAACATTGTAAGCGTAGTAGGGCCGGACTGACGGCCGGACCGTTCCGCCCTCACGGCGACCTAACCACAAACCAACTTGGACTATACCTTTTTTTTTGAGGTCCTGTATATGATTATGTATATCTTAATTACTGTTCAGTGACAACTTGTGCTGATTGAGGTCTGAAAGTTATTTTGTTTGAAAGGATTGCGCGTTCATTCCGCGTTTTGACGGTAAAGTAGAAAATGTTATACCGGTAAGGTAGAAAATTTTATGTCGGTAAGGTAGATGATGGTAACAAATTTTTTTTGCGAGTTGCCAAAAATCCTTTTGTGAAACATGTTTGGTAATTATATAGAAAAGATCTGCGTACTCCGATTTTGATGAAATTTTAATATGTTATGGAGCAACACATTCTGAACAACTTTTTCCTTTTCCAATATAGGGGGGTCGCTTTTAGTTTTCGAGATATTTGCAAAAAACTATCGGTAATGTTAATTTCATAACGGAAACCTTCTTTTTAGAAACACTGGGTGCGTGTGAAACACTGGGTGGGTGTGTGTGTGGTATTGTCGCTTCTCATCTCCACAACGTGTTTACAAACAAAAAATAAACAGATGCGGCCCGAAAATCCAGGAAGAAACAAGCAGAATTAACTTCTGTAGATAACTCTGATCATACATAGATAGGCTGAGCTTTCCATTTTCAAAGACATTCCCTGGATTTTCGGGCCGCATCTGTTTATTTTTTGTTTGTAAACACGTTGTGGAGATGAGAAGCGACAATACCACACAGTATTAGCGATAGTTTTTTGCAATTATATCGAAAACTAAAAGCGACCCCCTAATATTGGAAAAGGAAAAAGTTGTTCAAAATGTAGAAATCTATTATATATTAAAATTTCATCAAAATCGGAGTACGCATACCTTTGTTATATAATTACCACATGTTTTTAATACAAAATGAGGCTATGTGCTAAATTTCGGGTCAATCCGTTTTGACCGGTTTTCGGAATTTCAACCAGACAATGTGTACGTCATTCTTCATAACATTTTGTCAGAAACCTATACTGTATATAATCTTCCGTACAGACATTTATAGCTATGTGTAGTATATGGTTGATTTACTAAAACGTACATTTTCTTCCGATATCGTATGGAAACACAAAGAAACGTCGGATGTCCTATCTTTTTATCCCTGACTGTATTTATCTTAAGGTAGGCAAAAGCAAGATGACACTCCGTATACAATGAAACTGTGTACGCACAACTGCTATACGCATGTCTCATAGGGGATGCAAAGGCAAGACGAGCCGAACGTAAAACATACAAACGACAAGATAGGTCTGGATTGCAGGCGGGAACAAGGATGAGGAGATCAGCGATTAGTCCGGGATACGGTCTTAAATATTCCGTTTTAATCGCGGATGACAGTAAAGCGGGGCAGGTGATTCCGAACAGGTAGGAAATGGTTTATACGCCGGCCCTTCCCCTCGGGTTTCCTGTTTTAAGCAGCGATGGTTGGACGCGGTCGGAAACTCGTAGTTCCACGGAGACACCGACCGCCGTCGGTTATGGTCGCTCGCGCCTCTGAAATCGTATTTCTAACGCGGTCGTTTCGTGTCGCCATTCAAGTGCGGCTTCTCCAACCGACCTGCCCGGACCACGACAACGACAACGTCGACGTCTACGAAGACGCCGCGGGCTCCGCTGCCGAGATAACCGGAAAGTGTCGCCTGAAGCACCCGGAATTACGTGCCGGGCTTCCGGTGTCTTTGCCGGCTGGAAAGATTGACGCCCATGTTCAAGCGAGTTATGTGACTGCCTCGCGGAAATTTATTGTATTTGCCCCGCGGTTTTATCCCTTCTTCCACCTTTGCTACACATTTTTATGCACTTATCGGCTTGGTTTCTTATGACACCCGTGAAATTATTACTTTCACGACCCTCGTCCATACGATCGCGAAATCTTTTCAAGATTCTCTAAAGGCTATGGCGATAACGAATGGATTCCGGGATATAGAGCGATGCGGTTTTGAAGTTTATCTAGTGGGTGGGTTAAAACTTAATTCACACGAGTTTTGAGGTACATACGATAGTCTGATAAGGGATGTTTCGAGCGACAGTTGATCAGTTTTCAGTGGCCTACAAATTGCAATATTAACCCTTAATTCTCCAAACAGTTTGTAGTGTCAGTGGGTTAATATTATTATTTGTTTATTACTTTAAACCAAATAAGGTTTATAGAGCATATACAATATGTAAACAATTTGGATACAGTGATCAGTATAATATGTTAATATGCTAATGCCGTATAATCATTTATAACCATATAGTGAAACCCCACTTCAAAACGTATGAAGAGGTCGAAAAATGCATCATGGACTTCATTGACTTAAAACGGCTATCACTTTATAGAAATGAAATTCGCTAATTAAGAAGGATCGTGCCTCACTATCGAAAAGTGAACGCGGTTCAAAAAAAGATTGCGATGAAACAATCTAGTCCTTCTCCAGACGTGTTGCAGATGCATTTGGTTCAGTTGTCAGTAAATATTGTGCGTTTGTAGTGGATGCGGTCGGGTAAAAGGGAATGCCACAGAAGTTGTTCATGGAAACTCGTGTCCGTCAACAGTGCTCTGTACGATCGTAAGTCAAACGAAAATTTTAAATTTTAAATGTGGTTGGTTAGATGAGACTGTCCGTTGGGGAATATTATAGTGTTTTGCATATTCCATCACGGTATAAATTGCATAAACATTAACAATCCAGTGAGACGGTTTTATTTGTCTATGGGATCCACAAATTGGACCATAACCATATTTATACGTCTGATCCTCCGTAGTCTAGATATCGGTAGACTGCAGATGTTTATGTATGCATGGGTGTGTATAAATTAATTTACTGAAGATAGTGTCAATTTGAAATTCGTCCGCCCCGTCGGTAATTCGATCAGATTTCAATTAAGATGAGAAGCCTGTCAACTCTTATTAAACTTTCTGCTAACTGACTCAGAATTAACGTTTGGTGTATGAAATTAAATTTTATGTATTTGTCAAGAACTCTATCAATTTCTAAATAAAATTGAGAGCTTGTTAGATGCATTTTTATATTTTTTTACACAGCAAGCTTTATGCAATAGTGATTGTTACAAGTGCGTATGTTTCATCACATTTAATAATCATATAATAAAAATTGGATTATATTGATTTTTATAACCCCCGTGTTTTATTAACCTTTTGGCTAGCTGAATAAGAATCAATTTACGTAGGAAGCAATTTGTCTATCAAGAGCACAGTCAATTGCTAAATAAAATTGTGAGCCTATTAAATCTTTTTTGTACTTTTTAGCCGGAAAACTTTATGTTATCCTGCATGTTACAATTGCGTAGATTGTATCTTATTTGTCAAGTTCATTTAATAAAATATGGACTGTACGGACTTTTATAATACTTGAATCTTATTGAGCCAATGTTAGTTAAGCAGCTGTAATGCCATGGTTTCTGCACATATACGAGCCATGTAACAGTCTCATTGCGATCGCCAGTACAATAGCACAATTCCTGGAAGATGTCACTCTGTATATTATTTCCCAATTCCATGCCATTGATCTCACTAAAACACGTGCAATATATCGGGCCAATTCATGCGGCTTCCACTCGGGATCATTTTGATTTGATTCATCAGAACTGTCACTCATTGTAACTTATTAAACTTATTAAAGACAAGAAACAACAGTTTAGGGTGTGTTAATAAGAGAAAATGGCGAAAATACGAGTAATTACCGCAAACTGTTTCTTGCGCATGCACAGAGCATTTCCGCGTCATGTAACCGACCCATATGACTCTACTGGGCATGGGCAATATTTCGGATAAGTTGGGAGCCAATCGGAGGTGGGTGCTAAAAGGATCTTCACCCCGTTTTTCTCGAAACGTAGGTATTTTTTTTCACCCGGTGCATACATAATCTTAAAAAGTACATGGCCGATTGCATAGAAATTTGGACAAGATAGTCCGCATACTACCAGGTCTCGTTCATACCAAACTCGTATTTTTACCTCGAATTAATCAGTCCTTTTTTTAATTAAAAAAATGACCGAAATAGGATGAAATTTCGGAATATGCAATTTAACTATTCGCCATTTTGTCAATTTTCAAGTTATTTATTTTGGTAGGGGCGATAACGATGAACATACCGATTAAGAATCATCTCGATTTTATGTTTTAGTTCATCCTGAGATCTCTAATGATCTAGGATAGCTAGATACGATTTGTAAACATGTATTTGTTCCGGACGAGATACAACCATGAAACAAATAATTAAGACTGCATAAAATATTGGTCGGTATGACGAATGAGTAGCTAAATGAAGAACAACAAAAAATTATATGGTAATACGTACGATCACTTTGAAAAACTTCATGAAAACTGTAAAGTTTGTTAAATCGTTTACATGAGACTGCCCCCTTAACGTTAATTTAATAAAATGTGGATTGCTCGAATTTTTACAATCCTTGCGAGAAAAAAGAGATTTATTGAATTACTGTTGCGACAGCTTGGCCTCGAAGAGCGGCCCACAAAATTCACGAGGGATATGGCTTAATTGCGTATTCCGTGTATCTGATGTAATTAGCATGCCACCGATACGCCAGTGTCTGCGATAATCGTCTTACGTGGCTCGCTGCCGCGGCGAGCGGTCCTTCGAATGCAAGCCGGGGCTTACATCCGATATTAATATCGCTTTTCTGTAACCGAAATAACCATAAGTTAGACGCTCCAGCGTGTCCGTCGATATTGCGTTAGTTAGGTGGCGCGATCTCGCATAATACAACGGACACGTTGTTGCTTCAGTTACCAGAGAGCCAAGAATTTATAGGAAAATTCGGCCTTTGTGCCGGTCTCCTCTGTTTCGCTGACGACGCGACGCGACGTTCCGATGAATTTTGAGGGAATTGAAAACGTACCTGGAGCTACATAGATTATTCATGAACATTCTGAATGGGTAACGTCTCCTTAAAATTGACGAAATGCAGTATTGCCAAAGAGTAGGGATACAAGATCCGACACTCCGAGCGCTACCTTTGATGTCCGCCGTTCGACTGTCCCTTTTAATTGGTTGTATGGGTAAGCGGGAAGTTTAAATCAAGTGGATTTAATCTTATTATTTTTTCTCAATGTCTAAAAGTTATAAATATGTTTGTGTTAATTTATAATGTAATATTTATTAATATTGGTTCTCGAAGTATTTACATTCATTTTAAAGGATTGAAAAGTTGAAAAAGAGTAAATATAATAAAATAACTGCAGAAAATATATTTTAAGGAAATTCATTACGGATATATTTCAAAAATGTTTATTACAAATAAAACGTCTAGTTAATATAAAATTGATATTTTGTTTTCTAAAAATGTCCAAAGATTTATTATAGATTTTATTGTTATTTTCCAGCCTTTAATACATTTTATATAGGAAGGTACATTTTTACCATTTTCCCATTACTACTAAGTTATTCAGAAACTCTAATTATTTTTTTACTTCAACATTAAATGTTCTATTAAACGTTTTTGTTGAAGTTACATTAGACGAGTGAAATGAATCATATAATTTATCCAATAATGGAATAAATGCAATTGTTCCATCTGCTTTTGTGGGTAAACATCGCAATATCAAATATGTTTCCAAGTCTGCTGAAACTGTTGCACTCAAAACGTGAGTTGCATATTTGACTCTCATCTCTTCAAAATGTATATGTGTGATTTGTATTAATTTCGGAGCTAATATATTTTTAATCCTCTATCTTTATTATAAAATTGTTCTATAAAAGATCACGAGGTTTTCTTGTTTTCCTAATGAAACTCATATTTTAATCAAAAATGTAAAATAATTCTAAACATGTTATTAACATTTTAAAATTATTTTCTGAAACGCCCAAAGTGATAGACAGTTCAATAAAACGCCCCATATCTGTTACAAGACTAACACTCTCCAAACCAATCTCATCTAATTTTTGAATAAATGAATGATGACAGAAACATAATTGACTGGATTATTATTTCTAGAGATAACGTCATCTTCAACATAAATGATCAAATTGTAAGCATAATCGTAGTATACATTACATTTTATTCACATTTCGTCGACACAAACCGTGCAATATCTATCTAAATTATACATATTCTGCAGTTTTAATTTTAATAATTTTTCTAAATATCTTTGTAACAATCTTGTTGAAGGAAAGGCAAAGTTTTTTGTAACTAGCGATACCTTTTTAGGCCAACAAAATATTAAGATAGCGCAAACTTTTTAAAGTCTTCTGAATATCTTCTACATATTAGTAAAATTCACTAATTTCGAGATAAAAAATTGTTACAGAGCACTTGAGAAGTACTAAGACAAGATTGATTTTCCGTTAGCCTCAGAATCTCTTTTTTTAATTTTGTTAAAATTAGTTTTACTTAGTAAAAGTAAATTTTTCTTGTGAACCCTAGAACTTCGCCAACTTTTCATATTTTTCTTCCAAAATAGGTTCAATCACGGCGTAGAGTATTTAACTTTACGAAAATTTCTCACTTTTTGTGTTTTGATCACTGTGGTAGACGCTACAATGTCGAAGTTGTTAAAAAGTCTTACATACTGTATAATAAATAATAAGAAGAATTGAACAAAAAAGCCTAGTTCCACATATCCAATAGTTATTCTAAAAAAATTCTTCATTGCCATTACACGAGATGCTCCCCTTAATAGTTTCCGACCACAATAATTTTGTCTAGAAAACGATAACAACTTGAGCTTCCTGGAAATTGGGAACGTGGAATGGAATAAAAGTGTAACGTTGAGCGTGTGCATTGTGTGTAGGTTCCGATCGATGTGCAGATAGGGAGGCAACGCTGTATACCGTATTCTCTCGTTCCTCTAGAGCGTTCTTCGGATTCATCAAAATAATAAATATTTAAAGGAGGCACATGACCCAAAAAGGTCCGAAGAATCTTTTCTCCTTGAGCGTAACGAAGAAAAAAGACGACGTGGGTGCAGAGTTATTCGAAGTAGTTTTCCCGGTCTGCTGACGAACTTCCGACTACCGCCATTCGTCCGTAAAGTTACGGTGCTGCCGCGATGTTTCCCGATTCTTTTTTTTTACCCCGACCCGCGGAGAAGTATGTCGAAAGAACTGTGCTCGAATTAAACTAAACTATATTAAATGTTAGCACAGTTACGCGATATAAATCCCGGTTAATTAAAGCTGCAGAAGCTGCAGAAGTTCCAGCGCTCGGATACGGCTCGTAGTATAACCTCGTACCCTTTGCAACCGACTCCTCAGGGGGAAACTCGGCAGTACACCGCGTTTCCTATGCACAGAGGAAGATATTAAACTATTACTTGGATAATTTGTTACGTAAGCTGCCACACAACTTCCGCAAATTCCATCAACAACAGCTGCTCGATCACTGCCAACCCGTTCACGTCGAGGTAGTCCTTTTAATATCCTCCGTATGATCCCTGCATACTGATGCATTTAATTTTTTCCTCGTGCCTACTTCCGGAACGCTGAAAATACCGATTAATCACGGTCCGTGTTGTGTCTCGGGAACAGCGAAGCCTGACCATTGTGCCGAGACGCGAGACTTTGTGTTGGAAAATACTATCGTATTTTTGTTTCCTATAGTATAGTGTTGTTATTTCGTATAGTATGCGAAATAATTGTGTGCGAAACTTTAAATGGAACCACTGTGTAGCCACATGCCCGGTGGAAGAAAAGGTTCGGCTCGACTGCGTTTTGGAGAACTCCGTGTTCTTAACTTTTTTGAACATTTTTTTATGTGATCCTGTAGATACCGATGAAGACATTCCGAAAATGTGTGTATGGTTTTTAGGAATTCACTGGTTTATAAGTTAGACGCGTGTAAAGATGAGCAGTTTTAAGCGTTTTTGACAGGTTAGAGCATCACCATAATGGATATTCGTTGAGTGATAGAGGTAGGTCGGTCTGAACCGAGCATGCTCTGGATAGATCGTGAATGTTCAGCGCATGTGTTAGATAGTATGGTATATTTGCGGGATCGGCTAAATAGTAATGAGCGTATGCGCTAGGTGGCAATTCAGTGGTTACACATACTTTATAAACATAAGCAATTTCAAGTGTTTTTCACAAATTAATTATTAATAAGAATATCGTTGATTTTGAAATAGCTAGTTCAAGTATTAGAAATTTTAACTTTAGAGACATGCCAAGTAGTAAACAAGAAGCAATTAGTTGGACTCGGGATTGTGGATTGTTGCGGAAACTTAAAAAATGTCGTACTCATCGGTGCGAAATGAAAATTTATAACAATAGTCATGGAATCGGTCGTTTCCGGTGTCCAGTAATTAAAATGAAGGTACAGTCCAAGATGGTTTGCGGTTAGGTCGTCATGGGAGCGGAGAAGGCCGGCCTGACCGTGGTATAATGTTTCGCATTTTGATTTAATAAATGTGTTATTATTACGTACGTGTTTGTGCTGCCATCTAACGGATCTGTTCGGAAGTATTTAGCTCATTTTATGTGTATCACCTAGGAAATATCTCAATATGGCGGCGTTTTAACCTGTCAAAAAGGCTTAAAAGTGTTCAAATTCATACGCCTATAACTTTTTAACCAATGAATTCCGCACAGTAAGATTTTCATTTTCGGCGCTTTCTCTTCGAAATCTATAAGATTGTATAAAAAAACTTGAAAAAAAGAGTTCTCCAAAATGCAGTTAAACCAAAGGTTCCTTGAAACCTCTTCGAATTTACAAAATTCGTTGTGAATGGCATCATGGTTTTAAAATCGTTAAGTTTCAACGTTACAATACAAGCTATTGAAATGTTAGTTTGTGTGGCGTACGTGTTAGCAGGGAAAGGATCATTTTAGGATACTTTCCCTTTTCCCAGAAACTGTGCACTGTGGGCGGCCGAACTCGCGTGCGGGCAATAAAACTGACGATTGCCAGGGCTTCGGTCGTCACGGGAACATTTTCTGAATCCACGTGTTTCTCGGAAACGGCTTTCCCACGATGCCCTTGAAACGCGTAGAGTTTTTTCTGGCCTCGTGGTCGTCGGTACGATTTTGGCGCGTCCACAAAAACGGACAGAACTTTACCGAATGCCGTACAGTTCGCATCGGTCATCTACATTTTAACGTTTCGTCAATCGCGTGAGTTTTCTTCACACGTTTTTATTACGCTTGAATACGAGTTGTTTCTTTTCTTTCTTTTATTGGTTTTTATTGTTAGTACTTGTTAATGTTTTGTTGTTTTACGTATTAAAGTTTATTATATGTTATACGTGAGTGTCGCTTACTTTTGTCCGGACAATCTCAATCCCAAAGTTTGGGATTGAAAGAATTAATTTATTTACAACACCATATATATATATATATATATATATATATATATATATATATATATTTATGATATATATATATATATATATATATATATATATATATATATATTTATGATATCTGTTTAATACGAAATCATAGTTACGAAAATTATGAAATTACGAATTACTGCACTATATGTATAATTATCAAAGGAGATATTACAAAGAAATATGAAAAGATAAATGAGAGTGATATTCCCGAAAAAGAAATTTAAAAACATTGCTGACGACAACATTATTAAGGCAGAATTAAAGTTAGCTTTGTTTGTCGATCGTCTTTTTCACAGGAAAAAACAATTCTGCTTTACGTAATTTATAAGAGCTTTTGTAGTCTCTGTTTTGTGGCAGGCAGTGAGTTTACGACCAAACAAAATTTCGAATAGATGATCCTTTCGGAAACAAGCGAAAACTCGAGTTGGCTACAATGCGTTATTAAAAATTCGCAAGTCTACCGGCGCGGCATTGAGTTTACGTATAATTAAAACCGAGAGAGTCGAGTATCTCTTTCTATCGGAGTGAAATAAATTATGCTAGAGATGTATAATTGTTAAATGAGTAACGAGTTCTATCCCGCTGCTTCATGAGTCTCTCTCATCTTTTTCTGACTGTTGCTTAGCTTTGTTAAAGCTTGCCAGACAACGTTTCCAGCATGAAAAATAGTCGAGACAGTTTAGTACAAGTATAAGGGTTTTTTAAAAATTCACCTTATAATCTCTTATAGTGCTGTCTGACCATGACCAGCCCAATCCACTCTATACTTCATTAATCACATACAACTTCCATTTCAAATTTAGTCCTATTCGGCTCGCAGCTGATAACTGTCTGAAAAATATAGTACAATCTACACTACCAACCGAATTGGGAACTGTATTACTACTACGATTCGCCGGCATTTAATTGAAAGCTTAAATTTTCCAGTTTACAAATGTTTGCACATCAATTTCCCGGGTTCTTTGGACCACTTGGAAACCGCAGAATTGCGACTCGCCATTCATCATCGTCGGAGGGAGATTAAACGATGTCAGTGAAACGTATTCCTCGTATGCATACTGCATTTCCGTTAGAGAAAATGGTACGCGTTTTAATCACTAGGCAGATATTCATTTAATGAGCACCGGTGAGAGTTATATTAATTGTTTCTGGGACAAAAGGCAAAACGTGTTCGCGCTTCAGACGACCAACGATTTACACGGAGGGCGAAGAACAAACGAGACAACCGGACAGACTCGCGAATGTTTGAGAGAGAGAGAGAGGGGGGGGGGAGAGGGTCAAATCCGAGAGAGAAGGTCGATAATGAATAAGAGAGGAGTTTAATTCTACTTAAAGTCTGTTCAAAACGTATCTGTTGAAACTCTTGGTTCGAAATTTGTTGGAAACTTTCTATCAAAGTCTAATTTAGGCTAAAGTAAGCTAAGCCCTGCCGCATCGCCACCTTTTATCGCGTTGTTCACAATAACGGGAGGACTCTTGGCTGCCTAGAAAATGTTGCTGAAACGGTCTTAATTGTATCCCCCCCCCCCCCCCGCCGATAAAGGGAAACGTCGAGAAACACTTCACCTCCTAGAAACTTTGGTCAAACTCCAAGAAGAATTCAGGTGTTACAGATCAGTTGATCTCGTTCTCAGCATTATGACTGGTAACACTGTCGAACAAATTTCAACTTTTTTTATGTTTCCTAATAACTGTTGGGTAGTTCTTATAGAGTTTTTTACGCTGATTCTGAATCTGCCCTTATTTTTTCGCCTGCACATACAGTTTTTGAGAAACATAACTTTGAAAAAAACCTATTTTTCAATTTTAAACAAATATTGTGATGTTATTATAAAAGATATTGAATTGTTCTTTGCAGTAGAAGATTCTGTAGACTTTCCCGAATACAGTGATATCCAATATTAATATATTATGAATGTTTAAACATGTTTAAACAATCGTTAAAGACGGAGAGACACCATTTTTGTACCAATTTTTGAGGATATTTTTGAATTTATCTCAAAAAATAAGGGTCCAGCGTAAAATCGAACTATATCACGCGATAGGGCACTTTTATCTTGAGAAACCCCCCTTTGAAGCTTGCAACATAGATGTTTATACCGAACCAGAAAGCAAAATATCTACGCCCGACAAGAGTTTCCGCCAGTGGTGCTCGTCCAATAGCGCGGTCGTTCGTCGGGGTACGGCGCGGCGTAACGGCGATGCAGTGGCTAAAGGCGCGCAATTATGTCAGCTTACTTAAATGTTATTTATTATTTACTAGTACATTTATTCGGTATAAATTATTTTATGTATTTTTTAAATGTTAGTCTCTTGTTCATAGTATATTTCATACTAAAAAGATCTTTTGTAACAAAAAAATAATTTAGTAAGTTTTTCTTTTGTATTTAGTTTTCTTTATTAGCATTTCCACAATACGCGATATTAAATAGATTTTTGTATTAAATTATTTTTTGTTACAAAAGACCTTTTTAGTATGAAATATACTACGAACAAGAGACTAACATTAAAAAAATACATAAAATAATTTATACAGAATAAATATACTAATAAATAGTATATAACATTTAAATAAAATTTAACATTGAAATAAGCTGACATAATTGCGCGCTTTTCGCCAGTGCATCGCCGTTATGCCGCACCGCGCCGTATCGTGACGAAAGACCGCGCTAGTGGAAGACCACCACTGGTGGCAACTCATGTCGGACGTAGATATTTTGCTTTCTAGTTCAGTAAAAACGTCGATGTTGCAAACTTCACAGGGAGCTTTCTCAAGATAAAAGTCTGCTCTATCGCGTGATATAGTTCGATGTTTCGCTGGATCCTTATTTTTTTAGATAAATTCAAAAATATCGTCAAAAATTGGTGCAAAAGCGGTGTCTCTCCGTCTTTAATGATTGTCTAAACATGTTTAAACATTCATAATGTATTAATATTGGATATCACTGTATTCAGGAAAGTCTACAGAATCTTTTGCCGCGAAGAACAATTCAATATCTTTTATAATAATATCACAATATTTGTTTAAAGTTGAAAAATAGGTTTTTTTTTCGAAGTAATATTTCGCAAAAACTGTACGTGTAGGCGAAAAAGTAAGTGCAGATTCGGAATCAGCGCAAAAGACTCTGTAAGAACCACCCAACAGTTATTAGGAAACAAATTTGGTGTTGGACAGTGTAATTAATTGAAATGTTACGACTGTAAAGCGAAAAATAAGAAAAAAATGGTCAGTAGGAGAGACCGGGGCTAGTTGATTAATTGCTTTTAACTTTTATATTATATGATTGAAGGTATCTTAATTCAACATTTTGAAACATATAATTGTTTAACCTACTATATGAATAATGCGATACCGTTGTAGAAATTTGTGTGTTATACATACCAGTGAGAACAATAGATCTACAAACATCAACTTTAAGTAAATCCTTT
Source organism: Sphecodes monilicornis (assembly GCA_913789915.3). Lineage (NCBI taxonomy): Eukaryota > Metazoa > Arthropoda > Insecta > Hymenoptera > Halictidae > Sphecodes > Sphecodes monilicornis. The sequence continues at coordinate 28,467,018 of OU565284.1, forward strand.
TCTTTCGACTATTTATTAATTTTTGTGCACTAAGTACTGCTAGATATTTTTTTTGTAAATATTTTGGAAGATGGTGATACACTGATTATGCTTTGCGGTATTTACTTCATCTGAAACGTAAACGTGATGGACATACAGCTACCAAAATGTTCAAAATATCTCGTGAATGACGTGCCGAAACGGTGGGGGGACTTTTCCGAAGTTCAACCAAATTCAGTCTTGGTTTTTTTTTATAAGACAATACATACTAGCCACGTTTAATGCTCGGTAGAATAGCGTTAAAAACGGTGAGCTAATTACTTTTGCTACATTACAATCTTCATTATATCTGCTTTAACGTAAATCATTAAGAATTGCAATATTCTTTTATTTGATGTACTAATAACATATTCTCTTCAAAACGATGGTTTGAGGCAAGTTCTTTGATATGGGGAACGATGGGAACGATGGGAAAAAGAAACTAAAAATTATACAACTATCGGGGGAAAGGAAATATCACGAACCAATTCCTCCGTTTTTTAAAAAAAAATATAAATAGAAAGAACAGTATAAGAGCTGATTGTATCGTAATGACCTGCTTCCATACGAGTATATTATTTTTTGCAATTATAGTAAGCTCGTTACCATTCAATGTTCTTGGTGTGAAAAGCATTTATGTTCTACCCATTTTTGAATGAATTTCATTACTGCAAAAATTATATTGACGAACTTGAGCCACTGTTTCACAGCATTTCCAAGAAACGTCTTCATGGTTATTTAATAATCGTCTATTATTTAATAGATGACTCATCTCGGTCATGGCGAAAGGTAGCGGCGACCGTACTTTTATACCTGTGCTGACAATTTTGACTACTCGAAAGAGTTAAATACTGAGTTGTATCATCACATAATTATTCAATATCGTGAATGTTTCCTATTTGGTTTAATTACTGGTGTATAAGGCCTCGATATTGCAGGAAATGCCGAAAAATTGAAATCATAATAACGTTTTCGAAAAAGCAAACATCAAAATTCTATTTTATACTTGGGTAAACACTTTTCACACTCAAATATTCAAGAAAATAGATTCACATTGAAATGGAAAAATGTATTAAAAAAAGCGATATTTCTTCAAATATTGTTTAATGAAATTAGGATATTTAAAATGGGGTTGCGCAGCTGGATTTCTTATTGAAAAATATACAATTTTGCAATTTGAATCATCCCATTAGCTCTAATTGTTTCTGAGATAGTCAACCAAATATGATTCCGACTCCAACTTTAGGAGTTGTTTTCAACCATTCGATGTGTTCGAAAGCCGATACAAAAAATTTTTACCAAATATTTTTTTAAGAACTATCTTTTCCTAAATTTTCATCAAAATCGACGAGTGTCACTTCGGTATGTTCTCTTGTTACTGACATAAGAACGAGTATTAACGGAAGTACTTTGGAAAATGTATTACTCGTAAAGCGGTAAGGAACCCCTTTCTAGATTGAAGAGTCCCCTTTTCGTGATATTTACCCATTATTGTCCCCCATTTACGTCATCAAATATCCTTTTATAAAATTAGGGAAGCCTTCATGCGCAGTGTGACTTGGTCGAAGTAAGGATTTACGATCCTTGCTCGTTTGATCTCAACTCATTGTGCGTACGCGGCAAAACAAAGCCTTTTGTTTATTAGAAAGTGTATCGTACATAGGTTTGTAAGAGATACCGACGACGTGTGACGATAAAAGTGAAGTCCGTGTTTTGTACGTATCCCAGGTTTGATGGGTTAAACATTTTAACGGTTTCGTTCGTATTTGAAATTCGCATTTGACGAATCAACTAACAGCAAACCGTGAAAGCTCACTGGCGAGGAGGGGCGGCGAGCATAATCCGGAGAGGTCTGAATGGAAAATCAACCTAACTACAGAGGCGGCTGGTCGAATCTTCTAATCTGCCTTGGCGCGAATATCCACCGCATCCCACGCCCTCATATTTGGTGTTTGAACGGCTCGAAATTATTTCACGGAACGGTAATTAACGCGGCGCGGTGATCGGGAAACAATGAATTTACAATCCGTTGCTACTATCCGTAGTGCAACGGCCATCACCCCTCTCTCCACCCCCAACCTCTCTCCGTAACCCCAATTTCCCGTCCACCTGCCGTCGGATGAATGGTTGGCAGATTATAACGTTTTAGCAATTAAGATAGAATTTACTCGGCAAACGTGACTCTCCCGCTAGGCTGTCGCGTTAACGAAATTGAGAGTGAACTTATTACCGGTGATTCTGTCCTGCCAGGATTACATGGGCTGCCGCTACAAATGCGCGGCGCAAACAGAAATTTATGGCGCGTAATTGACGGCCTATTGCCGCGAATAAATACACCGGATTCCCGTAGATCATGCGAGCTGAACGACGCGACGGGGAAAGGGACTGGTTAATCCACGGACACGTACACACAGCTCTGACACGTGGAATTATTGCAGGTTACACGGACGACAATTGGCCGACGCGACGGGCACGCGAACACTTCACGCACGTGCGTGAACTCAATCTCTCTCTCTCTCTCTCGCTCTCTCTCTCTCTCTCTCTCTCTCTCTCTCTCTCTTTGTCCTACTGTATGTGTCCTGGCGAAACTCCGTCGCGGCACAGAGACTACTGAGAGACAGCTGTCCCGCCGCAAGAAAAGCAATTACCAAATTACCCTGGATTCACTGCTGAAACGAGACACAATTAATTTCGCCAGATTCATGGAGTCACGCCTCAGGCTGTTCAAGTTCCATTGCGTACGGAGTCGACCCGCGAATACCGTTTTCGTTGTGCCTTTGCTTATGTTTACGCTGATGCTAGCCCTTCCCCACTTACTGTTGGTTGCATGCAGCGAATGGTTAACTTGTAACTAGCTATTTTGTTGCGACGCGACGTGTACGCCGCACTTAATCGGTTTCTGCCTTTTGTGCGCTTTACGGACTGCTTTGTCTGATTTATCGCCGACCTCTATTATTTGCTTCTTGCTTTGACGGTATTTACGGTAACGGAAACTGACGTGTCTCTCCGGGCAGTGTTGTGTCTGTGTCATTAATATACGAAATATCTCGGGATGCGTTTCTGCTGCGGACTGTAATATGTGTTCTATTCATACAGTCGGGAACAAAATTAAGTGGACGCCTTTCAAAAACTAATAACTTTTTAAAAATTGAATCAAACAGCTTGCGTTTTGTTGAGATGTTAGAAACATTAGTTTACTAGGTAATGCATACAAAAAATTGGCGTGTGCTTAGACTACATGGCTGAAGTGAAACTTCTTTCTTTAATTTTTTTTCGAATTTTTATTAACACTTTATGACATTTAATTTTCTATGATTCTATTATTGAAACAATTGGCTTGTGATAGCTAATATATGATATAAATATTCGTGATTCAATTTTGTCTATATGTCTTGCAAATACTGCATCGAGAGTTGTTCCTGTCCTTGTTGTCGCTTCATTAGTATTATTTACCATTTCCAATCTTAATTTACTTCTAAAAAATTCTACTAATAATTTTGATTTTTCCGATGCAAAATTCACGTTGAAATCTCCACTTAGTATCATCGGAATTTTATCATAATATTTAATAAGCAATGTCGAATCCACAACCGTATATGCTAATTGAATAGAATTTCGTTTCATCGTTTCATCGTTTAATCGTTTCATCGTTTCATTGTTTCATTGCCAGATCCGTTTTACGTCGAGGTTTTACGCCTACCGCATCGAGGTTTCACGCCTAACGCGCCTAAAGAAGTTTCACTTCAAAAATTAATTAAAAACAACTATTGGTCGAAGATGCAAAGGAAAACGTAAAGGTCATGATTTTTAACTTTTTTACCTGTGCGTATAATGAAAATTTAAAATGTGCCTTATATATGTAGATCTAAGTAAGTTATATACGTGCAGAAAGTTTCATCAATATCGATTACGGTTGCTATGAGCCATAAATAATTGAAAATGGCTGAAATTGTTAGAAAATTCGATTTAGATCAATCGTAAGCACAACATTCAAAGACTCTTACGTCTTTCAATGCCTATGGCTTTTACTATGCGGTAACCGATTTCGATGAAACGTTGTACATCTATAAATCATTGGATTTATGAAACGTATGATTTAAATATTCGTTAAGAGCATAGATAAAAATCGTAGGAATCGTGATCTTCACTCTTTTATTCGAAGTCCGAGCCATATCAATTTCAAAAAGATATCTTTTACATAATCTAGTAATCTAGTTGTTGATTTTGTTAAAGGAACGGTGAGGATAAAATATGAAAAGCACTTCACAAACAGTCGAGGATTCCGAAAAGACAAGAAATATGCTTTATTAATTATGTCTGTACAGAAATGGAGACCGTTACACTTGTACGATTTCCGTTAAATACAATATCCGCGTGTCGCGTATACTCGTGAACTAAAATCTCGACACACCGCAAAAAATCTAAACTCTAAGGCCGAATCCGTAAAATCTCAGTACTGCGATTTTTTTCTTCTGCTACGGGGTCAGCTCTATTTAAAGTAGAAATAACTGTGCGGTGGTATCCGCTAACGGGGGAAAGATCACCCCTATTTGCTAGACGACTTTGGGGGACGAGGGTCTTCCTGATCCGTGGAGGAGAAAGTCACTCCCTCAAGTCGTTTTAGTGAACTTCTAAAACGTATGACCCCCGGAGCGGCGCGTTCACAGTACCCTAAAGTGGGGCCCCTTAATTTATGGCCTCTCGACCTGGCGCAGGCCAAGGGTAGTGCCAATTGCGTGGATAGCTTGCACGTGTGCTAAGACCCACTCTGTCCGTTCGGGGCCCTCGCGTACCATTTCATGGCCCCCTTTCCCGAAGTCATTTGGAAACGGCGGAAAAAGGGAAGGCCTCTTCGTAAACTATGCTAAAGGGTCGAGAGGCCATATGTGCCGTTTGTAAACGAACGTGCATTTCTTACACTAGTAAACTAATCCTTCTAACGTCTCAACAAAACTCAAGTCGTTGAGTCCAATTTGGAAAAACTGATTAGTTGTTAAAAAGTGCCGATTTAATTTAGTCCCCGACTGTTCCGTCGCAAGGAACCGTACACAAAGGGTCCTGTGCATGGACTTAAGGACTGTGCATTATACTGCGTGGGTGAGGCGAAAGACGGAAGGGGTATCAACTTTTCGGACATCTTCGATGGCAAACACTGTGGTGCGCTCTATAGGCAGTGCTGGGATATGGTGCAAGATTTCACGTGCATGCGCGGCGATTTCAGCCTCAGTAAAGTAAGATTCTCGATAAAATGGGGTACCTTGAGCACCCAGCAGAATTTAAAAAAATTGGTATGATTTGATTCTGAAAAATGAATGTATAACATGTGTATTTGTGTATATTTTGTAACTCGTAGGAAACGTCCTGAAGTCTTTTTGTCCGGAATAGATTGTTTCGAGACATTCCCGCCAATATAACTGTCTCAGGGCTCCACTACCTCTGTCCTCATGATATAAATACATTACCGTTTTGGTCGCGCATGCGCGTGAAATCTTGCACCATATCCCAACGCTATCTATAGGCAACTTCAAATACTAGTTGCGCGAATTTCCAATGCAATCATGCGGGAAATAGATACACATAATTTATTTATAAATTTATATTGGAGCCGAATGTGCACTATTTTATATATATACAGATATATATACAAATACACTTGTTATGCATTCATTTTTCAGAATCAAATCATATCGATGTTCCCGCAATTTTATATAGATGGCAACACTAGTTTTGCCATCCAACATGGCCGCAGTCTACCATCCCTCCCCACTCGCGGCACGACCCCTCTCACCCATAAACCCACTTTATGCTCAGTCCTTTAAGTCCGTGGTCCTGTGCGACGCCTGCGCACTGACACACACTCGAACAGTTCACGACCACAGCGGATCGGCGGACTCGTGGCCGCGAGACACATGACGAGCCATCTTCCTGTCAAATTGGGAATCGGGCGGCTTAAAATCGCGCGTGAAGCTGAAGTCTACAACTAATTTCAGCAAACATCTAAATGAAAGTGATTCATCTAATAAAGAAAATGAAGACAATTCTCAGTTACAAGCACCTTTACTTGAAATTGAAACATATAACCTAAAAGGAGCAGACTTTTTCAAAAGAACGAGTATTAATACAAGTACTTTGGAAAATGTACTACTCATAAAATTAAACGCTGAACATATAGGTGAATAATGTCCTTTGTTTCATTTTAGAAATTGGATAATTCAGGAAACGCCGGTTACCGGTTAATGAAAATCAAAAATAAACTTTTAAGAATCTATAGTCGCACTTGTTCCGATACCTTCGTCTCTTCAGCTCGATTTTACAACCACTTAGTTCCCGTTCTCGCTGCTCGTAAATTGATATCGATTCATAGTTCCCGAACATGTTGAATCGATTATTTGTCTGACCTATTCTCGATGCTTATCACTCGCATCCAGCTGAAAATTTGCGAATTGACCAATCGAACGGCACAAAATCTACTTGACAAACTATACAAGATACTCGAGAGCAACAATTCTGCTGCTAGCAGAGTCAATTTGTTGAACGAGCGTGTTTCGTCGACCGCAAAGACAGAAATTCGCTGGGATAGCCGACGGATGCGGGCAAATTGAATCATCTTGCCGATCGTGCGACAGCAATTGACGTGAAGAGGGTAAAGTAGCGGTTTAGCTGGGACATTGGTGCACGCGCGCTGTATGAAATTGTTTCGCACGCACGCTAGAGAATCCGCGCGGCGCTTCGCATACACCTGTCGGTCTGACACCTACTTGCACAAACATCCAGTGCCCAGTTAATTTATGCTCGGACTATATCCGCGTACACGGCCGGAATACGGAACCACCGCGTGCATTACATAAACTCGAAACACACCGCAGAGCGACGGCTGGTCGTAAACGGTGATGGAAACGGGCTCATCAGCACCCCTACAACCATCGATGCCTCAATTTGGCCGGTTTAATCTTCGGTACTGCGAGCATACAGCCGATCCGCGACTTCGTGTCTCCGATTTCCTTCCCGATCGTCTTCAGGCAAACAGTCTCGAAAGTTTCGTTTACCGTGAATGATAACTGTTATACAGCAACCCCGCGATCTAAGTCCTTTTTCGGTTCCCTGCCTAGACTTAGATCGCGTAGGGATACTGTTCTTTTTCGGTTCCCTGCCTGGACTTAGATCGCGTAGGGATACTGTTCGTTTGTGACCGCGTCGATCGCGCCGAACGTAGAAAAGGACAGCATGCAAACACAGACCGCGCGGCCGAAGGCGCAACAAAAAATAGCGTATCGGTGAGACAATACTAGTGCAATAATAAAAATTCTTCATTTTTTACTTATTTTTAATGACATTTTACCAATATATTCGTGGCACTTTTCTAATGAAAATTATACCAAATATGATATAATTCCTATGATATTTACTTGTGTAATAAACGATGAAAGTTTTAGACGTAAAGAAGGATAGCGTATGGGAAAGAAAGAGACGCGGAGAGTTGCAGTCGCCGGCACAATTCAAAGGCCTGCGTGTCCGTACAATGTAATGCCAATAAGAAACTTCCATCGTTCACTACACAAGTAAATATCATCGGAATTATATCATATTTGGTATCATTTGCATTAGAAAAATTCCACGATTATGTTGGTGAAAGTTCCATAAAAAAATAATAAAAAATTAAGTAGTTTTGTAATTGGATTAGTAGTGGTCTCACCGATATACTCGTCCCAGGATCAGATTACGCGGTATGTTTAGACTGCTCGGCGACCGAGGCAGCTCGACCTTCACGACCCTTCCGGGGATACCCCGCAGTGGAAGGAGTAGGGCAAGGGACATAGATCGCGAGGTTCCGTTGGACTTAGATCGCGGGATTACTGTAATATCAATTTTGATTCTCGATGTACACCGCGTGACAGAAAGATAACAGATCTTATATTTTTTTAAAGTTTTGTAGTGAAACTGATAAAAATACATTTTTCATGTTATTTTAAGTTATACGCGGTGTATAAAAATTATGTCACGACTACTACAGCGGCATTCTATACCTCTGGATCGGTGGAGATCTGTTAAAGCAATGTTAAGAAAAATTGACAACCTTCTGTAGGATCTTAGAAAAAAAGGAGGGAACCGACCACACAGGAAATCGGACCTGGGCCGCGCGATTTGAGTGTCGTTGAAACAGAAAGTCTTTACCCCGACAAACATTGGAATCATTAAAATTAAATGTAACGACGAAAACTATAAAATGGAGGCTACATACATATGTGATGTAGGATTGGTATGTCGCAGGTATAAATTCAGGAAGAAACGTCTTGATTTACCGAAAAAATATGTTAACAGAGTTTACCCAATGAAGCGTTCAAGAAACAATTTATTACTCCAACAGTAAAGTTTGAAGGTGGATCTTTGATGATGCGGGGGTGTTTTTCATACAAAGGGAGTGGAACATTTTTACCCAGACAAGTATATTGATATGATAAACGAAAATTTAGAACAAGCAGTATGAAGAATGACCTGGAGAATTCCGTAAAGAAAACTAAACAATTTTTTCAAGATACACATATAAAATTATTCGAATGGCCATCTCAGAGTCTAGATTTGAATCCAATACATACTTTATAGAGTATATTTGATTCTAAAGTACCATTAGATAAGCGGAGAAATAACATAGACCTTTTTAATCCATTGATTTCTAAATTTGAAAAAATTAGAAAAGAATACATGGTAACATTAATAAATAGCATACCACGCTGATTAGAGGCAGTTATCCAAGCAAAGGTTCAATAATACCAAATATTAATTTTTAATTATGTATAATGATAACAATAATTAATAAGTTTCGCGTCATGTGTCCACATACTTGTGTCCCGTATTTAAAATTAATAATTAAAACATAATAATACAATTCTTTAAATAGGAATCACTAATAACCATTTTCACTACCTGTCGACTTACTTTTGTCTCCGACTGTACATCCCCAGCTACCTGATCGAGAGGACTTCATTCATATACGGAAAGAATACACAAAAATATTCCACGGATACTGGTAAAAATATTTACTACAAACCTTAATAAACTATAGGTCCTTCACTCACGCACACTTCCATACACACACACACACACACACACACACACACACATCGTACATTCACTGATTACCGTACCAAAATCTCATCGTTCCACCCCGTCGTTAATAACCATAGCAGTTGATGCGACGTTAAAACAATAATAAAAAAAATCATGTTTTCGTTGTATTTAGATTTTTCTGTCTAGAATTGTGAAAAATATCACTGTTTTTCCAGATTCTGCATACTTTTAAGTCACAATTGAATGAGTATCTGTAAACTTTTCAGAATTCTATATTGAATTATTTGTATAAAATATTTCTGCGTTTGCACGTCTACATAGAGCGCGGCCGAATAATATGTACAAACAGGCACGAGGTGACTGTTTATGAAAAAATAAGAAAAATGTATGGAATAAAATTTTTTCAGCGAACGTTAGTTTTCAAGAAAATCGAGTTTGAAAATGCTGCGAAACGCGTGCTAATAACTAGGAATTGTCTGACGTATCTGATCATGACCAACCAATTCTACTTCCTGCGTATACTAAAGCACGCGAACATGACGGAACTTTAAACTCGATTTTCTCGAAACGAGTCGTCAAACGAAAAAAATGTTATTCCTGTTTTTCGATTTATTTTTACATGTAAAATCATTCTCTGTCCGCTTGTACATATTATTCGGTCGCACTCTGTATACAGGGTGTTTGCGAAAGCGTGGTACAACCGGCAAGGGGATGATTCCTCAAAAAAAATCTAGTCGAAAATATGGAATATAGCTTTTTCAGGCGGAGATTCATTTTCGAGAAAATCGAGTTTAAACATTCGTCGGGTTCGCGTGCATTACTATATGCACGGAGTAGAATTGGTTGGTCATGATCAGATACGACAGCCGATTTCTATCTAATGGTACGCGCATTCGCTGAATTTTCAAAATCGATTTCCTCGAAAATGAAGCACCGTATTAAGAAACTATATTCCTTATTTTCGACTAGGTTGTAGATATGTTAACCCTTGCCGGTTGTACCACGATTTTGCGAACACCCTGTGTATAGACATCCATTTTGGTGTCGTTTTGCCTGAACTTTCAATTTATATAAACGTTATCGAAAAATAACAAATCAATATAAAAATAACAGAACGTTTTCGCTGTCATAATTCGTGTTCGAAAAAGAAGAACATCGACCGACAATTCACGGTACACGGTGTTGGAGTTCCAAAAAGTATTTTTTAGTAATTGATTTTCACGGATGGAGTAACTTGGCGAGGGAATTTGTTCTCTCAGCGATTTCTACGGATGGTTGAGTAACGATTCCGAACTTTTACGCGGACGGTAGAATTCATCCATAATGCAAACACTTTTTTCGGGATATTTAAGATCCGGTCGAGTAAGTAATCGCTCTTTACAGTGACATAGTCGACGGATTGCGTAGCTATCGATTTCTACTTAAGGAGCGAGCTGAAAGACGTATTTTCATTTGGAGTACTTAACCGGGTTAGTGTCTCCCGGTCTCATTCGATATTCATTTTACCGGCGAGACCTCTTAATCCTGAAGAGTCAAACCCTGTTCGCGATCTTAACAAAATCGCTTCCGTTCTACTATGAAATTCCGTTTGTACTTCGGAACGACTTAATGCTGTTTTAAAGCGATACACGGCGAATATATTTGCATCCTCAAGTGCTACCTCTTCAGATAAATACTTTTTAAAACGCCTTTTACAAACTTACAAACTTATTACAAACGCCGGAACTAACGTAATATTCGTTTGCCTTTTCATTTATATTCCTCATTGAATTTTACGAGGTGTGATTTGTACTCTTATACCGATAAACGTTTTACCATGAAAAAAGCTATGGAATTTAATAAGCGTGGGATATAAAAATTAACGCATAGGTGAGAAGAAGTTATATATAATGATGGATATTATATTGTAGATTAATTTCTAATATATATATATATATATATATATATATATATATATATGTATATATATTTATATATTTAACTCACGAAACGCTTTCATTTCATCATTTGACAGAACTGCATGAACACAATAATTTTTATTAATAATTTTTATCCATCCTTCTGGTCAAAACTGTATTCATTCTTCGCATGTGACTGTTAACGAAAAATCGGAAATAAGTATTTCACTCGTTGTAAGTATTTCACATTAAACGTTGTTGATGTTCATTCATTATGTTAAACTCCCCCGTTGAAACAGTTACGCCGATAAATTAAAGTGTGAAGCCCTGTATATCATACTGGTACTCAAGGCAGTATTAACATTAAAATAATTTATTTTATTTCATTATTTTGCGCCTATTCGTGACAGCTGTTTATTGTAGTTTCTTGAAACAATTTACAGTTTTACAAATTGTTTGAATTCTTTATTATCCACTAAACTGTTATAAGATCTCTTCCTACACCGATTTATACAGTTATGTGCCATGTTGTTGGTACAGAATACAATGCATGCATTTAGACGGCTCGTTTTTCCCTCAAAATTACTGTTTTAGACGATCACCCTTCTAAATTTCTAAAAATGGATTGAGTACTATGTTGTAAATAATTCAACACAACACAACGATGTCTGCTTAATATCTCGGAAATTTTTCTGTAAGAATAAAGTTTAATTTTGCTTTTCCCAGGCAGAATTTGTAGAAACAAAATATATGACAAGTTCTTTATTATTTATAACATTGCATGATTATTATTTTGTCATGGTTAATATGTAGGAACTGTTATCAATAGACTGCGAATTTTACGCATTTACAGCAGAAGTGAGTAGGTGAAACACAAAATAATAACAACATTAAAAATTCTTCTAAGAGGATTTAAACATAGCGTTATGCTATTTTCAAAGTATTAAAATGATTAAAAAAAACAATTTTTTCTATTTAAAACCTGTATGTCGCAACTGAGATAGGAAAATTTTATTTTGCACAATAAATGTTAAATACAATGCAGAGTTGGAGAACGTCTCCTCAAATAAACTGTTAAGACTTGTTTCGTGATAATCGACATCCTGTGATTATTGCACTTGTGCACCTCGATGCTAGAACGAAATTGTTAAAAAACTCACAGATGGTCGACCGTACCATATATACAGGGTGTATAAAAATGATATGTCACGACTCCCATAGCGGGATTCTATGTCTCTCGATCGGTGGAGATTTATTAAAAAAATGGGCCGCAAAATTGTCCTTGACCCCTTTTTCAAGGTCAACATTTTTTTTATTTCATCGTATAGTACTCGTCGCGAGGAACAAAAGTCTCAAAGAAACCATGGGTCTCAAGTCTACCAGTCTCATAAAAAACGACTCTAAAGTTTCGTAAACTATTTTATTTCACATGTCTACTGGGTGTCCTAAGATAGTATAAACGTGGAGGGGATGATTCTACATGAGAAAACAAGTCTAAAATATAGAATAATTTTTTTTTCATTTGACGCCTCGTTTTCGAGATATTAAACTTTGAAAATTCGGCGAATATGCTCGATATTGAATATGAATCGTCTGACGCGTTTGTTAATGATCTACCCGATCTACTTCCTACAAACGCTAGGAACGCGAACTTGATGGATTTTCACACTCTAGTTTCTCTAAAACTAGACGTCTAATGAAAAAAATGATTCTATATTCTAGACTTATTGTCTCATGTAGAATCATCCCCCTCCACGTTTGTACTATGTGGAATAAAATAGTTTACGAAACTTTAAAGTCGTTTTCTATGAGAATGGTTCACTTGAGACCCATGGTTTCTTTGAGACTTTTGTTCCTCGCGACGAGTACTATAACATGAAATAAAAAAAAATGTTTACCTTGAAAAAGGGGTCAAGGACAATTTTGTGGCTCATTTTTTTAATAAATCTCCACGGATCGAGAGACATAGAATCCCGCTATGGTAGTCGTGACAAATAATTTGTATACACCCTGTACATAAAGTCATTCCTAAAGTCCTTGCCTTAACATAAACTATAACACATTATTAGGCTGCGGATTTTATACATATATGACAAAAATGGGTAGCTGCAATGTAAGGCAGTGAAAATGATTATTTTTATAACAAATGCAAAAAATTTTCATTTCGCGATCAAAGTGCGGCAGTTTACTTTTTGTGTAATAAGGATTTGTATGATTTTATACAGTGCCTCATGGTAGTGTCGCTATGTGTGCAAAATGTTCAGAGATTCACTAATCAGCGTTTTTTTCGTAAACGATAAGTACTAGAAAAAAGTGTTGGACGGAAACGTATTTCTGTTCTCTATGAGCTATGTCAGGGGTGGCCAAAACGTGGCGCTTTGGATGATTAAAAGTGGTGTGATTAAGTTATTCCTTTTCCTCCCGTAAGCGAAGCAGATTCTATCATTATCTCTATTTACCAACCCCCACCCATGAACGTAAGACGCTATAAAAAGTTACATGGCGCATCTGAACTCGTTTGTCAAAAACTTGGCGCATGGTATGCAAAAGATTGACCACCCCCAGTGATGCCAGAAAGGTCCCCCACTAAGACCGTAAACTGGTCACGTGACGTGCCGCGCAACGTGTCACATATTATTATATTAATCAGAGAGGTGGTAAACTGTATTCCCCTCGATTTAACCGATCTGGCGACACTGGTCACCCCTGAGCTGTGTAATGGAATACATTAAATTTTTATATCACGAATATTATTCGAGAAACGGAGGTGATCCTCACTTTTTTAAATGCGATAATGCATGTGTTTTTATATTATATGGAGCCGTATGTCAACACGATTCATTTATGTGCATGACCATGACCTTCAATGCCATGCAAGGTCAGAAATGAAGAAAATGTTATGTATTATTGTACATACCGGTATTTGTTATTGATATGTTTACATTTCTATATCACTCCAGTTTGTTGCAAATTCAGGTAGAAAATATTTATTTTTCATAAAGATCCGTCGTCTACTCATTACGAATTAATAGCGCCGTATTTCGAGCAGTATGTTCGCCAGATTGAACAGGTTCCAGCATTTCTTTCAACGAAAGAATTCCTCTTGAAGCTAATAGACACTGTTGTTTTATTAACTAGCCGAGGGGCCGCCGGTAGAGTTTGTTGACTGAGCGGGAAGAGTGGAGGAAACGGTCGGGTGAAGCGGTAAACACGCACGCTCGCGCGATTATTTTAATGAACACGCGTAACGAAAGTGCTGGCTCGGCCCCTCTCAGCTCGCAAATTAAGAAAACAAACGGCCAGGATGAAAAACTTGACAGCGTGCCCCGCTTGCCAGGACTAGAAGTTTTTCTCGGGGTGCTTGTTAGCTGATGGAAGCGAGGGAACGTCAAACTTTCACTTGGACGCGGGGCTTGCACTAACAAGTCGACACTGAAAAAGCTCAGCCATCTCCCCATACTCGTTATTCGGTGCATGGACGCTTTAAATCGCGCGGGCACGGGCCTCACCACCCGTCGTCGTCTGCGGGAAAAATAAAACCAGACCCGAATCTTCCACCTTTTATTTTTCATAAAACCGGGCTACCGTGTCGGCGACAGTTGCCGCGCGCGAAAATCGAATTCTGCGGCTCGGGTTTGCTCATCGGAAGAGATACGGAATCAGTTCGTTTCAGACGCAGCTGCTCTGTGTCGAATTACACGGCTCGCTGCGCCGAGCTTTACTCTTCGCTTGACCGAGAAACTTTTCGAGAACGGTTCGCCCCTTAAATGCGGCGAGATTTAAATAGAACCACGCCGATCGAAAGTAAATTAATGGCCGATCGCTCAACGTGATGAGTCTCTATGTTCATACGATGACCGGTGAATCGAAGTAGTTAATTTGAATCAAATCAGTTTTACTGCACTACCATGAGGCCAAAGAGTAGTGGAGAACGGGGTTAGTTGACTAACTTTTTCACACGTATAATTTTTATAAATAAACTGCTGGTATTTGGTTGAGGTGTTTAACAGCAAAAATTGTCTTTACTTAAAACTATACAGGCTTAATTTTGCAAATCGCTTCAATTAAGCATTGGTTGGAGATTTTATCATATTTATCTTGGTGAATGCAATAAGTCAACGAGCCCCGGGTCTGACGTTAATTGACTTGATATTTAATTTATTACTCATTACAGACTTGGCAATAACTTACTTTAATTAATATTGTTACGGCGGCGTGAATATTGAGAAGTCGCCGTAATGCCGTGATGAACAACCCCTAAGGAATAATTCAAGATAGGGGTTGTCAACGAACTGTTGATCGTTGAACAGAAGAGAGAGACAGAATCGACAGCCGAGCAGAACAGACATATTCTGAAATCGTTATATTGATATAAAGTTATAAGAGTTGTATTGTAGATAAAGTTTGTTAATAAATATCTCGTGATGCCGCGGCATACGACGCGAAGTAATAAAAGTCGCAACAATATCTAACTTCAATCATTTATTCGAATTGATGCATTTATCTCGATTGAAATATCTTTAGCGGCACTATTAACGCTGTTATCTTCATCTATAACAATTCGGACTACCAATAAAATAATATCAGCTGATATTTTGTCCTTTTGTTTATAATTTCTCATGTTGATGTCTGCAACCAATACAGTCAGTAGACACAAAACGTAAAGAAAAATAAAAATAAGACAAAAATAATATTCGGAGTTAGGTGTAGGTCTAGGTCTGGGTCTAGGTCTAAGTCTAGGTCTAGAGTTTATTTGAATAATACTTAAATAACCTTGCCAGTGCATAGTCAAATAACCTCATTCGACATTTTCAACATTTTGGCAGCAGTATGTCCATAACGTTCACGTGTCGGGTGAAGCAAATAACACAAATTATGGTCAATGTATGATCGTTCTACGAAATATTTGTAAAAAAAATATTAAGCCCTACTTAATGGACAAAAATTCAAGAGTCAAAAGAAAAATATTTACTTACAGTTGATGTTTTTAGATTTTTGTTCTCACTGGTGTAACACGCAAATTTCTGTCACGGTAATGCAAAACAATCATATGTTTCAAAATCTTAAATGAAGGTGTCATCAATTCTATATTATGAAAGTAAAAAGCATGTAGTCACCTACAACGATTAGTTAACTAGTCCTGGTCTCCCCTAGGTATAATAAGAGGTATACACACACATCAGAGATAGATTCACTCTGCCAAAAAAATTACATACTTTTAGGGAGAGAAGAGGTAACACAAAGTTGAACTGCGCGATAAATATTTTGTGATATAGATTGTAATATATTTAAATCTATATGTGTAATGTAGGTGTCAGAAGTTAGAACATTGGTGTTGGTGACGATCGATCGTCAGTAATCAGCTGGGACTGTCATACTGAGCTGACGATCGATTTGCTATTAACAACCCGATGTTCTTTTAGTACATATTAACTCGTCAGCGAGATTCAGATTGTAACAAACCGTCATATGAAAAACTTCTATTAAATAAAGCTCCTATAGTAATATGTTTAAATTATTATCGATTCTTTTATTGGAGTAGTTTATTTATATTGATATTTTTCCAGAAACAGATATTACGCAAAATCGTGTACAGCTATGTATGCATATGGAAACTATGATATTGTGAAGAATACCTTCCCAAGAAGCTAATCATAGCCAGATTCCGCACGTGACACCGCGGCCAGGGAGGTCCATCTTATCAAAATGCATATTCGCACATGACACCTGCGACGTAGACCCCTTTGTCTAGAGCTGCCTGGTAACACCATTGATAAGAGACATGTATAAAAAGACGCCGTACAATAAACAGACAGTCTTGGGTTTGAGTTCAAACAAGCACGACTCTTTGATTCTCCCCGACTCCGTATCCTCTTACTACGGTTCGCGATACGTTTAAACGATCGCGACAGTATCTCATGCCAGTGTTATTTAATTAGTTACTTTTTTTCACGTTGTGAGTAATTCCCGTGACAATATCATATGGAAACACAAAGAAATATATGGTGTCAAAAAATTTGAGTTTCTCATTATACAAATCATAATTTTAGATTTTCTCATGTTTTAGTCTCTGTTCAGTCTCTGAACAACATGTATTTCAGTCAGTAATTCATACTTTCGACAATATCTAACTGTTCAAAATCTTTTCGTTCGCCTCGGCACGCGACTGCACGGCAATTGTAGTTGAATTTTCTTATAACGCTTCTTGCCCGATACACCTGGGTCTCGGCATAAGAACCAACAGCCACGGTAGTTTTTCTGCCTCGCACCGTGCTCAGCTGTTAGCGTTCGATGCCGAAATCCAGGTGAACGACCACGATTGTAAACCGCTCGGCGGAGCGTGTTTACATGCCGCTGCGTAACTGTCTCGCGGGCCATCGTTCCTACTTTTCATATGCCAAATCCACTGCCTATTTTCCACTGTCTCCTTAGACGCACCGGCCGTTAGGGCATTGCCCTCATGCTCTAACAAACGGTCGGTGCTGTCGTCCTTGCAATTTCAAACTTCCCACTCCTTATCCTTTCCTAACCGATGGCCCAAAAGCAGTATAAATAGGCCGACGACAAGCGCTCGCTCTTCTTGTCTCTCCTTGTCTAGTACAAATCACGATCGACTGATCACGCGCTACATTTACACGTATTTATACAATTGCTCTCACTTCATCTCTTTCATTTCTATTCTTCCCGTTCACATCTTTACCTATTTATCTGTACATTTCACTTCTGTATATATTTCCGAGTCAATACAGTATTTATTTTCGTACATATCTCTACACCTTTCTTCACCGTACACTTACCTACCTCAAGCCACCTATCTCTATATACCTAATTCTCTGTCCTTTTCATCCTCATCGTTTCTCTGTTTCCACGACGTGGAAACTTCCAAAAACACACGGCTAGATCTCTCACACTAACTTTCGCCAAACACATAGTCTGCGACCGAAGATGCAGCGACCGCGCGCGACCTCCTGCAAACTACCTGCGACCAAACGATGGCACACCTGTTTGGTGCGCTACACGAACACCAAAAAGGTATAAATATCGGACATTTCTCGCACCGAAGACACTTAGAAAGGTCACTTGAAACGAGACGCAGCTTTCACAACAGTGTACAATAGCACTTCAAACGAAGCGCAGCACGACAAGATTATACAATTGTTAAATACATTTACTCATTACCAGAACCAGTGTAATACATTTACTAAAGCGAACAAGTAATCGGCGGCAATCACGCTGGCGGACTTAACGCAACAGTTTCCAACAAATTTGATCACTCACTGTATGTAGTCTGGTATATGTTTAAAATAACCAGCAAAAAATTTTCAGATAAACCGCCGTTGATCTTCAGAAAATTGAAGTCAAGCGCTCGGAGTGAAGTGAAAATCTCCAAGATTGTTTGCGGACGTTAATTAGTGAAATACGATGACCTCGGGTGGTAAAACTTCGGTCAAACTTTTTAATTCCAGCAATACCGCAAGTCCGGGCCCCAATGCGCGGCTGACAGACTAATCTTAATTATTTCCACGTGGAGAAATTCGAAAGCCTCGCGTCACGGGTTCAGCCCTGTTGACGTGAACACGACGAGTTCCCTATAGCAGCCGCTAAGCCGCGCCGTGGGCACGCATTAATTCTTAACGCCAAATTGGCATCGCATTAGCAGCGTTCCGTCATTGTAATACCATGATTAACTGGGACACACCGAGCCATTCGTTTGTCCCGCCGCGGCGCGACGGTCGCGCCAGAAATAATGGAATGTCCCAATGTGTAATGTAGATTCATCACTTTCTAATGGCCTCCTCGAATCACCGGTGTCAAACACCAAAAATGATGAAACATCACGAGCAGTTTTCAACTATTCCAAGATTCTCGTTTGTATATGCACAACCAGCAGAAAATTTAGAATCACTGCTTCAGTTGTTAAGTCAACAATAATACGAGTGAATATAGGGTTAAACCTTTTTTTGAAGGACCAATTTTTTTTAACTTTTCTTTATGTAGTCCTATAGATTTCGACGAGAAAACGCCGAAATGAAAGTCTTATTCCCAGGAGTTCACTGGTCCAAGAGTTGTACGCGTGTAAAGTTGAGCACTTTCAAGCCTTTTTGACAGGTTAAAGCTCCGCAATATTGGTATATTTGCTAGGTGGTACACGTAAGATCGGCTAAGTAGTGCCGAGCAGATCCGTTAGATGGCAGCACAAGCACGTACGTAATAATAACACATGTACGAAATCAACGCGACAAGCCAACCCCAAACCAACTTGGACTACACCTTCTTTTTGAGATCCTGTATATGATCCCGTATATTTTCATATCCCACCGATGAACACAATATTTCTTAAATTTCCGCAACAATCCACAAGTTAAAATTAAAATCAACAGTAAAATGTACAACAAGCTGCAGAAATATATTAAAATCAGCTTCATTTATCCACGTGCTCCTATCTAGTTAACATACCGTGCCATTTAGCGCATGCGCTCAGCACTCCTACGTCTACCACCCAGCGAATATACTACTGTGACGACACTTTAATTTGTAAAAAACACTTAAAATTGTTTATGCTTACACGCGTATAACCATCTATCCAGCGCATGCGCTCAACAGTCCTATCTCTGCCACCCAACGAATATCCAATATGGCAACGCCCTAACCTGTCAAAAACACTTAAAATTGCTCATGTTTACACTCGTATAACTTATAAACCAGTGAATTCCTAACAATAATACTTACATTTTCGTGATGTTCTCATCGACATCTACAGGATTACACAAAAGAAGTTAAAAAAGTGTTCAAGAAAATTAAAAACATCTGGTCCTCCAAATGAAAGAACAGCCAAATATAGGGTAAACGTACCAGTTACCGGATATTTAGTGACGACTTGAAAGTTTTTTGCTAATCTGAAGGTATTCTGTGATTTATTTTGTGTTATTTGTGATAAACGATTAATTATCGACCTTTTTTCTGTATCGTCATAATTTTCTGGACGAATACATTAAAATCTACAAGAAATATTAATTAACTTTTGATCCGAAGTTTCGGCACTATATGCTGCATTTTCAACCTCGATTCTCTCGGAACCGAGAAGTTAAATGAAAAAATTTTATTCCATATTTTCGACTTATTTCTTCACGTAGAATCATCCCCTGCTCGTATGTACCACCAATTACAGGATACCTTGTATAACAATTTGAAACAGTTATTTTCGGAACCTTTTCAATCTCTGGTTACCGGACACATCAGCCATATTACCGTATTTAACATGCATGCTACTAGGAAATCTTAGGTATGCAGGTTATGTTTACTGTCAAACGCAAGTACCACTGTCCGGTAATGCTAACATTGCTGAGAAATCATGGCGTAGTCAATGGTCACCGGTAATAAGAAATGTTTTGAAAATTTGGACTCGATTCCTGGATTTGTTTTAATTTAGAAAATAATTGTTATCTATTTCCTTTACTGTTTTTCCACAAACTACAAACTTAGTAGTTTTAATACTTACAACTTTTATGTCGTAGCACAATAAAATCATTATTTTATTATCCTCTGGTGTATTTCGATTTCTTAGCATTCTCTATAATCGAAAACGGGAAATTGCATTGCCTCGGGGAATAAGATTTTTAATTAATATTTTCTATATCTTAAACAAAAATTATTGTAATACTTTCAATGTATACACGAAGGTGAAACTTAAAAAAACTTAAACTTAAACTTATTTTTATTAATGTCTAAAAAATTTGTTTTGTGTTCGGTAACCGGTTGGGGCACGGTACTAGTACTATTGGGAGCTGAAAAGAAGTCCCTTGAGAGGAATGCGGGAAGAGCACGTCCCGAGTCACACATATTTATAGCTCTAACGAAACATTGGCTAAGCATTCACATATACTACGTAGCGTGTTCCATCGAATTCTAAACATTGTGTACCGAGCAAGAAAACGAGAAAAAGAAAGCAAGAATCTCTCATAGATGAAGAATTTGGACGAGTAACAATTTTTTGTATAGGAAGAAGGCCCTCTGTATGGTCCCAGAATTGCAGACGAGAATCCTCACCTTCACTGTGGCGGATGGCTAATACCATAATTTACGTCGCATATTTTTCTAAGAACACATAAGCTTCATAAAAATCGGCTTGTGTAATATTCTCTTGTTAGCTGCAAGTAATTAGTACGTACATTTTGGATTTTATATACATTCATGACAAAAATAAGAAAATAAAATTGTAAACAGTAAAAAAGAATAAAAGGTTTCAGATGATACATCGATATTCTTATTTTCATATTGCTGTAATTATTAAATAAAAAAATGACAGTTTTATTTAACCTCTGTTTCTCACAATTCCTACAGACACTTTTTATTTTGCATAAAGATCCACAGTCTAGTAATTACATTCCTTCATGCATTACACGTTTCAGCAACTGCTTCGAATAATATTAGCCTTAAATTAAAAGAACGCTTGTAAGGCAGTATAATTTTATTGAAAGTCGTTGCGTGGCTCAAAGCTTTAGGTCTATGTTGGAACAAGATGTCTCCGGAGAAAGCTGTTCATAAAGGAAACATTAGGGAAGATAAAATTCAGTAGAATACCTCTCGTCGATGTATTATTCAAAACGCGCATCCGATGAAGTAAATGTTGTTACAAGGACAGTGTACAATATCCATTTAGAATTGCCAACATTGCCGACACTTCTGACCTCACGTAGCTCCCAGTTCGTTCAAAAAGTTGCGCGTTTCTTGTTTCACGAAAATATTACGCAAGTTTCCGGTCGTGATTCACAATTTAACTTAAGCCTCGACTGCGTTTTGGAGAACTCCGTGTTCTTAACTTTTTTGAACTTTTTTTTGTATGATCCTGTAGATATCGATGAAGAAATTCCGAAAATGTGTGTATGGTTGTTCGGAATTCACTGGTTTATAAGTTATAAGCTTGTAAAGATGAGCAGTTTTAAGCGTTTTTGACAGGTTAGAGCGTCGCCATATTGGATATTCGTTGAGTGGTAGAGGTAGGTAGGTCTGTTCGGCGCATGCGCTGGATAGATCGTGACTGATCAGCGCATGTGTTAGATAGTATAGTATATTTGCGGGATCGGCTAAATATTATTGAGCGTATGCGCTAGATGGCAATTCAGTGGTTACACATACTTTCTAAACATAAGCAATTTCAAGTGTTTTTTTACAAATTAATTATTAATAAGGTCATTGTTGATTTTGAAATGGTTAGTTCAAGTATTAGAAATTTTATCGTTAGAGACATGCCAAGTAGTAAAGAAGAAGCAATTACTTGGGCTCAGGATTGTGGTTTGTTGTAGAAATTTAAGAAATGTCGTACTCATCGGTGCGAAATGAAAATTTATAAGAATAATCATGGAATCGGTCGTTTTCGGTGTCCAGTAATTGAAATATATAGAATCACATACAGGATTTCAAAAAGAAGGTACAATCCAAGATGGTTCTGGGTTAAGTCGTCGTGGGAGCGGAGAAGGCCGGCCCGACCATGGTATAATGTTTCGCATTTTGATTTAGTAAATGTGTCATTATTACGTACGTGTTTGTGCTGCCATCTAACGGGTCTGTTCGGAAGTATTTAGCCCATTTTATGTGTATCACCTAGCAAATATATCAATATGGCGGCGCTTTAACCTGTCAAAAAGGTTTAAAAGTGTTCAACTTTATACGCGTATAACCTTTTAACCAATGAATTCCGCACAATAAGATTTTCATTTTCGGTGATTTTTCGTCGAAATCTATAAGATTGTATTAAAAAACCTTGAAAAAAAGAGTTCTCCAAAACGCAGTTAAACCTAACTTAATTAAAATTATAAACACCGCGTGATCGTTCTGAATACAGAAAGTTATAAATTAATATGTTTTTTTTAAATGGAAAACTATTCTAACCAGAGATTGTTGGAAGCAGGAGGGAACGACATTTTTTTTCTTATGGGGAAAGAATAATCATCGTTGTTTCAATTAGTAAAAAATTCCTGCGATTTTTCGGAGAATGAAAGATCCATTGTCGGCGTGTTCTCGATTTTAACGTGCTAATTAAAATTGCGTTGCACGAGTCCGTGCCAAACTGATCTTGTTTGCCTCATTTTCAATTTGAAATTAAAATTGCGACACTTCGTTTGAGCATGACAGTGCGTGTCCCGTGAACGGAAGAGGAATACATACATGGCGAATGACGGCGACAAGAATGTTTTGTCCATTTCACACATTGAAAATGAAATCTGTCATGGTCGTGGCTTCGTCGCAAACAAGCAGGGAATTAAAATTGTATTTTCACTATCGGGGTATAATTGGAACGAGCTGTCCCACCTGTTTACTCGGTACGAGGCATTGATATGTTAATTAAACCCATGTACTTCTCATTTCATTTCTGTCAAATTCTTCTCGTTGCTTTATTTCGTTTTCTCATATGAATTTTCACTGCATCTTTCTTATAACACTGTCCAACAAATTTCAACTTTTTTTATGTTTCACAATAACTGATGGGTGATTCTTATAGAGTTTTCTGCGCTGATTCCGAATCTGTCCTTAGTTTTTCTCCTACACGCACAGTTTTTGAGGAAAACAGCTTTTAAAAAAAAACCTATTTTTCAACTTTAAACAAATATTGTGATGTTATAAAAAATATTGAATTGTTCTTTGCAGCATAAGATTGTGTAGACTTTCCCGAATACAGTGATATCCAATATTAATACATTATGATTGTTTAAACATGTTTAAACGATCATTAAAGACGGAGAGACACCAATTTTGCACAAATTTTTGAGGATATTTTTCAATTTATCTCAAAAAATAAGGGTCCAGCGGAAAATCGGACTATACCACGCGATAGAGCAGACTTTTATCTTGAGAAACCCCCATTTGAAGTTTGCAACATCGACATTTTAACCGAACCAGAAAGCAAAATATCTTCGCCCACCATGAGTTGCCGCCAGTGGTGCTCTTCCACTAGCGCAGTCGTTCGTCGGGATGCGGCGCGACGCGACGTAACGGCGATGCAGTGGCTATAAGCGCGCAATTCTGTCAGCTTATTTAAATGTTAAATTTTATTAAATATTATACTATTGTTGTTTATTATTTATTAGTACATTTATTCTGTATAAATTATTTTATGTATCTTTTTAATGTTAGTCTCTTGTTCATAGTATATTTCATACTAAAAAGATCTTTCGTAACAAAAGAATAGTTTAATACAGAAATCTATATAATATCGCTAATGTGAAATATAATTATAATGTACATTATTATACATTATATATATATTTTTTTTATATATTGTGTATATTTCATTATTTATATTATATATATTATATATATATATTTCATTATAAATAAGCTGACATAATTGCGCGCTTATAGCCACTGCATCGCCGTTACGTCGCGCCGCGCCGTATCCCGACGAACGACCGCGCTAGTGGAAGAGCACCACTGGAGGCAACTCATGTCGGGCGAAGATATTTTGCTTTCTGGTTCGGTTAAAATGTCGATGTTGCAAACTTCAAAAGGGGGTTTCTCAAGATAAAAGTCTGCTCTATCGCGTGGTATAGTTCGATTTTCCGCTGGACCCTTATTTTTTGAGATAAATTGAAAAATATCCTCAAAAATTTGTGCAAAATTGGTGTCTCTCCGTCTTTAATGATCGTTTAAACATGTTTAAACAATCATAATGTATTAATATTGGATATCACTGTATTCGGGAAAGTCTACACAATCTTATGCTGCAAAGAACAATTCAATATTTGTTATAATAACATCACAATATTTGTTTAAAGTTGAAAAATGGGGTTTTTTTTTAAAAGCCGTTTTCCTCAAAAACTGTGCGTGTAGGAGAAAAACTAAGGACAGATTCGGAATCAGCACAGAAAACTCTATAAGAATCACCCATCAGTTATTGTGGAACAAATTTGGTGTTGGACAGTGTAATTAACGCATTGTACGCGGAACACGTACTATCACGTTTCTCGTATATTGCCCGTTGAGATGCAAATCTCTAGTTGCACGTAACACTATTTTATAATAGAATGGCCTTTGGTGGAGATCATTGATGGAACGTAATGAGAAACTGTGATTCATAGTGAGGAATTAAAAAGGATTAACTGTACCAGTAATTAAAGCGAGTTTGTTAAATCCTCCCATTAAAATTGCAAAATACATTGGTGCAATAATAATATTAGCGATATTAAGTATTAACACAAGAATTAAAATCGCGTATTTTATGCATCGACTACGATTAGAGCATTGTTTGATTAAACACTGATCGTTTATATTTGAGTAACGACTTTCCATCCGCTGATTTTATTTTTATTATTAAAAATGATATTGCTTATTATACACTCGGTAAAGTTGCATCAGTCCTACTTGAATTTTAGATTAAATTTGGTGAGAACATGAAAGCATGGTGCTATGAGAAAACAGATGTAATATACTGTTACGACCATATGAAGTTAGCAGTTGTATTATAATATTTACATATTTTGTAAGTTCACATTTTCGCAGACAAATGTAAGGGAACTGGAGTTGCAGTAAATTATCTTTGTTTCACCGACCCTTATCTTTTTTTTTGAGAGAGTCCGCGAAGGAAATACGCAGGATCGAATGCGGAATAGATTATAAGGGAACGTTCGGGAATCAGGTGCAAGGAGCACGGTGAATTCAGGACCTTATGTCCAATCGGTTTTCTTTGGTTTTGGTTTTACAAAACTGTCTTTATTATCACATTCACACAATTATAATGTACGCGTGGTACTTGAAAAACGCGTCCCGAATTGTTCCCGCAGAGGACAGATCGTTCGAACGCCACTGGTTTCTCGCAAGGGAGGCGATACCGGTCGATTTCGAAAATTCGCTTGGTCGCACTCTGTGATATTCGCGTGTACTCGCAGAGGAGGTTACAACGGAACAGAGTGTTTGAATTTTTCGGTATTAGGATCTTCCCCGAATCGACGGGTAACCCCACCACTTCCACACACGGGAGCTCGTTTCGCGGGATCTAATCACGTTCCGCTGTTAGGGTGACGCGGGGTGTCACAGCGACGAATGTTGGTAAAGACCGTTGAACGTGTTTAACAATCTTTGTTAATGGTTTTAAACTATGCAACATAAAATATGGTACACATATGGCATTATACATTATTCGAGCATACACATAATTTCGAGCATTGGTATACTTACACTGTAATTATAATACTAGACAGCGGACTTCATGCATTTCTCATAAAAATGAATAGAGCAAATGCTAATCAGGTAAAATATTTAAAGAATTTATAAATACTTCGACTCATTATAAAGGTTAAAGAAAGAAATATCTTCGTAGCTCCTGTATCTCGTATTACTACAGATAGTTTTGCTTTTTCATTAAAAACATTTCGTAAAGTTTCCCATAGAAAGAAATTACAGCGACTTTAAATAGAAACAGGATGCCACCCACGATCAGGCATCTCAACAAAGGCGTTCAAAATTGAGTTTCGCAACAACAAAGCTTCCAATTTGTCTTCGCTGGAACGAGTGTCCCTTCTTTGATCGAATCGAAATCACAACTATTTAAAGTACAGAAGGCTATCGGAATACGCTCGCAAACAAGATCGCTGATTGCAAGTGAAAAGAAATCATCTTCCTCCGAGCATTTCCGGAACGTTCGAGCGTATATTATCGCAGAGCTCCCTTCCGACGATTTTCTTTTCCATAAACGAACGCATGCGCTCTTTTTGTTCCTTTCACGAATTCCGCGAAACCTGCATTCCCAGGTGTCTCCTCGAACTCAGATACTCGCATAAAAAGGTTCGTCGAAAGAGGAAACGCCCGCGGAGGCGTGACAGCGTGTTTGAAATACGAGCTTTGTCCGGAAAGTATCCGATCTTTGTTTATACACTATACACTGTTGAGCAAAATTAAAGAAATTTTCAATTTTCAACGAAAAATTGTCGACTTCAAACTATTAAGACTAAACTGCGGATTGTATGATAATAAAAATGAATAAAAGAAAAACAAAACCGCGAAGATATTAGCAGAATTTAAGAACACGATTACACTGTTTGCGACTTATTTAAATTTTTAAAAAAGAAAATACATTTTTATTTGATTACAGCCTGTCACAGTTGAAATCGAAAATTATTATTTTGCGTAAAGATGCGCAGTCTATTTATAAATTTGTAACAAATTTCAGACAATCAAACCAGTCTATCTTTAAGGGCAGTTTTTCTAAAATGTTTTCCTATCATGTGCAAGGGTAACAAATCTAAAATATTTTTCCTTTCTAAAACTTACTTTATTACATGTAGATGATTCTACAGGCATGGAACAAGTTTTAACAAGCTCAAATATCCTGGACATAAAGATACAAGTCTTTCCTCTGCAAAAACCTTTTAAAGCTAACTGTATTATTGTTTGTTGTAATCTTATTGAGCGTTGAATGAAAAGTGTTTCGTGGGTATAGTGTGAATTATTAATTATCATAGATAACGCGTGTTTTCATTAGAGATGATGGCTTAATTAGTGGCTTAACCATGCGACAGATCACTGCGTGTCTCCGTCCACGTCCGCGCCACCGGGCCACGTCAAGGGGGTTAGTGGGTGGTTTCACCGGTGTAACCACGCCCACCGGGAGGGAAGGGGGCTGGTTCTTTGGGTTTGAGTACGCTCCCCACAGAAGGACCAGCCTTACCGGAAACACGGATACTCCGTTCCTCGCTTGCCTCGACGGTGAGGAGCAGGAAGAAAGGAGTATCCGGAGAATCTTCGGACATTTGAGGCCTGATCCCACTTGTCCATCGGACGGTCCCTAGGGAGGGGGGGACACGGTGTCTGCCGTCATCGGGTCCCTGTAGAGGAATGGTTTGAGGGGAGCTTCTCTCCCCTCCGGATAGGTGTTCAACGGGTGGGCCCAACACAGTTGATTGCGATCTCGCGTATCTGTCTGGGCCCAGAACACCCAGGGCACGACAGGGTGTGGGTTCAGTTAGTATGCTCAGCCTTCAGCCGGGATAGCTCAACATAACCCTCTTGCCTCTCAGGCGAGAGGAGAGGGTATCCATAAGGCGGATTTCCCCACACTTTAAAAAAAAGATCCCTGCGTGTCTTCATTCAAAAACTTTACGCAGTTTTTGAACCATCAAATCTCGTAAGCATTCTATTTCTGACTTATGATAATCTGCTATCTGAATTGATGTTCACAAAGCAGTTACGAAAATGATGAAACCGTGAACTACTGCACTCTATTATTCTGAAAGGAGATATTACAAAGAAATGTGAAAGACCAAATAACAAAAGACATATGAAAATGGTATTCTGTAAACAATATTAAGTAACAAGCAGAAATGAAATATATCTGTACTTTCTCTTTTAAGGGAGTATTCTGGTTTTTCAAGTATAAGTGTTGTAGAATATCTGCGCAAAAGGATTTGTTCGACTTCGTAAAATTAACATAGTTTTAAGAGTTTGAAGAATGAAACTCGCGTTACGAGTTATTGATAGTTGCATTCTAAAAAGCATTTTCTCGGAATCACTCTTTTTGAAACGGTTCCCACGACATCTCCAGTTCTAGTGAACCAATTTACTTGAAATTTTTAAAGAATTTTCAACACATACTCTGTTATCATGTGAACAAAAATTTTAAAAATAAGTTAATTTTTTTTATTCCTTTATCTTACTAAAGACCGAAAAATATTTAAAAAAATGGTAATTTGTATTTTGTAAATAATCTAGATTTTTATTTTAAGAACATATCAATGTAGTCCCAGATATATAGATAATCAAAACATTATAAGGCGTACAATGATTGAAACATGATAATTTAAAATAAAAATTGCATTATCGCACAAGATCCTTTTGTACTATTTGTGATCGCAGAAGTACCATTTCTGAGTGATCACTTCTAGTCATCTCTCCATTTGTAGACTCCTGTGACATTGGTAATAAAACACTAAGAATTTTAGTTGCTAATTTTTATAAATGTTTATTACTGGACAAATGATAGAACAAATAGTGCGAGGTATATAAACAAAAATAGTACGAGGTATCAACATTTTTTTAGTTTCTTTTGTAGCAACAGATTTTATCTTTTCTGCTTTTCTCTTATTTCATTCCTGCAATTTCTTTGCTTTAATCTTATTACCACGTTTTTATTAGCTCGCTTTCTTGTTTGTTTGTTTGTTCGGTACAAATCTTGCAATTGATTTTAAACTAACTTCCCGATGAGCTAGAGACTTGAAATTGGAAACGTAGCTCAGAACTGGATTACAATGCAGTATTCAAAAATTTTTTTTTTAAAAAGTCTATCCGTTTAAGAGAAATAACAATTCAATATTTTTACCGTTATTACCGTTACACCGCTGTCATCGCATTCAGCAATCCCCACTCCGCGCGACAACGCTCTCTACTTTACTATGCGTACGTACTCTGACTCGTCCCCACTCCACGAACCCACTTCGCCCCGACGGAGCTCAGTATATGATAGACGATCGGTAGTACATCATCGCTTTGTTTACCAAGTGAAAGAACCGTTACACCTTTCTGTTATAATTTCATCAAAATGTTTAAAATCGATTGAAATATACGTGCAAGAAGTAGGAGAGGAAGCCTTTTGACGTTGGGGAGCATGTATGATATAGGTAATAATAATATCGTGTACGAGATAAGAAATTAACAAAAATCTGTGTTTAAAAGTGTCAGAAATAATGTCTACAAAAAAAAAGGAGCAGTTCGTTAATAATGATTCTCACAGGGAAGCCGCCAAATCACCAGGTATGTCATTGCATATTTTGCGTTAAATATTTTCTTGAAAAAGTTACAAAATTTGTTGAAAGTATTATATCATAAACGCAGACATCCATTTGAATATGTTTAAAAATTGAACTGCATCAGTTTTAGTCAACTGACACTTTGAGAATATTAGTAAAACGTTAGACTAAAATTTTTTAGTAGTAGTTACATATTTATTATAAACTAAGTGAAGTTATTGCTTATAAAATCGATTGAAAAATTTCACACACACAAGATTAAAAAGCAGAAAATAATTATTTAAATAAAAATAAATTTTAAAAAAAAATACGTTTTTAAAACGGTCTAAAAAGTATAAAATAATAATAAATAAAAAACGGACTAAAAAGTATAAAATAATTTGAAAAAAATAAAAATAAAATGGATTAAAAAGTATAAAATAAAAATAAAATGGACTAAAACGTATAAAATAATTTTTAAAAAACGGACTAAAAAGTATAAAATAATTTGAAAATAAAAACAAAAATTTGAAATTGTGAATTTTGAATAGCTGTGAAAATACTTGTAAGATTTAAAACGAAAAACGTGGGGCGCAAGATAATAGTAAGGAGTGTAGGGAGTAGCAGCCGTTGAGAAAACTCACACAACAGTTCATATCATTTGCGGAGCAATAGAATTTTTAGTGATTTAGGTGAACTATTCATGCATCAATTATCTATTGCATGCGCCCCACGTTTTTCTTTTTGAATCTTACAAGTATTTTCACAGCTATTCAAAATTCAGAATTTCAAATTTTTGTTTTTATTTTCAAATTATTTTATACTTTTTAGTCCGTTTTTTAAAAATTATTTTATACTTTTTAGTCCATTTTATTTTTATTTTTTTCAAATTATTTTATACTTTTTAGTCCATTTTTTTATTTATTATTATTTTAGACTTTTTAGACCGTTTTAACACGTAGTATTTTTAAAAATTTAGTTTTATTAAAATAATTTTTCTTCTATTTTTGCTAGACTTTCTTCTCTTTTAGACGGTATGATTTCCGTTCATTTCGTGTATCTCTTATTCAAAATTTTCTACGTGCTTAGGGACTGTAAGTCTTAATCCTGCGCTGCACCTATGCGAAGTCAAAAATAGTATAATCACGTTCTTATACTTTCGTAATGCACTATATCTGACTTTATTTGAAATTCCTGGCATCGCCGACAAAAAATGAACGATCGAACGGACGATGACCTTAGTGTTTCTTGGTATAATTCGGTATTTCTTGGCATACCGTGTATTTCGGGAGGAGGGTGCATCGAACGTCCAGGTCTGGGACTCGTCCGGGTTCCCAGATTTATTCGGCTAATTACCAGAAAAGTTTCGCTTTGCATAACGTAGCCTCGAATCGGCCGGAACTGTTGCCAACTTGTCTCCTCGCTCTCTCTCCCCTCTCTCTCGGCTGTATCCATTAGAGGGATCCGTGGGGGATTGATACAGGTACACGGTTCGTTCTTCTTTATCCGCCGACAGGGGAATATTTTCCGCGGCGGTGACGGCGATACGACTCGAAAGCGCTGAAACTTTTCCAGGTACAAACATTGTCGTCCGAGCACGGCACCGTAAGAAAAGTTGTGTCCCTGGCCCGGCCAAGTTTTACCCTTCTGCTCGGCCATGGTTTACAACGTCTACGGGATCGGCCAACTTCCGTGACAGGGATCGCTCCCTGGACTGATTTGTATTTCCTGTTGCAAAATAGATTGGCTGTGTCATGCGTTCCAAGGAAACGTTTCGCCATGTAGCGTCGCGATTCCTTTCCAAGGAGTACGGTACATGCGAATTTCGATGCGGTTTGCAACGCTGTCCGACTATTACCCACTATTTCCATTCGTAGCGTGCATTAACACTGTGAAACTCGCGACCGGTCTGACACTTGGAAAGTAATCGTTGAGACGTCGTTATTGTGTGGCCGCACAGTGGAGAATACGGCCGAATTCGTGGACAAAAGTAGAACAAACTTTTTTCTGAATCTGAAAAATTTGTGCAGCATACTTTATTTGTAAACTAACAGGGCATGTTTTGCCGTTAATTACAATATCTAAAGTTCAATACTGTCAGAGGTTTGAAAGTACAACGTTGAGGTTTCTTTAATATCGAGTTATTCAACCATACTTAAAAATAGCCTTGCGATTTGTTATCAGCTTTATGTAATTAATATTACATAATTATGTTCTAGATTAATATTTTTCTTGGTATTATGGCTATTTGTTTATTCAAGTTGTGGCAGTTAAGAATACAAGATGTATGTAAATTTTATGTTTGTCTAATGAAATAGTTGTCCATCAATTGAGATGAAGCGATCGTTTATTTTTTTTAAAGAAATATGGCGGCTACCTCCTGTGCTCATCAACAGACGGATGGTGCGACAACACCTTTCCCGCTACTACCTTATTCTTGCTTTGTTTGTATACATACCGTGCGTCCATCAGGAGATGGCCAGGCTGCGGACCCCACTCTTACGCTTACGTTCTGGCGGGAACGGTCGACATAGGCGCTCAGCGTCACCACATCTCTCTCTTTCATGTACGGTATGTATGTACCGTCCTAAACTGCCCTTACGACATCCCGCTAGATGGCCTTACTGACGAGTCCTCTAGCGGGCCTAGGACGAAACATTCCCCTCTCTTTTTTCCCAATATTTCTGTAATTCACAATCATAACTCGCTAAAAATTGGTAATTCCGACAATGAACAACAACGCTACCTTCCGAGGAGAGAAGACGACAACATCAACAAACCACGGACATCGTTGGGAGGACTGGATAAAGGTGATCTTCTCTGCCACTGCCTCGTCACAACTACTGCCCGACCAACAGCGAGGACTCCTCCCTACTACGCGCTTATGACGTCATCTTCGCAGCATTATCTGGTTTAACGTTTTCGCATCTATATTTGTGCGACGTTTTCGTCCATTGTTTGTGCGACTATATGAGTCCAACAAGCGGCTTAGGGAGATGATTCCGCACATAAAATCTAGTTGAAAATGAGGAATATAGTATTTTTCATACGGGGCTTCATTTTCGAGAAAATCGAGTTTAAAGTTCCGTCGGGTTTGCGTGCATTAGTATATGCACAGAGTAGAATTGGTTGGTAATGATCAGGCGCGACAACCGATTTTTATCTAATGGTACGCGTATTTGCTCAATTTTCAAACTGGATTTTCTCGAAAACATTGCGTCACATGAAAAAATTTTATTGCATATTTTCGACTTAATTTTTCATGTACAATCACCACCTATTCGCTTGTACCACCAGTTACCGAACACCCTGTATGAGCGCGACACCGAGAATCTACGCGTGATTCACTAAGTTCGACTCTTGTAGAGCACGTTGTAAATACATTTCCATAGTCCACGTAGTTGTCCGCAGTCTCGTCTAATTCCCTAATTACAGTCCACTGAAACATTCGACAGGATATCATATTCGTTGAATTCCTCCGCGTCGTTCGATCGTCGCTAAAATAATTTCTCGACGCAGCGACGCACTTACACTGCAGCGGCTGCTTGCGACAAATTCTTAAGGCAGAAACAGGGTTACTTTTGTCTTGGGTACGGGACGGGTCTTTTGGTCATTTGGCTACGGTTTAGGCCTGTCATCGGCGATCAAGCGACCGGCATTGCCGCCCGTCCCGAAGTCAAAGCCCACTTTCTCCAAAAACTTTCCACTGCGCCCTTGCCGAGGGTGCTTTGCCAGTAAGCTTCTTACGTTTTTTTTTCAAGCACATGCTTCCCCTTATTCGTGCTTAACACTATATTTACCAGACCAGTCAAAATGACTGGTTTTGCAATTTCAATTCAAAATTCCTACTGCATGTATTAGGAGGTTGAATAAGTTCTCGCTGTTTTTTTTTATGAAATGAATGCTTTATTTTAAAAAATTGGTAAAAAATATGTTCTTGAAAGTATTGTCTCTCGCTAGCCATTACTTTTCCCCATCTTTCTGGCAGCATAGTAATTCCATGTCGGAAAAACGACACGTCTTTTGAGGCAATCCAAGAGTGGGCCCATTTTTTGATATCTTCATAAAATTGGAAGCGCTGCTCAGCCAGGCCATGTGTCATCGATCGGAACAAATGGTAATCTGATCGGGAAATGTTTGGTGAATACAGCGGGTGGGGTTGAACTTCCCATTTAAGTGTTTTCAAAAACGTTTCCACCGGTTTTGCAACATGTGGCCGCGCGTTGTCATGCCGAAAAATCGCATCAACTCGTACAGCACCCAACGTCCTTCCTGTGAATCATTCCTAATGCTTTCAAACGTTTCGAATCTGTTGTGTGATCAACTCCTAATGATTCTGCAAGTTCAGCTAGTATCTGACACGAGTCTTCATCAAGTAATGCCTCAAATTCTTCGTCTTCAAGTTTTTGTTGTGCGCCAGGGCGTTCTTTATCTTCAAGATCAAAATCATTATTTTTGAAGCGTCTAAACCAATCTCTGCATATTGTTTCCGACAGAACATGGTCGCCGTAGGTGTCAACAAGAATTCTGTGTGCTTCAGCTGCAGATTTCTTTTAATAAAATAGTGTAGTAAAATTCCCCGCAATTACTCTTTCTTTGGCATGAAATTCGACATTTAGCACAATGAACGAAAAATTGTTTATACTTCAGTGGAATGACATACACTGAATTTTAACCTTGCATATATACGTAGTACTTCATTATAGATACGTTACTATCTGAAACTAAATTCACGCAGTTCTGGTATTACCACCTTTCGGAAAACAGCGAGAACTTATTCAACCTCCTAATAACATTTTCTTTCCGAAATGATATCATGACTTTTGTAGCCATAACTAAAGAATCAGTTTTATGAACTTTATATTATTTTATATGTATTCGTAACAAATATATTTTTTATTATTGACACTTATACCAGTACCAGTCAAAATGACTGGCGCATGTTTCTATGTGATGAAATGACATTGGGGCAGCTACAACAATTGATAAGTACTGCAACGTTTTTTCGGGACAGAATATATGATTTCGGGAAAATCATGATTCTGATGCAGTACACTAGCGGCCCTTGGAATTGTATATTTACTCAGGGTTTTGGGCCGCACATAAGGTTCTCCTTGGGTCCCGGACACTCAGCTATCTGTAAGTGCGAACTCGATACTCGGGGTTTCTGAGTGTCTTGGCCGTGCTCGGTCGACTCGCTTTAGGGCGAGTTGATTGAGTTGTGGCCCGTAAATTTCTAACACTGGCCCTATCAATATTATTCAACTTTTTTTGTAATTTTTTAAAAGTAAATAGAGCCTGGAAACACCACTAAGCACTTTTTCTAAAGACCAATCATTCTGACTGGTCTTGGTAGAAATAGATATACTTAAATAGCCGGTAAATCTAGTGTTAAGCCGAGGCCACAGGACCATCGCTAGATGACCGGAAATCCCCGAATCTGGCAGCCCGATCGGACTCCGCCAGCAGCGTCACGAGCCACCCCCCTCGTCAACCGGCCGCACGATCGGCACCACCCTTAAAACTCTAGGGCCCATTTCGTGCAGCCACTTATCCTACGCACAGTTCCAGGAGTAGGGGGGAAATCAGAACAAAGAAGGGAGGACCGAGGTGTTGAGGCCGACGATTCCCGGTCCTCTGGTCAGATCGCGACAAAGTTGTAAGCTCCATAGCAACTCGTTCTTTCCACCCACAGTTCGGTTGGTCGATAGAAAACCTAGCTTGTCATTAACCGGTTCATTAATTGTTGTTTCGGACACGACCGATGACCACGAGATCCGAAGGAACAAGGAGCTGGAAACGCACAGCGCTGTGCGTGAAGTTGAAAAAACCACGAGAGTCTTTGTGCGAGCACGTGCACGAGAACAAGTGGACTGTATTTTATCTCAGAATTACTGTACAAAACGTAACAAGATTAATAAAGAAACTGTACAATTGAATTTGCTGTGAGTTCACACTCGCGACTTTGCAGCGGCAGACAATCAGATGAGCGAGAAAGATACAGCGAGAGATCTGATTGTCGCGACGAGATTTTCGGAAGTGTTCGAAATTCTAGGAACGGACGAGATTCCGAAATTCCGAGAACGCCGCGGATTGGTTACGCAGGATCACCCGTTAATTAGCGCACGCGGATTGGGGTTCCGGAGTCGCGTGATCGCAAGGTAGACGGGGTGTAACGGGGATCCGCGTAACGGGCTCACGACGGTTCGTGAGAGCGCGGGGCGAGCGGACGAGGGAATTCAAAATGCTCATCCTGAGCGAGCGTGATCGCGAACAATTGTTAATAAAGCTGTTGATTGTTTAACCCGTGTCATTTAGTCCCCCACGCCCGTGAAGGTGGTCCATCGAGATAGTTGTGTATCGATAGTAGCTCTGGAGCTTAGTCGGCACACCACGTGTCAACACATTAAGGCCTGAACGATTTTATAATCAACCGCGGGCCGAAACATACACTAATACTTCTAACATCTAAAAAGCAGCTCAAGCCGTTTGATTCAATGTTATAAAAGTTATTCGTTTTTTAAGTATGCACGAATACTTTTTACACTCGCCGTATATTAGTAAACGTCAGAAACTCATTCACGTACGTAACAGTTTATCGTATTTCGATACTCTGCACGTGTGTCAAGCTCCATTGTAATCGACAACTTCGGATAGAGCGATGTCCCTTGTGAGAATAATCGAAGCTGATCGCCGGAACGAATCGCTAACGGTAAGTCTCCTCTTCGATTGAACTTTCCGTCACTCGATAACCGATTAACATTCTCGAACGACCACGCAAGTGGTTCGATATCGCAGCTAGGCAGATTCAGGCGTCGTCACCTACGATATTACGCAGTGATTTGCGATCGCTCCGATCCAGTGTGGTTTCCGACCGCTGCAACTCGACTAATCTCAATAAGAGCAAAGTCCCCCGAGGAAGCTTTGACGGCTCAGAAACTCGGACGGCTGAGAAGTTGCCCGCGCTGTTTAGCGCTTTATACGTTCGACGATGGTCTCTGGCAATGTAGTCGTGTCGGCTGTGTTTCGACCACCTTGCCGCGCCGCCTTTAATCCCGAGGATAAGGGTCAGATCCAAGAAGGAAGCTCGTACCTCAAACGCTCGACCTTCTAGCAGTTTTCCGGAGCTTCTTTCAGCCCGTCTTCAACTCGCTTCGACTTAATTCGAGCTCATTAATCCGATGAGTCGTTAGCGGATTGTCGCTCGTTTTCTATCAGAAATTTTCACGTGTCAACCGTCCTCGGATTTCTCGTCGGACTCGCCGAGCTGCTTCAAACTTTCATAATCTTGTTGCTGAAATTTCTCAATTGGGAGCTTACGAGCACAAACCAATTTTGTCCTTATAATTTCTGCACGATTCTGTGCGGACAGTTTTCTGCGCCGTGTGACCGAATCATGATAAAATGAAGATAGAACTCTTGTCGGCAAATCTGCTGGCATCAACGCACAGTGGGTTGAAACAACTCTACGGCATTCACAAGCCTGTAACGTTGCTTCTGCTTCATATGCTTTCATACATTTTTCAGAAGTTAATCATTACATTAAAGCCTGTATGTTACAATAATTTTTGTGGTATTAATGAACTGAGTATCTGGTATTCACTTTATTATCAGATATTCATTTTCCAATACCTACACCATATCGCATGGCAATGCCAGAATTATGGAAACGAAAATGATGATGATTAAATGATGTTTTTATATTATTTTTGGAACATCATAATTATTGAAAGAGGAAATGCATTATCAGTTAACTCCTGCTTCTTACAATTGGCTTACACAATTTTTAGCCTGCATAAAGTTCCGCAGTCTACTGATGATACTGTGGCGACTACTTCCTATGCTCGTCAACAGAGGGACATTACGACAACACCTTTCCCGCTACTACCTGAATCTTCCTCTGTTTGTATATATACCGTCCTAAACTGCCCTTACGACATCCCGCGTCTAAGGCACGGGTCCGCTAGATAGCCTTACTGATGAGTCCTCTAGCGAGTCTAGGACGAAACGCTTTTTCCTCCTTTTTCCCTCCTCTCACACACCTTTCAGCCGCCATAATTGGTGACCCCGACAAAGGAACAACAACGCTACCTTCTGAGCAGAGGAGACGACAACATCAACAAACCACGGACAACATCAGGAGGACTGGAAGGTGGCTACTCTGTCACTGCCTTGCCTGAACTACTGCCCGACCAACAGCGAGGACTTCTCCCTACTATGCGCTTCTGACGTCATCTTCGCAGCATTATATGGTTTAACGTTTCCGTACCTAAATTTGTGCGACGATTTCGTATCTACATTTGTGCGACGTTCATCCATTGTTTGTGGGACTATATGAGTCCTACAAGCGTCTTAGGGAGCTACTCAACTTCGTCAATTCGGTAGCATCACTGGCGGGCACACTGCTGACAACACACAACCAGCGACCTCCTTGGACTCCGGCGGAGATCAGCCTAACTAGAGGGAAATTTGCCCAGCTATCGTTGACCACTGGCAAGGGGATAATGTGGCGGCTACTTCCTATGCTCGTCAACAGAGGGACATTACGACAACACCTTTCCAGCTACTACCTGAATCTTCCTCTGTTTGTATATATACCGTCCTAAACTGCACTTACGACATCCCGCGTCTAAGGCACGGGTCCGCTAGATAGCCTTACTGATGAGTCCTCTAGCGGGCCTAGGACGAAACTCTTCCTTCTCCTTTTTCATCCTCTGACACACTTTTCAGCGGCCATAATATGATCCAGAAACGCACAGAAATAGGATATTTCCAGGATAGTATTTTGTTTCTCTGCCGTCGCGCAGGAGCGAGAATAAGAAACCTGCAGTGTCAGTGAGACATAGATGCGAGAAACCAAACCGCGATAGTTTACTTCGACGGCCAATTTCTTAAAAAAAGACAAACGTTCTCTCTTTTATAGGTTATATATTTATACATTATGTGGTGTCAATTAAATGGTGTCAACTCTTTGAAAGTTCAGAAAAAGTTGAAGCTTTTGTTAAGACGTAATTCTTTTGACTTGAACATTATTATTAGAAGAGTTATTAACATTTCATCCCAATTCATATACCTAATACGACCTATACATCTAATATGATCGATATACATACACGAAACTATACAGCTAATTTAAACTATATCTTTCAACGTAAAATGTTTTACAACCATGAATTAAAGTTATAACGGTCACAAGAAAACGAAAGTAGATATTACAAAATGTATTTCACCATATGATAATACAATGAAATCTAGCGAGTAACATGAAGTTTTGTCTACTTTACGATATTTCGAAAACTGATTTTTGATCGCCGTCAAGTCGTTTCGTCCCACTGTGTTTCGTCCCCTCCTAGAAGTTAGCCCCCCACTTGTGAAAATAAATAATTTCAACAGTTGTGCTGAGTTGTGCTAAATTTCTGCTACATTGTTCTCGAATATTATAACAATAATATAAACAATAAGCCTATAAATTGAGAAAAACGATTTTTTTTTGTAGCCCCCGACTTTTCGTTTTTTCAATTTTCTCAATTGTGCTAAGTTGTGCTAGGTTGTGCTAAGATTGTGCTCGAATATTATAACAATAATATATAAAATAAGACCAAAAATTGAGAAAAACGATTTTTTAGTAGCCCCCCACTTTTCGATTTTTTCAATTTTCTCAATTGTGCTAAGTTGTGCTAGGTTGTGCTAAGATTGTGCTAAAGTATTACTTTATAAAAATAATAAATAAAGAAGTTATGATAAATAATCGGTTTGGACATGAAATTAACGTTCAAGATAGTAACAGTTATCCAAACAGCATATAATCATATATCTGAATTGTGCTAGCCTAGCACAAGTCAGCACAACTTTCCTTTTCGCCAGCACAACAATATAAAGTGCACTTTACTCTTGTTCGCGGCCCTTCGCGGTGGACACTATATTATTAATTTGACTTTCTGGTCATCCGACAAACATAATATGGCATTTCTGAGTTGTGCTAGGCTTGCACAATTCAGATATATGATTATATGCTGTTTGGATAACTGTTACTATCTTAAACGATAATTGTATGTTCAAAACGATTATTTACCATAACTTCTTTATTTATTATTTTTATAAAGTAATACTTTAGCACAATCTTAGCACAACCTAGCACAACTTAGCACAATTGAGAAAATTGAAAAAATCGAAAAGTGGGGGGCTACTAAAAAATCGTTTTTCTCAATTTTTGGTCTTATTTTTTATATTCTTGTTATAATATCGAGCACAATCTTAGCACAACCTAGCACAACTTAGCAGAATTGAGAAAATTGAAAAAAACGAAAAGTGGGGGGCTACTAAAAAAAATCGTTTTTTTCAATTTTTGGGCTTATTGTTTATATTATTGTTATAATATTCGAGAACAATGTAGCAGAAATTTAGCACAACTCAGCACAACTGTTGAAATTATTTATTTCAACAAGTGGGGGGCTAACTTCTAGGAGGCTGCCACGTTTGGGATTTTGTTCCAAATGAAATGTAATATAGTGCATAAGAAATTAGTGGAAGTTATGGTCATCAGATTGCTGTTAATAGATACTATGTTTATAGGACGTGAATCTTTGAATCCTATAATTTTCAATTAAATTCGTGAAAACAAGTTCGAGAACGAATTTTTGTTTAGAAAACTGCTTGCTATTTTAAAATGGAACAACTCTTCTATTTTATGTTTTGAAATTCACGTTTATTCTTTTATAAACACATTCGCATTTAAAATGGTCCCGTGACGTTTAGAAATACCACCCTGTACTAATAGAAAATTATGCATGAGAAATCTAGTATCTGGTTTTGCTAATGCTTCATGCTTACAGGCGCGATTTATTTTTGTATGTATGTTTATTTTTTCGTTTAATATGAATTGTGTTTATTCACTGGACAGGTCATCCTGTCTTATATTTCTAGTTAATTCAAGCAAGAAAATGCTAAATTTTTCATAAAATTCCGCAGTCTATTAATTGGAAATTGTAACAGTTTGAGAAATGATTGAAAGATGTTTAACTATCGGGTCGATGAAGTTGGCCCGACAAGCTCGTGCTAAGTGACCCCGACAATCAGGTGGATGCTTGCAGGGGAAATAGATTTTCACGGTTCCTTTCCCTTTTCTTCCGGGACTTCGCGCAGTTTTATCACGCCGATTTTCGTGTAGAACGGCGGGACGAAGCGCAGGCATTACCGAGCGTCACGCGCGCGTGTGCAACGACATAAATCGTCACGTAGTATCACTTACGCCACGCATACGTGCACCCGTGAATTACTACGTGCTCTCCTACGTACGCTTTATCCTGCCACGTCTCCATCCGTTGCACATGAAGCCGATCTCTCTTGCTCGAAATGGGCCAGCCCACCTCCCTGCCATGTTCTCGCGCATCCACGATGCATTTGGCCGAGCTGATGTATCGCGGCAAGCGATACGTAAATTCTAACAACGTTCTTCCATGGCCAATAGCTTCCGTTCTCTCCATCGTCCTCACTATTTTTTTCGTCTATGTTCCTCTGTGTCGACGCGGCACTATTTCAACGACATTTCTAGCGAGACAGTAGAAGGTCGATAGCTTTCCCTTTCGTGATAATTTTATTTCAACATATACAGTAATCTCTCGATATACAGTGGCGTGCAAAAGTATCCGGACATCCTCCAAAAATGAAAAATTTCTTTAAAATTAGTTCGAACGGCTTGAGTTTTAGTAAATATTTACATTAAGGGAACCACCTCCGATTTCGATAATGTTTAATATGTTTTCAAGATCATTACCCTCAGTAACGTTCTGAAGGTTTTAGTTAGGGGTTTTAGTAGGTTGAAATTGGATTGAGGTTAGATCTATTGGCGGCAGCTCCGCTCCCATAACAATAGATGTGTTCCTTCTTCAAGATACACTCTCATCAAATTCTTCAGATATCACTTACATCTAATATAGTATACTGGCATAGTGAACACAATGCTACTATTCAACCTTCTCACTAAAATCTCTGTCAAAATAGAAAACACAACCTTCCATTATTTTGTAAAATTTCGCAAAACTTTCACCTGATTCAAAACTCATCTAATCTCAAACCTAACCTAGAACTAACCCCAACTTTTGTATAACTTGTATAAACAGCGTTGTCCATCTAAAACATTCAGAACGTTACTCAGGGTGATGACCTTGACAACAAGATACGATCAATGAAATAGGTGGCTCCCTTAATGTAAATATTTACCTGAGTTTTTGAGATGTCAGAAGGATTAGTTTACTAAGTAATCTATAAAAATATTGATTAAAAATTACTACTACTCGAAATTGCAAAAAAAGAAGTAATGTTTATGATTTTTAATTTAAAATATGACTTTTATAGATCTAAATAAATTATATACATACATGTACGAAGTTCCATCACAATCGATTAAGGTTGCTATGAGCCATCAATAATTAAAAATGGCAATATTTGTGAGAAACTGCGATTTAAATCAATCTTAAGCTCCAAATTCAAAGATTCTTACGCTTTTAGTGCCTACAGCTTCTTTATACGTCAACCGATTTCGATAAAACTTTGTGCAAGTACATTGTTTTTCGCAAGTTTGAGCAATGGCAATTTTTAATCAATTTATTTTTATAAATTACCTAGTGAACTAATCTTTTTAAATTGTATCTTTTCGGATGAGAACCGTGTAGAAAAATTTATTTGCGTAAATGACATATTAAAATTTGGAATTCATTTGCAATTTTTACTACAAGTTGTCAATCCATTTTTATGTAAATTTATATGTGGGAGCTATAAACCAACATAGGGGATGCGTGGTTCTGGGTCTTTTGTTTCTTGACGTTTAACAATATTGATTAAATCCGTAATATTTGCCTCGTGTGGAGAGATGTTTTCGGACTGGTTTATAGGTAGACCATGTATAGATGAACAATAGGGCTGCTTTCATGGTTTCAGGGTGGGCGATGGTGTATAAAAAATACGTATAAAATGTGTTGCGCCGCCAGCTCCTATTTCAGTCTGGGTTTACGCTACGGTCGAATTAGCTGAGGTCATTTTTGAGAAAGTCCTATTGCCTCTTTAAGACATTGATTACTTTACGACCAGGGTACGGCTGAAAAGTATTAGCGGATTTTCCTGGGAAAATCCGCTCGGCTGTACCGTTCTCAATGGCGCGTGATGTAGCGTAGGCCCACTTGTAGCGCCAGGGGGCCCGTAATTTATGGGTCGGGTTCGAGGTAGAAGGGACGTGTCGTCTTCCTTGGATCGCCTCCACCAAATGTTTACCCCCAAAGCAGCGTACCAGCTCTTGGGCGTTGCACAATACCGAAAACCGTCCTAAATGCGTCTATTGCTTACCGACAATTCCTCACTATTCAAACCACCGTGGAAGGAATTTCTAGTCATCACCATCCGATTCCTTTCCATT
Source organism: Sphecodes monilicornis (assembly GCA_913789915.3). NCBI lineage: Eukaryota > Metazoa > Arthropoda > Insecta > Hymenoptera > Halictidae > Sphecodes > Sphecodes monilicornis. Next base: position 28,510,121 of record OU565284.1, read on the forward strand.
TTCTTAGACAGATTAAATCGAACTTTCGCACCACCAGCTTCATTTTTCTTATATTCACAGCACTGTAGTAACTATTCCGTCTTGTTAAATACAAGTGTTGTGATTATTGCCGTGATAAGATATCACGAATCCTGAAACCAGCTCGCATACCTCCAAAAGATTGTACGAGCACGTGTCACATCGCGATCACTACAATTTTCGCGACGTTGGTGATGCCTCAACAGAATGTATTCTTAAATCTACATGTCGCACAAGTTTCATCCAAATCTTGCATGTATAACTTAAATATGTTTCATTGTTAGATTGGGTTGTAGAATTATCCTTTAAAATATTTGACACATGTAGTTCAACCCCGTATATGTACCTAGCCTTGTAGAATATAGAAGATTCGTATTTTTTTTTGTGGGAACAAAATTTGTTCTACTACACAAGACGATGAAGGAACAAACCTGTATGTCTGACTTATCGTTGGTTTGTATTACATGTTACCAATTTATTGAACTGGACAACGTGATATGCATAACAAATACTGAAACGTTTTTTCTTATGTGATAATGTCAACACGTGACTTTGTTACAAACTAAAACTAGTTTCAACTATGGAAGCGCAATTTTGGATGATTATCAATTATATTATATTGAACAAATTACAATTGGTTTGTACAATATGTGTGACACCGACGGTTGGCTGATATCGACCGATGCCTTTCTTGTTGATATATTCATTCATCTCTCGTTCCTTTATGTCATTCACATAACACACGCATCCAGATATTCCGCAGCTACATTCTTGCAACTAATTGTTTTTAATCCCTTCGAATGATTGAATTGTTCAAGATGAATAATCTATTTACGGTGTAAATTAAGATGTGATAATACAGTGGATTCCAGCTATTTGCGATACATCAAGATTAGTGTCTTCTGGTTCGATTAATGGGCTGACCCAATTATACGAAATATCACAGGGGCTTATGCAGTAGTTAGTATGACATATATAGAACAAATAAGAGGTAAAATGAGCATTCAGTTGGTTCAATTACTTTTAGACTGAATTTGTGGGAAATGTATCATATTTACATGTATATTCTTTATGCAGAACTTGCCATTTTCAAGTTTGTCAATACACATTAAAATTCTCAAGCTAAACTAAAGAAGTTACGTATTACTTGAAATTGAATTAGATAGTATTGACGAAATTGGAAAATTACGAGATAAGACGAAAAATAAATATGCGACACAAGAGTTACAAAATTCACATTGAATTACACAACGATTTAATATATAATTTTCATTTATAATTCTGAAAGTATTTACCCAAAGGTGGGAGACCGGAGATATTTTACATAATTCATGAAATAAGATTTTCCAAATTAATATTTTTACAGAAGTTTGAAAAATTTATGTTCAAGAAGAGAATATTGCACGTAAGTAGTGCAAAAAGATCATTAAAATATTTTTTGGTTTCATTTGCACAATCTTTTTTTATCTGATAGTCAATGTATGCCGTCTCCCGTACGTCCGACTTATTACTGACCTCTACCCCTTACGCTGTGCCATTGATCATCGCAAACTCCTTATTTTTATATTACAACTGTTTCTATACACTATTTCAGTATAAATTGAATAACATATACAGGGTGCGGCCAAATAACATGTATAATCGGTCACCGGGCGATTCTACATATAAAAATATATCGAAGAAATGAAATAACATTTTCTCATTTGACGCCTCGATTTCCAAAAAATCGACTTCAAAGATCCCTAGTTATCGCGGTCTTTAGTATGTGCAGGAAGTATTAGTTTGTTCAGGAAGTAATTTCATTTTTCAAGGCAAAAATGGAAGACGATATTTCACTATTTAGATGTTTGATTCGGTGATGTAGTGACCATTTGGTTCTATGATCTTTTCTATCTTTCTGGCAACTTAGACATTCCATGCTCGTAGAACTGATCTTTTTTATAAACAAAAAATTGCGTCATGTGACTTCTGACACCTACATTTGAAATGATATTTACACCGCTTAGAGAGTGTTGAAGAGAACGTAATGAATGGTAACCCGATAATACATCCACCCTGTAAACAGCACACATTTTTTTCCTAGTTTGCACTGCTGTTTTACTCACTTTCATTTTGAAATTCTCACTTTCATTTTCCATATTCGATGCGATGACAAAATAATGTGCTTGAATGTTTACAAAACACTGTAAGACACAAAATGACTTCCGAAATGTCAGCTGTCAAGATATATTGATCGTTTTTGCGACTTAGAATAAGGTTAAATAACAACATATGAAAGCAATGCCATCTCTACACATAAAACGAAATTACTTCCCGAACAACCAAATAGAATTGGTTCTACCTAATAGCACGCGTAGTAGCTGCATTTTCAACATCCATTTTTTCGAAGAGGAAGCTCGGATGAAAAAATGTTATTCTATATTTTTTTGTCTCCTTTCTTACATTTGACGACAGTAGTGGTTCTGTTGGCTGAAGATTTATATGATATTATAGTAGTTTCTATCAATCAACTTTTACTACTTCTCTTGAATACGTCGTTAAAATCATTCAACGGTTTCAAATTATCTGCCATTTCTGTATACTAACCTGACAAGATTTCCACAACTATTTTTAATTCTTTGCGGACTACGGGCGTGCTACCTGCGTGAACCATCAATCTCGCCGATGAACTCATATATGCATTCGGCGAACACAACTGATAGAGCCGAAAGACTCATATACAATATGTGTCCCACGTAAACACATCGTTGTGGCAGATGAACACACATATATGCGTCCTATATGTACATGTACGAAAATTTTCCACAATTGCGCGCTAGCAATTTCAAATAACCATCGCGACAGCAGCTCGGCGCCACGGTATCATTGGCTTCGAAACGTCCCGCCCTCAAAGGGTGAATAATGTTAAGATCCGGTCGTATTGTGAGCTAATAAAAAAATTTTCAAATTCTTTTTTAAGGAAGCTATTCTTTCGCTACCTTTGTAGTATCAAGCACAGCGCTTTCGTGTTGGAAAATGAATTTATCTTCAGTAACACTTGCGACATATGCGTTTATTAGATCATGAATAATTTTGAAAACTTTGCGCTATTCATTTTTCCCTCTGTAAGATGTTACGTACACTCCCCGTCAAAAAGATAGCCCAGGTGTGCTATCTTTAATTTCTCAATGACGCATGTAAAGTTTTACGTTTGTGACGTATAATATCAAAACATTATGAGCTCAGAATATGCGGTTCATTGAAAATAATTTAAAATATTATAGGGTTTAGTGTATAACAAAAAAGATTGTTTTATTTGAAGAAAGAAATGATAGCACATGTACAATAAAAAAATAATAATGAGCATAAATTTCAACTAATAATAATTACTTATCAAACATATATACTTATTTAATAATGTGTACATACCCCTTTATTTTCTATTACTTCTATTGTACGATTTGGTATCGATTTATATAGTTTTTAGATATAATTTTGACTTAACGTATCCCATTCGCGTACAATTGCATTTTGTAATTCTTGTACGTGTTCATACTCTCATGCTTTGTTGTGTTCATGCTTTCCATTTTCGTATACGCCGCGAACAAGTTCTGCCCAGCAATTTTCAATAATATTAAGGTCCGGGGAGCGTGTAGGCCACGGCAAAACAAATATATTATTTTCATTAAAATATGATTGAACCAATCTTGGAAGTGTATACAGATGCATTATCTTGTTGAAAGATGTAATGAGGTCAAGAAATGCGTCTGCATAATTATTTATTTGTTCTTTGATTAAATTTATTTATCGGACACTATTCATTCTCCCATTGATGAACTTGATACTTGTCTTGGCGAAATAATCGATGTCGGCCCAACCATTACGCTGCCTCCTCCCATTTGTCGCCGAATTGCTGACACTGTCTCTTTTCTTATGTTATGAAAATAATATTGGAACCCATCAGGACCATCCAGGTTAAATTTTTTTTCGTCCGAAAATAGTAGCCTTCTCCATTTCATTTTCCAATGCACTCTTTCTTTTGCAAAGCGTAAACGTCCTGCTTTGTGTTTCGTTGTTAACGGAGGTTTCATTATTCGCAGAAATCAGTTGTCGTCTCCCTCGTTGTCCTTTCTCAACTCATCTTGTTTATTCTAGTTCTACATTTTCAACCTCAAATCAAACACAGTCCACTTTGTTCTCGTAAGAAGCAGTGTTTGTCGTATCGCTACAGTTTTTTCACCTTCGCGCACACCGCTGTGCGTTTCCCGCCTGTTCCTTCGCTAACGGAATACGTGACCGTCGGTAAATTCCGCTACAGAAGTATTTATCCCATTTTATGTGTATCCCCTAGCAAATATATCAATATGGCGGCGCTTTAACCTGTCATAAAGGCTTAAAAGTGTTCAACTTTATACGCGTATATCTTTTTATCCAATGAATTCCGCACAATATGATTTTCATTTTCGGTGTCTTCTCGCCGAAATCTATAAGATTGTATAAAAAAAAACTTGAAAAAAAGAGTTCTCCAAAACGCAGTTAAACCGAAATGTTTCTTGCAATAGCACAATTTCCACAATTAACACTCGAAATACGAAGTCACCGTTCTACGGAAAGCGAAATCATCTGTCCACTTCATCTGCACTACTTTCCACGTTTTATCATTTAGTCGACTCACCAACGGCTGGAACTTTATCATCCCGTTAAAGACTCTCGATGCATCACATGACGTTTTTACACTGCGGCTTCCATCGCGCGTGAAGCAAAGTGGGCCCTGCAGCAGGAGGAGAGGCGAAGAAGGCGGGAAACAGTGACGGTTAAAGCGACGAATGGTGCTCATAATTTGGCGAAATGGACTTGAGGTAACGTTGATGCTTTACGGGGCTGCGTTAGCTTTGACGACGCTTCCCCTTTTCCTTTTTCCCGCCGTTTTTAAGGCTGACGTACGATCCCGAAAGCTGAAACGTCTCGGCACACGTGAAATCGTAAAACGGACGCCACCGTAAAAAAAAAAAAAAAAAAAGAAGAGAGGAACCGTATGGTCCACGTAAAGGTGCAATTGTACGTGAGAGCCAGTGAAGCTTCTCTTTACTTAGAACAGACAGTGGATCGGGTCGTTCTTTCGTTTCTCTTTGTAAATCAAGGGACCCGATCTTTGAAGCGTTGTTAGCAAATTTCCGACGTTCAACGAAGAGTTGGAAAGAGTGAAACAAAGGAAGCGAAGAGACAACAGTATAACTGACACAAAAACATCTGAACTCCCCAGGAGAAGGATCTCAATTGTCCGATTCCAATTTTATTCTATTTTTACGAGCTGATAGTGCACAGATTTCTAGTCATACACAAAGTGTTCTATCTAGTTGGAACATCTTAAATATCTCTCTTATTTCTTATGTGTAGTACGAGACATTATAACATGAAAATGAGATTTCAAAGAGGGGAAAAAATATTGTAAAAATATTTAAAAAATTTACCAATGGTCATATTTCTCAGGATTTCAAGGTGATTAATCGTTTCTCACATGAAACTATACAATTTTATTACCGCCTTATTGTCTCGAATCAAACTATAGTTTGGATAAACTCTTTCCTTGTATAAACAATGAGAGTTGTTTTAAACGGGTATTTTCAAAACTGAATTAATAAGATGAAATGGTTTATAAAATCTTGTAACAAATAAATCTGACTTTTTGTGTACGAATCTTGTTCACATGGAACCCTTTTTTCATTCTGCTATTATTTATTTTTCAATGATCGATTCATTAAAAAATGTTAAAATATGTATGCATATTTTGTTACTGAATTGTTACTATCAAAATGGATGTTTTTGAATATGAAATAGATCATTTTTCTAAATAAAATGGAAGCTCTTTTATTTTCATATCAGTATCATGTATGCACGTCAAAACCACAGTAATATTGTAAAATGGAAAAGAAATTCCAGGTTCATCTAAAATTCAAACGAAATAGTCCAACCAAAGTCAGGTCATATTTTCTTCTCTAACTTTTTCATGGTATGATCTACTTATTTGTGCTTTTGTAGGTTCATCGTAGAAATAGTATGCAAAAGATAGGATGTATAAAATGTGCAACCTTTTCTTTCAAATAAACGAAATGAAGAAATATGCATTAAGTGTCATATAGTTTTGTCCATCATTGTATGGACGATATATCGAGAGAAGCGAGCGATGCCGAAAACGGAAGCAAAATAGTGACGATCGAGTTGATTGAAACGTATACAGGGTGAGTCCGCAGAAACAGAACACCTAAATATCTCCGTTACTTTTCGTTGTACAGAAAAACTTCTTAGGACAAAGTTACACTGTTTGAAGGGCCACATGTAACGGTGTAAGGGAAAAAATTTTCAAGGTCAGTTTTTTTATGAGATTTCTAGGGCATCGATGTTTTTTTAAATAGAATGATATATCTTCGTTAACGTAATGTTGTAGCTGACAAAATAACGAATTCATCCATGTAACACAATATGGCCTACAAATGACCTTCAACCCAGAAAAATGGAATAAATAAAATTCAACGTGTAAGATTCATTTGCTTTATTTCTGTTACGCAAAATATTCAATATTCCTTGAGCTGCTTACATTCAAATGTATCGCAATACGCAACATAATAACAGATTCGGTGTTGACAGGAAGACATTTATGGTATCATAAATACCTTCACCTATGCGTTCGTACAGAATCGTGTTTATCAACTACTGATTACTCTGAGGGCCTTCTTGCTATCAGATTTCCACTGTTTCCAGGATTTCTAATCTATCAATTTATCGGTGAACGTTTCAAAATGCGTTACTCGAAGGAAGATAAGATTGATATGATTTTCATTTATGGAGAAAGTCGACAGTGTTTAAGAGAGGCAGTGCGGTTGTACAAGGACCGATTTCCTAATCGTAATTGTCCATCAGTTTTCGTTTACTTCAATGTGATAAATAAATTCCGTGAAACTGGTAGTGTTGAAAATAAAAAATGTACGAAGGTGAGGACTGTAAGAAATGAATGTTCTGGCAGCACTGGGTATAAACCCTCATGCTAGTACTAGACAAATCGCACGAGAAAGTGGCATTAGTCAATGTGTAGTGCAAATACACCATATGAACAAAAATTTCACCCCTTTCAATTCACTAAGAACTTCATGGTAGAGACTTTGTAAATCGTGTAAACTTTTGCCAGTGGGGATTGAGACAATTGATAAACGATAGAGCATTTTTTAATAAAGTATTATTTACCGATAAAGCTTAGTTTTTGAATCACAGGCAGGTAAATTTAAAAAATATGCATTATTGGTCATCTGAAAATCCGCGGTGGTTACGGACAGTCGACAAACGAAGACCATGGTCCGTCAATGTTTGGTGCGGAATTTTAAACAACCAAATAATTGGGCCTCACTTTATCACCGGAACATTAAATACAGAAAAATACATTGCATTTTTACGAGAATCGTTACCAATTCTCCTAGAAAATACACCCTAGGACATTCGTGAAGATATGTGGTATCAACATGACGGATGTGCAGCCCATTCTGCCCGTGTTGTAACACAATTCTTGAATAACAAGTTTCCAAATCGTAATGTACTTTGACGCTGTGGGCACAAGAAACTCCTGAACATTGTAGCGGACAATCGCACTCTGATAAGCGACATCCTGTGCTCCGTTGAGTTTTGTAGGCATTGCTCATTTGTGCAAAAATAACAACATTCCTTAAGCCTTTCGCTACGGCAGACTTTGATGCATACCGCTCGTACCAAATGGCACGAATTCAATTGTGACTTTTACTGGGGACGGCGAAAATTTTCGTCAGCGTACATTTCTTAATGCGAAGTGAAGGCCTATAGTCGCCAATCATTTCAGCGGGCCGAAGTAAGTAAGTAAGCGCCAATAAATTTAGAAAATTCTGTTTCGTACTTGCATTTTCACATACAGACAGTTTTTTTTATAGTTTCTTGAAGCTATAGATATGTTTTGAAAACCACAGTACGTAGGCTGGCCTACGCCTAAATTGATAATTTGTATCAAACGAAGAAATAACATTTATGATTCTCTCTTTGTGTTAAAATGTATGCGGTGATTCTATTGTAAATTCACAGATGTCTCGCTAATGAAATCTAATATTTTTTGTAACCTTTTCGCCACTACATTAATTTATTTAGCAGTTGTTCGAACGACATACCACGTATTCAAGGTAAGTGATTGTTGTCGTCTAACAAAATGTACCGTCGAATCGTAATCGATTAGCAATTTGCATTTTGAGCTGGTTCAATGATCCTACTATACTTTGACGGTTTTTTTGGATAATTATCATTCACTGATGTACCTCTATTCGTTCGTTAGAAATTGATGTTCATTCGCTGGTTATTTGGTCCATTTGTCATTTAATTCTATGTCAGGTGTTGAACACAAGCAACAACCATCAAATATTGTTAGAATTGTGTTGTAAAATGTAAGAACTTATCAATAACCGCAGCCTATTTATAGAAGCACTCAGGAACTGAAATAACGATTTGTGAATACTAATTTCCAATTTTTTATAACAACGAACGCAAAATATTATTTTACTCGATATATCATGTATGTATGTGACTTGCACCACTATGATTCTCAGCCCGCCAGTTATGAGTAGATTCCTTCTTTTTGCGTTGTAACAATTATGATACTGATTGTTTCAATCAGAAATTCTATGTAGTTTTCGAGAAATGTGCACTTCGATTGCGTGTCGATTACACGGAATGGAGCTTCCTTTCGAAACATTGCGCACGCTCGATGATACCGCGACTCATTAGTTCCATCGTCGTTGTATTGTTCATTATAATTGTAGAGAGTATTGCGCATAAATTCTGCGCGGCTTTTTGCGCAAAATTCGGTTGGATTCCGGCTTGGGGAAGTTATAACAGCGATTGTATGTTTGAAGCGATACAATTTATTTTGAATGTTTCCGAATGCAACGCGGAATAGTAACAGGTTTCGAAATTAACTTCGTGCAATGACAGCAACGTGGTTGGAGTGCTTGAAACATTTAGAAATGATCTTCGCGTGTTCTAAATTTTCCGAATTATTTCCTGGAGAACTGAAAATGGGTTGGTGAAATTTAAAGCTGCCGGGAGATCAAACAAATTCGAGGATGTCGATATGTGATTCTCGATTTATTTAGTTGTCAACGCGTTGACTGAAGTGTCACCCTGTATAGCTGACGGAATTGTTTGTTCAGACTTATAATAAACGTTTGCAATACTCAGTGAATCATATTTGGATGGGATCTGCAAAATATAATAATATTGACATGGTACTAGAATTGTTATTTCATTAAATAAATTATTTCAATTTTATAAAATAATTTAGGAATTCTTCAACTTCTACTTGACTCCTGTTTGTAGCAATCTATGAAAAAAATTTTTATTTTTGGGTTGGGTTTTATTTTACATTTGGGTTGGCCATGCCTGCACTAAATGGTGTTTGGAAGGAACGGAACAAGTGAAAGTCCGATGGAATTAGGTTTGGTGAATACGCTGGATGTGGTAAAATTTCCTAGTTTAACCAATCAAAAGTATCTGTAGTCGTTTTTACCGTATGAGGCTACGCAGTTTCGAGCAGCTTTATAACCGGCTTATGCCATGTGGGACTCGGCGATTATCTTCTTGAATTTTATCCTGCTGTTGCAACCGGACAATAATGGTTTGTTGGGTAATCCCTAATGCTGTAGCAAGTTTCTAACACTAAACCTACCATCAGCGGTCAAAATGACCGATTCCAAACGTTAAAAGCGCCTTTAGGTGCCAACAGTAGCCAAAGGATTAACAAACACCTGGCGGGATAACGGACGAGACAACAAACACGATTGCATTTCGCGTGTGGCTATAATTGCTCGGACATTTCGGAAAGAGTCCAAAACTTCAGAGTTCAGTTTCTAATCTCGGGTCCAGCGCAGCGCTGCCGTTTTGACGATGCCACCGTGAAAACAACGGTGCGGCAGCAAACTAGGTAGGCGAGGTAGTGGCAGGGTACTTGGGCAAACACGGTCGCGCGAACCAAATTCCCTTACACGACCGGTTCAGCCGTTCCTTTCCTGGATAGACTGGAGCCATCGGCTCGTACATAGACATCCTCTTAACAGGGACGGAACTAATGCACGTGGGAACTTGGGCACATTACGACGGCCAGGGTCGATCGCGTACCACCGGCGAACAACCGGATCAGACTGCGGGGACTCTAGCCAAATTGTAATGGCGTCGTATTATCTTGAACCGACTGGTCTCCCGATTGCGTTTCGATTCGATCTGCCTCCATTTCTGTCTTCCTCCAACCCGCTCCTCTCTCTCCCTCTCTCTTCTTCTCTCATTTTCGTTCTCTAGTCTAGTTGTTCCCTCTAGCCCCTTCGATCTATCTGCCGCCGGATCAAAACGGACGCTGGGAAAGCGAAATTTGAAGCAGATTCGATCTTGCCCTAGCGTGGCGTACTAACCGCAATCGGCAGGTCGGTTTTTTCTCCGTGGAAAACTGGCTATTACCAGGGATGCCAATTGGTCGGACGCAGATTATGAATTTAAGATTTTGCCTGACGCTGGCGTCCCATCGTTACGGGATTTCGATCGAATCGATAGAAGCGCTCCTGAGCTTTGTGCTACTCAATAGCCGTAGAGAATAAGGGATAATTGGTTTACTTGAGGATTTTAATTAGAGTCTGATCACTGATTGCTGGAATTAGTGTTTATTGTTAGTCGATGCGGGGAAATTACACCGTTGCGATGTGCTTTTGTAAATGTTCATAGCTTTTTTTAGAAAAAAATCTTAATATATCCAGGTCTAGAGCTGGGTAAAATAGAATTTTATTATAAACTTTAAAAATAAAATATTTTATTTAATTCAATAAGTTTTTGAGATAGTATTTGAAAATAGTATTGTATTTAATGAATATTGAAAATATTTGGATTTTTTCTTAAAATATATTACTTATTCTATTTTATAACTTCTATTGTAAATATTTTTGCTGAAAGTAATGGTTCGTATTCAATACATTTGCGAGTATAAATTCTCTCCTAATAGCAATACACATTGTATGTTTATATTGTTCATCAACTAATGGCAGTAGAAATCTGCTGCGCGTTTTACAGTAGTTATACGCAGATCAGTCATAAGTATTGCGGTTTTTCAGGGTATTAAAATAAAGCAAGAAAACATAAACTTCATCAACTTCATCAGAAATATCTTTTACTACCATAATCTAAAATTCGTTTCTAAATGTCTTTTAATAGCTCGACGATAGAAACTCTTAAATTTTAAATCGAAAAATGTATTGAAAAAACCACATTACTTATAACCACAATCCTTTAAACAGCAAGATTAAGTTATTTTATAATATAAAAATATTTTATCATAATAATCAGAATGTAATAATTAAGGAATATTTCATTTTCTGGTTAAGATTGTTAAAGTAAAAGTATTTTATTTTTAAAATTATACAATATCCTATTTAAAATACTATCTTTTTTAAGCGAAATGAAATCTAAAATATTAAATAGTATTTGAAATATTTATTTGGCCGAAATTTGCCCACCTTTGTCTGACATTTGTTTTGATGATAAATCTATACATCAGAAGACATTTCTCACAATAAGACTAAAAATTCCCTTTTCAGGTGGTACCAAAGTAGCTGCCAGATGTTTAATTGCAAGCCTTTCCCTCGTAACTTAACAACGAAGTTAGGTTTGCTAAAGTTCGAACTTGATAGCCCGACTACATCAGCCAAGAATTCAGACGAAGTCGAGCATGCCTGCTCATCGTGCCACGGGGTTTACCTTTACTCTTATGCAGCGAAGTTGGAGTAGTTGTTGGCTGCCTGGGACGTTAAACCCACGCGTACGACGCAACCCTGGAAAATAAACGGCTCCGAGATAGAAACGAGACTTTCTAGTTGCACGTTAATTGGATAGGATTGCAGATCCTCGTTTCGTCGATGGCCCGGGTATTAAGGGAAGCTCTCCTGAACCGATCTGAATATTTATCGGACCTTGCTACTTCTCTTATGTAAGCAGTCATATGTCAACGTGAAGGCAGCGTGATTTTGTTGCTTTGAAGATTTATTAGTTATGATGGGTTTAGGTGACTTAGAAGTTGTACCTTATTTATATAACTATATATTTATTTAATATTTATGAGTGTTCGAGATTCTAAAGACTAAAGGAGAGGAGGCGGATGGGGTGCATTACCTCGGTTTTAACGTTGTAAAATATGTTTATTTCGACACACGGAATTCAGATCTGTAACGAACAGATAATGTATTATATATACTCAGTAGTAAGTACACAATGTTATAGATATTTGAAAAGTATCAAATTTCTCAATATTTTTTAAAAACACACCAAAATGTAGATGGGTTTATAGAAATTTTGGGCAGTGTATTTTATATCATTCAATATATTCTTAATCTTGTCTTATAATAGCGAGTCAGACGCGTGATGAAGATAGTTAATTCGCTGCTAATGGGACGAGGCTTACGCCGAAGTTGTCAGCTCAGAGTTACCACATCGCTCTGTTCCAGTCACACTCGATACGTTCCTTTGTTATCATTGTCAAGCGACTCGGCCAATTGCGGAAGACGTGTAGCGCCAAGTAGGAATATCAGGTAGTGGGCGTAGATCCCTACAAGTTTCTCTGTGCCATCTTTTCATGGACAAGGAATACGTGGAAGTTATCGTGATCTAACGTATGATGTTCACGAGAAACAAGATAAACGTTTTAGTTGGGAAAACAATTCATCTGCACTAAGATAATAAAAATCCACTGAAGGTTGTAAACATCGATTCGGAAAATTGCTTACCAAGTGAAATGGAACCGATGCCGACAGCACGTCGAAAACAATATTGAACTTTCGAGCAAACTTCCGCACGAATTTTCGGTCCGCCATATGGCTTGTTTAATCGCATAAATTAATCCCGTCCGTCGTCGAGGAAACAAATCTGCTGAAACTTTGATTACGTTAAACAATATTGTGCGTGTTTGTCGGTGAAAAACTAATTTAAACTCCGCCGGGTACGCTCGGTCGTTTTCCGCGCGTCGTTTACTTTCGGATCCTATTAAACAAATTCGGCTGATAACGCGGCGATTCGAAATACGAACATAAAATTGGACACTAAATAAAATTGCAATTAACTGGGGAAACGATAAATCTGACAAGCTTTTGAGATCAAACATTTCTATGCTGTATTAATTCGCTTTAACCATTGATGGGGAACTTGTTTTTCTCTGAAACTGCAATAATTAAACATTAATAACGGTTTAAAGAATTACCTCTTTAGAGGCACATTGGCAGAGCTCGGTACATTTCAAGTAAAAAGTAGTGGTGGGTATGATCCCTCCGAATTAGTATCAAATTCTAATAGCAAAATACGATTGTATTCATGGTACGTATGAACACATACAGTGACTCGCAGTAATATTCGAACACCTTTAACCTTCCGTCGGGCGCAACTGATCTGAGAGGCACAGCGCGGTTATTTGGGTACGTCACTCTCCCTCTCCCCCCACCGGGCAACATTGTCACTTGGCGTTCCCAGTAACTGCCTGTTTTCGCGTGCTCTAAGGATCCTTCCCGTTTAGTTTGCCTTTGACCATCATTACGGGAAGTTATTCAAGTTTTGTTCAGATCAGCTCAGTGCGCCCGAAGTCATCACATTTTTGAAGGTACGTATTTTCGAAATGTTAGCATAAAAATTTGTTATTATCTTCGCTTTAATTTAAATAATGTAAGGATTTTCATTAATTTTGTGAAAATACATTGACCGTATCGTAAAGTCCCAGTGCCGAAGTTTCAGGTAGCAAGTAAGTATCTGGAAAACAAAAGCAACCCAGTCAACCCCATCCTTGGGGAGGGACCAAAAGAGCGTCCCCTCAAGTATAGACGGTACCAAGTGCAGTATTTCCCTAACATCAGTTGTATGAATGAACTTAATTAGGTATTTATTGTGTTTTTTGAATGTGTGCCCGTCAAGCACATTGCGCCCGAACTCGGCGGTCGAGGCATTGCGCCCGACGGCAGGTTAAAAGGACAGTAACATTTCAAGATTTGGATCTTTTTGAGAAGTTAGTTCATCAGCTAACGCAAACGAAATTTTTTAAAAATATTGTAATTGGTCAGTACCGTGGTGAAAATTTTAAAAGTTGCTGTTTACAACTTTTTTATATGGATCTATATTGAAAATTTAAACAATATGTTTTGTAGATCTGTATGAACTATGTTAACTCTGAAAATTTCATAAGAATCGGCCAACGTCGCAATGCACTGCAAACCGTTAAAGATGGTGAAAATTGTTCATTCACTTTTACTACTGCGGTTTTTCTGTGTCAAAGGATAGCGTACGGAAGTGTCGCATAAAAGCAGTTATGTACAAATAACATTATCCTGCACTATTAATATCCACACACTAAATTGCATAAATTCAGTAAGTCTTTTAACATTAGACTTGTCAAGTTTTAAAAGAAATTGATTTAGAATTACAAATGTCTTATAATAAAATTATGAGCACGTGGATTAGAATTAGAAGAGATCAAAATTTATTTAATACTTTCCCAAAAGAGTAGCATTATGATTACTGTTATCGTAAATCAGAAAATGTAAATCTACATATAATATCTGGCAAATTAGTTCAAATTGTATTCTACTAGTTTGTAGATAGAATAGCTGGTAAATTCACAATTGCGATAACTTCATGTTGTTGTAATAGTATTACATATTTTCATTTATGTAGGAGAAACCTTACGTGTCCATTATGTATTAGGGGAAGTCCCTCTACAACGCATTAAAAGTTTTTGGTGCCATAGCACAGTGGTCCAAATGGCCCATTTAGCTGGCCAAGAGTAAGTTTAAAAAATCTTGCATACACTAAAAACATATATGAAAAACAAAGTCCTAATATTTTTTTAATTATTTATGCACTCATTAAATCCAATGTTATTCCTCAAATTTGAGAAATAATTAACGTACACGCTGTATTCTTAAATTGTATTAAATAGTTTTTATTTTTTAAAGAAATCGCGCTTACTTTTTTATTATAAAAATATTTTTCGTATATACGGTCTATATTTAGAGGTTTCTACCATTTTATTATGTATCACTCTACGTCTTTATTGATATTCAAAAGCGATGAATCAGTATGTAAATAGTATCTATTCGATCCTAACATTTCAAGAATGATTTCGTTATACTTTCGGGTGTGACCCGATAATCTATCAAGTGCTATTACATTTTATAGGGATTTACGTTTAAAATAAGAAAATTATTAGGTCCCAAACGTTCGCCATTCGTTTCTAGAGCATTTTTTATAGTTCCATGCTGCGTGCAGATTCAGTTCGATCGAACACCAATCGCAACGGGTGAAAGCCAGATGACAAACAAATACAAACAATTTTTTCAGATAGTATGTATCGTAAATGACTTTGACCTCAGCTTAATTCTTGGGATTTCTTAAACTAAATTTATAACAAACAAGAAATATTCAATGTCTTCTGCAGCTCAACATTCGATATTCTCGTACATTATGTAATATAATTAATATTGTACTGCTATACAGGGTGTTAAAAAGGAACCAATCAATATTTACATGGTACATAGAATACACTGCACTGAGTAAAATAGCCTTAGTGATCATAGGTAGAAAAGGTCAACCATTTGTGCAATATAAACATTTTTGTTTGGTAACATCATGATTGACCTACTACTGGCTTTTCGATATTTACTAGAGGTGTGCGATGACCTGAAAATGTATGGATCTCAATGGTCGAGACGGTCGGGTTCTCGAAAATTTCGGGATTCTCGAAAATGTTCGAGATTCGAAGGTTTCGAGATTCGGGAAGTCTCGAAAGGAAGAAAAAAGAAGATTCAATGAATAATTTTTATAATGTGGTTTTCGGAAACGCCTCAAATATCGGAAATCTTATATCCAGATCGATTTTATTGCGAGACTCATGTCGGTAATCGAGTACTGAACACCTTGAAATTTTCAAGAATCTCGACATAATCGAGAATCCCGAAATCTTCGAGAATCTCCACATAATCGAGAATTCTGAAATTTTCGAGAACTCGTCTCGATCTCGAAAAAAATTCTCGTCTCGTCCCGACTCCACATTTTTGGGTTCTCGCACACCACTAATATTTACGGAAGATTGCAGGTCTGCAAGAGTTTCGATGAAAAATTCTAAACGAGCCTGATGTTCCGTTTCTCAGAAAAGGATATCTTTACGAAGATATATTACTTTATTTCAGTACGACTATCCGTATTTGTGACCGTAAGCAAGGCGATTGGGCTCTTTCGATGCCCCATCTGCCCTGCACGTTTTCAAAAATAACAGATACCAATAGCACCAAATTACCCGTAGTAGCAATATTCCCGAAAAACCGTTACTCTTCGTCCAAACATTTAACATTTTATTGACCTATTGTCCACATTTGGCAACCAGAAGTCGAGTCATCATCGAGTCCTTTCTTTCCTCTTTCTTTGTTCGAGTCAAGGCGCTTTTCTGGTTTATGGCCTGCTACGGTTCTGCCTTTGGGACACGCGGATTCCCCGCGTGCGTCACTCGAGGGTACAAGCGTACCTGCGAGTGACTCCCGGTTGGGGGCGGACTCTTTCCATTCCATTTTTTTTGACCAATTATCTAAAACGACCGTGCCCCTTACCAATTCCCGGAAAATTTATAAAAAAACGATTCTTCCATTTGATGCGTCTTTTGAAACCATTTAGATTACGTTAGAAACATTTTTTGTATTTTTAGAGGTAGAGGAGATAGTTAGGTGTCCTGTTTTAGACGAAATACTCTGTATATAATAATAATATTCTTATTCTACAGTATATATATAAACTATTTAGTAAACAAAGTGTATGAAAATACTTTTGACAATTGCAAAAGTATCAATGAAGTCGGTTGCGTTATCGATGGTACTGTCTTATTCCGATCATTAAGAGATTGCATCCAACAAAGGTTTCCTGCAAGTGTGCTACCTTATATATAATATATAATTATTAGACGTACGAGCTCATATATTTTCTCGTACCTAGGTGTTGCCAGCAGTGCGTAACGGCCCTAACGGTAAAAGGATACCAACAGTCTATAGCTTGAAACCTAAACAAATATTGCATACACAAATGCTTAAAATAGAGAGAGGTTAATGGAGAACACCCTGCGGAACAGTTCTGACCAAGCATAGTTATTCGGAGCGCAGTATACCCAAGGCGTGCTAGAATCTTTTCCTATCTGTTCGTAGTTTCTGGACGGGTCTCGTATTATCCCCTTAAATTGCATTCTCCCTAAATGTACCGTGGCAGAATATCCCCGTGTAATTTCGGATTCATGACAAGCGATTATCGACTTCCGGCGTTTCCTGTGCCGGCGCTCCCGAGGCGTTCTCTCACTTCACGGCCCACAGCCCGGCGAAGCCGAAGGAAAATGTTGCAGGATGGCTGCTCGCAGTTGAAGTCGTATTTAACGAACCTTTGCGTCGTTTCACCGGCAGCTTCCGCTCTAATGGCTCATTCTTAAGCTCTTTTTCCGTTTCCGGCGTTGCTGCAGCCGACGTATCACGACCCATAGCCGCCTAGCAGTTGTTCGCGAGAACTACGAAACGATGCATCGACTGCGTCCGCATCGTTCTTCTTCCAATTGCTCGTGTCTATACAGAATGTTTCACTGTTCAGGATCGTTGTTCCTCTGTTCACTCGAAAGTAACCCAACGTACGATGTATTTATAGCGGAAGAACGACGAGACCGGTGCGTTCTTTACGATTATGACAGCCAACCGAAACGAGGGGGCAACGAGCGAATTGCAACGTGCCTCCTGGCAACGCTCGCCAGCGCTTGGATTCCGTTTCCGCGATTATCTAGGAAATTCAAGCAGACTCGACCGGCTTAATAGCCCAGAAAAGCACACTGAGTTCGCACAGTGGGGTATTTGCCACGATTCTCTGGACAAAATTCGACATTTTTATTTCGTTCAAAGTGACTAAAACTTTTTGTCTCATTTATCCAGATATATATATATATATATATATATATATATATATATATATATATATATGCGAGTAATGTACAATACTCTTTTGCCATAAACAGTAAAATTTAGTAACATATAGAAACTTGAAAGTAACCAATTCTCGTGACCGAGAGAAATGTCGAAATACTTGCGTTAAAGAAGTGATTTTCTTACAACATTAGTATATAAATAGGAGATAAGAACATACGTAGGTATATACAGTAACTTCACGGCTTCCTGTTTTGTATTCTTCGGTGGTTTTATCGAATAAATAATCGAAAGTATATCATACAATAACTTTTTTATACCACAAAACACCTCTTTATCTCTTACTGATTCTTAATCTGTTGACATTGGTTTATACAATCCTTAAAAGTGTAGGTGCCGAAAAGTGCCTGTTGAGACGTGCTAATTGTATGGCCGGCTTGATTTTCGGTTTGGGTCTACGCTGCGGTTGACTTTGGACGATGTCATTTTTGAGAGTCTATTAGTGATTCTTTTAAGAATTTATTGTTTTACGACTCGGGTACGGTTGGAAAGTATCAGCTGACTCTTGGGAAAATCAGCCGAGCCGTACTGCTCTCAATGGCACTTAGCGTAGCGTAGGCTCACACGTAGCGCTAGGGGGCCTGTGAAGATTTTTGTGAAAATTGTTTTCTTTACCATTATATTTGCCACCTGCAATAGTGTCACTTCGTCCTCTGAAGTTTTCTGATAGGACTGTAAATACGACAGATATTTAGGTGTTTCCATTTATGTGGGACACCCTGTATAAATACGGTCAGAATACAGAATACAGAGCCAAGAGTCTCTGCTTCCAACTTTATACATAAGTATGAAAATTATCAGCAGTACTGGACAAGACGACTTTATAGATACTCTTCAATAGTAATTTTAAAAATTTTCCATCACTTGCCAGGCGTATTTGAGACAAAAGAAATTGCCTCTATTTGCAAGAAAATAAATTCGGTAAATAAATGACAAGGCCAGCGAGCGTGGGAAATATATTAAATTAGCTTAATCCGAAATCACGCTGTCTGATCATAGCAGGTTGAATCTCCTGTCGCCAATGGAGAGTTAAATGATTACTGTAATAGTTTATTGGTGATCGCGGGTGGGTTAGTTATGTATGTAGTGTGTGAGATTGTCTGGCATATTTCGCGGTCGGAAAATTTCTAGGCCGGTGACTAGCGAATCGACGACACTCGGCTGGCGCGAATTATGAACAGACGCTTTATCAGGTTGATCGATCACGCCTGCGGCTTCAGTATCGGAGCACGGTATCGAAGGCGGATTAACGATAACGGCTACAACGTGCTCCGATACAGATTCCCGTCGTTGAACAACGTCAATTTATAACAGGGCTTTTATTAAACATTCCCCGGTCGCGCTCAAGAGCGCAACCGGAAAGCTGCTGATAAAATAGCCTGGTTTCTATAGGTTAATAGTGTGATGTAGAGTGACTCACATAGAAGTTTGGACGCTTAAAAAGACATTCATCTTCTTTAATATAGGATCCTACGGCTCGGATTTTTTTGAGAAGTTACAAATATTAGTTTACTACATGAGATGAAAAAAATTGTGAAAAAATTGCGATTTGTTGAAATTCCAGAAAAAATGCTAAAAGTTGTATTTTTCAATTTCTTTCTGTGGGCCTATATTGAAAATTTAAAAATGCGTGGTGTCGATGTGTGTTAATCACACATATTTCGCAAATTTCATTAAAATCGGCCAACCTTACAAAGAGCTACAATCACTTCAAAATTGCAGTTTTTTCCCCGATTTTCGGCCACTAACTGCAATAAATCTAAGGATTGTGATATCTATCAATGCCTGTCGTATTTTCCTAACCCCAATGGTGTCGTGATTTGTCTCGTTTTAATTAGAAAAATGTCAAAAATGTATTGGCAAAAGCTTCATAAAGAAGTCATAACATCAGCACACATCTTTTTCACATATATCGAGGTATTACTGTACCGTGCTTCGTTGGATCACGAATGAGTTCAGTTGTAGGAAACTTCATCAAACGAGACATTGACAGTCTCGATGAATTGAAATCAATGTATAAATCTCCATTAAAATATAAAATCCTATAGAAACGGTTTATTTGATCGGTTTTGGTTCTTTTGCCCCCAATATTTTACCGATGCATTGAATTATTTGAATATGTGAACTTGAAGTAGCGGCGGTGCCCGTGTGTTATTTTTGTCCTTATATTTTAAAGTAGTGCTGTGGTTTCGCCGGGTTCGCTATCGCGGGCAAATTATTTTTCTCGATATTTACAATCGCAACAGAGTAAATTTTCTATCTACTTTGACCAACCGGGCGTGCCGTGGAAAAATACCAATGAGAGGTTTACATATGCCGTGGCGCACACGTGCCGCCGGCACTCTATTGCTATTCCTTTCGTGAAATACGCTGAAAACGTTCTATACATATTCCATGCTTTCACCCGGCGGTGTACTCCGTTCCGTTCAGCCCCGATATTCGGGTAATATAATTTGCAAACGAATATGTGGAATGATAATGTTGCCCGGTAGCTGACGTTAGAAACTTTTCGATCGCCACCAGTTTGATGACGAATATATCAAATGACGAGTACAGGGTGGGCCAATAACTTTGGCAATCTTGAATATATGCCTGATTTGTAATAACATGAGAAATTGATATTTACATATCTTGCATGGTACAGAGGGAGAAATGTTGTGTGACACAAACACTTTTTACATGCACAAAGGCGTTTCGGAGATTTCAAGGTCACCTTGATTTCTTTAACATCTCGAACGGCGGGCCATTCTTAAAACTATATAATTGATGATCTTTAGATCTGTTCGCTGTTTTGTTTATCAAAATTTTTAACCATATTTTTGGAGGTATAGGGACGTTAGCCTTTTTGTTCTTCCTGACGTACCAGCTGTTAATTTAATCTAATCGCCATGAACTGAGCAATTAAATGACGAGTCTGGTATACTCTGGGTCAAAATCGACCCAGGCACTGCCGTCGGAGGATTAAATGTAACCTACCTTTTGTATCGTGAATCGTTAAAGTGTCTAATAAATTCATGTGTCCTGAATGGAATAGTTAACGAGATATTTAAAAATGTCAAGATGACCTTGAAATCTCCGAAACACATTCACCCATATAAAAAAAGTTTACATCACAAAATTTCTCGTTCTCTCTCTCTCACTCTCAACCACTCTCTACCATGCAAGTTGTGTATAAATCATTTTGCCATATTATTACAATTAATGGAAATATTCAAGGTGGCCATAGTTATTGGTCCATGTTTCATCGATAACATCCATTAATTATCGAACTATTCATTAATTTCCGTTTAATTGAAAACGTTCGTCAGTGACAGCTCCGATCTTCGAAATGATGTTTGACAGGTATCACTACTGAATCCAATTCCAGGATAATGGGATTCGATTCGAAAGATATTCAAACAATTAATTCCAATAATCTCTCGATGTTCATGCGATTTGCGCTGCAGTGTTGGAGTAATCAGAAAAATGCCATTCTTATTCTGTATTACATTTTAGAGTGACATATTTTGGGTTACGAATTCGACAATAGGGTAATTAATTACATGGTTAATACTGACCAGAATTAAACCAATCAATGTAGCCATTTTATTGAGCATTTGTAAGTTAACAATTATAGACTAAGAATAGACATCAAATTGTTTTTCTCAACATTACAGTTTTTACGAAATTCTATCGCGAGCACAATATTTAAACAATCTCTTATCAGAATGCTATGGGTCAAGTCTTATACAAGCAAGAACGCATACATCATGCTATGATAATAATAACGGTTATAAGCCCCATAGACACTTAATCTACATAACGTTAAGAGACATTGACGTGGTGAATGGACATTTATTGTTACGACTTTCAAATAAGCAAGTATTGGCAATACATATTTATGTAGCCACTTCCAGTATATCTAAACAAATACTTTTATGCAGTTCATCGTGACTTAGCGTAACTTCGACTTTATAAATGTTGCTACATCCCCAACACAACGAGAAAATACGCATTTCTGAAAGAGTATTGTAGTAGCATAAATTTAGCCAGAATGTCGTTGGGTCTTCGATGGCAGAAAGAGGGCCATAAAGCATCGAGGCCCTGACGAAAGCCAGACTCAAAGGAAGAGGGCCATAAGAGAGAAAGTGTCCCTGACGAAAACCAGGCCCAAGGGTAGGCTGGGATTTTCTGAGACACAGATAGGATTAAGGGATGAGTGCAAGTGTGGTTGTGAACGAGGCCTTAAAAAGGACATTCTTGAAGGGAAGAGAGTTTTTCCGTTGACTACGGCGAGTGAAGGACGTGTGCGTTGATCGAGAATTGTATCACCTAGTTGTTTCCGACTTTAATATTATCTATTCAATACCTTCCATTATATATTTTAAATGAACAAACATTATAGCACAGTATTGTTTCAAAGGTTCAAATATAATAACTATTCCATATATTTATAGCTGATAGAAGGTTTTTGAACACTATGTCGTGAGTATTGGCTACATTCTCATCCATAAAAAGATATATGAGATCAAAGTTGGATAAATTCGAGTAACGAGTGTATAGCTTAAGCTATGTCTACACTGAAGCAATGTCGAGTAACTTTTTTTTCTCGGCCCTTGTTGCCTTCTTCTTTTATTCAGTAAAAGAATTTGCAAGAAAGTTGCACGATGTTGCTCCACTGTGTACATAGCTTTAAATTACATTAGTTTTGCACGAAGTTGAAAATTTGATATTTTCCCGCGTTTTGACAATTTTTGACCACTGTGCGTTTTGATCAATGCGAACGAGAAACTTGAAATCGACATGCAGTGATTTCACTGGCATTTCCTGGCGGAACGTCAGTGGTTCGGATCGCAGAATTGAGTGAGATTTTGTTATAATTTTCACTAAAAATATTTAAAATTTATTTATACAAAAATCATTAATTAATTTTCATTGATATTCCTGATTGAAAGACAAATTGGTTAAATATAATTTTCCAAACCATATTTCATTTTTTAAATAAACGCTTTATATTCATGTTTTACATTTGTATACAGGGTGTCCCACATAAATGAGAACACCTAAATATCTGTCGTATTTACAGTCCTATCAGAAAACTTCAGAGGACAAAGTGACACTATTGCAGGGGGCAAATATAATGGTAAAGAAAAAATTTGTTATGTCGTGTTTTTTAATGCAATTTCAAGGTTACCGATGTTTTTTTAAACGGAACAGTATATTTTTTTACGATAGCATGATAGACAATAAAAAACTGAATTTAGAGGATACCACCTTTTTGACCTTGAAATGACCTTGAGCAGGAATAATCATGTTGGAGCGGATAAAATGTGGAAGTTTAAAATTTACGTGTTTCAGCAAAGATTATGCGTTGTTTACGTCGGGTTGACCTTTACAAACCACAATAAATGTTTGAAATATTTTTCATAGTAAACAGCGTATGTTTATGTTAGAGTAAGTATCATTGAGATCGTTAACAGAAGGTTAATCGGTTAGAATAAGTAAGTTGTTCCTTCCGCATTATTGGAATTCGAACGTGAAAGTGATAACAATGCGTTATACTGTACAGGAACGAATCGATACGGTTTTCACTTATGGCGAAAGCCACCAATCTTTGAGGCAAGCAGTACATTTGTATCGTGAAAAATTTGTGAATCGTATTTGTCCTTCGTTACACGCATTTTCCGTTGTGACAAAGGATTACTGCAGCATGTGCTTCAATTACGTCTCAGGAAATCGACAATGCATATAGATCATTTAATGCAAGATTGCAATATTGCAATAATGAGGATGGTCAACATTTCGAACATTTATTATGATATGTAAAGGTCAACCCGCCGGAAACAACGCGTAATAAATGCTGAAACACATTTTTTAAACTTCCACATTTTATCCGCTTCAACATGATTATTCTTGCTCAAGGTCATTTCAAGGTCAAAAAGGTGGTATCCAATAAATTCAGTTTTTTATTGTCGATCATGCTATCGTAAAAAAAATATACTATTCCATTTAAAAAAACATCGGTGACCTTGAAATGTCATTAAAAAACACGCCATAAAAATTTTTTTTCTTTACCATTATATTTGCCCCCTGCAATAGTGTCACTTGTATATATTATATCACCCTGTATATGTTATATACTATGTATGTTATACATGCCTTCAAGATGTTCATCTACAAATATTCGCTTCAGTTGTGATTTTAATGAAATTGTATTAATAAATGCGTTTTTAATGCTAATGGTCAATTAGGAAACAATAAAAATTGATTTGAAATCGAAATGGAAAAGTTGATGTTTCTGTAATATGTTACCAAATCTTTCGATCCGGACCACTGAGCAGCGCGGAGATTTTTTTCTAGCCACATTTCATTGTCGCGGACGGTAAGATGTCGCGCGTAGGTGGAGAGAACTCCACGGAGGATGTAGATTGTACAGATGTGGCAAACGCGTTCGCGTGTATTACGCGAATAGGCGAACTCGAGCCGCGTCGCAGCTGCGGCACACGACAGTCTCATTACGCGATCGCGTGCACGACACCTCTGCCACGAGGAACCGGAAACTGCGCTACAGTGGCATCGTGTTTGTGCCCGACCGCCTACACCTCCGAATGCTGAACGACACTCGCTGACAAACTGCTCGAGAAAACGGTTGCATGGGGAGGACTGGCGACATTCAAGGCTGGAGCATGATGTTACGTTAGCTCGCGAAAGTATGCGAATAGTAATTATTAGTCTGAGGAACTCTATGCAAAATACAAATTGTTTGCTTCAATTGAGGAGTTCCATGCAAGGGGAGCTGCGCCACAAAATGTTAAAAAGTGAGATTTTTGTTAATTCTGCTAGCTCATAGTGTGTTCTTACGGTGCGAAAGTCGAGCGCGATGCGCGGTTGACTCGTGCCCGCTTGAGGTTGTAAATCTCAAGCCCAATCGTATGGACGCGTCGATCCCGAAATCGCCGTTTTTATTACCCGCCAAATTAATCTTGGGTAACCAGTTCAATGATTAGTGCTACGTGCGAATTCGTGAGATCAGTTCAATCAACTGCGCTTCTTTGAAACATCTCTACACAAAACATAAGGAATTGATCTGCGGAAACAAATCTCCAATATCACTATTTGTTTGTACAATATCTTAAAAAATCGCACATTTTCGTTAATTTTTCCAATGAAATGTAACTCTATTTTTATTATAAAAAAATTCTTTCAATATTTTTTCTAAAAACTTCCTTTTCGCAGAGTTTCATGAAAATCGGCGTGTATCACTTCGGAATGTTCACTTGCGAGTGTTTAGTAATTTCCGGTTCTCAGGTGACGTGCTCTCGGATGCGCGGCGATCTCGACTAGTACGCAAAATGCAATGAAATCTGATGGAAACGTCACTCAAGAAACACTTCAATGTGTATCACTCGCTCTTATCGTGCGATTACGCAAATGTATTAACTGTAATGGAGAACATTTTGAGTATTATGTTCGTATGGTGCGAAAGTCGAGCGCGACGCGCGGATGACTCGTGCCCGCTTGAGGTTGTAAATCTCAAGCCCGATCGTATGGACGCGTCGATCCCGAAATCGCCGTTTTTATTACCCGCCAAATTAATCTTGGGTAACCAGTTCAATGATTAGTGCTACGTGTGAATGAGATAAAAGCGTTTCGCCACAGGCCTGCTAGAGGATTAGTCAGTAAGGTTAATCTAGTAGGCCCTGCCTTAGACTCGTGCGGATCCGATCTCGATGATCCGTATTGTTATTTGCCTTGTCTTGATACGTGCGAGGAAGTAACTGTTCGATTCCGACTGTTAGATCGCGGTTGTTCGGTCGCGACTGACTAGTTGTGACTAGCTGACCGTCGAGGTTTTCGGGAGGACCCTTCGTCGTATCGTGAAGGCGGTCCTCCATTTCTGGGTGTCAAGACGGTGACACCCATTGCTATACTGAAGAAGTGCACTGATTGTTTCTGCCGAGTTTTGCATTTCCTAATCAGTGCATTCTTGCGGACTTTTAGATCTGCTCTAGCCTGTCCTGGGACAGCGTGGGACGCCAGGTAACCCGAGAATCGTGCTTCTCGGTCGGGAATGTCCTTCGTCGGTAATCGATTTACGCCGCGTAATTCTCGAGGAGGCAAGAAAAAACTGCGAAGGTTCGGCAATGGCTCGAACATCTCTGAATGTTTCTTCTTCATAATATTTAACCATCATCGGAGGCAGTAATTTGTTTATGTAAACTGGGGGTACAAATACAGTAAAACGAATGCAAGTGAAATGCAGCAGCAGGCGAAATTCGAAGAACGACTGTAGGATATGTAACGAATACATTCTAGAATTACATTTCGCACGTGTACGGTGAAATGAAATCATTTCGTCAAGATTTACAGTAAGAATGGTGACCATGAACGGTCAAAATTCTACGATCGAAGCGGTGCAGATTTGTTCGCACAAAATCTCGAAGAAGCCAGTGGATCGTCGCGTTTAGTTGCGGATAAAATTATTACGCGGAACCGAGGAAGTTTGTTTCGATGGTTAAAGGAGTTTGCCTACGTGCGGAGAGTACAGAAAATGGAAAACGACCGAGACATGTACTACAAGTAAATTATGGCGGTTGAGCGTTGTTTTAGTCCTGCGGTTGATCCTGCTCCAGCGCTGCAGAACCAAGAGGTCCTAATCGATGGTGAAGCAGGATGTGTTTATGTCGAAATTAACGGATCATGGTGAGTTACGCGCAATTATGTCCCTGAAGAAGCGTTTGCATCCAACGTAAATCAATTCACGTGATTAACTACGGGCAGTAGCATCCATTCTTAACACTTTGACTGCCATGATAGTCATACATGACTGACACAATATTTTGGTTAGATTTCAAAGCTGATTCGTACGGTAATAGCTAGAATAAATAAATCTATTTCGATTTATTAACTAAAGGGTCTTTCAACAAGAGCTTCCGGAAGATGTTTGAAAATCAATCATATTTAAATTTAGAGAATTCGCAAAACTTTTATTACAAATTATAGTACGATCTTAAACAATTAAGTATGAAATATAATACCGGATAAATGTTCAAATATATATCTTTTACCCAGTATTGGAAAGTATGCAATACAAAATTCACTGTATAACTAGTGGAACGCTCAAATCATAGGTATTTATGTGATTAATGGAATTATTAAATAACACGAGTTCATATAATAGAAATATTAAGCGACACGTGTTTATACAATAGTGGAGATTTATGTAATACAACTATCAAATAACACAAGTTCATATAATGGAATCGCCAAATAAGAGGTGTTCATGTAATAGAATCGCCAAATTACAGGATTTCATATAATAGAATCTCCAAATAACAGGAGTTCATAAATTAGAATTGTTAAATAACAGGAGTTCGTATAATAGAATCATCAAATAACAGTAGTTTGAATAATAGAATCTTCAAGTAATGAAAGTTTTTATAATAGAATCGCCAAATAACAGGAGTTCATATAATAGAATGCTCAAATAACAAGAGTTCATATAATAGAATCGCCAAATAATGGGAGTTCGAATAATATGTAGAATCATCAAATAACAGTAGTTTGAATAATAGAATCATAGGATAACAGGAGTCCACATAATACAATCGTCAAATAATGGGAGTTCGAATAATATGTAGAATCATCAAATAACAGTAGTTTGAATAATAGAATCATAGGATAACAGGAGTTCATATAATAGAATATTCATATAACAGGTGTTCATATAATAGAATCGCCAAATAATGGGAGTTCGAATAATATGTAGAATCATCAAATAACAGTAGTTTGAATAATAGAATCATCAGATAACAGGAGTTCATATAATACAATCGCCAAATAATGGGAGTTCGAATAATATGTAGAATCATCAAATAACAGTAGTTTGAATAATAGAATCATAGGATAACAGGAGTTCATATAATAGAATATTCAAATAACAGGTGTTCATATAATAGAATATTCAAATAACAGAAGTTCATATAATAGAATATTCAAATAACAGGAGTTCATATAATAGAATATTCAAATAACAGGAGTCCATGTAATAGAATTTTGGCGGCTGTTGAAAATGCGCTGTAGAGAAAGAAAAAGGGAAGGGAGCGTTTCGGTCTGGCCCCGCTATAGGACTCGTCAGTAAGGCTATCACGCGGGTTCTGCCTTAGGCACAGCTATATCGTAAGGATGGTTTAGGAAGGCATATATAGGCTGTTTGTGAAATGGTGATACAAGCGAGCAGGGTGTAATTCTACGTGAGAAAATAAGTCGAAAATATGGAATAACTTTTTTTCTACAAAATACAGCAAATACACTATTAGATAGGAATCGTCTGACGCGTCTGATCAAGATCAACGAATACTACTTCCTGCATATACTAAAGAACGCGAACCCGACGGATCATTAAACTCAATTTTTCGTAAACAAAGCGTCAAATGAAAAAAATTTATTCTATACTCCCGACTTACTTTTTAACGTAAAATCAGTGTAAATATTTACATTAGGGGCTTCCTCACCGATTTTGATGACGTTGAAATATGTTGTCAAGGTCATCATTCTGAGCAACTGTTTCCTATACATGTTACCGCCGCTCAGCTTTAGTTTCCGAGATATTCGCAAAAAAGTTTCAACATCTCGAAAAGTGATCGGAGTAGGTCTGGGTTAGATTTGAAATTGTGGCCGCCGATAACGCGGCCACGGGCACAACTTAAAACGACTTCAATCGTTTCAGACCCACTGTCTTGTCTGTTTATGTTTACGAACTGAAACGTGAAATGAATCGTGTCGAACGCGAACTCATTTCATTGTCAACTGTGTTAGCATACAGAGTATGAAGCATGAAACCATACGAATTCTTGGATATCTGCAACAATCAAGAAAATATATAATAACCCAGTATGTAAATATATAAATATATAAATAATATATAAATAACCCGGAGCTAATCCAGACCTAACCCAGACCTAGTCCCATCACTTTTTGAAATGTTGAAACTTTTTTGCGAATATCTCGGAAACTAAAGCTGAGCGGCGGTAACATGTATAGGAAAAAGTTGCTCAGAATGATGACCTTGACAACATATTTCAACGTCATCAAAATCGGCGAGGAAGCCTCTAATGTAAATAATTACCAAAATCAGCTCCTATTCAGTTGTACCACCAATTACATAACACCCAGTATACGAATCGGCGACAGATCAGGTACCAGCGGGAGAAACGTTGTCTTGTCTGCCTGTCCATCTGGTGGCGAACTTAGGAGGTAGCAGCCACAGAATCATAAAATTACAGGAGTTTGAATTATAGAATCGTCAGATAACAGGGGTTCATATAATAGAATATTCAAATAACAGGGGTTCATATAATAGAATCGTCAAATAACAGGAGTTCACGTAATAGAATAGAGAAATAACAGAAGTCCATATAATAGAATAGGGAAATAACAGAGAAGTCCATATAATAGAATAGTCGAAAAACATGAGTACATATAATAACGCGTTCAAATAACGGGTGTTCAATATCAGAACGTTCAAATAAGAGATGTTCGTATAATAGGACTTTCAAATAACGGATGTCCTATTGAATATCGTTTTCTAATAGCTGTAAGATTGGATAATTTCCGTAAAATGATCTTTCCACTACTGTTATGTGGTCGTTTGACGATTTCGACGCATAGGAAAAGATTCTTTCACCATAGCTCGCGACGAATCGCGGATGGCCGGGGGCCCTCATTCGGTCAGATAAGGAAGACAAAGGGAAAAAAATTAATCACGACGCGCTCTCTCCGCATCCGGTCTGTTTCCACGGCTCTTTTTTCTCGAATCGTGGCGAGGAACCGCAAACGATCCGGGGCGGAATGCGGGCCATCGTTTCGCCGTGATTTTTCACCGCCTTCTGAGAAATGGTGACTCGGCGAACGTGTTCCGTCGTGTCTGTTCGACTTTTACCCGTATTGTGCCGCGCCCACCGATCCTTCAGGTAGCTTATACCATTGAAATAGCTTGGGAACCGTCGACAATCTTTTTTGGAGCTGTTGCCATACGAAAGCGTACGATCTTTCAATCTTCTTTCGAGACGCTTCATACTGTTCGAAACAATGCTAAAATCTCCAATTTTCCATGTATGAAATCTAACAAAATTTTAAAATACATGCATTTATTGCTAAAAGTGAAGCGTAATAATGAATACAAAATTCAATTCATATTTGTTGAATGTTTACATGATCAATATGATTTTTAAAAATTATGTTTAGTATTATAAATCGTTTAAAAACCAACAAAAAATTTTTTTATATCGTAACAATTTCTCCCAATTTTTCGTCTTATGTATTTATTAATTTTGATTGGAGCTTTAAAAAAATACCAAAAATTACCTCTCTAATTTATTGCATACTACTTCTGGACACATTAACCTTTAAATAATCATAGATTTTATTCGCCTATATTTGCCCGAATCAGAGGAATCATTTTCTTAGATTTTCATTTCAATTTAACATGCATCTCTGATAATCAGATAAGTAAATTTTTCAAACGAAAGTTAGTAAATAGCAGTTCGTTAATAAATTTCAATAAACAAATTTGCACAAAGTTTTGTACTTATTACAAAATATAGGTCACTTTAATTTCGTTTAATAAATTTGTATTTCTTGAATGGCCTACCTTTTCCTGCAAATTATGTATGGGTCATTCCACGCCAAATCGATCACTTTTTGACGTCACCATCAGCGATTTTGTTCTAAATTAAATATATTGTAGTCCATGTAAAATTAGGAGGGGGGAGTGTTAAGTCATCATTTCGCCGGTTAAGAATTTGTTTAAAAATTACGGGCATCGAATTTTTATCTCATAAATCCTAAACCATCCTACTCCTAAACCATCCTTACGAATTTTTATCTCAGGAACTGTTTGTCCGATTGAGCTAAATATTTTTCAGTTTTATTCACAAACGATTCGGCTATTATAAAATAATTTTTTCAATTTCGATAATTAACTTCTTAATGTCGAAACATATAAACAAATTTTCGTTTTGCATTTGTTTCGGTGAGGGGCATTTGTTTTTAGAATTTTTTAAAAAATATAGTCATATTCCCTAAAGTTTCCCATTAAAAATGAGTCCTTAAAAAAGATGGATTGTTAAAAATTGGCGTTACAATGAGCTGGAAAAGGACGTGGTGTACCCTCGTTTCTGATAGGCGAGTCGTGCGCTCCGCTATTATGGTCGGTTGTCTGTACCGTTGGTCTCAAAGCAATACCACCAGACCTCGGATACGACTAAATGACCATGTTGTAATAACTACTCTTGTCCAACGACGCCTTTTTGATCATATCCTATAGCTTTATAGATGATAGATTATATTTATTTTATAGATATATATATTTTTAATCTATATCTTTATAGATATAGATTATAGATGTTAGTTTCTATATTAATTGTACATGTTCTGTAAACAAGGTGTCCTTGATCAATGGCAAACCAGTAGAAGGTGGTGGTTTTCTTCCATTAGGAAGGGATAAGGGAGGGGTTATGGTCGAAAGTATGGATAGGAACATTCTGTAGGGTGAATTTAGATGTTACAGGAAGAAATATAATGAAAACTATTTCATTACACTAAAAACAGACTCATCATTATCTCACGACAATGTTTTACATAGTACTTCTTTATATGATAATGGCCTAAAGCTATGAAAGCTTCCATTGCCTGTAATTCGTTTTAACTTTTATCATAACAATTTTGAGGAAAACATATTCAAAGTTTCAGACACTGTTTAGAGCATATAATGAAGAATTACAGCTAATTAGCTATTTTAGGGCCATGAACTATAAATATAGATCTGCTATCTAGGATAACAACAACATAGGATTGTATATCAGGTAATTATACAGTAAAGGGAAAACCTCACCGATTTCAATGACCTTGAAATATATTGTCAAGGTCACCATTCTGAACAACTTTTTCCTATACATGTTACCGTCGCTCGGCCTTCGTTTTTTAGATATTTACAAAATCTATGGACCCCAACTATAGCGAATTCTACCGTTTTAAATTTTCCGAACACGTGTTTTGTGGGCTTCGTCCATTTGGAAGGGTTCCCTCCTCTGTAACCGCACCCCCAAAACCTAACCGAAACCTAACCAAAATACGTTTAAAACGGCGAGGCTCGTTGTAGTGAATCTAACAGTTTTTTTTTAAATATCTCGTAAATTAAGCTCGCACAGTGGTTGCATGTATAGGAAATGATTGCTCAGAATCATGCTCCAGATAATATGCACATTTAAAGCTCATCAAAATCGGTGAAGAATACTGTTTCCAGATTGTTACCCCACATAGGATTAGGTTTCTACAGTCTTGAAATGAATTTTTGTTAGGCTTAGGTCAGGTCTAGGTTAAATTTCTTGGGGCGGTGGTGAAGAGGGACGGTCGGATCCTCTCTCGCGCTCTAAAGGACGAATTCAGTCATTGGGCAAAGACAGAGTTTGCTATAGTTGTCCTAACAGTTTTTTGCGAATATCTAAAAAATTAAGATCGAGCGGCTGTAATATGTACAGGGAAAAGTTGTTTAGAATGATAACATTGAAGACATATTTCAAAGTCATTGAAATTGGCGAGGCGTACCTTCCTCTGTATAATTACCGTATAACACCATCATGTAGTATTATAGTATGTTTTATGCTACTTTCCATATTTTTCAGTGTTACTAAATATTCGAATTTAGCTGTGATTTTTTGATAATATGTCTATTAAATGTTAAACTGTGCGAAAGCACCTAGAAGAGAAGGATTTTCACAAAAATGTCAAACTAGAGTGACTTACGGAATATAATATAATATAAATATAATATAAATGACCAAATAGATGTACTAAGTGAGAATGATTGAAATTTATTAGAGATATGTAGGTTGTGGAGATCCAATAGAAATGATATTCCGAAATTGGATTTCCAAGAGTTTTGTGCTTTTGTGGGATTACCTCGACGATCCTGAATTAGGCTCTGATGTTCATAATTGGGATAATCCTGGCAGATGTTAAAGTATTTTGGTTGAAAGTGGATCCGGTCTAAAGCTGTAACTATGGCGATACGAAAGTGTAGGCGATAATTGGTGTCAGTTGGATCCCAGAACACTCGTTAACGATCCTCTCGAAATTCGATAATATCGTTAATAGCGGCTGAGTTAATTAGCGCCTAATGAATTTCGAGGTACAGGGCTAACGATAATAATAAATTACGCGCCATAGGAGCCTGCTGATAGTGCGGCCGAGCGTGCGGTTAAGCAGCATTCGGCGCGATTATGCGCGGCTATTGATCACTCATTAGTGAAACGTTCGTCTGATACGTTAGGTTTCTGGTCCACTCAAGTATCATAGACCCCTGGCACACACTTGACAGCTCAATATTTCATCGCGGTCGTCCGGCCTCGATGGACTACGAAGGACGATTACATCAGCCCGTTATTACCGGCAGGATATGCGAATCGGTCAGGAGTAATATTAATCTCAATCTTGATAACTCCGATTCGACGCACAATAGCTGGTTTGCACGCAATGGCTGATGATATCGCAAAAAGTTTCATTTTATTTAAAAAAAACTCGACAATAGCGGGCAAAAGGAAATTGGAAATTGAAATTTCTTTAAGTATTAATAACTTTACTATACAATATCATATTTTATAGCATAAACACCCAAGAAGTCTCTGTAGATACGGCGCCACAGTGGTCCGGATTGAGGAATTCAGTGACATTTGTGTATAACTTTTGAACCATAAGAGATATTGACATGAAACTTGGACTTCATGATGTAGTAATGTTACCTTACAGATAGGTTAAAAAAATTACAACAATTACATATTTTAACAAGATAAACAATAACAAATATAAATTTTATTTGACTGTATCTCTTTTAAAGCTATTCAATAATTAATTTTGAATCTTCTGCATCTAATTGTTTCTGTTTTTATCACAGTTTATTCGTGCAGTGGATATATACGGAACAGATGTTAAGAGAAGTTTATGGAAAATTTTCTTGAAGCTTTCTTGAAGCGTTTTCGTACTTACCAAGACGAAGAAAAAAAATTTGGAATATAAAATATCAGGTACTAAGTCTGGATTAAAATATATTAAAATCCAAGGAAAGTAAAGTGTAGAACACGAAACTAAGTAGAAGTTTATAATTTAAGACGCACATATAAATAAAACTGAAATAACAATAAAACTTAAAATGCACAAAACAAATTAAAAACTTAGTTTTAACTTTCAATATGTAGTGAGAAATTTCTCTTGGAATGTTTCACTAATGCAGATCGGACAGTTCTGTTTCAACTGACTGCAGGAAAAGAATCGAAGCCTTAGTCGAAGGCTCATCTGCACTGTAGGATAAACACTTCAAGTATATCTAAACAAATCTTTCAAACGTTTTAGTTCGTTGCGGAGTTTCGACGCTGGATCCGAACGTATACGCATAAGATGATATGACGCGAATGGATTAAACTGTAATAACTTCAGCAGTGGGGCAGCGGGAGAAATGGTTTTTACATGATCTTATAGGGGAAAATCTGCTGAAAATATTCGATTTTGTTACAATGCGCGATCCCCTGGGACTAAAACGATACGCTTTGTCAACTGTAATATATGTAACGGATGGAGAGGTTACAAGTGAAAATGATTATTGCAATATCTGGACTGATACTTTTATTTCAATGCAAGAGGTTGACAGCGTGATGAGTGACAGAGTGTGGATGTACGTGAATTGGATGTACGTGAATATCTGTTTTGCGTTTTTCCTTAGGTATATATACAAAGTCTCGGAAGAAGGTAACGCCTTTTCCGAGACACGCGGGTGGAGCTTGCTCCCTGAAGACGCGAGGGTGGAGTTACTTTTTCCTTTAAAACACCGCCCTGATCGGCGGGGGAAAAGGGACTCCTTGTCGCCAATTTAGGTGGCTCCTATGTTTTGGGACTTTCCTCGACCGCGCTGGCCGCGCGGTCGGGAAGTCCCGTAACGGTACACGGCTGGCGACGTTTTCATCAGCGAAGTCTGCTGTGCACGTGAAAGCAATAAAAGAATAAAATCATTTCCGGGCTTGCAAATATCAGGGAAGGTTTTTCTCGCCTAAACCTTGACATCTGCAAGCGGACTGTTCGAATGGTTATTACGGTCGCCGACCGTGTGCCGCTACATACATTTTGCGATTTTTGTTTATTTCATTCAACGTTACGTTTAAAAGACATCATATACAGTAATTATTAATGGCGTGCACGATTTCTTATCTCGAAAGAATGCTCTTCAAAACAAAACAGACATCGAAACCAAATATCAACTGAGATCCTCAGGACACCACGAAGAAACAAAACAGTTTTACCGCGTAAAAGATTCCAATTTTATAATGTTCAACTTTACGTGTTTGTATAATTCAAATCTGAATTATATTTGATTAATTTACTTAATTTTCGAAATCTATGAACATTTAAGAAGAGACACATATTGATTAGATATTAACATGAGAAAGTTGATTTTTGGCGAAATGTCACTGAATTTCTCAATCCGGACCACTGTACGGCGGTAGCGTATCAACTTCATAGACTGATACGGGGGTTTAGATTAAAAACTTTTTCCCCTCTCATGATCCCCCCATACCACTTCAAGCAATACTAACTAAATGTAGTAAATAGTCGTTTTATCTCTCTCATGCCGTAAAAAGATTGTATACCTAAGAGTTTCGCACGCGAGCGAACAATTAGTTAAGCATAGCAATATCGAGTAGTATTTTTTTTATGTTTGTTGATACCTAGTTATAAGATTGTATTTACAAACTTTTAACGGCAATAAAAATGTTTAAAAAAAAAGTAGCGTATCAACTTACTACGCAGAAGGTCCAGGTTCAAGTCCGACGAGGGTACAAAATATTTGATCTTTTTTCCAATTTTTACCGTGGAGAAACATTGTTTAAATATTATTTATGATATTCTGTGAAAACAACCGTAAAACAAATAATCAGAACAAGCATATTATAAGGACGTAGGCTCCACGTTAGGTATGGTTGTTGGCCCTACGTTGGGCGTGATCGTTGGCCCAACTGCATAAAAGAGCGACATTTCGAATGGTTTGCCAAACAATACCACAACGTAGGCCCAATAAAACGCCAACCATAAATGCTACTAGGGAAATATGTAAGATGGAGATGAAATCTTTAAAAGTATGTGCTTTGGAAGGTAACCCTCGGGACTGTTTGATGTATGAATACTTATCTCTATAAACCGTTCCAACCCAAAAATCATAACATCATACTTTATAATCTCCTCAGTGTTTCATATCATGCCACGGGCCTGACAGGAACCGTTCTAATATTCTCAGAAGTAAACACATTAAACAGGTATCGATGCCTTACGTTATGAAAAAACACAGTTATAGTGATGGTTTATAATGAAATCTATAACATCAGTCATCAGTAGACTGCGGATCGTTATGCATTTATAGTGTTTAAATGTAACAAACATTAATGACATCTCTACTCTGTGTTTACCATAAGAAATTGTCTAGCTGGCAAATTTAACTTGTTCCTCATCCTTGTTTTTATAAAATCATCCTCGAAATTTGGAATTTGCATAAAAATCCGCAGTCTAGTCACCAGTTGGGTGCACGATTTTTAATT
Organism: Sphecodes monilicornis; assembly: GCA_913789915.3. Classification (NCBI taxonomy): domain Eukaryota; kingdom Metazoa; phylum Arthropoda; class Insecta; order Hymenoptera; family Halictidae; genus Sphecodes; species Sphecodes monilicornis. Next base: position 28,546,809 of record OU565284.1, read on the forward strand.
GCTAGACTGCGGATTGTTGTGCAAAATAAAAACTGTGTTGATTGAAAAATACAGGAGCTCTGTAGACATTTAGTTCTCTTTTCAATCATTTCATTCAGCTGAAAATACTACAACAGCATTTTTGAATTCCTTAATTGTTTTTACTGTTTTGTATTTCGTTTACTTGTTTTAGTCTATTGATTACATTTTTTTAAACGAACCCGCCAATACGATTTCGGTATTCTTCATTTTTGTGTCATTTCAAACCTGTCTCCCTGATCTCATTTGTACCACACATTTTTACCCACGTTGTACAAAGTATATTTCCGAAATCGTAGCGGCAACTGATCGAGTGGTGATTCTACATGCACAAATATGTGGAACAAAGAAGAATAACATTATTTTGTTTGACATCTGGTTTTCGAGATAAACGAATTCACGTGCTCCAGTATTTGCAGGAAATATAACATACCATCTGAAGGTACAAAGTTGATCTTTTAAGTCCTATCTCCAGTTTTTATTTACATCTGCAACTTTACTTTTAAACAGGGATTGAAACTGTTATGATATCGGTTCCGGTTCTCGAAACACTTATGAAGAACCGAAATGATGTTATAACTGTTACGAGAATATCGGTTCTGGCTCATATCGGTTACGGTTACGGTTTATTAATAAAATTTATTTATGTAAACAATTATTTTAACAATAAATTATTGAAATAACAATTCAAATAATGAATATAGAAAAAAAATTATAAAAAATTGTTTATTTAAAAATTGTTTAAATTATAAATAACAATAAATAACTACCTAAATAATAAATATAGAAGGCCGAACACAATGCAGAATAGAATACAGAATGACCGAAGACAGAACCGAAACTGGAACGGAAACCCAGAACCGAAAAATAACTGTTTTAGAACCGAAATAATATCGGTTCTCGAGAACCGTAACCGTAACCGATATAAGCCAGAAACGATATTCTCGTAACAGTTATAACATCATTTCGGTTCTTCATAACTGTTTCGATCAGAACCGATATATAACAGTTTGAAACAGTTATGTCCAGAACCGTTTCAGTCCCTGCCTTTAAATAAAGTCTATTTCAATATCAGTAGATGTGATCGTCGTGTACACTTTTCATACGTGTGAGAAAATAACCATATCGACGACATTATTATGTGATGTCTAGTCAAAATGTGGTCGTAAATAAATGCACAGTTAGTCAATGATAGAAAAAGCTCAAAAATGGAGATTATCTCATAAATGAATAACGTGAATGAAGAACCAAGAAATTTAATTTGTACTGTATTATAATCGAAAAACTCGTCATTTGTTGAAAGATTATGATGATTACTGGTATGAATTGTATATGTCATATACAACAACTTAATACAGTGCGTTGGATAAATATCGAATATTCAGAGAGATAAAAAATCATGATCGATACTTTTCGTATTGGAGGAAGAGGTTACGACTATATTGCAAAGCAAATGAAACGTTCAAAATGTGCGATTGCCGATTATGTACGTAAGTAAAAGGGGTCCCATGAAAACGACCGACACAGATTTCACCGACAATATTTCACCGACTGCAGATTTGACCGACAATGAGTTTGACCGACAACGACTTTGACCGACAACGACATTAGTCGACGACAGTATTTTCTAGTAGTAACATCGTGTGACAACAACAACAACGTTAGCAGACTGCCTCTAACTTTATATAGTGTAATAATTATATATTTATACAAAAGTAAAAGTGTCGGTGCAGAATATTTAGATCTGGGTTAGGTCTGAGTATACCAAGATAAAATTACATAATCAATGAGGTAGTACGTGTGCTCGTTAAAATCGTTGTCGGTCAAAGTCGTCGGTCAAATCTGGTGTCGGTGAAATATTGTCGGTGAAATCTGTGTCGGTGAAAATTGTGTCGGTGAAAATTGTGTCGGTGATTTTCATGGGACCCAAGTAAAAGACACTAATCATGAAGAGAAAAAGCGTCCAGGTCACCCTTCAAAACTGTCTCCTCGAGATAAACGCAAAATTCTCCGATTAGCTTCTAGCTCTACGAGTTGTTTCAAATGCGGGATGATGTAAACTGTGCTTACTTACCTATGTAACTTATGTAACTTACGTAAATAAGCACAATATAAATTTCCGTAATTTCACCATGTCGGTGAATTAATATGATTGACGTAATCAATGTCGGTGAATTAATATGATTGACGTAATCAATGTCGGTGAATTAATATGATTGACGTAATCAATGTCGGTGAATTAATATGATTGACGTAATCAATGTCGGTGAAACAAATATCAATGTAAACATTGTCGATTAGGTCAAATGTTGTGGATTAAAACATTGTCGGTAATTTGATGCAAACCCATTTCTTGGCATGTGGAGAATACTATCTCCATAGTATTTATTTTTCACAAAAAAACAACAATAATAATAAAAATACCTTAGAAAATTATTTAAAAACCTTTCAAATAGGAAACCCTAACAAAAATTTAATTTTTATGCAACACAATAGACAATGCGTCAGTTCATAAATATTTACCATTCTTGCATTGGGAATTTCATTATTAATTATTAAAAATACCAAGTTTTATCATCAATGTGAATAATTTGTAGGTTTTTACATAAAAACGCAATCAAACAATTTTTCTTAATTTATCCAGCTTAATATTTACATTAACGTGCCAATTTTACTGTATATAATTTGCTTTTTTTCACACTAAGAATTATTATTTAAAAAATCCCATAATTTTCTGCTTAAAGTTTAGATCATTGAAAATGTGAGTGGTTGATATATTTATGCAACGTATTGTACAAACAATATTTCTCCTATGTAGTATATCAGGTCCATTCGACGTGAGAGTGCTAACAAGAGCCAAACGACAGTATTATCTTTGATTCCGATAAACGGGTTGGCCCGTAATTTTTTCACACGAAACAGACAACATATTGAATATTTCGTGAGAAAAATTCGCGGCGAAATAATTGCGTGCGAGATAAATTAGTTGTTATCAAGGGAGGCCCCGCGGACACATTTCATCGCGGCGCGTACGTGGAAAGAAAACTGGGGAAATGAAGTAGCGTGACAGAAACGATGCTATGCTCGGCAACTCGCTTGTCCGGCCCACGAGAGAACCGGGAGAGAGACTTTCCGCGAGGTCATTTTTATTTTCAGCGGCTCTTGAGCACGGCAGATGACGTGAAAGGAACCCTTTGACCTGAAAAAGAATTTGCGGTCTCTATCCCCGCCAGTATTTCCTTCTTTCTCGCCCTTTCCTTCTATTCCCCGTACTATTTACCCTGGCCTCTCTCTCTCTTTCTCCCCCCCCCCCCTTTCTCTCTCACCCAGTCTCTCTAACCCCGCTCTTTCTCTCGCTATTTTCTTTGCCCACATCTTTTTTCCTCGGCCGTGCCACGCATTTTTTTGCCACGTAACGTTACGACGAACGCTGGCATAATTCTATTAGCATTTGAGGGCAATGTGAGAGCACTAATTAAGCTAATTAGGAGTGTTTCATGACGGCGATTCTTTTGATGCGCCGCGTATCCCATCTGAAGGAGCGAAAAGGAACATGGCGCGGTACGGTGTGGTGCGATGCGGCACCAGCATAAAAATGTAGCGGACTAATTGAAAAAAAAGGATATCCAGCCAAGTGTAATTGAGGCGAGGGGTTCAACCTGGCTTGTAAATAGCTTCGAGGATTCGTTTAATGAGTTCTTTAGAATCGTAGGCAGGCTTGGCGCTGCCTCGCGACGAACATTCACATAGAAGAATCAAGAGAAATTATTAAAACGCGTTCCCTTAATAATAATAACTAACGGTGTATCCGTTATCTGAATAATTCCAAAGATAAGACAACTCCCTACACCACTTCAATCGCCGGATATTAATCCGATAGAAAACCTTTGGCATATTTTAGATTTAAAAATCCGTAAAAGTAAAATAAAAAATAAAAATGACCTAAAAGCGACTCTTTTAGAAGAGTGGTCTAACATTTCACCGGAAATTACGCAAAAATTTGTCGAATCGATGTCCAATCGATTAGAAGAGGCCGTAATCAAGGCCAAAGTAATGCACACCAAATATTAGGTAAATTCAATATTGTTCATATTGTTTATTATTGTGCATTCCTCAATAACATCGCACGTGTGCCAATACTTTCTTGACTATGAATTTTTCGTTTTCTTTAGTTTACTTCCTTATAACAAATCACTGAGAATTCTTAGTAAACATACAATTTATGTGTGTCAAAAGACACTAATAAACATAGTTAATATTAATAAATTACTTTTTAGTTTAAAGATACTCCAAGAAAATTGGGTGTGCCAATACTTTTTTGATCCACTGTATGCATTCTTGATTTGTTCAAATTAAATACGGCAATCAATTTATTCAAATGCAGAAAAGCTTAACCTTCAGTGGCAGGTTCTTGCTCGACATCGCCGGCCTGTAAATTGTTATCGATTTTTGCCATAACAAATCTCATATTTCGATGCAATCATAATAAACACCACTGGAACCAGTCATAATTATCGAAATTAGAAATATGTTTTCCGGAGTGATTTTTTTTTTTAGTAAACTTCTCTATTAGGGTACATATTTAAACAGAAGTTGTACGGAAGCTGAATAAATGCAATCTTGTCGTTATTATCACTAGATTTACGGGACCCGTCAATTTGACGGATTTCAAATTTTGAAATGAAATACCACAAAAACCATAGCATTAATTTGAACCATTTTGCATCGTAAATTAATCACTTCATCCGAACAATATATACACACAATTATTTTTTCCTAAAGCTTTCTAATCTTTGAAATTTCTATGTACTATACCTATCTCTACGAAACCCGTCAAATTGACGGGCTAGCTTATTCCATAAACAATCCTTATATGTTTGCTTCGTTCGTGAAATAATAAATATAAGAATAAAAGTAAAGTCTTTATTTTCTCCTCCTCTAATTCGTTATATCAATCGCGCCTCGATAGTGTAAACTAAAGCGGATTGTATGGCCTAAGTGTTTATTTGGGTCTTCAGCGAAATCGCTTATGCATATTGCCGGTGAGACCTCTAAAACAAGAGCGATCTTCAGTATGATTGCTGCAGTGGCAGTGTAAGAACGTTTTTCAAAGACAGTGTGCAAAAGTTTTAGTTATTGTAGACAATCTCCGCTTATTTTAAGTATTTACAATAGGGTAATTGAATTTGGGCACAGTATTTTTTATTTTGACCAATCCCCCTTTTCTAGCAATCATAAGTAAATCCAGGAGATATAATAAAATATTGAACAAAATTGTCAACATCTATGAAGATTGTTCTGAGGATACCTCCGAAGAAGATCAGTATGAATTATACCAAAGCGAAGCTGACAGTGCAAGTTCTGAGTATATTGAAAGTGGAGAGTTAGAAGGATACCCTATACCGTTAATATTATGGTTACCATTTCCGTGATAGTTTAAAAAAAAGACTTTTTACTTATTAATTATTTATTTAAACGTGACGCCTAATATTGTTCAGTACATACTTAATTAGAATAAATCGATTTTTTAAAGAAAATACGTAATTTCGTTTACCCGTCAATTTGACGGGTGCTCGTAGAGATAGGTATGTAAGAAACGCCCGTAAACCTATTGTTATAAGCCAATATACACCGGCCGCGTTTAATGCTCGGTAGTTCTCGTGTTAAGAAGCTAGTGAACAAGTTTTTTTGTGTGGTCACTCACTGATTTCCAGGTACTTCTGATGCACCGGATCGTATTGTTCCCAGGTCAGGCTGCGAAAGCGGCTTTTCTCTCGGCTGGCAGGCAGAAGCGTGTCGTTTCGGCTATGGTGATCGATCGCGTTCGGATTCCTGGAAGGAAAACGTAAATCGTTATATAGATAACGCCATTGATCGCCAGCGATCATCTTGTGAATATCGGCCGTCTGTCGCGTACGTCCATTATTGTGTCCCTCTTCCTTTCGGAGATGATAGCTGTTTAGGAATGGTCGAATGCTAATTAGCAAAATTATCGCTCTGTTCTTCCGGCGTTACCTGTACCTTCGGTTAAAATCAACATATGAACGCTCGCGTTTCGACCGTTTTTATAAACCGCGCCGAGCTCAGCCGTTCTAGCTCGGCATCGGAATCAAGGTGAACGAACCCTAAGGTAAACCGAGTGGCGCCGGGGATTGACAAATTCGCATGATATTTTTCGCGTGGGCCATCCTCACAATCATCCATATTTTAAATTCGTTGCCAATTTTCCTTTGCATCCCTACAAAAAGATAGCACATTATACAGGATGGGACACTATAAACAGATCACCTGAATAACTCGCTTGCTTTTGAAGATAGTAGAAAATGCATCAGACCAAACTTACTTGATATCGAGGCGCTCGTAATCTGATGTCATTAATTTTTTTATAGGCGGAGACGTTAAGGAGATATGGAGGTCAACTCTGTTTTTTTTTTAAATGGAACGGTATGGTTTTTTATTTACATTCTGATAGTGTGTTTCAAGACGAATACAATGACCTATTATGAAGGCCATTCAAGGTCACGAAATGTCAACTGCAATAGAAAATAAAGTGTCTCAAAGCACTCTCAAATACTTTTGTGTCTTCTCTGGATGTTGGCATACCGATCTTGTAAGTATTGATAAGGGTCACAGAACATAAATAAACATACAATCACATTGTATGCTTAACTGTATCCAGAAATGTTATTAGTAGTTTGACTACCGACTAGAGTACGTCTTCGTAATATTCAATCTGAGTGTTCAATTTTCAAGAATGCGTTACACAATAGCAGAGAAAGTGGAAATGGTTATCATTTATGTTGAATGCCATAGAATTATGACGAAAGCGGTACGCGTATATGGTGAAAGATTTGCCGATCGTAATAGTCCTTCACTTTTTGTCTTTGCAAATATTATAAAAAAGTTTCGAGAAACTGGAACTGTGGATAAGAAAAAATGCAATCGAGCCAAAAAAGCAACTGATGATGGAAACACGATAAACATTTTAGCAAGTGTAATACAAAATCCACATGTTGGTACGAGGCAACTTGAACACGAGAGTGGCATCAGTCGACGAAGTATTTTGTGAATACTTAAAGTTAACAAATTTCACCAATTCCACATTTCACTACATGAACAAATTAAGTGAAAATGATTTTCAAAAACGTTTACAGTTTTGCGAATGGAGCCTACGGAAACTGCAAGACGATGAAATGTTCTTGAATGAAATTTTGTTTCCGAATGAGGCCACATTTACAAATCACGAACAAGTTAGCTGTCACAACATTTGTTACTGGTCAGTAGATAATCCACGATGGCTACGAGAAGTGGACAAGCATAGACCTTGGTCTGTCAACGTCTTTGGTGCGGCCTTCTTCATAATAAAATAATTGGTCCATATTTCATTAATGGCGCGTTAAATAGTCATAAATACGAGAGAATCTCAATAGACGTTTTGCCAGAATTGTTAGGGGACATTTCGCTGGACATGCGACAGTCCATGTGGTTCCAACAAGACGGATGTCCTGCTCATTCAGCACGAAATGTTACAGAATTACTGAACAGGACATTTGAAGGCCGTTGGATTGGTCGATCAGGAAGTAATAAATGGCCAGCACGTTCCCCAGACCTGACACCACTATATTTTTATTTTTGGGGAAAATTGAAGGAACAAGTGTACCGCGAAAAACCAACAACAACAGTTGATATGCAAGAACGTATAAAAAGAGCTTGCTCTGTAACAGATACAACTGAAATTTTGTCAGGCAGTATCATCAGTATTGCAACGTTTTAGATTATGTCTCCGTGTTCAAGGTCGTCATTTTGAACACTTGAAGTAGCAGTGAATACGTAAATAACATGTTACATGTAAATCGACGTAGTGTTCGAAGAGTGCTTTGAGACACTTTATTTTCTATTACAGTTGACCTTGCGTGACCTTGAATGACCTTCATAATAGTTCATTGTATTCGTCTTGAACACACACTATCAGAATGTAAATAAAAACCATGCCGTTCCTTTAAAAAAAAACAGAGTTGACTTTCATTTCTCCTTGACGTCTCCACCTATCAAAAAATTAATGACATCAGATTACGAGCGCCACGATATCAAGTAAGTTTGGTCTGACGCATTTTCTTCTATCTTCAAAAGCAAGCGAGTTATTCAGGTGATCTGTTTATAGTGCCCCACTATAGTGCCCCACATAGTTCTCGTATTATATTATATATCACTGTTCAGTTAGCAATTGGTTGTACATATCTGTTCAGGGTAAACACTTGTTTTCTGTTTGCAGGTTTAGCGTTAAGCCGAAAACGTAAACAGTAGTGCTGACTGCTGCGTCAAAATGATAGCACAAAGTCAAAATTATGTGTTTTCAGTTAGCGTCAAGGAGTCAAACTGTCCATTAAACGGTGGCCTACCAACGAATAAATAAGCCCACGGTAATTGTTCCGCACCTTCTGTCCGTTCAAACACCAAGTCAACAGTTGTATCATCCTGCTCAATTAATCTCGATCAATCGTTCCAGTCAATTTCCGTCCATACGTCGAATCTCTTCGATCATTGTGATCAAAACTGTGCTTACTAATACAGTTCGTTGTTTGTTACATGCAATTCACCACGGTTCTTTCACCTGCATCCTCCCCCCCAGTGTCCTGGATAGGGCAGTACCGACACCTCTGAGCCAAGAAACAATTAAAGTCTACTCTATACTCTGTCTAACCACCCCGAATCGAAACAATAGCGATCCTGATGTTTTAAGTAAGGTAAGATATCATAACGTTAATTATATTGGTAAACCTGTTACCAAGCGTGCTATTTACTAAGTGTACTTAAATTTTTGTTTCTCATTTTACATTCCATTAATACGATCCATTATCCATTATAACTATTATAAATAGCGAATAAAAATATCACGCGATTTTATACAGGAAAATCGCCCGAGGTTGGAGGGTTAAGCAAGGTGTAGAACTGTATAAAGCCATTGTTCTAAACACAAACTTTATTTGCACTTGTTTCACAATGTTTCGGCACGTCTATTCGATTTGAAAGCGGAAAGGCACTTATGTTTATTCCCCTACTCTTATTAACTATCTGAGATCTGTGGAAAATGGCTAGAGCCGCTTCTTATTATTGTTTACTTTAACCGCCATGGCGCGCCATCTTGAAACCTTGTGCTCGTCTTTGCAATTCTAGGCCCTACTCACTTTCGCTAGACGGTTATTGTACTTTAAGTGTACAATCAAGCTAATTTTAATTAATTGTTTGGCTCGACTGCGTTTTGGAGAACTCCGTGTTCTTAACTTTTTTGGACTTTTTTTATGTGATCCTGTAAATATCGATGAAGACATTCCGAAAATGTGTGTATGGTTGTTAGGAATTCCCTGGTTTATAAGTTATATGCGTGTAAAGATGAGCAGTTTTAAGCGTTTTTGACAGGTTAGAGCGTCGCCATATTGGATATTCGTTGAGTGGTGGAGGTAGATAGGTCTGTTCGGCGCATGAGCTGGATAGATCGTGAGTGTTCAGCGCATGTGTTAGATAGTATGGTATATTTGCAGGATCGGCTAAATAATACTGAGCGTATGCGCTAGATGGTTTGGGGTTAGGTCGTCGTGGGAGCGGAGAAGGCCGGCCCGACCATGGTATAATGTTTCACATATTGATTTAGTAAATGTGTTATTATGTATTACGTGCGTGTTTGTGCTGCCATCTAATAGATTTGTACGGAAGTATTTAGCCTATTTCGTGTGTATTACCTAGCAAATACGTCAATATGACGGCGCTGTAACCTGTCAAAAAGGCTTAAAAGTGTTCAACTTTATATGCGTATAACTTTTTAACTAATGAATTCCGCGCATTAAGATTTTAATTTTCGGCGTTTTCTCGTCGATATCTATAAGATTGTATTAAAAAAAACTTGAAAAAAAGAGTTCTCCAAAACGCAGTTAAACCAATTGCTCGTTTTCCCGAATACCGCGACTCTTTGTAGCCTGGCGGCCCCGGGTTCACCTTTCGGTTTCTCCGGTCTCGCTAGATAACCTTCGTGTGAGAAATTCTCCAAATCGAGGTCCTTTTGCGGCCTAAGGTAGTCATGGTGTCTGCCTTTACACGCTATTTTGAATACAACAAACGCTATCGCGTAGTCGCCAGTGTCTAACGGGGTTCGTGTGCATTTCTTTGTTCTATACACGATTTCGTTTAGCCGTAACCATCTTCCACTAATCCCTTACAATATTTCATTTTTCCCGTTCCGCTTTAAATTCGCTTACACGAGTCTACCGTGCGGGGAAACAGAAGTGCGTTTCTATCAATAACAGTCATACTATACGATGTAAACAGTAACATCATGAATGAAGGAAGCAGAAAATTCTCACAAGAATACACTTTTCATTCATTTTTTTATAGTTTCGTCGTGGAGTGTAGAATGTTTGCGAAAAAATCAGCCTGGGACCTTTTTGAACGTACCGTGTATTGCAGAGCAAATGTCGCTGTCAGACAGTGGATGTTCCCTCGTGTCACATCGATGTCCTGGGCGTCTCGGATTGGGGACAATTTCAAATGTTAGACTGCCCGAAAAAGGGGAGTAGAGTTTTCTTACGTGGGCGAGGACAACATGAGCCCCGATTTGCAAGTGAAAATTCGATTCGCCGTGAAAAAGAATATTAGAAGCTCGGCGTAAGAAAGTTTCGAGGTCGTTGCGCGGGCGCGCAACGGTGTGTAATACTTCGGAACGACAGGGTGCCGTGCACAGCGAAATGGATTTCGACATCCGGCGACGAGGGAAATGGGTTTATAGTCGGGAGCGAAGCATGGGGGAAGTGTTTGTGAGCAAAGTCTACGTAGCAAGGGTCCCACTTGAGCTGATAAGAAATCTTGAACTCGCAAAGCAGACGAATGAAGTTGCCAATCCCGAAATGTCGGCTTCTACTTCTTCGTTTGCGTCGTGCGCGTGCAGTTACGACAAAAGCACATAAAGATATTTTGATAAAACGACTTTTCATCACTGGTATTTTTTTAAAATATTTTTTATTATGCCAGGTACAGGAATTCATTCGTAGCCCTTTCTTTATTTGGTTGTTTGTTTACGATCATGAAAATATTAGGTGCATGCAAAAGTTTCAGTCTGCTTATTAATTTTCTTGCGTTTAAGTACGACATACGAGTTATGTTACGAATTGAAAATAAAGTTGGTTGTGTAGACACATTGATAGCAATTAAATAATTGCACAAAAAGTCGGCAGATGACAACCATTATATTGAGTGGTAACATAAATACGTTTGATTATACGTATTTGGTATTTCGTGTTATTTAATAATAAATGTAGAATTATATTCAATCAATTGCGTACTTCTGCCCTGCATTTGGCTTTATTTTAATCACCCATACGTATATTTACGATGTGTGGTACTTAAATCATTAAAACGGAACATGTTGACATTTGCGAGCGAACAAATTTATGTTGCAACTCAATAGTTATGAGTCATATATGGAAGATTGAAAGAGAATTCAACTGTTCTCAACTTTCTAAACACAATTACTTTCTATACGCTTACTTAATTTCACAGATAATTAGTAAATCACCTCTCGAGAAGTAGATGGGCATTTTGATGCAACGATTTTGTAGTAACTTACAAAAACATGTGGATAATAATTATAGAAAAGTTTTACGATTATAAGGGGTTACCCAAAATAGACTATACGAAGTTTTTTTAAAATAAAGAACATACTACTTTTAATTTTATTGGTTTTCTTATTTAATGATCAGGTATTATCTATGTCAATTATGTGTGAGAGACGATACCTGTCAAATTACCACCACGACCACGTTTACAGGCATCAATTCGAACATCAAAATTTTCGATGACATTTTGGAATATTTGCTCGTTTAATTCATCTACTTCATTTCTGATGTTGTTTTTCAAGCATGAATTGTTGCTGGTTTGTTGGCATAAACATTGCTTTGCAAATAACCCCAAAGAAAAAAGTCGAATGGGGTCAAATCACACGAACGAGGTGGTCAATTCACATCATCATTCCTTGAAATTAATCGACCATTGAATTTTGATCGCAATAAAGTGATGTGTTCACGCGTTGTGTATGGCGTAGCTCCGTCTTCTTGAAAATAAACATTGCTAATGTCAATTCCATTTAATTTCAGCCATAAATAATCAAAATTTCTGCAAAATGCGCCACAAACTGTCATAAGAAATGCCCAATTCTTGAGAACAACGTAGAATTCATGTTCATGGGTCATTAGCAACACTTTCAGGAACAGCAGCAATTTTTTCATTCGAACGAGCTGTTTTTGGTCTGCCAGACTTTGGATTATTATGAACAGATCCAGTTTCATCAAATTTCTCAACCAAATTTCGAATTGTTTGCTCAGATGGATGATTATGTATGTCGAAAAAATCACGTAATTTACGATGGGTATTTTTTATCGAATACTGATTTGCAAAATAAATTTTATTAACTTCAGCACGCTCTTCAATCGTATACGACTCTATTGTTAAAATTGTCTACTATTGTAAGTTCGTTATTAACTTAATTAAGTTAGTATCATAGTAAATTGTCTATCATTAAAGATTCGTCGGATTTGCGTGCGTTAGTATATACACAGAGTAGAATTGGTTCGTCATGATCAGACGCGACAGCCGATTTCTATTTAATGGTACGCGCATGCGCAGAATTTTCAAGCTCGATTTACTCGAAAACGAAGCTTGAAATGAAAAAATGTTGTACTTTCTTCGACTCATTTTTACATGTAGAAACACTTCCTAATCGGTTGACCATGAGTCGCGGGACACACTGTATACGAAATCTTTGGAAATATTTCTTAATCTTTTACCTTAGCGTGAAACGTAGGAAAGGCTAGCGACATAATACTAACCCAGTGACAAAACTTTGTTATGTTCAATTATTTTTTTAAGAAACTTTTACTATCATATTCGTGATATTTTTCTAATTTAAATTATACCAAATACGATACAATTTGGATAATATTTACTTGTTTAATCTACGATACGGTAGAACCATGATTACCCGTACTAATTGATGGAATATGATTGTTCAGATAATAGATTAATTACTTCTTATCTTTCAGAAACTTTTCACTATATTCTTAATTCAAAATACAATTCTGTTATATGCTAATTAGCCTGTGGATGTTATATATTTATGACAAAAGTGATAGATCAAATGCAAAACAGAAAAAATATGTAAAGAAATTTGGTATATCAATTATTTTCAAGTTATTAAAATTGATTAAAAAATAAATATGTGTCTACGTAACGCTTATATCTTGCAATTAATGTAAACAATTTCTATTTCGCATAAAAATCCGCGGTTTAATGATAGTCTTTTCCTTTTCAAAGTTAGGTTTTAAAGGAAGTTTAAGTAAAATTTAAAAGAAAGCTGGTTTTGATTTCGGCAAACAATTTAACTTGCTGTGTAAATGCAACTGACCCGTGGAAATCAATAAAAACGGGAAAAATATCCTCTTGGAAAATAAGAAGTAATTTTAATATTTGTCTGATCATGCATCGATCTCTATTACTAGTTCTCGTGAAAGTAGTAACTCTTTGTATTTCACTTCTTATGGATAGTAAAACTGCAACTCGAAGTTGATTACGAATTCCAACCGCGAATTATATCTCTGCGGGTCATTTAGTTGTTCGGGGAGTCCAGTGCTGGAATTACACATAAAGTTTTCGAGCTATCCAACGCAATGCGCGTAACCGAATTTTATGTGTTTCTCTGCGTATCGCTTCGACGGCTATTAGGTAAACGGCAGATGGAATTCAATTAATTCGGGGGCTTGCTCTCCACCGTGATAGAAAGTTTATGAACCTGAACCGTGAAAATATCCACTACTAATATTGAGGAAAATATTGCGGTGTCCATTGATCGTAGGCGGGCTCCTAATATTTTTCAATCAAAATAAACGTTAGCGTCAACGTGTTTTAAGCCAGGCTAGGGGCTCGTATCCAGGCGACTCTTAGGCCTGGAAGGATTTATGGCAGGGTCTTGGTCTGCGTGGGGACTTAAAGAGGGATGCTTGAGACTAAACAGAACAGTCGATGGACGATGACATGCGACCGCGCTGTCATCTTTCGGCTATCGGCCGTCACGGGAATGTTTATGAGAAACAGATGAGTGAAAGTTTAGAGAGAGAGAGAGAGAGTGGGGGGGAGGGAGAGAGGGAGATAGGGAGGGAGAGGGGTTGGGGGAGGGAGAGAGGGAGATAGGGAGCGAGAGGGGTTGGAGGAGGGAAGAGCGGGAGGGGGAGGGGAAGGTAGAGGCAGAGGGGAGGGAGAGATAGAGGGGGAAAGAGTGGGAGAGAGGGAGAGAGGGAGAGAGGGAGAGTGGGAGAGTGGGAGAGAGATAGCGACGAGTGCGTTGGACAAAGATTGGGACTCTTACCTGGAGGAGCTGGCTACGGAGTGGGGAAGGTAGTGGTGCCTTCTTGTCAGAGGACAGGGTTAGACCGCTCAGCATTTACCCCAGAACCTTCGAAGGGAACGAGTCTTATCTAATTTTGGTAATTATTACAAAAAGGTCATTATACTCCGATTTTGATGAAATTTAAATATGTTATAGATTTCGACATTTTGAACAACTTTTTCCTTTTTCCAATATAAGGGGGTCGCTTTTAGTTTTCGAGATATTCGCAAAAACTATTTTATTGAATTGAATTTCCCGAGCGTGCAACAATACGGATAATTCAATACGGTATTAACAATAGTTTTTTGCAAATATCTCGAAAACTAAAAGCGACCCTCCTATATTGAAAAAGGAAAAAGTTGTTCAAAATATCGAAGTATAACATATTTAAATTTCGTCAAAATCAGAGCATAATGACCTTTTCGAAATAATTACCCTAATTTTTAACATGCATGTATAATATTATGAATTTCATTCGGAGTGACCGGTGTGTAGGTATTCGGCATGGATAACGGTCAAATGAGTAGGCTAATTCAATAATAAATCATTGCATTCGCTGATCCCGTGTTTCGCGAATTCCGCGATTGACAAGAGGGCAAACGAACATCTATACAGAGTGTCCCGCTTTAATTTAATCACACAATTATTCCTTAAACTACACATTGTTCGAATTTTGCAATATTTCCGATAAATTTCGTTGTTTCAAGATGCACGTCTTATGATGACCCCTAGATTCGTCTAGGCAAATGGATAGCTATGCTTTTATTCAGCTAAGCTTATACCCCGTTCTGTGACGAATTCATCGACATAAACACGTTGGCTTTTCAAGATCATTCAACATCATCTATTGTTATTAGATAAGACGTCCTTTTAAATACAGAACAAGTTTTACTTGTTATTCTGTATAGTTTAGGACAAGGGTCCCCAACCCTGTGCCTGCGAGCACCATGGCGTTCTTCGGCCAATTTGTTTGTGCCAGTCGCTGTTCGACCACGAAACAAAATGTTGTCCGCGTCAACTTGACAGCAACTGGATTCAATTAATTCAAGATCACCTTGATATCTCGGAAAATATGATGTCTTTAAAAGTCGAACTGTGTTTTTCCAATATGCCCCGTCGAATACATTCTATTTCAGTTGAAACATTTTGTGATAAACTTAGTAAATAATGAGTTAATTCCTTTGCAACCTTTGCAAACATTCTGCATCATGGAAATCCTAACAAAATTTGGTTTGCTAAATAATGTGTGATGAACATTCCATAAGAATAAACCATGTACATAAACTAATAGTCATCCGGTAACATTATATGAATACGTATTCTGCGTACACTCGATTTTAATTCAATTAGTGGGTTCGCAGTTTCTTTGAAATATCGCACATTTGCTAGTAAAAATTCTCGTCGAGGGTAGCGAGGAACGAAAAAGTGCTGGAATAAGAATTGCGGTATCAAGTAGTTGCACAATTTGTCGCGGCCACCCCGGCCATGGGGAATTTAATATCACTGCCAGCCGAGCAATTTTTGGGAACGACACAATGATACCTGAGACAATTCCGGCGCATCCCCCAAAACCGCTAATAGCAATTTACCGGACGCGTAGATCTAGGTAGCGCGTAATTAAGCCTCGCACCGTTCGCCGACCCTCTATCGCTCCTCTAAACGCGTTCTCGTCGTTCCATAAACGAGAACGGAGCAGATTTTGCGGCCGCGTTGGGTGTGTAGCGCGTTATGAAACCCGGGAAGTGTACCGACCGCATTAGTGACGCTACGACCCTTCTAGATATCTTGCTATATTCAAGAAATTCCACACTTTGCCGTCGAGCGTGACGACCGGAACTGTTTTTCTTCGAACCCTTGAATTTGAAATGGGCCGAATACCCGACCACAGAAAGCTACTCCTCTTGAGTTACTGTATTTTTCGGCAGTAATATAAGAGTTGAGACACATATTTAACTAACAAATTTTTCTTACGAATAATTATTATAAATGACTAAAATTATTTTGACTATCAGTAACCATTAAAAATTACCATTACCGAGGATCAGAATTTTATTTTGGTTACCGATAATCATTATTCGCTTGGACACAGTTTTTTGGATACCGCATGATCAATATATTACCCAGGCCTTAAATGACCTTGAATGACCTCGAATAACCTTGAATGACTATAGTAGTTGAAATTCTCTAGAGAAGGGCTACAATCGCAGGAGTTCAAAAATATGTGGTTCTATTTAAAAAAACTAAGTTGACCTTAAAATCTCCTGAACACCTCCACCGGAAAAAAGTTATATACACCATGTAATGGGACCCTCGAAACCGATCAAATTTTGTGTGAAACATTTGTTCTTATCTCAGAAAATGTAGAAGTTATTTAGGTGGCTTGTTTTGGCTCACTCACCCTTCATAAGGTTTTCGTCACTGGGTTTTGACTTTTATGAAATATCATTAATTTTTCGTGAAAACGCACTGAATATCATCAGTATTTGAATCGTCAGTATAATTTCATGATTAAGGTTTCAACCAGTCCATGGTTAAGTGATGCTAGAATTAGTGTTTTAATATTCTACATTTAGGGTGGTATAACATATACATTCAGGAGAGCTTTCTTACATGTAAAATATCTCTCAAAAATAATTTAGCCTTGCGTAATGTGTAATAGATATTCTCCAGAAAACAAATTATGACGGAAATTTGAATATTTTAATAGATACCATTTAAATTGAATGTTTCCGAGATCGACACAAATATTGATATCGTAGATGAAAATAAAGATAGGGCTTGCAGTTGCTGCAACTTCTTACATTCACGTTTGAAACCAAGTGAATATAGAATTTAATAGAGAATCTATAGTAGAATTATTCGAACCATACAAGGAAATGTGAGTGTTCAAATAATAGAACTGTTAATTACTTAGTTACAATTCAATCGTTATTGATTTGTGTACAATAAATAGTGTTGTACAGGAATCACTTCAGAGTAATCAATTTAAAGAAGCTTGTTGGGATAGCGGAGACTTACTCACTGGTTCGGATAACTGGAGTTCTACCGTAATACTATAAAGATTTGTCATTTTATACTTTTTGATATCTCGGACAGAGCTGGATAAAATTTTGGAGAAAAAATATTTCGAATCCAATTTCATATAGTTGTTCTTCAATTCAAATAACATAATATTTCAAAGAAACAGTACAATTTTGCGCAAATAAAATATTTTTATCATGATATTCTAAAACTGTAGCATGTGTCGAAATTTCGAGAACGTAACGCAGGGCGGCGAAACATTTTGAAGCTTCTCGAAATTAGGTTGTAGGCGACCACACGGGGAAGCGACGCGTGGTAACACCGACGAAGGCTTAACAACCGCGTTGTTGATTCTCGCGCTCGCGGATAGCAACGAATAGGTATAAATTGCGGGCCCGCAGAGGCCACGGTCCTTTTTGCTGTTCCGAGAGAGAGGACGAGGTAAGACCATCGGCGGCTGCCGGAGGGCAAACTCGGCTCCGGCAGGAGAGTTCGGCGATTATACCTGGACGCCTGCCGGAGGAACGGGAGGAACGGGAGCCTGTTCCTGGCCGCTCGTTCCACAAGGAGAGTTCGGCGATTATACCTGGACGCCTGCCGGAGGAACGGGAGGAACGGGAGCCTGTTCCTGGCCGCTCGTTCCACAAGGAGAGTTCGGCGATTATACCTGGACGCCTGTCGGACGAGAGAGGACAGAGCACCTCCTGGACGCTCGAGTATTAGAGAATGGGTGAGTACGGGAGAATATACCTGGCCGCTCGTTCGGCGAGGAGAGTTCGGCGATTATACCTGGACGCCTGTCGAACAAGAGAAGACAGCGCATCTCCTGGACGCCCAGATATAGTACAGGAGAGTACGGGAGAATATTCTTGGACGCCTGTTCGCTATGGAAAGTTCGGCGAGAATACCGGGACGCCTGCCGGAGGAACGGGAGGAACGGGAGCCTGTTCCTGGCCGCTCGTTCCACAAGGAGAGTTCGGCGATTATACCTGGACGCCTGTCGGACGAGAGAGGACAGAGCACCTCCTGGACGCCCGAGTATTAGAGGACGGGAGAGTACGGGAGGATATTCCTGGCAGCTCGTTCGACAAGGAGAGTTCGGCGATCATACCTGGATGCCTGTCGAACGAGGGAGGACAGCGCATCTCCTGGACGCCCAGATATAGTACAGGAAAGTACGGGAGAATATTCTTGGACGCCCGTTCGGTATGGAAAGTTCGGCGAGAATACCGGGACGCCTGCCGGAGGAACGGGAGGAACGGGAGCCTGTTCCTGGCCGCTCGTTCCACAAGGAGAGTTCTGCGATTATACCTGGACGCCTGTCGGACGAGAGAGGACAGAGCATCTCCTGGACGCCCAGATATAGTACAGGAGAGTACGGGAGAATATTCTTGGACGCCCGTTCGGTATCGAAAGTTCGGCGAGAATACCGGGACGCCTGCCGAAGGACCGGGAGGAACGGGAGAATGTTCCTGGGCGCTCGTTCCACAAGGAGAGTTCGGCGATTATACCTGGACGCCTGTCGGACGAGAGAGGACAGCGCACCTCCTGGACGCCCGAGTATTAGAGAATGGGTGAGTACGGGAGAATATACCTGGCCGCTCGTTCGGCGAGGAGAGTTCGGCGATCATACCTGTACGCCTGTCGAACGAGAGACGACAGCGCATTTCCTGGACGCCCAGGTATAGTACAGGAGAGTACGGGAGAATATTCCTGGACGCCCGTTCGGTATGGAGATTTCGGCGATTATACCTGGACGCCAACCGAACGGGAGAGTACAGAATAACTCCTGGACGCCTGTGTAATGATTTAGAATCGCGAAACCGGACGGGAGTATACGCGGAACTAATAGATAGCGTAAATCGTACAATTATCAAATAAAACAACTCTTTGTTCGCTTATGTAATATCCTTGCTCTACCGATAACTTATGTAATATCCTAATCCTGACTAAATCCTGCCTGTCCAGCATATTCCTGAAAACTTTATTTGCAATGGCTATAAAACATAAATTAAAATATTAGAATTTTGCATTGGATAGTATTTAAAATATTTCGTGACGGTAACAATAGATTAAAAAAACGCGTCATATTAAAATACAACGAATTTTATTAAAATTTATTCCATATTTCGATTTGTTTTTTTCATGTAGAATCGCCCCCTCAAATAAAATTCGGATTATTTTGAGAATCCTTGAAGTAAAATACTAATTTAAATACTATTTTAAAAATTTATTCTAACAAATGAAATATTTTATTGTTAAAAGTGCACGTATTATTTTAAATAAACTAGACTATCTACTATTTTAAATAGTATTTTACCCAGTTTTGATCTCGTATAGATGCAACACGCTACTCGAACATATCGGGAAATGGTAGTAACAAGTATGTGCTATTTAATAAACATTAAGTAGAATTAAGCTGTAATAGCTTTTAGTTGTAATTAAAGAATGTCTTTTCGCATTCTGCCATTATATGTACCTACACTATTAGTATCGAAAAATGTTATAAAATTAATTCGTTTTTAGAGCCTTTACACAAACATTTTCCTTTAATGGTTGGTAATGGACTCTCGGTAACGTTCTAATTAAATTATAAAATAATACCGAAAACAGCTGCGGAGCAACCGGTGCATTACAAATTCTAATGAGATACGAAGTTCGACTAATTATCGAGCCGCACTACTTTCAGATTCCAATTTTAATGAAGCTGTTCAACGTATAATTTAACTTTCGTACAGTATTACACGCAGCGAATCGAAATGGCTGCAAGTGTCTATCTAATTAGTCGGTTTTACTACTTACTATTTAATACTCTTAAGGTACCAATACGCTACTATCACATTACGTGAGAACAAGTGGAAAAGATTATTTCACAGGACATTCTTAGAGTGAGAGTAAACAGATTTCCGGATATTTGCAGCGATTCACATAAATATTTGGACACTCTTAAAATTATCGTAACTTTTTTAATATTGGTTCCTACGACTTGGATTTCCTTTAAGAAGTTAGAACAATTGGTTTACTGCATGACCTGAAGAAATTGGAATTGGCCGGAATTGCTAAGAAAATACTAAAAGTTGCTCGTAACAACTTTTTTATGTGAGCCTATATTGAAAATTTTAGAAATACGTTTCGTAGATCTGTATAAAGTATATACTGGGTGTTTTGTCTAAAACAGGACACCTAAATATCTCCTCCACCTCTGAAAATACAAAAAATGTTTCTAACGTAATCTAAATGGTTTCAAAAGACGAATCAGATGGAAGAACCGTTTTTTATAAATTGTAATTTTTTAATCGTCTTTTCAAGGTCACTCGTGTTTTTTTTACATATATACACACATTTTTTTTTGTTGTATGTTATAACAAACATTATTGTGCATTCATTCATCATTCATATTGTGTAGCCATTAATTGATCAATGATCATTATTACCATGATTATGTTTCACAATAAATTGCAAAAGTAATCACAAAATAATCGATTACTGCCCAACTCTAATTTCAAGTGACGTAATAGTATTGTTACGGCGG
Organism: Sphecodes monilicornis; assembly: GCA_913789915.3. Taxonomy (NCBI): domain Eukaryota; kingdom Metazoa; phylum Arthropoda; class Insecta; order Hymenoptera; family Halictidae; genus Sphecodes; species Sphecodes monilicornis. The sequence continues at coordinate 28,567,805 of OU565284.1, forward strand.
CGTGTTCGAGGTAAAGTCGCTGTAATGCAAATTTGCCCTGCGGTAAACAACCCCTAAAAAAATAATAGAAGAAAGGGTTTGTCAAGAGACGATTGAAAAATTGACAGCGAGATAGTCGACAATCGATCGCCACATATGAACCGACTCCTTGCACATTACAACTGTATATTTTATACTATTTAAAGATTATTGTAAATCAAGTATTCGTTTATAACTGCCGCGACGTGTGAGGAGTGATGCTTACGGAATTCGCAACAGTATTATATCTTGATAGAAGTTCCTGTATTAGTCCCACTCTTTACGAGGGCGCTGTGCACACCCTTCCACTTGAAAACCTCTGGCTTGACTTTCGCAGTGACCGTTGCCGGTTGCTCCCGCGCTTTTATATATGCTCTTCATAGTACGCACATGGCCGATTGCATGGTAAAATGTATCCTGTGTTTCTTTTCTTTTCTTTATTATATTAGGTTGTCCCATAAGTTCGTGCCGCGGATTGAAAAGTAGTTTAATGAAAAACCACAGAAATTTTACAGTGACGGTGTAATATCTTTACCAAAAAAGTGGGAAGAGGTTGTAGAGAAGGTGGTTATATTTTTTCGTTGACTTTGAAAGTACGTTTCAAATATTAATTTAAATAGTAAAACAGTAAACGGCACGAACTTACGGGACAACCTAATATGTATAAAGTAGTTTTAGAGTCAATGTGAACATAATGTTACAAACGATATCCGTTGTGATTACTGTCTCTTTCTTCCTGTCCCACATATCTGTACCTTTAATGTTGAGGACCATTATGTTGGTAAAACTTCCACATGAAACCAATTAAATACAACAAAGTATTGTCATTACAACCACATTGCCTCATCAAAATATCTAATCCCCTATCATGTTACACTTCTCGGCGATCGAGCTTCAGGACCTCTCAACGGGTTCAACCCACGGTAGTTGGTAATTCATCCATCACTGCATCCCTTTATTCTCTTTCCCTTTTCGCAAAGGCGGCCGAATTACAACGGACGAAGAGCAGAAAGGACGACAATGGTCATCCGGCTCGGTCAAAGTATTCGAGGGGTGTGTAAGGTCGATGTAAACAGTGTCTCAGCCTGTGTAATACTTCCTGCGACCCGGGCAAAGTAATCCCGACGGGTGTTGGGGCATCCGCAGGACCGTATGCAGGAGCTGTATGCGTCGTAGACGAAACTTCTCGATACTGAATTATGCCGTGGCCGTGTCTCGAATCCTGGCCCGCATTCCGGATTCCGCGAACGTATTCTTCCCCACCGGTTCGTGAACGGATTCGGAACCCTCGAACGAAGCGCACGCCCGCGGTTCGCGGCTTAATTCCCTTTCGATCTGCTACTTGTTGCGCTAATTCAAGTCAGCCGCTGATGCGTGGTTTCCTTCGCCCGCGGTGCAGGTTCTTGGCCCGAGAACATAATGGAGTCCACAGTTCCCCAAGATCATCACTTTCAGGCTTTACCTTCGAAAGGAACATATCAAATTGATACACCGATTTTTACGAAACTTTGGGAGAAAGGAGTTGTCACAAGAACATTGGGCACATATTTTTTTATTCGCCATCGTCCACGCTGAATGGGTGAAATCTGCCTTCAATATTGTGGATCGGAACCGTATTTGGTCTAATATCTCGGAAAGTATTAGAGTTAGAAGGGTGGTTCACATGGCAAAATTGTGTATTTTCGTCGCGGAACACCTGTTGAGGGCACGGTTAATTCTATTTTTCACGTCAATGGAGCCAGAATCTAAATTATTTTATTAGAGCAAATACTTAGTTGTACTCAGACCTTCAGCTAGTGCGACCCAGACTTGATCATGCAGCCTTTCTTCGCCTACACCTTATATTGCACCGTACCGAATTCCAAAAATTCCGACTCGTTGATTGGTGGACTGTTGGACCGCCAACAGTGTACAAAAGTCGACCGAAATACTCCACGCACCAGTTCTGACCAGAACAGAACAAAACTGTGATCGTCACGACACCGGAATCTTGTATTTTGTTAACCTAACGAACGCACAGTAACGAACGAACGCAAAGTAACATTTAATTCAACGTACACATTTTTAGTCAATTCTTAAACTCATCGGTATCTGTTATTTAGTTTGTTAAATATACACATCAGTTCAATCAACTGCGCTTCTTTGAAACATCCCTACACAAAACATAAGGAATTGATCTGCGGAAACAAATCTCCAATATCACTATTTGTTTGTACAATATCTTAAAAAATCGCACATTTTCGTTAATTTTTCCAATGAAATGTAACTCTATTTTTATTATAAAAAAATTCTTTCAATATTTTTTCTAAAAACTTCCTTTTCGCAGAGTTTCGTGAAAATCGGCGTGTATCACTTCGGAATGTTCACTTGCGAATGTTAAGTAATTTCCGGTTCTCAGGTGACGTGCTCTCGGATGCGCGGCGATCTCGACTAGTACGCAAAATGCAATGAAATCTGATGGAAACGTCATTCAAGAAACACTTCAATGTGTATCACTCGCTCTTATCGTGCGATTACGCAAATGTATTAACTGTAATGGAGAACATTTTGAGTATTATGTTCGTATGGTGCGAAAGTCGAGCGCGACGCGCGGATGACTCGTGCCCGCTTGAGGTTGTAAATCTCAAGCCCGATCGTATGGACGCGTCGATCCCGAAATTGCCGTTTTTATTACCCGCCAAATTAATCTTGGGTAACCAGTTCAATGATTAGTGCTACGTGAGAATTCGTGAGATTAGCGTCTCATCCCAGGCCTGCGAGAGGATTCGTCAGTAAGGCTAATCTAGCAGGCCCTGCCTTAGACGCGTGCGGATCCGATCTCGATGACCCGTATTGTTATTTGCCTTGTCTGAAATATGCAAGGAAGTGACTGTTCGATTCCGACTGTTTCATTGCGACTGTTTCATTGCGACTGTTTCATTGCGACTGTTTCATTGCGACTGTTTCATTGCGACTGTTTCATTGCGACTGTTTCATTGCGACTGTTTCATTGCGACTGTTTCATTGAGACTGTTTCATAGCGACTGTTTCATTGCGACTGTTTCATTGCGACTGTTTCATTCCGACTGTTCGATTTCGACTGTTTCATTGCGACTCTTCGATTGCGACCGTTCGATTCCGACTGTTAGATTGCGACTGACTGGTTGTGACTAACTGACCGTCGCGGTTTTCGGGAGGACCCTTCGTCGTATCGTGAAGTCGGTCTTCCATTTCTGGGTGTCAAGACGGTGACACCCATTGCCCTGCTGAAGAAGTGCACTGATTGGTTCTGCCGAGTTTTGCATTTCCCAATCAGTGCATTCTTGAGGACTCTTAGATCTGCCCTAAGCTGGCTTGTCCTGGGAAAGCGTGGGACCGTACGCGACTGCCTCCGAAGGCGAAGCCAGGTAACCCTAGAACCGTACTTCTCGGTCGGGAATGTCTTTCGTCGGTAATAGATTTATGACGTGTAATTCTCGAGGAGGCAAGAAAAAACTATGAAGGTTCGGCGATGGCTCGACTGGTCGCCAAATGTGCATCGGTTCCCTAATCCTTGAGAGTAGCCTCAAGTCACGAAGATGTCATAAAGAAATCTGAAGTAAAGGCCATATGTCTTATTCCCTTGCGACGGAACATATTACTAGCATTAAAAATCATTTATACAGGATGTTTCGCTTAGAACATGCCACTTAAATATCTCCTCTATCTCTGAAAATACAAAAAATGTTTGTGACGTAATTTAAATGGTTTTAAAAGACGAATCACACGGAACAATTGCTTTTGTAAATTGTAATTTTTTAATGATTGTTTCAAGGTCACTCGTGTTTTCTTACGAATATATGCACATTTTTTGCTGTTATATGTTGGACTCTATAATTTGCTAATTAATAAATACCTTACTCTCAGCGACGTATCAGATTCCAACGGTAACAGAAACTCGACCATGAACTCGAACTCCTACATATACTTGTATCTTAAGTAACTACTTTTAATATTTTATGTTTATCATTAAGGATCTGTACTTTGTCACGGTACACATAAATGCTCGTTAAAATCAAAGTCGGATAGTTGGTGGAGCATCTCATGCTAGAGTCAGTTTCTAAAATATTCAACCAAATCACACTTTTAGTAAAAAAGTAATATAATTAAAATAAGTATTTTGTTCAGTAGAAGCGTAAAACTGTTTCTAAACATACATAGCCAGTGTTTTGTCAATCTTTACGATCAAGAAGAGTAAAGCCCATAAATAGTTACAAGTATTCTTGTTCGTTCCTTTGTATTTTTTGATCTTAAAAAACCACCAGTTTGTTTTCGGTAATGAAATCAACACATTTTTGTAGGATGCAGCATAGTGCCACAAAATTCAGATCGAGTGACACAACTGCCCACTACTGATCAAATCATAAAGATGAACGGATGAGATTTTCATAACTGATCAAGAGCATGCAATATTTTCATAATAATAATTAAAAAATAGCGTCGCATGAGTTCTGTTGCATTTGCAGAAAGCGTGCGAAATGTGTTTCTTACTCGAAAGAAACTAATTTCCTCCTCTCGACACGTACGAAAGCCAATTCGAAAACGCAAGCTGACGGGCTGGAACGTTTTTTAACCTCACTGAAGGATGGATCCCGCCCCTCTTCTTTGAGCATCGTGTCGTGGGCCGTTAGGGCAGGCGGTTGGGGGTGGACAGGGGCAATGCATCAGCGGTTAATGAGCAAACTTTAATATTCTCCCGGACTAAAACCCGACCCGCCGCCACCTATCTTCCAACGGCCGCGAAGCAACCCCTTTATAGAGGGGGGCGGGGAAGTGCTTAGGGTGGAGTGAGGGGGACGAAAAAGAGGGATGACACGGCGCAAGGAACACGATTACACGACTGCCATAATTATTGTGCAACGCTAGACGTAACGGGAAATGGAAGTGCGTTGTTGCACCCACCTGTGGGGACGTTCTTTTGCGTTGCGCTGACTTCAAAGTCCCCCGCTTTCATTAATTTCGTGTACGTCCAATTAACGTGCACCCTTCCCCACGCCCCGGGGAAACTTCTAGTCGACCTGAGCCTCTACCACCGGCTGCAGAATGATATTGGACTTAATAAAGAAGTCCTGATGGCCCCTTTTAGGTCGACTAGAATTTATGCTCGCGTTCTTTGGCGTAGGTTGCAACTTCAACGAGTCTTTGAATTTCAAATATCAAATTCACGTTTGCACTCGTTGGGCTTGAAGATTTTATATTAGGTATGTAAATAAGTTTCTGCCGGTCTTTTGATAAATATAAGTCCTCTGATATTTTATTCAAAGTATTTTCCGTCGTTAGTTGTAACATTTCTCCCCTTTTTAAGTAATAAATGGATTATGCGATAGAAGAAATTCGATTTGTATAAAGGAGTCCAACTGTCAGTGCTATAAACAAGTCGCAATGCGCGTGAGGTCGTCCGTGTCTTTATGAAAGATATACTATTTGTTGATGTTAGTGGAGGATATTGATGCACATCAATTTAGGTTGACAGAATATATTTCAAACTTGAACAATAAGTGACGTTACGGGAGTGACGTGATGAGATAAAATATGTGATGTGAGTTGGACGGTTTGGCGGAGTATGTTAAAATTGGACTGACCTTCATTCAGGAGACCAACAATTTTTAACATTTCTGACTGTGATATACGATTTCGCCAGAAAATGATAGAATTGTAAGTTCTGATGCGCGGAATCGAAATTTCATTGCATAAAGTTCGCTCGTTCAAAAGTTATATGCGAGCAAAGTTGCTCGATTTCAAGCTCATTTGACAGGTTAGTACGATGCTATATTCGTTTTCGGACATAAAGGTACGTGTCCATCTGAGAGTTTAAACTCGCGAGTTACTCTCGAGAGTAAAATTTGACAGTGTACATTATATTGAGAGGGCTATCGGAGAGCTCCACGGAAAACTCTCGGAGAGCAAACAGAAAGATGAAAAACGCTAATAGACACGTTCAATTTTTCCCTCGGCGAGCAACTGTCAGCTATACGAACGCCATTCGTATTGCTGAGAGTTGTCGAGATAATTTTCACATATATGTATATTATATTGTATACATATTTATATATACAACAATGAGCGGGAAACACTGGTTTGACACAGAAGTGGAACAATCACGTTGTACGAAAATAATGAATTTTTGTGGAATATCATACACCCAGATTACAAGAATCGTGATAAGAAAAATAATATTTTTAATGAATTAGCAAAAACATTTAATTGTGATTCGAAATTGAATTGAAATTGTATAATTTTGCTTCTAAACTGTTGTGCATCTTCTATATGCAATTATTGTATGAGTGTAGAAAATGCACCCATTTTATCGCGTCGCATTATCCATGGTTTAACCCCTTCGCTTACAACATCGTCTGAGAGACGTGATGAAGATTCTGAACAGAGTTTAATAAAGACGTATGTTATTAATTTCCTTTAAACCGATATATAATACTATTTTGTTGTTGTTAATGTACGGCCATTGGAGAACATATACACATGCAATAGATATACATTTTCTCCTTTTCCTAAGAAATTATGAACTACAAAGAAATTCTAATCACGAAAACCGTAAAATAAATCGTAAGGCAAGGGGTTAATCCAGCACTTTCTCTTTTTGGAATATTTTCTTTTCCTTATTAAATACATTGCAACAACTGCAGCAAACTTTGGCACATACATTCTGTTCATGAGTATTCTAATAACTATCAAGATTCGTCTGAGAGCTACACGCACGAAATTCAGATGGCCATATGCCTGAGAGGACTTTCCGAGAGGTGACTGTCACGTCAATCTCCGAGAGCAAAAAAATTCTGTAGTAGTCTCAAATGGACACATAAATTGAGAGTACTCTCGAGAGCAACTATCGACAGAAACTCTCAGATGGACACGTACCCTAAGAGCAGATATGATATATTGAGTGGGTCCGCTAGATGGCAGCACAGACACGTGAGAGTTGCGCTTTTTGAGTTCTAATTAGTATTAATACTGTAGGATTTTAGGAAAAGGGAGGGCACCGGCCACACCGGGAGTCGAACTCGGGACCTCGCGATTTGTAGCTGATCGATCAGTTCCAACACATACCCGCGGAACCCACCGACTTTTCTCTATCTCCATACGGTATTTGGTCTGGGGGGTCCTGATACCACACTCGGCCATTCTGCAACGACATTCGGCCTCGAATGTCCGTCGCAGCCACGGACTTAAGGACTGTGCATTATGCTGCGGGGGTGAGGCGAAAGACGGAAGGGGTAAAAACTTGTCGGACATCTTGGATGGCAAACACTGTGGTGCGCTCTATAGGCAATGTTGGGGTATGGTGCAAGATTTCACGCGCATGCGAGGCGATTTCAGCCTTAGTAAAGTAAGATTCTCGATAAAATGGGGTACCTTGAGCACCCAGCAGAATTTTAAAAAATTGGTATGATTTGATTCTGAAAAATGAGTGTATAATATGTGTATGTGTGTATATTTTGTAACTCGTAGGACACGTCCTGAAGTCTTTTTGTCCGGAATAGATTGTTTCGAGACATTCCCGCCAATATAACTGTCTCAGGGATCCACTACCTCTGTCATCATGATATAGATACATTACTGTTTGCATGCGCGTGAAATCTTGCGCTATATCCCAACGCTATCTATAGGCAACTTTAAATACTAGTTGCGCGAATTTACAATGCAATCATGCGGGAAATAGATACACATAATTTATTTATGAATTTATATTGGAGCCGAATGTGCAATATTTTATATATATATATATATATATATATATATATATATACACAAATACACTTGTTATGCATTCATTTTTCAGAATCACATCATATTAATGTTCCCGTAACGTTATATAGATTTCAACACTAGTTTTGCCATCCAACATGGCCGCAGTCTACCATCTCTCCCGCTCGCGGCACGACCCCTCTCACCCAAAGGACGCTCGTCCTTTAAGTCCGTGGTCGCAGCGGCATCTTTTTTTTTTTGCCTCAGCGCCATTATCACAACTCGTCACCAACTTCGTCATTTTTCGGGTACACCATCCTACTGCCCCCTCTAGCAGTTTTCCTTGGATGTGCCCCTCACTTCACTTCGTCGTCCTTTCGCTCACGTGCGACCGTCTTCGCAACGCTTGCTCACTGCGTTCGTCGTCTGTCACCATGCGGGCATCGGTGTTCCCCCAACCCGGCTGAGCCCCAAATGTAGGATCTTAGGAAAAATGAGGAATTCCGCGCCGGGAGTCGAACTCGGGACCTCGCGATTTGTAGCTGATCGATCAGTTCCTGCACATACCCACGGAACCCACCGACTTTTCCTAATCTCCCTACGGTATTTGGCCTGGGTGGTCCTGATACCACAACACAGTATAATTGTAATTTCTATTTTATATAATCTGGACAAGACTGAATGTCATTAGATACTAACATTTTCATATACGTAAGGAAAAGGTATTAGTACAACATACGTTTTGTGCAATATCATAAGTAGGTTGAAGTTAATGTTATGGATGTCACCTGATGTTACCAAAGCAGTATATGTAACCAGATATAACATGTACATATATTCCTATGTACTCTGTCCCATGGGCTTAATTTAAGCCTTGGGATTTTATTTTCATAATAAACACAAATAGTAATTCTGAAAGTTTGGGTTTCGGCATTCGGGAATGCAATTATAGTTCAGGTGAAAGACACTGTGTTGATCTAGGTTAGTTTTCGGGTTTTCGGTTAGTCTGGCAGGGCACCCCAGCCTGGCAAGCGATTAACAATTGCAAGTAATCCGTGTTCGTGAGTTTAATTAACACTTTACCGACCGGTAGCGGTTCTACATCCTATGTACTTCTCACCGGCCACTCGGCCGCAGATCTTCCCTGGCACCGGCTCTATGAGCGTTGAGGAGAAAACGCCGATTAATCGGCTACCGGTCGGTGAGTGTTGGGGACAAAAAGCCGATTAATCGGCTACCGGTCGGTAAAGTGTTAATTCCAGGTTTTTCTGAAATTAAGTATCAGGAATTCGAATTGCTGCTGTAAGATGGCTACTTATATGATTGTGATGTGACATATCAGCTCTGCTGATTGAATAACGTACAAATCAATATGGCAACGTTCTAACCTGTCAAATGCGCTTGAAATCGATCAACTTTACTCGCGTATAACTTTTTCGTAACTGTCATCAAACTAATGAAGCTAACTATTCATCTGTTGTTAATTCAATTGATAAAAACAAGCATACGCGAAAGTATTTTTCACAACCAACATAACCACCTTTGCTCGGCCCAAAACAAGCGAAAAAAGATATGATAGAATGTAGAGTAACTCACACACAAAACCAGGCATAGAAAAGTCACAGTTATAACTGAGAAACGGGTAGACAGGTCAGGTTTCAGTTGTCGAAACAAAAAATGCCCTCTAATCCCTCAAGTTTGACAAGTGCAACAAGTACGCAAGTACACCATAACTAACTACCCTTCATGCACATGCGTTGAATTATTCTGATCTATACACGCTGACGACAGCATGCAATCGATATTAGCTATTCCCTTTATCAAGACTTCGTTTCTGATTGCGACCGTGGCAATAGCTGTACAGTGTGGTCCGTTTAAATAAGAACACCTAAATATCTCTTCAGGTTATTGTGATGAATATTGTGAAAAAATATTTGTTACGTAATGTGCATGGTATGAATGGACCAAATATCTGGCATGAATATTTTTTTCCGAGGGTCATTTTTTTCGGAGTTGTCAAGGTCATCGATGTTTTTTGGTACATAACTACATTTTTTTATTGCATCGTGTAACTCATGAAAAATACATTCAGATATGTATAATAACATGACCTTGAAATGACCTTGATCCTCGAAAATTAAAGTTTTACCTAGAACTGATGTCTATTGAGATCGTAGGCTTTGACCAAGACTCTACATCAAGAGCGTGAATGTAAATAAACAATGTGGGGTTTGCAGCAGTACGAAAATGACGAATCATTTTTTAAAAGAGTACTATTTACTGATGAAGCGTCTTTGACCAACCATGGACAGCTAAATCTAAGAAACATGCATTATTGGTCAACTGACAAACCACAGTGGCTAAGATTAGTGGATAAACAAAGACCGTGTAGTGTAAATGTCTGGTGCGGCATATTAAATAATCAAATAATTGGTCCTTATTTCATAAACGGTACTTTACATGGGGAAAAGTATGCAACAATCTTGCAAAATGAGCTACAAATGCTTGTTCATGATGTACTACTAGATATCCGTTTAAGAATGTGGTATCAGCATGACGGTTGTTCGGCTCATTCTACACGCCTTGTCAGACAAATTTTGGATTTAAAATTTCCAAATCGTGATGGATTCGTCGTACCGGAGTTGTAGGATGGCCACCGCGCTCACCAGAACTCACACCAATGGACTCTTTTTGTGGGGAAAATTGAAACAAACAGTTTATAATGAACGACCAACTACACCAGAGGATATGAAGAACCGAATAGTTAGAGCTTGTGCTGACATTAATGTCGAAACAATTGAAAGATCTGTACAGTCGGTCATTGCACGCTTCAGAAAATGTATCAACGTAGGTGGACGCCATTTTGAACATCTCTGATGATAACTTAAGAGAACGTGAGTGTTGTTTTAACAGTTAACACATACACACATCTGTTGATCGATATTCTTAGTGTGATAAAAAATATTTTCTTCGCATTCATTGGTTCAGGAGTCGTGGCCGAAGATATTCGACATCAGTTCTAGGTAAAACTTTAATTTTCGAGGATCAAGGTCATTTCAAACTCATGTTATTATACATATCTGAATGTATTTTTCCATCAGTTACACGATGCAATAAAAAAAAATGTAGTTATGTACCAAAAAACATGGATGACCTTGACAATTCCGAAAAAAATGACCCTTGGAAAAAAATATTCGTGCCAGATATTTGGTCCATTGACACCATGCATATTACGTAACAAATATTTTTTGCATCACAATATCCTGAAGAGATATTTACGTGTTCTTATTTAAACGGACCACCCTGTATTGTAGAGCCACCGATCGCAACCAATCCCACGCCTACCTCGTTCAAGCCTAACAACGATCAGATTTAACGCTGAAAGCGGCTCGGAACACCTGTTATCGCGAGCTCTTTTCATCGGCGTAGCGTAGTCAATTAAGGTCGGCTAAGGCTGTACGTGGGTCGATCGAGGGAACTGCCAAGGAAATCAGTGTTAAAGCGACTCGAAGATGGATTCAATCGTCCCCGGAGCATCTTGGTCGACGGAACAACGGCCGGTTAATCGAATTCCAATCACATTTCGGCGCCGCGCCGGTGCAACGAGGAAAAGCAATTTCGCGGCGTCAGCAATCAATCAGATGGACCGAACGGCCCCGTTCCTAATTGTCGTCGTCTCCATAGTATTTCTGTTTCTATCGACCGCGTCGATTCATCGCGCGCTATTTCTACGAGCTAAGCCATTAGGAATGAGAGCAGTTACTCGTTCGACTTGTTGTCCAGTTGTTACAATGGCTAAACGAATTTATCGCATCCCATTACTGCGGACCCGTGATCATGTTCTTTAAACGAAAACAGGTAGGATCTCTGAATCGGAGAATTAACTGCTTCAGTGGCACAGATCTTTGCACAAATAGGATCGAAAATTGCCAAACGGTGCGATCCTGCTTCCCCGTTTTCTCCTGAAACCCCGTTTCTAGATTGATACCTCAGAGAGGGCTTCGATTTGTACGACTTTTAAATGAATTTTGGTTAGGTCTGGGTTAGATTTCTTGGAGATGATCTGAATGGAGAGGAATGGAGTCGCTCTCCCGCCCTAAAAGACGAATTTGGACATTGGGAAAGGGAAAAGATTGCCATCGTCATCCAATCAGTTTTGCGCTGATATCTAAAAAACTAAGAGAGTTGTTTAGAATGATATTCTTGATAACATATTGTTAATATATCTTGGATCACAACAAAGCACCCCACTTGAGGCAACATCAAATATATTTATTCATACTACTACATATAATGATATATTATTATATACTATAACTCTACGCTTTCATTCTCGAGTCTCTCGGGGAACTACCTTACACCGTGAGCTGCCGTGCTCTCTCTTACGCCAGATGGCGCGGCCTTCTCTTCTCTGTGTGCGTATGAATTTACCGCATATTCTAACACATATTTCAAGGTCATCAAAATCGGTGATGAAGACCCACTTCTATACATATAGTTACCAACATGAAATTTGAAAAACAATTTTCTACTCCCTCTAGTTTTCGAGATATTTAAAAAATGTATTATTTTTAACCCCCAACTTTAAGAACTGTTTTCACCCCTTCAAAACGGATGCTTGCCGATAAAAAAGATATGTTTCAAATATTTTTTCGAGAACAAGCTGTCACATCAATTTCATGAAAATCCCTTTTGAGAAGTGAAAGAAAATTGGTGCTGACTCGAGCAACTTTAACATTGTAGATTTTATTCAATTTAAACCGTTAAACGGTATCGAGGTTCAAGCTGGTTTGCCGTAAATTCCGCGGACCAAATGATTCGGCCTCGCTGACTCAAAAGTTGGGAGCACAAAAGGCGTGTTTCGTTTTGGACTCGCGACTCATGCAATTTCAAGATTGACACACGACGCAAGGACCGAGGGATGGTCGAAAGGGCGGCGCTGTCGAGGAGAAGGGTGAAACTATGCCGACACGGTGGTTGATCGCGCCGTAAAGCGGGCGGTAAGCCCGAATATGAACCTTTTTCGGCGGTATCAGCAGGAAATTCTGCACTGCGGGGACCAAGAATGTGCTAACGACTTGGAGGGAAAGAGAAGGCGAAATCGAGGGGGCGGCAAGTCGGCGTGGCACGTTATAACGTTGATATAGTGCCGGTTGTAATTACGAGTACCGCATACCTTTCCCCCACTGGGCCCCTTCGCCGGCAACCTTCGACGTTTTTCTCCCGCCTGGAAAGTAATTTTGTTCGCTGCGAGACGGGAACCAGTACGGCTTCAATGTCGATTTGGGTGTTATTCAACCATTATTAGGTTAACTGTGAAATAGATCGAGGGTTTATTTAATCAGACGAATATACAGGGTGGGGCAATATCTTTGTCCACCTTGAATATTTCCGTTAATTGTAATAATATGAGAAAATGATATATACAAAAGTTGCACGGTATAGTGGGGGAAATATTGTGATGTAGAAATTTGTTATGTGCGTGAAGACATTTCGGAGATTTCGAGGTCTCCTTGATTTTTTTAAATGAAAAGACCTACTTTTTGAATCATGAATCGATAGAGTATCAAATTCTGCGTAAAAATGTATTTGACCTCTATATATCTTAATGTAATAGTTAATGAGATATTATCGAAATAATTTTCCATATGTTGTCACCATATTCAAGTTGAAGGACATCAGTTCGATAAACTTCCAGGCACATAGCAGTGATGCCAGATCGGTTAAATCGAGGGGAATACAATTTACCATCTCTCTAGTGACCAGAGTAATATGTGACACGTTGCGCGGCACGTCACGTGACCAATCTACTACGGTCTTAGTGGGGGACGTTGGAGTGTGCTCAGGTAGTGGAATGGGATAGTGGAAGGGGAAAAGGAGGAGAGGAAAATCCACCCAGTTTTGTGTGTTTCTGTCATCAGTGGCACATAGTGGGTACGTATGGAAAATAATATCTCGTTAACTATTACATTAGAACACATAGAGGTCAAATACATTTTTACGCAGAATTTGGTACTCTATCAATTCATGATGCAAAAAGTAGGTATTTTCATTTAAAGAAATCAAGGAGACCTCGAAATCTCCGAACTGTCTTCACGCACATAAAAAATATCTACATCACAACATTTCCCCCTCTATACCGTGCAACTTTTGTATATATCATTTCCTCACATTATTACAAGTAACGGAAATATTTAAGGTGGACAAAGTTATTGCCCCACCCTGTATAACGTTCTCACTCCCATGTCCCAAATGTCTCGCACATAATTGTCCCTGAGATATCCCCACTAGTGCGGGGTGTATCCCCTTGAGGGGCCGTAAAGCTCGAGAGGCCTCGGCGTCTCTTTCTTACCCATACGCTATCCTTCCTCGCGCCCGAAACTTTAATTGCCTATTACACAATTAAATATCATCGGAATTATATCATATTTGGTATGATTTTTATTAGAAAAATGCCACAAATATGGTCATCGAAGTCCCATAAAAAAATAATGAAAAATAAAGCAGTTGGAAATTTGGATTAGTTATGTTTACATTTCTCGGTGACCGAGGCCTCTCGAGCTCGGCTGTCTTCTCTACGTTGGGCAAGTATGCGACGCCATAGGGGTGTTTTCCCGAAAAAGGGGATACAAGGCCTTTGGGTGATGCCTGCGACCGCACACCAAATGCTGCGTTTTTATTAGATTATATGGATAATGGAGGGGGTTCCCATTATTAACAATCCTCGCGTTAAATATGGAGGATCTGGGGTTCGATGGTTAGAATCGTGTCAGCTAGCCACGGGAACGACATTTGTACAGAAACAATATCATTTGGACGCGGGTATTAATGATGTTATTTTGGCGTTACCGGATTAGTCACGAAGTAACTTGAGGGCTTATTTAATCAAACGGATGTATGTGCATTGTTAGTTTCAAACAGTAGGACACTATGCGGAACTGTAATTAAGGTATCTAATCAGGCGACATTGTATGGAATAGATACAATAGAATAGGCCAGCACATGTTCAGACAAACCTAATTGTATGAATTCCATGAAGATAATACTATGAACCTCGCGTGTGTGCTTGGCATCAATAGTTTCGAGTAGGAGAATGCTATACAACACTGAACTAAAGGAATACACCTACACCGTCCGAAATTTCTATAGAGCCACTTTCATTTCCGGGGATATTTTGAAAACACTACTAATTTTTTTGCTCCGTGGTTTCTGTATTTATATTCTTTTAGTATTCAGAAATATGGGATGTGCGATCGATTCAGCTATGTTTACATTTCGTGTTTGTTTTAATTTTTTAATGTTTCTATAAAAACGTTTAGTTTCTGTCTGCCTTTGAAGCGGATAACTACGGCATACAACTGAATAAAATTCCAAAACGAATGATATTAAAATTCACACAAATCATGTAAAAAAGATATCGAGTGAGGTAGTAACAGCCATCGATCATGCTTGTGTAGGTATAGGCTGTTCTAATCGTATAATTACGAACAAATTAATCGATCACAGACAATGGCAAATAATTATATGAATATAAGTGAAAATGATGGCAAAAGTCATTTTAAAGGTGGTAGTCTAAACTTATCGAAGAGACAACGATCATTGTTAATGATGTGCAGTACACCTTGAAAATGTATTAAAGCTACCAATAACAAAGAGGCGTGTGCAACGAATTTTAAATACTTCTATTACGGAAATGTTGAACAAAGCTGCTACGCAAACCAGTCCTTTAAAACGAACATACACACGCTTGATTTTACACCAGCACACTCTTTTGGACGAAGAAATGAGAATCTATTTTTTTTAATGAAAAAAGGTTAAATTTAGATGGACCAGATAGCTGTAAAAATTACTGGCATGATTTGGGAAGAAATAATGGTGGCAGTGAATGGTATTTTCGGTGGTGGTTCCCTAATGATTTGGGCTGCGTTCAAAGCCGACAAAAAAACCCTAATTTATTTCATTAGCCACAAAATGAATGCAGGAGATACACATAATTGTTAGAAGCGATTTTCATTCTATTTGTAGAAAATATTGAATTTTACAATCTCATTTGCATAAAGAAGACGATAGCGATAGCAAGACGAAGTTTACTTATTAGATTATTGGGTAATCATGAAGAGTAGATCATGGTCTTCTGTAATCAGACAAATGTACGAACACTGTTAGTTTGGAACTGTAGAGCACTTTACAGCACTGCAGCAAAGGAATGTACGTAGATGACGAGGTATGAGTAGATTAGGGACATGCATGACCAGACACGTGTGATGGCCCTTTCACGAGAATAGCCCTGCATACATAATACGGTCGCATGTGTCAAGTTGTTAGTCTAATGGAACTTTCAGCAGAATAATGATGCGTTTCAGCAGACTAAACTCCGTCATCTGAACTAAGTATTCCGTTAAGTAAGTAGTATAGGCCGACGTGGAACAGCATTTAGGTTTTCCTTTGCATTGCACTAAAAATGAAGTAAAACAAGGCACGTAAGTGATCCTCACAATACAATGGCGGTGCGGCCAACAAGTGGAACGAGGCAAGTTGTTTCCAGACTGCGAAGGAAGGTGCGAGTTTCATTAAAGTGACACCGATGAACGGAGAAACCGTCAATATATCACTCGCAATAGAGTTTCGTCGGCTATCTGGCGACAACCTGACACTGGCAATCAACACGAAAAAGGGAGGTGTCTGGTGGTTACGCCTGCTTGCCAACTTTCCTACGGTGGCCTGTTCTCTACTCGGTGCTGCAACCTTAGGGCGGTCATGAGGACTATCAGTAGTTGGAATCGAAATAGCTGGAACCTGGCCAAATCGGATCGCGAGGTCGAAGCTGATTTCGCGCGATGATTTCGAGAAATCTCTATGTCTGCGTGTCTCGAGATCGTCGAGAAAACGAATACATCCCGTGACAAAATTATAGGACATATACGGAAATGAATAAAAAAATGTATTTTAGTAAGAATTTTTTCTGATGTTATTTCTTACATTGTATAGTGACACTTTATACAGTCTTACGCCTTCCTTAAACCTATGGTTCGAAGAACTTCAATAGTAAGTGTAAATACGCTCTTGCAGCTGCGACAAAGGCATAAGACATGGGACACTTTTTAAAAAGAATCAAATCATAAATTTTATTTCACCATATATTAACAATGTACAGTACCAAATTTATTTTGTATGAATTTCAGCATTATTTTCGGGAGTAATTTGTATTCATTTTTCAATGTTTTTTTGCTTTGTAGATTTCCATTCTTCTCCCATATACGTTTTCCAAACCCACGGTATTAAACTGTTTCTCTTTTGAATATACAGTGACTCGCGGATATATTCGGACATTTATAAAAAGACGACACCTTTTTAAATATTGGACTCTACGACTTGGATTTTTGTGAGAAGCTATTAGAACAATTAGTTTACCATATGATGTAAAGGATTTTTGTAAAGCTTGCAATTAATCGGAATTGCAGAGAAAATAGTAAAAATTATATTCTACAAAAGTTGTACGATTGACGCGGAAATTTTCAGAATATATATAATTTGTACACATCTACAAAACTTATTTTTCCGACATGCGGCACATAGAAGTGAAGGATATTCAGCAAGTTACACAGTTCATGTTTTCGCGTTAGTCTCCCAGGTCCAAGAAACCGTATCATAAAGTCCCAAGGCTGAAAGAACAGGGAGTCAGCCCTTAGGTATCGGCACCAGTGAGCTGGGTCAACAGGAATTTGTCACCGTTGCCAAACGCCCACCCACCCACGACCGCGAGTGGCCCAGTCAACCCCGCCGAAGGACAGCGCGATTCAGGCGCATTGGAGGGGGCAGTCATCCTTCCGAATCTTCGGTTAGTCGGGAACTGCCCTGTATGGTCCCACCGTGAGTACAGGGGAAAATGGGGAAAAAGGGTGGTCTCCGATGGTGACAACGACCGGAAAACTGCACGCAAAAGAGAAAAATAGACAAGACATCAAACAGTTTAGAAGTTCACAAGCAGTAAAACAGTTTGAAACGTTCAGACAGTCAGAAGCGCAGCATCTATCAGACAATTATAGTCACGGTACCAGACATTCATTAGTCGTAACGGTTAGATTACGAATATACAAATAAACTACTGTTCAACCCACAAGTGGTTGTGAGTTTTCAATTAGTCCCACAACAGTGGATGGTCCTTCGAATCCTAGCCGGCACCAAGTGCAATACTCAAAGGATCTCGATTATCATTAAACGAGTCCTTAACACCGTGAGATCAACACGAAGATGGACGAATCCGATTACATTCAAAATCCCACCTGGAGCGTCGATCGTGAATAAGTTCACCGTGGATCGTTTTAAAAACCGCTATCGGGTCAAAACTGAGCGAAAGATTTCCTTCGCCTTTTTCGCGAGTTGTCGGTGCTTGTTCACTTACGAAATGGCGCCTGGCCGCTCATGAAACGAAACCGGAGCGCTCATCCGTTCCGGAGGAGAGTGTAAAAAGGGTCGAAAAAGAGAGAGACGAAGAAGAACGCGTCAGCCTTGAAACGACGACCGAAAGGAAACACGAGAAAGTAATATTTTCACATGTTTCCGGTACCGTCGCCAGTGACGGCGACGCGTACCGAGTCGCAGTTGCGTCGAAAGACAGTTTGCGCGACTTTGTGCAACGTGGCTGCTGAACGCGTCAAAATGTGTGCAATTGAGTACGTTTAAGGGACGGTTCGAGTGTATCGCTTCGCTAGCGTATTCAAATAAGCTGGAGACGAAGAAGAAGCGGGAGTCTAGAGTGATTTGATGACTCGCGCGACGAGGCGGACGCACGGGGCGCAAACGACGGACAAAAGTGCTTCGATGAATGACGAGCGTGAAAATGAGCAAGTGGCTCTCCCTTTGTTTCGACCCTAATCACTTCCCTGCCCTCAGGTTTCCTTCCGTCGACAGAATACGCCGCGCAAAAATCACCTTTATGCTCCCGGACACCCTCGGATTTGTTAGACTTTTCTAATTAGAATTCCGAGAATCGGGCGTTAACAATTCGGAATACTCGCGGCAGTCGATTTAGCTTTTTATTCAAATTGTTTCTAGAATTGCCGATCTAACCCCACTAGCGCGCACTCGATAACCCAGGTGTTTCATTTAACTGTTTAGAATCTACTGCCTTATCTATTCGACAGATCGCACGACCTTTCCAACGTCCATTTAGGAGTTCTACTTTAAAAATCTCCGACGAACCATTGACCTCTTCTACTGGCGAGCTGAACATATATCGTCCACTACCTGGTCTACGTTCTACATTATATACTGTATTACGAAATGCGTTTACACACTGCGTACCAAGTCAGCATGAAGATAGCCGCAAAATTGGTTGCTGTGAAACGAAAACGGAGGAGAAGTAAATAAAATACGATTAACCAGCAAAAAGTTAGAGATTTACGTGTGTAATTATTTGTTCTTTATTATTTACTATTATTGTTAATGTACTATTGTAATCAGTGGCTGAAGTTCCGAAAACCGGCCAAACCGGATTGACCTGAATTTTTGCACATAGGCTTATTTTGCATTGAAACTCCCAAAAGGTTTTTGATGACTCGCAAAAATAATTGTTGTCATTATCTACCTTACCAACCAAAAATTTTCTGCCTTACCGATAAAATATTTTCTACTTTACCGGCATAAACGCGCAATCCTTTCAAACAAAATAACTTTCAGAATAACAAAATGAATATTGAGAATAACTTCGAATTAGCACAAACTGTCACTGAACACTAATTAAAATATACAGAATCATATATAGGATCTCAGAAAGAAGTATAGTTCAAGTTGGTTTGGGGTTAGGTCGTTGTGGGGCCGACAACTCTTACAATGTTCCGTATTTTGATTGAAAAGCATGTTGAAATTGGTACAGAGATTCACACTGACTGCTGGAAGGGATATTCGATTCTGAACTTATTTCTATATATTCGTAAAACAGTGAAACACTCGACAAATTTTGTGGATCCAGATACCGGGGCTTACATCTAGAATATTAAATCACTGTGGCGGCCTTTGCGCGCTCGTTTGAGTAGAGGTGGAGTTAAAAAGACGTATTAATTGATCACTTATGTGAATATTTTTGTCAATTCGAAGTCAAACGTAAAGGAGCAGATCCATTTTTGAGATCGTTAGAAGATATAAAATATGTATATACGAGGAATTATAAAGACATGCAATGCATTGATACGATTTCCTGTGTTTAAAAGCCTTCGTAAAGTTCAAAAATTTCGTAATCGTCACGAGTTTTTTTAAATTTGATTATCCCTCTTTAGGGTTAAATATATCAAAAATAACAATTCGGAGAGTTCTCAACCAGAACTCCGTACAAAAATGATGAATTGTCAAAATTTAAAGTCGGACCATAACAATTGTCGCCTTGTTTTTACGGAAGATCATATGACAGGGACTTCTGAATAGGACAATTTAACACTTTGCCGACCGGCGACACCACAGTGGTGTCGCGCACAAAGTATTGCTCAACGGCCGGCGACACCACAGTGGTGTACTGCTCGGCATAGTGTTAATTGCGTATTATTTACTATTTACTATTTACTATTTACTATTTACTATTTACTATTTACTATTTACTATTTACTATTTACTATTTACTATTTACTATTTACTATTTACTATTTACTATTTACTATTTACTATTTACTATTTACTATTTACTATTTACTATTTACTATTTACTATTTACTATTTACTATTTACTATTTACTATTTACTATTTACTATTTACTATTTACTATTTACTATTTACTATTTACTATTTACTATTTACTATTTACTATTTACTATTTACTATTTACTATTTACTATTTACTATTTACTATTTACTATTTACTATTTACTATTTACTATTTACTATTTACTATTTACTATTTACTATTTACTATTTACTATTTACTATTTACTATTTAATATTTACGTATGTATATCTTCCAAATTTCATGAAAGTAGGGGGCAGGATTGAAAACTCATGAGATGTAACGATGACATTAGTAAAACTTAAAAATTTATAATCACCCGATAACCTCAAGAACGGCCGGCGCCAAGAGAAGAAATTTTTACGAGACGTGCGGACGGCAAAGTGTTAATATGTTCGGGATTGGATGAGCGAGCCACGGCGTCCGGCAGACGTTCGCTCGGCATACTAAAATATACAATACTTTAAAATACCACTAGATACCAGAATATTCTAGTGTACTCTATGATATTCTATGATATTTTCGTATATTCTAGTATATTATGGAATATTTTAGTATATTCTAGTACATTCAAATCTTTTCTATTGTAGTATATTTTAGGATATTCTCGTCTATTTTAGTAAATTATTCAGTACTACTCTATTTTATAATAGTATATTGCAGTATATGCTATATCACAGGTAAATTGTATAGTTTAACACCTAACAATTTCACTGATAAATAATCATTTCAACACGAATGAAACGGTTAAAGTCTTCCCTGTGTTTGTATTTTATATGCATGGGACGTCTGTGCTGTCCCCATTGGCCACGAGCTGTACTCTCACAAATAAGTAGTATAGATAAACATTGTGCTGACACGAGTTCACGTGTCAAAGGACTGAATGCACGAAATTACGTCACTCATTGGTGCCTTCATCGGAAGCACTGGCAGCTCAAGGGTGTCGACCGTCATAGGGTTTCGATGGCAAAGGGATTTCCGCACAACGCTCTGCGTCCGCGGATTATGGTCGTGTCTGCGACTGCGGGATTTGCGCGCCAGATATCCGTTTATTTGTTCGATCCTGCACATGGGTTCCCTCGCAAGAGAATTAAATCAAACGGAAATCGTCAACGGAGAGGATCTCGCGTAATTCCTGTGTCTCTCCGACAATCTCTCGAATTTTCACCGAACACGAGAAAAGAATTTTATCGAACACTAAAAACAGTCCCGCCGAGAAAAGGAACTTAACCAGAGTTTGTAACTATTCCATGTCTTAATCTCGGAAAACTCTACTACGGGAGCGCAGTTCGCCGTGCTCATAAAACATTTTATTCCCGGTTGAATTTCCGGAAATCTTTGAAGGAACATTAAGCCATGGTTTATTCTTTTTAATTGAAAGATGCATTTAGCTTATTTTGTTCTGCATCCGCCCTTTCTCTCTCTCTCTCTCTCTCTCTCTCTCTCTCTCTCTCTCTCTCTCTCTCTCTCTCTCTCTCTCTCTCTCTCTCTCTCTCTCTTATTTCTCTTTTACCGTCGAGATTTCTTATTTCATTTTCCTTTCGCCCATTTTCAATTTCGGCGTCATGCGCGCGCTACTTTAAGCACTTGATCCACTAAATCCGAAATCTTGACTGCACATCGACTTCCCGGCGGGAATTCTGTTCAAGATACTCGAGCCGAAAAACGGGTCAGGGACTGGCGTGCTCTGAACGTGAGAAGCACAATTGGGGCGTTCGAGGATTACCATTTACCTCTTTAATTACAGAATTAAAGCGGACGGGGGATTCTTTTTGCCGGGCGGAGATCTCCGACTACCCTGCCGCTGCTAAACATTTCCCCGCTCTGTTTCTCTCTCATTCTGTGTTTCGTTCTCTCCTTTAATTCCACCGTGTTCCCGTTAATTCAATGATAATACGTCTACAGACAGACGATATATCCTATTAAATCTTGGAAACTTTAAAGCGTTTATCGGGGAATTTAAATGCTGCTGCCTCGAAACAAACGGAGCTGTGCTTACGTTCGTGAATGCCCCGTTGAATGTCACTTCACGGAGCACTCAGCATTCTGAAAAGCTTTCTATCTCTCGCTTTCTATTTTTCGCTTGCCACCTAACCCTTCTGCTATCTCTCTGTCTCTCTTATCTCTTTGACCGTCATCTAATTTCACCGATTCTCCGGACAACAAGTTTCCCGGTTCCTCTGTTTACCGTTCTATCGGATTTCGTCGACCAATCGACCAGAAGTTTCCTATAAAATTCGCACCCGGTGATTCAATTATTCCACGTTCAACTGGTTCGCGGATAATTGATAACCGCATCGAGGAGATACTCCGATATAGAAGTTCGATATAATTGTTTCTCGAATTTTCGTAACATATCCGATCAGCATTTTCTCTTTGTTCATATTTCTGTATTATACAATAAATAATAAGAAGAACTGAACGAATAAAATACACTTTTGCTTCAAAACTATCTGTTTATACCCCAAAAGGCCTAGTCCCAGATATTCGATAGTTATTCTAAAAAAATTCTTAAACACCACTTGTTTTCACTGCCGTTACACGAGAAGCCCCCCTTAAAAGAAATGGAGGCATTTATTTACTGAATAACACGAATTGACCTTCGTGACGAACCTTCAATGTCTTTCTTTCATTTATTAACAAAGTAGAGAATTACAATTAATCAATTATAAAATCGTGGTGTATAAGTAGTTTTCATTTAATTACAGTTATCTGCATTTGCAATGAGACACACTAAAATGTTAAAATTATGTTATGGAAGAAATTTATGTTGCTACCAGTAATTTTAGTCATACGGTCGGATATGTGTTTAATTCTCTATAGATGCTTAAACTTTATTTCAGTTATAAGATTTATATATATTTAATAATAAGTGTGAAATTCTCTGACAAGTCCGAAAATCTACGAGTTCACCCTTAAGCTCTCATCTTGAAACGTTTGTTGCTCATAGGAAAGTTGACCGATTTCGGTGAAATTTTCACCGTATGTATAATTGACACAGATCTCCAAAACGTATCTTTTAAATTTTCAATATAGACCCACATAAAACATTCGTAATAACATCTCTTCGTATTTTCTCTGCTATTCCAACTAAATTCGATTTTTCCAAAGTTTTTTTGGTACATGAGCTGGTCAACTAATTCTTCTAAGATCTCAAAAAATCTAAAGCCGTCAAAACTCATTTTATAAAAGTTATTTCATTTTAAAGTGTGTACGGAATCTTTTTTGACCGAGAGGAATACATTATTTCCGTATTTAATAACTCGACTTCGGATGTTATGTATTTATGACAAAATTGAGTAGATGTTGCCTAAAACAATGAAAATATCACAGACGATCTTAACCCTCACACGTTTCTCAGGGTGAAAATTTGCCCATTTATTATTTTTATATCATCCGAATGTGTAGAAATGATTAAATGAAGAAATAAATGTCTATGCTGCTCTCGTTGCTTACACTCGATGACCGAAATTTATATTGTAATAAATTTTTATTTTAAACTTCAGAGATGTCTGCTTATTTTTGGACTAACAGTTTAAATTGTTCGGGTTGATTAATCGCGTACGTGCATCCTGGGAACGCGTTCTTATCGGGCATTTTTGAGCGTCCGGATTATTCCCACAGTATTCATTCCGTTCAGATTGTCCCGCGGGATCAATTTTCACGATTATTTGTCGCGGTACGATCGAAAGGGAAAATATTTTCCCGCCCGGAGGCACGATTCAGCAAACCGCGTCAAAATCAAGCGTCGCGAAATTTAACATTTATCCCCTGTCCAACTATAAATCTTACGAATCATCCGACTGAATAATGCGCGGAATCGTTGGCCATTATCACTGCGAATATAGGATCAATGGTTTTTTGAAACACCGGCCATAAACATCGTTGGTCTGACCATTTCCATTAAATATCCGCTCGTCCGAAGACCAGAGGATTTCGATCTGGAAACGAAATCTCTTGTTTTTGTTCCGTTTTTTAGGATGGCCATATCCGTAACCTGATAGTGCTATCTCTTTTGAAAAATTGGTTTTCGAATAGAGGATTGAGCAAGCGATTCCCTCTTTTTATTTGTGGCCACAGTAATACTTAACACTTTTGTGTTAGTTGAAATAAAAGCTGTAAGGATTATTCTATCAAGAGTATGAAATCGATGACTACGTTTGAATATGAAGACACTTCATCAAATGCGTGTGCAAAGATTTATGTAGGATTTATATTAAATAATGAATTTATTATCGAATTACAACTGTTAATCTGTACAAATACGTCGTACTTTTTTGCTGTCAAACTCTATTCTATTTTCTATCGATTTCAAGCTGTTCTCTTATACGCTCACGTTCACTGACTCATGTATACATCCCGTGAACAATTATTACTACACTGCAGTTCTTTATGCAAAATTTAAGATGTTTGCATTGACTGGAAGACATATGAGCCAAATAACGTTGTTCTTTTAATTATCTTATCAAGCTGAAACTAACGCACTGATGTCCTTAAATTTTTTTAATATGACCACTGGTTTAAGTAGCGTGTACCCATTTTTATCATAAATGCAACACAATCCGCAGAGTCTAATTATTACCTTTACTACCCTACATTATCTTTGAAATAAAAGTTATTTCTCGGACACTTTTAACACTAACCGTACCGAGCACAAAATGTGACTGCTATACTCTGTTCTATTAAAATTATATATGATATGGTTTTTAATATACACTAAATCAACAAACTATTAGGACACCTTCAGAAATTGGCAAACTTAAATTGAAACCATCTATTTCTAAATGAAAATCCACCTACGCTGATTTCTTATTATGTCTAGAAGGTATTGATGTTTGTATGTTTAGAAATACTACAGGCAACATTATCCGTCACATGACAATAAATATATTTTTCGTACACTGGCGCTCATCAATTATTTATCGACTGTAATTGTATATTTTCTTTGACTTCTAGACTTGGAGTTTAACAGAAAATTCGTTTTTGATAAATTGCATACAACATAATTTTTATATCAACGCAACTGGGTGAGATATTTATATGACTATATCTGATGGACCATCCTGTATGACATTTTGTTCTTAATTCTACTTGTAAAATACGCTGGTAAAATTTGGCAGAAAAAACTGAGACACCCTGTACGTTATCTTAGTTATAGCCCAAGTTTTGTTCCAGTCTCCGTCTGTGATTCTTTTTATACGTTAGGAAAAAGGTATTGAATTAACAGTTATCCGCAGTTTTCTTGATTCCTACGCGTGTTTCACGCTTGGTCCCCTGAAATCGAACGTGAACTTTACCTTTGCGTGAGGTTTCCACGGTGCCAGACACTTATAAAGACATTCTAGCGTTCCAACCAGTCGCCGGCTGTTACCGTCCTAGACGGAAATCCCCGCGAACTATCCGTACAACCGCCATCACCACTTTGCTCATGTGCATGGAAACGTCGGGAACAGTCGCAACTTTTTAAGAGGTCCGTCTATGGTTGGTTTGGATGAAAAGTTCCGGTTCTATATTCTTAATTGGCACCATTTAGGTGCCGAAAAGTTGCTGATGTGCCCGGGGAAACTTTGCCCCCTGTTCGACGATTGTTTGCAATTTAAGCGACACGGTTAATGGACGCGGAGCACGTAATAAGTTGCGAGTTACGATCGAACCGTGCCGTGAATGCCCCGCGCTGGAACGGGACGTGGACACCATCTTCGATGTTTCCTGCACGAAATCGCGTGTCTCCGGAACGCCACGCTCAAAGAAAATTGCCGATTAACTCGCTCTAATGGCCCTCGGTGCCACGGTGAAAGCTCTCTGTTACGCCTTACGCCATTCTAGTGATGGGAGTGATCCAATTCTCCCTCATGATTTCCAAGTAGTTCGTTAATCAAATACTTACATGGAAAAATCGAAGCGTATTGAAAAGTAAACGTATCGGCAGCTAATATTGATACTTGGAAAACCGAATAGGGGATGTTCCTCTACTACCGGGCACTTAAGGTTTTTCTTAAATAAAAACATATATTGTTTACGCCTTGCAAGGCCACAACAAATGATCGACTAGCGCGGTCTGTCAAACCGTTTACAACTTACGAACCTACCGAAATCACGAGTTAGACATACGGATACCGCGTGCGACAGAGCAGAAAACGACTACCAGCGGAAGACTGTTAAAGTACAACGTTAGGTTTGCCGTACTCTGTGGGAAACCCCACACCCTAAAAATATTGGGAAATACCTGATTCCATTTCCCCGACTCGTTTATAGCATGCCGTCTTCCTTCAGGTATGAAGGTACGTACCGCCGCCGCTTTTGGGCATTAGGTCCAATTGTACGCCCGTCTTGTAGACACCTCTGACAATGTCTTCTTATATTCAAATATTTTTCACCCACTATCTTCAAATATAATTATTTCACATAACCTCTCAACAAGGACGTATAAATCAGGACATCGACAAGACGAGACGAGCTTTCCTGGCAGTTTCCCATCCCAGTGCACAAAATCTTGAAGACACATCCACAAACGCAACATTCCACCATCTAAATCTATAATCGACTAATCATGACACAGCCGAGGTGACGTTAGACGAAACCCGACGAGACGCAGAGAGAAGAAACCGAATTCGCATCCTAAAACGACCACCGGAAAAATTTATACTGCAACAACTTGTATTATTTAGGTGTGAATAAAGTTTACATTACCCATTTTGTATACCATTTGTTCACCCAAGGTGGCCAGTGTTTCCAACCCAAATTGAGAGGGGGCACAGTCAAATCAGATTGCTGATTTCGTATACAAATATAATACCATGTCTTTTTTATTCTGTGTTATTTGTAAATTAACAATACTAAAAACCAAAACAAAATGAAAAATAATCAAAATTTCCGTACTAATGAACTTAAATTAACATACTATGGTTATATGATTTTAAGAAATCATGGAGTGTCCCCTTGCACCGGGTAGAGTATAAATTACTATAAATAAGTTGCAACAATCGCAAATATCCAGAACATTTTCAAACACCTCGGAAGCTAAAGCCGAGCTACGGGTAAATGTATGTATACCTACAGATATGATGTTGAGAATATTGACCTTGATTTCAAGGAGACTTCATGAGGAAGAGCCTCTTCGGTCAGTTTACCGATATAAATTTTCTCCTTCTTCGAGGAAATTATGAACTACAAAGAAGTTGCAATCACTGAAACCGTAAAGTAAATCGTGGGGCAAGAGGTTAAGCGAAGTATCTGTCACAGGAAAACGAGAGCAAATGTTAGAAAATGGAGTTTACCACAATATAATACAGATAATCCCCTAAAAACTAACATAGAAAATCAATTTTTCATCGGCGTCAAGTTGTTTCGTCCCTCTGTGTAACCAATGGACGATCTGGAGATTTGCATGACCGCCAACCCCCATTGCTAATTAATGCCGGAGATTCCGTGCGTGCTGCGAAATCTTTGTAGATTCCGGAACTATCCTCAGCCCGACATCGGCGCGTGGGCGTTCGAACTCGAACGAGCCCGTTTAACCGAATGAACGTCGTTTCACGCGTCCCATCCGACAAGCGACTCGCGCTCTCTCAGGCGATTTATCTCCCGGAATTATCGGGGTCTCATCGTTTTCCCCTTTCTTCTCGTCGCATCTCGATCTCTCGACCCCTCCTCGCGCGTCGTGGCGGTAACCTCGTGCCATCTATTGATTCGTTGCCACCCCTGGTTCACCCATCCATTCCTGCCACCCTCTATCCATCCATCCATTATGCATACCGCGAGAACGGAAGAGCCTCCTAACCGCCGACTTACCTGTTGCGAGCTCGCACAGGCCATGGAATTCCCAAAGAACTCGTCGCCCGGCGCGAATACCACCAGCAGCACAAAGCGTCCTCTCCCTGAGACCATCCACGGGGCTGTTTGCGTTATAGATTCATCGAGATCGCTTTGTGCTGCTCAGGCGGGTGATGGAGTTTCGAGGGCCCGCTGTTTACTTTGGGGGAGACCGGTGACAAAGCCCCGGTTACCGAGACGGAGGAATCTGCTCGCTCCCCTGGTATCGTCATCCTAGAACTTTTCGTTGTAGATTCGCCGTACCGGAATGATTGACCTTTACCACCAAACATTCTTCCACGCGGCGACATTCTGCTCTTTTATTGCCCCCGGCTAATGTATCCAGGCTACTTATTGTCTAGCTACGAAACCCCGACGCGGATTACTTGCTCGTAGATTTACGTTCCATGAGCAAGAAATTATTGACCTTTTTCCTACTACATTATTGCGACTAGCTCAATGAAAACCGAGTATCCGGAAAATATCTTTCAATCTTAAACGACCTCTCTCCCAATAAACCGGTTATTTTCATTGTTTCCGTGTCGTGAATTGTTGCCACTTTGTTGTTGATGTCCGCATGTCTCGCGTAATTCATTACGCTTGTTTCTCCATGAAAATATTAATGACACTGTAGCTAAAAACATTGTGCAACAGCGTGTGACAGCTGTTTCTGTTTGTCTTCGTGAAAAACAGGGTCAAATGTTATTAGACGCCACCCCGGGATAAACGAACTATTTCTGCGAATATCTCGTAAACTGAAGCCGATGGCCATATACTTCCAAGAAAAAAGTTGTTCAGAATGGTGACCTTGACAACATATTTAAAGCTCATTGAAATCGGCGAGGAGGTAACACTTCAACAAGGTCATCAAAGATGATCAGAATTATGGCCCCAACAACACATTTCAAGGTCATTGAAGTCGGTAAAGACTCCCTTATTCCAAGTAATTATCTAAAAATATGTATTCTATTTAAAAAATTACAAAAGTTATTAACACTAGGTTTACGGAGCACTAAAATTGATTATTTTACATTGCTTTATAAAAATAATAAAATTGTATTTATTTAGATCTTCAGCGATTTTTATTGTAATATGTACACAAAAAAATAAATCTATTTAATAATTCCTCACAAATTCCTCCTTACACTCTTAATAATCGCAAATTAAAAATTTTTGAATCCGTCATTTTGACGGCTCCCGTAAATCTAGTGTTAAGAAAAGTAGGAAAGTAGTGGGCAGCTTTTTGAAGAATCCGAAAAATTAGGCACACGGGAAGAGTACGGGGCGTCCATGATCAATAAAACCGCACGAAAGGAGATCAATTTTAAGAGAAGCCATGAATTAAAAAAAAAGACTGCTAGGAAAATTGTCGAATAATCTGGTGTAAACACAAATGTTAGGAATGTTTGTCGTGTCTTACAAAGTTATAAGTATTTATGACGCATGAAAATGAAGCAAGCCCCAATTAACAGATGCTCATAAGAAGCAGCGGCTGGAATTTGCTGAAAAGCATTTAAAATGGGTCAAAAGTAGAGGACTGTTATTTTTACCGACGAAAAATGTTAACTTTCACTGACACGATTTCACCGATCCACAGTTTTATCGATAGATGCTTTATCACGCATTAAAAAAAAATAAAAGTCATCATAACGAATTGTTACTTTATTGAACGATATATTATATACATGTTATACAGGATGTTTCGGGACTCATGGTCAACCGATTTGGATGTGATTCTACATGCAAAAATGAGTCGAAAAGAAAGAATAAAATGTTTTTATTTGAAGCTTCGTTTTCGAGAAAATCGAGTTTAAAGATTCGTCGGGTTCGCGTGCATTAGTATATGCACACAGTAGAATTGGTTGGTTCGCGATCAGACGCGATAGCCAATTTCTATCTAACGGTACACGCATTCGCTGAATTTTCAAACTCGATTTACTCGAAGACGAAGCTTCAAATGAAAAAATTCTATTCTTTCTTTTCGATTCACCTTTACATGTACAATCACCTCCTAATTAGTTGACCACGAGTCGCGGGACACCTTGTATATACCTAAATGTAAATGGAGTGAATATATATATATATATATATATATATATATATATATATATATATATACTTATACAGTATGCTAGAAATAACAGTATGTTATTCCAATTTTTATTATTTGCCTCATTCTGTTTTTTTTTCTGCACGAAAACAATTGCGTCGATAAAATTCGGTGTCGGTGAAATCGTGTCGTTGAAATGATTGTCGGTGAATAAACATTGTCGGCGATAACGTAGAGAATAAAACTTTACGAGTTGTCGACAAATGGGTGGTCAGTGTGCAACGGTATGCGCTGCCATTGTAAAAAATATATTGATTTATTTAACGAACAAATACAAGCACATTGCAGTGCGTATTGCGGGGAAAAGCTTCATATTTCAACACGATAATGCCGCGATCCATACTACGAAGTGGCTGAACAAATCCTATTTGGAGAAAAAGATGGAAATTTTACAATGTCCATTATGGTCATCCGACCTTAATATAATAGAAAATTTTTGAGGTGAACTCGCCAGAGCAGTATGAAAATAGACAACAATTTCAGAATATACAGGTTGTCCGATTTAAGTTGAGATTGTAAAAAATCTCGAAGACATGTGATTTAAAACAAACAAACTGACACATGTCCTTTAGTGTTTCGAGTGGGGAGTCAAATGGCACTACTGGTTTTCTAATGCGTGGGCAGTTTCAAGGTTATTTCAAGGTTATTTTGTCTTTTTTTATCACAAAACCATATTTTTTATTTCGGTGTCATATTCTACGTAAAAAAATGCACGACTTTGGTTTGAAACATCTCTTTGTAAGTTCAATATTTCTTAAGATATTTAGATGATTTTTCATGTTTATGTCAACGATAATTTTGTTTTTCTATTAAAATGACAACGTTACTTTCTTCTGGAAGATTTTTTATTTTATTTAAGAACATCATAATAAATGCTTGAAATTTTTACCCTCAACATCTAGACACTTAGAAATTCGTTTAATAAAAGACTCATGAACACATAATAAAGTTCTTACAAACTTACAAAAAAATGTTTCAAACAAAAGTTGTGCATTTTTTACATAGAATATGATTCCGAAATTTAAAAAATGGGTTTATGATTAGAAAAGACAAAATGACCTTGAAATAACCTTGAAACTGCCCCCGCATTAAAAAACCAGTAGTCCCATTTGACTCTCCACTCGAAACAGTAAAGGACATGTGTCACTTTGTTTTTTTTAAATCATATGTCTTCGAGATTATTTACAATCTCAACTTAAATGGGACACCCTGTACATTACTTGAGAAAGTGCATTGTCAAAGAATGGGAAAAATAAGACCAGTTGTAAAGAATAAAGGAATCCATACGAAATATTAACATAACAATATCTTTGGTAAATGTGGGTAAATTATCATTTTTACGCAGCATGTGCTATCATTCTGTTCTACTAAATTCTTGCCATTTTTATATTTTTGCAGGAAAAAATATTTATTTCGCCCTTAGACCTATATAGTGGTACATTAACAAACTAGTTGTTAAGTTAATGAAACATATTTTTATTTTTTTTCTTTCGATTCAATAAAATTTTCCGTATTTACGCCCTGTACGATCTTTTTGTCCAGGAGTATATCATACAAATCAGTAGAATGTACATGTTTGATCCACGGAGTGTATGCCCCATCGCTGCAAGAGAGTTAAAGGTTATAGAATCGACGCCCTTAACGATCGGCCAACGATACACAACGGCCCTGTCCGCGTAAATAGCATATAGGATACAACGACCCTGTAAACAATAATTTAGCATAATCGTCTGGACTAAACGTTACGCCGGCCCAATAACCGCGAACGCGGCAATCGCAAACAGTGTCGCGGGACCGCCGTACTTTACTCTCGTAATCCACCGGCATACACTACATAATACAGACATACGTGGCAATGATCTCTCCAAATTATCCTTAATGCCCTGCGTCCCGTGTTTCAGGGCTGCGATCCTTGTAGATTAAGTTTCGCAGTCTCGTCGGTTCTCCGCGGCTCTGTACAAATTCTTTCTGTGATCATGATTCGTTTACGGTAAACATGGTGATCGATACAACGTAAAGATTTCTCAAAAGATTCGGTACAACATACAGTGGGTACAAAAAGTATTTAAACTATATTTCCAATTCTCGAAAACTTGTGGATATTTAAATTGTGATAATTTCGTAGAAGCAAATAGTACAACAATAATCTCGGACTCATCTTAAAGCTAGAAGCGTCTACTTTCGCAGAGCATTCTTCATTTTCCTCTAAGATATTTTTACATGATGTGGTAGGTGGGAAACCAATTACCCATCTTTCCTAAAAAATGCTGCTAACTCAAATGTCTCTAAAACCTTGCAAAATTTTTTTTCGTAACTGAAACTACCATAGGTTTGTAAATTGAAGCTTCCTTTTTATAACGACCCCTTAAAAATTGATGTACGATTTTTGTTCACTGTTTTATGGAACAAAAATGGGGAACAAGTTCGGTCGTGTAAAGCCCTCATGGTGTAAATTATACTACTGGAAAGTAAGCGGCTCAACTTTCTTCCAAAGCTCTATAAAACGTCTAAAAGAATCGTACATCAATTTTTAAGGCGTTGTTGTACAGAGGATGCTACAATGTTTAAATCTATGGTAGCTTCAGTGACGAACAAATTTTTCGAAGTTTTCACAAATATTTGGATATGTTGGAAATCATCCTTGTGGATTGGTGTGATCGTTGCGCCCTCATACTAGCTCACGGTCGTGCGATTGGTGCGTGCGATTTGCGTGAGCCCATTCTCTTCTGCCTGGACGATGTTCGGGTGTGCACGTCTGTCGCTGCGCGCTCTTTTACTTTCATCTTTATTTCAATAAAGTATATCTATTGTGTCTCCCGTGTACTTATACCACGCCGTCCACCTCCTAATTATCTCACAGATTTATAGCGTTTTCGAGAAAAGACGTATCTTCGGTATCTCGCCCGTTACATCATGAAAAAAATCTTTGAATAAAATTAACCACAGATTATGAAACTAGAGGTTTCTAGCTTTAAAATTAGTTTGAATTTATTGTGGCACGATAATTTTTTGCGAAATTATCAAAGTTTGAATGTAGGTAATTTCTTGAGAGTCAGTTATTTAGTGTACAAATTCTTCTTTTGTCCACTGTGCATGGTATAACGCAGGCATGGGCACGGGTGGAGCCTCTCAAACGCCTGCTTCTCCCACCTACCTCTTTTCTATGCAGCGCGCGCTTTCTCCGCGGTCGCGCATGTCTCGCGCCTTCGTTGCCCCCACCATACGTATCTTCGTACCTGACCCAGTGATGGTATATAGTCTCGGTTTTCTCGCGCATGCGCGACGATTTTAGCGTCAGTAAAGTACAAAGTTGAGCTAAAATGGGGTACCTTGGTCACCTCGCATAGTTTCGCAAATTTTTTTTCGATTTTCAAGTATGAATGTTTAACACGCGTATGTTACATTCAAATTTTATGTGTATGTACATATAATATATAAATGTATATTGCACTCTTCTGCCCGGTTTCCCGCCAATAACAGTTCTCCCATACTTTCCCCACAAACATAAGACGTACATACGTGCCTGCATTTAGTCGCGCATGAGCGAAAAAACCGAGACCATATACCATCACTGACCTGACCCCAGGGTTTCGTGAGGCCTGCGCGAGACATGCGCACTGCTCACGGCGGGCGAAGCGCGTTCTTTCTCCATGGTAATGGTGGATACTGGTTGGGGACAGTGGGCGCTATGCTGGGGACGGTCTTGTCTCAATTGAGACAAAAATGCCCATGCCTTGTATAACGTATTAGGTACATGACGTTCAAGAATATTCATGAATGCTCAGTGTGTTACAGTAATATTGGTACACATTTAGAAGAACGATATCTACTTTAATATCAGACCGTATGACATAGATTTTTTTAAAGTTACAAAAATTAGTTTACTACATGACTTATATTCTGAAAATCTTATCCGAATTGGTTGTTGCGAAAAAAAACGACAGACAACGAAAGATGTAAAATTTTTTACATTTACTGCAGTTACGGGTCGAAAAATGTTAAAAACTGCAATTTTTGACGTCATCAACCTTTTGTAGCTCATTGCAACGTTGACTGAGGTGGATGAAATTTTTAGATTGTATTTACATAATTCATATTGATCTACGAAAGGTATTTTTTAAATTTTCAATATAGGCTCGCAGAAATAAGTTGTAAAAAACAACCTTTAGTGTTTTCTCTGTACAGCAATTATTTAAATGTCATGTAGTAAACTAATTGTTCTAATATCTAAAAAAAATCCCAATACTACTACGGTAGACTGTACATTTTTAATTGTGACCAGGATGTTTGAACGATTACGTCGTTTCAGGAAGCGAAACACGTTCTCCGAGAAAGGCAACGGAACATTTCATGTATCAGAAGAATCCAATATAAAACGGTAATGCGTTTACAGACTGATTAAGCGAGCCGAGCACCTTCTTTCTCGTTTATCATAATTTTCTATGTGAACGATCATCAATTCTCGAGGTAGCAACACGACGACAAAGATCGCTTCACCGTCTGTAATCGATGCTGTTTCACAAATGCTACTGCTCGTCTACGTAATTTTAATTAATTGATTAATTTCTTTATCTGGTTCATTTGTAACATTCAATATGTCATTCTTGTTAATTTTAACAGGAAACCTTCAACAATCTATTAACCAGTACATTATTATAAATTATAAAGTTATTAAAATTAAGGAAACGCCGTTATGGGAAGTGAATGTATAATTTTCATTGTTGAAACACATGTTAAAATAAAAAACGAGGCAAAACTATTATGTTGCTTTAATATGAGATAGTTAATTTTAAAACCGGCTATGTCCACTCTAAAACAATCTAAGATATTCGAAGGTTTCATTTTTTTAACATTTTAAATGAAATTTCAGATATATCTCATACAAATATTGATATTAATTAAAATTAATACGCCAACGTTTTGCGATAAGTTATTTATGGTTTCTAAGTTATTCTTGGCAACGGCGTAATAACCGCTGGTGCTTTATTTTCAAATCCGGCACGAACTATTGCAATCATCTGAATGCCCATTAAATCAGAATAACTTTCTAAAAATTGATCCGAACAACTTGATTATCCTTGAGCAAATAGAAGCATTCATTTATTAAATGACGTTGCAAAAAGGATTTTTTAAAAATTGCAATTGGTTGGAATTGCAGAGAAATGTCCAAAAGCCTTATAACTTTGTTATTTGGGCTTATCTTGAAAATTTATAAAACACGTTTTGTAGATCTCTGTCAATTATACAAGGGTGTCTCATTTAGCTCTGCTACCCCGAATAACTTTATTATTTATACAGATACAAAACAATGTTTGGGGAGAACGTTACCATAGTTGGAGGAGGGCTTAAGTCTGTGTGAGTGAAGGTCAATCTCACGGTCACATTTTCTGAAATATGACGAATCGTAATGTTTTTTTTTAGATAGAATAGCCTACCTTTTGTATTGTGAATCGACGGAGTATGAAATTCTGCGTACAAATGTATCGACCTTCATATGTCCTAAATCTAATAGTTAACGAAATATTATCGAAATAATTATCTATATGTACTTACCATATTCAAGGTGAAGGACATCAGTTCGAGCACATACTAGCTTCCAGGTATGTAAAGACAGTATTTTATAGATAGCTGTCCACATCACGCGTCCGGACAGGGACAATTACTGGCCAGGGACACTATTCTTTGACTTTTGCCGAACGTAGAAAAGGACAGCAATGCTAGAGAGGCCTCGGTCGCCGAGAAGTGTAACATAATAGGGGTCCGATATATCGGCCTGAGACCACTACTAATCCAATAACAAAACTTCTATAGTTTTTATTATCTTTTTGTGGAACTTTCACCAGCATATTCGTGGCATTTTCCTAATGAAAATGACACCAAATAAGATATAATTGCGATGATATTTACTTGTGTAATAGACGATGAAAGTTTCGGGCGCAAGGAAGGACAATGAGTGGAAAATTATTGTAAAATACCACAATTATATTGGTGAAAGTCTCATAAAAAATAAGTAATAATAAAAAAGTTTTTCTATTGGAATTACACTGTAAAGACACGTGAGCCTTTGAACTGTGCCGGCGACCGCGACTCTCCGCGTCTCTTTTTTTCCAATACGCTGTCCTTCCTTGCGCCCGAAACTTTCATCGTCCATTACGCAAGTAAATATAATCGCAATTATACCTTACTTGGTATCATTTTCATTAGAAAAATGCCACCAACATGTTGGTGACAGTTCCATAAAAAAATAATAAGAAATAAAGAAGTTTTGTCGTTGGATTAGTAGTGGTCTCACACTGATATACTCGACCCGTATTATGTTACACTTCTCCGCGACCGAGGTCTCTCGAGCTTCACGGCCCCTCACAGGGTATTCCCCGCGGAAGTGGGTATAGTTCTGGGACAGTTATTGGCCAGATATTTAGGACAGTTATCGATAAAATACTGTAGTAGGCACATACGTATTGAAAATGAATTCGATAATATCTCGTTAACTAATTAGGTTTAGGCCATATAGAGCTCAATACATTTTTAGACAGAATTTGATATTCTATCGATTCACGATACAAAAGGTAAGTTATTCCACTAAAAAATAGTATACTTTTCCTAATACATATATCGAAAAATATGACGTTGAGATGACCTTCACTCACACAGATTTCTATCCACCTTGAAATACCGTAACCTCTTCCCCAAACATTTTTTATCTGCATAAATAACAAAGTTATTAGGGGTGGCAGAGTTAAACGAGACACCCTCTATACATTTTCAAAATTTCATCAATATCGGTTGGTGCGAAAGAAAGGAAAAGCAGTGAAAGATGTAAGAATCCTGACAACTTTAAACGTTTGTAGCTTATTGCAACGTTGACCGTTTTTTATTGAATTTTCGGAATGTGTATAATTGACACAAATCTACAAAACGTATGTTTTAAATTTTCAATATAGGTACTCATGAATAAGTTGGAAAATACAAATTTTAGTATTTTCTCTGCAATTTTTCCAAAATCTTTTTTCACGTCATATAGTGAAGTAATTGTTCTGACGTCTCAAAAAAATCGTGGAGTCCAATATTAAAAAAGTTATCTTCTTGAGAGTGTCCGAATATTAATGGGAGTCACTATACGAAGAGTGCCACAACCGGAAAACAAAGTAGGTGTTTTGGCTCGAGTACACTTCTTTCCAGCAGATTTCATATTCCACAATCCACACGAAATAATCCCTGGTAATCACCGACGGAGGATCCCAGTTCATGTGTAAACACCGTAAAATCCATCGTATCCACTCGCATCAATGTCGGTGTGCATTAAATCGGTCTGGCCTCGATCGATAAATAATGTTCCGCCACTTAAAACTTCGCAGTCGCATTAGCGCGTTAGAGGCACGGTGTTAATTTCGTATTGGATCGCCAACCCTGATCAATTACGCGACCTTTCCACATTTTCCACAGCGATATTGTAGCTTGTCAGACAATGGCTGGTCGTAGGGCCGCGTTGCTTCGTTGCGCTTCGAACGCCGATATCGATTTCGTATTTATTATCGGGCCCGGCGGTAACGTAGTTTATCATAATTTACGGCAAATAGGCCGAGCCTCGCGCCATCACACGTCGTAATTCAGGCTTGACTGACGCTAACTCCGCGGGATTATCCCTTCTGCCCACACCGGATTCAACCCGTCACGGTGCCTCCCTGTTATGGACTTTGCGGTTTAAGCGTTTTTCTACTCAACCCACGCCTACAACCTGCTCGTGTAATTGACGCCATCCTCCACCCCCGCTGTCTCCTTTTCACTCACTCTCTTTCTCTTTCTCTCTCTCCGTCTCTCTCTCCCTCTCAGACTCGTTAGACTATATATTGAAAGAAACGATGATGGATTCGTTTCCTGGACCGATGCATATCCTGCCAGGTGCGTCTTGTTCGCGCTCGTTTGTAATCATTTCGGTTAACAGAGGTTGTACCGCTACGCGTCCCGGTGTAATGCCCCCGATGTTAGACGATATTTTATTGCAAACTCGATCCACGTCGATCAGTCTTCGTTATTGCACCTCGGTATGCCGGGCGAGGAGAGTGAGTTATGAGTGAACCACGGACGTGCACGCGTATACAGATTTTCATCGATTAATTTACGGATTTCAGGGGAATTTAGTGTCCTGAGGCGGACGACCGACCAGTAGTGATGGCAGTGTTCCAATTCAGTCACATGATTTCTAAGTAATTCGGTAATCAAAATACTTATATGGACGAATCGAAACGTATTGGAAAGTAAAGTACTTGGTATCGGCAGCTGATATTGATACTTGTCACAATGAATACTGATCAGGGTTGGACATTATCGAAATAGATTATCTGTGTTGAGACGTGATTATGGTATGGCCGGCTCGAATTTCGGTTTGGGTCTACGCTACGGTCGACTTTGGACAAGTGCCATTGTCGAAGGGTTCTTCTAACGTCTTAGAAGAATTTATTGTTTTATGACTCGGGTACGTCTGGAAACTATCAGCTGACCATGGGAAAGTCAGCCTAGCCGTGCAGCTCTCAATGGCACTTGGCGTAGCGTAGACCCACTCCTAACGCCAGGGGGGCCTATGGCCCTGAGCCTAAATTATGATTTCCGGCGAAATTGCAGGAAACCGAGTGTCGTCTGTTTAGCGACACTCGTTACGACGTATTTCGTCTATGGGCGTTGCCCTTGTTTTGGGAGATCATTTGTAGCCTCCCAAATATTATATCATTGGCTGGGGCCCCCACTATTTTATATTTTGTGGAGGGATTTTTCAACCCCACGAGGTTACTTGTTTCTTACGCGTTAGTTGTAAGATCAGTCGTGATTTAAGAGTCGAAACTACCAGTCGCAGTTTAGCGAAACTATCTGACGTTATTATACCGTCTCTTTTATACCGTCTTTCACATTCAATTTATTAAAAGTTACTTAGTTATCCGAAACCCGATTATCTCTTTATTTAATTTACCTCTCTTTGAGGTGTGTATCTCAGCGGCTCACAAATTACTGTTTGAGCACTGACACGACACAACAATCTGAAAAACAATCGTTAAGATAATGTATTGTCCTATTCGGACACATGTCATTTGAAATAATCATATGTTAATTTATTTGAACAGGCAATTAATTTTTTTAAATTATTTCTTTATTTGAATTGCAAATGAAATTTCATCTTTCATTTGAGCAAGTAATTCGTACTCTCCAAAATTCTATTCATTTCGTTCGGTAAAGAACAATTTTAAAAGCGAATGCAGCTAAACATTAATCATTAAACTACAGAAATTAGCATATCTAAATGCAACAATTTATTTATTTACTTTAATAACCTCTTCTTGAGGTGAAATTATTTATTATTTTATTTGAACAATGTGATTGAAGTAAAACATTATTCAAATGAAATATATGATTTAAACGCCGAATGAAAATAAATTTTTCGTTATTCATTATTATATGTATTAAATAATTCATGATTTCAAATAATCATTTGTTATCTTATTTCAAATGAAATATGCCCATCCGTGACACTAAATGATTTGAGTGTCATGTTTACAATAAATGTATCGATACTATCGCAAACAGATTAAAATGTTTAAGAACTTTATGAGTATTTCGTATAAACTATGAGAATTGCTAACATTTAGTATATTGGTTTGTGCTAAATTCATAAATAATGAAAGAGAGATATTGACGAATGTATAGACAAAAATAGTGAGACTTTTATTTATCATGTTGGCCTTTGTCCGACTTCCCTTTTTCCTAATTATCTCGCCACTTTTAGAAAATACTCTTTCTGAGGAAACACGTTACCATCAGACAAAGATGTGTTAATCCTCCGACAGCGGAATCTGGGTCTATCTGATCCAGAATATCAAAACCGTTATTTAATTACTTATTTCCTGACGATTAAGTTAAATAGACAGCTGTTACATAATAATAAATGGAATACTAACGTACCTACAAAAAAATACCTACAAAAATAGGTTTCCAAAAATTGATGAAGAAAGCAGTGAATAATAAGGAACATCATGAATTATGTAGTTGTAAGAACGCTCCATTGTTCGAAGATTAACTGCATTGTTAAATATTTTTTAATGGACTGCTATACCAGTGTCCATAAAAGTCGCACAAAATTATAACAGCTTATTTATTAACATAAGAATGAAGAGACCAAGATTTATAGTATTAACATTGGTAAGTATGATAAAATAATAGTCACAGGCAGATATGATTGAAGTGGCAGTCAGACTGCAACATAAAATAATAAATACTCTAATGTAAGAGATTATGATGCGATTTGTCCGTTATTTTATTTGAACGAAGATACCTATACTTCACCGTAAGAAATATTCAAATTTACAGTCCTTGAATTTGTATTATCTAATTATGTTTCTCAACATTACTTTTTCTTAAATCATTTTACTCCAATAAAAACTCCACACGTTAAACAAGCCTGATATACACACACTCAAAAAGTCATACTTTTAATGAGCAGCATAATTTTCCTAGTCACTACAGCACCCGCAAATAATATGCAAAAAGTGTATAGTATACTCGTGTGGCCGCCGTCCATCCGTGTCGAGCACAAATCCCGAATCTGTTTCAAAAGTTATATCGGATTCGACTAAAGTAGGTAGCTCATTAAACTTTTAATTACCCGGAGTTTCAGACAAAGCTGCTCGCTGTAAATCATGAAATTCGCGGGAGTCTGGTTATGAGTGCGCTTGATCCGCGGACGAGTGTACGAGTGTAGCCTGGCGTATCGTTATTCGATCGACAACGATTACACCGTTTACCCACGACTGTTATTACTACAACTTTCGAGGGAATTCCTGGACCGTTAATCCTCTTCTTAAACACGGGCAAAACTGTAAGACATGTAACGAAATTAATGAAAAGTTTATTCTTGTCAGGTTTAATTATATATATTGAAGAATACACAATGAATTAAGAAAAACGTAATTATAATAAACGTACGTTCAATCTAGGGTTGACAAATTAGTGGTTCATTTCTAAATTCGGTTTAACTGCGTTTTGGAGAACTCTTCTTTTCAAGATTATTTTATACAGTCTTATAGATATCAACGAGAAAACACCGAAAATGAAAATCTTAATGCGCGGAATTCTTTAGTTAAAAAGTTATACGCATAAAAAGTTGAACACTTTTAAGCCTTTTTAACAGGTTACAGCGCCGCCATATTGATATATTTGCTTGGTAATACACACAAAATAGGCTAAATACTTCCGAACAAATTCATTAGATGGCAGCACAAACACGTACGTAATACATAATAACATATTTACTAAATCAAAATGCGAAACATTATACCATGGGCCGGCCTTCTCCGCTCCCACGGCGACCTAACCCCAAACCATCTTGGACTGTACCTCCTTTTTGGAATCCTGTATGTGATTCTGTGTATTTTAATTACTGGACACCGAAAACGACCGATTCCATGATTATTGTTATTAATTTTCATTTCGCACCGATGAGTACGACCTTTTTTAAATTTCCGCAACAATCCACAATCCCGAGCCCAAGTAATTGCTTCTTCTTTACTACTTGGCATGTCTCTAAAGTTAAAATTTCTAATACTTGATCTAACC
The DNA here is from genome assembly GCA_913789915.3 of Sphecodes monilicornis. Taxonomy (NCBI): domain Eukaryota; kingdom Metazoa; phylum Arthropoda; class Insecta; order Hymenoptera; family Halictidae; genus Sphecodes; species Sphecodes monilicornis. Next base: position 28,609,778 of record OU565284.1, read on the forward strand.
ATTTCAAAATCAACAATAAACTTATTAATAATTAATTTGTGAAAAACACTTGAAATTGCTTATGTTCACAAAGTATGTGTAACCACTGAATTGCCATCTACCGCATACACTCATTACTATTTAGCCGATCCCGCAAATATACCATACTATCTAACACATGCGCTGAACACTCACGATCTATCCAGCGCATGCGCCGAACAGACCTACCTACCTCTACCACTCAACGAATATCCAATATGGCGACGCTCTAACCTGTCAAAAACGCTTAAAACTGCTCATCTTTACACGCGTATAACTTATAAACCAGTGAATTCCTAACAACCTTGCACACATTTTCGGAATGTCTTCATCGATATCTACAGGATCACATAAAAAGAAGTTAAGGACACGGAGTTCTCCAAAACGCAGTCGAGCACTGAATTCTTCTCTAAAGGTGCAAACAGTGAGACTTAAGGAATTTCTGGTTATACAGTAAATGGTAGATTGTGAATTAGAACATTTCAATTAGTATGGTAGATCGGGCATTGCCATAACACATGGTTAGGATCCTGTACCCTACAACCACATAAGCAGCCCGTGTTAGCAGCAAGATTAATCTTAAAAAGGGAAACGTCCAGCTGATATTGTCCAGATCGAAGTCTGTTAACCCAACAGATGAAATCTCTAAGAAGTTTAAGATGAGAAAACCAAAGTCTAGAGCCAGTAGAATACAAAGATCTGAAAAACTTAATACCCTTGAACAGATCCTCGAGGTTATTGCAGTTTCCCATTTCTGTTAAGACTCAGAGCTTCTACAACTTTTGAGATATGTACACTAGAATTGTTCTATTGAAAGGTGTACTTCTTTATCGCTTTACGACGTGCACGTTCTATTAATACCTCGTTTATGACGTTAACATACATCTTGCTATCCATTTTGCATACAAAAAATCTAATATCAGTTTTCTCCTGATATCCAATTGCTGCCCATCTTAATGCAATCGCCATCCATTTGTCGCTTTTGGAGATTGATTTCTTTCTTTCGCAAATCATGGAAAGTAATTGTTCAGACAGTCGAGACTATCCAAACTAAAGCGCTTTTCGTCGGAAAAGGTCACCTTTCTCCATCTTTTACACGACTTGTTAGTGGTGGTTTCTTTAACATTTTATATCTGTTTCGATAGTTACAATCATTTATTACCATTTGAGCTGTCCTAACGCTAACTTGAGCGGTTATTTTCCTGGTAATTAATGAAGAATTGGATACAATTTTAAATATTAAACGTCTTTCTCGAGTAGTTCTGATCTTTGAGCGATCACCTGGTTATCTTTTATCGTAACTACCACCATATATTCAAGTAATAGTAAATCGCACAACGACTTCTTCCTAATATTTTTCCAATATCTTTCACGAAGTAATCTTTATCTAATAAATTCTTAATCAAGTTGTTTTCAGTTTCATTTAGCTTTTTCCATGGGGTCTTTTTAATTATTCATAATATTACGCTACTTAACGAACTAATCGTGTAGCTTATTAACTATTTTACCCCGGGTCGTAGCTACAAGATGGTATTTGCATTTCTTTTTGAAGTTCTTGGAACCGTAGCATGAAGTAAGGCGTAGGACAGTGTAGAGTGTCGCTATACGATATAAATAAGAACATTAAGAATAGAGGAAGAAGAAAATTTTTACTAGAACACACTTTTCATCCATTTTCTTATATACAGGGTGGGGCAATTGCTTTGTCCACCTTGAATATTTCCGTTACTTGTAATAATATGAGAAAATGATATATGCAAAAGTTGCACGGTATAGAGGGGGAAATATAATGATGTAAACATTTTTTTATGTGCGTGTAGGCATTTCGGAGATTTCGAGGTCCCCCTGATTTCTTTAAATGAAAATTTTGCGTAAAATTTTGCATAACCTCTATCCGCCCTACTGCAATAGTTAACGAGATATTATCGAAATAATTTTCAATACGTACCCACTATGTGCCTCGAAGCTTAAGGAACTGACATCCCATAACTTGAACATAATGAGAACATATGAAAAATTATTTCAATAATAATATCTCGTTAACTGTTACATTAGGACATATAGAGGTCAAACACATTCTTACACAGAATTTGATACTCTATCGATTAAAGATACAACAAGCAGGTCTTTCCATTTAACCGTCATACGTTCCTCAGGGTGAAAATTCAGCCATTTACTATTTTTACATACTGTAAAATGATTATTCTTTATATGTTTGTATTGTGGGATGTATCTCTTTAAAATGTGAAATTATAAATGCAAAAGAATATGTTGATTTAAAGTGTAAAGCGAAAATGGATGAATTATTCTATTAGGATCTTTTATGCGACTATCTCTGAAGAGCGTATGGGGGTTAAAGAAATCAAGGGAACCTTGAAATCTCCGAAATGCTTTCACGGATATAAAAAATTTACATCAGAATATGGTAATTATTTACATTAAGGGCTTCCTCACCGATTTTGATGACGTTGAAATATGTTTTCAAGGTCATCATTCTGAACAACTTTTTCCTATACATGTTACCGCCGCTGAGCTTTAGTTTCCGAGATATTCGCAAAAAAGTTTCAACATCTCAAAAAGTGATCGGAGTAGGTCTGGGTTTGGTCTGGATTAGGTCCGGGTTATTTATATATTATTTATATATTTCTATACTGGGTTATTATATATTTTCTTGATTGTTGCAGATTCGTATAGTGATATAAGAATTCGTATAGTTTCATGCTTAACCCCTTCCCGTACTTTAGCGAGTCAGACTCGCGATGAAAATTTTGTCCCAAACACGAATATCGCGAGTCAGACTCGCGAACAGATACTTGGGCCAAACATGAATATCGCGAGTCAGATTCGCGACCAGATACTTGGGCCAAACGTAAACATAACAAGCCGAGCTCGCGGACTGATTTTTTGACCGTTACGATCGTGACTGAATGTTAGTTCTTATCAGTACCTCATGCCAGTTAGTCACAATTCTTATCGTTGCTGTTACGAAGCAGTTCAATTATTGAAATTTAAGAAACCCCTTCAAAATGCAAGATACAAAAATGGTAGACGAAGGCAGTGATAACGAATCCTCTGATAGTGACGCGTTTGTGCCAGTCGTAAAGCGTATATAAGGCGTATGATTATAGATGAGAGTAGTGAAGAGGAAAGTACGACACAACAATCATGGATTTGGCAAAAAGTAAAAAACACACCAATAGTTTGTAGTTCGTATTGCGACTGTTTACAAGCATCAGTCTGGTCTGTTTAGCGCGCGTCGATGCCTACCGCTTGGGCCCAAGTTTCGTCGAGCTAAATGGCACGGGAAGGGGTTAATACTCTGTATGCTAATACAGCGGACAATGAAAAGAGTTCGCGTTCGACACGATTCACTTCACGTTTCAGTTCGTAAACATAAACAGACAAGACTATGGGTCTCAAATGATTGAAGTCGTTTTAAGTTGTGACCGTGGCCGCGTTATCGGCAGCCACAATTTCAAATCTAACCCAGACCTACTCCGATCACTTTTCGAGATGTTGAAACTTTTTTGCGAATATCTTGGAAACTAAAGCTGAGCGGCGGTAACATGTATAGGAAAAAGTTGTTCAGAATGATGACCTTGACAACATATTTCAACGTCATCAAAATCGGTGAGGAAGCCCCTAATGTAAATATTTACCCAGAATATTTCCCCTTCTATACCGTGCAACTTTTGTATGTATCATTTCCTCATATTATTACAAGTAACTGAAATATTCAAGGTGGACAAAGTTATTGCCACATCCTGCATGTTTTAGTTTTGTCGCGGGGTGTAGAATCAAGTAATAATATCTGTTTCAGAAAATATGCTTCTGACGACGTACTTTAGCTTTCACTTATGCAGGTGGTAAACGACAGCTCAATTATTAGTGGCTATTTACAGTGCAGAGTAAAATTGAACCTATGAAGCCATTTATCAGAAAATATGCTTTTGACGATGTGCTTTAGCTTTAATTTATGCAGGCGATAAACAACAGCTCAACTGTTATTGACTGCTTTCAGTTTAGAATAAAAGTGAATTAATGAATCAATTACTTCAGAAAATTATTAATTATCTGTTTCTTGAAACAGGATCACAATTAATCTGAACTTAAGAAACGATTAATATTTTACATCTGTTACATTCAATTTACTAGTTACAGTATTTTATTTTTGACTGAATTTCGCATCAGTCCAAAATACTAACTAACAAATATACAAAGTGATCGGTATCTGGTGGTACCACCGATAAGAGAGTGATTTTATATATAGGGTGGTCCACGCAACTAGCATACCACTATAACTTCCAAAGTAAGCGTTGCAGGAAAAAGTTTTTCCATAGTATACAGAAGTTGCATGATCTCAAGGGATACATTTTGTAGTGTATTTTTTTTTATAGGTGGAAGCGTTTCAGAGATTTGAAGGTCGACCTTGTTTTTTTTAATAGAATACTACATTTTCTATACCAAAATAAGGAAGAATGTCGAATTCTGAGTGAAAAAGTATTGATCTTAATTAGCCCTAAACCTGATAACTAACGAGAAATTTCACTTTATTTTCTGATAATATAATTATTTCAACCTTTATAATTGAATTTGTAACTTGATATTGTACACTTAATATAAATAACAAAATTTAGGACATAGGTATACAGTCACTCCCATTAATATTCGTACACTCTAAAAGGCGATTACGTTTTTAATATTGGATCATGTGACTTGGATTTTGTTTTAGAAGTTAGAACAATTAGTTTACTACACGTTGAAAAACAGAAATTTTGAAAAAATTGTAATTGGTCGGAATTACAAAGAAAATACTAAAAGTTGTTATTTATAACTGTTTTATGTGGGTCCATATTGAAAATTCAACAAATACGTTTTGTAGATCTGTGTCAACTGTGTACACTCTAAATATTTCACCAAAATCGGCAAACGGTGCAATGAGCTACAACTGTTTGAAGATGGTAAAAATTGCAGCTTTTCACAATTTTCGGCCTTAAACTGTAATAAATCGAAGGATTCTTACGTCATTCGATGCCTGTCGCTGTTTTCCACGTAATCCAAATTGGATGAATATTTGAAAATGTATACAATTGATACAGATCTACAAAATGGATGTTTTAAATTTTCAATTTCAGCCACATAAAAAAACTGTAAAACACAACTTTTAGTATTTTCTCTGCAATACCGACCAATTGCATTTGTTTTAAAATTTCTTTTTCACGTCATGTAGTAAACTAATTATTCTAACTTCTCAAAAAAGTCCAAGTCGTATGATCCAATATTAAACAAGTTATCGTCTTTTTAAGGGTGTACGAATATTAATGGGAGTGACTGTATGTGCTGTTTATGAAGTCTAGGAAAGTAGACCGATTTACCTCATGTTTGGACTCATTGTAAACGAAAGAATTCCAACAATCCGTTGGTACCACAATTAAGAAGGTCAAGCAACAATTACTGAATTTTAAATTTTCTTCATTGCATGTTTATTTTTTAAGCTCGTAGCGTTCAGTCCTTTTGAAGTGTCGAACCTCGACGAACTGCGTCTATTTCGCTTTCGCTCATCATATCTATTCTGCTACTTTGTTAAGCTGTGCTGAAGTCAATTCTGAGAATAAGAATGCTAACTCGTAATGCAAGAATTTGACTTCCGTATCGATTACTGACCATCACGCGTGCATAGCAGGTAGGTCGATGATGCGCCGGTTACAGACAACCAGACCGTTTTATCATTGCACGTACCTATGCCCGGGGATCCCTTTCCAATAATGGAAATGGAGAGGGCATTCAAGTAGACATTGCGCCGTGCGGTAGATTGCTCCGACGCCGTACAAAGCCGGGCGAGCAGACGACACGGTCAGGTCGTCTCTCGGTGATCCTGAGACATTTTCTCTTCTCAAAGAGAAAGACCCAACCCTCTCACCTCCCTCTTACTTCTCTCTTTCTTTCTCTTTCTCTCTTTCTCTCTGTTAGTTCCGGAATAAGGCTATTGTCAAGGTTATGCCTCGAAACTCGTTCGAGCGAATTTCTCGCTTAGAGACGTCGCCTCTTCCTCTCGACGCCGCTTTTTTCTCTCTCCTTTCTCCTGTGCTCCTCCTTCTTTAACGACGACGACACAAAGCTCCCCAGACTCCCCTCGAATCCACGGACCGAGTTTCGTGGCATTGTGCTCGTTCATACGGCACGACTCAGCCGAGGATTACGATCGAACTTACCTTTTTGAAAAGTATGCGCATGGAAGTATGTGAGATTGCTAAACTTTTATACGTATTTATTTGTCTCTTCAATTTAATATACTAATCCTTCTAATCACCTAGCTGCAGCAGGACTTTTTTTAGAAAAGCATCAACAGCTTCTCGTCTTGTCACCTAGCCGACCGTGCCGCGTGTAATTCTAGGTCGCATTATCTTCGCATCAGATCTCATAATAATAGATCTTCTTATAATTTTTTGACAACGTATAGTAAGTGTAATTTTGTATTTATAATTATCTACATATATCTAATGTTCAAGGATACAAAGAAGTACAAATCAAGAATTAGTTTAAATCCAGTATATTTTCTACAAGATATTTCTAACCCAACATACTGTCTACTGTTTTTGTTTTTTAGTTTATGGGGCAACGGCGAACAAATTTTGTAGATTAATCTCGAACGTTCATCGCAACCCCGTGTTTTGAATCAAAGTGGGTAATTATATAGAAAAGGGGACCCAGCTTCGATGACCTTCATCTTCATATATGTTGTCAAGGTCAACATTCCGAACAACTTTTTCCTATACATGTACCCGTCGCACAGTGGTCCGGATTGAGAAATTCAGTGACATTTCACCAAAAATCAACTTTCTCATATTAATATCTGATCAATATGTATTTCTTCTTAAATGTTCATGGATTCCGAAAATTAAGTAAATTAATCAAATATAATTCAGATTTGAATTATACAAACACTTAAAGTTGGACATTTTAAAATTGGAATCTTTTACGCGGAAAAACTGTTTTGTTTCTTCGTGGTGTCCTGAGGATCTCAGTTGATATTAGGTTTCAATTTTTGTTTGTTTTGAAGAGCATTCTTTTGAGATAAGAAATCGTGCACGCCATTAATAATTACTGTATATAATGTCTTTTAAACGTAACGTTGAATGAAATAAACAAAAATCGCAAAATGCTTTACAGTTGACAAGATATCTTTTTAGTCCCAGGGGATCGCGCATTGTAACAAAATCGAATATTTTCAGCAGATCTTCCCCTATAAGATCATGTAAAACCATTTCCCCCGCTGTTCCACTGTTGAAGTTATTATAGTTTCATCCATCCGCGTCATATCATCTCATGCGTATACGTTCGGATCCAGCGTCGAAACTCCACAATGAACTAAAACGTTTGAAAGATTTGTTTAGATATACTTGAAGTGTTTATCCTACAGTGCAGATGAGCCTTCGACTAAGGCTTCGATTCTTTTCCTGCAGTCAGTTGAAACAGAACTGTCCGATCTGCATTACTGAAACATTCTAAGAGAAATTTCTCAGTACATATTGAAAGTTACCACTAAGTTTTTTATTTTGTCTTGTGTATTTTAAGTTTTATTGTTATTTGAGTTTTATTTACATGTGTGTCTTAAATTATAAGCATCTACTTATATTTTAATCCAGACTTAGTACCTGTTATTTTATATTCCAAATTTTTTTCTTCGTATTGGTAAGTACGAAAACGCTTCAAGAAAGATTTAGAAAGCAGACACAAAAATTTAAAAAAATTTAGATTAATATTACAAGAAAATTTTCCACATTAATTACGAATGAAGATTTATTTTATAGACTTCTCTTAACATCTGATCCGTATATATCCACTGCACGAATAAACTGTGATAAAAAACATAAACAATTAGATACGGAAGATGCAAATTTAATTATCGAATAGCTTTAAAATATATACAACCAAATAAAATTTATATTTGTTATTGTTTATCTTGTTAAAATATGTAACTGTTGTTATTTTTTTAACCTATCTGTAAGCTAACATTACTACATCATGAAATCCAAGGTTCATGTCAATATCTCATATGGTTCAAATAAATGGTATAAATATATTACAGAAATGGCACTGAATTTCTCAATCCGGAACATTGTGCCTCGCTCAGCCTTAGTTTCGGAGATAATTCTAAAAAACTTTCATTAAATTTAAATTACAGGTACACTTTATCCTCCTACAAGCTGTCACTCAACGGTAATTAAAATGTACACAATCATATACAGGATCTCAAAGAGAAGGTATAGTCCAAGTTGGTTGGTGGTTAGGTTGGGTTGGTAGCGGGGGAGGGGGGTTGCTTCACCTAACGCAGCCGCTTACAATGTTCCGCATTTCACACGGATTTCTGTATGTACTGTCGGGCTAACGATCTAACGGCCCAGATCTAATCTAGAACTAACCCAAACCTAACCCAGGACGGCCTAACTTCAAATCGGCGTGGTCATAGATTTTCAATATTTTATTTTTGTCTATCCTCCATTAAAGCTTGCAGAATGAACTCTACTCATAATCTCGATCAATTTAAAGTTTTTATGCAAATATGTCGGAAACTAAGACTGAGCGACGGGTATATGTATAGGAAAAAGTTGTTCGGAATGTTGACCTTGACAACATATATGAAGATGAAGGTCATCGAAGCTGGGTCCCCTTTTCTATGTATTTACCCTAAAGTGTGTTACAGTCATCGATTATGATTTTATTTGTTAAGATTAGACTGTGGATTTTTTAATTTCTTTTTTGCATTTACGGGTAAAGCGAAGAGAAAACAGAGAAACAAATGTAATAAAAAATTGTAAGAAAGAGAAAAAAAGTTATCGCTGAGAACGATGTAAATGAATACAGTACTACCGCGAAGCATTGCTTCCCACAAGCGGAATGTTCAAGGTTCTTCTATCTGGTGTATATTTCACCGATATACCTGATCCGTATCATGTTATAATTTCACGGCCGAGTCGAGCGGTCGAGCTTCTCGGCTCCTCGAAGGGTATACCCTGCAGTAGGAGGGATATAGTTTTCGCACCTAGCGTAAGCCGCTTTATTGCTTTCTTCGTGGCATTATTGTTTCTCTGTTCTTATTGTAAAGAAAAATACGAGAACCCTCCAATTGAAGATTGGATTATGAGCTACGCTTGTGGCGAATAGGTACACGAAAAATGTAGTGATGGACAGAGCACATCTAAAGGCTATTTATGCGGCTTTTGTAAGAAATAAGTAGTGTTTATGGTTGTCCCACTCTGTATTGGCAATTACCCCTCGATAGTTGGGAAATCACGCACACCAACGGTTTTGTATTTTTTCATTAAAAATTTATTTCATTTTCTAATTCTAATATTTTGCTTCGTTTAACTTTTTCCGTAGCTGTTCCTAATTACCCCATTCTCCCCTACATACGCGAAATCTTCAGGACTAAAATGTCACTTGTAATGTGCACAGACACTATTCTTTGATCTCTTACTGCTAACATGTAACGTAGAAAAGAACAACGAGTAAAAACGAATCATCGTATCATACCAGCGTCAAAACCTCAAAACGTATTTCAATGTGGACAGAAATGGATATATGGGTTTTCAGGGCCGCTGATTAGGAATCTGAACTTAAAAAATTTTTAAGCAAAATGGCAAATCCAATATGGCAGATATGTATATTATAAAAATTATTGGATCTGCTCAAAAATTGATATATCAAGGTTTCTGGGACCGCTGATTATGACTCTGAACTTAAACATTTTTAAACAAAATGGCGGATGTGTATATTTAAAAATTGTAGCTTAAAAATGCGTTGAAATCAATGATGAACTGATGTAAAGCGTACTGTATTCATTTGAAGAATTTGTTCATGTCTTCTCCACTTTCCGAGAAAACACGCATGACGATGCTGCGCTGTTATGTTATTCTACATCATACAATATAAAAACTTTATACTTTCTTCGTAAAGAAGTCCCTAAAAAGGTCTAAAAATGACGCTACAGATTATAATACTCCTTTAACACTAGAAAGAGTGAAACTTAGTATATACCTATATTGCCCAAAGCAGTCAAAATGACTGCATTGTGAAAGAATAACTAATGTGTAAAGAAATTTGTTTAAAATTAATTTTTAATATTTCTTATATTATTTACAGTTATATAACAAGTTATCAGTAAATATTAACAAGAAAAAAAATTTACTTCACTTGGAAAAAAAAATAATTTATGCATTATTATTTGTACATTTTATGCAAATGAAAGTGGAAATCTTTTTATGTGTACATCTTCCGCAAACATACTTTTGACATTCTTCACATATATTATTTGTTTTGTTGTTGTGGCAAAGTCGTACTTGACAAATTTTGCGTTTGTTAGAATGGGTTGCATTTGATGTTGCAGTTGATCTTTGTGGGTCTTCATGGGTCTGATTCTATATCGGAGCACTCTTCACTTATGTTCGTTAGCTTTTCCAATAACTTACTTCTATTCCACATTTCTTTCATGAATTTAGGGCGCAAAAGAAATAAAATAAACAACTTGTTAGAACAAGTATCACTGCGTAAAGATTCGAATAAGTACTACTTTAGCTTATTGAGCAACTGCAACTTATCAAGTATACGCCCAAATCGAGAATTTATCATGTACTTGTGTGTTATCATGTGACGATAATCGAAAAAAATGAAAACTGTTATTTCAATACAGAGCCGAACTGGTCATATAAGAAATTTACTCAATTCAATAATAAGAGTCATTTGATTATTTAAAATTTCCCAAGCAGTCAAAATGACTACTTTTGGGCAATATAGGTATAACACACACACACACACACACACACATATATATATATATATATATATATATATATCTGGTATATATATATATATATATATATATATATATATATATCTGGTATATATATATATCTGGTATATATATATATATATCTGGTATATATATATATATATATATATCTGGTATATATATATATATATATATATATATATATATATATACCAGAAATGAAGGAGGGCGGAGGTAAATCCAATTATTAATAAACGCATTTATATGTTGTACAAAATTCTAAGATATTGTGTCATTATAAACATAATTGTTTTTCTAATTGAAATTAAAAAGTAGTCAAAATGACTTCCTTCGGCAATCTAGTGTTAAACTGTTCACCCTGCCTAGGTTCACGATTGGTCGACTCTCCGACTAATTTATAGTCTCGACTTAGGGTGGTTGAATACTATAAACTTAGTTAGTATTGCATAACTAAAGAGACACTGAATATACATTTCACATAGAAATTTCGATACGTTGCGGTTCAGCATCTACTGACTTCTATTGGTATGTCTACGTACCTTGAACTATCGATACTAACTGAATATCAGATTAGAGTCTGGACAAATTCTCCACTTGACACTTTTAGCTTAGAATAAATTATTTACTAAGCTGCTACTTCATCTCCGACAATACAATTGAAATCGAGAGCACAAGAAATGCTACAAAGCGAGTATACTCGATAAATATCGACAACGTGCAGATTCAATTAATTCTTCAGTGTATAACGATTTTTCCAAGCGTACATTGAGAAAGAAAAACGTTGGCGTTGCAACTATCGAGTTTCCACTTCACTCATTCACGGAATCGCATTGCCTGTAACAACCCCTGTCGCTTTAGATAAGTCCCTACAAAAGACCCTACAAATCGATGGAAAAGTCTAAAACTTTTTTTTTTCATAAATCGCTTCTAAAACATTTTAAGAACATATTCTCAAAATTATATGCCAAAATTCAGCTCCATATCGATAATGTACGCGTTCACAGTATTAGTGAAAGCATGCACACTATTACACTAAAAGCAAGTGTTAGTGATTTAGATAAACTGGTGAGAGAGTTTACAGGTAAACTAAACTAACGCTTCGAATTACGTTCAAATGGTTATAGATAAAGTATTTTTAGAAATAGCAGATTAGCCAGCGGCAGCTGTAAGTATAAATAAAGCGAAATTTTTCTTGGCATTGATCTTTAAACGCGTTTTTCTCGAAACCACGTTTTCAAAATTGGCGCCGGAAATAACTCAAACACTGTATGGCGTCAAAATGTTGGATATCGACGAAAATGAATTCCCAGAAGTATACAGAACATCTTGAAGATGTTCTGATTTCGTTAATAGAAGAAGTGGGTTCGGATGAGTCCATTTTTCAAAAGAACAACGAGACCGTCCACGCATCATAATGTATTGAAACGTCTCACAGTGGGGCATTTGACCGATCCAGCTGGCCAAAATTATTTTTTTCGCTTAACGCATCTAAAATGCACCTACTAACTTATTTATAGCATTTTATCTAAAAAAAATAATTATGAACAAAAAGAAATTATAAACCAATACAAATTTTTAAAACGACATTGAAACTATCATTTTTGATCAATTCAATATTAAGAATTACTATAATATAAATAATATGATATATATTTCCTACTTCAATATATAATATAATATAATACATGTAGGATTTGATGGACGAATGAGTGCGTGTATGCGTGTAAATGTGTGTGTTAAGGACTGATTTATATAAGAGTGAGGAAACAATGAAGACTGTACTTTGTTGAGAAACCCCTCCCACAAATATGCAGGGTAGTGATAGACTAAATGGAAGGAACCACGAGCAAACCGGGGTGTGTGCTAGTAGAAGGCAAACGGAACGGTTACTTTCTGAGGGTACTCGTCGACTTTCGTCAGTTTGGTCAGGTATGAAAGAGGTCCAAGAAATCTTGGGTGGGACCGTCACTCAGTGATCACCTTGGATCACGAAAGGAGTATGATCAGCATTTGGGAAACCAAATGTGTAGTGAGCCACCCAAGATAGGGAACTATTACCTGAACTCGAACAAGTACGACAATACACTGCCAACAATAGTGAGCCGAACCGTCACTCAGTGATCACCTTGGGTCACGAAAGGAGTACGGTTTACATATGGGAAACCATATGTACAGTAGGCGGCTCAGGATGGTTGATGCTACCTGAGTTCGTGAAAAACAAGCGATGTACAGCGACTCAGAAAATGACCTGGCTATTGTCAGCAACAGTGTGAATGCTAGAGAATTCTACGAGCGAGACAGCGTGAGTGAGAGAGCATGAGCGAGAGAAAGACGGAGAGCGTGAGTGAGAAAGCATGAGCGAGAGAAAGACGGAGAGCGTGAGTGAGAAAGCATGAGCGAGAGAAAGACGGAGAGCGTGAGTGAGAGAGCATGAGCGAGAGAAAGACGGAAAGCGTCAAGAAGCAAATGAAGCGGACGACGGCGGTGTGGATGCGTGCGAGAATGAGGAACGTTAGGCGAATTATGAACGGATAAAGAACCACACGAAACTCTATTTTTAAAATATACACCTTCTGCATTAATCACAAAACACAGGAGCTATATAGACATTTATTTCTTTTCTTAATAAAGTTATTAAGTTGAAAACAATACGACAGTACTTTCAATCTTTCTACCGTTTCGCATTTCATTACTGTAACTGATTATTATTACACGGCTCGCGTAAACAAACTCGCAATCCATCTTATCGGTGATCTATTTCACCAATTGGTGGAATAATTAACTTAAGTTAGCGCAATAACCGAATCAGATAATGTTCTGTTCGAATTTCGTACTTTTGTTTATAACTTCTTAATAAAGCGTTATTATATGTGTTATATATAACATTTTCTTCTTAAGTGTTATATATATATATATATATATATATATATAACATTTTTTTCTTGGTTAGACTCATCGAATACACAATATAATCATTAACATTTTGATTTTCTAGAGTAAATAACCTATTGTTTACTAACTGGAAATTAGAAATTTCGTACATCCCTTGATCAGAGATACATGTTTTTTAAATTAATCACTTAAAACAAAAAATATTTCTTTTTAAACAATGCAGATATGTTTGTAGTCAACATATGTTCAATTACGTATGGAATTATTGTGAATTCGGGGACTGTATGTTAACACTGACTGATGTCACTTAAGGCTAAACATGATCAATCCCTGCTGAGAGTAGCGTAGCTATTCCAGTTTCTTTGCTGGTATCTCAGTCGATTCTTGTTTCATGTTTTCCACGTTTCCAAAAAGGAGAAGAGAGACCGGCTTGGTGGGTAGAGTAAGCGACACGAAGAGCGGGCAGAGAGCCGGAAACGGGGGTGCTCGCTTAAATCGTTTCCAGGGTAAGTAGTAACAGACTGTGTATGTCGGACATCGGGCGACTTTCTCGAAGTAGAAAGTCGTAGGTATCTGTGGAACTTTTCTATTTGCCACGGGAATCATAGACCGTGGGCCGTGTACGGGACGAGGCGGGTAGAGGTGTGTCACGGGCAAGAATCACGGATTGAAATTTACTCGGAAAGTTTGCGATCGAGTCGCGTTCCTCGGTTTCGAGCGTCGAGAAAGACCGGAAGGGAAGTAAATATGTCACGTTCGATCTGCGCTCGAGTGGCTGGCCGAGAGGGTTGTCGAGTTTTTTCCGTGAATGCGAGATGCAGCCAGCGAGTGCTGTGCTTTCTTCTATCCTTGTTTCCTTCGTCGACGCCTCCGGAGATTTCACCAGCAAACGCGCGAATCTTCTTTTGTCGCTTCCCAGGCGAGCTGCATCGAGTTTACGTTCGTTTTATTTGATTTCACGGGCGGAACCTGGTGCACATCTTTCGGGGCTGACGTGAGATTGACCTTTACCACTGTATACTACCCCAAATTTCTACAATAGCCACATTCATTTTAACGGATGTTATGATAATACTTTTGTTGCTCCGTCGTATCTGTATTTATATTTTGTTGCTATTCGGATAGATAGAATGGGCTATTTATTCAGCTATGATTACACTTTGCGTTTGCTTTAATTTTTTCCTGCGCTGCCTCAGTGTGTCCAAACGTCGAAATCGTGGTCAAAACATCAAAACGCACTTCAATGTGCACAAAATTGGACAAAAATTGTTACACGAGGGTTTTTGGGGTCGCTGATTACGAATCTTAACTTAAAAGTTTAAAAAACAAAATTGCGAATTCAATATGGCGGACATGTATGTCAAAAAATTGTCTTTGTCAAAAGTAGCCATAATCACAATGTTACTGCTTGAATAACAGCTCTAAACTGAAAACGTTTTCATAGATAAGTGAGTCAAACTCAAGAATTGTAAATATTATTGTTTGTGTTTCTTCATGAATAAGCAATGGACTCAAGCGCGTATAATTCCATAACGCTATTTCCGAGCGCTTCAAGTACCTACAACTCGAAACTTCAAACTGTTATATCTCATCATGGAAGTATCTGACAAAAAAATGTTTCAGACAAAATTGACTTGTTTTTTCCTGTAGAATCTAAATATGTAACATTTTATAGGGGGTTCCATTTAAAATTACAAAGGTACCTCCCCTCCCCCGTTAAAGGGGAAGGGAGGCCACTTCACGTTTATGTAGTCAGAAAGGCCCTTCAGTTCCATGCAATTTAAGACTAAGAACCTTAAAATCGATGGCATAGTTTTCGAGATATTGAGCTGTTCAGAGTTATGTGGGCCACCCTGTATATGTTGAACATTATCTTCAGAATAAATAGTGACTGGATTTGGTTTAATTGCTATTTTAATTATATTTGAAAATGTATGCAATTATAAGCCTTTTCACCGCGACAAGGTACCAGTCTAAGAAAAAGTTTTTGTGTTTTTTGTTTTTTTTTCTTGTTTAAAATTTGTATCTTTTCTTTTAATTTATATTAATGCGGGAATATTTAATTTTACGTTTTATGTAGTGAACAAAATTTATTTTTAAATATATTTATTTAGAAACAGTTTGTTATTAACTTTAAAATGTTATTAACACATGAAATAAACTTAATTCAAGTTATTTTTTTACAACAGATTCACATAAATAGCCTTTCTTGATTCTGGGTATTCGCATTTAACTGTCTGCATGAAAATACATACATTATTATATTATTAATATCTTTTCAATAGGCAAAAATAGGCAAACGGTGTTTGTTTCATAACTTTAAGGATACTTCAAGAGAAAGATTTATCCTAGCTTTGTTCAGGCATAATGAGGCAAACTTATTAAATTGCGTATCGGAAATTTGCTTTTTTCATTCAAAATTGAGTTAATACGCTGGTTAATTACTAAACTTGAAAATAATTATTAAACATATTTCAAAAAAATATTAAACATCTTTTATCGATTCAATGTATAAAGAGCTATATAAGCAAATTTTTTTATAATTTTACATGCAACTCTAGTTGTGTACGAAGAGTTTGAACAGACAAAAGTATTATGAAATTAAAGGGATGAGCGTTAACGACAATACTTAAATATAAATATCAACTTATACTTAATAACTTTTAATTCACTTTACTTGTTTTTCATAAACTTTAGGGTATTGTTAAAGACGTAAAATAATTGATTTCGGTCATTTAAACAAAAGTTAAAAATCGATTTTTGGCCGCCTTTGCGCCACTGTGTGACGGTTGGAATTGAGGGATTCAACCACGGTTTTACGGTCAGCAAGTTTAACATACAAATACAGACAATTCACGATGGCGAAATTCCGAACTCCGTTGCTAGGAAAACACTTATAACAGCGACGTTGCCGCGCATACTTGAAATTCATCGAAATTGTGACGATGTCACGAGAGGTTTGGATTGCGAGCGATTGCTGAGAGATTCGAATACGAAGTGGAAGGCCGACAACGCACGATAACGTACGGACGTTGACAACGATCTGTTCGAGGTGGCTTTGATTGGTTGGTCGATCGACGGTTTGATCCAACCTTAGTCCTCGGCATGGGATTCAAACGGAGGAGTATGCCGTTGGCGTCGGTGTTTATTGTGAGAAGGCGAAAACGGTTGAGCGGGCGTGCGCTCGTGACTCTAAACGCCGACGAACGAGCAGCGTCGTTCGAAACGGTGTCGATCGCGGTCGAGCCGCCTCCGTTTGAATTCTCACGCGAGGACAATCTTAAAATTAGTCCAAATGACTTGAGTGTCTGTTTGAGATGTTGAAAGGATTAATTTACTAGATAATGTGTGAAAACACTTTTTTAAAATTGCTGATTCCATCGCGAAGGAAAACGCGCACATAGAGTTTGCGTCGACAAGGTTTATGACACGAACGTGACGAAAAGGCTATTTTTGAGATGAAGACCTTTTTCACATTTAGCGACCATCCGACGTCCAATTTTCGTTTCTGTCCTTCCTCAATAGCCGTGGCGTGTAATAAACCGATAATTGCCGGAGACGTCCCAAACAGAGCGAGCGACGGTACTCAAGACAACGCACGCTCAGGGCGTAACGGAAGGATGGGGGTGATACGTAAATAATGTGCCGATTGGGAAAATGCATCGGCAAGAACCAATTGGCGCATTTCTGCTGTATCGACACGGAAAACCTCCCAAACAAGGGCAACGCCTACAAGTACGAAGGCAGCCTAGGCGCTCCTCAACTAGCCGCTTTTAAAACAACTCTACATTCAAACAGCAGTCTTGGAACATCGGTCGAAAACACAAGTAAAGTCACACGCAACCACCGCTCTTCACTCGAATCCAGTCACCCAAAATTAGTTTCGCGGGTGATAAGTCAGCGACACGGATGTCGAAACGTGTCTAAACGGGATCTCGCGATTTACAACCTCTGTGGGATTGGAAGGTTTGGCAAGAACAAGCTACGACGTAACGTATTTATTTAATAAAACTTATAACTAAACTAATCGGATAATCTAATGTTCTACGCGGTACGACTTTATCTCGCACGGTATACACTACTTGTACGCTAGACTTCACTGTTTTTGACTTCACTATCCGACTTCACTGTCCTAACTCCATGCCCTCCCCACTTGCACCTCACACACTCTCTCTCTCTCTCTCTCTCTCTCTCTCTCTCTCTCTCTCTCTCTCACTCCTTCGCTCTCTCTTTCTTTCTTGACCACAGCGAAAAGGTAAACAAACACGGAGGCCTGTATCGGGCCACCTGCAGACGCTCGTGAACTCGCTGAACACCTGCGAATCAGGCAATCCTACACCTCGAGTGGGTTAACAGTCGAAACCCGCGCGTTAGTATAGTTCGGTTGCAACGCAACATTGCTATTGGTCGGTGTTGTGAAGAGAAAAGTGTAGGTCATGATTTTCAACCTTTTTATGTGGAGGCTAAACTTGCGAATGGCAGAAAGGGGAGATTACGATTTCCGTGGCCCCTTGGTTAGAGGTTAAATTTGTGTTCTTGGGATCATTTTAAGAGAAAAGTGTATATGTCACAGGTATCGAATGGGCCTGGTTTAGCCGGTAAAGTAGATTTCCTGTTTTTTATAAATCTGCAAATATCTCGGTAACTATGTGAAATATGGCAAAATATCAAGAGACCTTTTTTGTAGAAAAATAAATTTCCAATAATTTATGAGCATAGCATTTTTTTATCAGCTGCGCAGTTTCCGAGTATATTTATATTCCGATGAAGTTGCAAAATATCTGTCTCCCTCCCGAAATGATGATCGGGAGAACGTAATGGCTCCGTTCACAACTGAGTATACGAGACTCAAGAAATGTCTATGTATTAAAACTCAATTAGCAGTGAATATTATTGACGTATTAGGCTAGATTAGATTAGGTTAAGTTAGGTTAGGTTATATTTACTTTGCCGGCTAAACAAGGCCGATTTGGGACCTATAACATATACAGTTTCTTTCTTAAAATGACCCCAAGAAAAGAAATTTAACCTTCAAAGTAAGGGCCACGGATATCGTAATCGTGCCAGCAGAAATGTAGAAAGATCCACGATCCTGTTATTATCACCTCATATCCGAGTTGCATATTTTTTTTTACAAAAATCTATTATTTAGATTTGGAACAACAGCATAGAATGGAACGAAATTATTTTCGAAATTCAATTATCATGAATGGATCGTGGTGAATTAGAAAGTGAAACGGTTCACCAACACGATAAACAAAGAGAGTAATTATAAGTTGTACAACGCGCTACACTTTCTCATGTAACCCCTTTTTAATTCGCGAGCGAGTGAAGCTGCTGGCAATCCAATTCCGGATTCCAAAAATATCCATTTTGACGACGAAAATGGACTCGTGTGCATAGACCGCTTTCCCATAAGCGAGCTCTGCATAGTGCCGGTTGTTCGCCGACTATTTTTTCCTCGTTAATCAAACAACGGGTCAAAAAATACCGACGGCAACGAACGAACGAGCTCGTTTCTGTCGCGAATTAGCAATCACCACGTGCTGATTGCTGGTCCAGTCGTATCTGATTCACGTTAAACTATCACCAGGCCACGATTCAGACATTTCAATTCCTCTTGATTGAACATGCAAATATTGATAGTCCATTGATCTGTAAACGAAACCCTTGAAACAACAAGGAGCAGTTTGTTCCAAGAGTCATCGTTGTCAAATACAGGGTGTCCCGCATACTGTGGACAATCGATTGGGAAGTAATTTACTATAATAAATTCGTGGAATACCAATGGAATTAACGGTACTCTATCCAAACTCCACAATACAAAATCCTACGTCTAAGAAACCATAAAGGATTCTCTAAGTTGCAATTACCCGAATTCGAAAAGGACATTCAAAATTCATCCGCCACTTACTTATAACCAAAGTCCTGAATGCAGTTGATGTGGCATGCTCATCAGTATCCACCATATATTACTTGAATGTCCCAGGTTTCTTTTGGAAAGAATCAGATTCTCTATTGAGCGGGATCTCAAGACAAAGCTAAACGAAGATAACATCAAGAACGTCCTCCTCTTCTTTAAATCCATTAATTCATATGACTCGTTATAGTCTTATGTTGTAGTTACTCGTGCCAACGTCAACCATATTGAGTAAGCCATGCCGCCGCTAATGGCTTCGCAGTTAATACTCCACGTGAAATGCCGGTCGTAGCTTGATTCTACACCTCTGGGTCAGTGAAGATTTATAAAGAAAAAGTCCGTGGGATAATGTCGACATTGACTTTCAATGTGATCATTTTTTATTGCATCGTATACTACTCGTCACGAGTGCTCGGGATTCTGGAAGAATTCGGTCAAGGAGACGGATGTCGGTCCTCGCACCGCGGCACGAGCTAGTTGAGGGAGACGGCGCACTGACACCTGCCACGCTATCTATGAGAGACAATCGAAGACCGCTAATTACCAAGTGTAACGTGCTCACCTGTGATGTCGCGCGCCGTTATCCTCCCAATTCTTGCACCTCCTCGCAACGAGGAAGATTCCAGATTTTAGAATCCTCTGTCATTCGTGACACGTTTGCGAACACACATATTTGTTTCCTGCACGCACGTTTTGAGCTCTAATCCCGATCGGCATTACACGGAGCGGGTTGCAACCACTCCACCCACTCCATTGAAAAACTACTAGGCAGTTATTGTTAATACGCAACAACGAGGAAGGAAAGGCTCAACATCACAATAGATCACTAATGAACCGTTCTCTAGAAAAACGACATTAAAATGTCGTAAACTATTTTATTTCATATGTCTACAGTAGAGCGGATGATTCCACGGGAGAAAATAAGTCCAAAATACGGAATAAATTTTTATTATTTGAGGCTCTGTTTACGAGAAAATAGACTTTGAAAATCCGTCAAGTAGTGCAAGAAGTAGAACTGGTTGGCCATGAACAGACGCGCCAAACGATTCTAATTCAACAGCACGCGTGTTCACCGAGTCAAATGAAAAAATTTTATTCTGTGTTTCCGTCTTATTTTCTCAGATCCCCTCCACGTTTGTACCGTCTCGGGACAGAGCTTGTAGACACATGGAATAAAATAGTATACGGAACTTTAGCGTCGTTTTTCAAGAGAACGCGTTCTATGGTCCCATTAAGACTTTTATTCCTCATTACGAGTACTATGTGATGCAATGATCAAACTGTTGACCTTGAAAATCAAGGTCAAGGAGATTTTCATACAAATCTGCACCGATTCAGAGGTATATTCACCTTGTACAATGCAAAGATTAAACTTTATTTTGTTCGTTGCACATGTCGAAATAAAAATGGATTGTTAACGCATTATGTGAAAAATGAATACAAACTGAACAAACAAATGAACTTTTATGTCGTATAGCGTGACGAGAATATCGCAGATTATTTGAATGTTATCAATATTTGTAAAACCATCTAATGCTGCAGTTATTAATACTCATACGCGGAAAATCCAATCGTAAACTTTCTTTTGTTCGCAACTGTATTTTCCGCAACTATAATATGAAACAAGAGAAACATACTTTTAAAATGCGTGCCTCGCTTCGCCTGCGATGCCAATCAATTGAACTTGATTTTCGGTTTTCAAAAAGTTATAGCGAGAAACGCAGCTGGTTTACGGCGCATCCACGAATACACGGAACCGTCATCGCCGGAACCCTTGTAGATCCAAATATGTATTATATGATGTTACATCCGACATACCCGTCGCGTATTGCAACGACGACGAAAAACGTTCCGAACGATTGATTTATAATTGCACGGCTAGCGTGGAGGCACTGCGGGCCATTTTCGAAGTTCTGCTAATTTTTATGGCCCACCGTACCTTGACGGTCATCATAAAACACCCGAACACGTGTGTGTGACGCAACAGCGAGTTGCGACCGGCTGAGTGGTTGTAAATCACGACATCGAAAAGACGAGACAAAACGAAACTGAATTCTTGACAATTTCCCACCCTTGGACACAAAATAGACACACCCACGACCAATGACAAATTACAATTTTCCTCCACTCAAAACTGTAACTGACCAATCCAAAAAAACTCGAGTTTACGTAAACCGAAACACAACCAGAACGCATCAGAACGCTACAAGATCTCTAGACGGGTCCCATGAAAATCACCGACACAGATTTCACCGAAAAAGATTTTGACCGACAACGACTTTGACCGACAATGATTTTGACCAGCCTACGAACTACCTCTATGATTATGTAATTTTGTCTTGATATACCCAGACCTAACCCAGACCTAACTATTCTGCACTGACAATTTTACTTTTGTATAAAAATATAATGATTACACTATATAAAGTTAGAGGCAGTCGGCCAACGTTTTTGTTGTCGTCACACGATGCTACTACTGGATAATTGTGTCGTCGACTAAAGTCGTTGTCGGTCAAAATCGTTGTCGGTGAAATATTGTCGATGAAATCTGTGTCGGTGATTTTCATGGAACCCTTCTAGACAGACCGAACCTTGCGATTACTAACCTTACTCGAACGTCGCGAGATCGCACCTTTTGTAAGAGAAGGTCCTCCAACCCCGACAATTTGTTAATAAACAGTGGTCAGCAAAACTCTCGCGCTTATTATCCGATCGGGACAAGAACCTAACCCTTTAAGGAAAACCCTTCCGCGTGTTGCGGCAACGTAACATACGATTTCCATGAAATTTGAATCTGGTCCGCCGAAGGTCCTATTTTCGTTATTTCATCGCCACCGGCATCGTTCGTCCTATTTATTTTGAAAGCGACCCGGTCCGCGCACGGTTATACGTCACAGTTCAGGATCGACGTGCTCTCGCAATTCCACGTAAATGGGAGTAACAACAAATCGAGAAAGGAAAACAATATCGTATTTTTCTGCGGCGAAAGTCGTCTGCGCTGGCACGAAATTTAATCTCGTATTATATCCGAGTTACTCGAGCTAGGGAAAATTGAAATTGCTCGGCCGTTGAAGCCGTGCAACTTAACAGCCTTGGCATAACATTTTGGGAAATAAAGAATATCTGGCAGAGCGAGAAGTGTGCAATTTGTTTAATGAAAGCACAGTATGGGATTTCCCGAATGACACCGTATCCAGAGCTCTTGAAAAGTAAGTGATATTGAAATTTTTGGTTACATGGGGAGAAATCTGTTATCATGGTTGTTTCAGAACAGAGAAATTGTCTGACGAATGGCGAACCTTCTCTACGCGGAACTGTTAAAATCACCGCGGCGTCGGTCGTTCTACCGAAGTCTCATGAAACTTCCATGAAACCGTTGCCAATCTTTATTTGTGTCGTCAACCGCGGATTATACGAGGGTCAACGCAAGCACACCGACCTCGATATTTGTGTAAAATCTGACTAAAATTAGCATTTAAACTGACGGGATTGAATGATGCCAGCAACGATGGCGATTTGCAAACAAAGAGATAACGAAATTTCGATTTCCAGCGATCCCATTATTTGTCATATATATCGTTTATGCGCTGAAACACTCGATTGTGATTTGCTTTGAAGACGATTTTACCATGTCACAAATATATCACTTCGAGCTTTTGAAACGGTTCTTTCAATACGAGCGTGGAATCAATTTATTCATTAATGCGGTCATATCTATCGACTATAATGCGGCCGCGAGAAACACATATGGATCAATTTAACAATAAACCTACTAAGCATTGAAAGTATCACCAGATGTTGCCTCGTGAAAATGGCAACACTAAATTCATTGAGATTGTCCGTATTTCTCAAAATAACAGATGCGTGGACAAAGAAGTGTATTTCATTATTTTTCATAAATGAATTTTTAAAATTTTAATAATTGTAAAATACAAAACCGATCGTTTGACCGTGATAGGTTGAGTGTTAAAACATTCCAGGATATCTACGAAAATATACGACGTAAAGAAATCGAAATACATTTATCCGGCATGCTTCCACATTTTTTAGAGAATATTCTTTGATCAGGTGCGTAGGTAACACGTTATTTAATGTTAAAGTTATCGTCTCATTCTGTATTAGAATTTTGCAACGAATAAGTTAGCAGACTTAATTCCATGAAACTTTTATGTTATTTTTGAAATATAAGAATGTTGATAACAGTACGAAAAAGTATAATAAAAAGTATTGTTGAGACGTGCATATTATCGCCGGCTCGTATTTCGGTTTGGGTGTACGCTACGGCCGATTTTGTACAAGTGCCATTGTCGAAGGGTTCCTCTAACTCTTGGAAGAATTAATTGTTTTATGACCCGCGTACGTCTGGAAACTATCAGTTGACCATGGGAAAGTCAGCCCAGCCGTACCGCTCTCAATGGCACTTGACGTAGCGTAGGTCTACGCTTAGCGCCAAGGGTGGCCTGTGGCCCAAAGCCTAAAATTTTATTTCCGGTAAAATCATGGGAAAGCGCGTCTTGTCTGTTTCACGACACTCGTCGCAACGTATTTTCGTCTATGCGCGTTGCCCTTCTTTTGGGAGATCACTTGTAGCCTCCCAATAATATTATCATTCGCTGGGGCCTCCACTATGTTACATTTTGTGGAGGGAGTTTTTCACCCCCATGAGCCTTCTTTACTTCTCATGCGTTAGTTGTAAGACAGTTGCGAAGTACAATCCATAGTTACAACATCTCTGTTATACAGTCCTTCGTATTCAGTTTTATTATAGTTATCCGAAATCTAATTATCTTATTACTTATTTACCTCTCTTTGAGGCGTGTTTCTCAGCAGCTCACTAATTATTGTTTGATCACTGACACAAATCTCAAACAATGCAGTTATGTGGCTTTATTATAAAAATAATAATAATGCCACACTGAAGCGTTTTTGGTGTTCAATGGAGATGAGATACAATGATGGAACAAATCGAGTGGATAGCCGGCGCGATCGTCTTCGTGAAAAACAGTCCACCATGCGAGATCGAGATTGGCCGTGGTTTCGGTGGGCTATGGGGCACGAATTCCGTGGAACTGCGGAATTGTCCAGCGGAAACTGTTGGATGCTCCGGATATCGCTACTAAGTATCGAGCGACAACTAATCGCGTAGCTGGAGCACGCTCGTCCGCACGTTCCCGTAGCAAGAAGACGATACAATAACAAGTAATTTCGGTTGCGAGTTTAGATACAGCCACGTACACGAAGATATTACGTGATACCGGGTACACGGTCCTCGTCCACGATCCGCCCCTACGTGACACCGTAGAATGGGAAACCTGAAACCGTTTGCGGCGAATAATTCGGCCAGTTTGCTTCCGCGGAAAGCCGAGCAATATCGATACCTCGTTACCATGTGCAAACTAAAGTGAACATACAAGAAGGAAAGTCTGTGTCTCTACTTCCAAAATCCTCCATTAATTTTTTTTTCTATGATATTTGTGTATCATGTATCCAGGGTGAAGAGGAGGTTTATTTGTAGTGTATTTGTGCGGTAGGAACCTGAATACAATGCAGGCTTTTTCAGTCTCGTTTCGTGCAACTACCGAGGTTCTATTGTAGTTTTGGAATAAAAAAAAAATTATCTGGGTTATCATGGGATTGTCGACAACTCATTCGGCCGACACTGATTTCATCGACACGATTTGACCGGCGTTAACCCCTTGCATTATGATTTATTTTACGGTTACAGTGATTAGAAGTTAATTGTCGTCCATCATTTCTTAGAACAAAAAGAAAATCTAAATTTATTATATGCTTCTATATTCCCCGATGGCTATAATATCGGCAGCAACAAAATAAAATTTTATTTCGCTTCAAAGGAAATTAATAATTTAGTATATGTTTAGTATATGTTGTTTGAAATTCTTATCACGAGTCTGACTCGTTGTTATAGTGCAAGGGGTTAACTTTCGTCTACACTACAAATATATGTTTTCAACGACTCGGTCAAATCGTCGATAGGTTCTAGTTCATTCGTTTCCACTGACATCAAATTCGTATTTGCTAATGTAGATCAATTGTTATTATCGTTCTTAAGATCTCGACACATTCAGTTGCTTGTATAATAAATAGTAAAAAGAATTACAGAGCGTTGTTATTTATATCAAAGTTTTTATTGTGACTTTATTACTGAGACATAATCCATACCTATTCCAGACCTAACCTAAACCACCCATTACCTGCAGAGACATATTAGGTGTAGATTCTATGATCTGGGTTATTAGATATGTCAACAAATTTTAATCAAAATATCTCAAAAACGCAGACCCATTCTGAGGAAACTCAAGAAGGTTTTGTTACACTACATGAGCACTACGACCTCCACATACTATCGTTCCAAAAGCGAGTTCAACACCCGTGCCACCCCCCTTGTAAAATGGTAAAACTAAAAGAAATAAATAAATTCCAAGGCTACATACAATGAAGCTTTAGTTGATCAACCATTGCGCGACAGTAATAAATTGCGAATTCATAAATAAGAAAACAAGAAAATCAATTTGGAATATAATAACAAGGTTTTGGTTGTAGCAATGTTTCTGACGTCTGTAAGACGGTATTTAAATGTTGTCAAACTTTGGTTGGGCCAATGTAGTAACCAAATATAATTATTGTAAGACCAATATTGGATATTCGTGGGCAAATTGTCACAACTTTTCGTCGTAGCCTCTACGTCGGGAATTTACATGCAAAAACACTAACTATATCCCAACTAACTCCCAATTGTTGGATACCGTTGGCCAGCTATAAATGCTACCAGGATCATGCCTCAGTATTTCTAGGGTTAATCCTCCCATGTCTCCCCTATAATTTAAAATA
Organism: Sphecodes monilicornis; assembly: GCA_913789915.3. Lineage (NCBI taxonomy): Eukaryota > Metazoa > Arthropoda > Insecta > Hymenoptera > Halictidae > Sphecodes > Sphecodes monilicornis. The sequence goes on from OU565284.1 coordinate 28,636,270, forward strand.
TTTCAAAATAAACTTGATGTACCTGATGGTTCGACAACTTTCTCTATACAATGTAGAAAAATGTTGATTTTATTGCAAAAATAATGTCAGAACGATTCACGGAGGTGCGATAGATTAACAAACCTGTGGCGTGTCTCCAGCTATTTTCCCGCGCAGTTTTTTTCCTGGAAAAAGTTATTCTAGCAGAGATTTTCGCTGCGTAAAATATTACTGCGGGCTTCATCGATATTCCATTTGCAACGTTCAGCGTCACGTTCACGGGCGCAGACGGTCGAGGCGAGAAGGATCAGTACTGGTACGTTGGCACGATCGTGTCGCGCTGGAAGGACCATATTCGAAGCGGGTCCTTTACGAGGAAGTAGTTCAATTTTCCTATAATCCCTGGCAGCCCCCTTCCTATGGGAGCGCCGACGGCTAGTCCACGTCGAAGAGGAAAACTCTGCGGTATCGTCTTTGCCTCCAGTTTACCGAAATCCCCGAGATTCGGTAATAATACATGAACACCCGGAAGCTGTAGCCACTCGAAGAAGGAATTGAAATTTTGATTACCTTTGCCATCTGTATTCCTGATGGTCGTTTAATGTAAATTGGATAGGTATCTTGAACCGAGCAGAGAACGCGGATGTCTACATCGGTCGGAGTTCCTTGTATTTGATTACACCGCTACCGAGTAGATCGTCGAATGCAATTCGTAGGCTCAAGAACATTTTCCGGTAAGATAATACGTTGGTTCTGCGAGGATATTCAGTCGGCGAATGTTTAGAACTCCATAGCTTCGGAATTTCAGGACAGCCTCGGAAGCTTAAGACCACAGAGCTTCGGTAAGTTCAAGGCTGCTTTGGTAGTTCAGGATTTTAGAGATACGGACGGTTAGAATCCAAGAAAATTGAAAATTTTAGGCCCCTGAGTTTTTGTAGCACAGAAAAGTAAAGTTTGAGAAGCTTAGAACCACGAAGCTTGAAAAGTTTTGCGTTCCATTGATACAGAGCCCCGGAAGCCCAGAAATTTCAATAACCCTGGTCAGAGCATCGGATTTATGGGATAAGGGCTTTGAACTTGAAGTACAAGTTCGAGATCCTTACGAAGTTCAAGATTTGGTAGATACAAAGGCTTTGTTGCTTCAAAGAATTGTAATCTTAATTGTTTTGAAGTTCGATATCCTAAAAAGGTATTTTGGACTATTAGAAATCACAGCTACATAATATTAAAAAACTGGAAATATGCAGTATGAGTTAATAAGAACTAACAACTAAACCATTTCGTAACCTGTCGATTATACTGGTTTTGCTCTCCAAATTAACCATTTTGCAACTCATGTTATTCTAAAAATTTATTTTTTATGATTCTCTAACAAAAATTATTATTCCGAAAGAGAAACATTTATTGCATATATGACCACACAAGTAACTACGAATAAAATAAAAGAAACGACAAACTTACATTGTATTACTTCACTTTTGAGTCATTTATAAGATGAAATTGATTTACAAAATGGTGAATTTGATCTGTGGAAGGGTCAATTTGCTGATAAAAAATGCTGCAAATTCAAACGTCTCCAAAACTTTCAAACATTTTCTCGTAAATGAATCTGCCACAGGTTTGAAGATTGAAGACTAAAAATTGATGTACGATTTTTGTTCACTGTTTTAACACTACTATAAAGTTTGCGGCAGATCTCTCATTCAAAGCTCGATAAAACGACTAAGAAAGTCGTGGATCAATTTTTAAGGAATAATTGTAAAGAGAAAGCTTCTAGTCACGATAAAATTGTTCAAAGTTTTCAAAGACATTTGAATGTATAGCATTTTCGAGAAAAAACGTGTCTTCAGTTTCTCGCCCGGTACATCATGAAAAAAACCTTAGAATACAAAGAACAATGGATTATGAAAGTGGAGGCCTCTAGGTTTCAAACAGTTCTAAAATTGTGTTACGATCATTTTGTACGAAATTATCAGTTTAAATATAAGCAATTTCATCGACTCGTCGACTTCCTGCTTAAAACGCTCTTAACATTTCCTTAAAATTATGATTTCCTGTTTTCTTACTTGCAAAGTTTTTTTTATCTTTTTACGAGCAGAGAACCGGCTAATTAACCTCTGGGCAAGCACGTGTGTTTTAGAAAGCGGTGCAAAAAAATTGGAAGGAATCTGGCGAAACACGCGCGCACCAGAGGGAACGTTTCTCAACGAAAGAAAAATCAGTACGGGAAGATGTTACTACGCGGAACACCACCACTTCAGGGAGCCATTACTTTTAATTTTCACGTTAATAGAACCATAGACAGATTTACTTTATTACATCGAACACCTGGTCGCACTTTGACCTCCAGGTAGTGTGACTCACAAGGGAAGGACCCAAATTGGTTGTCTGCGATTTTAGTGCAATTTTGCACGGTGGTAGTATACAATGGCTCACAAAAGTATTCGCTCGCCTTTTAAATCAGAATAACTTTCTTAAAATTTGACCAAACCACTTGACTTTTTTTTGAGCAATAAGAAACATTGATTTAGTAAATCACGTGCAAAAAAGATTTTGAAGAAATTGCAATTAGTAGGAATTACATGAAAAGATGAAAATGGCACTTTTTAAAACTTTATTATTTCAGCCCGTAATAAAAATCCAAAATATGCATTTTGTAGATCTATGTTATTTACGTATGAGCTACAAGCGGTTGAAAGTGGTGATAATCGTAGTTTTTCACGACTTGTGGTCAGTTTCGTCTTAAAATCCATGCTTTCTTACATCTTTCGATACGCGTAGTTTTTTTCTGCGTCAACCGATTTCGATGAATTTTTCAACATATATATTACTAACATAGATCTACAAAGGTATATTTTAAATTTTCATTATGAGCTAAAATAAAGAAGTTTTAAAAAGTGCCATTTTGATCTCTTCATGTAATTCCTACTAATTGCAATTTTTTTCAAAATCTTTTTTGCACGTGATTTACTAAATCTTCTAATTGCTCAGAGAAAAGTCAAGTGGTTTGGTCAAATTTTAAGAAAGTTATTCTGATTTAAAGGGCGAGCGAATACTTTTGTGAGCCACCGTACATGTTCCGGATGATATACAGGGTGAGTCTCGTAACGTGACGTGACGATCTCAAATTTAATAACTCGTAAGCTATTTGTTGTACGAAAAATTGTTTCGAACAAAAGTTGCATCGTTTCCTGGGATACATAGAGTACTCTAATCTGTCTTTTATTATAATATTTTGCTTCTTTATCGAGATATGACGGTTGTAACGGTTCGGTTTATCGCGGGGGCGATAGTTCGGTTTCGACGACGTTCCTCCTCGTTGCCGAGTAGCTCGTCGAGCCAGGGTTCGCGGCGAGGAGAACTGTCAGCGTGGAGCGGAGAGGTTAAGGTGCGGTAAATAATTACACGTGCTGGTTTAGTTAATAAACGAGCTGCCGTTCACGGTATCGGTGTTCGCGTCGCGGAGGATCGGTGCGGACCTGGTGGAAATCGCGGAGTCGCGGTGGTCGAAGGGCAGGGGATGCCCTGCTCGGTGACGGTCGGTGGGGAGGAGGGGGGAAGAACAGGGTACTCCCTGTTCGGCGTCGCGGTAGTCGGAGAGCGGGGGACGCCCCGCTCGGAGGGGGTTTGGGGAGGAGACGAGCAGGGTACTCCCTGATCGGTGCGGTGGGCGAGGAAGGGAACAGGGTACTCCCTGTTTGCGTTAGGACGGTGCGATGAGGTGCGGTGCAACTTACGGTTATTCACTCCTGTCGGTGACGGTGTGTGTCGGCGATAGTGTTTGGATATCTTGAATGGTTTCAGCGGACGGGTAAAGTGTGTTAGACGGTCCGGATTCAGGTCGGTTTCTCAGAGCGGTCCGGATTCCAGTGGATTAACGAATCCGTTCACCGGGTTATATGTACGCGACGGTTCCTCTCTAGCGGCGAGAATCGCGATACGCGTCGTGGCCATCTGGTGGCGGCGCGCGTGACTAGCGGTGCGGTGCGGTTACGGCTTCGTAACAGACAAGGTCTGTTACACGGTTACTTTCAAGGGTTGAAAACAGTTATGATATCGATTCCGGTTCTTGAAACAGTTATGGAGAACCGAAAAAGTCTCATAACTCTTATGAGATATATCGGTTCTGACCTATATCGGTTACGGTACCGGTTCTTCAGAACCGATATTATATCGGTCCTTAACTGTATTTTTCGGTTCTGGGTTATAATAACCGATGTATATCGGTTCTGACAGATTGACCTGTTTGAAACAGTTATTTTTGGAACCATTTCAAACCCTGGTTACTTTCAGTTTTTTGAATGGAATGTCTAATATTTTTTCTCAAATTCGGATAAATTATGAAATTCTGCGTAACAAAGTATTATACAAAGAAGGACTTAAAATGAATAATTGCCGAGATATTTTAAAAAAAAGTTTTATTTCAAGCGGTGTTCAACACCCTGTATATTTCATGTTAGAAGAATAAAAATCACAAAGTGTCAAATCAATTATTCTAGAAATGGCAGGATAACATCGTCCTTTATGTGAAAAATTGATCAAATTGATACGAGGGACGGACGAGGGTTAAAGTCATCCTCATTATTAAATTGTCACTATATACATGTGACTGAATAATGTTATAGCTGCTATCATCTTATACCTTCTACCTTTAGAGAAAGTGTGTGGAGTGTGCTACGCGTATTGAACATACTAATTGGATAAGAATTTGGCGTATTTAGATATAGTTATCTGCGTTTCTATATGTAGTTATCTGCGTACTAGATATGGTTGTTTTTCGTCGCATGGTGTCCTCGATTAGAGTAGGTAGGAGGCGGCCGCGCCCCCCTCCTGGGATGGACGTAGAAGCGGGGGTGTACAGATAGACATGCGTGCGCGGAACACGGGCACCCCCAGGAGCTTTAGGGACGGTCGTAGAGGACTTAGTTGGTATACCGGTCTTGCACACCCCGATCGGGAAACCCGACATAACCTAGTCTTCCTCCCCTCGAGTGATTACCTCTACGAAAAAGAGAAAAAGATATAGTTATATGCGTATTGTAAAGGACATAGGCGACGTTGACATGTACTCCATTCTACGTAATGGCGCGCGAACCTCGGCTGTGGAAATGCAACGACACAGGTGTCGTGATGCATGGTCAAGCCAAGCGAGTAAGGGAAGACGCAAGGAGTCTACCATAGGTCGCTAGAGAACCTCAACAAGTGGAGGGTATATGTCCCGGATATGAAGATTTAATGAGGACGGGGGGGGGGGGCGAAGAGTCCACCCAGGGCTACGGGAAGAAGCCACGAGATTCACTAAGCACCTGAAGAGGAAAAATGATGTTTGGTAAAGCAATAAAAAGGAAAAACGAGGAATCAAAAGCAAGTCGGTTGTACCGTGTCCTCCTGCGATCCTCAGGCCTGCGACGGTATACGGGTATTCCCCCGAAAAAGGGATACAAGGCCTTTGATAATGATCGCGTCAGCTAGACACGGAATGACAGAAAATTATTTGTACAAGTACAACTATACTCGTTTTAAGTTTTAAAATAACGTTGAAACAGTTGTGAACTGCTAATTCTTCGAGTGGAACCACTGTGCGATTGGCAGAACCGTGAAACGGGTCGATGTAACGGAAATCAAATAACGCAATTCAGCCGCGATAGTTTCGTGCAAAAAATTCAGACCGCAGAACTCGTGTTTGATGGCCGTATTAACTGGCCATTTACATTAATGAATATTTCATATTTTTTGCTGTCCCCTCCCCTCTCCAATATTTATCGAGTTACGTTACGTTTTTTCATTCCCTTTAGCCGGTTCAATTTATTATTATTATTAATTCGATAATTAATAAAACATTCAGCCGTGAAAACGGTCTTCTATGTTTAACCGATCAAAATAATTTCGCACCTTTCAGTTCTTGAAATTAGATATAAACGTGTATGTTTAACTATGAATCAATATAGAGAAAATGAACAGATGTAACGTAACAATAAAACAGGAACAATTAAACTCTTAATATTTTAATACTCTCTCGCGCGTGCTAATTCTATCACCGACCAAAACATTCTGCTTTCAGCGATCGCGCTCCTCGTCTTATGTTCTTAAACACACCAGCCAATCCACTCAGCACCTTAGACACTAGTCAACGCTTAATGTTACCAATTTCACAAATTATACCCTCCAACAACCCCGATACACTGTATTCGATAGTCATCTTGTTTATACACTGTGTATTCGTAAACGATCGTACAAAATTTTTTAAAAATTCCGTTTCATGGTTATTCACACGGCTGACGTATACAAAAGTCATTGGCATTGAAAGACGTTAAAATTTTTTAATTTTTGGATTACAATTGATCTAAATCGCAGTTTCTCACAATTTTTGTCATCTTTAATTATTTACAGCTCGCAGCATCCTTAATCCATTTCGATGAATCTTTGGATATGTATATTTTACTTATTCAATAATCGAATGACCTCACGAAGTACTTAATTGAATGTATGCACAGTGAGTCACAAAACTTTAGGTACACTGCGGAATTTCAGAGTTGACCGTTAATCGACTAAAATTTTTATTTTCATTGATTTGTAACATTTTTCGGCATTACCAACAGTTTTCAATTCGATAGATGTTGATGGAATTTATTTCAATGTGTCTATACTAGTGAAAATAAAAGGTTGTTGCTCTTAAAGGTTTATATTGAATGGTGTAATAAGGTCGTTTACGCTTCCGTGCAAAGAAATAAACTGCTGATAATTTTGTTTTATGTAAATTGCTTAAGCGGTTAGAATATAATTATTATATTCGTATACATTAAATTTTACTGCGTTAAATCCTCAATTTTATCCACACTAATCGTAGATTGGTTTGCCACTTTTCGATAGTCTGCCTCAAAATCTCTATATATTCCTTAATCAAAATTCTGTATGCTCATATTAATAATCCACTTTCTCCTATGACGATTTGGAAGGAAACGTACTAAAGGTACGAATACAGAACACCATACGTAATTTAATATTAAAATGTTTTTTAAATTTTATTACTAATTCTACACAGGCTGAAGTTTTCTACATTAGTATTGTTTTGGAAACTTAGACAATATATTTTTGTAAATATTTCAGTCTTTGTCTTTACTATATGTATACTGTTATTATCATTTTATTAAGACGTCGTTTTGGAACGTCCTAAGGACGTCTAAACAACGTAAATTTCAGACGTCGTTTTGGAACGTCCTGAAGACGTCTAAACGACGTAAATTCCAGACGTCTTTAAGACGTCGTTTTGGAACGTCCTGAAGATGTCTAAACGACGTACATTCCAGACGTCTTTAAGACGTCGTTTTGGAACGTCCTGAAGATGTCTAAACGACGTACATTCCAGACGTCTTTAAGACGTCGTTTTGGAACGTCCTAACGACGTCTAAGTCAAGTTAAATACTAAGGCGAGTGTATCTTGAAATGTTCCACGATATTATATGCCTTTCGCATTTCAATTAAGAAAATATGCTGTCGAATTAGCGCCTAATACGACCGCGTTGCAGAAAATGCCAAAAGATTAAAATTACAATAACTTTTTTCAAAATGCAAAATACAAAGTTTTGTTTCATCTGTATTTTGTATTTAGGCATACACTTCTCATACTCAAAAATGAACAAAAAGCTGTTATTTCTCAACAAATTGTTTAAACAAATAGTGATCTTTGAATTCTGTTCTCGCAGATCTATTCTTTATAAAAAATTCACACCTCTACAATACTCCAGATCTAATAGTTTCCGAGATATTCGATTAAATATGGTCCGAATCCAGACTTGGAGGACTGTTTTACGCCATCAATATGGACAATAGCCGATAAATAAAATAATTTATATAATATTTGTCTAAGAACTACCTTTTCCCAAAGTTTCATAAAAATGGGCATACATTGATTGGGTATGTTTCCTTGTTAGAAAATAAGAAGAATAACAATACAAAAGGGATGACTATTAGCCATAAGCCGTTTCCCAATTTCTATGACAACCGCTATCATCGTAGTACACAGCGATCTGACAGCAAAGGATATGCGTTTCGATATTCCATGCGGAATCCTGGCCGACGGGAGTATCTTCTCTTCGCAGAGATAAACCGTATCAGTGTCGCCGTCTCGTTGGCCACGAATCCATTCTCTGCAGGTTTGCGGCGTCCCGTGAATTTCAATTTTCGCCCGAGAGCGCCCAGTAAACCAATCCGTTCCCCTTTGAATCAACAAGAACTGCGTCGCGAGCCGGGGCACCACTTGCGTGGAATCAATTTGCGAACCGGGAGAATGCGGACGCGAGCGCGCGTCAGAGATAAAAAGGGGATGAGAGAGACAGAGGTTCGGCAGAGTAAAAGGGTAAGGGGGTTGGGATACGTGGAAAGGGAGAAAATAAAAAACGAGAACGCTGCCACAGAAAAGTCTAATTTTCCATATTCATGAACGGAACACACTGGACCAGGAGAGGAGACCGCAGGGGGTTGGGGAGCTGAAAGAGATCGAACCACGAGCACGGCCGCTGGACACAGGAGCAGAGGAGGCGGATCAGAGCGAAAATATTTTCCGAATCCGGCCGGGGCAGCTCCGCGCGACCGTAAAACGGTCACGCTGAATTTCTGATCGAACTAACACGATGGTATTCAAATCTGAGGATTAACGTGGCCCCGGGGAAAGTAGCGACACGGTGGATCGTTCATACGAGGGGATCGAATTTCGAACTCGAACACCAAAGATTTTGAAAGAATTCTGTTTCATCGAGCCGTGATTGCAAGGAATAAATATGGGGACACGTTGCTGGAGGTGCGACGCTGTCCAGAAGAATGCTTGTATTGTTCGGTGCGAACGTTGAACAGAGACAGGCGAATAAGAGAGAGACAGCGCCGCGTAGCGGATCAGCTGACACTCTTGCGACGCTTCGTCGCCGCTGCCAGTTCGCGTAGTCACTTGCTCACGAGACGTGCGAGGAGTAACTCGCTCACGAATCGTGCTGGCGAGCACTTGCTATCGAGGCGCGCTAGCGAACACTTGTCTTACGATACAGTCCACTAACTCTGCGTTCTGAGCAGTTTGGCTGTACTTCCCCTCCTTCGATAACGATTATCGCAGTCAGGAGCGTACGGGAAACAGCGTCACGAACGGATTCGTATCCTATCGAGTAGGTGGTTTCACACCTTCGTTCGTAATTATTAATTTTCAGATGCCAACGTCGCTAAACGAGTCAAGGGACGACCCAGAGGAGACGGAGGAGTCGCGAACCGCCATCTTCCAAGGGGATTATTTTGATTCAATAAACGGCCCACCATTAGGTGGGTCACTATCAATATAACCTCGCTGTACAACAATTTACTTTCCCTCACACTCCTACCTCCTCATATTCGAGCCACCGTTGAAAAGTTGTTGAATTGTATTATACAGTCCAACTTTTTAACAGCATAACTTAAAATACGAATATGAAATTCAAGCTTACCGTATCCAAGTTAGATTCCAATGATGTAAACTTTGAAACACTTGAAGAATAACACTTCCGAAGGTCATTGGGAGATCAATTTACTGTTTTCTCATTAGCTACAACATGATACCAATCAAAGTACATTGTTAACATTTAAAAAATCTACAATGTTCTTGAAACTTTGGAAAATATGACCACGAGAGCAAAATCTTTTCGGTCACAATAATTACTTCTTTGAACCAAACATTCTTATCTTCATATATTTTCCCGTATCGCTAGAAACAAAGGAGACATTTTAGGCGGAAATCTTAAGTGATTCAGCCTGTATACAGTGGTCGACGAAAGTATTCGAACATTGTTCAAAATCCTTCCGTTCGCCTCGACACGCGACTGCAGATCTATTTCGGGCAACAACTTCTTACAAAGTTTCTTGCCCTATACACCTGGGACTCGATATAAGAATCACCAGCCACTGTAGTTTTTGTACCTCGCGCCGCGCTCAGTTGGTCGCGCTCGTCGCCCAAAACCGGGTGAACGACCGCGATTGTAAACCGCTTGGCGCAGCATGTTTATATACCGAACCGTGTCTGTCTCGCGGGCCACAATTGTTAAGAATTACATGGAAAAATAAAGGCACTCTTTGAAACATTTTTATTTGAGTCCGCTATGAAAATTTAAAATATGCACCTTGAAGATATAGAGGGTGTTCGGTAACTGGTGGTACATGCGAAAAGGGGATGATTCTACATGAAAAAATAAGTCGAAAATATAGAATAAAATTTTTCATGTGAATCCTTGTTTTCGAGAAAATCGAGTTTAAAAATTCAGCGAATACGCCATTTATATATACCATTAGATAGAAATTGGCTGTCGCGTATGATCATGACCAACCAATCCTACTCTGTGCATATATGTAGGATTTGATGGACGAATGAGTGCCTGTATGCGTATCACCCATTTTTCGCTTGAACTACCAGTTACCGAACACCCTGTACATTACATACACAATGCTGAAAATTTCATCGAAACCTACACAAGAGGTACAAGTGGTTGAAAGTCGTAAAAGTCGCAGTTTTTCACGACTTTTGATCACTTTCTGCTTAAAATTCACAGATTATTACATCGATACTATATACAGGGTGTCCCGTGACTCATGGTCAATCGAGTAGGAGATGAAAAGAAAAAATAAAATTTTTTCATTTAAAGCTTCATTTTCGAGAAAATCGAATTTTAATTAGGCGTGCGATATTACCCGCGAGCACGGAACGCCGATAATAGATTAATAAACGACAGTCACCATCTCGCTCAAAAAACCTTATGAAAATTGAGCCGGCGACAGTAAACGACCATTATGAAGCAAATTGAACCTTCGATTCGGCTGGGAGTTGAAACTACATCACAGTAGACCGTTTTTATAAAATATGTGAAATTAATTACTTTTAATTTAATTATCGTGTTATGAAGTCGGTCAGAACTAGCATTTTTCGTAAGCGAATACTTAATTGAGATATACTGAATCATGCACAGATAAACTAGAAAAAATGAACGATGGTTTGCATAAGTAGAGACTTCGAGCTTTAAAATGAGTCGAAATGTATAATTTTACTATATTTTTTAAGGAAATTATTATAATTCAAGTATTGACAATTTCTCAAGAATCAGAAATTTAGAGATGAAATATTTTTTGGATTGAGTGTATAAACGAATTGGTCGTGTTAGGAATTCTACGAGTGTCTGTTCTCCTTTGTAAAACGCGCCGAAAATAGCCCGCAACGGCCTATTCGTTTAGAGGAGCATCGTTAAGGAAGATCTAGAGCATCCTTCAAGAACCAGTCTAAGATCCCGAAAGAAAGGAGGGTCAGTAAGAGCGAGGAGCACTCCAACGACCGATCAAGATCGTCCTCTACTCACCCAGTTCTGACGAAGTTCGCGAAGTACTGCACGATGCTCTCCGAAAGTGCCACTTCAGACTTGGTATAGTTCCTCGGGAAGTGGCCGAAACCTTCCACCAGCGGCGCACCGAAAACGAAGGGCAATTCCTCGCCGTGAACTGAGCCCATCTTCTGAAATCAACAAACACGCGAACCGGTTAACTTACTATGTCAACTTGTTGACGCAATGAGCAAAGTAAATTCTTCGTCTTCACGCTAAACCTACCGAGCACTAAAAGTGGCTGACATGTTCTACCTTTCGAGAATGACAAGATTCAATTTACAGTATACAGTGGCTCACGAAAGTATTTGAACAGCTTTTAATCATAATAACTTTCTTAAAATTGGACCGAACCACTTGACTTGTTTTTAGTAATTAGAAGCATTGATTTACTAAATGACGTGCAGAAATAATTTTGTTAAATTTGCAATTGATAAGAATTACATGATAAAATAAGTAGACTTACGTTAGTTATACATATGCTGAAAATTTTATCAAAATCGGTTGATGGGGAAAAAAACGACACCTATACAAAGATGCAAGAATGTGTGAATTTTAAGCAAAAGGTGTCCAAAAGTCGTGAAAAACTGCTATTTTTTCCACTTTCAACAGCTTATAATTCGTGTGTACGTTAATCGATTTCGAAGAAATTTTCAACGTGTGTAACCAATATAGATCTACAAGAGGCATACTTTCAATTTTCACTACGGGGTAAAGTAAAAAAGTTTTAAAAAGTGCCTTTTTTATTTTTTCATGTAATTGCTCAAAAAAAGCCAAATCATTCGGTGCAATTTTAAACAAACTATTATGATTTAAAGGTCCTTCGAATACTTTTGTGAGCCACTTTACACATATCACTATACATACAGTCAATATACAGTGATTCTGATAAATATTCGGACACTCTTAAGAAGACGATAACTTTTTGATTGTGGACACTACCACTTGGTTTTTCTTGAGAAGTTAGAACAATTAGTTTACAACATGACGTGAAAAATATTTTGAAAAATTGAAATTGGTCGAAATTGCAAAGAAAATACTAAAAATTGTATTTAATATGTGGGCCTGTATTGAGAATTAAAAAAAAGTTTGTAGATCTGTGTAAATTATATAAGTTTCAAAAATTTCATCAACGTCGGTTGATGAGAGAAGAACGACGGATATTGGAAGATATAGGAATCCTTAGATTTGTTACAGTTAGAGGCAGAAAATCGCGAAAAACTGCAGTTTTCACCATCTCTAAACGTTTGAAGCTCATTTCAACGTTGACTGATTTTGATGAAATTTTCAGAATGTGTATAATTGACACAGATCTGCGAAACGTATTTTTACTATTTTTTCTATCTTTTCGAATCAAATCCAAGCCGTACGGTCCAATATTAAGAAAGTTATCGTTTTTTAAGAGTGTCTAAATATCTATGGGAATCACCGTAAGTATTAAAGTATCGATTCCTAAATGATACCTATTCAAGAATATCGATTCTTCGTAGGTATATCTAGGATGGGATCTGTATCAATAGTCTCACAATTTTAGACATAGCAATGTTCACCAATAACGGAATCAAATACGTCAGAGAAATTTTCCAATCCTACCGTTTTCCTCACATTCTCACTCACATTCTCGCTCACATTCCTATATTGTAAATTCCTTGTGAAAGCACGTTTGACACAGGAATTTCGTTGACGAACCATATTTACCTAAAAATGAGAAGCCACTAGCGTCTGTTCGTACAAAAAGAATATTTTGTATAAGTAGCGAGGTAATTAGTAAAATTAAATAAATAGAAATAATTATATATACAGTGTGGAAATTATAAAACATTACAGACAAATATCTCCAAAAATATTGACTATACGAAAAATGTTTCAGATGAAAGTTGTTCAGTACCGAGGGGGGCCTCATGTGATGGGACTTTTATTTTTCTCGGTGGACACTCCAAGGTGAGGTAAAGGTCAACAATTTTTTTTTTTAAATGGAATGATATGTTTTTTTATCCACCATCAAATAGTGCGTTTTAAGATGAGTTCAATTACCTATGACTCAAGATCATTCAAGGTTAAACTTGCAGGAAATGCAGAAAACGTGTGATCGTTTTATTTGCACTCCAGTTTGGTATGTGTTCAAAATGATTATCTCTTACTTCAATGTACTTAACAATTCTTTGTTTAAATGATTCTCTAACTTTGGTCAACATTTAAACATTTATCTTAGCACAAGCTTCGCATATTCTGACTTTTTTGTTTTCACGCGTCGTAGGCTTAATGGACATTTCGCAGTTTTTAAGCACAGAACCTGGGCGGTGAAACCGCTGTTCTAGTCTCTTCAATGCCATATTCGATTTTGATGGTCGATCTCGGTAGCGTTGTGCATACGAATTAGCAGCCATTCTGTAATTTTTCGTGCATTCTCCTAGTACCATAAACATATCAAAACAATTTTCATACATTTCCATTTGCACCACTTATTTAAGTACTATCTTGCAGAAAGGCACAGTAATAAAAAAATACGTTTGTTTTCATTTTATTGATAATGACCTTTATGTTGTCGTGAATAATGCTGATATTGAACACATGTTATTGTTTTCGTGTGAATGTTCGATGGCACGAACTGAAGTACAAATAAGACGATCACACCTTTTCTGCATTTCCCTGCAAGTTTGATCTTGAATGACCTTATGTCATAGGTTATTGAATTCACCTTAAAACGCACTATTTGATGGCCGCTAAAAAAACATATCATTCCATTTATAAGAAGATTGTTGACCTTCACCTCACCTTGGAGTGTCCACCGGGAAAAATAAAAGTTCCACCGCATGATGCCCCCCTTGGTACTGAACAACTTTCATCTGAAACATTTTTGCGTATACTCAATATGTTTGGAGATATTCGTCTGTAACGCTTTATAATTTCCACCCTGTGTATATACAGGGTGGCCCACATAACTCTGAACAGCTCAATATCTCGAAAACTATGCCATCGATTTTAAAGTTCTTAGTCTTAAATTGCATGGAACTGAAGGGCCTTTCTGACTACATAAACGTGAAGTGGCCTCCCTTCCCCTTTAACGGGGGAGGGGAGGTACCTTTGTAATTTTAAATGGAACCCCCTATAAAATGTTACATATTTAGATTCTACAGGAAAAAACAAGTCAATTTTGTCTGAAACATTTTTTTGTCAGATACTTCCATGATGTGATATAACAGTTTGAAGTTTCGAGTTGTAGGTACTTGAAGCGCTCGGAAATAGCGTTATGGAATTATACGCGCTTGAGTCCATTGCTTATTCATGAAGAAACACAAACAATAATATTTACAATTCTTGAGTTTGACTCACTTATCTATGAGAACGTTTTCAGTTTAGAGCTGTTATTCAAGCAGTAACATTGTGATTATGGCTACTTTTGACACAGAAGTGAATATGTTATTAACGTTAGGTGAATGCCAAAAAAATTATCGGCGTGCAGCAGTGATGTTTTTTGAACGTTATGGGATCAAAAAATGTCATGCAACATTTCATAATTTAGAAAAGCGGCTTCGCGAGCACGGTGAATTGTGTAAAAAAACTCGCAATAAACCTAAAGCTGTCACTAATGAAAATAATAGTGCCAGTATTCTTGCTGCAATTACATTAAATCCTCATATTAGTCAACGTATACTTGCACAAACATCACATATTAGTCGTTCATCGATTCAACGAATTTTGAAACGGCAAAAGTATCATCCATATCACATGGTTTTATCACAAGAGCTTTCGATAGCAGATTATGATCACCGCGTAAGATTTTGTGAGTGGCTGCAGGGTGTTGTGGAAAATGACTTTTTGTGCAAAATACTTTTTTCCGATGAGGCCACTTTTATGAATTCAGGGCATGTAAATAGACATAATCTGCATTATTGGGCCGTGGAAAACCCAAGCGCGTATAATTCCACAACGCTATTTCCGAGCGCTTCAAGTACCTACAACTCGAAACTTCAAACTGTTATATCTCATCATGGAAGTATCTGACAAAAAAATGTTTCAGACAAAATTGACTTGTTTTTTCCTGTAGAATCTAAATATGTAACATTTTATAGGGGGTTCCATTTAAAATTACAAAGGTACCTCCCCTCCCCCGTTAAAGGGGAAGGGAGGCCACTTCACGTTTATGTAGTCAGAAAGGCCCTTCAGTTCCATGCAATTTAAGACTAAGAACTTTAAAATCGATGGCATAGTTTTCGAGATATTGAGCTGTTCAGAGTTATGTGGGCCACCCTGTATATATATTATTGTGTTGATTTATGTAAATATTACTATTATTACACCTATTACATTAATTAACATAATTCAAAGTACTAAATGATAGCTACTCTCATAGATTGTACAAAATACTCATTAGGTACTTAAAAATTCGATTCTGTTCGCGATAGTATCGACACAGCCATTGCTATCATGATCTCAATATCATTCAGTATTCATTTTGACAAGTATTAGCATCAGCTGCCGATACCAAGTACCTTTCCTTTTCAATACGCTCCGATTCTTCCATATAAGTATTTGATTATCGAATTAGTTAAAAATTATGAGAAAGAATTAGATCGCTCCCCTCACTAGACCCGGCAACTTTTGATACTCTTCCTACGCGCGATGGACAAACGACAGTTTTTCCCGAACTTTGAAGATTCCCCAAGTTATTGGAGATTCCATCGCATCGGAGGGAACGATAGGATCGCCATCAGTGGGATTCCCGTCACTTTTCTCCAGTCACGTAATTACTGCGACAACGGAGGAATTCATGATATAGTAATGCGTTGCTTAGCAGTTGCCTCCAGGGATTTAGGAAACGGCATCCTCCAGGAGCGGATTTGGCCGCAGCCTCGATCACGATCGACACGTCAGGTGGGCGTAATTGAATTTCTTCGGGGTCCGAGACCTTTCGACCGGAATTAGCAGGTCCCGGATCGATGGCTCGCCGGTTGGAAGATGAAACGACGATACCAGTTTAATATCGGCTTGGAACAGCACGCAGAATATTTCAAATATTCCCAGCTTGAACGGTATCGTCGTCTGCGACTGGACGGCACAGAATAACTAGATCCGTTTCAAAATTAAGTGATATTCAAGAATTTTGTTTCATATTAACTATTGGATATATGGAACTAGACCGTGTTAGGATGTGAAAAGATAGTCTTGAAGTACATGTAATTTTTTTTATTTCAATTTTTCTTATTATTTATTGTAGACACGATGTATAAACAATTCTAGACATTGTGTTTTGATTACTATGATAGACGCTACATCGCACGCTAACAATGTTCTCACCACACTGTCAAAGCTGTTATGATTTGTTGTATATTATACACTAAATAATACGAAGAATTTACAAAAATAGCACTTGTATTTCAAGACTATCTGTTTACTCCCCAAAAAGGCCTAGTCCCAGATATCGAATAGTTATTCTAAAAAAGTTCTTAAAAATCACTTGTTTTCACGGCCGTTGCACGTGAATTACATGTGAACGATGAAAGATTTAACAATATTCATGAATTTCAAGTGAGACTACATCGTACGTTATATTTTTTTCATAATTGGTTTACCTATTCTTTCATCATACAGAACAATTTTTCATACAGTTTTCATTACTTGTTTCTTGGTTCCGTCTCGATTACAATAAATACATGTTTAAAAATCGTATCTTGGTGGTGTAGAAATCTCATCTAGAAATAGGTCTTCTATACTATCTGGTGGTCAGAGTATTTACTGTAATAAAATAATTTTCACTCTGACTCTATCGAAGTGAAAATTAAAATTAACGATACTCTGAACGGGTATTCTGCGGTAATGGCACCGCTATTCCGAAGCATCTTCTTCTGGCATCGTCATAACATTGTCATTTCAATGAATTTGACAATAAAATTTTGGGGAAGTATTTTTAAGATTCTATACTTTCAAAAAATTCATTAAAGTACATCGATTTTTTCCCCCGTCTGTATGAGACGGCCCCCTTAAAGTTTTTCGGTGGCCCTTCTAGTTATTTATTGAACTCTTCCACTGGTGTACAAGAGTTCACAGAGTTTTAGAGACAGTGCTTTGATGCCTGTTGATATCCGAGACCGCGTTAATGATGTTTGAAGACGTAATCGCGTTCCGGAGTTTACCGAGCAAAGTTTTTAATGCCAACTTGCACTCTTTTAGAGAAGAAAAGGAGAGGAAGTCGGATTTCTACTTGCTTTCCTGTTAACTTTTTTAAAACTGCCATAGAAGGGCAAGTTATTTTTTATATGCGACGCTCAAGAATTGGAGGAACAAGCGGTGATTTATATGTACTATAGATTTTCTTAATTATTATTAGGTTCCTAACCTTTTAACTGGGGACGACGAGTTAATTCGGTATTTGAGTTTGCTATCACCTGTTGAAAATTTGTTATTTTCTTCTTAATTCAACTAATAATTCTTCCATTGGTAAATATTTACATTAAGAGAACTTCCTCCAGTTTCGATCACTTTTTTAATATGTCGTCGATGTCATCACCCTAAGTAACGTTCTGAAGGTTTTGGTTTGGGGGAGGGGGCTGTTTATAAAACAAGTTATGGTCGGAAGTAAAAGTTAGAGAAGGTTTGGTGTTAGATTTATTGGCGAGGAGGAGGAATAGATAATCTTCAAACTTAAGGGGGAATAGATAACGTTCAAACCTTCAAACAACTTACATCTCAGAAAATGTAAGGACTTAAAAAGCAAACTATGTTTTTCTAATGAGTCCCTCGGATACAATAAATTTCATTTCAAACATTTTTCGATAATATCGATAAATAATGAGTTATTTGAGGTAGTATTTTTTATTGACTCGCCCTGTATACTAACTACTACAATTATTAAGAGAGAAAATCAATTTATAATTTCCTTTTCTTGTCACTGACGCAGACAATTTCAATTTTGCCTAAAGATCCGTGGTCTAATGATGTGGGATTAGGACACCCCCAGACCACAAATACCGTAGGAAATTAGGAAGAAGGGGGGAGGGTTCCGTGGGTGAGCGCGTTAGTCGATCGGCTACCACCGCGAGGAGGGCCCGGGTTCGATTCCCGGCGCGGTGCCTTCCTTTTTCCTGAGATCCTACACTTGGGGGCTCGTCCGGGATGGGGGGAACACCGATCACCGCACGATGGCGCTAATGACGATGACGGACGAAGACGAAGACAAAGCGAGAGCGTAGGCAAGAGGTCGCACGTAAGCGAAGCAAGAAAAAGTGCGAATTCCGAAAATCCAGGAAATGTCTTTGAAAATTGAAAGCTCAGCCTATCTATGTATGATCAGAGTTATCTACAGGAATTAATTCTGCTTGTTTCTTCTGTTATTCCATTTCCTGGATTTTCGGGCCGCATCTGTTTATTTTTTGTTTGTAAACACGTTATGGAGATGAGAAGCGACAATACCACACACACCCACCCAGTGTTTCACACGCACCCAGTGTTTCTAAAAAGAAGGTTTCCGTTATGAAATTAACATTACCGATAGTTTTTTTCAAATATCTCGAAAACTAAAAGCGACCCCCCTATATTGGAAAAGGAAAAAGTTGTTCAGAATGTGTTGCTCCATAACGTATTAAAATTTCATCAAAATCGGAGTACGCAGACCTTTTCTATATAATTACCGTGATAATTTTTGACTAACTAACCATTTTTGGGGTTACGAATCGTTTACTGTAAAACTTGCTTGAACTCAACTTCGTTGTAAGAAGGGATTTCCAATCTACTCAACATATTTCCGGGCGTATCGATGAAAGCCGTGGGGGCAATTACGAACCGGAATCGTTAAATTTGCCCTATACTTTGTTAAAACACGCCCTTAACCGTTTGTCACGAGGGAGATTAATGTATCACGTGGAACCGTTGTTCCCGGCAAAATTCTCCGCTGATTATCACGATTTCGATCATCTCCGCGTCCTCCATTATGGTCATTAACCCGTGAAACCGTCCGTCTTTCCATCATCCGGAGTCTCGGGGCAAATTAGTTGAAAGTTCCTCTGTGAAAGTATAATTTATTTCGATTTGTTAATCTTAACTCTTTGCTTCTAATGGGTTCACAATCGAATAAAAATCTCACAGACGGTATTACCCTCAGGTCTCCGTCCCGAGGGCGACACATTCCTCGAATCGCTAAGAAGCGTAAAAATTGCCCCTCGAGCTAGTCCTCCTTTGATATTCCCGGGATCCTGAACCTTTTATGCAACTTAAATGTCACTTGATTAATTTAAAGTACGTCCCCGAGCGGCGCAACTCCATTCCCACAGCATTCATTTACTTGCTCTACTGGAGTCTACTTGCGCACTGGGCAAGAGTCACAAAAAGTTGGACAAAAAATTTAAAACTTTACGAAATTTTATGGCATGCATAAATCTTGCTGCAAGTCAGTTGACAAAGCTGTAAATGGAGAAAGATGATAGTTCTAAAATAATTGCATTATGTCCGAAATTGGCGTACTTTCCTTCGTCACATTGCAATGTGAATAGCAGATAACTTAAATCTGATTACGCAGATGTGAAGTGTATTTTTCAGCTAGGTATTCTACATTTTGCTTAATTAAATATTTTACTTAAATTAGATTTACCAAAGGGAATCCACGAAAAGGTACTGTGAATTCCTCATGCGAGTGTTCGAGAAATGTTAGTTAAAGTAGCTGCATGAAAGTGTGTTGCAGTTACTTGCAACAACGGTGTTTGCAACGGTATTTGAGTGAACATGTATGTATTTGGTAACGCCGCACATTGGGCCAGAATCATGAAATAGATGGATAAAAACCCCGAAATTACGTGTCATGAAATGACTTAAACTTAGATTTAGCATTTCGTTCAATATTTTTGAAAGATGAATTCCAAAAAGCTACCACGATCATTAATCTTATGGCATACAATTCGGTGCTGGTATAACGTGCTGCGCACTACCTGGGAAAATGATCTACCCAGATCTAACCCCACTTTACAGGTAGTATGTACGCTATAGCGGTGGCACCGCAGGTAGTGCGAACGCTATACCAGCACCTATAATTCTATAGATTGTAGAAAATGAAGAAAAATGTACATAGAACACTAATGGTTGCGGTTATGTTCCCGTGTAACGGTTCGGTTTATCGCGGAGACGATAGTGCGGTCTCGACGACGGTTCTCCTCGTTGCCGAGTAGCTCGTCGAGCCAGGGTTCGCGGCGAGAAGGACGGTCGGCGTGGAGCGGTGAGGTTAAGGTGCGGAAACTAAAGACACGTGCTGGTTTAGTTAATAAACGAGCTGCCGTTCGCGGTATCGGTGTTCGCGTCGCAGAGGGTCGCTGCGGACCTGGGGGAAATCGCGGAGTCGCGGTGGTCGAGGAGCAGGGGACGCCCTGCTCGGAGACGGTCAGTGGGGGGGGGGGCAGGGTACTCCTTGTCGCGGTAGTCGAGGAGCAGGGGACGCCCTGCTCGGAGATGATCGGTGGGGGGGGGGGGCACTCCTTGTCGCGGTAGTCGGAGAGCGGGGGACGCCCCGCTCGGAGAGGGGATGGGGAGGAGACGAGCAGGGTACTTCTTGATCGGTGCGGTGGGTGAGGAGAGGAACAGGGTACTCCCTGTTCGTGCTAGGACGGTGCGGTGGGTGCGGAACACTTACTGGTGTTTGACTTCGGTCGGTGACGGTTGGTGTCGGTGACGGAATCGTTGGTTGTTTCGGTTTGGTGTCGTGATAGCATCAGCGGACAGGTAAGGTAAAGTGATGTTTTCGTCTTCGCGGGGGGTTTATATTCCCGTTACGGCTAATTATTAGCAGCGAGAAATGTGCCGCGATAATCAGGATCGCGGCCCTCTCGCGGCGGGGCACGGGGAATATCGGTCGCGGCTGAGGTACGAGGGGGCGCGTAACAGACAGGTCTGTTACACCCGTATTTTGTCTTTCGAAAATATGAAAATGTATCACATTACTTATGACATGACCCAGTACTTACATACGAGAGTATGCTTATAAGTAGACTGTTTCGAATTCTTGTAATAAAAGAATACCGCCTATAAGAGTATTTTCATGAGGGTACTTTCTCATCTGAACAAATGAACCATACTTGTCATAATCAGATTCCACGACCATAAAATTCCCTAACACAGTCCTGTTTGAAATAAATAAAGCATAATGAAAAGAGACGTCTTTTGTCGAGCATTTTACGATATTTCAGAATTGCAAATGGTTGGACAAAGTTCATGTCTCTATTAATTATACATTATTAATTATAAACAGAACGGTTTTAAGGTTTTCTTTGGGTCGTAGGACCTCATTCGGCTGTCACTCATTTGCTAATATGAGAAACTGTCTTTATATAACTACTCTTATACGAGATGATCCAAGCTAAAAAATTTAAACTTTGCTACTCGATCAGTGGTTTCAGTATGGTGAATAATCCTCTCACTTGTAATAATTAGCAATTATATATTTAACATTATATGCGATACACTTTCGCCCGTAACACTCTTAGACTCTCCCTCGCTGTGGACTCTCACACACCGCTTTGCTGTTTACCAACCTAAATCTATGTACAGTAACCCCGCGATGTAAGTCCTTTGTCGGTTCTCTGCCTTGATATAGATCGTGAAGGGACACTATTTTTTTGCGACCGCATCGACCGCGCCGAACGTAGAAAAGAGCAGCATGCAAATACGGACCGCGTGGCCGAAGACGCAACAAAAAATAGCGTATCGGTGAGACAATAATAGTGCAATAATAAAACTTCTTTATTTTTCACTTATTTTTAATGAAATTTTACCACTATATTCGTGGCATTTTTCTAATGAAAATGATACCAAATATGATACAATTCCGATGATATTTACTTGTGTAATAAACGATGAAGTTTTGTAATTGGATGAGTAGTGATGCGCACCGATATACCGGGCTTCACGGCCCTTCTGGGGATACCCCGCAGTGGAAGGAGTAGGCCAAGGGACATAGTTCGCAATGTTCCGTTGGACTTAGATCGCGGGGTTACTGTAATTACCAAAACTAACCTATCTTCCCTGACGATACCAACATTATAAAATATAATAAAAATAACCCTACAATGTTAAGCAATTAATGTCTTATGGACGTCTCTCGAAAGTAAATAGTTTAAGGGTTAATGTTATCGGATGTTGCGATTTTTACTGATTGTGAGTTTGACACACCGAAAGGAATTTTAAATGAATAGAGACTTAAAATTACGAAAAATATAGTTTGAACAAAAGTTAGCATTCAAATTGTTATTAAACTATTATTAGTTATCTCGACTTGTTAAACAACTTTCTTCTACTTATTACGACATTAGTTCCGAAAACAGAGATTATCTCACGGTTAAAGCTGCAAGTTGTTCCAGTTAGACTTTAAATTTATCTCAGCATTAATGTGTTCTAAACATGACAAGAGAAAAATTTTGGTACACCTAACCATACCAGAAAATTTACAACAACCGTATCCTAGTCCAACATAAAGGATATCGAATACTATTTTACATGATAATGTAATAGTGAATTACTACTTTAATAGCTGGTAAATTTACATATAAAAGTTGTTCAGTAGAAACAGGTAAATGACTGTACAATAGAAATCTATTATGAATTAGCAAGAAAATATTTGCTTAGAAACAAATCGTGGTATTGGAGACGCGAAGAAGACTGGCTGCTACATTTCTTCAACATACTTGAACTTGACTATTATTTAATTACCAAATAAGGTCAGATACAAGTCTGCGTCGTTTCCAGTCAATCTGAATCAAGTATTAGCTTACGAGAAGACCTAGTTTTAACCTATTTTATTATATGAACATTTTGTAATTAATGCCCCTCATTTTATAGAAACGACCCACTGTATGCCGCGCCATTCCGTCAGTGCCTCCTCCCATTTTTCATAAATGCTATGAAGTCCAATATTTACCCTTCTCGTATATGAATCATCGACTCAATACGCGGAATTGTAATTTCTTGCTTTCATCCAGCCCGGCGGTCTCACTTATATTCGCATTTTGAGCGGAGTGAATGCACATTCTCGAATATAATTCTGTTTTCAGATTTACACCAGACCGTAGTTGGTAAATATCGACTGCCCGGGGATATTTTGCTCTCCCTTGCCTCCATCGTATCGCCGCACAGTGGTTCCGATCCAGAAATACGGGGACATTTTGCCAAAAAATCAACTATCTCGCATAGATGTCTGTTGAATATGTTTTGCTTTTTCAATTTCCAGCAATCTCGAAAATGAAAAAAGTAATAAACTGCAATAAAAATTGTTACTGTTATCGACAGTTAAAGTTGGATGTTTTGAAGATAGCATTTTTCATGGAAGAAATTGGTTCCTTTCTTTAACATGTCCTGACGACTCTTTTCAATATTTTTCCACCACTTTTTTTTTAAATGAAAAGTATATCTTTAAATTGCAAATTATCACTGATAATTAAACATTACTGTTTGTTATTTAAAAGAAATTTAATGCTGACTCCATTGGGGAAAATCCTAAAAATTCTTAGTAATTCACAAGGAATATCTTTTGACTCTCGAATATTCCCAGAATTTTACAAAGTGGACTATTCTCAGCATATTTTCTTTTATATAATCCTGCAAGAATCGGAATCACCTTGGTCCATTTTTACAAATTATCATTGTTTAAAGCTGCGCGCTTCGCTGTGCATATATCTCCATGGTATTGTCGCCCGATTAAATTTACATTCACTAAAGAAACGCAAGAAATTATAGATGAAGAAATCACGAGCATTAAAAACGAAATAGTAAATTTGAAACAAGTTAAAATTAATAATGTACAAATTGAATACTTAATGCTTCTTACAATGGTAGATAACAAGATTTGTAATGCTCTTACAAATACAAAATCCGCAATGCGGTGTTATATTTGTGATGCTACTCCTACTGAAATGAATGATTTAGATAACATAAATTCAAAAATTTGCAACGATAACAATTATTCGTTTGGATTATCCACTCTCCATGCGTGGATCCGATGTTTAGAATTTTTGTTACATATTTCTTATAATATTCCCTTCAAAAAATGGAGTGCAAATACACTTGCTTTGAAAACAATTCGAAATGAGAGAAAAAAACAGATTCAAGAGGAATTTATGAAAAAAATGGGATTACTAGTTGACATAGTAAAGCAAGGATGGGGTTCAACGAATGATGGAAATACTGCAAGAAGATTTTTTTCAAATCCAGAACTTACGGCCAGCATAACAGGGATAGATGCACTACTCATTAAAAAATTTCACGTAATATTACAAGTCATTTCATCTTCGTACGAAATAGACGTAGATAAATTTCAAAACTATGCCTACAATACAGCAAAGTGTAAGTCTTTATGGCTTTTATTACATGCCGGCCTCAGTACATAAAATACTAATTCACGGGAAAGAGATAATAAAACATGCACTAGTGCCAATTGGTCAATTGTCTGAAGAGGCCTTAGAGAGGAGACATAAAGATTTTAAAAATTATAGAAGTAATAAAAGCCGAAAATTTTCAAGCACTGCTACAAATGAAGATATATTTCATAGATTATTACTAACTTCTGATCCATATATATCTTCCTATCGTATAAAGTCCAACAATAAAAAACCTAAAACCCTGTACTCAGAGGTTGAGGAACTAATAATTAAATAAAAACTTTTAACAGAGAAGGTAAGAATAATTAATTTAATTCTGTGTCACATAATTCTCAACTGATCACGAATTAAACTTATTGTATTTATTATTGCTTATATTTTAATTTGTGCTTTATACAGGTACCATAGACTTTGTGAATTTTTAAATCTTACCTGGAGATTCTGGACAATACAAGTTCACTCAACTAGCGATTCATTAAACAAGTAGAAGAGTATTATTAACTAATTAATTAATTTGGACCTGTTTATTTAAAAAAAAAGTGCTAAAATTTGTTATACTTGTACACATATCTAAATATTGCAAGAAAGGCTATTAAATAAACATAAAGTATATTACATTTTACTATTAAAAATGAATTCTTGTTAATATTCTTCACTCCAAATTTCACTTCGATATCTTTAATAGTTTAAAAGTAATACCAAAATGTCCCCGTATTTCTCGATCGGGACCACTGTGCGCCGGTATTTTTGTTCCAGCTCGAAAAAAATAAACAGGATCATTAACACTAAGTTTACGGAGCACTAAAATTGATTATTTTACATTGCTTTATAAAAATAATAAAATTGTATTTACTTAGATCTTCAGCGATTTTTATTGTAATATGTACACAAAAACGTACATCTATTTAATATTTCCTCACGAATTCCACCTTACACTCTTAATAATCGTAAATTAAAATTTTTCAATCCGTCATTTTGACGGGCCCCGTAAATCTAGTGTTAAAAGAAGTCTTTTCGTAAGCGAACGTACCCAGACAGCCGGCGCAGCCGTATTCATAATGGTGCTGTGAATTTCTATCAACGAGCCCGATCAATTAATTTCCATCGTGACGTGAAGGGTTTTCTATTCAAATCCATGTTATTGGTTTACCTATTCCTTTTAAATATTTTTCACAGTACACATATTTTCCAATGAAAAATGTACCCGTGTCTCGTAGTAACTAAAGGACTATTATGGTCTATTATCTACTGAGCGGTAGCGTTGTTGTCGCATCGTGCTCGAATCGTAAGTAAGAGAAGGAGTAAAAATTTCTTGCAATAAAACTCGCATGTTCAGCCATAAATGCATTTACTGCTTCGAACTCCCTTCTTCGGCAATACCGAATTAGTTTGATCTACTACTGAACAATAATTACGTGCACGCTGACTCGATTGTATTGCTCACGATTCGAGCACAGCGCAACGACAACGATCACTAGAATCGCTCTGGCTGGCCCATGTTTTTCATTAATAACTCGAAGCTCGTATGACATTTTCGCAAAAGAAAATGCTTCTTAGAATAACCCTGGGGATTACTTCTTTTCAAGTAGCTCTACCATTCTTGGGACACTTTGTATACAGGTTGAGTCAGTCACTATTACTACCTGAAAGAACCCACGATTTACTGATTCTATCAAAAAATGTTTGAAATGAAAATTATTGTATCCGCGGGCACTCATTAAAAAAATACAGATCGATTTTTATGGCCGTATATTTTCTGAAATATATAGGTGACCTTGAGTTTTTCAAATGGCACCATATATTTCATTCTTGTTCCTACATTTTAAACCTTAAAGAGACGAGTTCAACGACTTATAAATAGTACATTCAATTGACCTTGAACCTCAAAACGAAGGTCTATGACCCATCGCTGGAGATTTTATTAATAGATCCTCCTACAGCAAGCGATATTTCATTAATAAACTAACATCTCTCCCTCAATATCGTAATCTAATAATTTCGTTTGGGATTATTCTGTAAAAGATTTTTATGTTTCTTTTTGGTACACCACAATTATTGAAAAACCGAGTAATAGGTTCTTCGCCTGCGAAGAACTGCAGGATCATTCCTTCACAAACGCAAACTACGGATTCAAATTACAGATGAATTGTAACCCAGGTTGTGACACGAGACAAAGATTCAAACTGTTGCGATGCAGCAATACAATAAATAATAATAGGAATTAAACTAAAATAAAAAACACTTATACTTCAAAACTATCTGTTTACACTCCAAAAAGGCTTAGAATACTAAGATATCCAATAGATGTTTTCAAAAAAATCCTTAAAATCACTTGTTTTTACTGGCGTTACACGAGAAGCGCCCCTTATACAGCTACGGACAGCAGGGGGGCCAAGCTTACCAGCATTAAAAGCGATCGCGAAACCTTAAAACAGCGAGTAGCGCGTCGGATTAAGTTCCATTTCCGCGAGAAAATTGCTTTCCCGTCCGTAGCCGGGTTTCAATCCTACTCTCCTGCCTGTTCGAAAATAGTTCCTCCGTTGCAAGTCGAGTTTACAGGTGCGAGGGAACGGGGATCGAGAGCAAGAGAGGTAGCTTGCAGTTTCTGGTTTGCACGAATCAGTTGGCATTTCGGTTATGGATGCTCTCGAGAACACTATCTTTAAGTTCGAGTTGCAGCAGGAATGTCTTCTCTTCCCATCCCCCTTTGAAGTAATTCCTTCCGGCGGATTCTTTGCCAGAAGATCCGAGCAGAAGTTCCGCGACCAGATACGGTTTTCTGATTGCGATAGAGTAAATAAGTAGCAGGAAAGAAATTACTTCATGCTATTAGGCAGCCCGCGGAGAAAAAGTTGCCGCGTTTTTGTTCCGCCATGGAACTTACGGTTCCGCGGAAGTTTCGCGCGGTGGAAAACTTTCCTGCCCGGGAACAGTTTACGACCCGCTGGCTTTTTTGCGAGATTACAGGTATAAACAAACGGGGTCTAGCTATGCTGTAGCTACACCACACCCACCAAGCACACACTGATCGCGAGACATAGCAAACTAGCACGGTCCCCTAAATTCGTCTTTGGATTACCTGCTTGACACTTCTGAGGCTACTCCACCCGATAGGTTTACGAGCAGAGCCTCGCGAATGTAATGCCACTGTAATGGAAAAACGAATGCTCTATACACGTGAAATGCGTACGTTGATGGATTAAAGCTGCTGTTTTCGTTATTTACAGATTTTTGTACAGATACCCTCGACTTATTAAGTACTTCAATAAGTTTCTGCCGTTTAATAATAGATGTCGGAACTAATAGTACTTATATGTAATAGGAGATGGTGCAGTACGTATTGTTGTAAACTAAAAGATATATTTAACTGACACAACAAAAATACAAGGTGTTTCAAAAATGTTCGAGTTCCTCGAAAGGGATCATTCCTGAGGTTAATGTAAGAAGCTTTTTCCTTTGCGAAAATATCATACGCGGCCTCGTTTTTGAGTTATTAACGAAAAACACGAGCCATCCAGAGCGCAGCTACTGTTGACTGATTCCAGCTCGGCGCGGTGCGATGGCTGATTCTACTGAGCGGTGGCGTCGTTCTCGCGCCGTGCTCGAATCGTGACCAATATTAAATCAAAATAATTCGATATTGCCGTATAAGAGAATTCGAAGCAGCAAGGAGTTTGTTATACAGTCACTCCCATTAATATTCGTACACTCTTAAAAAGACGATAACTTGTTTAATATTGGACCATACGACTTGGACTTCTTTTAAATGTTAGAATAATTAGTTTACTACATGACGTGAAAAGGAAATTATAAAACAAGTGCAATTGGTCGGTTTTGCAGAGAACATACTAAAAGTTGTGTTTTACAATTTTTTTATGTTGCTTATGTTGAAAATTTAAAACATCCATTTTGTAGATCTGTATCAATTGTATACATTTTCAAATTTTCATCCAATTTGGATTACGTGGAAAACAGCGACAGGCATCGAATGACGTAAGAATCCTTCGATTTATTACAGTTTAAGGCCGAAAATTGTGAAAAGCTGCAATTTTTACAATCTTCGAACAGTTGTAGATCATTGCAACGTTTGCCGATTTTGGTGAAATATTCAGAGTGTATACAGTTGACACAGATCTACAAAACGTATTTGTTGAATTTTCAATAAGGACACACATAAAACAGTTATAAATAACAACTTTTAGTATTTTCTTTGTAATTCCGAAAAATTACAATTTTTTCAAAATTTCTTTTTTTCAACGTGTAGTAAACTAATTGTTCTAACTTCTCAAAAAAAATCCATGTCACATGATCCAATATTAAAAACGTGATCGTCTTTTAGAGTGTATGAATATTAATGAGAGTGACTGTATGCTCCTTATGGAGTGGCTGTCTTATTCTACGTGCTATAGTAGGTATAGTAGATATAGTAGATATTCTGTTTACGTTCCCAGAATTGCACTTACGCGTATTATATTGTAAAAAATGTTTTCTATTTTATAGTTTTATTACGTTTGAGGGGTCCATCGCTTACATATTCCAGTTGCTGCAGCGGATACATTTTAACTGTTTCACCGATGCTCGTTGTTTATTATTAGAACAATGTAGTGAGGAGTTCGCTATTACAAAGAATAATTTATATTTCATTGTTTTCGAGTTCTATGTTGTCTACGATTCCAACATTATACTTCTGTGGTTAGTATTATAAAAATAATTCATATTGCGTAGTTTCATTACTTTTCTGGTTCAGTGGCTGACTTGTTCTACTTGCTACATACACGCATTCTACTATTACCACTGTAGTTAGTATCATGCTGTTTGTGATTCCAACATCGTACTCAGCATCCTAATATTATAACGAATAATTCATGTTTCATAGTTTCATTACTTATGTTGAATCACTGGCTGTCGTATATTACTAGCTACAGTAAATGCACTGTAAACGTTTCTCTATAGTTTGTACCGCGCCCTACACTATGCCAGAATCATGAAATAAATTGACAAACACCCCGAAATTACATGTCATGGAATGACTTAAAGTTAGGTTTAGTAAGTAGTTTATACTCGTTTCATACGTGATCACATGCAAACGCACGTTGATCGTTATATATTTTTTAGAAAATATTAGAAAAGTTTTTGCGTAGAGCTGTGATAAAAAATGTTAATACATTTTTGGTACGCATAGGTACATAGAAATTTTTGCATTGGTATGTTCAGTAAATACTACTGGTATTATTAAACCAAAGTTTAGCTGCTCTAACTTGCTCTTTTGACGGTGATTTGTTTTTTTCTAGAAAATCATTTTGTGATAAATAGGAAGAAGCTGTATGACGAATTAAGGGAAACCGGTATTGCGCAGCCATGCTTGTCAGTCATGTTTTTATTATATATATATTATTGTCATTACTTTTTAAATATTTACGTATATTTAAGTATAGACATGTTGTCATTGTATAAATATATATATAGATATTTTATTAGAAAATACTGTTTATTACACCTATTCTTTCGATACTATTTATATTTCCTTTAATATTACAATTTTTAACTAACTTACTAAAACTTTCTGTTACATGTTCAGGCATATATACACACATGTTAGAGTCTTCTTATATGGATGAATTGTTTAGTTGGAAACTGCACTAACCAAGAGCTAAATAATTAATCGTAAAATAAATAAACATTTAATTAAAATCATATTTCAAACGACCAATCAAGTTTTTTTATTTATTTATAGGGTGAAACTCATAAAGGTAGCTTTATAAGTGTACTTTTTTATTCTAGTCATAAAATAATATCAGAATCAGATTCTACAAGTTAAAGAACCCCTAGAGTTGTCCTTTTTGTAGTAAATACTGCATAATTAAGGGAGATGTGA
This sequence comes from Sphecodes monilicornis, assembly GCA_913789915.3. Taxonomy (NCBI): domain Eukaryota; kingdom Metazoa; phylum Arthropoda; class Insecta; order Hymenoptera; family Halictidae; genus Sphecodes; species Sphecodes monilicornis. The sequence continues at coordinate 28,666,851 of OU565284.1, forward strand.
ATTTTGGCCATCTCTTTTATGATTCTGAGATAATGTGCGCTGTCTGTGATTCTAATATTGTTGAATTCGGTTGGAGTCATCATTTTGGTGTTGCATATAGTTTGCCTGATTATACACTGCCAATTACCACTTCGAGATTAAATCCACCCAACTTTATCTTTTTACCATAAGTCCACTCAACTCCCTGAATTGCACAACATGTGTGAAATTGGTCTACATTCTAAATGTTCCATTCCAAGCTCACGTATGCACATCTACGGACAGTCCATCCGCCGTACTAATTTTACATGTATACTGCCGGTAAACATGTACGGTTTATTTGCAGTTTAATTCCTTGCAATCCGATGTTACGGTAGGGGCATTTCTCGGTCATATCCGTGTGTAATTGAACTTGAACGCCATTCGTCGAACCGGAATGGAAGGACAAACGGAAACACGGTCGACATTCCGTCACGAAAAGGACAGAGAAACACCGGTGGGAGAAATGCTCTTAGTCGAATCCACAATACGATTCACCAAGGAGAAGCCGTTGTCGAGAATTTGTCACTGTCCTGATCGCCACGAGGCTTTATCAAAGTTATTTCGGCAACTGGTTTCCGTCATTGTCGGGCACCCCGGTTAACGGAGAATGCGCGGCTGTTCTTGATCCCATTAATTTCATTTGGAAACATATCGGTGCACGTTTGCGGCTCGAAACAATTCGAGGGACTGTTGATCGATCGGCTTTCTTCCATGGTCTATTAGTATCGCCTTGCACGGACACAAGATCGTTTGTTTCGAGGCGTCACAGTCATATTCTTGAATCGAACGAACCAATAGTTCGAGCGGTTAAATATTATTTATTAGTACACTGCGGATATTTATACAAAATCAAAATTTCGTGCATCGATTGCAAGGAACAGAAGCTGTATAGATAATTATTACTTGTCTTAATAATTCGAATGAATTAGAAATGTCATGGTGACAATGCGTTATCCAGAAGAAGTTGTAGAGATTGGTTCCAACGATTTAAAAATATTATATATCTAGCAGGGTGGGGATCCTTTGTCATTTACACTTGATTTAATGCTGAAACAGTAAGCTTTATTTTCTCTTACCTTATTAGCTTTCCCACTTTTTTCATTCCAGGCCTTATACTTGTAGCAGTGCTTCTTCGTGTAACCTTTCTTTTTGCAGAAGAAACATTCAGACACGTTCATGTGACTTCCTCTTCTTGTACCGTCGCCATCTTGAATTTTCAAAACTTTCTCACACGTGGCGTGATTATTCGTTCGTCTTCTGAATTCATCTATTAGCTTGTTTTTGATTAAATTGAAGGTTAAATCTTTTTCGGGTCTGCTTTCGAGCTCTTATTAGATTAAACTGTCCAACAGCCAAAAAACGTTTTGATTCTCATTATGCGATTCTTGTAGAGTTATTCGCGCTGATTCCGAATCTGTTTTTCACTTTTCTCCTAGACGCACAGTTTTTGAGAAATTTGAGTTTGAAAAAAAGACATGTTTTTCAACTTTGAACGAATATTGTGATGTTAGTATAAAAGATATTTAATTGTTCTTTACAGCAAAAGATTCTGCAGACCTTCCCGAGTACAGTGATATCCAATATTAATACAGTATGATTGTTTAAACATATCATTAAAGACGGAGGGACACCACTCTTGCACCAATTTTTGACGATATTTTTGAATTTATCTCAAAAAATAAGGGTCCAGCGAAAAATCGGAATATGCCACGCGATAGAACAGACTTTTATCTTGCGAAACCCCACTTCGATGTTTGCAACGTCGACTTTTTTACCGAACCGGAAATCAAAATATCTTCAACCGACATGAGTTGCCGCCAGTGGTGCTCTTCCACTAGCGCGGTCGTTCGACGGGATACCGCGCGGCGTAATGGCGATGCAGAAGCTTTAAGCGCGCAATTATCTCAGCTTATTTAAATGTTATTTATTATTTATTATTATATTTCCATTTTACTAAGTTTTAGGTATGTTTTCTATCTTGTAAATTCCCATTTTTACTATAAAATAATATATAAAGAATAAATATATTAATAATAATCGTCCATGTTAGTTTAGGATTTAAGTGTGAGAGAGAGAGAGAGAGAGAGAGAGAAAGAGACTGTGTGAAGGTTGTGTAAAGGTTAATTCGTTAACATTTGCAATTGTTAACATTATATAAAATTAAAGGTAAATATTTGCATTATTAATTGTGATAACTGACTTAATTTGTTATCATGGTCATCATCGTGCGTAACGTTCGGAAGGTTTTAGTTGAGAACCACTGTTTATGAAGAAGTATAGTATCGTAATGTAGTAGTATTAATAAATACAAACATTGTAATAATTGACAGAGTAATTGGAGTAGGGTATGGGTTAAGCTTAGGCTTAGGTGTTCTTTCCTCGACTTTCTTCGAAATCACAAGATATACCAACAACAGAGATTTCAGTGAAAAAGGCAAATAGAAGCATTGTGTTCACTATACCATTACATTATATCAGATGGAAGTGACATCTAGAAAATTATTAGAGTTTATCTTGAAGAAGAAACACAACTATTGGTTTGGGGGAGGGGCTACCACCCAAATCTAACCCCTAAACTTACTTGATTGAATTAATCCAGATCATAACTTTTTTACAAACAATGACCCGCAACTAAAACCTTCAGAATGTTATTCAGGGCGATGACCTAGACAACGTATTAGAAGATGATCGAAATCGTTGATGGCTTCCATAATGTAAATATTTGCCAAATTAAATTATTCAAAAACTGATAGTACGTACATTTCCCAATCTTATGATATCGATCCCTGGGCTCGACTGCGTTTTGGAGAACTCCGTGTTCTTAACTTTTTTGAACTTTTTTTTATGTGATTCTGCCGATATCGATGAAGACATTCCCGAAAATGTGTGGATGTTTGTTAGGATTTCAGTGGTTTATAAGTTATACGCGTGTAAAGATGAGCAGTTTTAAGTGTTTTTGACAGGTTAGAGCGTCGCCATATTGGATATTCGTTGAGTGGTAGAGGTAGGTAGGTCTGTTCGGCGCATGCGCTGGATAGATCGTGAGTGTTCAGCGCATGTATTAGATACTATGGTATATTTGCGGGATCGGCTAAATAGTACTGAGCGTATGCGCTAGATAGCAATTCAGTAGTTACACACACTTTGTAAGCATAAGAAATTTCAAGTGTTTTTCACAAATTAATTATTAATAAGTTTATTGTTGATTTTGAAATGGCTAGTTCAAGTATTAGAAATTTTAACTTTAGAGACATGCCAAGTAGTAAAGAAGAAGGAATTACCTGGGCTCAGGATTGTGGATTGTTGCGAAACTTAAAAAATGTCGTACCCATCGGTGCGAAATGAAAATTTATAACAATAATCATGGAATCGGTCGTTTTCGGTGTCCAGTAATTAAAATATACAGAATCACATACAGGATTTCAAAAAGAAGGTACAGTCCAAGATGGTTTGGGGTTAGGTCGTCGTGGGAGCGGAGAAGGCCGACCCGACCATGGTATAATGTTTCGCATTTTGATTTAGTGTAATGTGTTATTATGTATTACGTACGTGTTTGTGCTGCCATCTAATAGATTTGTTCGGAAGTATTTAGGCTATTTTATGTGTACTACCTAGCAAATATATCAATATGGCGGATCTGTAACCTGTCAAAAAAGCTTCAACGTAAAAGTGTTCAACTTTATATGCGTATAACTTTTTAATTAATGAATTCCGCGCATTAAGATTTTCATTTTCGGTGTTGTCTCGTCGAAATCTATAAGATTGTATAAAAAAATTGAAAAAAAAGAGTTCTCCAAAACGCAGTTAAACCGATCCCTGACTTACTCTATAGGGATGTGTTTTGCAAGTTGCATTGAATTCGGTAAGACAAGGAAGACGAACAAAACGAGGATCGCTTGGATAATTAATTGGTAATCTGAAACTGTGGAACGCCGTTGTCAGCGGACCATTTTGAACGAAGAAGCCCGATCGCATATTAATGGTTACGTTTCAACAAGATTGACGTAATATTAACTGGCCGTTGACAGTTAATTTCCAGCGAGTAGCGGTTCATTGGAGGGATCTAGATTTCGCCGGATGGGCTGACACATTCCTTCGTTGATCTACCAAGGTGACCTTAGCCGAACTTAGTCAGGAAGCGTAATAGGAACCCTAAACCCAGTCGCTGGGTAAATACATTCGTGGTTGTTTACACGTTATGTATGTGGACTGCAATAATCGTCGGAGAACTGTGTCAGTGATTCTGCTGCGTGCTTGCACTGGCGGATTGCGCCGTGCGCATTTAACAGCGGGATCTATTCCCCGGTCCCTGTTTCGCAGTCGAATAAATCAACTTCGACAAACTTCCTCAAGTCACGTGCTCTTCGATTCCTTGTGAAAGACAAACGAGTGTTCTACTGTGCCGGGTAAAATGATATAACATTTGAACTCGTTCATTGGCTAATCCCCTACTCGCGCTTAAAACGATACGAATCACAAATCACACACCCGGTATATGAAAATTCATCACGTCGTGAGTGATCAAGTGAAGCAGCAGAGACTTTATAAGGGCAACCGCGCAATGAGATGCGCGAAACACTTTCCTTTTTATTTGGTGTCAACTATAGTTCACATTATAGTCTCATGGGGCTAATATTGTAGTAGACAAAAAAATGCTTTCGAGTTCTGAATATGATTTTGACTGCAAATGACTCCTACTTCATAAATGTATAAAAAATGGGTGTATGAATTTAAAAAATCGATGGTGACCTTCATGACTCGCAAAGGTCACGAGTAATGAAAAATATTTTACATTCACTTTGTAGCAGACTTAAAACCGTGCAAATTTGTCTTATTAAACTTTCTTGTAACTTCGACCAGTTACGAAATATTTGCTCTGACATTTATAGACGGACTCTCTGTATGAAATTAATACATGATTTTTCAGCGGGATTATGATGCAATTCACACTGCAAAAGCAGTTCAACAATTTTTTATTTAAAAAAATGTATTATTTCTAGATTAGCCTGAATCTGCTAGCTTTCTTGCCGTTAATATTATTAACAATGCGTGCAGTGGTCTGTCAAAAAGTGTATATGCGGGTGGGACGCAATTTAGTGACGTAAAAGAATTAACAGATACTAGTATTAAAAGCTGGTGCCTATTAAAACTATAACGAATAAAAAAATTATATAAAACAACTCCAAAGCGTTTACCAAATGTTTGTACAACAAAAAGGTGGCCTTACCAAATATTAATATCATGTTTAATGAAACATTCTTCGCAATCAAATCTCATTTTCAATTAATGGCCTATCATTTTATCCGATCAAGATCACCTCATGTTTATAGTTTGTTCCTTGACTTTCCTTTTGTATACCATAAAAACTTCAGATTTAGTGTGCTCACTTTGGAGGATGCACCCAATATATAGGGTGTGTAAAATATACATTTTCTTCTTTTAATTATACGAAGTAGCCAAATATATCAAATATCCTATTACTTTATCCTGCATTGTATGTACGCGAAATTATGGCCGGCCGTATGATTCGATTATTCAAAATTATTTTGTTGAAACGCGACATGCTAAGAATCATTTAACTATTATTACGCGACTGTCTCGAAAAGTTTGATAGTACGGTCGGCGTCCTTCTATTCAAACGGGAATAGGTCAGAAAAGAAGGAATACACGAATCCGTTCTAAGGAACCAGATCGGACGCGCGATACATTCCAACTCATGGATTACTTCAACGAAGTCCTGCTGCATTTATAAAGGGAGCCTGATTATGCCGGAGATTTGCGGATAACGCCAATACCTCGGATTTTTTCTAAAAACCTGGATCACGTTTCTGAGTGGATCGACGAGAACGCTGTGAGATTACCTGAATGAAAAGTGGATAGCCGACACTGTGGCGGTAATGATATGAAAAGTCAAACATTCTTTAGAATACTTGGGCACCGATCTCATTCTGAAGCGGGATGTTGATTCCGGAACATTAGCTTAAAATTAATTTAGCTTTTTGTATTCTAGATTTTTATGGCACTAAGTCGATTACCTTATTGCAAACACCATAGCTTAGCCGAATCAGATTTATTTTGGGCTAAGCCCCTGAATGATGCTTTGCGGAAAGGTCTTGCGCGCAGATGGTCATTATCTATCCCCACAAGCTTTGTCATGGGCGGTGACTACTTTACCGAAAAGGGCACTGCACAAAGACAACTCTAATTAAATTGGACAATTGCCAGTACTCCTTCAATATTTCTGTATAGTTTAAGCGCGACATCGAATATTCACACCATGATTCACATACAAGTGAACATACCGAAGTGTGAATCACTTCGGGAACTTTGGGACGTGATTGTTTCGTACGGAGACTTCTCTCTGCGGATATGTCGATCAGAGTTTTCTAATCTCTTTCCTGACAACGGAAAACGCCCTATTCCACCCCTTTGCTTATAGAAACGATGACTATGCTCCAGCTGGATGCAGCCGGCACAAAACATGATTCACTACAAGGACAGTTCCATAGAATTTCCTAATATAGAAATTTCGAGAACATCTTGAAGATTTCCTAATATGAAAATCTTGAGAGCATCCTCACTTAAATTTCATAATATATAAACACCCGAATTTTAACCCTCTGAGGCAATTCTTAAAGTACAAATGGGCTATACACGTCGTTACGCTGATTCTTGTTTTGGAACTAGTTGTATTTAATGAGATCGGGCTTAGTCACCCTTTCGAATCGAGTAACCTTATAGATTCCGCGAGTACGGTATTAATCTATCTTGGCATAATTATTCAACCACTCCGTGTCCCCTGCATCGCCAGTACGTCATCCAACAGGCAGTAATACTTGGGTAACTACATAATATTGTTCATAAACACTCAATTCTTACCGCGACAGTAACAGTTGTAACAGATCCAGTTTCCTGTAAAATACAATTTAGTTCAAGGTAATTTTGAGTATCAATTGATTTTAGCCCACCATTCACATCCATTCGTTCTTAGTTGACCGTTCCAACAGGATACAATCTTACCGCTCGGGTTGTATCAATTAATGTATAATATAAAGTTACGAGGCCATTACTAACATAACCTAGGAGCTACCGTGTCAGGAATTCGAAACTATTCACTTCTCCGATCTCGCATCGGGTTCGTCCGCACGTCTTCCAACCTCCCAGCACTTCCCCCATCTCGCATCGGGTTCGTCTGTGTGTCTTCCAACCTCCCAGCAGCTTCCCCGATCTCACATCGGGTTCGTCTGCGCGTCTTCCAACCTCCCATCACTTCCTCGATCTCGCATCGGGTTCGTCCGCACGTCTTCCAACCTCCCAGCACTTCCCCAATCTCGCGTCGGGTTCGTTTGCTCGTCTTCCAACCTCCCAGCACGTCTCCGATCTTACATCGGGTTCGACTGCGCGTCTTCCAACCTCCCATCACTTTCCCAATCTCGCATCGGGTTCATCTGCGCTACTTTCAACCTCCCAGCACTTCTACGATCTCGTATCGGGTTCGTCCGCACGTCTTCCAACCTCCCAGCACTTCCCCAATCTCGCGTCGGGTTCGTTTGCTCGTCTTCCAACCTCCCAGCACGTCTCCGATCTTACATCGGGTTCGACTGCGCGTCTTCCAACCTCCCATCACTTTCCCAATCTCGCATCGGGTTCATCTGCGCTACTTTCAACCTCCCAGCACTTCTACGATCTCGTATCGGGTTCGTCCGCACGTCTTCCAACCTCCCAGCACTTCCCCAATCTCGCGTCGGGTTCGTTTGCTCGTCTTCCAACCTCCCAGCACGTCCCCGATCTTACATCGGGTTCGACTGCGCGTCTTCCAACCTCCCATCACTTTCCCAATCTCGCATCGGGTTCATCTGCGCTACTTTCAACCTCCCAGCACTTCTCCGATCTCGTATCGGGTTCGTCCGCACGTCTTCCAACCTCCCAGCACTTCCCCCATCTCGCATCGGGTTCGTCTGTGTGTCTTCCAACCTCCCAGCAGCTTCCCCGATCTCACATCGGGTTCGTCTGCGCGTCTTCCAACCTCCCATCACTTCCTCGATCTCGCATCGGGTTCGTCCGCACGTCTTCCAACCTCCCAGCACTTCCCCAATCTCGCGTCGGGTTCGTTTGCTCGTCTTCCAACCTCCCAGCACGTCTCCGATCTTACATCGGGTTCGACTGCGCGTCTTCCAACCTCCCATCACTTTCCCAATCTCGCATCGGGTTCATCTGCGCTACTTTCAACCTCCCAGCACTTCTACGATCTCGTATCGGGTTCGTCCGCACGTCTTCCAACCTCCCAGCACTTCCCCAATCTCGCGTCGGGTTCGTTTGCTCGTCTTCCAACCTCCCAGCACGTCCCCGATCTTACATCGGGTTCGACTGCGCGTCTTCCAACCTCCCATCACTTTCCCAATCTCGCATCGGGTTCATCTGCGCTACTTTCAACCTCCCAGCACTTCTCCGATCTCGTATCGGGTTCGTCCGCACGTCTTCCAACCTCCCAGCACTTCCCCAATCTCGCGTCGGGTTCGTTTGCTCGTCTTCCAACCTCCCAGCACGTCCCCGATCTTACATCGGGTTCGACTGCGCGTCTTCCAACCTCCCATCACTTTCCCAATCTCGCATCGGGTTCATCTGCGCTACTTTCAACCTCCCAGCACTTCTCCGATCTCGTATCGGGTTCGTCCGCACGTCTTCCAACCTCCCATCACTTCCCCGATCTCACATCGGGTTCGTCTGCGTGGCTACCTCCTAGTGGCTCTCCCGTTTTCGCATCGGGTTCGTCCGTGCACCTTACTAATAATTAAAAACCATATGGCGGCTACTTCCTATGCTTGTCAAAAGAGGGACATTACGACAACACCTTTCCCGCTACTACCTGAATCTTCCTCTGTTTGTATATATACCGCCATAAACTGCCCTTACGACATCCCGCGTCTAAGGCACGGGTCCGCTAGATAGCCTTACTGACGAGTCCTCTAGCGGGGGCCTAGGACGAAACGCTTCCTTCTCCTTTTTCCATCTTTTCATAATTCAACTGCCGCCATAACCATATTCCTCTTTAAACCATAATCCGCCCGCTGGTCACGCGCGCTACCGCTCGGCCCAGGCTCGTAACAAGATAATTCTTACAAAAATATTTGACACATATCTTTTTTATCGACAATCTTCCACATTGAAGGAGTGCAAACAGCCCTTAATGTTGGGTGTCAGAACAAAATATGGTTGAATATCTTGGAAACTATTACAGCTACAGGGATGGTTACAATAGCAAAATCAAGATGGCGAAAATGACGAAAAAATGGCGAAAGCCCAGATAGCTTGTGATATTATTTCCATGACGTACGAAAAGAAACCATGTCAACAATGCGACGACAAATGAATGGCGGTAGCATATTGGTCGGGGCCGGTATCGATTATTTTGGCAAAACGAGTATCCAATTTATCAATGGGAAAATGAAAAGTGTCAAATATGTTAATTTAATTATAGACATTTCTGAATCTTAGTACATTTTTCAACAGGATTACTGCCAAATTGGTCCAGTCATATTTTCATGAAATCAGAATACCGTGGATTTAATAAAATCAAAAACTAAAATTATTTTGCGTTGAACAATTTGTGTATCACTTATTTCTTGCTCAAATTTGAAATATTTCAGGCTCAATGTTCAATTTACAATGTTTACAGCCTTTTGTACTAGTAAATACTCCTCCGTCATTTTGCGTGATTCGCAGCATAAGTGTCTGATGAAAGTTACGTCGCGTCGTAAGGGAGCAATTTCGCAGTAGGAAGACCTTCAGTTAATGCCGCGATACGAAGAGAAAGAGCTTTACTGTGTTCCGCCGGCGTCTTCGTTACTGCGGCAAGTTTAGCAACTGCAACGCTGTAAGGACAACCGATACTCGTTGTTCGCTGCTGTTCGCCGAATGTTTTAGCGATCTGTACTTTCGTTGCAACGTTAACGCCTTGATAATTATTGGAACAAAGTTTGCCGTCGCGAAGAGATAGTCCTCGCGGCAAGATGCTTGTACGTACGGTGAAACCGACGCAGTTACGCAACTGATGCACATCGAGTTACGTGATAACTTTATCCACCTTAAATACAGGCTCGCGCAAAAGTCATCACTCGATTACCTAAGACAGTAACAATGTTTGTAAATGAAAAGGTTTGGTTCGGTTTGTTGATTATGTTTATTTAAACCTATAAATTTTTCCTAATTAAGTCGCGAAGATAATATCGGGCAAATGGCCGCCGTCAGAGTTGATGCACATTCGGGCTCGTTTCACAGCATTTTTCATGACTTTTCTCAAAACTTCGGACGATAAATTCTCCACTTCTAGTTGGATGTTATCCTTTAGAGCCGCCAAGGTGTGCAGCTTGTTCACATAGACCCGCGACATCCAAAAACCCCATAGAAAGAATATCTCAGTTTTATTTGAAATATTTTTTACAACGTACTATAGTTTGGGCAATATTTGCGCATCTACAAATGGAACACCCTGTATATGTTAATAGACCGATCCTAAATAGATTAAAATCACGTAACTACTAATATATACTGTCTCTTTGTCCCGGAGTGTACATCGAACAAGAAAAGGGGAAGCTGGTTACGAAGGTGAAATAAGCGAGTGTTTCGTAAAACTATGCACATGGAACAATGGATGAATTTACAGAGAAAATAAATGCCTGGCGAAACTGCAAGAAAAATGCATTTCTGGTCGTGCACTGTGCCTTTCATTTTCTTCCAATTTGTACAAGCTTCGCCATTGCCGTTCGAAACCCGGCGCGTTTGTATGTTGGCAATAAAAGAACCGTTCCAACAAAAAAACGGAAAATGAAAACGACATCGAAACTCAGTTCATAGAAATCCCAACGAGCCTGAGTAAGCAGTTCCCAAATTATTCGTGCCACCGGATTTTTACTAGGGTTGCGGAAATCTTAAAAGACGACCACTTCGACAGACTATAACGCGATCAGCCATAGATCGAATGTTTTCTTTTTCGAGGTGAAGGGTTTTCTTGTTTTTTGAACGCTACAGACCAAACACTGTTAACGTTTCTCAAACAACGACCGCCTATTCCAAACGAGCAGTCGATATTTTTCTTTCAGTGGTTTGCGAATGTTAAACCTCAGATGAACAATCTTTATTCACGATTAAAAAAATACTATCCGAACGTTACTTCGTTCGGTAGTAACTCTTTCACGCTAAAGCAATTAAACCTCCTACACTTTTCGGGTCGATATTTAAATATTTTGCTACCACTTTGACTCGCATGTACAGCAATCGTATACAATTTGTGAATACACTATTGACTAGTAACAGGAATGATCTTTCTGAATTAGTATCGATTCCTAATGGCAAAGTATGATTGTATTTAAGGTACGTATGAATACATAAGTATCAAAGAGTATCGATTCCTAAATGGCGGGTTGAGAATCATTGTAATGTAAGTCATCTACATGGTATATCGAGTAAAATAATGTTTTGCATGTGTTGTTATTGTATAGAAAACTACACATACGCATTACGATTGCAAAATCACATCTGTGGGTTCAGAAAACTATAAAAAATGTTTGTATGTGAAAATTAAAGCACGAAACAGAATTTTATATAATTTTATATAATTTGCGTTATAAATCAGCGGTTGGAAACAAAAGAGCGTAAGGTGAATTTACACCACTATGATCTCAAATGGTTCGTTCTATTCGTTTAGTGACAAAAGAATATGCTGCTATTTTTTAGTAAAGAATGAAGTTCTACATCAATTAACGCTACCAGGAAATAAATGATGCCTTTACAATTCGAAAAACAATATTAACACAAATCTTCAGAATTTTTACGTGCACTGCTATGATTCTCAGCCCACCAAATGATAGCTATTGAAAAACATCAATTCTTTTCAGGTATATCTTGGATGGAATCGCTTTAGATAGTTTCACAATTTAGAATCTAACACTGTTCATGTTCCTATAACTGCCTTGAATGTGCCAAGGTGATACGTTCAATCCTTCCGTTTTACTCACACTCTCACTCACATTCATATACAGGGTGGCCCACATAACTCTGAACAGCTCAATATCTCGAAAACTATGCCATCGATTTTACAGTTCTTAGCCTTAAATTGCATGGAACTGAAGGGCCTTTCTGACTACATAAACGTGAAGTGGCCTCCCTTCCCCTTTAACGGGGGAGGGGAGGTACCTTTGTAATTTTAAATGGAACCCCCTATAAAATGTTACATATTTAGATTCTACAGGAAAAAACAAGTCAATTTTGTCTGAAACATTTTTTTGTCAGATCTTCGACTTTTTTTCCGATGTCCGCAAATAAAAAACATGCATTTTCTATTAAAAAAAGAAAATAACTTTTTATTTTGCATAGATTTCATCAATTGTAGATATATTCTTAAAATTGAGGTAGATATCAGTTGAAAGAAAGATAATGTCGACAGCGTGAATCGAACCAGCAACCTAGTCATTACTAGTAAATCGCGCTCCGCGCTCGGTCACTCATCTTGTTGTTCAGTACTTAACGCGAACTCTATATAATTGAGTTAAGCAATTTTCAAATGCACTTTACTCGGAAAATCTGGAGAAGTGCACGCTACTGCTCGGAAAATCCGTTACCCGCCGACCGCGCTGTCTCCATGTAAGTTTGTACATTATTTTTCCGAATATAAAAACGTTTAATATTACATGATACACCTACAAAAAAGTGAAGAAGCAACGAAAAAATTTATTTTTATTTTCGGTTACAACAATGGACAACATCAAAAATTCTGAAAAAAATTATGAACAATTCGTTCAACAAAACTTCAATAGGAAATACGTATTTTTTCGAATTTTTAGAGATTTTCAATTTATTTGAACGTGTTCACATAATCGAAAAAAATCGAAAAGAATACACACACATAATCATGACGAGACACAGCTTACATAATAATATAAACGTGGTGAAATGAAAACTGATATAAAATCAGCAATTTTATGCTTTATAATTTATTTAAAAATCGCTTTTGCAACCAAAAATTCTGAATAAAATTTCAGTCATGTATGCTACTCGGTAAAATATTCCTGAATTTTTTCGTAATTTTTCCTTGAGCATGGTTTGACTAAACATCTATTTGATTTGGGGGAACCGTTGGCCATCTTATACAGCTATACCTTAAAAGAACAAGAAAAAATGATATTAGATATACAAAACATATTTCAGTATTAAACCGACTTTTTGAAAAAAAATTTAATACAAACATTTTAATATAACATTTCGCTTTGATAGCTTTTTTAGGTCAAAAGTTATAACAAAACGAGTGCCGTGCCGCACCGAGAATCGAATGCGCCCGTTCGCAACACCGGTAAGCTGAAATAGCTGAATTGCTGAGGAACGATCCGTACGTTCGAAATCTACGGCCAACCGGCCGACCAGCCACCGCACACTGACACGATGGGGGTAGAGGTTCCTTGTGTGCGTAGCGGCTAGTGGAAACAAAGTGGGGGAACGTCTCAACATCGACTAGAGGGAGCCACGGACATTTCTGGCATCACTGGTCTAAGGCACGGGTCCTCTAGATAGCCTTACTGTGACGAATCCTCTAGCGGGCCTAGGACGAAACGCTTCCTTATCCTCTTTCCATCTTCTTATAATTCAACAGCCGCCAAATATATTCATAAAAAAACTGTACTAGATTTTTAGTTATCGTGCACGTTAGTTTAAAAAACATAAAACACTTGTACTTCAAGGCAATTCGATCACATCCCTGAACGGCCTAGTCCCATATATCCAATACTTAATCTGAAAAAATTTCTTGATAATCACTTGATTTCATTGCTGTTACACGTGAAGTTCCCCTTAACCGAAGATTTAACGATCCTTCGATTTTGATCGGCAGGATATGAACGGGACTTCGGATGACCGAAAGCGAAGGATAGGACATAAAGGCTCGAGATTATGAGCCTTTCGGGTTGAGAGGCGGACAATGTTACCGATGGTCGAAGGTTCGGAAAATCCTACGACTTTCTGGCGTATTTGCTATTATTTCATTGTCTTTTGCTCCACTTCTGTAGCCCTCCAATGCGTCGAGGGTCAGTAAACAAGATGGTTTTATCGGCGAACGGAATCCACGAAACCGTCCTCCGGGTTATTTCCACGCCGACGTGCACCGACTACACGGCCCCGCAGTTTTATTACGCGGTCAAAGCGATTTTAAATCACCCTCGGGACGTTCCCGTGTCCCTGAAAGGTTTCGCCGTCTTCGGCCCCGGTAATATAAGAGCCTTACCGCCCGGCTCGGAATTAGGGTCACGATGCTCACGAGACTTGCAAGCCATTAATAATACCGTTACCGTGGATTTTTCCTGCGATCATTTGCCCCCAGAACAAAGGAACAATCTGTTCTCGCAGTGTGCACACCTCTTCTTTTTATGTACAAGCTCTACCAATTAACGAACACAGCTCGAAATGCAAACGCGACCGCAGGATTTGAGAGGCTATTGTGATCCAGTAGGTAATTTTTTAAAATCCCGTCATATAATTCATGTTACGATTACAATGATTCGAACTTCGTTCGGCTAATTAAAAAGTCTCAGGGTAATTGTTCCAGTCAACTTCAGAAACCCATGAATGTAATGTTTTCAAATCTTCGATGCGGTAGAAAATGTGTTATCATGTTCCATTTTCAAATTGCAAAATAACTATACAGTTGAATGTCGATTATCCGGACGCTGTAAGATAATGTGAATGGGAATTATGTAAAGTGTTATAATGTTATAATAAATACTTTAGTGATAGAAACAAGTGTAACGCAGTGTATAACGGATTTATACGATCCATCATCAAATCTTAAAAATTTTAAATCAGCCTTACTAATTTTTGTTATAAATGCATAAAATCCGGTGACTACCAGTAACGTACACAACCGATTTGCATAATCCACCCAAGACGAACCGCTAACTAAAATCATTCTAAGACAGCACATCCGATCCGACGAACGCAAAAAATAATCGGTGCTTAAATTTTACTTGCCGACGCAATCTGGCGCCCGTCCGGGTACAAAGTCTACGAAAAAGTTAATAACGAAAGTTAATTAAGCCGGGAATGGAGATGCTCGGAGCAACATCAAAGCGAGGCGGAGAAGCAAATTGGAAATTAATTCAACGACTTATCGTCTTCGAGACTCATTGATTCATCATTTTCCGTCTACTTTCGTAGCCAACGGGCCGTGTAATCTTTCGTTATTTAATCCCATCCATTAAAGCGCCATTAATTTCCGCGAAAGAAGACGCCGTTGAAATTGTCACCGCCCCTCTCCTCGCGCTACGGTTTGCTCGGTCGGCGCGGGGCTCTAATGTTCCATCTATAGACATTCGCGATGCGATGGTCCCGGTATCAATTTCCATCGCTTTGATTCGTCGAAAAGTCCCCAACTGGTGCGACTTCTACAAAGGTTCTCGCATTACCTTGAATTCTCAGGTGAACCGAAACTCCG
Organism: Sphecodes monilicornis; assembly: GCA_913789915.3. Classification (NCBI taxonomy): domain Eukaryota; kingdom Metazoa; phylum Arthropoda; class Insecta; order Hymenoptera; family Halictidae; genus Sphecodes; species Sphecodes monilicornis. Next base: position 28,682,347 of record OU565284.1, read on the forward strand.
TCCGCGCCTTCTGCTTCAGCGACTAGTGTTATCCTTGAGGAAATCAGTCGTTAACACTTCAAAGACGATGCCTTATTCCTAGTTTCCTTATGTATGTCCAACGATATGTGGCCTTACAGATGTTACCATTATCTAATGATCAATGATTGCAATACCGGTACACCGGTATACCGAATACCGGTATTTCGTGCTATTTTGCAATTTCGTGAAACCGGTATTTGCTAAGGTAAAATACCGGTATTTTCGGTATTAGCTATAAATAATAAATATTTTTTTGGGGCATCTACACTTATTTGGAATTTATTAATTAATTTTTCCGATAGCGAATTCGATTTAATATCAAAAACTGTATCAGCTATGCTTCCAATAAAGCTGGCTGTGCAAGCATTATGTCGGAAGGATTCCAACTCATTAACAGCGAATGCAACAATAAATTTTATGTTGCAATCACTTAACACTTGGCATGCGGGCAACGTACTTTTACGTTTTTCGCAGTCTGTCACTGGAGCGCGGGTCACGTAAAAATACGTATTTCGTAGGTTTGTGGTGGATAGCAGGTATTGTATAATTACATCGTGTGACATTGTATGTGTGTTGTTTGCGTTGCTAGGCAACGTTTCGCATATTTTATTCCCACAAGTATCGACTGTCGAATTACTCGGTCTTTTGCTGAGTTACTTGGTCTTCAATCGGCGAAGTATACCCGCATGCCAAGTGTTAAAGATCAGGACACGCCACTGTCTGAAGAATTATACAGTGCATTGAAAATTCGTATGCAGAAAAAGCAGGGTGAACTAGAAAATATTTTAAGATATTCACATAATTATAACGACTTTGAAGAAGAAAACTAAAAGGAAGAAAAGAAGCTAACAAGATCAAATTTAATTAAGTTCGTCGTCAATTTCCACAAAAACAATTATGAAAAGCAAACACAAGTCTATCCAGAAAATTCGTTGAAAATGATGTTGGTGTTAATATCGAAAAAGAATTGTTTCTCGAGAAGAAATGACAATTAGATAAATAAATAAAGACAATTACAATAAATAAAAAAATTTCCACGAACAATAATACAAAAATAATACAAAAAATAGGCGTATCTAAAACCATTATACGAGAGACCGAGTTGTTAGAAGATGAAGGATATCGAGGCAAATATTTAGAGAAAGTATATCGCTCATTATTAACAGTGCCAGTGTATACGAAGGACTCAGGATTCTGATGACTGCGCCTTCTCTCAATGAGTATTAGTCACTGAGCACCTTGTTCGATTGACTTGTATACACGGTGTACTATGTACACTAATTACAATTTATTTAAAGTTCAATATATTACAGAGTGCGTTGCGAATTCGGTACTGTCTTGTATTGAGCGAGGTTAGCGATTTCAAAATGTTTTCTCGAGATTTTAAGATGATCTGATGCGTCTCTGTTACGTTTCGTCTAACGTCACCTCGGTTGTGTCGTCATTGGTCGGTTGTCGATGTAGATGGTGGAATGTTGCGTTTTTTAATTGGTCGTGGGTGTGTCTTGGGAAGTTTGGAAATCGGAGTGGGAAACTGTCAGGAAGCTTGTCTCGTCTCGTCGATGTCTAAATTTATGGTTGCGTTCGTCGCTGTTTCTATCCTGTCGCACGTGGTGTCCGGCTGTTTTATGGTAGGGTCTCGGTGGCCCTAAAAAGCTGTAAATTATGAAAATTCGGTACCAGTCCGTAGGGTTTCTGCGTCTGCTGTCGAGTTGTAAATCGCGCGGCCTAAGCCGCTGTACGGGCGTTTCGGCACGCGCCGTTACTCGTTGTTGCGATCCGCAACAGCCAGTAACCAGCATGGATGCGGAAAGAGCATTTTCAACTGCATGTAATTTTTGCAAAAAGACACGTTCCAAGCTTAAGGACAGTTCAATAGAAGCATTATGTTTTTTACAATCACATTTCAATAATATGTAGTTAATAAATCAGTTAATGTTTTTTTTTCTATTAAACAACTGTGTTTTTGTACCTTCTTGAAAATTCCTAATATCGGTATTAATACCGGTATTCCGGTACAACGTTTAAACATATACCGAATACCGGTATTGTATGTTTTGTCCGGTATTGAAAACCCTACTAATGATGATATAAATTGTTTGAGAGTATTAACAATGTCGCTACCAACTTTTGTGTTGGCTACAATTTGCATAGTTACGAATAGATTACGGATCTTACGCATTTATGACGTAAGAGGGTAGGCGAAATTTGCAATTTGTATAGAGATTAGAAGAATTTAAGAATACAAATATATCGTGTTCAACTCAATCAAATTATTTGAAGGTGAAAGATATCTGGACTTTAGTCGTTGCAGTTGACAACGAAACTATTCTGTTTACATAAAAATCCGCAGTCTAGTTATATTTTATAAAATGCAATGTATCCTCTTAGTTTAGATTAATGCGTATAAAACGTCCGATTATAGAATGTCAATTTTATGATGTGTTTTGATCATATAACAGTATTATAATCTACAATGTTATTATACACTGTTTTAAGGCCTTTAAGCTGGTATCTTCAGTTTTAATTTGGATACCTGTTTTTACTTTTAACCTTTTAGCTACTAAATGGCTTTCGGGTATGTTAAATATCTTTCGAACGGTACACCAGTATAGTGGCTTTCGTGGATATCATGTTTTTAAAAGACAAACATTTCCCGTCATTTTGTAAAACTGTAAATAGCAAGAAACGTTGTGAAACTGTGTAATGTGCTTGAAAAATGATGTAACGTAATGATCACGGTACGAATGTGAAGATTGTGATGTGGAACTCTGCATCGTTCGTTACTTTAAAACGTATCATACACAATTGTACTATTAACTAGTAAAGTTTACGTCCTCATATTAGCTTGTTGTGTATTTTTCGAACTTACCACATGAAAATGTATAAAGAAATTATAAATTATTCTTTTATAATTCTATTTCGCTTATAATAGGCGCAGTGCCCAACGAAGCTTGTCGTACAGAGATACAGTATTCATTCTGTATACGTGGAGATAAAACGTATTAACGATACGAAATGTGGAAGAAAATGAGGCTATTATTCGTCGGTGGTAGAACAATCACAAAAATAGAGGCGGTAGTTTTGTAAATAAAGAACGTGAATATCCAATAAATTCTATTTTTATCGCAATACAACCAGAAAACTTGTAATTCAATGACAGAATATTGTCGTTAAAATTATTGATTCAATGAATACATATTTCTTAAACCCTGTTCGTCGTAATTGAGGAAGACTATTATTTATTAGGTTGCCTCAAAAGTTCGTTTCGTTTTCGATTAATGCACACTATGCAAATTCAACCTAATTTTTTAAGAAAGCAAATTCCGCGACTGTGTCAAAGGAAGGTTTCGTATTAAACGTACACATTGCGGAAGCTACTTTTGTGACAACCTAATACGTTAACATCCGTAGTGTAGGTGTCAGAAGTTAGAACATTGGTGTTGGTGACGATCGATCGTCGGCAATCAGCTGGGACTGTCATACTGAGCCGACGATCGATTTGCTATTAACAACCCGATGTTCTTTTAGTTAATATTAATTCGTCAGCGAGATTCAGATTGTAACAAACCGTCATATGAAAAACTTCTATTAAATAAAGCTCCTATAGTAGTCTAGTGATAAGTCTTGATGTTTTAAGACAGTAGAGTGCATAAACGTCGTTCCTGATGGTAAACGTGTATGATCGTGTTTCCTTAACCATTTAACTGTTTTTGACGAGTATACTCGGCATGAAAAAAGTGCAAAATTTTGTGCTATGACGAGTATATTCGTCACGAGTAATAAGTAGTGACAATTTGCAGTTTAAATTGCAGTTTTAATGAAAACTAAAATATATTCATGAACTTGTCTTTTATTAGTCATCACAGAAGCAATTACGGATTTATATATTGTTTTAGACTATGCTATAATTTCATATTGGAATACATTGAACAAACAATTGCATCATATCCAATTCAAAGTGTAACACCGACTGTAGGTCGACGAGCCAAACCCGACTTTACCCGTCTAATCGGGAAACATTTCCCGGATTATATACCCTAAACTTCAAAAGCTAATCCTACAAGAAGGTGTGCACATTGTTTTAAAAATAATATTCGGAAAGAATCGCATTGAATCGAATTCCATTATGCATTGTAGTATGCTTTGCTCAATACCATTCTCTAACAGTAAATTAAAATAAGAAACTGATTTTTCATGAAATTGTTTTTTTTCGTTCATATGCAAAATATTTATGTTAATTTAAGTAAATAAATAAATTTGAGTAATGAAATAAAAAAATAAAAGTCATTTTATTACAATCTAATTTCATATTACACATATTCTGTGTTTGACGAATATACTCGTCATCGCTTTTGTTCGACGCTATTTAGATACGCATTTTCCAAAGTGGTCGAAACAATTAACTGGTTAATCTGATTGCGTCTTCTTTAAAGTTTCTACAATCGGAACATTGCCATTTTCTGTTACAGTGCGGCGAAAATCGAATAAATAGAGAACGATTGTGTACACTTTCTCCCAGTAATTTATATCAAGATGATTACAAGGAAAATACTGTATGAGTTTGCTACTGTGGCGTTTCTTGATATTTTGTCGCATTGATCTCTGGAATCTCACGGAATTGGTGAGCGTATTCAATTAAACTAAACCCGAAGCGTTCATCAATCGCACCATATATCTTTGAAATACCATCGGCACTTTAAAAGAGAAAGCTTTTTCACAGACGCGACAGCCATTGCAACGAATCAAACAAATCAAATAACTTTTCGTTCTAAAGAAACAATAAATAAATCCCCAGCGAGAGTGGCAGGGTATCGAAACAATCGATGAAACTCTTGATGCCGCTAGAAAACGTTTGTAGTTGTTGGATGTATTTCCGAATAGCGAGCGAGAATACAGTAGCGGACAAAAGTAAGCTTAAAATTGTAATTTCTGTATACGAGTATTAATAACTTTAGCACCGGATCGTTTTTCAAATGTGGATAACATTCTGTTCGTTTGTATCGCGCTGTGATGCCGTTCAAGACTCGACGTCGCCGAAGGTCGTAAATCCTCGACTCAGGTTTTCCTGACAACGCGTATTTGAAACGAATTCCCTACGACCTGGTCTAGTTATAGGGATAGTAAAGCAAATAAACACTGATTTTGTAACACGAGTAAAACTTTAATATATTTTAACAATAATTAACCAAAATAGATGGTGTTAAAATGGAACGATGAGACTGTGTTAACCCCTTAACCTACGATTTAGATTCGAAGATGTAGGGCCGCAATTGTATACAAGCTCGCGCAGCGTTCGGGACATTTGCACAACTTGTTTATTTAGGTTTGGCCCGATCATCGTACGCGGGCTATGCCCGTAAAATTTAGGTTTGGCCCGACCATCGTACGCGGGCTATGCCCGTAAAATTTAGGTTTGGCCCGACCATCGTACGCGGGCTATGCCCGTCATTGTAGGTTAAGGAGTTAAAAGAGACTGTTTGCGAAAAGACCATGAACGCTTTGTGTCGTGTGTTTTTAAAGTGTCGGCGTGGGCGTGTGCTATGTTGAAAGTGTACTGATTGATGATATTTTCAATGAAGATGGTAATGGGAAATGAAGTAGTTTTCTAATTGGTTATGTGAAATCTATGGAAATGGTGAAAGTGGCCGCCCTCGAAGACCGCCCTCGTTGATCGGTCACAGGTAGGGGTAGCATCTTCGGGTGCGCTACGGTTGGCCTTCGCGTCGCCTTGCGTTCGCGGGTCTCGAGGGCTTGACCGTAACAGGTAATAAACCTAAGAAGCCCCTTGACTTTTAACAATGGCAAGCGGAAACTAAAGAATTCGGCATTGGAAGTTAATCTGCTGGGCAGATGCGACAATATTCATAAACTTAAGGTCTTAATGACAATATGGCTTCTTGGATTTATTAGCTGTTATAACGTTTTAAGGTAACTGTTTTACTGCAAGGAGTTTTTGGCGAATGAACTGGCTATCGTACGTGACGGATGAAAAGAGAGTAAGGCTTAACTATCTAAACAATTCAGTCGGCTCTTGTCGGCTGAACACATTCATCGAATTCAGGGCATCCTCCCCAACGCTATACAACATCAAACTTCTCTTCTTTATTCGTCTGTTTTCACACAATGCGTTAACTATCCAATTTGTTCGACAAGTGCAGAAAACAACAGAAGGTTTAAAGTCTTTTGCAATCTACTAATATTTGCAACTACATAGTATACATTTGTCGACATTTCTTTCAATTTTTGCGAATACATTGACTGTAACTGACATCTCTAATTACACAGATGACTGAGAGTAATAGAATTGATCCGGGTCGTTAATCTTTCGGCAAGGTATCGATCTCTGTCATACATCAAAGTTGGCATCTAATTTGTTGAGAAAAAAAGAATTTAAAAACTCGCGTGCCCAGCATAATCCCCAGATCCGAATCCCATTGAAAATCTCTGGTCAATTTTGGATGAGCATATTTCTTTAAGTGATCGACCTAACAAAGTAAGCAGTATTTTAGAAACATTACAGAACACTTCAAACAAAATCTATTAAATATGAATGTTATGCCTTCCATTTAAAATGAAATAGAATTCTATTCTTTTGTAACCAATATTTACGCATTAAAAGGAAGGTACGTGTACAATAAATATATATTTTCTTCCATCTTCTGTGAAATTATTCCAGAGAAAAAAGTTCTAATTATTGTAACCATATCCGTCCGGCGAGGGTTTAACTGCAAGCATGACAAACAAGATATAAGCTGTAATAAACAGCAACAGAGATTTTACAAAGTACTAAAGTATCAAAGTGTAGGAATATCAATAAATTTTAATCACAAAAATGTAGAATTACTTTTACATTTATCCACAGGGTATACCCCCCGGAAGTGGGGATTGTTTTGCAACACTTCTTGTTCAGTATTTGGCGATACTTATCGATTAAATACTGTACAATATATATTAATCTCGCATATTCAAATATAGCGATACGGTTTTTCTTTTAAACTCAAATTACTTATGCGACAGTTGATGAATTTTTAACATAAGTGCTGCAGTAATATATTATAACAAAAAATCGCGCTCTGTTAGTTGGAGGAGTGTCGTTGTTATAAACTCGGAGTAGTTCGGGTTAACGATAAATCAGAGGTGCTGGCTGGTACGTGTCCGGGTCTGGTGAAAGTGTCAAAAATAACGGGCAATAAAAACGATGACTCCGTGTCGAATTTCACAAGGCTTCGAACTAATGCCCGTGAAGAAGCCGGGGACAGATTCTGCCGGCGTTTCCGGATTTTCGCGAAATTGGGAGCGTTTCGCGTGGCCGCTGAAAAAAAGCTCGACACGGACGATCCTGGCCGCCACTCCACGTCCGGGTTTTTCCATTTAAATTTAAATTGGCGCCGTTGGGAGTGCGGGTCAGCGCACCCGTACAATGCGGAGGAAAATGTCGTTGTCGGGAGGAGGAAGAAAATGCCGGAAAAATTGGTCGTCTCTGTAAGATCACTGCTGCGAATTTTTTTCACGGTCAATCGGGATGGTGCGCGATGTTTTACGGCGGAACAACGACGGTATTATTCACGGACGTCTGCACATTGCAGATATATTTGTCGCACCGTGCTTAAATCGTAAAAGCAGCTAGAATACAAATATTAATGTAAAATAGGAATTGTTTAATTGATCCTTGCGGATGAGTGTCGATATATTTACTATGACATCAGAACTATACAAATACTACCTCTGAGAAAAATGATTCGATCGAACTCATCAAGTGTCCATCACTGTAATTATTAATATTTTCAATGTGAAATAATTATAACGACAAAGCTTGTCGTATCTAAGGAAATATTCATATAGAAAGAAACATGTTTGTTTTTTCATATTGTACATAATGAGCAAATTAGACACTGACTTAAGGGAGTGTTCATTCACTGCCAAGTATTCAGAAAATTTTGATGGTAATGTCTGTCATCTTCACCACCTGTAATATTAAAAGTGTTCTATTTTTTTGGCACGTTCTTCAAATTCCTTTATAATACTGTCATAGAAATACACAGTTTATTATTTTATATTTGGTAAAAAGCAATACAACTCGTCGTTTTATTAATATTTTTCTAAAATATTATTACCTCTTATACCATAGTCGTACAGTATGATGTGATAACGTACTATTGTTAATATTTGTTATACGCCCAAAATAATTCGGTCAACAACCATATTCACGATTCCGATCGAATATTTTCTGCTAGTGGTAGTGCTATGCATCAAATTTCTGAAGTCTTATTCTCCGAGGAGCATGTCCTTTGTATTTTAAAAAAATCTAGTTCGCGAAGGGTTAATAATTACAAGCAGGGTGTTCAGACGTACCAATGTTTTGGGAAATGTACCTACTTTTGACCTAACGTTCTCAAAACGTTTGTTTGTGATGGCAATCTTGAAGGAATATGTGTTCACACCTCCATAGCGAGACACCTGGCGGCAGACGAGCTTACAAACGACTGTACTTTCTGTTACAATACATAAGTGGTTTGTTTCATTTTAACCAACAGTTTGGGACTATGTACGCCTTGATTTTCAAATAATCATAATTAAAATGTGAATTGCATGCAATTTGGGTAGATGAAATTTGAAATAGTGAAAAAATTGAAAGAATTTAAACATGTCGATTATTACAGAAAGAAAGATGTTTCTATTCGGTTTCTATTTCTAGCAGTTGATGAAGAAGATTTTTATTTTCCATAAAGATCCGCAGACCATTCGTTCTTTTTAGACTTTAGTTACTGTTTTAGGCGATTGTTGTAGATGAATGTTCAAATATTTGTATGATTCCGTATATCAATATGACACTTGCAGTAGGAAAATAGATTCTACTGTTTTACTTGTTATGTTCTACGAGTAAATTTGTGGTTCTATATTGTATATCTACGTAATTTTAAGAAGTAAGAGCGATTTATTTGTTAAAAATTAAGGATTAAAACGTGCTTCTTGTTTCCCCTAGAACAGAAGACTTTGATTGCCTCAGAGGTAGTGATCTGCTTTACACAAGTAAACGCAGAATTCTGAAACAAACAGTAATTATTTCGTTATCCCATTAATGATGACCGTACGGCTGAGTACCACTCTCCCACTCTCCCTAAACATAATGCGATAGCGAGATATTTAACCTCTCTTTGACCGGCATGTATTGTATCATAGTTCTCAGAGGATGACTCGGCATTACTATCTGCTTTTAGAATCAGTTCTGACTTGAGCAAGCTTCTTTCAAAAAACACACCATATAACACAATAATCGATGATACAATAAGGTAACTATAAATCAGTAATAAGTAGAATATGACAGAGTTTTAATCAGCAAGTGAATATAATGTATAACTATTTCATAGGGCAAGTAGAATGAATTGGCATTTATCAGACAAATAGCTTCCACCGTAGGTACTATTGGATGGCAAGAAGCAGTTGAGCGGATGAGATAAAATTTAATGATGCAAAAGAGTTAAAAGGTAATATTATAAAAAAATGATTTCATGAAAGAAAACACAAATGAGGAAAATCTATATAGAACAATTCAAGAACGTTCATTAGCGGGATTCGTTGCAAAATTTACCATTACAAAATAATAACACCGCATTTGACAATGGTCCAACTGGTCTCGTCAAAATGCCGAAATAAAGATTCTTCATTCCACAATTGTTGAGGCTGTAAAGGTATTTTTGTGGATATTTATTAAACTAGGAAATCGTGCAGTTTATTGGCCTTCCAAAGAAAGTAGTACTTTAGAAACACTGCAGAACACTTTAAACAAAATCTATGTAACCAATATTTAAAAATCAAAGTAACGGTACACGTACAATAAACATATATTTTCTTCCTTCTTCCGTGAGATTATTGCAGAGGAAGAAGTTCCAATTATTTTAACAATATCCGTACGACAAGGGTTTACTTGTAAACATACTAAACAAGATACAGGCTGCAATAAACTGCAACGGGGGATCTACAAAATACTAAAGTAACAAAATGAGGGAATATCAAAATTTTAATCACAAAGATGTAGAATTAATCTTAATTTTGTTCACTAAGTTTCTCGTTTCTCGCTTTCAGTATTTTATAAAATGTAGATAATTATAAAAAATTCAGTTCTACTTTAACATAAAATTTCAGTGTGTACGTATTTTGATAGCTATCGCATCCATTACTATTTAAACATTCTTTTGTCGCCCACTGTGTAATCTTATCTCGGATCTATGGAGATGCACGCGAGATATATAGAGAGTGAGGCACCCAACTTGACCACTTCGGATATCTTGTAAATTATGCATTATACAAAAAAAATTGTTTCTACGAAGATTACGCGGTATCACGAGGAACATCAAGTGATGTACAAGACGTCTTTGTAAGTGGAGACGTTAAGAAGATTTGAAGGTCAACTTTGTTTTTTAAATGGGATGGAAAGTAAAAAGGTGTTAAACATTGTACGTCCAAAAGTTGATTAAGTTAAAACGAGATATTAACAAAAATTTGATCCGCATAAAGCTGCAATGAAAAATCAATGTCAGCAAGTGATTCGCGAAGACAGCGGTGTTTCTCTGACAATCTGCAGGGTGTCTCAAAATGTTGTAATCCCTTGAAATGGGCGGTTCCTGAGGTTATTTAAAGTAATTGTTTTCTTTGCAAAAATGGCCGCCTCGGCTTTATTATGAAGTAATTAACACAAAACGCGGACCAATCAGAGCGCGGCACCGACACGCGATGGCAGGGAGATCACGGCTCGGCGGCAGGTGCTGCTGAGCGGAGCTTTTGCGTAACGCCGCAATGAAGGCGTGAACAAGAGAAGCTGCAGAAATTGATTTTAATTAAAACTCGCTTATTCAGCCATAAATGCACTTGCTGCTGAAATGTGTGTCACTAGGCTATTGGGAGACGGATTGCACAGCTGGTGGTAGGTAGTAGGTATACGACAAGCTGACGGATGTACGGTCAGGTCTATGATTCTGACTTTCGCTTTGAATGCACGGTCGAAATTTTAGAATATCGAATTATTTTTATCTAGTACCATACAATAATTGCACGCAAGCTGACTCGATTGTGCATTAAAATTATAATTGTACACGACTTCCGGGGGCGAATGTACCCCTTCGGGTTAGTGGACATTTTTAAAAAGACTTTGACATCATCTGTTGGGACTGTGGGCCAATAGCATGCAGTTCTTTTAATTTATTATCAAATGTAATAGCTACTGAACAATTATTTCGCACGTAGGTATGCATGTGGTTCCTCCTCCTGATTCATAAACTAATGATATGTTTGTTTCATCCAAATGTCGTGAAATTCTTCCCCACTGTACACATTTGCCATCACATAGATATGCGCTAATAACAATTGCAATATCACTTGCATTGTAGAAAAAATCACTCATGTAATGTGACCATTAGACTGCGGATTTCATGCATTTATAGCAAAAATGAGTACATACATTTTAAAACAGTAGAGAGATTAAAATGGTTTAAGAACACCAATGTATTATTTTCAACTTTTCGAAATTGTTAAAGTAAGAACCAAATATCTATCTGGCTCCTGTCCGTTGCATTTGAAGCAGACATTTTACATTGTATAAAAATCCACATTCTATTGGTTACTTTAAATAAAACTGTTAAAAATACACATATTAGCAACCGTAATCTTTATAAAAAATAATTTTGTGTCCAATTTTATAGTTAGTTATAAAATATGTTATATTATTAAAATTTAAATAATTAAATGTTATAATTAAAATGGATATTATAATAAGTATTCTTATTAAAATGAAATAATTATTTGTAGTTATTACTTCAATTAAATTTCATTTTAAGATCAAAGTTGAAAATCGTTTAGGGAGAGGGGCATTCTGCGAGTCGAAAATGCTGACTGCAACACGTTTAGGAAAAGGACGGTGTGATCAGACGAAAAACAAGACACACGCGGGACCGATGTAGACTACAATTTATGGCAACCACGTGTTTCAGTTATCCTGCAGATTGGAACACGGCGTCGATGGGATCAAAAACATTTGTTTACGCCCGTGGTTGACCTTTCGATGGTTCGGGCCTTGAATGTATTTGCACTGCGAGGTGCCCGCTAATAAACTAATTCGAAAGACCACCTTCACGGGGAAGGACTGAAACAACTGCCCTTGGCAAACACAACTATATATTGATGATATTCGCCAAATGTTGTCCTGCGAAATGTTTCGATTTGAATGACATACGACCATAACAGTTTTTCATGCGGTTTCATACTTTAATCTTTATAATTATAATTTTATTGTACAATCGAGTCAGCTTGAATGCAAGTATTGTGCGGTACTAGATAAAAATAATTCGGCATTCTATGAAAATGTCGACCACGCAGTGGAAGCGGAAGTGAGAATCATTGACCTGACCGTACATCTCTCACTTTGTCGCATACCTACTACCTACCACCAGCTGTGCAGTTCCTTGACCTGACCGTACCTCCCTTAGATTTCGGCACTGGCGTATACCTGCAGATAGCTCTGCACTCTGTCTCCGAATAGCCTAGTGACACACATTTCGAAGCTGCAAGTGCATTTATGGCTGGGTAAGCGAGTTTTAATTAAAATCAACTTCTGCACCTTTTCTTGTACACGTCTTCATTGCGGAGTTACGCCAACGCTCCGGTAAGCGGTACCTGCCGCCGAGCCGAGATCTCACCGCCATCGCGCGTCGGAGCCGCGTTCTGATTTATCCATGTTTTTCGGTAATAACTTCTTAATAAAGCCGGGGCGGCCATTTTTTCCAAGGAAACAATTAATTTAAATAACCTCAGGAACCGCCCATTTCAAGGATTTACAACATTTTTGGGACACCCTGTGTTTTATCCCGAACTCAGTTGAGATTGAACACTAGTCTACGAGGGTTGTAAATCCCCGATTCTAATACGACAACGTGGTACGCGATGCCCTATGTCCACTTAAGGTGATAGAACTGGTAATGAAGTGTGAAGTTATGCACAATTTAACAAATAAATAAAATACTATATGTTTTGTAACAAAATAACTTTGATGACAAGAGTTTAAGTACACGGATTGGATTGTAAGTTGTAGATAATGTTTCGCGGACTGTGTTTGATGATGAAGTGTCATTGATGATGGATGGCGTAAAAAATGTAAGCTCGATGTGGGCGTGAGTTTGTCTGTGGAGCAAGCGGATTCATTGACTGCCATTTTCCGGGAATTGTTAAGGGGCACGTTCGTCTTAGATAATAGGTTAAAAAATGGAATGGAAAGAGCAAATGACCGCCCCCAAATCGGGAATCACTCACAGGTACGCTTGTACCCTCGAGTGACATACGCGGGGAACCCGCGTGTCCCAAGGAAGTACCGCAGCAAGCAATAAACCAGAAAAGCGCCTTAACTCGAACAAAGCAAGCGGAAGTAAAGGACTCGACGATGGCTGAACTTTTGGTTACCAAATGTAGACAATAGGTCAATAAAATGTTAAACGTTTTAACGAAGAGTAACGGCTTTTAGGGAATATTGTTACTACGGGTAATTCGGTGCTATTAGTATCTGTTATTTTGGAAAACGTGCAGGGCAGATGGGGCATCGAAGGAGGCCAATCGCCTTGGTTACGATTCGCAAATGCGGGTTGTCGTACTGAAATAAAGTAATATATCTTCGTAAAAAGTCATCCTTTTCTGAGAAACGGAACATCCTGTATATCTACATATCACGAACTCTTACTTACTTTGATACTGTTTACGATTTCCGTAATAAAGTTGCTGATAAATGGGGTGATAAAAACGCAATAACGACTAAAATTGCTTCTGTTGAACATATTAATCTTTATTATAACGCCACTGCCTTCGTGAATCACTCGGTGACATTGATCTTTCATCGCGAGAGCATGCAGATCAAACTTTAGTTAATATCTCGTTAATTATTAACCTTATGACATACCATATTTAAAACTTTTCTACTTGCGAATTAATGAGCTTTCGAACTGCTGTAAAAAATAAGCCATTCCATTAAAAAAAAAAACTTGACCTTCAAATCTCTTAAACGCATCCACTTACAAAGAAATCGTGTACATCACATGAAGCCCCTCTTGATCCCATGTAACCTTTACAGATGCACGTTTCTTGTACAACGCATAATTTAGAAGTTCTTTGAGGTGGTCAAGTTAGGTGCCACATCATGTATATTTCGAAAATTGGCGAGCTAGCGCCAGTAATTTGGCAACTGACGAATGCTGGTCGGATTTAAGGTTGAAACATGCCGACGGTTTCAGAATCTATTCAAGGCTGCACCGTGTTCAAGCCGTTCTTACGGCTTACGATGTAGCCGCGTTTAGAAAGCAATTCCTGGTGCGAGCGGTATGACTTCTTGCGCTGGAATGCATTAGCAAGTAATGGCAGCGTTAAACGGTCTAATTCTCATGGCTGTTTTAGAACTCGCCTGGGCTTTCCGTGGAACCAGAAACGCATAAGTCTTTCCTGCTGACGCGGAGCACCCTCTCGCGAAAGCGTTTAATTAAAGGCGCCGGGTTAACACCAATGAAATGATTATTATTCGGCAGACGCTTAAATACAGACAGTTAATTCTAATTTTCAAATGTGTACCCGGCCACCGAGTTTTTCCTGGAAATGTCCTAGCCAACCCCGTATTTCCCGAAATGTAATGTTTGTTCACGGTATAAATACCGAAATAGTGTGACTGAGAGTGTCACTGACACTTTATGGAACCGTATGCGACGCGTCTGACTTTTGAATGACACAATCTCCTGAATGTCGGACTTGTCTGTTACCTAAACTACTGGATACTTCAAGGTACACTGTGTAAACTGTTACAAACTGTATTCTCCGAAATTGTGAAAGCCATCGACCTAATTACTATTATTTGACTGCGGAATTCTGCGGGAAATACAAATCTCCTGTGCTAATTCCCCGAAACAAGAAACGAGCACCTTCTTTTAATTGTTAATAATATTGATGAGTTGAAAATAATGTATACGTATTCTTAAAATCTTTTAATCCTTCTTTCCGTTTGAAATTTAACCTACTTATTTTTGTCATAAGTAAAT
The DNA here is from genome assembly GCA_913789915.3 of Sphecodes monilicornis. Taxonomy (NCBI): domain Eukaryota; kingdom Metazoa; phylum Arthropoda; class Insecta; order Hymenoptera; family Halictidae; genus Sphecodes; species Sphecodes monilicornis. The sequence goes on from OU565284.1 coordinate 28,697,430, forward strand.
AAAATCTGCAATCTGTTTGTAATTATTACATCGATACAAAACCAATAGTCCAATTCGTTTATTTGTGTTTTACAAATAATTTTACTAATAAATTTTATTTCCTTCGAAGTATTGTGTTATAGTTGACTTGCTGTTTAAACTAACACTCTAAAATAATTGTGATTTCTATCGATCGAATTTTGAATTATATTAAAGAAAATGCTATCGGCGCACGATGGTACAATCACGTTGCCATCGCAACTCATACTTATTTATATTATTTAAAAAAAATTCTTTGTTCCGCTTTTATTACAAATAGTGCACAGCAAGTAAGTCTACCTTTCAATTTCTTTTCCATTATTGGTTTTCTACATGATGGTGACTGAATATTAACATCCCGATGAATTTGCATTCTAATAATATAATTTTTCAGACGCACTATCCCTTGAGAATGATCCACATCTGGATCGAAACGTTGGGTGATTAATAAAATTGCAAATTTGCTATAAAATTTCAAGAAGATCGAACCTTTGCGCCGATAGCATTTTCTTTAACATAACTCTAAAATAATTTGTATAATTATTCATAAAGTCAAGTTTGATCTGAGATGTAGCACTTCAAAGTTGTCTTTAAAAATCAGGCATTATTTTTGCAAAAGAAAAATGAAGATCATAAATAAAAACTAGAGTGAGAAGCAATTTTTTAAAAGCTGCTTTGATACAGACTCTTTTTTAAATCCAATACTTAGGGAAAACATCCAACATTTTTCACATCTGTTTTTTCCGCATCAATCGATTTTGATAGCAAAATATATGTTAACATCATCAATAAACAGTTAGCAAAATATGCAAATCGCAAAGCGAAACAAAAATACGTCTTTCAATAGGACAATTTTTGTGTACATTCCTCAAAAGTTGTAAAAGCATATTTGGAGTCTTAAAAAATTGGTGTTTTGCCGTGGCCTGCAAAGGCCGTCACTTTATTTTCGTCATTTTATGATAAAATTTTCAGAATATTTATAATTGACACAGATCTACACAACGTATTTTTAAAATTTTCGACGCAAGCCCATATAAAAAAGTTGCAAAATACAACTTCTTGTATTTTCGTTGCAATTCCGACCAATTGCAAGTGTTTGAAAGTTTTTGGTCATGTAACGTAGTATATTAATTGTTCTAACTTCTCAAATGAAAGATCGAAATCCGAATATTTGTGCGAGTCACTGTAATATAAATTATAACTACTCTTTCAACTCTGCATAATGTCAAGAAATACATCAACCTATCAAACCCCTTATTTCATTTTAATTATGAAAGAAAATAAGACGATGCTGCATACGATATATGCCAATATTAAATTTCCCATGTTGATTATCCTTGCAAATCAATTGAGCCAGAAACTCGTAAACCAAGATTAATCAGAGGAACGAAGTATAATAGTTTGATCTGTCGACCTCTGCTGAGTGCAACCACTAGAGATCGTTAATTTATCGAGTCGTCGAGTGGACAAGGCCGGCAACGTGTTCCACGTGTACACCGGAAGAACCAAAGGTCCCTGTAAGTGGCCATTATGAGCTGTACTCTCGTTCTCGAGAGCGTATGATCGAGTCGGTGGATTCGATTCCGTTGGCCAGTCGCCATGAAACAGGAAACGAACTCGCGACTTCCGATTTACTTAGTATTGCCTTAACTTTTGGCTACATTCTGCCTTGTGGCATTTTATATCGCATTTCGGTAGATAAATATATTTGGGAAATTTATCCTTCTGTCAATTTTTTTATGCAGTTCTAAAGAGAATTTGATTTTCTTCAATGTGAATTATTTTAACCGCTTCGTTCTTTTGAACGTGTTGTGTCGCGACGTCGATACTGTTTGTATATGGTCACAGACGAATTATCAACGCCACGGACGTGTTATCCCGCAACACAATACCGTTCGTGCGACGCTAGATTAAATCTAATAATGAAGCACGCGAGATATGTCGTCTGTAGCATCGCACGAACGGTATTACGTCGCGAGGTAACTTGTCTGTGATCTTATGCAAACAGTATCAGCGTCGCGGCATAACACGTCTCTGACCTTATACAAACAGTATCGACGTCGCGACATAACACGTTCACGAGAACGAAGCGGTTAAAGCGAGAGGCTATTATAAACTGTAGAAAAGTAAAGAATTTGGAAATTATTTACAATAGATGCGACCGTTACGATTTCAATGACCTTGAAATATGTTGTCAAGGTTATCATTCTGAATAACTTTTCCCTATCCACGTTGCCGAAAATTATTTTAGGAAATATTTATAAAAATATGTTTCATACGTTCGCATCGTTACTGAATGTAAACATAGTATTTCGAAAGTAGTGTAATATCTGCTCTTCTATACCTTCAGCACATCATCGCTAGTTAGTTGATCGTAAGTTGTATTCAGTGACAGTACAGTTCAGTTCAACTTAGAAAGTTATTAGTGACGGTACTTATGTTTTGATTTTTATTATAATTTCTTTAATTTGCAAATAATATTACATGATATTGTTAAAGAAATCAAGCATATAATAATTTGGTGTTTGATTTATTTCGTAGGGACTTTTTTAATAAATGTTGTCAAAAAATTTGTGTTTATAGATCGTTTCATGTGCAGCAGGCGTGGGCATTTTTGTCTCAATTGAGGCAAGACCGTCCCCACCATAGCGCCCACTGCCTCCCAAGAGCATCCACCGTTACCACGGAGAAAGAACGTGCTTCACCCGTAGCGAGCAGTGCGCATGTCTCGTGCAGGCCTCGCGAAGACTTCGCGCATCGCGGCCGCGAGGAAGTATATATATATATATATATATATATATATATTATAAGTATATATATATATATATATATATATATTATAAGTATATATATATATATATATATATATATATATATTATAAGTATATATATATTATAAGTATATATATATATTATAAGTATATATACATATATATTATAAGTATATATATATATATATATATATATATATATATATATATATGTCGTATTCTTAGGGTGATACGATCGTTTTGGAATCTTTAAAGATTCTTTGAATTAATGATCAATTCTGAAGAGCGTTTTTATAAATACATTATACATTAATATCGGGAAGAAATAGATATGTTGCAAGTAGCATCTGGTATTTCTAGATTTCAGAATCGATAAAGGTACGACCACATTGGAGCTACGATAGAAGTTAAGAAAGCGTGGATTAGAGCGGCGATATGTCGTTGGTAGACTGCTAAGAGTAGCTCTGTTCGCCGCTTCAACATGAACGTTTCCCCAAAACGAAACATTGTATGTGCTTTGATGCTTCGTTTCTGGCCAACCGTTACTGACCGTTACTTGTTTACATCGGTCACTTGTTTATATCCCGCGCGCGGTCCGGTACAAAGATGCGTATGGTGGGGGCAACGAAGGCGCGAGACATGCGCGATCGCGACGAAGGCTCGAATTGCATGGAAGAGAGGTTGGTGGGAGAAGCAGGCGTTTGCGGGGCCCCACCCGTGCCCACGCCTGATGCACAGAATCTATTCCACGAGAATACTTATTGGAAAAGTTCCTAAGAGGTAACAATTCTTGATGGAGACTCGCATAGCAAAGGGCCTAGCCGAATAAGATGGTAAAAGTGCCCTTATAAGCGCACATATCCAGTTAGAGAATCAAGAGAATAATAGATAGAAGTTTTATAGAAATAGTTGTAGGCGGAATAGTGAAAGAATGATGGCCAGCCTTGTCAGTGAATATTATTCTTAGCCTGCAGCTTCCGCTTTCACGTATCCTAGTAATTACAGAGTTATTTACGTTTTGTACTTTCAATGTAGAAATATATAATCACTAATATAAAAATACTTAATGTTGTATTCGTTGATGCATTAAGCGGAAAATTATGAGCAGCAGTAATATTATGTACATTCAAAATCATGAAATTCCTGATCCGTATCATAAATGTCCACAGTACAAGTCTTTCATTGAAATAGCTGTGAACGGAAATTTATTCTTGATCTTACAAGAAAAAGAAATGGATTAGGCTATTTGTACCTGACACGTCACTTTGAAAATACTGGTAGTAATATGTAGCCCTTTTCTTTCAATTTGACAAATCACTCAATACTTTGCTGCGTGTTATTTATCACTGACTTTCCCCTTTTCTGCATAATTTCAGAAGATGCAAGGCTTATAATCTAGAGTAATGAATTTTGTGTTGAGAATATTAAGCAGGACCGTAATGATGTACATATCCAGTTAGAGAATCAAGAAAATAATAGATACTCCAAAACTATTTTGGTATGCATTTTACTTAAAAACGGTACGTACTTAAATATTTGTGAAACATTAAAAAAATATTTTTTAAAGCCGTATGAATCAGTCGTTTAAAATAATATTGAAAAAATAAAGTACGACGTACGGGAAAAAAACGTTGCCACCGACAGGATTCGAACCCCTAGGTATCCGCTCCGTAGTCGGGCGCCTTAACTAATCTGCCAACCGGCGACGTTGAAAGCGTCGCTAACATTTTGGTACATGTCACCCACTAGACAATTTTTCACTCTCTTAAATCACATTTCCTACGTAAAATAATTGCTTGTTTAGATGTAATAACGTTAAAAATTGCTTAATATACACCTGCGGTAAAACCAACAAGTGTAACTTTCCTCCTCACAGCAAAAACGTCGAAGCAATTCGGTTTTCATTGGTTTTAACAATGATCTCCCACAAGAAAAAAATCTAAAAAAAATTAACGACACTGGCGGTTATGGTACTATGTCGAGGAACTAAACAACAAAATAGCATGTTTTCATATTTTCGAGAAATCTGCATTTTTCCGACGTTTTGAGCGTTTTTCATTTTTTACGGGCACAGTTTAAAACGAAAAAATCTGAAAAATTCTCAAAAATGTGCCTGAAGACCCAAAATATGTCACATTTTTTTCAGAATTGTAGAAAGCATCGAAGAGCGGAAAATGCCTGGAAAAGCGCGAAATCTAATTTACTCTGTAACTACCCTCACGGGCAAGCTAGAGGGCTGAAATTTTACTGAGAGGGGTTTTTCTTGGTTAGCTTCCGAATCGTTCAATAGTCATTGAAAAACCTGTAAGGGCACCTTTGACCATCTTACTCGGCTAGGCCCGTTGTCATCTATAAGTTGACACTTCGTGCAGTGTGGGACTTTTTAGTATTCGTAGGTTAGAGTAAGGAATGCGCGATTTTCAATTGTTCGCCCGCAGCGCGTTCTCATCCGCCGTGCGTTTGTCCGAGAATATCCGTTGGCCATGTGGCATCGTTTGAGGCATATCCTCTGATTTTTGCGTTTATTTGTTATCTCTAGTAATCTAATGTTTATTTTATACGAATAAAAGTTGTATATTATGGTAATACTCAATTTACCAATATTATGGTAAACCTCAATCCCACAACAATACTTTTCGTAAAAATTCCACAGGAACAGATATATTGTTGAACGAAACGTATAAGTTCTAAGAAGTTCTTCGAAACAGAAGGTACCTGTGTATTTCGTGCCCTGGTATAATGTGTTACTAAACGATGTAAATGATAACATCAAGAATAAGGAAGAGGAAAATTCTTACTAAAATACACTTTACATTCATTTTCTTATATGTTTTATAGTTTTTCTGCTGGTGTTAAGTGATGTACATAGATTTGCGCTGTTTATATACGTTAAGCTTTCCTTTCCTTTCATTTCTTTTCCTTTATTTCATTTAGTCATCCCTCATAGCCTTTTTGCCATTGTCCGTATATTTCGTATTTCACCTTAATTGTACATCTGGTGACCAGAAGTGTCCTCTGAACGGTACCTCGAGGTACCCAGTTATAAAACGATTCCTTTTGTTCAATCACGTCGTCGGCTCCGCGTCAACCGAATCCATCTCGGCCAGGGATTTCGAACAACCCCCTCCAGAGACCGTCTTGCCGCCTAAAATGCAACGGAACTGAGAAAAAATAGATTTTCTTCCGCCAATCAGAATTCGTTTTCCAAACATACGTCATTTCCGTTTTGTGTAACTAACCAATAAGCTGTAGATATAAGTCGACGACGACCCGGGAACTGTCCGGCATCGTCACTCCGAAATCGTCAGCCGAATAGGGAAGTTCAATTCAAAATATCGCATCGAACAATCCGGATTCATCATTCGATTCAATAAAATTCAAGGAATATTAACAAAATCAAAATATCCATGTCACATTAATCGAATCAACCCGTCACAGTAAAACGTGCAGGGAAAACACAGTTTCTACGCGGTGCCGAAATCATTCGGAACGAAGTCATACAATCTCTGCTGGATCAAACACCGAGTTGATCCTCACTGGTAAATTGCGCAAACAGCTGGTTGTACCTTATTCATTGATTAACCTTCGTATTATCAGTTTATGCAAGAAATAATGTCAGCGTCCTCAACTCGCTGTAACAGTATTATCCTTAAATCGTTTCCTGATTTCCATTCGAACTGTCTATCGCTTCCGGTCGAAGGGGAAGACAAAAGGTCCAGCCATCCCTCGGGACTTATGGCGTCTATTATCGCAGATCAACGGGAAGAATCGCGGACTGGATATTAACCGGACAAAATGGTATTCGTTCGCGCGCGAGTACGCCGGCCGTATTATTTGTAGATGCGCATACCTGTTGCTGTAAAGGGCATGGATAATCGGCCTACGAGTGCATATATTTCACAGAAACAAATTACTTCGCTACTTCGTTACCCGGTTCCTGCTCTCCGTACCTTTCTCACATACTCCGCTCGCTACAAAGGTTAAGCGGCTTTGGTCTATAACCGTGAGCCTTAAAACTGCTGCCCGACAACAGTAAACTTTTTGATGAATACTTTAACAGTTGTGCATGCACCGCCGGCTGAATGTACGATAACGCACAATTAGTTGAAAATACCGTTTTTTCGACAAAATTCCATTACTCGAAAATTATTGATGATACGAAAAAATGTTTCAGACAAAAGTTGTTAGATATAAAAGAGAGTATATTTATGGTGATAAAACAGCGGCTATTATGCATTTATGAGAAAAAATGAGTACGTGTAATTCAAAACAGCAAATATATTAGAAAAATTTAAAAATGCTATTCTATTCTTTTTAGTCTATTAAATATTTCAAAAAAGAAAATAACTTTCTATTTCACTCCAGTTTGTTGTAATTCAGATAGAAACTTTTTATTTTGCATAAAGATCCGCTGTCTAATGCTGATTGTATTTGTTTGACATTGTAGTGACACTCAATAGCTCTGTAGAGATTACGATTCAAACTTTGAGTGGAAACCTATATTTTTTATTACGTATTCTTGAAGATGAGACCAAGACATTTTCAATAAACTAGAATACTTTTGCCTTTGCATCAATTATTACCGAGATAGAAATTTCCAAAGTTGATGTGCCGGCATTAGCATTTTGTAGCGTACATCGCGAAGTTGTTCTGTTGAATTTTACACGGCATTATTCTTATCTTTACCTTGTAACTTTCTTCTGTAAAGAGTTAATGAAAGCACAAGATTTAAAAGAATTGTCGAGTTTTTCTTTTTCAGATTGTTTGAAAACCATACATCCGAGATTGATTTATTCGTAATAGGTCGTCGCTGACATAAAACAAATGGTTAAAAATTAACGGTTAAGTAGGGACAGCTAAATCGTGTATAATTTTTTACAACATAAATCCACGCAGATTTTCCCCCAAAAACACGAAGGAGTTTTGATTAGTGTTTTTTAAGACCTAAATGAGTTATCAGTAGCATTTAAATTTACATTATTAATTTTATCTCAAGAAAATAAAAAAACAAACGAACATCGAAATACCAAGTACACACTTCCGGTAACATACTCTATCCGGAAATAATTATATATATATATATATATATTTATTTATATTTCTATAAAACGAAAATGGTAAATTGGTAAATGAATTGTAATTGGAAGTTTTTATTTGCAGTTGAAGTATCCAGGCATAGTTGATACTTGTTTATTAATTTAATGTCATTACATACCTTTGTAATGGATATCTAGGAGCACTTCTGTGAAGGTTTTACAAACCAACATGAAAAGAGATTTTTTTATATTTGAGTCCTTTAGAATCAAAACCTGCTAAGTTCATTTTACTCTTTTTTACAGGAGACGAAAAACGCTAAAATTTTAAATTTAGAAAAAACTGTTTAATATTTCCCAACCAAATTGGCATGATTAAATGTGTCCATTTGAGCCTCAGTTGTGGCAGTTTTAAAATTTTTTGAAAATAGATCAGGTTTACCATGATAACATTTTGAAAATTTTAGTTAGTAGGTTCTGATTATTTTTAGTTACTATATTTTTTTTTCTTTTAAAAATAAATTTTTATCTCAATCACTAATAATAATAATTCGATTTGAACATAAAAAAAGTTTTCATTTATATTTTTCACTTAAGCTTAGACAAAAAATATAAATAAATGCGCTTTCGTAAGGGTCTTCATTATCCAAATCACGACGATCTTCTTCGTTCGCGTTTTCGTCTTTTTCAAGGGCTGCCGAATAATATTCCACCACAGGATTCAAAGCCCACTTCTCGCCGAAATGTTTTTTATTTGATTTTGATTTGAAAGACGATTTTTAAAGGCTAAATTGTAGTGTATTTGGTAGGTTTTGATTCAAAACATCTGGCCTATAGGTAAAACACCTTTTAAACTTATAAAATCGACAAAAAAGCGGTTTTTTTGGAATTAGCAGGTTTTGATTCTAAAGGACTCATTTGTATATTGTCAACGCACTGTGTAACGTGCCGCGCCATGATGCGAGATGCGCTGACCGAATGCACCCGGTTCCTCGATTGTTGGGAATCAAGACGCACCGTTACCAACCAGCCATGTCCACACTTTACGATTCCCTTTCAAACGGATTGATTGCATGATTTTGGTGATGAATGACATCCAGCCCGACTTTGACGTAGCCGGAAACAACTTTGGCCAGCGCGCTTGAGCCGGCTACGCTTCTGGAAATTAGCGTGCCTGATGAATTCGGAAGTTTGTTCCCACTCCGACGGAGGTATGGAATTTACGGGTGCGTCCATGTGAGGAATTCCTTCGAAATTTAAAGCGATTAGACAAGCTGGGCCGCAACTTCTCAGCAAACTTCACCAGTATGTTGGAATTTTTGTTGAATAAGACGTAACTATTCAAGCGTATAACTTTGTCATGCACGAAGAACATGTATGTCCAAACGTCGTTATCTACTCCATTATATTAAACGAACGCGATGCCAAACGCTAGAATCAAGATAGTGGTTAAGGATACATTTCTGTGGTCTACAGCAAAGAGGAAGGAATGATTCAGTGGGTAGAAGTAAAATAACAGGCTTATCAAGCTTATTTTCACTTCTCCGCATGTAGAAATATCTGGGAATGGAGCAGCAGATAACCCAGCTATAACAGTTACATTCTCAAATGTCGATATTCTGAAAATCTCATTTACTCAGATATATAAAATGCATAGAAAAACGACACACGCAGACAGCCTGAACATTATTAACCCTTTTATTGCCATAGCAGCAACCCCAAGAAATCCATAAAACCAAAGGTAATGTATATAACAAAATTAAAATTTAAAAGGTAAAATGTATTGTACATTTCTCAACCTGGACAAACAATTCCGTTATTCACATATAGGTGACGGAAGTGACTGTGATGTAACGGCAGTGAAAACAAGTGAGTTTTAAGAATTTTTTCGGATAAACTATTGGAAATATGGGATGTAAACAGATAGTCTTCAAGCACAAGTGTTTTTTCTAATTTCTATCATCTATTTCTATTTGCTTACCTTCTTATTATTTATTATATATTATATATATTCAGGGTGTTGCGGACCAAATAGTGTTTTCTTTTCTTCAGTTACGTTGAGCTCCTAAATAGATTACTAAGTTGCGTTTGTGTGTGCGTTGATGTGCGTTTAATATGTATTTATAGGTATGCGTTAAGAGTTAATTGAGTTTCTGCGAGCCCCCGCGGAGGGGGTTACATAACTCTGTAACTATGCGCAATTAAAAATAAAGGTTCACGTAAATACTATCCAGCTTAATGAGAGGTATCACGATAACAAAAAATCAATAATACTTTCCATTTTAAAAAATGTTGGGGGCCCCCTTCTCTCCCCAAAAATAACCCCAAAAAATTGTAATAGATACTGAAATATTAGACGTCCTTAACCATTTAAATCACAGAAAAAAATTAAGTCGATATCTCCACTAGATTCTGAGAAAACAGCTTGTAACATTTTATTTGGTAAACCCTGTATACGAATATTTCTCGAAACTATGTTTTTGAACTAGCGTGCACGATAACTAAAAAACCAGTAAAGTTATCAACTTCTGTCGAACCTCATTTATTTCTTTACATACGTATTTCTTTAGGGATTGAATCTGAAATTTATATTCGATATTTTATTTATAATATTTTTCTTTAACAATATAAATTTAACTTAGCAGACGAAAAAAGTAAATTTTTCTTCTCAACCGAAAAATTTTTCCAACCTTTTATATTCTTCTTTCAAAGTAGATTCCATTGTTGTGGTTCGATCACTGTGATACACGCTAAAATTGTAGGCCAACAATGTCTACACTGCCGAAGCTATTAAGAAGTATTGTATATTATACAATAAATAAGAACAATTGAACTAAGAAAAACTTGTACTTCAAGACTATTTGTTTACACTCCAAAATAAGGTCTAGTTTGAGATATCCAATAGTTATTCTAAAATAAATTCATAATAATCACTTGTTTTGACTGCCGTTATACGAGAAGCTGCTCTTAACGGGCTACGTCGTGTTAAGGAGAAAACATATTTCTAGTATTTTGACAGGGTGATCGGTAACCGGTGGTACAACCGAAAAAGGGATAATTTCACGCCTAATTTTCAAACTGAATTTTCTCGAAAACAAAGCCTTATTTGGAAAACATCTATTCTGTTATATATTTTCAATTTATTTTTTCTTGCATAATCACCCTATTTTCAATTGTCCCCCCAATTACTAATTACTGATCACTCTACATAGTCTCTAAATGTACATATAAGTACAAAAATGGATATGTAACGCTTATATTCTTATCTTTGCTTCTATTTCCTCCAATATTTTATCGTACCGATGTTTTCTTAATTTTAACATAAAAGAGAAAATGTTATACTCTAATTCGAACAAATAAATACAACTTCTTCTGAACAAGTATATGTATAAACCACGGCAGCTTCTGAAGATGTTAAGACGAAAGAAATGAAACAGAAGTCCGAATAGAATTTTATGGTATTAGTAATATTAATAATTTCAATTATTTCTCTCTACTAATAATTCAAGAAAATAATTTTGTCTTACATGAAATTCCGTACCTCAAAAATGCGAATTTACATAAACGCCCGCAATCTGCAAAGGTTAATTGTGATTGTGAAATACGCGCGGGCATTAGATTTTCATTTGGCTGTAACGCCGTCTGGAGTTTAATTAACTCTAAACAATGTGTTCCGGCACCGAATTAAAGGTAAAAAAAGCGTACCAAAGACACGGCTTCGAAGAAATTTCCGTTTTCAGAGATGGGCCCAGGTGCAACCATGCTCAAATTACTTTAATTAAGCAACCAAACCGAAGACGGAGAGGAGTCACGGAAATTCTCCATGACAAACCGTGGGCATGGGGAGGAGTCCCTCTTTTATCCGTGAGATTCGAAGGCGCACTCGTTCTACATCAGTCATTAAAGCCAGGGATCCTTTTCAATTAGCTCGGCAAAGAAACGGTTCGTAGCTCTTGAAAGGAGCAAGGGGAAAACGTCGGAAGGAGTCAAAGGACGGAGGCAGACAGTAGTAAAATCCTCCGGTACAATCGCGTCATGGGTAGCTTTAATTAAATAATATCCCATCCCGTCTCCCAGTTCGTCTCCCCGACTCGTCGCGATAATGAACTTTCGCGGAGAAGTGTCCTGTCATCCTGACGTCATCAATCATACAGAATGTAACAGAGGGAGAAGGACGGGCAGAACATGGCAAAACTTTGCCCCAGATTTACACCGAAATTTCTGAAATTTCATTCGTCCGCGTCTGATTTGACGTGGTCTATTGAACAGTGATGAGAGCGATCCAATTCGTTCTCATGGCTTTCGAGTAATTTGGTAATCAATTATCTGGAAGAATCGAAACAAATTGAAAGGTAAAGTATTGAATTGGAACAAAAGTTCGTAGCGTTTTCTTGTTGAAAATAGAAGACATGAGTAAGATATTTATTCATAACTATATTCAACAATGTATTTGCCATCTTGTTCCAATACTTTTTGCCAACCATTAGGTAGATTCTGGATTCTCTCCTTACAGAACCTCTGAACAAATTTTGCAGAGACCTAAATAAGTGATAATCGGAAGATGCCAGGTCAGGTAAAGATGCTAGGTGTCATCCGAGAACTGCTGTATTCATTTTTGCTGCATCTGCAAAGGAGACGTGAGGTCTGGTGTTGTCGTGTCGGAAGACGACAACCTTCCGCACTCACTCACACATCGTAACGATTGACGTATCCGAGTCTATTTAAACGTCTTACTACAATCATATGAGATACATGGAGTGGTGCGGGAACTTTCATGTTGTGTGATGCGGTTTATTTTGGAATAAGACTTCAATAACATCATCATCATCAACGGCTGCAGTATTGCCGGACCGTACTCGGTCTTCGAGATCCAAATTATCACTTCTGCAACGAATGAACCATTTCTGAACCGTACTCTACGCTACAACAAGGTCCCTCTTTTCCTTTTCAGAAATACAACTTCATGATGTGCCGAAAATGCACTTTATTTTCTTCCATTTGATACTTGATTTTAAACACACCTCAAATCGACTTATCAAAACCGGAATTGTAACAAATACACTTTGTATCGCAGCCTTCCAAAATGTATAACCATTTATTCAAACGCCATCTATTGAAAAACGCTAAGAACTTTTGTTTAGGTCCATATTTTGGTATCGGTAGCTGATATTGATACCTGCCAACATTAATACTGAATGATATTGGTATCATAATAACATTGATAGCAACAAATGTATCGATACTTTGAATTGCGTTAAATCCATAGATAATGGTTGAAAGAGATATGTCGACAAATGTATAGATAAAAATAGTAAAAACTAATTTTATTCATTAATATTACAGTGAAATTGGCCAACCATAAATGTTACTAGGTTATGCCAACAATGCTTACGCTGCCGAAGCTGTTAAGAAGTATTGTATATTATACAATAAATAAGAAGAATTGAACTAAAAAAAAAACTTGTACCTACTTCAAGACTATTTGTTTATACTCCAAAAAGGACTAATCTCATATATCCAATAGATATTCTAAAAAATATATTCCTATTAGGAATTGAGGAAAATACTAAATGAGAAAGATCATGCCCATCATTACTACTAAATTAAGCGTTCTTCTTCCGCGAGATGAACGCCGTTCTTTTTCTCCCACAGTTTTTTGTCGCGTCCGTTTTTCTCCGTTCAAAGAGATATTTTTGCGGGAGAACGCAAACACCGTAGCCAGGCGGAGAATAATTAAATTACAACGCGAGTTATCCACTTTCACTGTTCAGTGAGCCCATTTGTCGGTAATTGTGAAAATTAGTAAGCGACATGAATTATATTCTAATTTTGTTCGGCAGCCGTCGCGATGGGCTGAATTGAAATGTATGAAAGTGGTGGGAAACAGGGTTCTGTCTGAATATTATTTGCTTCGTTATTTTGCATTTATAATGTGACATTCTTGTGTATAGAGTGAATTTGATGTATTAATGGAAAATTACGTACTCTAGGGACACGGTGGCAGAATCTTTATTCGTGATTTTCTCGGAACCATGTTTGGAAAAAAATCGACTACTTTATCTTAGCATTAACCATACAGATCTTAATTAACATCGTTTGTTGTTCCAATTGTACAGATTTTGAAACAACAAATGATTCATATTGTATTTCTGGAACGTTGTCATTCTTCATATTCTTCTTCTGTTTCCTTGAGGAACTTAGTGTGTTAGGATAAGACGTAAGTACTGTTGAGTCCATGTGCTGGTTTCATTTACTCTACACATTGTCATTCCTTTAGTATAACACTAAACCTACCACGGTCAAATGGCCGGTTTTATATTTTGCAATTATTGAAATTGTAAAAATTCGTTTATATAAAATAATGGAATAAATTACCTTGTTCAAGCATCTATTATATTGGAAATTATGGATAATCTGAATAAATCTATGGTTGTCATTTTTATATGGCAACATTCGCCGATAGTTTTAATACTTGGTAGGTTTAGTGTTAATACTACATCAATCTCATCAGCTGCAAAAATTTTAGTTTTTAACAATCGTTCATGCATAAAGATTTACAATTGCTGCAAATGGTTATAATCGTCCGGCGTCTTGTGAAATTGTTGGATTACTGTCAATTTGTCTAAATATCCAATTTAATTATCGCCTGGCAACATGTCTCGTATTATCGTGTATAAATAAAAGAAAATTGAAAGAAGAGACTAAAACTTTTGCATACACCTAATGTAACATTTATATGAATTATTGATCTAGTCGAATCCACATTTCGTTAAAGATTGTTTTACATTCTTGAATAATAGAAGAAAGTTGTTGTTGATACAACCACAACAAAAATTATTTCAACAATAATTATACGATTTTCGAAAATTTGTCGATATTGAAATTGTTATAATTTCATAAAAACATAAACAATAAACCTGAAATCTTTTTAATGCTTGAAGCATCTAATATCACAATCGATTATCCATTTTCTTTTAAGATGTTCTTGCATGATACATAGGGTTAAGAATTGTAAACATACTTTTTCTCGAAAATGCTACAAATTAAAACGTTTCTAACACCATTAGAAAATTTTCAGTCGTGTCCGAATCTACCACAAATATGAAGCATGAAATTTCCTCTTTACAAAGAGACCGAAAAATTAGATGTACGATTTTTGCTTGGTTCTTTTACTGAGCTTTGAGTGAAAGATGTACTACGAACTTTACAATAATACAGGGTGGCCGGGAACAGGTGGTTCATCCGAAAAGGGGTTAATTCTACATAAAAAAATAAGTCGAAAATATAGAATACATTTTTTTCATTTGACGTCTCGTTTACGAGAAATTAGAGTTTGAAAAATCAACGAACACGTATGATATTGAATAGGAATCGTTTGACGCATCTGTGCATGACCTACCAGTTCTACTTCTTACAAACGCTAGAAAACGGGGCGTCAAATGAAAAAAATTTATTCTACATTTTCGACTTACTTTCTCATGTAGAATCCCCCTCCACGTTTATACCATTTTGGGACAGCCTGTAAACATATGGCATCAAATAGTTTGCGGTACATTACTTTTCACTTCACTTTTAGTTTGCGTTTCTTAGTTCTTAAGAGAACTGTTAACTCGAGACCCATCGTTCCTTTGAGACCTTTGTTCCTCGCGACGAGTTCTATATGATACATTCAAAAAATTTGACCTTCGAAAAAATGTCACGTACAATTTTGTTGCAAATTTTTTATACCGATTTCCAGCGGATAGATCGATCCAGAAGGAAGAATCCTGCTATCGTGGTTTTATACACCCTGTATATCGGGTAACGTTACTACCGGCACAGCGGTGCATAAGATTTGTTTAACACTCTATGGGCTCGTGTAACTTTCAGGTCACATTTTAATTTATCGAAATTTTACAAAATAATTATAGCTTTTTTCATGAGATGGCGCACAAATCTTAACTCTATGACGTTGCCAACACAACCAATACTAGTATTCATGACCATTGCTAGGCTCATCAACCTGAAATAACAAAATAAATGCTGTGCAAACTGTCGGCAGTAAAACTACGCGAAACCATTTGATCCAATTGATATTATTTGTGCTTTTGTCAGTGATTAGCAAACTAAAAATAGTGGACATAATAACTCTGGGTTAGTATATCAATAACAACCTATTTGTTTGCATTTCAATTTTCAATTTGCTACTGTTTTTGATGATACAGTTTTGTAACTTTATAGACCGGTGTGACTTGAAAGTCACATAGTAAATATATCGCAATAAAATTGTTTAAACGCAAAAATTTGTTTTCATTTGCATATATAGGTTTATAATTTCTGATTTTTCGTTCCCAAAATTTTTTTGGAGTTAAAACAAAAATTCGGCCCATAGAGGGTTAATTTCTTGACTTTGCAAAATGCACATGTAAGTAGTAATTTTAAGACGTTTAAGTGCCCGCTACAAAAATATGTAATAACAAATAGAGGTTTCAATTTGAATATTTTAACTTAATCATCATAAATTTTTGCATGGTCATCGCAAAATGAACTGAATATTACTTATATTATAAAACTTTTTTCGTATCTTTCATACTTTTCGAGATAATTTCACGTTTCCAGATGAATCACGCACAGGCAATATAATAAAACGTTTACATAATGGATGTTCATATAAATAAAATTCTACTATTATAATTTTGCCTAGTGCTTTCTCCACAAAAATCTATAACTGCCTTTCACGCACTAACCTCTTCGCCCTTCTTCTCTGTACCATACTCGACTAAAAAGAATAACGATCTGAAGCGCGGCTCAGAGAGCCCCGGCAAATATTTCTTTTATGCAAAAGCGATTTAGCGTCACTGCGGATTTCTGCCGGACGAAATGATACATACAAGACCGGTGCATACACTCGCAAGAAGAGAACGTAAACAAATATCAGCCAGACCGTAATGTTGCCGCAGCTCTGTATTTATTTCGGAATTCGTACGTATATTTCATATTTCCGTTTGGCAGTGCTCCGAGCCAGTTAGTTTGCCTCTGTCGTTTCAATTCGAGCTGCGTGGACCTTACCTGGAATTTGCGAACGGGATTGCACTGATTCAATGCTAGCTGTAATCGGCTTTCATCGTCTTTTCAAGTTCGAAACTGTTCCTTTAAAGCGAACCAATTCGCATTCGAATCGATGCATGTTCTTCCCCATACACGACGAAATCTTTTTATACCAAATCGCCGTCTTACATTGACGATGGAGAAATGACGCTATTTTTGGGAATTTGTTAAAAAAAATAGAACATATCAATGGTGAGTAGACTCCCGTATAACGCGATCAAAAAATTGTTTAAATAAGTATATGTATACGTGTATCTTTTGTAATAGCAATTCTAGTAGCAATTATTGTTGGCATTTTGATCGGCCTTTGATACAGAATTAGCAGTTAGAATTGTCATTCTTTTTAGTAAGTGTCAACGATCATACCCAATGTAGAGCCAACTAGGCCGCTAACATCTTATTCTGATCTTTTCTTTTACGATTGCTTTTACAGTATATCATAAATAAAAATTGGAAAATAAAAATTTCATACCCACGTCGGAATTGAATCTGGACCACTCTGTATATTGTACATACGGATCGGTGATGGATGTAGCGGGAAAGGTAGTCGATTTGTATAGTACAGGGTGTTTAAAAAGTAATGGTCATCCGTCCTAGGGGTGAATCTACACCTCTGGATCGGTGGACATTTGTAAGAGAAACTTGTCGCAAAATTGTTTATAACAAAGAAAATTGTTGTTAAAGTTATTTTATTACATCAACGCCTTCTACTCATAGACGATACACTAGTCTAATATTATCCGTGGAGGGAATTTTCTAGTTTACGTATTTGCAATTCCTTTCCATCCACATCAGACTATCTCAAACATTCATATCAAGAACATCGCACCTACAACACTGTACCTATAACTATTATGTTGTGTTAAATACATGTACATATATTGTTATAAGTCAGTGTTGCAATTATTGCCGTGATAGAGTATCACAAACCCTGGAAAACAGCTCGCACTACATTAATTTATCGTGCGAGCACGCGTCACATATTGAAAACAACAATTTGGCTAGCAACCTTACGACGTTGGCGATGGCCAGAACAATCACGATATCAATATCATTCAGTATTCATTTTGCAAGTATCAATCAATTAGCCGCAGATACTGAATACTTTTCAGTAGGCTACGATTCTTCCAGATGAGTATTTGATTACCGAATTATATGAGAGTCATGGGAAAGAATTAGATTAATCCCAGAAATACTAAGAGGATCCGCAAATATATACAGCAGTGATGGGTAATTTTGCCTCAACTGAGGCAAAACCGTCCACACCGTAGCGCCCTCTGTCCCCTTCCATCAAGCGCGGTACAATGGGGCAACGAAGACACGAGACATCAGCGTACGTAACGAATGTGCGTGCTGCATGAAAGAGAGGTTGGTGGGAGAAGCAGGCGTTTGAGGGGCTCCACCCGTGCCCACCACTGGTATATAGGGTTTTTTGTCTAAAAAAGGACACCTAAATATCTCCTCTACCTCTGAAAATAAAAAAAATGTTTCTAACGTAATCTAAATGGTTTCAAAAGACGAATCAGATGGAAGAATCGTTTTTTATAAATAGTAATTTTTTAATCGATCTTTCCAGGTCACTCGTGTTTTTTTTACATATATACACGCATTTTTTGTTGTTGTATGTTATAGCAAGCATTATTGAGTATTCATCCATGTTTAATAGCACGACCTTGAAATGACTGTGAACTCTAAAATTTGCTAATTAATGCAGAACTTACCTTCAGCGATATTTCAGATTTCAACGGTAACAGAAATTCGACCCATGAAGTTGAACTTGTAAATAATCACATTTATTACTTCAATAAATGTTCGAAATGATGTCCTTCCGTTGTGATACATTTCGTGTGGCGAAAAACGACAGATTGTTCAGCTCTTTCGAAAACCCCATTGAGAAAAGTGTACGCGGTTTTGAAAGTCTCTTCCATGGAGCTCTTGGTGAAGAGATAAATGGAAAGGATGACATTTTTGTGAATGAAGAATCCGGAATATGCTTGTCACACTAATACCGGTTTCCCGTCCAAGTTGCCTTATACTAACATGCGAGTTTTGATTAACTTTAGCGATGATATTGTTCACATTTGCTTCATGAGCAACAGTCTTACGTCTCACACGAATGTTTCTGTTGACACTACCAGTCTCACAAAATGTTTTAACATTACTTGAGTATGCAGAACGTGATGGACAAGAACGTTCTGGAAATCTGTCTTCGTAAATTCGTATTGCTCCTCTTAGACACTCTCGAGCTTCACCGTAAATTAAAACCATTTGAATTTTCTCCTGTTCTGAATAACGCATTAATGGATCGCTTGTCGATACACTGAGAAATCTAACAGTGAGCAAACTCTTAAATACATATCTCTCTCACTCTCTATGTACACAGAGGAATGATACAATGTGTTCATTTACAAGTTCAAGTTCATGGTCGAATTTCTGTTACCGTTGAAATCTGAATTGTCGCTGAAAGTAAGTTCTGCAAAATTAGCAAATTTTAGAGTTCACGGTCATGTCAAGGTCGTGCTATTAAACATAGATGAGTGCACAATAATGTTTGCTATAACGTACAACAACAAAAAATGTGTGTACATATGTAAAAAAGCACGAGTGACCTTGAAAGAACGATTAAAAAATTACAATTTATAAAAAACGATTCTTCCATCTGATGCGTCTTTTGAAACCATATAGATTACGTTAGAAACATTTTTTGTATTTTCAGAGGTAGAGGAGATATTTAGGTGTCCTGTTTTAGACGAAACACCCTGTGTTATTCTACCTTATATTTATAATGTGTAGTGCAATCTTTATTAAGACAATTCTCTATGATATTTAGGTCCGAAAACCTTGCAGGCGGCTGTAAAGCCTTTGAGAGTCGATGTAACCTTTTATTACTTTTGAGGTACGATGACTCACATAAATATTCGGGCACATAATGATATTTTTTAAAAATAAAATAACTTTTATAAGATTGGACGCCACCTCTGTATTTTTAAAGCGAAAAGGCTGGCACTCGATGTTCCATTTGGAAGAGCTCTGGGCGACCCGCATAAGGCGCAATCAGATCGTTCTTACAGGCGACAGGAAATCGGGAACATCGTGGAAACTGTTTCACAGGATCGAGGCCTGTGTTATGCAATTACCGCTAATTGCAAGAGATTTGCGATGGGAAGGAAGCTGGAACGCAAGATATCCCTACAGGCAATACAACAAAGCGAGAGAGACTGAATTAAGCAAACGTAAGCCACTCAAAGGGATTTTCGCCTCGGTCGACATTTCTTGCGGGCCGAGTTGAGCTTTCTTTGACAATTAAATCTAATAACACGCTTCGCTGAGTTAGGAAGCGCATGAAGCGTCTTGATATCCTCGTTGCGTGTTATTGCTCGTGGATTCTGTTTTTGGGCGGCACCGTTTCGGCAATGTTGCTGCGCTATTATACCGGAATCTCGAAACTCCATCTGCTGAACTGTGATCCCATTCAAAGCAACGCGGATTGGGTTCATTAGACGTGTAATTTGTAATAATTGCTCGCAATATCGTTCTCGTTCTTTTCTCCGCTTTATATATAGTATTGTGACGTAGCAACATTTTGCACGCCTCACAGTGCGTTGACGATGGACAATAATCAAAAAATAAACTTTCGTGTTTGTTTGATACGCGGTTGTAAGATTCGTTCAAAGCAATGTTCTACCACTTTGCTCCGTGCCGTTACAGTTCAACTCCGGTTCAAATTTCTAACGAGCTCCCCAATATGGAAGTAGGTGGGTATCCCCATCGTGACGATTATCAGAATCGAAGCATCTGCGACCCCTCGTCGGAGAATCCAAGTGTATTATTGTCGACGCGAATTCAGAACAAGCGGCAAGTGTGTGTACGAATTGTGATCGTAATCTTAAAGTAAAAGTGACGTTAAACTTTGGAAGGCCGCAGAAACCCGGCGTTCCTAGGATTGATCCAACCCTTCCTGCCTGACTAAACAAAGCAGGAAGTGCGGAGGCGGCGCGGAGTGCGTGACACGCTTGCCCTAACGAGTGCTGGGAACGCGCCAAGTACGAATGACGCTAGATCATTCTACCAGGATCATAAAACACTACCAGTAAAACCAAGAAATTTATTGATATCTGACGAAAACACACCTAGTGAAGAAGAATCTGGTTTTAGAAGTGATACTACATAATACGTTTATTTTTAATTAATTGAATTGAATTTTACTTTATTTTCATTTATCTTATTTAGTTAGTTTTCAATCAATATTGCAATATTTTTTTCCTAAAAAAAGGTATTATTAAACAAATTTTTATTGAAGAAATTTACCTATTTTTTAGTAATTGTATACATGTGGTAATAAGTATATTCCAGAGTTAATTTGTGCACTTAATGCTGCAAAGACGCAACACACGACATACATGAAAAGAGAGTTTTGTCCAGCTAGCACCTCGAATCGTATCACTGCGCACTCTGATTATTTGGGGGCTCATTAGACTCGCATGAGCTCTCCCTTGGACATACTACAATAATAACAATTTGGATAAGAATTAACGTTTTTGTGTACCGTGCCGAGTACTCGCGAGGAATTTCAGGTCCGTTAACCCGTCCCCTTGGGGCCCGGATGCCTTTCCTCGATTGCAACAACGAAATGCAACTCGACTTGTGGCCGCCTTTTTGACTGCCTAGCAAATTCTCCAGAAGGAGAGTTATATCTGGGCCAAGAAACCTGGATGCGCCGATGTGAGATCATCAGCCCCCAGACATCAATTTCCAATGGTACCATACGGCAGGAATTTATACTCGACCCACACAGAGAACGGCGAAATTTTTCGTCAGCGTGTATTTCTCAATCTGCAATAACCACCTATTGGCACCTATCGTTTTAACGGGCCGAAGTAAGTGAAGCGCCTATAGGCACCAATAGTATCACGAAAACAATTTTAAAAACGCCTTTAGGCGCCAAAAGTAGCCAAAGTATTAAGAAAATCGGGATCTTTACGGGTAGATACTTAGATACCATCCCTCAATTTCGTTTACGAAAAGCGAATCCACCAGCTTACAAAATGTCGGGATGCAATTGTAGAAAATGGTGGTGACTAAATTTATAATCGATTATAAAACTGTTTATTTTGTAATATAACCGCTAGTCTTTTATTTTCCAATCGGGCACCAACTTCTGTAGCTGTTTCATAAAATATTAATTTACTTTCTGCTACGTGAGTTTTGTGTCTATTTTTTCCTATACAACACACTGGCAATATTTTAACACTAAACCTCACGACATTCTGTATAATTTGTATACATTAAATAGTCTTACCTGTTTGTTTTTTAAATTCCATTTTGAATGCATGAAACAAACGGAAAAAATGGTTGTATTATACTGACAACGGAATGCAGATAGAATATTTATTGCTGGATGTAGCATATTATTAATGATAACTAGACTGCAGATTTTATGCATTAATGATGTAAATGGAATGCATCAAATGCAAAACAGTAAAAACATTTAAAGCATTTCGAAATACTGTTGTGCTATTTTGAACTGAGAAAAGGAATAAATGTCTTTGTAGTTGTCATACATTGAAATCAACTTAGGCAATTTTTATTTTGCATAACAATCCGCAGTTTAATAATAACGAGTATTTCTTTCTTTATCATTTTTCTTTCAGTTGTGGAATGTTCAAAAATTTCTACGGGAATAGATATTAAGATTAATGCAGAAAATGAATAATTTTTAAACTAACCCATTTCCGACCTAAGACTCTGTAATACTTCTTTAAAGAGGACATGTAGGTACATCGATTAATGAACAAAAATACTATTTTGCTTAAAATTATTGAAGTTATCTTTATTTTTTTATTATATTAATACCGTTTGGCTCATTCTTTTTTTGCAATTTATTATCGTATAATTACTGAAAAGCTTATTAAAAATGAAATGCGACACGCGATGCAACTCGGTTACTGTTGCGTAAGCCTCGGGAGTGAACGTGTTACGTTTCATCTACCTTCTCCGGTGTGGGCAAAGATGAGCGAATAAGATCAATTGCTATTTGAAGTATAATATGTCCAAAAGTAGTATGCAAGAAATCAGAGAGGTACTGTGTAGTACTATTTTTAAAACTTCAATCAAATTTAATAAACAGTAACATGAAAAGTTGAGACAAATTATTAATATTTCACAAAAATTTTTTAGTGTTAGAAAGGCCTCATGATCCTAGACATAACTTGTGAAAATAAAATTAATCAAGTAAACGTTCAGCAAATAGTTTGTGTGTCAGTAAACGTATCGAGTTTTATATTCGATTTTAAGCATCAGTTTCAACAATAAATTCATATAAGGTAAATGCACCAGTAGTTGACCATGCACCAGTAGTTGACGAGTGTTTAGAAAAACATAAAAAATAAGGTTATTATAAGTTCTGCACTTTTTTTGAAAGCGAACCTCGGATGACACATTATCTGTTGGTTAAATTTTAAAACAATTACATGCGAAGTGAAGTATGCATAGTAACAACGGACGTCTAAATTTATTAAGGTAAGTAATATACCGATATATTTCTATTTCCTTAACGTTTCTGTTAAGAACAGCTGTACGGTTCAGGTAAGCAATCCATACGTTGTGAACTTTTCGCGACTGAATTATTTACTTTTTAAATTCTCACAGCGTTTTATAAGTGATAAATGCATCGTTTCTGTTATTCTAACCTCAAAATAATAGTTTATTGAGGGTTCAAATTCTGAATACTGTTATTTGAACAATTTTCAGAAGTTGACCCCCCAATAATACTAACGTGACTCATTTAAATTTGTTTACGATTTATAATGTATCCATTTTACATCTAAGATTGTTAGGAGTACAAAACATAATTCTAAATTTTGTAGCATACTGTGTTTGAGAGGATGACCCCATGGTCAACTATTGATTGCTTCCACGGTCAAATATTGACTCGCAACGTCTACTCTGTTCCGGAATTGAATTTGTTATAGAACTGATTTGTTTTATTTCTTATTTTACCCTTTAATTGTAATTTGTGCTGGTAATTGTTGAAACTAAACGATACTAAAATGATTTCTAACATTATTGCTTTAACCTTCTTTCTAGTATAAGTGGTCAACTACTAACGAACAGAAGGTCAATTACTAGGTTTTTAATTTTTAAGAGTGGTCAACTTCTGAAGCAATTACTGAATTTTTAAATATGTTGTTTTAAATTTGTGAAACTAAACTTTTTTTAAAAAGTGCTCTTGTTACATAATTTAGAAGACTTAAAGAGTGTCTTCAGGTATCGACTCTCGCTATTTGATGACAGAGCAAGTGGTTACTATTGTTCGCGTGGAAAACTTCTTTTAACTAGTCAACTACTGGTGCCTTTACCTTGTTAATTAAAAATTGTAAGTAGTATTAAAAAATACATTATATTACCGATATACTATATTTCGTCCAAGTTCTCGACTAGGATTTGCCAATTTTTTCAACATGCTTTCGTATTTCTTTTTTCAAAAATTTTTCCAAAATACACCATTTTACATCATTAAAATGTTAGCGTAATTCCAGTTTTTCAAGTAAAAAGAAGTCTGTCGCTTGACTAGGGCGAATATAATCATAACTTGTAATTGACGCGGAGGAATTATAACGTTACCTGTCATACTGGTATATCAGATTCCCTTCCGCTAATGAGATCTAATTAATCGGTCGCTGGCTGAATTAAGTAACGAAGCGGTAACCGAAGCAGTCGTGTTATGTGTCAGCGGGGAATTTTGTTTCGCTTGTTATGCGCGAGCTTTCACCCACAAACATTTTACCGTTTTTTATCATTTTTCGCCAGATGTTTTGGTGCCATCGTGATTAAAAATATTCCCGTGCATTCCGGTCTCGATGCGAATCGAAATAATCGATTTTACCAGCGACTCTTTGGTCTCCACCATCCCTGTTAAAATATATTTCGATCACAAATCGATTACGTTACTTTAATGCAAATGTTACAAATGGAACACTGACAAATGTCGGGAAACGGAAAAATAGCGAAAATTCAGAACGGTATTTTGTCACACACAGAACGACAACACGTAACGCAGCGTTGACAAACATTTCATTGCGTTAATTTCATTTCAAAGAATTTTGTTATGAGTTTTGAACTCAGTAAAACATAAAAACAGTTTGTCCGACGAATAATATCAAAATTTCATACATGAGAAAAAAGGGTAATTATACAAAAAAGGATACACCATTGAAGACCGTGAAATATGTTATCAAGATCGTCATTATGAACAACTGTCCGATTAATTAAATATTTTCGGAACAAGTAACTAATTAAAATGGTACAGTAATAATGAATAGTTGAAATTAATAATTTTATCCAATTTCATTGAATTCGTATGGTTTCGTGAACATTTAAACTTTTTACAGTTAATTGTGAACATTAACCATTATGTAATTTTAAGATAGATTCATTGTCAATAGCATCATTGATCGTGCAGCTTTCATGACAATACACACAGGTTAAAGGAACGAGTTATCGTTCTCCAGCCGGTTACCGAACACAAAACCAATTTTTCAGAAATTAATAAAAATAATATGAATTACCTACTATTACTATATTTATAAAGATAAAATTTAAGTTTCACCTTCGTGT
Source organism: Sphecodes monilicornis (assembly GCA_913789915.3). Lineage (NCBI taxonomy): Eukaryota > Metazoa > Arthropoda > Insecta > Hymenoptera > Halictidae > Sphecodes > Sphecodes monilicornis. The sequence continues at coordinate 28,722,955 of OU565284.1, forward strand.
ATAAATCAGAAGTATTGTAATCATTTTTGTTTAAGATATAGAAAATATTAGTTAAAGACCTTATTTCCCGAGACAATGCAGTTTTTTGTTTCCGATGATAGAAATTGCTAAGGCATCGTGAAGAATTACAGGATAATAAAATAATGATTTTATTCTGTTACAGCATTAACAATTGTAAATATCAAAAGTACAAAGTTTCTAGTTTATGGAAAGATAGCAAAGGTAAGTAAATAACATTAATTTTCTACAATAAAATGGGTCCAAACTTTTAAAACCATTTTATCAAAAAAAAATTTGATTAAAATATTTTTCATCATTGTTAATAGGTATTACCGGGCAGTGGTGCTTGCGTTTGACAGTGAATATAACGTATATACCTAACAATCAGATTTCTTAGATGCATCCATGGTAAACATGGTGCGGCATTATGATTGAAGTGTCCGATAACTGGGGTTCGGAAACAGGTTATCACAAATTTCTTGTGTCCAGTAAATAGGACCAATACTGTGGATCAAATCTTAGTTAATATTTCTTTTTTTTAATAAAATCGTCCAGAAAAAGTGGACAATGCAGAAAAAAGATTGATAATAAATCGGGCGAAAGTTCCGAAAACCGGTCAACTCAGATTGACGTCACATTTTGCACATAGCTTCATTTTGCATTAAAAACGTGTTTCCCAAAATGTTTCTTGGCCACTCGCAAAGAAAAATTATTATCATTATCTTCCTTGCCGACAAAATATTCTACCTTACCAGCATAAAGTCTTCTGCTTTACCATCAAAACGCTTGGATTAAGTGTTGTTTGTGAACCTGTTATTGCTGTACGCGCGATGGACGAAAAAAATGATTAATTTCTTGATATTCTTATAAATTCTATTGTGAATTTCGATTTCGGATTCAGTTCAAACCGTGAATTGAGAGAATTACGAATGTGATATCTCCTGCATTATTCCAAAATTAATTTTTCGTTTTACAATTTTCGATATATTTTGTTTTCTAATATAGTTATGAACAAACAATTGTTTGAAAAATATAACAGTTATTGTAAGTATTCAAGGCTATAACGACTAATACACGTATGTACGTGGAAATAAAAAAGTATTAAGGAGAAAAGTCATTTGGAACAATGAAACGATGTGCACAACTGTATATGTGCGACTGCTAGAATTTTCTGTTATAACTTATACCAGTTATAACTCAATTAGACGTATGAAAGCGTGTTGGTCTGGGTTAGGTTTGGTAATCCGGGCGGCAACGTACGTGTGAAATAATAACACATGTACGAAATCAAAATGCGGAACACTGTAAGTGACAGCTTGTGCTGATTCAAACCTGAAAGTTATTTTGTTTGAAAGTATTCCACGTTTTGACAGTAAAGTAGAAACTTTTATGTCGGTAAGGTAGCTAATGGTAACAATTTTTATTGCGAGTCGCCAAAAATCCTTATGGGAAACATGTTTTTAATGCAATATGAGATTATGTGCAGAATTTCAGGTCAATCCGATTTGACCGGTTTTCGGAACTTCACCCATCAATCGTTTATCACAAACGTCTTATATTGTGTCTTATATTTTTGTCACGGGATGTAAAACTTTCGTAACTTCGCGGACATTTACATGCAGTCTTCTTAAACCTTTCACAAAGGCCGGGGTCCTCACAACTAATGACAAAATGAAATCGATTTCTTAAAGATTCAATACTGACGACCTGTTCAACTAAATTCACCCCAACAAAAATTAATGTTATAATCAAAAGTCCTGTCGTGCAGGATCTCGTAAGGGAATCGCTGGAGTCGGAGGTTAAGCAGGATTCGCTGATACTATCTCGAATTATTTACGTTTCCCCGAAAGACATCGTCCCGAAGTATCCCGGTCTTGATCGCGGTAATCGCTATCAAGAAAAAGACGGAGGAGGAAAAACGTTTCCCGAAAGCCATTCGTTGCGGGCGGGGGAACCGTTGCCACGAGAAAGACCGATCCTCACTGTAACATTGCGAGTCCGCCCGTGAGAAGGGATAGTCCTTCTCTCCGGAATTCGTGAAAGCTTTCTCGGAGAAAGCCGCTTGTAATCCACGGCCAAAGTGAAAACTGACGTTGAGAATGGGGCCCATCGATTCTCCTGCAGGGAACGAAATTCGTTGGAAAGATCGTTTCTGGGAGATTTGCGAACGTCCTCCTCACCGATAACATCGGCAGTTGTAGATCGTCGTCTAAAATCTATCGTGAACCAAACCGAATTCCACAACGAACCTCTTCCCTTTCCTTTTTACCCTAATAAACCGTAAACCAAATACCGTTATCATCGTGCAATAAAATTTCCTGTTGTTCCCGTGGCGGCCGCGATCGACGATTCTAAATAAATACCCGCCCGTATTCACGAATCGAGTTTCTCAATGATTTTTATTCCGTTAAAGTCCGTCCCCTGGCCATTTAATCCCGTGGATTTTAATTATCGCGGGACCTGTCGGAAAACGCAGATTTATTTCCACCGTAGTGAAACGTGGATGGATCACGGGGGGTTGGCGAAGTTGGACAAAGAGAGAAATCGTGTAAGCCCGAATCGAATCGAATCGATTTATGCTGAATCGTTCGATCCAATGGAATTTCGGCGAATACCGGACTCGACGCGACAATATCCCTGCTTCTCAGGGACCAATAAATTCATTTCGATGAGCGTATGAAAGCGTATTTTATGCAGCTCTAGAAAGACGTTTTGCACCGTTGCCTGGTCGTACCAATTACTCCCATTTAAAAGCTCCGCCGATTTAGCTTGGGCGCGACGCAACGAAGAAAAACAACAGGCGAAAAAATGACGAAAGGAAATTCCTTCTCCTCTTTGTTTTGGAACCCCGGTGCTGTGCCGCTTTGACATACGGCGAGAAAATTGCGCGTTCCGGCTAATGATTGAATTAATTGTTAGCGACTGAAAGTCGGGAAATGAATGAGCTCATAATTAATGGAGAACTCGACATTTTGTAAAAGCAAGGACTGAAATCAACCATAAACGCGACGAAACTATAAGACCAATAAGAAAATAGATGGGGAAGTGAAAGTGTATTCTATGATTTTTTTTCTTCCATTATTTCTAATGTTATTGTGTATATCAGATAATAAGACTGTGTACAGTTGTACACCTTCCTTAAAGCTACAATTAAAACAACTTTAATAATAAGTGAAAATACACTCTTGTAGCTGCCACACAACTATAAGACACGTGATACTTGTTAGCAAGAATAAAATTATAAATACAGGGTGTTTCGTCTAAAACAGGACACCAAAATATCTCCTCTACCTCTGAAAATACAAAAAATCTTTAAAACGTAATCTAAATGGTTTCGAAAGACGAATAAGTTGGAAGAATCGTTTTTTATAAATTGTAATTTCTTAATCGTTTTTTCAAGGTCACTCGTGTTTTTTTACATATATACACACATTTTTTGTTCTTGTATGTTATAGCAAACATTATTGGGCATTCATCCATGTTTAATAGCACGACCTTGAAATGACCGTGAACTCTAAAATTCGCTAATTAATGCAGAACTTACTTTCAGCGACATATTAGATTTCAAAGGTAACAGAAATTCGACCATAAACTTGAACTTGTAATAAACACATTGTATCATTCCTCTGTGTACATAGAGAGTGAGAGAGACATGTATTTCAGAGTTTTCTCACTGTTAGATTTCTCAGTGTATCGACAAGCGATTCATAATGCGTTATGCAGAACAGGAGAAAATTCAAATGGTTTTAATTTACGCTGAAGCTCGAGAGTGTCTAAGAGAACCAATACGAATTTACAAAAATAGATTTCCAGAACGTTCTTGTCCATCACGTTCTGCATACTCAAGTATTGTTAAAACATTTTGTACAACTGGTAGTGTCAACAGAAACCGGTATTAGTGTCACAAGCGTATTCCGGACTCTGCATTCACAAAAATTTAATCCTTTCCATCTATCTCTTCACCAAAAGCTCCATGGAAGAGACTTAGAAAATCGCGTACACTTTTCACAATGGGGTATACGGAAATATGAAAGTGATGGAATGTTTTTCAAACAGTATTGTTTACGGATGAAGCATCCTTTACAAATCATGGCCAAGTGAACCTCAAGAACATGCATTATTGGTCGGTTGAAAATCCACGATGGTTTAGACAACTCGATAAGCAAAGACCATGGACCATAAATGTCTGGTGTGGTATTCTAAATAATAGGATAATTTGGCCGTATTTTATCAACGGTACGCAAACTTGGCAGAAGTATGCTGAATTTTTAGAACACGTTCTACCAGGTTTGTTAGAAGATGTACCATTTAGGGTCTGTCTAGTATTATGGTATCAACACGATGGGTGCCCAGCACACTTTTCCCATTTTGCAACACGTGTTCTCAACGAAAAATTCCCAAATTGTTGGATTGGACGCAATGGATCTGTATCATGGCCGGCTCGTTCACCCGATCTCACCCCACTTGATTTTTTCTTATGGGGCACATTAAAGAGTACGGTTTATCAAGAGCAGCCCACGACGCCAGAAAATATGAAGCAACGAATAATTGCTGCAAGTGCTGATATGAAACCTGAAATCATCGAAAGAGCTGTACAATCTGTCGTTTTTCGCCTCACGAAATGCATTGCAACGGAAGGACATCATTTCGAACATTTATTGCAGTAATAAATGTGATTATTTACAGGTTCAAGTTCATGGTCGAATTTCTGTTACCGTTGAAATCTAATATGTCGCTGAAAGTAAGTTCTGCATTAATTAGCAAATTTTAGAGTTCACGGTCATTTCAAGGTCGTGCTATTAAACATGGATGAATGCACAATAATGTTTGCTATAACATACAACAACAAAAAATGTGTGTATATATGTAAAAAAAACACGAGTGACCTTGAAAAAACGATTAAAAAATTACAATTTATAAAAAACAATTCTTCCATCTGATTCGTCTTTTGAAACCATTTAGATTACGTTGCAAATATTTTTTGTATTTTCAGAGGTAGAGGAGATATTTAGGTGTCCTGTTTTAGACGAAACACCCTGTGTAATTCTACCTTATATTTATAATGTGTAGTGCAATCTTTATTTAGACAATTCTCTATGATATTTAGGTCCGAAAACCTTGCAGGCGGCTGTAAAGCATATACTCTTTGAGACTCGATGTAACCTTTTATTACTTTTGAGGTACGACTCACATAAATATTCGGGCACATAAAAATATTTTTTAAAAATAAAATAACTTTTCTAATATTGGACGCCACCTCTTGGATTTTTATGAAAAGTTAGAGCAATTAGTTTACTCTACAAAAACTTCGAAAAAATTGTAATTGGTCGGATTTGCCGAGAAAATACAAAAAGTTATTTCAGAACCTTTTATGAGGACTTGTACCGAAAATTTAAAAAAATACGTTTTGTTGATCTTTGTCAATTACACATATTCTGAAAATAACATTAACATCGGGTCATGGGGAAAAAACGAGAGACATTGAAAGCCTTAAAAACACTTACATTTATTACTGTTAGAGGCTGAAAATCACGAAAAACAGCAACTTTTACTGCATCATTAAACGTTTGTAGCTACATTGCAATGTTGATCGATTTTAGGCCCACATAAAAAAGTTGTAAAACAACATTTGATATTTTCTCCGCAATTCTGACTAATCGCGATTTTTCAAAATTTTGTTCACGTCATGTAGCAAACTAATTGTATACCAATATTAGCTACTTTGATAACGAGGTTGAAAGGATTGTAATAATTGGCACAAAATTAATAAGCAATTGTAGCAAAGAATTTTTTCTTATAGTTTGAAGTTGCCTACTTGTATGCCAAAAAGTTCTTCTCCGGTAATATGAATAGTTTTTGTAATAAAACATTACAAAAATCGCTTATTTTGTGTTTGTTACCCGAGAATCCACCTTTAACACTAACCCTACTGACCCTTAAAAGTAATTGATATATGCTACCGTATAAAAATGACAATATTGAATTTATTTGGACTTTGTGAGGTTCGTATTATAATATGTGCTCTATTGAATATACAGGTGGTTCAATATTCAATATTCAATATTTCTATGGTATTTAGGACACACTGTGCTGAGAGGAAAAGCCTTAGTAAACGTAGGGCGAAAGGTCAACCGTTTCTAAGATATAAACATCTTTGTTTGCTAGTATCATTATCGACTTACTTGCGTCCATCACGTGCGATGTTTACTTCAGTGTGCATAAATCGCGTTCTGAATGTTCGCATTTAAGTGCCGACAGTAGATTTCGCGTGTACAGATTCAGAAAATGTCAGGACACTACTTTTTACTTTTTACTTTAAAAGTGTAGGTTAGAGGCGAGGATGTATGTGTGCTTGATTGTCCGTTAGGTCCCGCGAATGTCCGTTAGCGAAATCAACGTGACTTTAGGGCTTAGGGAAAAGACGATCGACAGACTCGCCGTAAGAATGAACGTGTGCGCGCGTGTGTGTGTCAGTGTCACAAATCACGCGATTAGCGGGCGCGAATAGTCCGTTGGCGAGATCGATCGCGCGATTGACAAAAGACGATCGGCCGAGGTTTCGTGGTAACGCAGTGATGCCAGAAATGTCTGCTTTTGGCGCATGCGTATTCGCGCGTGGCATCAGTGCTGTACTAATTTCAAATTTTTGAGAGATCTTTAAGGTCCTGTTTTAAAAATAATGCTTTTCATTCAACATTCACAGACTTTCCTTACCTGAAAAAGTTCAGATTATACTAATAATATAAAAGTTTATTTTATTTGGCAGAATCTACAAAGAATACCAACATTTGTTGCAAGACAAAGGAAAACTGCCAAAAACCTTTCCAGTATCCAAAACAACAAATAATATAAATAAACAAGGAAATAAAAAATAACGTCCGTTATCTTCAAGTTCGTCTATGGCAGTGCTAGGTCCCGGCGCGCCATCTAGATGTTTCTCGTCACAGTACGCATGCGCGAAAAGCTGACATTTCTGGCCGAGGAGACCGACTCTCTACCAGGGGGAGTAAACTCTTATGTATGACCTTGGACACTCTACATTTTAGTTCCTTTTCAGAGGGAACTAATGTAGATGGCACCTCTATTTTATTCCATCATAGCACATCACGTGACTGATGTTCCAATCTGTAAAACCAGTGGTGGGCACGGGTGGAGCCCCTCAAAAGCCTGCTTGTCCCACTAACCTCTCCTTCATGCAGCGCGCACGTTCATTGCGTACGTTGATGTCTCGTGTCTTCGTTGCCCCATTGTACCGCGCTTGCTGGAAGGGGACAGAGGGCGCTACGGCGTGGACGGGTTTGCCTCAATTGAGGCAAAATTGCCCATCCCTGTGTAACACTATTGGATGCTACTGTTACTAACTATTACTGCCAGGATGCGCCCAGAATCACTGCTGCGCGCTGCACGAATATTCATATCACAGACGAATATTTTATTTCGATTTTCGGCATTGTTGTTGATTGTTGTCAATTCTTGTGCTGCGAAATTCTCGAAAATATTGCTTCTACATAGAAAACGCTTTGCAAATTGTGTTGGAAATTTGTTTAATAAGCTTACAAAATATTGAAAGAAATAAAGTTTGCTCAGTGTCAAATCAATTTTAGAAATAACCTTTCAAAATTGAGCGACACTCAGTGGACTTATTTTTGAGATTATGTTTGAGCTTATTTTTCAAATTTCGCTTTGTGCATTACTAATAAAATTTTTTTAATGATAAAGTCATATAAGTGCATAAGGGACATAAGAACAGACAGTTCATACAGACAATATACAACATAAACAATTAGTGTGAACATTTAGACATTGCAATAAAAAGGTGAAAGCTTGTGCATTTCCAGAGTATTTATCCGGTGTGACTATACTATATGTTCGTACGGTGCGAATCTCGAGCTCGACGCGCGGTTGACTCGTGCCCGCTTGAGGTTGTAAATCTCAAGCCCAATCGTATGGACGCGTCGATCCCGAAATCACCGTTTGTATTACCCGCCAAATTAATAGGTAACTAGTTCAAATGATCAGGGCTACGTGTTTATTCGTGGGTTCAGCGTTTCATCCCAGGCCTGCTAGAGGATTCGTCAGTAAGGCTATCTAGCAGGCCCTGCCTTATACGCGTGCGGATCCGATCACGATGATCCGTATTGTTACTTGCCTTGTCTCGATACGTGCAAGGAAGTAAGTGTTCGTTTCCGACTGTTCGATCGCGACTGTTCGATTCCGACTGACTAGATGCGACTAACTGACCGTCGCGGTTTTCAGGAGGACCCTTCGTCGTATTGTGAAGGCGGTCCTCCATTTCTGGGTGTCAAGACGGTGACACCCATTGCTATGCTGAAGAAGTGCACTGATTGGTTCTGCCGAGCTATGCATTTCCCAATCAGTGCATTCTTGCGGACCTTTAGATCTGCCCTAAGCTAGCCTGTCCTGGGAAAGTGTGGGACCGTACGCGACTGCCTCCGAGGGCGAAGTCAGGTAACCCGAGAACCGTACTTGAACCGTTCTCGGTCGGGAATGTCCTTCGTCGGTAATCGATTTACGACGCGTAATTCTCGAGGAGGCAAGAAAAAACTAGGAAGGCCCGGCAATGGCTCGACTGGTCGCCAAATGTGCCTCAGTTCCCTAATCGTCGAGAACGGCCTCAAGTAACGAAGACGTCATAAATAAATCCGAAATAAGGGCCTTATATCTTGTTCTCTTGCAACGGAACACTATATATAATAAAGTGTTACTATTATGTATTTTTATGTTATGTATTTGTTATATTATTTTGTGTGAGAGAATGTTTATAGCACTGTATGCAGGACTGCTGTTACTATTAGTATATATGTTTATTGATTTATAGCGTTATGTATGTTTTAATTGATTTGTACGTTATGTATATTTCTATTGATTTAAGCGTTGCGTGTTCTGTTAACAAACGATGATTACGTTTTGACAGTGACATTGTCAATAAGTTCCTTGCGAGCGAGCAACGAATAAAGATTTATGTTGTGTCGAGCCTCAAGCCTCGTTACATATGTATTATTAATTATAAATGTATTTATATTATTATGTATTTCTTTATGATTATGCATTATTATACTATTATTATTGTAGTATGTATTTATTTTTTTATTATTTATTATTATACTATTATTATTGTATTATGTATTATTGTATACTTACAGTAGAATAAAATATTCTTATAATAAACTACTTTTTCAAAATATATTACCATTTTTTAAGCTTACTTTTAAGTAGTAATCATACTATATAGTAGGTATATGTGTGTGTATAGTAGGTATATGTGTGGGTACAGGTTTGTACAGCTATGTGTATGGGTCTTAGTTGAGGGAACTAATCTAGATGGCACTACTAAGGTCCACACTTTATACATGGGAGATTGCCCTCCCTGCTCTCTACAGAACTGTGTAACAGTAACGATCCGGCGTAAACACTATATTAATCCTCCTCAGGCATTTTCCCTCTTACAAAAGCATATTTATAATTTCAATAATTGTAAAATAAAAAGTCTGGAACCGGTCTGCTTGACCGGGTGTGGTAGGTTTAGTATTAATAGAAACTGTATTATAGTTTTGCCACAGCGATAAGAGCGTATTTATATTTCTTATTGTTATTCTTGGAACGGTAGCTTTGAGTAATGTGTAGAACTGCATTGAGTGTTACTATACCAATGTAAACAGTAATATTACGAATGAAGAAAGACGAAAATTCTTATTAGAATACACTTTTCATTCGTTTTCTTATCAATCATTTTCAGTCGTTCAATCCGTGGGATTGAAGGAACAAGGCTTCCTCTCTCTCTCTCTCTCTCTCTATCTCCCTCTGTCTCTCACGAAAGGCGGCTTGCGATATGATGTGCGCATATCTAATGTGCAGAACGTATGCAACACTACATACGAAGATCTGTGCGCGTTGATACGGCGAGCGAAGTGCATAGAACAACCTGCACACACAGTTTACCAGTATCAAAACCACCCGTATGCGCGGTACGCAGGGTCGCTGCACCATCCCACTGCAACTGCGACAAAAGCCCCCATCGGTATGTCCCAAATACACCATTTTCTCCGCTTTTTCACAGTACGAGTCATTTTTTTCGCGAATCGCTTCGGCTGACAAACTCTAGGGTTTTTAGGTCCCCAGAGTAGACACAGTTGGGCTAATTTAAATACATTGTATTTGAATTACGTAACTTAACTACATTGTATTTTATGTACACAGTATTTGAATTAAATTGTAATTGAATTATATAGTTCCAACCTTTTGATTAATTTAATTACGCGAATCATGAGTGTAATTGAAATACAATCTAATTGAAATAAAATGTAATTGAAATACGCGATAATGCATTGTAGTTACACCATGTGCATGTTACACGCTTACTGTGAAAAATATCTTTCATTTCTATCCGTGTTTCTTCCGTGTCGCATTCACAGACTACTCATTTTATGTTTATGTTTTGTATCTGTCCTTGTTCCGTGACTGTACTGCGTTGAAGACAGAGTTGTGTTGAATTACAATTGAATTCCTTCACGAATTATAATTACAAAGTAATTCAATCACATTGTATCCGTACTTCGAAATTCAGTCTTTGGCAGATATTGAAAATGCGTGAGGGAAGGAAAAGTAAGGGGAGCGTTTCGTCCTGGGCCCGTTAGAGGACTCGTCAGTAAGGCTATCTAGCGGGCCGTGCCACAGACGCAGGCAGTGCTGGTATATGGTCTCGGTTTTCTCACGCATGCGCGACGATTTTAGCGTCAGTAAAGTACAAAGTTGGGCTAAAATGGGGTACCTTGGTCACCCCGCATAGTTTCGCAAATTTTGTTTGGATTTTCAAATATGAATTGACAAGTAGCTCCTTCTCTAATACTAGTTGCCATTATGAAATCGAATATATTAACATTAACTTACCAAAATTTCGAAGTACGGTCGTCTCGTCATGTCATCTTGCACTCTTCTGTCCGGTTTCCCGCCAATGACAGCTCTCCCCTACTTTCCCCACAAACATAAGACGTACGGCACGATCTTGCATTTAGTCGCGCATGCGCGAATAAACCGAGACCATATACCATCACTGGACGCAGGGTTATCGTAAGAACCTTAGACCATATAAACCTATAGACACGGCACAGATAATATTCTCTGAGGCAAAGATGATTAGAAAGTGTGACTCACCTTTTCAAAAGATGTATAAGCTATGCTCAGCGACAGTGCCTACGCTTGAATTATATGGAATGGTGAGGGGGATCAGCGGGTGCGCCATGGAAAGAATAATTCCAAATAATTCGGCATTTTATCATGAAATAATCAATATATAAAATATATTTGAGATAAAAATGTTTATTCTATATGTTTTGTTAAGGTATTACAATGAAGTATGAAGTAATAATAGTATTATATATTAACTATTTTAGTAACCGATATTTGATTCTGATAATTAACAACTTTCGCATATAATATTTTAAAAATTCAAAATGTCAATATATGATTTCTGCTCTATTACAATCATTAAAGGAAGAAATAACGTTCAATATAGTTTATTACATTTATTGATTACAAAATAAAATTGCTTTTGTTAACTTACTGCGTATTTTCTTATGCTCTACTGTACATTTCCCAATATGATACAATCTCAAGTTACAATACTTAAATGCTACTAATTTTATTAGTAAGCAGACCGCTATGTCAGCCATTTTTAAATTATCTAAAGACTTATCTTATGAGTCACACTTTCCGTGGTCTTTGCCTCACTGAACTCTCGGCTTTCCTATACCCATACTATACCTATGCCGGGTCTATTAGTATATATGGTCTAAGGTAAGAACAGCTTAGGACGGCATATACAGGATGGAAATTATAAAGCGTTACAGACGAATATCTCCAAAAATATTGATTATACGCAAAATGTTTCAGATGAAGGTTGTTGGTAATTATTTACATTAGGGGCTTCCTCACCGATTTTGATGACGTTGAAATATGTTGTCAGGGTCATCATTCTAAACAACTTTTTCCTATAGATGTTACCGCCACTCAGCTTTAGTTTCCGAGATATTCGCAAAAAAGTTTCAACATCTCAAAAAGTGATCGGTGTAGGTCTGGGTTAGGTCTGGGTTATTTATATATTATTTATATATTTATATATTTATATACTCGGTTATTATATATTTTCTTGGTTGTTGCAGATATCCAAGAATTGGTATAGTTTCATGCTTAATACTTTGTATGCTAACACAGTTGACAATGAAATGAGTTCGCGTTCGATACGATTCATTTCACGTTTCAGTTCGTAAACATAAACAGACAAGACAGTGGGTCTGAACTGATTGAAGTCGTTTTAAGTTGTGACCGTGGCCGCGATGACGGCGGCCACAATTTCAAATCTAACCCAGACCTACTCCGATCACTTTTCGAGATGTTGAAACTTTTTTGCGAATATCTCGGAAACTAAAGCTGAGCGGCGGTAACATCTATAGGAAAAAGTTGTTTAGAATGATGACCCCGACAACATATTTCAACGTCATCAGAATCGGTGAGGAAGCCCCTAATGTAAATATTTACCAGGTTGTTTAGTGCCGAGGGGGCGTCATGTGGTGGGAATTTTATTTTTCTTTTTTTAAATGGAATGATATATTTTTTTATCCGCCATCAAATAGTGCGTTTTAAGATGAGTTCAATTACCTATGACTCAAAGTCATTCAAGGTCAAACTTGCAGGGAAATGCAGAAAAGGTGTGCTCGTTTCATTTGTACTTTAGTTCGTATGAAAACAAACGTATTTATGTATTACTGTGCTCTTCTGTAAGATAGTCAGTTTACTCTCATGACTAGTAATCATTTTGAACACATACCAAACAGAAGCACAAATAAAACGATCACACCTTTTCTGTATTTCCCTGCAAGTTCTCATAAGACAAAATTAGTACCAAAATAGTAACACTTTAATAGGAAAGACCTAAAAAAAGAACATGCAATGGCTCACGTTGAATGGAAAACAGATGATACGCAGTACAGTCACGGAACAAGGACAGTCACAAAACATAAACATAAAATTGAGTTGCTGTGAATGCGATACAGAAGAAACACGGACAGTAATGAAAAATTTTGTTCACAGTAAGCGAGTAACATGCACATTGAGTAACTACAATACATTATCGTGTATTTCAATTACATTTTATTTCAACTACACTTTATTTCAATTACATTGTATTTCAATTACACTCATGATTCCCATAACTAGCAATTAAATTAAGTGAAAGATTCGAATTATATAATGCAATTACAATGCAATTACAATGTAATTGTGTAGATAAAATACAATGTAATTAAATTGCTTAATTCAATTACAAGGTATAAGAAGAATGTTCAATAAAAGTAAATTAAAATTTTGTGACAAATGTGATGAGTGAATATGGTCGCATAAGTGATTAGTGCCATATGGAGAATGTTTAGTCGTGCACTTGCTCAATTGAAATGAACACTGCAGCGTGTGCAAGTGATACTCTTGTGCGTATCTGCTTGCACTTTCAGTACTGACGTTATCAGAACGAAAGGATATATAAAAAATATTTGTGGTTGTGAAAAACTGAACTTTAACGGTTGGTCGCTCGGAGGTCGACACTTTGACTTGTTATGACTTGTTTAAACCTTGTGAGCGTTTCGCTCCCCGTGACGGTGCTTCTTCATACGGTACGTGCCTGAGGTGGCTTGAGAACTAGGACCATCACGAGGAGCGAGACGCGCGGGTGGGTGGAGTGGGGGTAGCGCTTGAAAATCGCCTCCGATTGAGCAACTTCTGTCCATGCTTGGTGTACAGCAATTGAGAGCCTCAATTGAGACAAAACCGTCCACACCGTAGCGCCCTCTGTCCCCTTCCAGCAAGTGCGGTACAATGGGGCAACGAAGACACGAGACATCAGAGTACGCAACGAACGCGCGCTGCATGAAAGAGAGGTTGGTGGGAGAAGCAATCGTTTGAGGAGCCCCAACCGTGCCCAGCCCTGGTGTACAGTGTCATCGAACAGGGAGTATTGTGGGGAATACAGTTACCCTCTCTCTGTAATTCTCGGGTTAGTCTCGACCAGCGTTGCCATATTCGAGCCCCTTACCCTTCCGCCCCTCGCCTAGCTGAACTGCTAAGCCGGCCTACGTTTCCGCCACTCTTCCCACGAACTCTCCTGCGTGGAGCACGCTAACGACTGTTCGAACTTAACCAAAACCGAGCCGTCCGTGGCGTTCTGTAGTGCAAAAGAAACAAAAGAGCACCCGTTATTTTCCCTACCCGAGCGAAGGCCGAAAGCGAAGGGCAGCCTAGCAGCGCAGTTAGGCGAGGGGCGGAAGGGTAAGAGGCCTGGCGGAACGCGCATATGGCAACCCTGGTCTCGACGCAGACGCAGACGCAACGCGAATTGGTTGCGCGCATCACGCCACATGACCGATCCGTGGTGGAAGCGTGGGGATGCTCACCGCCGGAAAATGGGGGAATATCGTTGTTGTGTCGTGTCAGTGCTCAAACAATATTAGTGAGCCGCTGAGAAACACGCCTCAAAGAGAGGTAAATAAGTAATAAGGTAATTGGGTTTCGGATAACTTTAATATAACTGAATATAATGGACTGTATAATAGAGATGTTATAACTATGGATTCTACTTCGCAACTTTCACTCTACGACTCTTATTCTCCGACTGATAGTTTCGACTCTTATTCTGCGACTGTTCTTACAACTAACGCGTGAGAAACAAGTAACCTCGTGGGGTTGAAAAATCCCTCCACAAAGTACAAAATAGTGGGGGCCCCAGACAATGATATAATATTTGGGAGGTTACAAATGACCTCCCAAAACGGGCAACGCCCATAGACGAAATACGTCGTAACGAGTGTCGCTAAACAGACGACACTCGGTTTCCTGCAATTTCGCCGGAAACCATAATTTAGGCTTAGGGCCATAGGCACCCTGGCGCTAGGAGTGGGCCTACGCTACGCCAAGTGCCATTGAGAGCTGCACGGCTAGGCTGACTTTCCCATGGTCAGCTGATACTTTCCAGCCGCACCAGAGTCAAAAACAATAAATTCGTCAGAAGACGCTAGAGGACCCCTTCGACAATGGCACTGTTCAAAATCGACCGTAACGTAGACCCAAACCGAAATTCGAGCCGGCCATACCATAATCACGTCTCAACAATCGTCGTAGAAGGGGATGAGTAGAGTGGGAGACCAGTCTTAATCTGGCAACACTGGTACTGTGTAGTAAGATAGCGTATGCCAAGCACTTATTGTAGCATTGTAGCTAAAGTATTTGGTTAAATATATATTGTTATGTGAATAATCACCAACGCAATCTTTCGTCAACCACATCCAGAACATCACAACAATATTTTTTTCATGACACAGCGACTGGAAAACCGTAGACACTTTTTGGTCCAAAAGTTGAGACGTATGTAGGAACATTGAACAATTTTTCTCGCGACTGAAACCACTGTAGATTTAAAGATCAATGCTTCTCCTTTACACCAAATGCTTAAAACTTGATCTATGACTTTTGCTAGTTGATTATTGAGTTTTGAATAAAATTGAGTACTGCCATCAGTGCAATAATGTAAGGTACACCGTGAAGGCATTACACGACCAAACTTCCCTATCATTTTAGTTTTACAAAACAGCCAAAACAAATCGTAGATTAAGTTTTAAGCAGTCGCTGTGAAGCGAAAGATTCAATCTCCAAATATGTAATAGATTCTTCCGGAAAAATGTTTTTAATGCTTTTGCAGGTGATTCAATTTTAGCATTTTTTTACCAAAAACGTGTCCTTAGTTTTTCGTTTGCTTTAACATTAGCAAATATTTTAGAAAAAAATTATGGTCTGCTATAATAAAGACCAAGTTTTAAAATGAGTGCAAATTTAATATTATACTGTTTCTTTTAAAGAAATTATCACAGTTCAAATATTGAAAATTTCCCGAGAATCAGAAATTTAGTGTTTACATGCTTTTTGGACCCACTATAGTTGCCGACGCTCCGGCAGTTTCGCGGGATAATCATGTTTTCTCGTCGAACGTCTCCCCGTTCATTCTACACTCGACATAATCGATCAGTTTTCCTATTATCGAAAGCTACGGCACATTGACGATCGAGAATCTGTTAGACGGATGCTGAAGTTCGCCTAGGCGGAGGTAAGATAAGAGGGGGGTTGGTAAACGCCGGTGGAAACGACGATCGCTTCCGCAAACAATTTAACGTAAATTGGAATTGAAATGGAGTCCTAATGGGTAGCTGCGGAGTGGCGAACTGAGAGGGACGTTGCATCCCCCGACGTCTTTATTATTTTCGACACCCCGCGTCGGCACGTATTTCTCGTTCACTCCTGCTTCATCTTACGCCGATAATCCATAGCCGATGAGGTGATGAACGAACGATGAATTGGCTCGATTTCACTGAATGCGAGTTAACAAGGAAGGTACAGGAAAGATGAGAGAAAAATATATAGACATAGAGTATATGCAAAAAAATTTTCCCCACTACTGCGGGGTATACCCCACGAAGGGTCGTGCAGCTCGACCACTCGACTCGGCTGAGAAATGTAACGTAATACGGGTTACGATAAACCGGTGAGCCAATACAAATGCAATGACAAAAGTTTTGTGCTGTAATTATTTTTTCATGAAGCTTTTGCCAACACCTCCGTGACATTTTCCTGATTAAAATGATACCAGAAGCAATATAATTTGGATCATATTTACATGTTTAATTGGCGATAATAAGGTTTGCCAAGTAGTCGGCAAACATCAAAAATATCGATCGCTAAAACAATAAATGCAATTCTAACACGTTTTTAGTTTTCATTCATTCCTTATGAAACTTTTACCAACATATTTCTGACGTTTTTCTGATTAAAATGAGATCAAATATGACATAATTAGGTGCATATTTGCCTATGTACATTTGCACTCTAAAAACGTATTATCATAAATTAAACAAGTAAATATTATCGAAATTATATTGTATTTGTTGTCATTGAAATTAAAAATATGTCATGAATGGGATAGTAAAAGTTTCATGAAAAAATAATTTCAAAAAAGGGTTTTGTCTTTGCATTAGTATTGGCTCACAGCAAAAATCGAGATTGTGCAACGAAAGGGTAACCAATTGCACGATCTGTTTTTCCACTTTCGCACTTCGTAATTCCCCACTCCCTAAGGTACTCGTGATATTAAGTTGATTTCACGATCCCCATCACGAGTGTCGGAACTTTTAACAACTCATGGTGGGAGTAGCGAGGATTCCGTACAATTAACGAGGTTGCAACGACCAAAGTTCTACTGTAAAGGAGATTTTAGGAGAAAGGTATAGGGAGAAGGAAGTTCAAATGCAATATAATAAGAATTTCTAAGGATAGCGAGTTGTATAAATACATATATTGTATGTAGTGTGTGTCATCTAAGACAACTCACCTGAATAATTTCCATATATTTTGAGATTGGGAGAAATGTATGAGAGAAGAGTTGTTTGGATAAATGTCCGCGTTGCTAGACTTGTCAAGAAGGCGGAATTCCGCCTTCGGGATCTAGACGACTACGTGACCCCGTAAAAGGTGGTAGCGGCGTCGCCATGGCTGGTTTGTACTGTCCCGAGGAGGTGAGGGTAGGGATTTTAAGTCCTCCCTCTTGGGATTGGGCACGGTTTAGGTGCAATGCCCGACCGCGGCGGCGCGTCCTCCGGAGGAGGCCCGAAAGCTCCGCCGGCACTGGTCCACCATGGAAGCGGAGATACTCACTATCCACCCTCTCCAGTGCTTCCGCTGCCTCTTCCTCGGACATGTGAGGCAGCATGTGCACGAGCTCTGCAGACTGGAACGGGCATTGTTACCGGTGTGGCGACGCGTCTTATCGCGCGAAAAATTGCTCGGCGGCGGCTCCTTGGTGCGCGGTTTTTGCAGATCATGGGAAACCGGCCGGCCATATGGCGAGAGGGGAGCAGACGGAAATTCGCGTAAATGGTTTGGAGGACTCGGTGACGTCAAAAGAGGGAGTTGACTCAGGGGCCAATCACCACAGTAAAGGTTTCTGCACGCCTATCCGAGCCGGGCCGGATCCGGTTTTAGCCCATGCACACTTGGCTGAGGCTACTCGAGACGGCGGTGTCTCTTGAAATCGTGCCGCTTGCTACCGAAACACGAGAATCATGGATACATGGGACCTTGCTCGAAAAGGCGTGGTGTCCGCCGATTTGTTTATATTCTTAAGGCGTCATTTTGTATAGATCCCAAACGGTGACACACTACTGATGCGAGGCTGATAAGAACTGGACGTATCTAGGTACCAATGCGCGGCCGATTGGATCGGAGTGAAAAGGGCAGGCCTCTTTTCACGCATACTATGTAGCGTGTCACGTCCAAGCCAAAACATTTGGTCTATGGCCGCATCTTAGGTGGAGATGAGCAGGCCTAACGATAGACTTTCTTTGTTCATGTGTCGCCCCGGGGCTCCTCTTTTGGTCAATGTACGGGATGCACATTTGAGAAATTTGAAAAATAGCCCGTTCAGGCGTCCCATGCAGTGGCTATAAGCGCGTAATTATGTCAGCTTATTTAAACGTTACATTTTATTAAATGTAATACTATTGTTATGTATTATTTCTTAGTATATTTATTCCGTATAAATTATTTTATGTATTTTTTTTATTTTAGTCTCTTGTTCATAGTATAATTCATACTAAAAAGCCCTTTTGTAAAAGAAAAATAATTGATTACAAAAATCTATTTAATATCGCTAATGTATAATGTACCTATGTATAATCACTATTAATATTATTATTATTATTATTATATTATACATTATTATACATAATTACATTATACATTAGCGATATTAATTAGATTTTTATAACAAATTATTTTCTTTTTACAAAAGGGCTTTTTAGTACGAATTATACTATGAACAAGAGACTAACATGGAAAAAATACATAAAATAATTTATACGTACAATGTACGTATAATATCAGAATGTATGACGCTTTTCCACCAAAGGGAGGAAAAGTATCCTGTTTCCATGATGTTGTAGAGGAGAGATACCGATAGTTTACTTAACGAGCTGTGGAGCCCCTGAAAACATTTTTTTGTGACATGCACAGCAGGGAACTGTCAACGCGCGCTCGAAAAGGCAAGAATTATGGCCCTTCGGTTGCTCGGAATCGGAACCACACCGGACCCGGAGCATTCACAATACACTCCCTATAGCAAAGCTATGTAAAAAAGAACTCTCCGGGGCCCGTCCCGGATGGGTGTGCAGAGACCTTAAAGGGGATCGTGGCGACCGGCCGAGTGTTAGTCGGCTGGTCCGCCGCCTGTGTGGAGTCGAACAGTTTCTCGACCGCTAACCGAGAAGCTCCTCCAATATTACAGGTACCTGCAGCAGAGACACATGCGGTCGACGTGCAAAAGCTCGGTTGACAGATCCGGACTGTCTCACCGCTGTGGTGTATTGGATCATGGGGCCCGGCCGTGTCGTGTATGGTGCCTCCCAACTGTCCGTGGTAAACCGACACCGCCTCCCAAAACGGTGGAGAGGGGATCGTTAAGGGGGAAGGGTCAGGAAAGTCGAAGGGTGAAATTATTCCTATGGCTTCAAACGCGGAGCCCCCCCCCCCCCCCCCCCGTCCACAGAGAAGACCGTGGCGATGTGGTTTTACTACCCGCTTCGGCTCGAGGCGCCTCCTCAGTACTTGATTCGCGTAGGAGGCGGCACGGTCGAGGTCGGGTCCCAAATGCAGTACCTGGTATTCGAGCTGGACGACCAGTTGCGATTCGATCACAACTTTTAGCTCCATGCGCTCCGAGTGGAGAAGGCGAACGCTGCGCTCGGTCGTCTTCTCCCAAATCTGGGGGGGGGGGGGGGGGCTGTGAACGGGTGCATCGACTGTACGCGGGTGTGATACGTAGTTTAACCGTTTATCGGGCTGCTGTGTGGGCGCACGATCTCGTGGCCAGGGGGCATAGCAGTTACCGGAAGCTGCTGACCGTATCGAGCGCAGCCTAGCCATAGGAATCGTACGGGGGTACCGCACCATCTCTTACGTGTCAAAAATGATCATTTCGGGGCTATTGCTTCTCGCTTCGGAGGCTCTCGCTCTTTCGGGCGTATTCACATACGCCCTCAGTCTGCGGCGTGAATAGATAGCTCCGGAACAGATGGAGGTCGAGGTGGTGACTTTCTAGCACCACGTTCGACTGCACGCCGGCCTGACGTGCTGCGCGAGCCTTGTCAGGCCTTGTCAGATAAAAAACCATAAACCTCGTAGGACTCGACTAAAGTACAGCTGATAGCCAAATGTTTTGAACTATTTTGAAGGCTCTGTACCACGTTTAGCTACGAAAAGTAAGAACTATAGCCATTTGTCACTTTGCGCACACTACGCCTACTCCACCTCAATCTTTCAACTTTCCCTCTCCAATTTTTCGCCATCTCCACCATTTTTTCCGGCACACCTTACAACCAATCAGATGCAATTTTCCAAGATCACACCTACATCCGAGTTTTCCGAAAATCTTGCGCGACTCCACCAAATCAGAACTTTCTTGACCAGCGAACTACCGACACTTACTAAGTATAGCCGAGCCTAGCTTAGATATTAACCGAATAAAACGAGTCTGTTCTCCGGAGTTGGTCTTTACACCCTTCTTCGTAAATCCTGGCGGATCCAAGTTCCCTAATTTGAGGTAACCGATTTGACACCACAGTTTCTTACAAAATTATCACGGATTAAATGTAGGCAATTTTTGGAGAATCGAGTGTTTGGTGTTCAAATGCTTTTTGGACCCACTGTATGTGGAAGTGGGTGGGATACAGTAAGCAGTTTGTTGAACGAATGTGAAGATTTTAAGTGATACGGAAATCAGATTGGAGAAGGTCACGGGAGAAGAAAATAAATGGAAGATTGTTGAATGGTTAAAAAGAGTGGCGTGAGCTAACAATAAGTGGGAGAAGAAGGTAAAATAGGAGAAGCGACTGTCGAGGAAAGCAGGGAAAGTAAAAGGATAAGGGCAAATGTGAGGAAAGAAGATTAAAGGACAAGGGGAAATGATGGGGGTTGAGGGCCCAAACATATACAGGGTGGGCGAAAATCGTGGCACAACCGAGCAGCAGGTGGTTCTACATAAATCGATGAAAAATAAATAACAATTTTTCGTTGGACGCCACGTTTTTGAGAAATTCGAGTTTAAAGATCCAATGGGTTCGCGTGGTTTACTATATGCAGGAAGTAGAATTAGTTGGTTATAATCAAAAACGTCAAACCATACCTATGTAATAGTACGCGTATTCGCTACATTCTTAAACTTGATTTTCTCGGAAAGGAAGCTTCGGATGAACAAATTTTTTACCAAATTTTTTTCTTATTTTTGTACGTAGAATCACTTCCTGTCCGATTCTACTACGATTTCCGCCCGTCCCTGTAGAGAATTTTATTTTACAAAATCTCTGCCGGAGCGCGATGCTCGCCGTTTCACGGAAAAATGAATGTTTAAACCAAGTCATGCGTGCGAGCTGTGTCTAATTGAATTACACGTTAAATATTCATCGGTCTATAATAACATTCGCTCCTCAATTCGATGATGTATCGGCTATCAGTGAATATTGAACCATACGCGCAACATTAATACCTAATAAAATATTAACGACCGTATACATGTCGATAAACGATAAAATCAGACCGAGATACCCGTGACGTAATGGGCCGCAAGGCGACTGAATCTCGATGCATTTGGCAGCTAGTAGCCTGGCTAGAGTGTGCATCTTGCAATATCCATATTACCGATACTAATGCGCCATGATTATAATTATTTACTTCGCGTAGCGTGTAATTATTGGGTTATTTTATTGTCCGTCGTTTTCATCATTGGGGTTAATTATACGAATAATTGTATACAATAACTCGAACCACGGACGTCAACACATAATTATGCATATGCTAAATGTAGCTTCAATCGCTTCATTATTAGTTGCAATACGTCATTGAATATTAACGTAATATTGGTTAAACTCAGAAACGCTAGCAATAAAAATCCTTCCACAAACGTACACGGTATTAAATACGCGAAGGTTAGTACAACATATAAATACTTATATTGTTTTTAAAATATAGTTTTATAATTAGGTATTGTCCTTGAAACAGTTGTTGTTCAAATTAGAGTCCGTATCACGTAAACAGGAATATGTTGTATGATTTCATAGCATCGGCGTAATCTCTCACTGTGAAGTCATCGTTCCATTTCACTTGGTCTCGAAATTACCTTTGTGTGCGATTTCAGCAATCTACAACCCGTGGCAAAAAGTTTCCGATCAAAGGTATGATACATAATTTACAGAAGTTATTCATGCCTTAGAAGTATAAAATATTACTGTATACAGGGTGGGGCACTATACAGATCACCTGAATAACTCTCTTGCTTTTGATTTTTTAATCTTTTTAATCTGATGTCATTAATTTTTTTATAGGTGGAGACGTCATGGAGATATGAAGATCAACTCTGTTTCTTTAAATGGAACGGTAGGGTTTTTTATTTACATTCTGATAGTGTGTTTCAAGACGAATACAATGACCTATTACGAAGGTGATTCAAGGTCACGCAAGATCAACTGCAATAGAAAATAAAGTGTCTCAAAGCACTCTTCAAATACTTTTGTGTCTTCTCTGGTTGTTGGCATACCGCTCTTGTAAGTATTGATAAGGGTCACAGAACATAAATAAACATACAATCACATTGAATGCTTACCTGTATCCAGAAATGTTAGTAATTTGACTACCGACTAGAGTACAGCTTCGTAATATTCAATCTGAGTGTTCAATTTTCAAGAATGCGTTACACAATAGCAGAGAAAGTGGAAGTGGTTATCATTTATGGTGAATGTCATAGAATTATGAGGAAAACGGTACGCGTGTATGGTGAAAGATTTGCCGATCGTAATAGTACTTCACTTTCTGTCTTTGCAAACATTATAAGAAAGTTTCGAGAAACTGGAAATGTGGATAAGAAAAAATGCATTCGAGCCAGAAAAGCAACTGATGATGGAAACACGATAAACATTTTAATAAGTGTAATACAAAATCCACATGTTGGTACGAGGTATCTTGAACACGAGAGTGACATCAGTCGACGAAGTATTTTGTGAATACTTAAAGTTAACAAATTTCAACCATTCCACATTTCACTACATCAACAATTAAGTGAAAATTATTTTTCAAAAACGTTTACAGTTTTGCGAATGGGGCCTACGGAAACTGCAAGACGATCAAATGTTCTTGAATAAAATTTTGTTTACGGATGAGGCCACATTTACAAACCACGGAGAAGTTAACTGTCACATCATGCATTACTGGTCAGTAGATAATCCACGATGGCTACGAGAAATGGACAAGCAGAGACCTTGGTCTGTCAACGTCTGGTGCGGCCTTCTACATAATAAAATAATTGGTCCATATTTCATTGCTGGCACGCTAAATAGTCATAAATACGAGAGAATCTTGAAAGACGTTTTGCCAGAATTATTAGGGGACCTTTCAATGGACATGCGACAGTCCATATGGTTCCAACAAGAAGGATGTCCTGCTCATTCAGCACGAAATGTTACAGAATTACTGAACAGGACATTTGAAGGTCGTTGGAATGGTCGATCGGGAAGTAATAAATGGCCAGCACGTTTCCCAGACCTGACACCACTAGATTTTTATTTGTGGGGAAAATTGAAAGAAAAAGTGTACCGCGAAAAACCAACAACCACAGTTGATATGCAAGAACGTATAAAAAGAGCTTGCTCTGTAATAGATACAACTGAAATTTGTCAGGCAGTATCATCAGTATTGCAACGTTTTAGATTATGTCTCCGTGTTCAAGGTCGTCATTTTGAACACTTGAAGTAGCAGTGAATACGTAAATAACATGTTACATGTAAATCGTGGTAGTGTTCGAAGAGTGCTTTGAGAGACTTTATTTTCTTTTGCAGTTGACCTTGCGTGACCTTGAATGACCTTCGTAATAGGTCATTGTATTCGTCTTGAAACACACTATGAGAATGTAAATAAAAAACCATACCGTTCCATTTAAAAAAACAGTGTTGACCTTCATACCTCCTTGACGTCTCCACCTATAAAAAAATTAATGACATCAGATTACGAGCGCCTCGATATCAAGTAAGTTTGGTCTGATGCATTTTCTTCTATCTTCAAAAGCAAGCGAGTTATTCAGGTGACTTGTTTTTAGTGCCCCACCTTGTATAGTTGAAACTTATGGCGAATTATAGGGAGCTTATCATACAGTAAAAAACAACAAAATAATGTAAACTTCTATTTATCATAAAGAGTAACGAGAAAAGAAAGAACATGTTACATGGGAAAAAAGTATCCGATCAGTAGAAATACTGGAAAAAAGTTTCCGATGACATCTCGAATAAGTAGCTCCTTCAATGTTAGAAGCGTAGAACATAAACGTAAACACAATTGTCCTCTTAAGAGGAAACCACAGAAACGTAAATACACAAAGTCATCACTTTTGACAATTTAGTTTCCAGTTGCATTCCATTCAGTACACAAGTAATTTAAAAGCCCGTAATATGCCATCGCACAAGTTGTATTTCAACGACATAAAGTTAAGAATAATTGAGCTTCTTAAGAAAGGTAACACCCAAAGAAAGGTGGCAGAAATATCAGTGATTTGAAGAAGAAGTATGAAGAAACGGAGAGTGCATTAAATCGGAAGAAATGTGGCCGTCCTCGTGCAAAGACTAAACAAGACGATAGGAAATTGCGTAAAATTGTTAAAACAATGAGACGGTCAACTTCGAAACAGATAAATGCACAGTGGGCACAAAATGTTTCTGATCGTACTGTCAGAAATCGTCTATACGAAATGGGTTTTTCATTTCGAAAAGCTAAAACGAAACCTTTTCTTTACACAAAAAATATAAGACGGAGCGATTACAATGGTGTAGGGACCACGTAAATTGGACATTGGTCGACTGGTTTAAAATAATATTCAGTGATGAGTCACGTGTGTGTGTTGGAACCGGTGATGATACGGGAATATTCGTCTGGAGAACATCTTCTGAAAAATTCCACAAAGACTGCTTAAATTTCAAAAAGAAGTATCTAGACTCTCACATAATTTGGAGGTTGCATAAAACTTTGCCAAAGCCCTACGGGACAAATGGAATAATGTATGGAAAAACTCTTGCTAGACTCAGATTCACCGTATTAGGAAAGATATCTACGAATTCAACCCCGCTGGCGCTTTTAACAGAAAAGAACAAGTAATAATCAACAGAGTGAGACTGGAACACACGAACCTCACCCACTCATATTTAACTAAAAACCGGGATAAACCTAAATGTAATAGATGTTACACAATAAACACAATGGAACACATAGTTGCAGCGTGCCATCTCTATCATCAAGAAAGAAGAAGATACAAAATTCCAGGAACCATCAAAGATGCCACAGACTCAAAGGAATCTTGCAAATTACAAATGACCACCCAATTGTAAGCTTGTAGTTGCTAATAACCCTCGTGGGGTTGATGCAACTTAAAAAAAAGACACCGATCGACAACGTAAAGACAGTCGGCAGAGACATATTGTAGTTCGATCAATGTTATTCAATCTTTATGTTGATATAAGAGATAATGGTCCATAATTGCCCTTACCCAATTTTTTATAATCAGTGTTTAATTTGCTCTTTCTGTATATCGTGAAAAAAACAAACATATTCGTTTTTATATTAATATTTTCTATATACATGACGAGTTTTATCATCGCACTTTCCTTTACCGTTAATGAAAGTATTATGTACATTGAAAATATGAATAATTACAATGTCAAACACTTGATTTATACAGGGTGTTCCGTCTAAAACAGGACACCTAAATATCTCCTCTACCTTTGAAAATACAAAAAATCTTTAAAACGTAATCTAAATGGTTTCAAAAGACGAAGTAGATGGAAGAATCGTTTTTTATAAATTGTAATTTTTCAATCGTTTTTTCAAGGTCACTCGTGTTTTTTTACATATATACACACATTTTTTGTTGTTGTATGTTATAGCACACATTATTGTGCATTCATCCATGTTTAATATCACGACCTTGAAATGACCGTGAACTCTAAAATTTGCTAATTAATGCAGAACATACTTTCAGCGACATTTCAGATTTCAACGGTAACAGAAATTCACGGTCATTTCAAGGTCGTGCTACTAAACATGGATGAATGCACAATAATGTTTGCTATAACATACAACAACAAAAAATGTGTTTATATATGTAAAAAAACCACGAGTGACCTTGACAACACAATTAAAAAATTACAATTTATAAAAAACGATTCTTCCACCTGATTCGTCTTTTGAAACCATTTAGATTGCGTTAGAAACATTTTTTTGAATTTTCACAGGTAGAGGAGATATTTAGGTGTCCTGTTTTAGACGAAACACCCTGTATAAATCAAGTGTTTGACATTGTAATTATTCATTAACATTTTTTTTTATTTTTAGAGGTAGAGGAGATATTTAAGTGCCCTGTTTTAGACGAAACACCCTGTATAATCGAATAAATTTTCCTGGGGTAGTAGTAAACGGTAGAGTCTTCTTCAAGTACAAAATAATTAACAAAATTCGTATCCCGTTCGCGCGTTTGTACCATAAATGCGCACAGCGCGTACTGGTAGTATTGTTCCGCGTTTCGGCTCTTGAATTTCTTTTAATTGCCACGAAGTCTCAGAAAAATTACGGTTGCTGGAGGTTCCTTTGCCGGATCTGCGGTGATCACTACGGCTGAATGCAATTAAGCTGTGGGGATTGCGGTTGTTTTGTTTCAGACAGCGTGCACAGACGCAAATATAATTTGCCAAGTTTAAGCAACTCGGCGGCCGTTTTGCGGGTGCGTTTCTACCGCAACTGGCTCGCCCTCTAACCCTCTCTCGTAGGATAACAAACCCGCCGACAGTTCGCTTAATAATCCAGGACTTTTAAATTCATTTCGAAGTGTATACCGCGTCCGTATGCTCCCGTTGACGATTCGCGATGCGTTGTGGCTCGTTCAACTGGAATCACCCGGATGCTCCCCTCGGAGGAATGATAGTGTAATTATTAGCCGCCGCGCCGCGGAGGTACGGCCCACGAGGACCGTTTACTGGCTGGTTCGTTAGGTCCGTCACGACCAACGTTGCACAACGAGACTCCTAACTATCGCCGATAGATATCATCGAACATGGCACTCTGAACGACGTTCAATTGAATGGATATAGTCTGTATCATGGAGATCGCTATTTTCAGAGAAATTCTTGTGATTTTTAGGCATTTTGCAAAAGCCAATTTAAAAAAAATGTGACTTCGAGAGAAATATATTTGGAGTTTTTAAAGAAGATTTTCGAGGTATTAGGAGCTGAAAAATTGATCCAAATAGTTAGTCTGAAATTCTAAGACCTAGAATAAGCCTTTCTATTCCTTGAAAAGATTTTACTGTATGATTTTATCGTTTTTATGGACTGTATGCACTTTTGTAGTTGTCTCTAAGCAATGATATGCCGCTTACAACAACAATTTATTATTATTAGATACACATCCATTTCTTGCACTGATTTTTCAACGAAAATAATCCTTGTGTACTAGACAAATGACTTTAAATGATTAAAATTAACTTCTTCATGGTTCCCTTAAAAGTTAAAATATTTACCTTATTTTTAGTATTCCAAAGGGATTTCAAGTGATGAGGACATAAAAGAATCCACAGCATCGACCGGTAGCGATTAATTAAACATTCCTTACAGTCTCCTTCACCTCAAGGCTTCGTTTGTGCAGTCGAGCTCTCCTGAACTTGTTGAATGAACCGTCTCTTCATGTTTTAATAATTTGAATAGGCGGCAACTATTTTCGCAATCCAAAGTCTGACAGAACAACTTTGCACCTGTCGCTTGAAACAATACTACTATAGCCATTCAAATCTTGAACTACTATTACTTCAACTACTAACTTCCTGCTTTGTCTGATTTCGGTCAGCACTCGGGAAACTCCTGACGACGACTGCGACTCTTTCAGTGGCAACATGCCCCCTCTACTACATCTGTATACACCGGTTGTCACTGACAACACGAGTGTCCACTTTCACACGAACAATAAAACCAGGGGTGAACTAAGAAATCGGAGAATTATTTTCTTCTACATTTTAACCCTTCTATAAAGTCTTCATCCTTGGATTCGATATTTTGCGACGAATTTCGCAACCGTAAGAAGTGCGTCTATAGACTATCATTAAATGTGATTGTCATGTCTCGTGGCGGGAGTCACGGAATATCGAAAATTATAGGTTGCAATTTTAGAGATAGAAAACAATTTTAGAGATAGAAAACAATTTCAGAGATAGAAAACAATTTTAGTCATGGAGTGGGGAAGAAAGGGGTAGGCTGGTCTTCGTGTGTCAGTTGTGTCTTAACTATAGCCTAAAATGGATCTCTTCGAGTCCCAGCATTTCAAATTCTGTCAACTATATTTGCAGTTCATCGGCCTGTGGCCTTATCAAAGAATGGTAACTGCCATTCTTACGAGAATTTGTGCTACCATTTTATTCACACTGTTTGGCATCGCGGCGGTAAGATTGATACAGTGGTTCAATAATTGATACGGTAAAGATTTGTAATATGGATCATCAAAATATGAAAGTATGCCAAACCTAGAGAAATTTGTTCTTTTCTTAATGGAATCTTCGTCAAGGGACATACGAATTAAAAGATAACGGTACGTATGTTTAGAGTGTAAATGTTTCAATATTATCAAGGTCAGCTTCGTTTTCTTAAAATGGTGTTGTATGCATTTGCTTCATGATATATGGAAAGAATATTAAATTTCAATAAAAATAGTATCAACCTATATTCGACACAAATTTAATAGTTAACGAGATAAGCTATGATAGATGAAGCCTTGAGGGTGAAGGCTGCGCACGTCGTCAGAGAAATAGACTGATATCACGGCATGTAAATGCAAGAGGCGACGAACTATCTCGTTAACTAAACCAACGTCATTAATACTTCCTTACTTGAAACATAATGCGCTTTCGATACACAGTTGCAATTAGAGGTTACTATAACTTTACCAAGTGTTTTTGATGTTCCATATTACGTGATATTTTGTGTTACTACAGTAGGATATGATGGGCGATTGCAAGAATAGGTGAGAAAATGTTTATCGGATAAAACAATTTGATAAAAGAAAACAACAAGAAAATCTTATAACGGGGCACGATACAACAACACTGTCGTAGTTGGCTCGCTCTCTCTCTCTCTCTCTCTCTCTCTCTTTCTCTCTTTCTCTCTCCACCGACTCTATAGTGTGGCGGCTAAATACCTGTTATCAACAGATGGACTGTACGACAACAACTTTCCCGCTACTACCTGATTCTTCCTTTGTTTGTATATATAGGGTGAGTTACCTAACGTTTGCACCTCAAATATCTTTCTTGTTTCTAAATATACGTAAAATATTGTTAGGACAAAATTGAATGGTATAATGGGGCTCACACGATACCAAGAAAATTTTTGATTTTATGTCATTTTTTAAGAGATTTTCAAGGTCACCTTCATTTTTTTAAGTGGAACCACCATTTTGTAAACACGTACAATGATAGTCCCTTTCATTACGAATTCAGTGACTATAATTACTCAAAGTTATTCAAGGTCACGGACAGAGTTCAACATTCCTTCAAAGTCCGTTTATAGGCATGTATCGATGTTAAATCTTATACGTTATCTCCGTCCGCGACCTTGAATGACCTTGAGTAATTATAGTCACTGAATTCGTATTGAAAGGGACTATCATTGTAGGTGTTTCAAAAAAGGGTGGTTCCATTTACAAAAATTAAGGTGACCTTGATATCTCTAAAAAAAATGACATAAAAACAAAATTTTTTTTGGCATCGCGTCACAGCCCCATTGTACCATACAACTTTGTCCTTACCATATTTTACGTATATTTAGAAACAAGAAAGATATTTGAGGTGCAAACGTTAGGTAACTCACCCTGTATACCGTTATAAGCTATCCTTACGATATCCCGCATCTAAGGCACAGGTCCGCTAGTTAGCCTTACTGTGATGAGTCCTCTAGCGGGCCTAAGACGAATCGCTCTCCTCTCCTTTTCCATCTTTTCGTAATTCACAACAGCCGCTACAATAGCATAGAAAGACAACTGAAACCTGCGAGACTTCAACGCGTTAAGTGCCACGCCAGCACGTACCAAAGTTCCAAGAATTAACTTTGAAATCTAGTCAAACAAATGGTGTCAGTCATATATGACTGACGTGGCATTTAACGTGTTAAAGCCTAAAGGAGATCGAGTCATCTCACCCGCAAAATCGGCATTCTAAATTTTCGTTATAGATTGGACTATAAAATCATACCCACATTAAGATATCTATCATACTTATATACATATATAGAAGAATGTGTAGCATAGTTTATTTTGAGCAGGCATACAACATTATGAAATCGTGGAATGATACGCACGTTTTTATGAAGACACTTCCCATTGCTTTATCATTCTTGGGGTTTCTCCTAATGTATACACATTGTTGGTCCTACTTGGGAAAGGTAGGTCTATTTCAGTATTAACGCAATGAATGCGATGCTTCTCAAATGTCAGAGCATACATGGAAAATTTAAACTACATGTAGTATGTGTACAGGATGTTCGATTACAGGTGGGATAAAACTTAAGAATAAGGAATACAAACGCGTGACAGTCATGTATCAAGTGATAGATACATGCTTAACTTGATTGTCATTTGGAGCCCTAGGCAGGTGAAAGTGTTTTAAGGATTCAAAATTTAATCGATGGACGACATTGAATCTACCTACTCGTTAAAATCCACAATACCATTTCTAATATCCTCTCTATGGAATTATGGAGAAGAGGGGGTCAATGTCTTGCACTTTACAATCAGGCTCACATAAATAATATACACGTGATCATTATGAATTTGTTTCCATATAATCCTTGTATCTACATATATACACGGTATATAATATATACCGAGCAATTTAAATTATTATTTTGCGTGAATACTTGCACCTCTGAGGATTTCATTCAACATTCATGGCCGCAAGGAATATACAGAATCCATTGTATAGTGATCGCGTGTATATTATTTACGTGAGCCTGATTTTAAAGTGACAAGACGTTTACCCCCTCTACTCCATAATTCCATAGAGGGGATATTAGAAATGGCCTTGTGAATTTTAACGAGTAGGCAGGTTCAATGTCGTGCAACAATTAATTTGGGAATCTTAAAAATTGAACGATCAAACAAGATCAACCATGGGCGTAAACACTCGTTTTAGGTGGATTTATAATTGTTAATAATTAAAAAGCGAAGTCGAAAGCGCAATTTTTTATCCTTTATTTTCGTCTTATGTTGTCACGGAGAACCACCTATTTTTTCTTCCACCTGTCTCTTGTCACACATGTCTTTTCTCGTTTTCCTATATGTTTGGTAACGATAATTTCGGATTGTCCCGGACTCTTTGATATTACTGGAAACTCTTGATATTACTAGAACATGGATTCGTGTGATCGGATAAGAATAATTTCATTATATCAGTTGAAGGAAATGCTGGATAGAATAAAATACGATTGGCACTGCGCGAGGATGTTCAAAGAGGACCACATGCTTGAAGCTCACGCGAAAGAAGGATGGAATCGGTTTATGCACTACTTATGTAATGCACCTTTTATAAGCTGTTTACGATAATTGAACCTCTAATTCAAGTCATATTAGAAATGTATATTTTTAAATTCAGCGTTGAACTTTTTTGTCATTGCACAGAAATGAAAAGTCAATGTTCTGAATCATCTCACGTACATTTATCCTCGTTTGACTGGTTCCAGCGTTAATGTATCCACTCGTGTTCGTCTATGTCGTCTTCTACAATGCGCCGATTGTTCTGGACAATTTTACAGCATCAAATACCACTAGCTCCCAACATCTGATTCCAAACGGATTCTTTTTCTACTCGGGTGCAGAGTTATACATTACACTATTTGAGAATGCCTGCCTCGCGTTGGGGGTTATGATTGGGTTTAGCACATCGTTGCAGTTCAATATGCTCATTCATCATGCTTGTGGCATGTTCTCAATTTTCGGGCGAGTATTTGGATTAGAAATTGTATGCTATGCGGGATGAACCCTATATTATGGCCGTATGAGTTAGAGATTCCACTAAAATGAATAGAGGTGCGAAAAAATCAAGCAAATAAAGGATATTCTGTTCCAGGTAGTAAATCTAATGTTGAGTCTAGTTGATTTCAGAATCTACTTACTCATTCTTATCGGGACCTATATTTTATCACTATAGTCTGACAGTGTTCTCTTTCACGAATTCATAGGACACGTCACAAATTAATTCATGGTAATTGTTCCGTCGCAAGAGAACCGTAGAAAGGTCTTTTCTTTATACTTTATTTGTGACGCCTACGTGACTCGGAGACCACTTTCGAGGATTAAGCAATCGATGCACATTTGGTGACCACTCGAGCCATCACCTAACACTCATGTTTGTATTCTGCGTCTTTAAGAGTTGCGCGTCATAAATGTATCACTGACGAAGGATATTCCCGACCGAAAAGTACGGTTCTCGGGTTACCTAGCTTCGCCCTCGGAGGGAGTCGGGAACGGTCCATGCTTTCTCCAGGGCAGGCTGGCATAGGCCAGACCACCAAGTCATCAAGAATGCACTGATTGGAGACTGCAGAGCTCGGCATGCACCAATGAGTGCATTTCTTCAGCATGGCAATGGGTGTCACCGTATTGACATCCAAAAATGGAGGAACGCCTTCTCGATACAACGAAGGATCCTCCCGAAATTCACGACGTACAGTTAGTCGAAATCGAGCTTTCAAAGAGATCAAATCACCGAAAACTAAGAAGACACATTCGAGCGAGATTATCAATCTCTCGAAATCGAAGTCTAGTTCTTCAAAGATTCATCTCGTCAGCTTCGAGCAAATTCATCGTTCTTAAATTCAATCGGATTCATAGAACAAGTAAAGTATTCGGCACATATTCCACGTGTTTAAGGCAAGGCCTGTTAGATTAGCTTTACTGACGATTCCTCTAACAGGTCTGGGATGAAACGCCAATTCTCAGTAAACTCACGAATCGAAATTATTATTGAACCGGCTA
The DNA here is from genome assembly GCA_913789915.3 of Sphecodes monilicornis. Taxonomy (NCBI): domain Eukaryota; kingdom Metazoa; phylum Arthropoda; class Insecta; order Hymenoptera; family Halictidae; genus Sphecodes; species Sphecodes monilicornis. Next base: position 28,756,156 of record OU565284.1, read on the forward strand.
CCCAAAATTAATTTGGCGGGTAGTAAATCGGCGACAACGGAGTCGACGCGTTTTAGAGTTAAAAATTATCAAACGTGTCGCTCACAAATTTCGCGAACGAACAGTAATTTTAGAACGCACGGAACCAAAAACATCAATCTTCTTGTTTCGATTAAATGAAGGCTCATTAAAAACAGATTCGTTGACAATGAAATCTCCTAAGTAACTCCATATCAACAGATATCATCTGAATTGGAACATCTTGTGATCCACCGATTTTTTCATTTCTCTTGCAACTTTTGGTGAAACTCAGTCGGCTACGTTATAAGAACCATCGTGTATATAAATAGGATGCGAATACTCGATTTTCAGATATCGTTTAGAACATGCATTTCATGATAGTGCGAATAAATGTGTCGCAGATGACAAAGTACATATTCTTTTTGCACCCATTGTCGAGCAACACAAACAGACTTTACAGTTAGTATACCGTGAACACTTTAATAATCTTGAAATCCTCCGAACAATTATTCAAATAATATTATATGTATATTATTCTCGTGATGGCTATTCAAGGTACATCGATGCAGTAACCTCCTATTATTCAGGAAATTACTTTCTTCAATCAGTAGTCGCCATAGCTCTGCTCAGCACCTTGTTGGTTAACGTAAGTTTATATACATAATATTAAACACGACTATGTTTCTTACAAGTAGTTATTCGAACGTTAGAATCCGGGAATTAAGTATACGAGGGTCAGTCAAATATGACTCTCTTCAATTTTGTATTCGAACGGAATTCTATAAAGGTAGGAACTAGTTACAGTATTTTATCGATAATTGTCCACAAAAAGGGTTCGGCAAGGGACAGTTATCGGCCAGGTATACTATTCTTTGATTTTTGCCAAACGTAGAAAAGGACAGCGAAGCTCGAGAGGTCTCGGTCGCCGAGAAGTGTAACATAATACGGGTCGAGTATGTTGGCGTGAAGCCACTACTAATCCAATGACAAAACTTCTTTATTTTTTATTATTTTTTATGAGACTTTCACCAATATATCTGTGGTATTTTTCTGATTAAAACGATACCAACATGATATAATTCGGATCATATTTACAATAATTTTCTGTTCATATAATCTTAATACACAGGTCAGGTATGTACATCGGTGAGGCAATAGTAATGCAATGACGATACTTTTTAATTTTTAATTAGTCTTTTATGGGACTTTTGCCATCATGTTTGTAACATTTCTTTGATTAAAATTTGTCTGATTGTAATATCGTAGTTTTAGTCAGGATGTCGTTGGGTCTTTAATGGCAGGAAGAGGGCTATAAAACAGGAAGTCTTGACGAAAGCCAGGCCCAAGGGAAGAGGACCATCGAAGAGAAAGTGTCCCTGACGAAAACCAGGCCCAAGGGTCGGCTGCGAATTTTCCAGAAATACATATACAGGCTATGGGTATGAGTACGGGTGTGTGAGTGAGGACTGGAGATTGACATTGTTGGGGAGAATGGACAGATTTTGGTTGACTGCGGAGAATGAAGGACGTGTGCGTTGCTTGCGAGTTAGAATATCTCGTTGTTTCTTACATTAATCTAACTATTCAATACCCTTTTTACATAAACTTAAGAAATAAAATATAATAATTAATGTACCACATGATTATACATACATATCTATTTTTTACTTGACGATGGAGCAAGTTTTGCTGACAGATAAAGAGAGTAAATGATAAAGAAAGAGATAACAAGTTGCATCGTCTCATTGAAAATATATTGGAAAATATGAACTATGTTTATAAAATATGTCCGGTCACATAAATTCACTATACAGCAGTTGTCGACCTTAAATACTATTTAAATAAAAGTGATTAACTATTAATTATTTCATGATATTTTAAGATCTGGAATAACAATTCGTTTCTTCTAGGTGATATGCCAATATATGATCGACCAATTCGCACAATACAAGACAATTAATGTGGATGACGACTATTCCTATTAAAATTATATGAACGTAAAATTACTGTAAATATGATTCGAATTACATCGTGCTTTGTATTATTTTAATCAGAAAAATGCCACAAATACATTGGTGAAAGTCTCCTAAAAAAATAAGTAATAATAAAAATGTTCTTTATTGGCATTACGCTGTGAAGACACGCGGGCCTTTGAACTATTCCGGCGACCGCAACTCTCCGCGTCTCTTCCTTTCCCATACGCTGTCCTTCTTTGCGCCCGAAACTTTCATCGTCCATTACACAAGTAAATACCATCGCAATTATATCTTATTTGGTATCATTTCCATGAGAAAAATGCCACGAATATGTTAGTGAAAGTTCCATAAAAAAATAATAAAAAATAAAGAAGTTTTGTCACTGAATTAGTAGTGGTCTCACACCGACATACTCGACTCGTATTATGTTACACTTATCGACGCCCGAGGCCTCTCGAGTTTCAGGGCCCCTCACGGGGTATATCCCGCGGAAGTGGGGATAGTTCTGGGACAGTTATCGGCCAGATATTTGGGACAATTATCGATAAAATACTGTATTATGCGATACGTGCTATTTTTCAATCTAAAAACAAAATTTTATTTTAAAAATTTTTGTCAAGCAAGGTCAATTGTTTTAATTGATCTCCAGCGATCCAAATGTGTAGAATGCATCTACGATTGCCACGACAAAACATTTCTTAACTCCCATTACAGTACAAAGCCTGATGGACCCTCGTATATACGCCAAGCTCATATTAAAACATATTTGTTATTTAGATGCTTTTTAACTTAACGTTCAGGCATCTCGGATTGAATTTTCAGGGCTCTGTCATACTTATTGTTATTTAGGTGTGCTTTATTATCAAAACCTATCGAAGCATCAACGAGGTCGCTGTACCCGCAGCGCACCTCGGACTACATATTATCAATATGTACTATGTCACTACTACGGCTCAACAACTAATTGACGCCAGTACTGATGTTTTCCGACAGATGTGAGTCATTGAAATATTTTCCTTAATTATTCACGTGTAATAAAAAGCGGAACGTTCTAAATTTTCGGAAAGTACAATAATGATATAATAATCATTGGAAAATTTCTAGCGAATATTGTAAATGTAGAGGTTGAGTCAGTAAGAACTACCATCTAAAATATCGCGGTATCTATTGGTGGAGTTAAGAATTTTGTAATGATTTACGTAGCATTTTAAGGTACGCATCGAATAAGTACATGTTGATTTTATTGTATCTCATTTTATCTGAGGCGACCTTGAGTCTTTTCAATAGATTTTTCAAGGTCAATTCTAGGTCATCAAATTACAGTTAGCTGAATTCGTCTTTCCATCGGCAACAACGTAGTATTAAAGAAAAGGTGTATTGACTTTGAAATAATTCGAGGTCTGCTTGATATATCAGAAAAAATGAGATTTAAAAAAATCAAATTCTACTCATTCATTCAATTATTATAATCTGATATTTTAGATAGTAGTACTTACTGACTCACCCTGCATACAGAGTTTCCCCGCATACTGTGGACAATCGATTGAAAAGTAATTTTACACGCAAAAGTGAGTCGAAATGAATGAATCAATTTTTTTCGTTTGACGCTTCGTTTTCGAGTAAATCTCGAATAGGAAACGGTTGACGCGTCTGATCATGATCAACCAATTCTATTTTCCGCATATACTACAGCAGGGGCGCCTAACGATTGCTCTTGAAACAAATGTTGCTGCTTCTCCTCTTCGCTTGCACGGCGTGTCTGTCCCCACCATGTCCACTCCGATTTTTCCTTTGGCACTAGCTCCACAAACACTGCACCGGCAGGTATCGTGTTTATGATAGGAACGATTCAGGTGAAAGTAAAAAATTTGCAGTTCCAAAAAATTTGAAGAAATGTCATCGCTGTAATAGTTTATGGAGTGTAAAACAAAAATATGAATAACAATACCGCAACAATAACAAAAATATGAATAACAACATGACAACAATAATAAAAATAAGATAATAACATAACAATAACAAAAATAAGGTATTAACAGAATAACCAAAATTAACAAAAACAGCGACAAAGAGGCGGTGTGTAGCGTAGGACAGCAAACGACTAGTCGCAGCTACAAAACTTCTCTTCCAATTATTCGGCACTGCAAATTCTTTACCTACACCAGAATCGTCCCTATCATAAACATGATACCTGCTGGTGCAGTGGTCGTGGAGCTCGTGCCGAAGGGAAAGTCGGAGTGGACATGGTGGGGATTGACACGCCGAGGGGAGGTGTTCAGTTGCGCACAATACGATTGCACGTGAACGTTGCGCACATATCTTTTGGACACAGTTCGATTGCGCACAAGAAGAATTGGACACATTTGAATTACGCACAAATAGAATTGGTCACAACTGCATTGGGCACAAATAGAATTTCGACCGGTGTCGGTTGCACATAGATTTGTGCGGCTGTTGTGCACCATAAGTTGTGATGAAATAGGATTATGAGTTCGTGTGATGAACCTGTCAATAATAGCGATGCTAATTAAATCTGTGGTAAACTTGTCGAAAAGCCACCTCCTCGCGGAGTTTGATGACCTTGAAATATGTTGTCAAGGTCATCATTCTGAACAAAATTTTCCTATACCTGTAACCGGCGGACACCCTTAGTTTCCAATATAATCGTAAAAAACCTTAAATAAATTGAGATTACACTTCATTCTGCAAATTTTGGATATGATAATATATATGTTCATAAAAAATCTAATCACATCCTGTAACAACACATTTTAATATAATTTTTTATGAATTTATCGAAATGCTACGTCCTCACTGATTTGGAGTTGGTTGGGGTTAGGTAGGACCAGACATACAAAAATCCATGCAAAGTGCGGAATATTGCTAACATATGTGCGCAATACAGATGTGTCCAATTTTATTTGTGCGCAATTCAGATGTGTCCAATTCGTCTTGTGCACAATCATACTGTGTCCGAAAGATATGTGCGCAATGTGATCGCGAGCAATCGTATTGTGCGCAACTGAAGGCCTCTCCTCGCCGGGCAGGCGAAGAGAAGAAGCAGCATCCCTGTACTACAGCATGCGAACCCAACGGACCTTCTCTTCGACTCCCTTCTGTGGTCCACGGTATCCGGCACACTAATATTCTCTTATCATGTTATGTTGACCGTGAATGTCATATTTCATCTGTAATTCCTCCTTTAATATTTTAAATTATGTTTGTATAATCAGTCGTTTATAATACAAATAACATAAGCAGAAGGTTTCGAAACAAAAGATAGTTGTCTGCGAAAGTATTAAAATGATTATGGAAAGATTTCGGCAACCCTAACAGTATTTTGAATGCAAAATACGTTAATTAAGAATTTCGCTCTATCATATTTTCAACAATGCTGGATATTCCAGGTACTGTGGAAAATGGTACAACGCTTCAGCCTCATACCAGAAGATATTGCTGTTTATTATGTGTAGGTGTAAGAAGCCAGTCGTAGTCGCATTCGCTAACCTTTTCAGTTTATCTTCAGAGACGTTCGCCAATGTAAGGCTAGCACATAAACGTTACGTATTGTGTGTGTCTTCAATTATATTTGGTCATGTATCGTTTAAGATCGTGCAGGCTGCGATGTCGTACTTTACGGTGCTCTATTCGCTATTATGATCAAGAGTTCTTTCAACTAATTGACATATCTTTTCGACTTTATGGAAGCACAAAATTGCACGTATTGATGGTGTTCTGAATTACTTGGTAAGTCTTAAACCGCCTACAAAGGATACGATAGCAACGAATACGCGTGCTATTAGATAGGAATCGTCTGGCGCATCTGATCATGACCACCTAATTCTACTTCCTGCATACAAAGATTGTCCCCAAAGGAACGTAGATTTTAAATTGGACACCATTTTTTGTTGTTGAGTTGGCGACATTGTTCTTATTGAACTCATTGAAGTTAGTTGTAGTTAATCGCTTCATTAGGTATTTTGTTTTTTGGGACACGCTCTACAATGATCCATAAGATCGTTCACGCCTTCAAATATTGGTCACAATTATGTACATAAAAGAATGTGTACCATAATTTATATTGAACAGCTCTGCTACATTATTAAGTCATGGAATGACATGCATGTTGTTGTGGTAACAACGCCCATTGTTCTGGCATGCATTTCTTTCAGCATCATGCATATACATTGTTGGATTAAGTTGGAACGGGTAAGTTCATTTCAATACTAATCGTAATGAGTGTTATGCTTATTGAATGTCGGAGTATGTACGGAAAATCTAAGCTACATGTATAATAATATGCGAATTCAATGTAACTTTTCGTTTTCCTATATGTTCGATATGTAACAACAATTTCGATGATTTGATATTAGTAGAAATATATAATAATAATAATAATAATAATAATAATTGTATAATAAGGATAATAATAATTTTATGATATTAGTTGAAGGAAATGCTGGAGAGAATGAAATACGATTGGCACTGTGCGACGATGAACAAAGAGGACCAGATTCTTGAAACTCTCACGAAAGAAGGATGGAACAAATCTATGTACTTTTTATGTAATGGAAAAATTTAAAGTTTCACCAGCGGTCGAGAACAGTTGAACCTCTTAATCAACTCGTATTAGAGCTGCTACGCACTGTCGACCAGTAGCCGACAACTTGGTCGGCGAGAGAAATTTGGGTTACCCGAGCCTCGGGTCGAGTCGGACAATGATCGGGTCGGATCGGTCGGGATCCCGAAAGTTTATAAACTTCGGGTACCCGCGATTTCGGGTAAGTTTGCAATAATCGGCTACACGATGTTAAAGTTGTATTTATATAAGCATAATTCTGTTTTATGATTTTTCAGTTCAATCTTTTACTTTCAATTTCAGGTTCAGAATGATTTTTGTATTTTTAGTGTAATCGGTTATTAAACTTCGCGAGGATAAAAATATTTTAGAATACATTATGTGAAAGAATGTACGTAAAGGACGTTTCTGTTTCTCGTAAATACTATTCTTACAAGACAAGGACTCTTCGTCCGCACACTGCTCGTATAAGAGCACTGTTTCGTAAACAGTGTTTTCTACAAATCGAAATATTATTACAAACGATGATTGGACGGCTTAATATGCACAGAGTCACAGAGTTATTTATTGCTGATTTGACCGCAGACTTGCCCCAACTTTAACATCGAGTACCCGAATATTGCAAACTTTCGGAATCCCGACCCGATCCCGAACAAATTTCCCGACCCGACCCGAACCCGACATTTCGAGTACTCGCACATCCCTATTGATTACGTATTATTTTCTGCGACTAAGAGCCCCCGCAAACTACAGACTTTCTATCGGCCGATAGTTTGGTCAGGTTCTTAATCAGTATGAAGATGTATGCAAGTGCGCATATTACAACGATTCGATATCGGTCGATAAATAAGTTTGATGGGCTACACGATTGCATTCAAATTAAACTATCGGCCAACTGATAATCAGTATGGTGCTTGAGCCGCGCGCGAACACTTGCCGATTGTTTTTTTGCCGACTCGGCCGATAGTTCTATAATATAATACCGATAATCTATCACTGTGGATGGCATGCACCCAATACTCTCGGTTTCTTTTCTTGATCCTTCTCCTCCATTGTATAAAAGCAATAATAACGTTTCTGGACAATATTCTATTAACTCTCATTATGCGACCGCCCTCTTCAAGAGCCGCCAACTGCACTTCAACTTCAAGAACCCGACTATCGGCCGATAGAAAATCTGCAGTCTGCGGGGGCTCTAAGTGCGTACAACCGCTGACAACTGGTCCACAGTTCGCAACACCCCTTAGAAACATGTACTAGTTGTTTGATCCGACTATGAACTTTTCGTTTCTATATAGATCGACATTACTAAATAATTATGCTTAGATTGGAAACATAGATTTTCGTTGATATGATTATTACATGATGTTTAAATTAACGGGGATCTCCTAGATACAGTGGCATACAAAAGTTCCCGGCCAGATGGTTTTTGCCAATCTTTTTTCGAAAAGATAAACGTTAAGAAATTTTTATTAATATCACACACCGGGTGATTCGTGAGAAACGAAACACGGAAATATCTCCGTTAGGCTTGAAGATAGAAGAACATTTTAAAGAGAAACGTTGTACTTTTCAGGTGAAATATTAATTTAATTTTCAGTTTTTTGAAGACCATCGATGGTTTTTGCAACATATATTATTCATTTCATAACGTGGTAGCTAATGTCAAGCCGAGTTCAATGATGTGATATATTATGACTTACAAATAATCTTCAACTAAAAAATTTATGATAAATCAATGATAACTTCAAAATATATAATTATTTTATCTTAATTGAATTATAATAAATGTTCAAAATGATGACCTAGCAGGAACGCAAGCCTTTAAATGTTATAGAAGACAATTAATTGACCTTTCAATTGTTTCTGTTGAAATTTATCTACAAGATTTAATTATTAATTCTTGCATGTTTTTCTGGCGTCGTTGGATTGGCACAATACACATCATCTTTCAGCTTTCTCGATCAAAAAAATCAATCATGTGTTCATTAGGCTCCATCCAACGATTTGGAAATTTATTGTTTAGAAATTCTCATGCGACCAGTGAAGAATGAGCCGGACCACCACAGTCGTGGTGGTATCACATTATTACACGAACATTTAAAGGAATACCTTTTCAAACTATGGATTATCTTTTTTCTGAACACGTAAGTTATCTTGTTGCGTTTCATGTGCTGGAATGAAAAGGGTTCAATTATTTTATTATTCAAAATACGGCACCAAATGTGTATAACCTATTTTTTTAGTTCAAGGTCATTTGAAGGTCATAGTGTACCACATCGTTGCACTCGTCTTGACATCAGCTAAAACACTATGAAGTTCAATATACATGGGGCCATTTGAAAATCATCGATGACCTTCAAAAGACCTTGAAAACCACAACAGTCAGACGAGAAATTTTATATATAAATGTATATATTTTTTATATTTTATATATATATTTTTTATATTTTATATATATATTTTTTATATTTTATATATATATATTTTTTATATTTTATATATATATATATATATATATATATCTATATATATATATATATAAGGAAATGCATCCTACCAAACTTACTTAATATCGAGGCGATCGTAATCTGATGTCATTAATTTTTTTCTAGGTGGTGACGTCATGGAGATATGAAGGTCGACTCTGTTTTTTTAAATGGAACGGTATGGTTTTGTATTTACATTCAGATAGTGTGTTTCAAGACGAATACAATGACCTATTATGAAGGTCATTCATGGGCACGCAAGGTCAACTGCAATAGAAAATAAAGTGTCTCTATGCACTCTTCGAACACTACGACGTTTTACATGTAACATGTTATTTACGAGTTCACTGCTACTTCAACTGTTCAAGATGACGACCTTGAACACGGAGACATGATCTAAAACGTTGCAATACTGATGATACTGCCTGACAAATTTCAGTTGTATCTATTACAGATAGATTTTTTATACATTCTTGCATATCAACTGTGGTTCTTGGTTTTTCGCGGTACACTTGTTCCTTCAATTTCCCTAGAAATAGAATCAATAATAAAGAAACACCAATCTAGTGGTGTCAGGTCTGGAGAACGTGCTGGACATGTATTACTTCCTGATCGAGCAATCCAACGACATTCAAATATCCTGTTCAGTAATTCTGTAACATTTCGAATGAGCAGGACATCCGTCTTGTTGGAACTGGCACACAGACTTTCGCATGTCCAGTGAAATGTCCTCTAACAATTCTGGCAAAACGTCTTTTAAGATCACTCGTATTTATGACTATTTAGCGTGCCATCAATGAAATATGGACCAATTTCAAGTTCAAGGTCGTCATTTTGAACACTTGAAGTAGCAGTGAATACGTAAATAACATGTTACATGTAAAACGACGTAGTGTTCGAAGAGTGCATAGAGACATTTTATTTCCTATTGAAGTTGACCTTGCGTCACCTTGAATGACCTACATAATAGGTCATTGTATTCGTCTTGAAACACACTATCAGAATGTAAATAAAAAACCATACCGTTCCATTTAAAAAAACAGAGTCGACCTTCATATCTCCTTGACGTCTCCACCTATAAAAAAATTAATGACATCAGATTACGAGCGCCTCGATATCAAGTATGTTTGGTCTGATGTATTTTCTTCTATCTTCAAAAACAAGTGAGTTATTTAGATGACCTGTTTATAGTGCCTCACCCTGAATATTGTAGGGCATTGTACTACGTGAAAGGATAGAAGCGAAAAAATTAAAGTTATTTATTATTCATACGTGTTTATTTGAAAAATAAGTAAATTAACTTGTTCAAAATTTCCCGGATAGTGAGCTTAAAAAAATATTCTTGTTGTTCATTGTGTAAAAATTTCGCGGTACATTATTTAATTATTATATTATAATTAATATTATAATTAATATCGTGTAGCCATGCCTTTTGTAGTAATAACAGCACTGCAGCGACGTGGCATGAATTCAATTAACAAAATAACATTGTCGTATGTGTTCGGAAATCGTACGGCCCGTGTAGTGGCGCCCTTTGGGTCTAGGTATACTCACCGTGCCGTGTTTCTTTTCACATAATTTTAGGGTCTGGATCTCCGCCAGCATGGCGGAGCGTGACGTCAGCATGGTGGAGTATGACGGAGCTCCAGACTCTACAACTATTTAAAAAAAAAAAAACACGGCACGGCACGGTGAGTATACCCAGACCCAAAAGATCTGGCTTTTTAGCGGCTCTGCTTAGCAAGTCTTTCCGATTGGTTTCTCCCTTCCGGAAGTGCCAAGATTCGCGAAGAAGAAAGGAAGCGGCCATTATCGTCAAGATCGTCGCAATAGACGCCATGTTCGCGACGTAATGTTCGCGACTCTTTCAAAACCGATACTTATAATTCTCAATTGGTACCCCTCTAGTGTGTTTTTGATCTGACCGTCTCCCCGCGGAACATTCCCGAAAAAGTGCGAAGGCGTAGTTTTCTTGCGTGAACCGGAACAATCGTTTTTCAGTTGTCGGGCCGGTTCGGTGCGATCTCTGGGTACGTATCAGTGGATACGCTCCACTGAACATATCTAAATTAAGTTCTGCACCGTTAATTCAGAGATCATCGTCTTCACCCCACACCAGAGACTAAGCAGACCGCCTCCAAACAGTATGGAATTTTATTCCATTATTCTTGGGTTTAAGTCCGCAGATTAAGAAGTCTAAAATTTCGGCATAGTTTGCCAACAGATTTCGGCGTAGCGCACGACTTTCGCCGAATCAAAACCAACAGTCAAATACGAGCTGCGACCTCGAGTATACCTATCTGCGAACCGTTAAATACCTGTCTTTTCTGTTCAAGTTTTTCCGTTGTTCCGCAAGCAGTTCTTTAAGTTTAATTTGTTTAGCTTTTGAACATACGTATTAAACGCTGAGTGACCTGCAGTGCGCGGATTCTCATTACCTCATTGAATCCTCTCTTATCGTCACAAATTATTTTACATACCTATAATTTGTATTTTACAAATAAGGTAAAAAATTTACTTTCATTTGGCGTTTATATCGCTAACAATGTTATTTGAATATTAACGTTGTCCAAATAAAATAATAAATAATTTCACCTCACGAAGAGGTTTCTATAATTTAATGATTAAAGTTTAGCTGCAGTCGCTTTCAAAATTGTTGTTTAGTACACAAAATAAATAGTATTTTGGATAGTACGAATTATTTGAACAAATGGAAAATGAAATGAAAAGTATTTGAATTTCATTTTAAAAAACAAATTTTTAAATATTATTTTGCTGTTCAAATAATTATTTGATAGAATACAAACAGATGATTATTTCAAATGGAATGTAGCCAAATATGATAATATATCATCTTAACGATTATTTTTCAAATAACTTGTTTCGATAAAATTAGTATATTTTAATTAATAATGATTTGTTTACTTCAATTACCTATTCTTAAGGTGAACTACGAGCCAGTGCCGCGAACAGCGCGAGAGGTCGACGGAAGGGCTATTACTAGACTGCGGATCTTTATGAAAAATAAAGATTGTCTGTATCAATGGCAACACACAAGAACTAAGTAGAAATTTCCTTCTTTCGCTAAAGACTTCAACTTCGAAATAGTGCATCCATATTTATAAATTCTTTTAATTTTCCTGTTCTTTTATATTGCACCCACTCATTTTTCTCATGAATGCATAAAATCCGCAGTATAGGTATTACTTATTACTAGACTGCGGATTTTATTCAATTTTGATATATCAGTATATGCAAAATATATGCAAAAACTATTCACAGTATAAACAAAATTCATAGAATACTTCAAGATATAGAATAGCTGTATAACATTTATCACTATTTATAATTTGCATTACAATAATACGTAACAATTTTGGTAATTACGTATAATGAGGCACTCCCCTCCGATTTTTATAAAATTTAAATATGTTATACAGCTACACATTTTGAGCAACTTTTTCCTTTTCAGTTAGTTATCGAGATATTCGCAAAAAACTGTTGCTACTACTGCATTGAACTTTCCGTATGCGTGCACGCTCCGTAGCAAGGTTTGCGCCAGTCTGGTTCGGCTATCTGTTTACTGTTTTATAAGCAGCTTGCGGGGACCGGAGAGGAAACTATATGTAGAACGAGCGAACCTTTTAGAACCAATAATGAAATATAGGTAAAAACGAACTAGGAATACAAACCTACCACGCATATGAAAATCCAGCAAGAAACAAATACAGGGTGCGGCAGAATAACATGTGCAGCAGTAGCAATCGTTTTTTACGAATAACTCAAAAACTAAAAGTGACCACGTATTATATGAAAAGAGGAAAGATGGTCAAAATGTCGAAATCTATAACATATTTACATTTTATCAGAATCGGAGGGGTGTAGCTTTTTGTAAATAATCACGATAATTTTTTCTACATTTTCAACAGTCAATTGGTGCCTTTTATCAGACACAATTAATTTATATGCTGAAAATGTCAATTACAAGATGTGATGGGGGCATGTTTATGCTCTTTTCAGTATAAAGTATTCTTAAGTTTTGATAACGTTTCGAATCCTGGATTGTTCTGGAAAACATTTAGATTTCACGCGCATGCGCGGCCAAAACAGTAATGTATTTATATCATGATGACAGAGGTAGTGGAGCCCTGAGACAGTTATATTGGCGGGAATGTCTCGAAACAATCTGTTCCGGACAAAAAGACTTCAGGACGTGGCATACGAGTTACAAAATATACACAAATACACATGTTAAATCTTCATTTTTCAGAATCAAATCGTACCAAATTTTTTAAAATTCTGCTAGGTGCTCAAGGTACCCCATTTTATCGAGAATCTTACTTTACTGAGGCTGAAATCGCCGCGCATGCGCGTGAAATCTTGCACCATATCCCAATACTGCCTATAGAGCGCACCATAGTGTTTGCCATCCAAGATGGCCGACAAGTTGATACCCTTTCCGTTTTTCGCCTCACCCCCTCAGCATAATGCACAGTTCTTAGGTCCGCGGTCCTATCTCGTAACACACGAGCGTGAGCCACCGGTGGTTCACGCCGGCGGGAACGTGTTAAAACTAACAACTTTTTTGAAATTGTACCAAACGACTTGAGTCTTTTTGAGATGTTAGAAGGATTAGTTAACTAGGTAATGTGTAAAAAGAATTCCTTTGAGAATGCAATTGCTCGGAATTCAGAAGAAAAACGGAAGGTCACGAGGTCGCAACTTTCTTATTCGTGCTCATAAAAAATTTAAAACATGCGTTTCGCAAATCAAGATAAATCATATAAATGTACAAAGTTTCATAGAAATCGGTTAATGTTGGTAACAGCTACAAAGATTACAAGATGAGAGCTTATGGGTGAGTCACAGCTTTTCGGCATTTTTCCCTTATGTGATCAAATTTAAATGTTTGTAGCTCATAACAACAATAACCGATTTCGATGAAACTTTGTGCATGCATATACTTTTCTTAGGTCTAGAAAAGGCAAATTCTAAATTTTTATTATAAGCACAAATAAAAAAGTTAAAAATCGTGACTTTCTCTTTTTTCTTCCAAATTCCGAGCAGTTTGAAATTTTAAAAGAATTCTTTTTACACATTACCTACTTAACTAATCCTTCTAACATCTTAAAAAGCTTAAGTCGTTTGGTAGAATATTATAAAAGTTATTAGTTTTTAAAGAACGTCAACTTAATTTCCGACTCGACTGCATACAGTACAATTAAAAGAGGTCACAGTGACCTTGTCTTTTCATTCAAATGAATCTATTTTTAGATTACTAATAATCCAATTTCTAGACTATTGAAAATGGCTTAACTTTTGTTCGCAACATCTTTTTGTCAGACTATCCGAAGTGCGTCAAAAATCGTGGGGACTATAGTGTTGATCACCCTGTACATGCGAAGACTTCTTGCTACAATGTTAATCTCTCTACATCATGTTATGTTGACCATGAATAAATGGCATAATTCTTCGGTAATTTCTCCTATTAATATTTTAAGTTATTGTTCTCATTTATTCTTTCGTAATGAAACTAACATGTAAGAAAGATTTCCGAGTAGAAATAGTAATGTGGAAAATAATTAAAAAGATGGTGGACACATTTCGTTCAATTTAATATCGTTTTGAATGCGAAATACGTTAATTATGAATTTCCGCCTGATCATATTATCAACTATGATGTACATCACAGGTACTGCGGACAATGGTATAATGGATCGATCTCCAACCAGAAGATATTGCTGCTAATTATGTGTAAATGCATGCAGCCAGCAACAATCACATTCGCCAATATTTTCACGCTATCGTCGGAGACTTTAGCCAAGGTATGGCTAGCATATTAGGGCCACGATTGTATTTATCTCCCATTATTTTTGTTCATGTTTGGTTTAAGGTCTTGCAGGCATCGATGTCCTATTTTACGATGCTCTATTCGCTACTATGATCCCAAGCTTTAATAGTGAAATGACATCCCTCCGATTTTACATGGTAAGCCTTAAAGTTACCTCACCCGAAATAGAAGAGTGGCAAAGAAAATGTGAGTGGACACAAAGAATTGTTTACTTTTTCTTATGTTGGATTAATAGCAATCAACTGTGTTTAACATAAATATGTAAATAAGGTTAATATCATCTCAGCTACCAGTTCTGCCAGTTTATGCTATGTAGGAGTCGTCTGAAAATTTCGCATAGAAGAAACATGTCAAAATTACTTCGTAAATTGTTCACCGACTTAAGCGTTAATGTGAAAATTTCAATTCACTTCCGATAATAATAATTAAGTCTTCTGGATAAGTATAATTTTAATTGCATTAAATAAGTTCTAATTTTTTTTCAGATGCGTTGGCATTAGTTGCGCCCAATTACCTGTTGGAACACGTACTGAATAAATTACTCGCGTCCACTATATTTTGTCACGTTGTTAAACTGCATTAAATGAGCACAAGTACATGATCTCAATAAGGTTCGTGTATTATCATTCACAAAGTTATAATGGTGTTTCTAAGTTCATCGACAATATACCGATATAAGAATTTAATTCGCTACTATGATCCCAAGTTTTAATAGTGAAATGACATCCCTCCGATTTTACATGGTAAGCCTTAAAGTTACCTCACCCGAAATAGAAGAGTGGCAAAGAAAATGTGAGTGGACACAAAGAATTGTTTACGTTTTCTTATGTTGGATTAATAGCAATCAACTGTGTTTAACATAAATATGTAAATAAGGTTAATATCATCTCAGCTACCAGTTCTGCCAGTTTATGCTATGTAGGAGTCGTCTGAAAATTTCGCATAGAAGAAACATGTCAAAATTACTTCGTAAATTGTTCACCGACTTAAGCGTTAATGTGAAAATTTCAATTCACTTCCGATAATAATAATTAAGTCTTCTGGATAAGTATAATTTTAATTGCATTAAATAAGTTCTAATTTTTTTTCAGATGTGTTGGCATTAGTTGCGCCCAATTACCTGTTGGAACACGTACTGAATAAATTACTCGCGTCCACTATATTTTGTCACGTTGTTAAACTGCATTAAATGAGCACAAGTACATGATCTCAATAAGGTTCGTGTATTATCATTCACAAAGTTATAATGGTGTTTCTAAGTTCATCGACAATATACCGATATAAGAATTTAAAATATCATTACTTTTCTTACTTCCCAAAAAAGTTAAGGATTATATAATATCCGTCGATTTAGACTCCCGGAGATTACTTATGTATATGCATATACCGTGATTCCAAGAAGTAACATTAAATACCCGATTGTCAAAAAACTGCATCTACAATTTAAATTGTGATAATTTCGTTAAAAAGATTGTGCAATAATTAATTTGGACTTATTTTAAAGCTGGACGCCTCTACATTCATAATTCATCGCTCATTTTATTTTCTAAAATATTTTTTCATGATGCAGCGGATGAGAAACTCAAGACGCGTTCTTTCTCAAAAGTGCTATAGATTCAAACGTCTGTGAAAACTTTGAAAAATATTTCGATGTTTATTCATTGCATGTCGCACTGCGGCTGAATAATACAAATGCATAATGCTAATGATTGTGGGAAACTCATCACCATCTGAATATTCGCCACCGCCTGTTGCATTTGGCGAAGGTTAACTTTCAGTAACATTGAATGTAGCCGTTTGTGGCAGGAAAAACTTGTAGAAAATGTAAGTGTAATGTATACTTAATACGAAAAAACAAAAACTACAGGATGTTCTGAGCCCTTCTTGAAATATTTCTATATAAAGAAGAAAAAAGTGAGAAAAATGATTTCAACTGCATTATTCACTATTATCCTGCATGTAAGAAATAAAAATTTTGAAATTTCAATCACGTTTAGCTGTACTTTAGGCTACCATATCTCATAGAAAATATTTCATCAAATTCTTTTTGCTCATGCCATGAAAGTAAGTTACGCTTCGAATCAATAAACTGCTTGACATAGCATTTTCTTGAGCAAAAAAATCGCATGCAACTAATCCCTTATTAAATTATTTGAATTTTCTATTGATAAACATGATAATTTAGATAGTAGAACATAGTGTCAACATAGAATCCAGTGAATATTGGACAATGAATTTTTAGATTTCAGACATTTAGTGTCGCCAGATCGCTTAAATCGAGGGGAATACAGTTTACCACCTCTCTGATGACCAGAGTAATATGTAACACGTTCTTAGTGGGGACGTTGGAGTGTGCTCATGTAGTGGAATGGGATAGTGGAAGGGGAAAAGGAGGAGAGGAAAATCTACCCAGTGTTGGGTTGATTTGGCGACGCTGCTGTGCAATGGGATCGTCAAATTTTATTGACGACTTTTCTTATGTTAAGTACGGGCTGTTCATGCTATAGTAATGTCTAGAAATTTCTTACGGAATAGTCTGTGAAATTATCACAACAATAATGTTGATGTTAAAAACATAGTCAGAAGGGATTGAAAACAACGTTCTTGCGTCTAAAAATTTCGTACTTTACTTAGCTTAAAGTTTTAGTTCAATTGGATCCTGAATCCGACACATTCGTTTAGGACCAGGTTGTTCATCCAAGTAGACCGACTATTCCTTGGCTTGTTCAAGAAATCAAACAGACCAATGCCTCGTCTATTAGTTCCGACTCGATTAGAATCGACCCTCGAACGGATACAGTTTGTTGACCAAATAGAGCCAAAAATACTTGAAGACCCACCTATGCTGGGCTATGGCTACGCCACGGCTATGCCCAACTCTGTCGCATTTGACGACAAACTTGAACAGATAAAATATCTTGATTACGTGTCATTCAAACCGGTCTTAACCCTCAAATGGTATACTATTTCCTCAGAGTGTAATCTGTCACACTAGGATCTTTGTAAAAATTTGCTGAGGTACTTCGAAGTATACAGTTTTGGGTTACGAAATCCAAACGTTCAAAAGAATCTAAACAAACTTCATATTTTCAATATGCTCGCAATGCATCAATGAAAAACTGTATACAGAAAATTTTGGGATCACGAAAGATTCCAGCGTATCATTCAAGGGTTAAAACTGTCAAGTGTGAAGTTCAGAACGATGTCACGCATCGAAACCGGGCTTAAGAAGTTTGCATACAGAATAGTTACAGCATCCATCGAAATGAGATCTTTAAATTTTATTTGCAATCTTCCATATGTCAAGTACCAGCTGTTTATGCTGCTGTAATGCAAATCGGCGGCTAGTGCATCCGAAATGTCTAGAAAATCACGCTGTGTATATAACTGAAACTAAAAATCATACCTCCACTGCCGGAAGTCTTTCCGACATACAAAACGGTCTCGTTCAATACACGAAGCACTATATCGATTTAAGAGCTGGACTATTTCTTCCGTTATCTGACATCGGTCCGCATTCAAGCACCTACTAACATCGACTAGCAAGGTTTTGGCGGCAACATACCCCCCTGCCACAAGTGTATATCGGTTGTCAATGACAACGCGAGTGTCCACTTTCACACGAAAAATAAAAACAGAGGGGGACCAAGAAATTTGAGAATTAGTTTCTTCTACATATCATCCCTTCTCTAAAATCTATTTCCTTGAATTCGATATTTTCTGAAAATTATAGGTTACAGTTTTAGAGATACAAAACAATTTTAACTATAGCGTGGCTCGATAAATATTACGTTTAGCGGATCTACCTCCAACGACCTCGACCTTGACATATGTTATCAAGGGCGCCCTCCTGAGTGACCTCCAAAAAGTTACAGCCGTCGCTCGTTTTTTATTAAACCGTTATTAACAAAAATATATTACTATTACATTGAAATTTGCCCATGCATACATATACAGGGTGAGACACTATTGCCACCTTCGATACCTCCGAAAGTATGATAGTAGTAGAAAAATTTTCGAAATAAAAGTTGCATCGGACAACAAGGACCGTAGAGTGACGTCGCCTTCATTTTTTTACATAGAATTCTATTTAAAACGAAATAAACTTGCATTTAGAGAAGGTGTTCAAAGTGATTGCCATTGGTATCAATGCAATGCTGGAATCTTATCACGGATTGAGTAGTATTTCCTATTACTTCGGCACTTACCGAATCACATGCTGTAACGATTCTTTCTCACATACCTTGAGGCTTAATTGGGATGTCTGTATAAACAATGTCTTTCAAGGAGAAAGGGGGACCCTTTCATATTTCATATTTGGTTACAAGAATATTGCTCGCGGGTTACCTGTCCAGATGTTGCTGGACGAAGTATCTCCGGTGACTTGAACAATTTCTAGATATTCACGCGGATTCATACATGTGTATTCAACCAATGAACGCGAGAATCACGCAAATTATACAGTCGTCGATGAGTATCGTTAAATGGTCAACCCATTGCAACCACAATGGTTTACGAATTATTGGAACGGTCACATAAAGCGTTGCGTTCAATTTGCTAGCCGCATTAACTTCGTCAAAGGATACGCACAATCGCAACAAACGAAACGAACGCGCAGATTTCGACGAAAACATTTTCAAAATTCGATCCCGATTGACATGTATGAGTAGACTGTGGATTTTTATGAGCATTAGAAAGTGTATGTATTAACTGCAAGGCACAAGAATTACATAGATATTTATTTATTTTCTTAATACGTTACGGACCAGTCACGAGTATACAGTGACTTGCACAAATATTCGGACACTCTTAAAAATAACTTTTCTAATAAGATAACTTTTTTAATATCGGACCCTACGACTTGGATTGTTTTCAGAAGCTGGAACAATTATTTTACTTCAAGACGAAAAACAAAGCTTTTCTAAAAATTGCTATTGATCTGGGTTAAGTTGATGCTATTGAAATGTAAGAATCTTTAGTTTTATTACAGTTAGAGGCCAAACAATCGCGAAAAACTGCAATTTACACTATGTTTAAACATCTGTGACGCGTCGCGTGACCCTTGACTTGTGTGTAGCGCGTGCGCGGTAGAAGCAAAGTAGGGGAAGACAGTACGTCAGAGTGGTGGTAGTATTTTCGCCCAGCGCCCACGGAGTTCTCATCAGTGTCGCCAGATCGCTTAAATCGGGGGGAATACAATTTACCACCTCTCTGATGACCAGAGTAATATGTAACACGTTGCGCGGCACGTCACGTGACCAGTCTACGGTCTTAGTGGGGACATTGGAGTGTGCTCAGGAATGGAATGGGATAGTGGAAGGGAAAAAGGAGGAGAGGATAATCAACCCAGTTTTGGGTTGATCTGGCAACACTGGTTCCCATCACTACCCGAAGCGTATCCGGCCGCCTAGGTCGCTTCGGGACCCCGAAGCTATCCGACCACGTACAATCATATCGAGATCTCGAAAGGGACAGCGGCCATCGAGAAAAAGAGACGGCGCGCTGCGCAGAAACGCCGAAACGATCTACCTACCTACATTGTATCTACATATATTATATAGATCTTAAAGACGCTGCGCCGCGTGCCGTCTCTTTTTCTCGATTCCCGCTCTCCATTTCGCGACCTCGATACGTTCATATGTAGTCAGATAGCTGCGAAGTCCCGAAGCGACATAGGCGGCCGGATACGCTTCGGGGTCCCGAAGAGACATAGGCATTTGGATACTTTCGGGAACCCGAAGCGTATCATACTTTCGAGAGCCCGACGTTCTTCGGCCGAGATTTCCCGACCCGACCCGAACCCGGGATTTTGGGTTCTCGCACAAGCCTGGATATTAATCCTTTGCACTCGAATGGCGACTCCGAGTGTCCAGTAAAACTTGCGCCAGTTCACTTGAAATAAGTGAAGGGAACTGTATATTCTATCTTAAAATGGTCACCCTACATGTTAAGATGATCAAAATATACTTTTAAGCTGTAAACACATCGATTTTAGAATTTGTATTATTCCAAAATCCGTAGTCTTGCTCTGGGATTGCATGAAGAGATATAAAATTGTATTTTATTGAATGATGAAAGTAGTATACATGAAATAAGGATTTATTTGTCACCAAAGTTTGTCTTTCGAAAGACAATGAAATCATAATAACTGTCAATTCCACTGTTATGTCGCAAGCCTGAAATAACAGAAGTGAGGTGGAAAGCAATTACGATTTCATTACAATTATATTGCGGATTGTATACATTTATAACAAAAGATTAATAGGTAAAATTTTAACACAATCACAATTTATTAAAATTTCTGAAGAAAATACAAAATTTCTATTTGGCTCCTGGTTCTTACAATTTATACACAATATTTTATGTTGCATAAAGATCCGCAGTCTAATGATAATAATTACGATAGTATTAAAGATTTTTTTAAAGATTCGATGAATAATAATCAGGATATTATTAAATATTTAAGAGATTTCAGTTTAATTACATTGCACAGTGGGCTAGAACAAAAGAATTGGTGGACAAAAATCATGTCTTCCTTAATTACGAAGTATTTATCACGAGGAAGACAGTTTTAGGGGTTCGTTAACTCAGTGAATCTTATACTATTATTAATTTTTTACTAGAATAAAAAACTACTCATCTCAAGCTACCTTTGGTAGTGTTTTACTCTATACAAAAATAAAAAAAATTTGTTTTTTCGTTTGGAATATGATTTTAATTAAATGTTTATACATATTACGATTACTTATTTAACTCTTGGTTAGTGTAGTTTCCAATTAAATAATCTATCCATGTATAAAGACTTTATCGTGTGTAATTTCGTAAAAATTGAATTCTATTATTTTGCTTCCACTGATAGTTCATTATTTTCAACTTCCGAAGACGTAAAATACATTGAAATAATTCTGTAGAATTCTATTTCACATGACGGAGCAGTATAAAGTTCCAGATCTCGTTCGATTGATCAATCGCATCTTCGTCGTGAAAAACCGTAGGCATTGCTCGCGGAACTCGTCGTAAATGTGCTTGGATTGTTCAATACGAACACGTGTAAAGTAATGGAAAAATACGTGGGGAAAACACGACCTGCGAGGTCAATGAACTTTCATCTCGAAGAGCGGGATAGCGAATGAAATTCTATCTGTTTACGTCAAACGAGGCAGACGTAATTCACAGAACCCCTGAGGGGAAGCGTGGAAATCATTTGCGAACTGTTACTAAAATAAAAGACTACAAGAGAAATGTTTAACAATAGGAATTTTATTGCAAATCCGAGATATAACGTGTCTCGGTGAATCATCATTTCGCGATAATTATAGATTTCACAGTAAATACGCTCGTACAGTACGATCATTCGAAAATAGTAACCACGAACGAGTAATTAAATGGGATGACTGATCGATCGACGGTTTTCAATCATCGGAAGTGAACGTCGTTCAACATTCATATCGTTTAATTACAAATCAATGACCGCCGTAATCCACCTGATTATTTACGGTAGTGATCATTTGCGTTTACAATTTCCGTTGATCTGTGTTCGTCATGTACTTGAAACAACGTTAATTAGTTAACCGAGAAACTAATTTAAAAATTCCATTTTACGACGGTCGTGAATATGTGAATTAATCTGGTACGATCTGGCGTATACTGTTGCGTCAGAATATACAGGCTGTCTGTTTTATCTCAATACAGTGTAATATCTCCTAAGGGTATGGTGCTGTGAAAAAAATGGGTGTGTGCTTAGACCACATGGCTGAAGTGAAACTTCTCTCTTTATTTTTTTTTTCGATTTTTTATTAACACTTTATGACATTTAATTTTCTATGATTCTATTATTGAAACAATTGGCTTGTGATAGCTATAATATGATATAAATATTCCTGATTCAATTTTGTCTAAATGCCTTGCAAATACTGCATCGAGAGTTGTTTCTGATCTTGTTGTCGTTTCATTAGGATTATTTACCATTTCCAATCTTAATTTACTTCTAAAAAATTCTATTAATAATTTTGATTATTCCGATGCAAAGTTTACGTTGAAATCTTCACTTAGTATCATCGGAATTTTATCATAATCTTTATGAAGGAATGTCGAGCCCTCAATCGTATATGCTAATAGAATAGAATTTCGTTTCATCGTTTCATCGCCAGATCGATTTTACTCCTACCGCGTCGAGGTGTTGCGCCTAACGTGCCTAAAGAAGTTTCACTACAAAAATGGTTGAACACGAGTTGCTTGGTACAGACTGGATCATTATGTGGTGTACATATTTCTCTTATAACTGTTATCGTGAAAGACATTTCAAAATCATCTGAATTTTTTTAAATACAATGCTGTATATTTCTGTCTAGATTATGGGATAGTACGTTTTTAGACGAATTTAACGAGGCGCTAACAAAGTCATTTTCTTTCACGGAAGGTCGTAAAATGGTAAAAAAACCGAACGTCGGATTATATTTAGGGATAGGATCAAGATCAATATGTACTTCTGAAGCCAAGTCAATTTCAATAACCAGGGTTCGTTTCACGAGTTTCAATTACCATTCAAAAACAAAAAATGTTCAATGAGTGTACTTGCTATGGAATTATTTTATTGAAGCTGATTTCGAACTCTAGAATGAGTACCTTGTTGCATTATTATCGAGAATAGAAAATGGAATATATTGACCAGCTCAAAAAGACTCGATGTTCTAAGGAACCTTATTCTAAACAAGGATAGCAGAAGGACTGCCAAATGTGTCGGTCGTGAAAACCTTCGTCACTACAAGGCAATAAATGAAACGGTTCCTAGAGTTAAGTGGGCCCCAGCGTTGCTTTGGGTGTCCTATTTATTTACTTATTTATTTCTCAGTTGTCTCGGGCAGCCAGACGGTTTCGACATGCAAGGCTGCAATAGACCACTATGGATCCTTTCTACCTCATAGTTCGAGCGGCGCTTTACCGAGGGAATGGACCTCCGCGGGTCCGGAAGACGGTTTTTTCAGCTCGCGGGCACCAATTCCGTCCCTCCGGTCTCTTAACACTAGGTTTACGAGCGTTTCTTATATACCTATCTCTACGAGCACCCGTCAAATTGACGGGCAAACGATAATACGCATTTTCTTTAAAAAATCGATTTATTCAAATGAAGTCTGAATTGAACAATATTAGGCTTCACGTTCAAATAAATAATTAATAAGTAAAAAGTCTTTCTTTTTTAAAACTATCACGGAAATAGTAACAAAAATATTAACGGTATAGATATCCTTCTAACTCTCCACTTTCAATATACTCAGAACTTGCACTGTCAGCTTCGCTTTGGTCTAATTCATACTGATCTTCTTCGGAGGTATCCTCAGAACAATCTTCGAAGATGTTGACAATTTTGTTCAATATTTTATGATATTTCCTGGATTTACTCATGATTGCTAGAAAAGGGGGATTGGTCAAAATAAAAAAATACTGTGCCCAAATTCAATTACCCTATTGTAAATACTTAAAATAAGCGGAGACTGTCTACAATAACTGAAACTTTTGCACACTGTCTTTGAAAAACGTTCTTACACTGTCACTGCAGCAATCATACTGAAGATTGCTCTTGGTTTAGAGGTCTCATCGGCAATAGGCATAAGCAATTTCGTTGAAGACCCAAATAAACACTCAGGCCATACAATCCGCTTTACTTTACATTATCAAAGCGCGATTGATGTAACGAATTGGAGGAGGAGAAAATAAAGACATTACTTTTACAAGTTCAAGTTCATGGTCGAATTTCTGTTACCGTTGAAATCTGAAATGTCGCTGAAAGTAAGTTCTGCATTAATTAGCAAATTTTAGAGTTCACGGTCATTTCAAGGTCGTGCTTTTGAACATGGATGAATGCACAATAATGTTTGCTATAACATACAACAACAAAAAATGTGTGTATATATGTAAAAAAACACGAGTGACCTTGAAAAAACGATTAAAAAATTACAATTCATAAAAAGCGATTCTTCCATCTGATTTGTCTTTTGAAAGCATTTAGATTACGTTAGAAATATTTTTTGTATTTTCAGAGGTAGAGGAGATATTTAGGTGTCCTGTTTTAGACGAAACACCCTGTATATATAAAACCACAAAAAACACAAAAAACCAAATTTATAAGGAGCTAAATTGAAAATAATTTCATGTAATTAATATCTTGCGACACAAACGGACAACGGTTGAGCAAATGAGCATTCACAATGTTTACGTTCATCTGTTTACCTCTAAACGCGAGTCGTTGCTATTACGTACAGTCGAAATATTTCAAATATTCTGGCAATTGATTCATGGCCATATTTTCTTTCAAGGTCATCTGAAAGTCATCGTAAAGCAGGTCGTTAAATTCGTTTCGATGTCGCCTACAATATTATGAAGTTAAAAATACCCATTTCCATTTAAAGATATGACAGCGACCTTGATTTCTTGTTCAAAATTGTTTTTTTTTTTCAATTTAAAAAATTGCAATTTCTTTAATATTGCAATGCGGTTAAATACTGATTAACTTTGGTAAAAAACACTTTTCTCTCTGACCATCTGAAGGGGCTGAAAAATCGTGGGGACTAATTTGTGCCGCACCCTGTATATAGAGTGGCGTGCAAAAGTATCCGGACACCCTTTAAGAACGAATAACTTTTTCAATATTAGTTCAAACGGCTTGCGACTTTCGCAACTTTCGATCTGCGACTTTCACTCTAAAGCTCTCGTCTTGCAATGTTCGTAGCTCATCTGC
The DNA here is from genome assembly GCA_913789915.3 of Sphecodes monilicornis. Taxonomy (NCBI): domain Eukaryota; kingdom Metazoa; phylum Arthropoda; class Insecta; order Hymenoptera; family Halictidae; genus Sphecodes; species Sphecodes monilicornis. The sequence goes on from OU565284.1 coordinate 28,781,786, forward strand.
TCATAGCAACATTAACCGACTTCGATGAAACTTTGCGCAAGTATATAGTCTATGAAGATCTACAAAAGATATATTTTAAATTTTTATTACAGGCACAGATAAAAAAGTTAAAAGTCGTAACCTTTACTTTTTTCTTCACAATTTCTACCATTAGCAATTTTTATAAATAATTATTTTCACGTTACGTAGTAAACTAATTAAATAAACTTAACCTTCGAGTATCTCAAAAAAACTCAAGCTGTTTGAACAAATTTTGAAAAAGTTATTCGTTTTTACAGGGTGTCCGGATACTTTTGCACGCCACTGTATGTGTATAAATAAATAAATATATATATATTTATATATATGTATATAATTATAAATTATATATAATTTATAAAGAGAAGAAGAAGAAGATGTACGCTATTTTGTACCGTGAAATAACTCCCAGTGAGGGGAATCCCACAGTCAATTCTTGACTACTGGATATTATTCGCTCATATGTACATGTGATATCAGATGTTAGAATAGAGAAACGGAAACAACTAACCCGGGACAGTACTGAAATTATAGATCTTTTCCTTTGTATTTATATCTCAAGTAAGTCCCAATAATTATTATGTGTTCAAAGAAACGTTTGTATCTGTGTGTATCTGAAGCGAAAGAAAGAGAAAACCAACACGATTAACGAATGCGAACCAGATATTTCCCGAGTTCGTTAATGACGCGACACTACACTAAGTATTCAAATAAGAAAAGAAAAGGAGAGATACTAAAAGAAAAGTAAAGAATAATTAGATTTGAGTTTGAGAGAATTTAACGTGCAGATAGAGTCCTTGTTTGAATATGCTAATTATTAACAATTCGCGACAACCCCCTGCTTGAGGCACTCAACACGCACCTTGCGATTATACGTCGAGAAGTGATCCAGATCCATGCTCTCGCGGAATGCCCGGTTATTCATTACGGGATTATTCCCACTTCGCACTGTAAGCTGACCAATTAGAATTCGCCCCGCGGACAATGAGAAGGATTGCCATTCGTCAATCGTGTCGTCACCTACTCTCTCTCTCTCTCTTTTGATTGCATCTTATCCGTGAATGCCTTGCTCTCAGTCTCGCAGTCGCGTATACTCGAAGTCCTTGCGGCGTGACTTTGCGTGGCAAATGTTTACAACGGTTAAGCGTTGAATATCGGCTACCGAGGAATGTGCGAGTCCTTGACATATCTATGGCATGAATAGCTCGAGTATCCCCACAACGTTGAGCGTTGCTATCATGCTTCGTATAACTATACTGGATCGAGCCTTGTCCTTTCCTCGTACACCGGTACATATGGTTTTTATGTGTATACCTATCGACTGGCGTGTTTTCGACGTTCTCGGCAATGCCATGTACTGACGTTGAAAACAAAGATCAATTTGCTCGTGTTTGGGACGATGTTGATTTCAAGACAGGTATACGTTACATAGACTGTAACAATCGCGTTGACGGAAAAGAAGATGCTTTTAGTTTTAGCGGATCAGAAACCGTGCAGCGTTAGATTCAGGAAATCCCACAACGCTAGCGCATTATCAAGCCACAGGACAGCCGATGAAAAAAGGAAATATGTAATAACATGATTTGTTCGGATCGTAAAACTTGTGGGTAAATAAGAAAAGAATAAAGAATAAAATTTGTTCACCCCAAACTTCGTTATTGAGAAAAACGAGTATGAAAATGCAGCATTTGCGCGTGCTATTGGATAGGAACCGTCTAACACGTCTGATCACGACTAACCAATTCCACTTCCTGCGTACAGTGAAGTACGGAAACTCAACGGATCTTCTAGGTAGATTTTCTCGAAAACGAGGTGTCACACGACAAAATGTTATTGTATTTTTCTGACCCATTAAATCAGCGGATATGTCTTCCTCTCCCTCAACTCATCGCTCTGACAAGCCGCTCCCTGTGTAGACAACGAACCGGACGATAGGTTGACGAAAGACTACGTTTCAAAGCGCTCTCCATGTAGACCAATTGGACAGAGTTCGTGTTGCGCCATAACTTTCGTGATAAACTCGTTACGTTACTCGTTTCCCGAATTTGCGGCCTAAACTATTACCCTAAGTTTAAGTTTGTGTGGTGTTTATAAATATACATATTAAGCAAACGAAAACGGTTATAATTTTTTAGCTTGATTATTTCAAGTTATGCTGCTCATTGCATCATATTGTTGGTCGGATGAATAATACATATTTTGTGTTTCATTGACCAATTCCCGGTACTTTTTTGACAGAATATACAGGGTGGCCCACATAACTCTGAACAGCTCAATATCTCGAAAACTATGCCATCGATTTTAAAGTTCTTAGTCTTAAATTGCATGGAACTGAAGGCCTTTCTGACTACAGAAACGTGAAGTGACCTCCCTTCCCCTTTAACGGGGGAGGGGAGGTACCTTTGTAATTTTAAATGGAACCCCCTATAAAATGTTACATATTTAGATTCTACAGGAAAAAACAAGTCAATTTTGTCTGAAACATTTTTTTGTCAGATACTTCCATGATGAGATGTAACAGTTTGAAGTTTCGAGTTGTAGGTACTTAAAGCTCTCGGAAATAGCGTTATGGAATTATACGCGCTTGAGTCCATTGCTTATTCATGAAGAAATACAAACAATAATATTTACAATTCTTGAGTTTGACTCACTTATCTATGAAAACGTTTTCAGTTTAGAGCTGTTATTCAAGCAGTAACATCGTGATTATGGCTACTTTTGACACAGAAGTGAATATGTTATTAACGTTAGGTGAATGCCAAAAAAATTATCGGCGTGCAGCAGTGATGTGTTTTGAACGTTATGGGATCAAAAAATGTCATGCAACATTTCATAATTTAGAAAAGCGGCTTCGCGTTCACGGTGAATTGTGTAAAAAAACTCGCAATAAACCTAAAGCTGTCACTAATGAAAATAATAGTGCCAGTATTCTTGTTGCAATTACATTAAATCCTCATATTAGTCAACGTACACTTGCACAAACATCACATATTAGTCGTTCATCGATTCAACGAATTTTGAAACGGCAAAAGTATCATCCATATCACATGGTTTTATCACAAGAGCTTTCGATAGCAGATTACGATCACCGCGTAAGATTTTGTGAGTGGCTGCAGGGTGTCGTGAAAAATGACTTTTTGTGCAAAATACCTTTTTCCGATGAGGCCACTTTTATGAATTCAGGGCATGTAAATAGACATAATCTGCATTATTGGGCCGTGGAAAACCCAAATTGGATGCGATGTGTTCCCTTTCAATATCGATGGTCTTTAAATGTTTGGTGTGGCCTAATAGGAGATTTTGTGACCTTATTTTTTTCAAGAAACTGTAACATCTGCAAGTTATTGTGATTTATTAAAAAATCATTTGCCTGCGCTTTTGGAAGATGTGCCACTGCACGTTAGAAGAGAAATGTGGTTCCAACAAGACGGCGCTCCTCCACATTTTGCAATCATCACCAGGCAATTTTTGAACGAAAAATTTGGGAACAAATGGATAGGTCGTGGGGGACCTCGTCAATGGCCTCCTCGATCCCCCGATCTAACACCATTAGATTTTTTCTTATGGGGATATGTAAAGGACAAAGTTATGATTGAACCACCGACGACAAAAGAGGATATGAAACAAAGAATACGTGACGCTTGCGCTTCAGTGACTCCCGAAATGTTAAAAAATGTTAGAACAACTTTGATGTTTCGAGTAAATAAATGTTTACATGCCCGTAGTGGACATTTTGAACATTTAATTTAAAGTACATTTTATTTCTTCACGAATAAGCAAAGGACTCAAGCGCGTATAATTCCATAACGCTGTTTCTGAGCGCTTCAAGTACCTACAACTGGAAACTTCAAACTGTTATATCTCATCATGGAAGTATCTGACAAAAAAATGTTTCAGACAAAATTGACTTGTTTTTTCCTGTAGAATCTAAATATGTAACATTTTATAGGGGGTTCCATTTAAAATTACAAAGGTACCTCCCCTCCCCCGTTAAAGGGGAAGGGAGGCCACTTCACGTTTATGTAGTTAGAAAGGCCCTTCAGTTCCATGCAATTTAAGACTAACAACTTTAAAATCGATGGCATAGTTTTCGAGATATTGAGCTGTTCAGAGTTATGTGGGCCACCCTGTATATTATTCATCACTGGATCGAGTTCACCGAAATTAAAACAAAGTTGGGCTTCGGTTAATTATATTCCTAGATAGCGTAGTTTGTCGATGTAGAGGAGGTTTAATGTATACAAATCGGTTGTCAATACATGTATTATACGGCGCTGAAATTTTTCCTTTGAGAAGTAAAGTCAAGCGGAATTTAATAATTATAATTACCGCGGAATCAGGTCATCAATTGATGTAGATATAATATGATGCATGATCAACTCATGACCAATTTATTATTTCTCAGCAGACCCATGGAACTTTTCGTTATAACGAAAACAATTAATGAATGTATGCAACGATTGCAGAATATTGAATTTATGTTTACAGTTTATAAGTGCTACACGTGAATACTGATTTGTATTAGGATTAATTATTAATTTAGCCACGTTTATTTATTACCCTTATCTGGAAAATATATTATTATAGGATTATATTCTCTCTCGAATTCTGATAAATATAAATTCACTCGTTTAATTATGAAAACCAGTGGTCTCTCAAAAACGGGAAAATTTGCTCGGGCAAGGTACACACAACAAATTAATTTCACCCGGAATAGCTTTTATTGCCGTTGCTCCCAAAATTTTGGCGTAGTCGAAATTTACCCTCGGTGGTATTGAAAGTATTGGTGAGATTTAATTAAGTCTATTATTTTCATGTCTCAAACTTGATGAGTCTGCTGCTGGTTCGGTTATACTCGACAATGTATTGACTCACGGCAGAATGATATTCAACCCACATTATTCGGAGAACCGGAGAAGTAAATGCATTATCGTTCCCGGAGGATTATAATTGTTCAACTATAAAAGCCAGCCAAGTTTCGCCATTTAGTAGAACACCTAAGCTCACCTCCGATAAATTTTCCTCGCCGCAGACTATACTGCGCTCGTGCAATTTTGCCTCAAATTCTACGAACCGTGGTCGAACGTGTATGAAAAAATAGCTTTGCTTTGGTATTTATCAAAATGCAGGAGCGTTTAGCAGCGCTTATTCAGCAAATATTAATTCTTCTTACTTGAATAATTTTGCATCAACATATTTTACCTTCGCGTCAAAGATATGCGGCACTAGTGCAGGAATAAATTTCCCCCGGAATTCGATCAATTAAAGTAGAATCAAATTAATTGCACAAATATAAATAAACGGCAGAACCAATTAAGTATGAAATTTACTTGCAAAAGATATGAAAAAAGTGCTATTTATGAATTTTTTCCAGTAGACTATTGACAATTTGGCAATAAACCTTTTGGGATGTGAAGATATATTTTTAGGCTACAAAAAAAATATTTTTTATATTAATTTTCCAAGGTTAGTGATTCTTTAATTCACTATTTATGATTAGAAGTTCTTTAAATTTAATAATTTTATGGAGCATCGCGTAGCAAATTTATCGTTTAGAAGTTGGCATTACGTGCAGTGTTGGTCTTTTTAGAATTGTATACTCTCCTCCGCCGTGCGTTTCTTCGAGAATGTTCGTTGGTCATGTTACATCGTTTGAGGCACATCCTCCGATTTTTTATTCAAAATATACAACAGTATATTCTGTTACAATCTCCAGAGTAAGCACACAAAATCTTTAATATTCATGATACGTAAGAAAAATGTTATAGAAAGAATTGTAAAGTACAGTGGATGATCGATTTGTGGGATATACTTAAATTACGAATAGCAGAGAAAGAAGCAAGAAATATTCATGAAATGAAAACCTTTTATCATAGAAACGTGGGAAAATTTATCAGTAGAAGAATGCAACAAATATGCTTTATCTGCTCCATACAGAATTTCTAAAATGTCGCACATAAAAGGCCATCACTGTTCTTCGATCGTGAATATCGGGCGTGAATAAAAATTGATGACGTCGCGGATTATCACGCCGATTTCACCGGTAGATTACCCGCCAAATTAATCTTGGGTAATTTGTTTTAGATTATTGTACGAAGCCGCGTTTCGTCCCAAATCTACCAGAAGGACTCCTCAGTAAGGCTGACGAGTAGATCTTGCCTTAAACGCGTAGAATGGCGCTACGTATCACTAATTTATTTTTTAGTAAAAATTGTCCGGCTACGATTAGCGACAAAACGTACATTCGTTTGCTACGACAGCACGAATGAGAATATCGATTTTCTCCTAGCAGCTGGAAATTGTTTTTCGGGAGGAACTTTGTTTTCGGAGGGACCATTTGTTTTTTATTCTTGTGGGGGGACTTTCTTCGTCGTGAAGAAGGCTCCACATCCGAATATGGGCTGGTTTCAATGACCTCCATTGATAAACGCAAGGCGATGTGTTGATTGGGTATTGCCGAACGCTGCATTTCCCGCTCAACACACTCTTGATGACTCTCCATCTTCCACGGCTGACTCGAGCAGGTATCGGGTCGAAGAAGAGAGACAGAAAGAGAAAAAACAGTCGAGCGAACTCCCAGAAATCCGAAGACCGTATCTCTCGTTAGAGTACGGGTCACTTGGATAAGGGAAATCTATTAGGAGGTTGAATAAGTTCTCGCTGTTTTCCGAAAGGTGGTAATACCAGAACTGCGTGAATTTAGTTTCAGATAGTAACGTATCTATAATGAAGTACTACATATATACAAGGTTAAAATTCAGTGTATGTCATTCCACTGAAGTATAAACAATTTTTCTTTCATTGTGCTAAATGTCGAATTTCATGCCAAAGAAAGAGTAATTGCAAGGAATTTTACTACACCATTTTATTAAAAAAAAATCTGCAGCTGAAGCACACAGAATTCTTGTTGACACCTATGGCGACCATGTTCTGTCGGAAACAATATGCAGAGATTGGTTTAGACGCTTCAAAAATAATGATTTTGATCTTGAAGATAAAGAACGCCCTGGCGCACAACAAAAACTTGAAGACGAAGAATTTGAGGCATTACTTGATGAAGACTCGTGTCAGATACTAGCTGAACTTGCAGAATCATTAGGAGTTGATCACACAACAGATTCGAAACGTTTGAAAGCATTAGGAATGATTCACAGGAAGGACGTTGGGTGCTGTACGAGTTGAAGCGATGTTTCAGCATGACAACGCGCGGCCACATGTTGCAAAACCGGTGAAAACGTTTTTGAAAACACTTAAATGGGAAGTACAACCCCACCCGCTGTATTCACCAAACATTTCCCGATCAGATTACCATTTGTTCCGATCGATGACACATGGCCTGGCTGAGCAGCGCTTCCAATTTTATGAAGATATCAAAAAATGGGTCCACTCTTGGATTGCCTCAAAAGACGTGTCGTTTTTCCGACATGGAATTACTATGCTGCCAGAAAGATGGGGAAAAGTAATGGCTAGCGAGAGACAATACTTTCAAGAACATATTTTTTACCAATTTTTTAAAATAAAGCATTCATTTCATAAAAAAAACAGCGAGAACTTATTCAACCTCCTAATATGACTCGTTGTAAAATGAACGAATGTGAAGGATGACGGATTCAGGTTATAGCTCGATCGGTCGCTAACTGTTTCCCGAACGTCCGTCCCTTTAAATCGACGTGCAGTCACGAATGCATCACAAAATGATTCGTGAAACTGCAATGAATGTCCCCTCGCGACGGAACAACTGTGAATATTAAACCATGCGTTTACTTACCTTTGTACTGTGCAATTTTGTATACAAGTTATTTATCAGTCAACATTTTGTTTAAATTTTTAATTATTGCAAAAAACGCTATTGTTTTTATTTCTTAGACGATTATTAAATATATTAATAAATTATAAATTTAATAGAATGTATAAATCTTATCGTAATTATCATTTTATCCCTGGAAAGGAGTGCGTTAACTTAGTTTTGTTATACTCTGTGCCTGTGGAAACAGAAATAAACCTCATGGAGGTTTTACAAATTAATATATATATATATATATATATATATATATATATATATATATATGTATATCAATATATGAGGTGTCGTATTATTTTGTCTAGTATTGCATAATTTAGTGAGTCTATTGTTCCCAAGAAGAGGAGAAAAGAGGAAGCAACTCATAAATGAACATTAACGGAAGTCCTACGTTTACCGTGAATTTTTTCATTTTCCGTGGACGAAGCTGAAATGTGCCGCGCACAATTTCAAGCATTCTTCCGCCAAGGAAGGGTGCGAATTTTTGCGTACAATATTAAATTTCGAATTTATGGGACAGCGAAATTGCACCCACCATAACGAGCAGGTAACGCCACCTATCAGTCGCGAGTTACTGGTACACCCTGTACAGAACGGGAAGTCAATGGCAGTCGTGCAGTTTCTGCCGATGCAGCCGGATTATTAATGATGTTTCGTGTAGTTAATTTATCTTGGCGAGTGCGCGCACGCAGTATGCGCCGCGGATCTAATTACCCTGGTTGAATCGTTCGCTTTATAATACATCTTTAAACAGTTTCGTAATCGAATGCACAGATATCATTGATTTATTGGGATGCCGATAAAGCACTGCTGGCAACTCGGCACGGAAAATGTTTACAATGAATCTTGCCCGTCTCCTATAATTCCGATAAGCGAAAATGCTTTTTAACGCAACATTCACAATTTACGAGATCAAACTCGGATCGCCAAATAATATCCTAAGGCTTCGCGAACATTCCTCCTTTTTTGAATCCTTTAGCAACGACGGGGCGCATGCGTTCTTCACATAAAATCTTGATCACGTATTATGTTTACTCAGACTATGAATATCATAATGGAGATTTTCAAAAATTCTGTACAAAATAACTAACATAGTTTTAAGGATGTAGTTTAAAACTGAAACCCCCAAATGTTTCAAAGCAATTAAAGAACCTTTATATTTGAAGTTTTTGTACAATACTGTAGCGAAAATTACTGTAAAAATATTTTGATGGAGTCATGAGAGACACGAGGATACCATTGCAGGGTTAAATAATTTGTTTCAGCAAACGTTTCAGGGAACCATTCGCTCAGAACCCTTTGAGTCATAAAGTTTGAAGTATGTCCTGTATAAGTATATTATACGTTTAATTTCCTTAAAACACTGCTATGAATATGATACAAATAATACTTTCAAAGTTAGTTGCCGCGGCTGTAACCAGTGTCCGTTTTCTTATAATTAGTAGAACTATAGTGGCCATCAGTGGCTGAGGTCGAAAATTCGGTTTGTTTGATTTAAACAAAATAAGTATCAACGATTAAAACATTTTGAACACCATAAATATTTAAATAAGAATTATAGGTGACCACCAGTGTGAAAAATACATTCTTGATTAGGGTCTAATCATATTCAATTATATCATTTGATATGTTATCATCATATTCTTAACGTATTAAAATTGACGTGGTAGTTATTACCATAATTATTATAGTTATTTACATTTAATACACCAATTCTTCAGAGAAAGAGATGATTCAAAAAACGATAACAGCAAACAAAAGGAATAATGTTTGAAGAATAATAATATGAAGCTTTTTGTTATATATGTAGGATCTTAGGAAAAATGAGGAATTCCGCGCCGGGAATCGAACCCGGGACCCTCGCGGTTGTAGCTGATCAACTCTTACACATACCCACGGAACCCTCCTACTTTTCCTAATCTCCATACAGTATTTGGTCTGGGGGGTCCTCCTGATCCCACACTCGGCCATCCTGCTCCGGCATTCGCCCTCGAATGTCCGTCGCAGCGCCATCGTCTTTTTGGCCTCAGCGCCATCAACACAACTCGTCATCAACTTCGTCACTTTTCGGGAACACCATCCTACTGCCCTCTCTAGCAGTTTTCCCTGGATGTGTCCCTTACTTCGCTTCGTCGTCCTTTCGCTCACGTGCGACCGTCTTCGCAATGCTTGCTTACCGCGTTCGTCGTCTGTCACCATGCGGGAATCGGTGTTCCCCCCATCCCGGACGAGCCCCCAAATGTAGGATCTTAGGAAAAATGAGCAATTCCGCGCCGGGAATCGAACCCGGGACCCTCGCGGTTGTAGCTGATCAACTCTTACACATACCCACGGAACCCTCCCACTTTTCCTAATCTCCATACAGTATTTGGTCTGGGGGGTCCTCCTGATCCCACATATATAATGTTAACTATGGATTCTTGATCAAAGAACTTCTCTGGAAGTCCGTCCAAGAACTTAACAATCGAAAACCACATCTCAATCCTCCCAGTTTGAATAATTTTTACTTTCATAGTCAGAGATAGAGACTACTACTTACCTGAGAATAGTCGCCTTCTTTCATCTGGTAGTCGAAGACGTAAAAATACGTTGTAGGCATCGGCTCCTTATCTGTCTCGATTATAGGTGCGACGTGAGGATTGCTAGGTTTTTTCATGTGCCTCAGAGTGAAGAGATCGCCCGTTTGCACTAATGGTGCCACGAACTGAGCGTCGCTGAGTGCATGAACGCAAGCGTCTTTTGTGTTCATGGGGTGTTGAACGGTACGTTCCCAGTCTGTGTACTCATTCACCACCTGAAGATTCATTATAAAATTATTAGCAATAGTAATCTGATATCGTGCAGTAAATATTCCGAATATAAATATTCACAAAAATTTATTGGCTTCTGGTGTGACGGCAATGAAATCAAACGACTTGAGAGTTTTTCTCACTCAGAATAACTATTGGATATGTGGTACTAGGCTGTTTTGGAATATAAACAGATAGCCTCGAAGTACAAGTGCTTTCTTTTAGTTCAATTTTTCTTACTATTTATTGAATAATACGAATGTTTGTCAAAACCATGTTCCTTAAACTAGCGTGAACGCTAACTAAAATACTAGTAACTAAAATACTTGCTTTAATTTTTTTCACAATTTTTTAGGGATTGGACCTGAAATTTATATTAACATATTTTATTTGTAATATTTTTTTAACAATATAAAATGAATTAATCGGCAGGAAGAAGTAAACTTTTCCCCCAACCGTAGAATTTTTCCAACATTTTAGATTTTTCTTTCAAAATATTCTCAATCCTAGCATAAAGTATATAACATACCGATGTATCTCGATGGTACACATGTTCATTAAGGCTGTATATTAGCGCCAAAAGAAAGATGGTACACGATGCAAGCAATACACTGGACGAAATTCGTATAATGATGAAGCTCGCTTCTCGGAAATCACAGCAACCGAGTCCCAATAATCGGCAGCACGCAGATCGTTCTAAAATGCAGCCTCCAAGCATTTATTTCGCCAAAAACACGCTCGAAGTCACGTTATTAGAAAAACTCGACCCTTAGTTCCGAACTACCTGCGCCCATCGCCGCACCGACGTTACCTCCTGACCGAGAAAACCCATTCTCCCCCTACACTCGAAGACGTTCATTTGAAACAATAGACGAAATCAAGAAACGCCATTGGCTATGCCTTGTGTCACAAAACTACTATACGTATAAGCCGGAAAATTTAACGAGTTCCCTGTATATTTAACGCAAACAACTCTCAGAAATATACTTCCATCAAAACCAAAAGCTGGTCTGGTCTCAATTTAAATTCATCATTCCATTCCCATTAATTTGAGATCGGAATAAGTACGAGTCTTCTTGTATTTATCATAGATACATGATTATTAGACTGCGGATCTTTATGCAAAAGATTAAGGTTTAACTGCGTTTTGGAGAACTCTTTTTTTTCATATAATGTTCATACAAACAAGTTTTTTTTTATACAATCTTATAGATTTTGACGAAAAAACACCGAAAATAAAAATCTTATTGTGCGGAATTCATTGGTTAAAAAGTTATACGCGTATAAAGTTGAACACTTTTAAGCCCTTTTTACAGGTTAAAGCGTCGCCATGTTGATATACTTGCTAGATGATACACATAAAATGGGCTAAATACTTCCGAACAGATCCGTTAGATGGCAGCACAAACACATACATAATAATAACACATTTACTAAAATGCGAAACATTATACCATGGTCGGGACCGGCCTTCTCCGCTCCCACGACGACCTAATCCCAAACCATCTTGGACTGTACCTTCTTTTTGAAATCCTGTATGTGATTCTGTATATTTTAATTACTAGACACCGAAAACGACCGATTCCATGATTATTGTTATAAATTTCCATTTTGCACCGATGAGCACGACATTTTTTAAATTTCCGCAACAATCCACAATCCCGAGCCCAAGTAATTGCTTCTTCGTTACTACTTGGTATGTCTCTAAAGTTAAAACTTCTAATACTTGAATTAGCCATTTCAAAATCAACAATAAACTTATTAATAATTAATTTGTGAAAATCACTTGAAATTGCTTATGTTTAGAAAATTATGTGTAACCACTGAATTGCTATCTAGCGCATACGCCCAGTACTATTTAGCCGATCCCGCAAATATACCATACTATCTAACACATGAGCTGAACACTCACGATCTATCCTGCGCATGCGCCGAACAGATCTACCTACCTCTACCACTCAACGAATATCCAATATGGCGACGCTCTAACCTGTCAAAAACGCTTAAAACTGCCCGTCTTTACACGCGTATAACTTATAAATCAGTAAATTCCTAACAGCCATACACACATTTTCGGAATGTCTTCATCGATATCTACAGGATCACATAAAATAAGGTTCAAAAAATTTAAGAACACGGAGTTCTCCAAAACGCAGTCGAGCCAAGATTAATGACATCTCTACTCTATGCTTTCCATTATAAGGAATTATTTAGTTAATAAATTGATTTTGTTCCTAATCCTGGTTTCTATAAAATATGCCAAGAAATTTAGAATTTGTATAAAGATGTGCAGTCTAGTGACTACAAATTACGTGTATTCCAATTCGAATGTGAGAGCAATTAGCGAATACTCAACGTATTATGCTTTAATAAAAACGCGGAGTAAAAACGTCTGCCTGGGCACTACACGAATAACCCAGATACGGCGATCGGCGGCGAGAGGATCCGAAAAAATCTACCGCCGGTGGTGCGTCGTCGGACAACAATTAAACGCGAATCGTACTATAACTACGATGAAATTCATTGGGGCCCGAGCGTAGCGCGGAACGAAATTCAAACAGCCGCGGGCGGAATCCCGACACGAGCTCGTACTTTTTATTAACGATACACATGCGAAACCAACCCGAGAGAGTCCGGCGTCTCGCCCCAGGGAGAAAGTTCCGCCAGGCGTATCCGGCTTTTATTATTCGCGAAACAGGTATTTCCTGAAGCGACGCGCCGCGAAACATGATCCGCGCTTTTGAAGGCCGGTCGCGAAAATTGCAAGATCTACCCCTCCCTCCTCCCTCCGTCACGTTTCCGAAACGACTCTGTCTAATGGTAATGACGATGACAAAACTGTCAAATGAAATTTCATTCATCCCCTGTACGACGGAACTCGTTTCCACTCCGGCGTTTCGTTCCGCTGAGAATGTTTCTGTAATTACGACGCACAACGTCCAGGCTGTCTCGCAGTACTCGTAATCAAAGTTGCAAATGGAAATTGAAGAAAATGGAGGAGACTAATAAAATACAAATGTCAAAGAACTTCGGTTACGAAATTGTTGGGATACCAATAGAATATTGATTTCTAAGCTTTGTATTTTGTGTGGATATCGACTGAACCTATTCATATACATTTGGTCCTTTTTTACGAACAAAAGAAGCTGAATGAATCTCTACAGAAATGGTAAATACAGTGAGGGAAAAATACAGAATACTCGACGTTTCATTGTAATTACTTATGTTTATAGAATACACTGTACTGAGTAGAAAAGCCTTACTAACACTATTCCTACCGACACTTCACGTATACCTATACCTACCGTGACCGGTCAAATGACCGGTCTTTAGCACAACTTCTATTTTTTAATATAGAATGAAGATAATAGCCAATTTGACAGTGTAAAAATATAGTTTCTTTTATTCAGAAGTATATAATTTACATTTTATTCATTTTCACCGCATTTTTTACAAATAGGCTTCTCGATTGTACATTTTCCACATACGTACTTTTTACATTTTAGACAGATTGTGTTAGTCTTATCGTCTTTGCAATATCTTATCTGGCATATTTTCCGTTCACGAGAACCTGTACTTGTATTTGTAACGGGTGTTGGTTGATCTTCTTTGCCTAGCTGTAGCTGTTTTTGATATTCGATGCCAAGTTCTTCTGCCAATTGAAATAAAAATTCTTGTCTCGAAATTTTTTCTCCCGTGGTTTCTTTATATAAAATCCATGCATTTATTCCGGCTAAGTCTAGGATATTGAAAAATACCTGTAAAGGCCATCTCCGACATTTAGATTTTACTGTGCAATGTCTGGCCATTTGGTCGGTCGCATCTACACCAATATAAGCGAGCTAGAACTGTAAACACTTGGAAGTGCCGTAAAGCAGTCCCTGGAAGGCACTTTTCGGATAAAATCATGCCACAATTACGTTACCTTTCGTTTGTAACGACTTTATAGTTTCGGAATTGAGTCTTTGAGATAATACTATTACAGAAAGATATAAATCGTTCTACCGGTCAAATGAACGGTCGTGGTAGGTAAGACAGACTACCAATTTTTCTCAGGTAATGAAGAATAAAAAAAGAAGTGAATATTGAAAAATGCATTATACGTATATTTGAGGAACAGTCGTGAAGTTCAAAGGCGATTCAATTATGTTGTATATAGGAAATTCTAATCGAAATTTTAAAAACGGTTATTTGACCGGTCGTGGTAGGAATAGTGCTAAACATAGGTCGAAGTGTGAACCGTTTCTGACAAGAAGAAGACGCAGTCATCAGGTCTTAGATTTTGTCGAAGCTTTGTATACTGTTAGATTTCGTTCTCGTGTTTATGAAAATATAGCATTATAGGCGTCGATACTCAATAATTTTTGAGATATTTACAATTTAAATTTCATTATACCCGTTAAGCCGTTAAGTATAGTTTCGGTTGAAGTTTTTGTCAAGTGCCAAACGGAGTGATGGTAACGTACTAGATTCATTACCGGGAAGGCCAGTGTTCAAATTCCTTTTCCCTTTTTTTTTACTTTCTTCCTTTTTTTTCTGTTCAGTTTATCTATTTTAGTAATTGTATTTTGCACATGAAAAATACACTCATAATATCTATAAGAAACAAAATATGAAAATTTTATTGAAAAGAAACATAATATGAAAGAAAGTTGTTGAGTATCGACGCTTTTAATTTTCATAAACAGGAGAACGAAATCTACCAATATGCAAAGTTTCGAGAAAATCTGAGACCCCATGACCGTGTATTCTCCTTGTGAGATATAAACATTTCTGTCTGCTAGCATCATGATTGACTTACTTGCTTCCATCGCATGCGATGCTTACTTCAGTATTTATAAACCGCGTTCTGAATGTCTTCATTTAAGTGCCGACAGTAGATTTTCTCGGAAATTAGTCGGTTGTGGATCGGCAATTGTGGATCTTATTAGTATTACACATTTACAAAGTATCGTGCTGAAAATGTCAGCATATTACTCTAATGAAACAAAAATGGTTATATCTCAGAAACGGTTCACATATGTTTACTAAAGCTTTTTTATTCAGAACAATGTACTCTACATACCACTTAAATAACATTGAATGGTTTTTTTTAACACCTTGTGTATATATATATATATATATATATATATATATATATGTATATATATATATATATATATATATATGTATATATATATATATATATGTATGTATATATGTATATAACTGGTTGAAGTTACGAGAAAGTTTAATAAGAATTTGCACGGTTTTAAGACTGCTATACAGTGCATGTAAAATATTTTTTTTACTCGTGACCATTGCGAGTTATGAAGGTCACCATCATTTTTTTAAATTCATATCCCCATTTTTTTACGCATTTATGAAGTAGGAGTCATTTGCAGTCAAAATCTTATTTGGTGAAAAATTGATATTATGAAATAATCGGCATCTGAGCTATCGAAGAAGTAAACTGGATTGTAATTTTTTTTAATTTGATTTGAATGTCAAATGATTATTCATAATGATTACCTTAAACTGCAAAATTATCTTCAACAGATTTCGAATTAAAAATTTGACTTTCTCTGAAATTAAATTTCCAAAAAGTTTAGGGTGATGTAAAAGAACATGTTTTGCAGTTGTGTTCAGTCCATTAAAATCTATAAGAACAATCTATTGAAAATCGTGATGCAAATTGGCGTTGGTCAGTGTAGCAGGTAATTTTGTATTTATTCTATTTTGACTAATATCCCCGTGATTTTCATTTAATGGAACAATAAGGAATCATTGATTGACATCGGTATAGCATATCTATCAAAGGGAAGCTTTTCATTTGAATACGGGTTGAGGTTGTACGAATTTTCGCGTTATTTTCGTATGAATGCAAACGCGATTGCGGTGAGTACAATTCAACCGTGATTTGCGGTTGAATAACGTTTTACGATTATGGATAATTAGGCAGGTAAACGGAAACGATATGTTTTTATAGTCAATTGGTGGG
Organism: Sphecodes monilicornis; assembly: GCA_913789915.3. Lineage (NCBI taxonomy): Eukaryota > Metazoa > Arthropoda > Insecta > Hymenoptera > Halictidae > Sphecodes > Sphecodes monilicornis. The sequence continues at coordinate 28,798,374 of OU565284.1, forward strand.
GGGTGGCAGAACCCGATGATCCGGCGAACGTTCACCGAATTATTCCCTAAGAGCATTATGAAAACGAATGCGAAATGGACATAATCTTCGGAATCGGTGGCTTATCGGAATATTCCTAGGATGAACTGGTGCCCGATACTGGCAAAATATTCACGGCTTTCTGGTACTCCACTCTTTATGTTTAATAGGATCAGATATGAAACTAGCATCGAGATATGTTTATTAGCAGTCTTATCGGTGCTAATGGAATATGTGGCATAATTAAATCGCCAGATGGGACATGAACGGCCGGATATTGGAGATAAATTGAACGTAACGCGTAAGTTTCCCATGGGAATGCCGGGCAGATGCAGTAAACCGTGTGGTGGAGTGTGATTTGATTACTCCCAATTCTTTTTTTAATTCGCGTGAACCAAATTTCGTATTATGTGACTGTACACACTGGGAGTTATGGTGAAGGTAATGCAATTAAAAATTGAATACACTGTCGCATGGAAATGTTTCATAGTTTGTTCTGTAGCGTATCTTTGATATCATGGTACAACTAGCTATAGAATTATTCTACATGTATAAGAATATCGATAGGAAAGGGTAATATTTTTTTATTTGACACTTTATTTTCAAGAAAAGCAAGTTTAAATATTCGGCGAATTTAATGATTTTGCGTCTCGTAAATGTTACTAAAATATCATTGTGTAAAGAATAAATATATACATCTTATTATATGATAGTTCGGTAGCACATACTGCAAAATTGAGCTAAATATTTCAGACCAGAAGGACATGGCAGCCATTTTCTCAAAGCCATTTCCGTGAAACACCGTTTGTGTTACCAGATATATCCCAGTGAGGTTTTATCAAATACACATTTTTTAAATTCTCTGTTAAACTGAACTCTTGTCTATTTCATGTTGATGTCGCTTTTGAACAAATAGATTCATAAAAATCACAATTGTTTGAACTCAAATATATAATTTCTGATTCAAATTTTTAGCATCTTTGGTTTGCAACAATGGAAAATTGTACGAATCAAAAATCTGCTTCTGGTCAAGGACTAGATAATAGTCTCCTAGTAACGATTTTTAAAACTTCATTTCAAACTTTCATTTATCAACTGCAGATCTCTATATGCAGAATTAAAATTGTCCAAGTCAGTTGTAGGGAACAGAGGCTAAATAAATGTATATTTCCTCTTCTAATCATTTTCAAAAGTCAAGAATAATATGCCAAAATCACTAAATTTCTTTAATGTCTTTACAGTTTTGTATTTAACCGAGCCATTTTTGTCATAAATTCATAATATCCGCAATCTAGTTACAAATCCAAAAGTGTTACAAATTTCCAAATGAAGCATTGTAGTAACAGAATATGTGTACCATTTTGTCTTACTAAAAATAAAGTTAATACTAGAACAACCTGACGAATTAAAATGACGTTTCTAATTTTTCCTTTCACAATTATTGAAATTATTGGGTTTATGCAAATATCATTGCTGTTTTTACGTTTGAATTTTAAAGCTATATGTATATTTTGCTTCATTGGTCAGTATATAGTCACCTTAATGCCGCATAACTGTGTTTTCAACTTGTAATTCTTTTGCAACCTCTCAAGATGTTTTTCGAGCATTTATTTTGATAATAGATTCGTCACGAACTTTTTTAACACTAATCGTACCGAGCACAAAAAGTGAACAGTATACATTGTTTTATATCAATAATTAATGAATCAGAGATTGAATTTATTTAAATTTCTCGCAATTTTAATGACATCATGTGCTTGAATGAAGAAATTTATTCAATAATTTCTGATGGAAGGATCTGTATTATTATTATTATTATTGTTGTTATTTATTTGTTGCTTTAAATCAAATCAGGTTTATATATATACAATACTTAAACAGTTTTGATACAGTAAACAATACAATATAATAATATGTTAATATGTTGGTACAATATAACTTAATGTGCAGCGTAAAATTAGTTTACATAAGGCCTGTTAAGTTACAAATGTAGTATGATCAAATCAAAAATAATTTTCAGGCATCTGATATCTGAGTCACATATCGAAACATGTTTGTAATTTTAATACTTATAGAAGATAAATAAATAAATAAATATAGAGATTTGACCGGTCGTGGTACGGTTAGTATTAAACCAATGTTGAGTTATACACTGTTCAATAGCTCCCTGGTCAAACACGTTAATATTGAGAGCAATTTCTGCTGTCTTACATTGCGATCTTCAACTCGTACAATGAGATCACGCAACTCTGCCGTTTCTCCATCTTCACTTTTTCAGCAAACATAACCCAATAATAAACAGTTACAACCAAAAAGCAAATACAAATCGATAGAAGGAGCTTCACATTTTTCATTGACGTAGTGCATGAATTTAACGATATAAAAATCACTTCAGGAAAAGTGCTGAAGTTCAAACTGATAAAAACAGCAATCATTTTTGCACTATCCTAATAAAAAGTATTTTCATGAGACAGTTTGGAATGAATGCTTTTATTGCCGCACATATTATAACAGAAATTGTATTAAACCCGAATTAATATGAGCTTGTCATTACTATAAAACAATATACATTAGTCGTGTTTAGTACTTGGTAGTTATTGTGTTAACATATTATCTACCGGTGATTGTTCCATAATTTTTTAAAGTCTGTGGTCCATGGCTACGAATTTTTTAATAGATTATTCAACAACAATATCAACATTAATCGTAAACCAACATGTCACCCTCAGTAACATAATCTAAATACTTTGTTTGGGTTTATTATGTAAGAGAAGATTTTTTAACTTCGTTTTAGTACAGCACAATTATTGAAAAAAGCCTATTAATAGATTTCCGGTAGATAAAGTGTTAAAATAGTGAAATAATTACGAAGAGACTACTCACCGTGTAAAATATTTCCGTTAGGTGATACACATAGGCGTTCCTCACGTAGGTTCTGATTATTCTGTCCCTCCTCTCGCCCTCGAAACCAAGCTGGACATCTTTTTCAGCGAATTTCCATAAAGCTTCGCTCGTCGTGACGCCGAACAACAAATCGTACTTATTGTTACTCGTAATAGGTGCACCGTGCTCCGCTTTCTTCAGAAGTGGCCTGAGTAGCAGACAATTTTCAGCGTTAAGTACGTCCGATTATTTTTTTTTTTTACATTTACGTATCCATAAACTATGGATTTGATTAACTATTTTGTTACTGTTGTCGCCTACAGGCTTTTGTTTTAGTATGCTATTGTATGTACATGGTGTATAAAAATGATATGTCTATATGTACGGGGTATATAAAATGGGTCGCAAAATTGACCCTGACCATTTTTTCAAGATCAAACCCTTTTTATTACATCGCATAGTAGGTACTCATCGCGAAGAACAAAAGTCTCCAAGGAACCATGGTTCTCAAGTCAAACGTTCTCTTAAGAAACGACTTTGAAATTTCGTGAACCATTTTATACAAATTCAAATTTTACACATTTTCAAATACAATTTCAGTTTGTAAAAATTTTAGTAGTTATCGTATACGGTACTATTTAAACTTTCGGTAATTATTTAGAAAGTACCACTCATCTCCGATTTTGATGAAATATAAATATGTTATGCAGCTACACATTTTGAACAACTTTTTCATTTTCCAATATTGAGGGGTCGCTTTTAGTTTTCGGGATATTCACAAAGAATTTTTGCTAATACTGTATTGAATTTTCTCTCTTGGATTTTCCTAACGGCCGGCTCTCTCCGCCCCCCTCCACGACCTAATCACAACTTATTCTATTCACATGATTTTCCATTACTAGATCAAATTCCGGATGACAGCTACAATGCAAAGATTATGCGAATAGAATGAGTTGTGGTTATGCGGCGGAGGGGGCGGAGAGGTCCGGCCGTTAGGCCGGCCCGATCACGCATACGAAAATTCAGGAGTAGTATTTCAAAATTGAAAGCTCATCCTATATACAGGGTGGTCCGTTTAAATAAGAACACCTAAATATCTCTTCAGGTTATTGTGATGCAAAAAATATTTGTTACGTAATGTGCATGGTGCCAATGGGGGGTGTCCCACTTGGACGCCATCTGATTGGACGCGTCCCGATTGGACGCGTTCCTTTTCTACGCCTTGCCGATTGCACTCGTCGTTTGGATTTGTGACATTTGGACGCCGTGCCGTTTGGATTCGTGACATTTGGGTGCTGTAAATTTTATAATCATTGCTTTTCGAGTTCTACATATGGTGATATTTTATTGTGAAATATATGGTTAGTTCTGGGTTAGGTCTGGGTTAGGTCCAACCGGTACCCAGTGGAAGATAGTGCCTCCCTCTCCGTCGCGTATTGGAGGTGCTCGCCCTAGGCTCCGACTCGGGGAGAGCACTCCAGGGGCCGCGGGCGACACGCCTTGGGGGGCGTGTCGTCCAGACTCGGTGGTCCCCGGGATGGGGGGGGGGGTCATTGCGCGGGAGACCGGTGCAATGCCCTGGTAGATGAAATTTTGGGGGGTCACGTCCCCCCCGTGCCTGGGGCGGCGGCTTGCCGCCGCCGCCACAGCGGGGGAGTGGTCCAGTAGTGTTCATCACGAGTTCCTGGCCACTCCCTTACCTCATAGGCAGGTCTCCGCAGGGTTTTAGTGGGTATTCCCCCCCTTCTCCTTCCATCCAGGAAGGGGGGGAGTCCCACATATCCCCGTCCCTCCCCCAAGGGGGACGGGGAATGCGTAAAGCATTTCCCTGCGTTAAAAGAAAAAAAAGAAAAGGTCCAACCGGTACGGAGTCCAATCGGCACGGAGTCCAAACGGCACGGCGTTAAAACGACACGAGTCCAATCGGCACGGAGTCCAAAAGGAACGCGTCCAAACGGATGGCGTTCAAACGGGGGTGTCCCGTGTCAATGGACCAAATATCTGGCACGAATATTTTTTTCCGAGGGTCATTTTTTTCGGGAGTTGTCAAGGTCATCGATGTTTTTTGTTACATAACTACATTTTTTTAATTGCATCGTGTAACTGATGGAAAAATACATTCAGATATTTATAATAACATGACCTTGAAATGACCTTGTTTTACTTAGAACTGATGTCTATTGAGATCGTAAGCTTTAACCAAGACTCTACATCAAGAGCGCGAATGTGAATAAACGTGTTTACTGTCGCAGTACTGATGATACCTACCGATTTGAAATTCCGATCACTTTCAATTTATCTATCCGTGAACCGACGTGCTGTTTGAAATGAATTACTCAATGCAAGAGAAAGTTGATATGGTATTCATTTACAGTAAAGCTAATCATTGTTTAAGGCAACCAGTTCGAATGTATAAAGATAAATTTCCAGACCGTAATTGTCTATCACTTTCTGCTTATAAAAAGTTGATCAGTCATTTTCGTTAAACTGGTACTGTTGTGAAAAAGCGTGTAAGAACCAGAACTGTTACGAACGAAAGAAACAAAATAATTATTGTCTGGCATTTAAATGAAACTGGCATTTCTAAAAAAAGCATAATACGGATATTGAAAGAAGAAAAATTTCATCCCTATCATGTATCGTTACATCATTACCTTCACGGAACAGATTTTGTAAATCGTATGAATTTTTCTCGGTGGGGTTTGCAGCAATACGAAAATTACGAATCATTTTTTAAAAGAGTACTATTTACTGATGAAGGGTCTTTCACCAACCATGGACAGCTAAATCTAAGAAACATCCATTATTGGTCAACTGACTATCCACACTGGCTAAGATTAGTGGATAAACAAAGACCATGTAGTGTAAATGTCTGGTGTGGCATATTAAATAATCAAATAATTGGTCCTTATTTCATAAACGGTACTTTACATGGGGAAAAGTATGCAACAATCTTGCAAAATGAGCTACAAATGCTTGTTCATGATGTACTACTAGATATCCGTTTAAGAATGTGGTATCACCATGACGGTTGTTCGGCTCATTCTACACGCCTTGTCAGACAAATTTTGGATTTAAAATTTCCAAATCGATGGATTCGTCGTACCGGAGTTGTAGGATGGCCACCGCGCTCACCAGACCTCACACCAATGGACTCTTTTTGTGGGGAAAATTGAAACAAACAGTTTATAATGAACGACCAACTACACCAGAGGATATGAAGAACCGAATAGTTAGAGCTTGTGCTGACATTAATGTCGAAACAATTGAAAGATCTGTACAGTCGGTCATTGCACGCTTCAGAAAATGTATCAACGTAGATGGACGCCATTTTGAACATCTCTGATGATAACTTAAGAGAACGTGAGTGTTGTTTTAACAGTTAACACATACACACATCTGTTGATCGATATTCTTAGTGTGATAAAAAATATTTTCTTCGCATTCATTGGTTCAGGAGTCGTGGCCGAAGATATTCGACATCAGTTCTAGGTAAAACATTAATTTTCGAGGATCAAGGTCATTTCAAAGTCATGTTATTATACATATCTGAATGTATTTTTCCATCAGTTACACGATGCAATAAAAAGAGATATAGTTATGCATCAAAAAACATAGATGACCTTGACAACTCCGAAAAAAATGACCCTCGGAAAAAAGTATTCGTGCCAGATATTTGGTCCATTGACACCATGCACATTACGTAACAAATATATTTTAGATCACAATAACCTGAAGAGATATTTAGGTGTTCTTATTTAAACGGACCACAATGTAGAGTGAAACCCTGTCTTTTCTCTCATCCCCACAACTTGTTCACAAAAAAAAGTAAACAGACGCCGCACCGGAGCAGCCTTACATTGCGACGGAGTGTGCAACAATACGAAAAATTCAATACAGCATTAGCAATAGTTTTTTGCGAATATCTCGAAAACCAAAAGCGACCCCCTATATTGGAAAAGGAAAAAGTTGTTTAAAATGTAGAAATCTATAACATATTTAAATTTCATCAATATCGGAGATGAGTGATACTTTCTAAATAACTACCAAACTTTCTTTTATCTGCTACTGTATACTGGTTATAGGCGTTCACTTCACATTGTTTGAACCGAGCTGAAGGCTATCTTCGTCTATGACGAATGTTAACATTTCTAAGAAAAAGTAAATGATTGCACGAAGTTGTCTCGTCTGGCAGCGTCGACGTCGTCGGCACGATCTCAATATGCTAATGACATGGTGGGACAAGGCTGGGTCATTTACAATACCGCTAATGAACCGTACTAATGTCCGCGGCGGATCGAGCTGGTCCTGCATCTACTTTCCATTTAATGAGGACCCTCGATAAAGTCTCTGGACGGGAAACGAAGATATTATGGAAACTTGCCGGAGATGAGGACGTTATCGAAACTTCGGTGATAGTAGTTTAAATAATCATTCCTTGTGTCGCGCCGCGCAGAAAGTAAAAATATCTGCAACATTTCGGCTTCGCTGAGCGATTATGGGGTCCGAAAAACGACAACAGTCTCCGCAAAAAACTAAATTAACGTATTCTCATACCTATCATAGCATACTTGCATCTGTGTATGTATCACTAGATTGTAAAATAATTGCCGATAAAAATCTCCTTTAATAACTGCCAGATTTTATAGTCCAAAAGCACCATGTGCTATTGTAAGATTATTTAAAATATTAGGTACTTCCTCAAAACTTTGCAAATTCAATTGGGATCATGTTTGTTATAATTAACAGACGGCGGATCATTATGCAAAATAAAAACTTTTTGTATTCATTATAAGAAACAGGGGTTAAATAAAGATATATGAGGTTGATCACATATTCTTTGCATCTTCCTTTTTTATCTATCGATGATATTATTTGCAAGAATAAATATTAAGACAAAATAGAGATTTAAATAAAGATCAATATGTTGGACGACATATATTTTAATTGGATAAAGTAGAACTTATCTGTAAATCAATGTTACTTCGGTTATCGATCGTAAGTATGTTAAAACAAAGAATAAATGATGTTTTTGGCGCAAAGGTTCGATCTAATTTTACAATATTAAAGCAATCGTGCTAGTTTGTTGAAAAAACTTTCTACGTTTCGATCCTAATATGGATCTTTTTCAAGAAAGAAAAATGAGCTGTTATCTGTAAATGTTGAAACAATGCGAATAGATCCACTGGTCAACCCAATATTTCTTCCTTTAATAGTTTCTAATAGATTGAAAATTGTGTAATAATATTCTTAAATTCCTCTAATATCTGCACTGCTCTGTATTTCACTCATTCATTCCGGGTGAAGTTCCTTTTAGCATCCACCTCCGATTGGCTCCTAACTTACCCAAAATATTGCCCATGCCCAGTAGAGTCACGTGGGTTGGTCACGTGCCGCGGAAATGCTCTGCGCATGCGCAACAAACGGTTTGCGTTAACGACTCGTATCCGCCATTTTCACTTATTAACGCACCCTAAACTGTTGTTTCTTGTCATTAATAAGGTTAATCAGTTACAATGAGTGACAGTTCTGATTGATCAATGCAAAATGATCCCGAGTGGAAGCCGCAAGAAATGCCCCAACATGTTGCGCATGGCCAATATTAAACTAGTTATATTACTTTGTTTGCTTAGGTTAGGTTAGGTTATGTTGGGTTAGGTTAGGCTAGGCTAGGCCAGGTTAGGTTAGGTTTTGTTAGTTTAGGTTGGGTTGGGTTAGGTAAGGTTAGGTTAGGTTAGGTTAGGTTAGGTTAGGTTAGGTTTGGGTTAGGTTTAGTGGGTTTGGGATTTTCTTAATAATCCTGATTTGTACTTTTATACCTCAATTCGGTATTAAAATTGTGTTTCGCCACCTTCATTTCGCCACCTTCATTCTGTTTCGCCACTTCGCGGGACGTCTACAGAGTAAGTTTGAAGTCAATCGGAGGTGGGTGCTAAAAGGAACTCTTACCTTCATTCCTACCATAAATGCCTAAAATCCACCGTATAATTATATTATACATTTGTTACAAATGTGAGTGGGTGTAATTTAAAACAGTAGAAAGATGAAAAGAATTGAAGATCATCGATACGCAGAATAGTCGAATTAGCTTCTAGAAGAAGTATGCTGAAAAGAGTCTGTATGATGTATGTTGGATACTCACCCAAATCCTTGGAATTCCGGACCCATGTAGGACAACAGGTCCTTTTGAAAGTCGGGCTTGATAACCACGCCATCGACGCTCGGCCCGAAAGCGCTGAGAAAGGTCGGTGGCTGAATGTCGACCTGCATCAGTTCCTCTAGACTACGTCCTCGTAGACAATCGACGATCAGTTCGTTGTCCTTGAGTAGATCCTCGGGGACCGAACAATTGACAGCCTTGGCAAGCTTCAACGCGTAGGAGACGGGATCCTCCACTACAGCCCAAGATGACAGTGCGCTACCCGAGAGTAATATTGCTCTTTTGAATAGACCTGGACAGATAAAGAAATTTTATTTGTCAATATTTATTCAAAGTCAAAATTTCATGTCGCTATAACATAACTGAAAAAAACTCCATAGGATTTTCTTTGCAAAAGTCGAAAATAGAGTCCCCTCGTGATCATTCGAAGCTCTAAATCGACAAATTAATCTGTTAACTCCTTGGCATACCCGCTAACTCCCGATTGCTAGAGCCATAATAAACAAGAAGGTCGGCCACGCGTTGAGCCATTTAGCTGTTTAGCCGTGTGCTTGAACTTGCGAAAAATGTATTCGTCTTATGACATTGTGAAATAATAAACACGTTTGGGCACAACTAATACGTTTCAGATGTCTGGGAAGTAATTATGATCAATTCATCGGTGAACAAAAATGATTTATAATTTGAAAGTGGATACTGTATCATTAACAATTTGTAAATTAATATTTAATTTAAATTAATAATGTTTTGAGAAAACTCGTAGTAAAATTAGTAATCTTTGTATTAGTGTTGTTTACGTTTTTCACGAACGAAGTACCACGAGCCAGGCTCGTCCTCATTGTTTTTGGCCCAAATTTCTTACCACGAGTCTCACTCGAAAATATAAAGATTTAGCTATGGATCTTCACGCCAATTGCCGTTTAATATATTATTTTACCAATATAAGAATATGAAAAAATGTAATTTTAGCAACTAAAAGATATTCTACGGTAAAAAACTACTAATTTTTGTTAACGTACACATTCTTTTGTATTTTAAAAGAAAGAGAGAAAAGAAAGAAAAATGTACTTAGTACGTCAGAATCAGAAGATGACTATGTCGAAGATGCTTTGCCATCAATTAGTTTTAATAATATTCAATGGGCTATGGTAATGTTCAATTAAGTGCGTCTTCGTTGGGATTTCCCCGTACCGAGGCAGCGCTTCTACGAGTTGTTCCGCCATAGCGAAAAGGTTAAGGAAGAAGCAGATACAGATGTAAAAAAAGTAATATAAATATTTTTATATCGTTTCGTACTAGCAATAAGAATTGAATAATTATAATAAAATCGAGAATTCTCGTAAAATGTTTAAAAATTTATACTTCGCCAGCACGTATAAAAGTCTACTTCGAACCATGTTCCGGATGTCGCGGTTCGAGCGCGAGCTCACGGACGCACGAGCGAAAACTTTCTTCGTGTTCGATACAGAAACTGATTAATTAAGGAATCTTCCGGAATCTTCTTTCGTGTAGTTTCGACGGTGTCTGCCCGACAGCCGGTGTGGCAGCTCGGCGAAAGTTCGCGTCGTTTGTCCCAAGTTCTTGCTGAGTTCTACGGAACGACGAGGTTCCCTTCGACAGATTACGGAACGTTCTGTTATAAATCACGCGACTTGCTACGTTCGATTCGTCCGTAGTACGTCCCCGTGCTGGGTAATGAAAGATTAATAAGGTGAATCGTAACCTGTGACGTCTCGCGGTTGCTGTTTCGGGACGTCGCGTCGTCGTCGTCGTCGTCGTCGTCGTCGGTTCTTTCGCGATCAAGTTCGGTGAAAGATGGTGGGAACGGAAAGTAAGAAAGTCGGTCTGCGAGTTGATTTTCCGGATCAGTGCGATTGGACCTTATTTTTCAATCGTTTCTTTCGCAGACTCGACGACTTGCCTCTGTTTGCATGATTTATGAACATCCCCCTGACAAAAGTTCTTCATGGAACACACTATTAACCACTTGACTTACTATTTAGAGGAAAGTTGCCTATATCTTGTGTTGGATATAGGCAAATAATTTAATATTATTCGGAATAATGAATAAATTCAATCATTTATTATTCGCGAATAACAAATAAACTGCACTTACTCGTTATTTAATCGCTACTTTTTCTCGACATCATGTTTTTCTGAATGATTGCTACGATATGGCAAAAACTACTGAAACAATCGTGCTCACATTTTGCACATGTCCATTACATGTGTGTAATGGATTCTAGCAATAGTCTGCAAGCATGGTTGCACTCTTTTTTCCTTAATGACAGAAGCAGAACCATCTTATAAACATCAGTCAAGAAGAAAGAAGTTTTAGGTATGTTTACTATATTGTTAAATTCCCACTTTTACTATAAAATAATTTATAAAGAATAAATACACTAATAGAATGGGAATGTAGTAGTAAATAACAGGAGAAGATATTTTGCTTTCTGGTTCGATAAAAACGTCGATGTTACAACCTTCAAAAAGTCTGCTCTATCACGTGTCATAGTTCGATTTTGAGCTGGACCCTTATTTTTTAAGATAAACTGAGAAATACCGTCAAAAATTGATGCAAAAATCGTTTCTCTTCATCTTTAATGATTTTTAAACACGATTCATCATTCATAATGTACTGGATATCACTGTATTCGGGAAAGTCTACAGAATCTTTTGCTGGGAAGAACAATTCAATACATTTTATAATAATATCGCCATATTTGCTTAAACTTGAAAAATGTGTTTTTTCTTCAAAATCAAATTTCTCAGAAACTGTACATCTACGGGAAAAAGAAGAGTAGATTCAGCGCAAGAAAATCTACAAGAACCGCATAGTGAAAATCTAAACCACAAAAAAAAGTTTTATTTTGTTGGACTGTGTAATCGTATCGATCGTCGCGTCGGCTCGATTGTTCTTTTGTCATCACGGTCGCCGATAAAAAATATATGAATTACTGAGGAGACCTACTTTAGGAATTGTTTTGAAAAATATGAAACTCCGTCGGCCCTTCTTCGGTTGCGTGACTAGATGGAACTCTACATTAAATACGTTGTAAAGGTTACATGAGTTGAAAGATTTTTGTTGTGAAATGAATGATACAACATTACGTGAAAATTAATAGCATACTATTAAGGAATTGATAGAGTCTTGAACCGCCAAAAGTAGGTACCAAAAAAATACATTATGAACAGCTATTGTATGGGCGATTTTTACGTAGTATGGTTACAGTGTAAATTGAGTTTAGAAAAAATAGATAACAATTTTGTAAAAATCTTATTAAATGCAATGAACTAGCACGAAAATAAAATTTGAAGTAATAAATATTTATTTGCATCAATATTTTTAGACCCGAGGTATACAAATTTGTTATCTAGAAATAAACAGACTATTGTTACTGCTCATTTGATAAACACTCAGAAGAAATGCGAGTCTCTGAATTTTAACAAAACAATTTAAAATCCTAACGAAATTCTTTTATCTCATCATTTGATGATTTAGAAAAATTATTATTCGATAAAGATGCGGAACGGCAAACCTCATCTAACACAGTTTTTAATATTGTTGCGGTGTTGAATGCATTTTCCCAAAGTACAAGTGTTGTGTCGTGTCAGTGCTCAAACAATATTAGTGAGCCGCTGAGATACACGCCTCAAAGAGAGGTAAATAAGTAATAAGATAATTGGATTTCGGATAACTTTAACTTTTAATAAAAAATGTGAAAGACGGTATAAAAGAGACAGATATTTCACGACTCTTATTCTGCGACAGATATTTCACGACTCGTAGTTTCGACTCTTAAATCGCGACTGATCTTACAACTAACGCGTGACAAACAAGTAACCTCGTGGGGTTGAAAAATCCCTCCACAAAGTACAAAATAGTGGGGGCCCAGCCAATGATATAATATTTGGGAGGCTACAAATGACCTCCCAAAACAAGGGCAACGCCCATAGACGAAATACGTCGTAACGAGTGTCGCTAAACAGACGACACTCGGTTTCCTGCAATTTCGCCGGAAACCATAATTTAGGCTTTGGGACACAGGCCCCCCATGGCGCTAAGCGTGGGCCTACGCTACGTCAAGTGCCATTGAGAGCTGCATGGCTAGGCTGACTTTCCCATGGTCAGCTGATATTTTCCAGCCGCACCAGAGTCATAAAACAATAAATTCGTCAGAAGACGCTGGAGGACCTCTTCGACAATGGCACTGTTCAAAATCGACCGTAGCGTAGACCCAAACCGAAATACGAGCCGGCCATACAATAATCACGTCTCAACAACAAGCATTAATAAAGAACAAAATATTTTCCAATTTTGGGATAACCATAATTTTTCAGATTTGCAACGTCGAAAGAATATTTTCCGGTCTAAAATTCATTCTCAATGATCAGAGATCAAGACTGGATACAGTTTGATGCGCATGCATATGTATGTTTACTTCTTATGTTTATATAGTTTATATTTATTACGTCTCATAGTCTACATTTGGTTGGTATACCTGTTATGTTTCTTCATGTACATTTATTAGTGATACTTTAAATAATATTTTTTATTACTAGAGTATAAAAGTAGATATAAGTACAATTTTTAGCAATCGTAAACAATTAAACAATTGTGTTTTCATTTGATTTAAATATTACCTGCAGATTCATTTTCAGTATTTAATAGTAACCCATTCGAAGCGGGTTAATCCGTCCTTTCTGGAATTTAAGAACCGTTCCCTCGTGGTTAGTAAGGGTTAGAGTAACCATCCTTGGTTAACCGGGTTATGGTTAGGGTAAGGTCTTAGGTTAGAATCCTGGCAAGCAAGTAGACAGAATATAATCTGCTTATGGCTGGACAAATAGTGTAGAGCAATCTATGATGAAACAAGTACGATAGAGCTGATCTGTGGTCAGATAAGTAGAATGATTTATTCTAAGATTAATAGTACGGGAGTGTCCTACGGCTACTCAAGGGGAATGAGACCTAATCAGACAAGCGGATTAGGCCTGGTACGTGTTCAGGTATAATGACGACGTCGTGTGACCGATATATGGAATCGACGAAAAAAGTACGTGTCAAATATGTTTCCGAAAACTACGTCTCACGACAATTTCATCAAAATCTGTGTATCCAGATTTGGTATATCCCCTTTAGCGAACCTAGGACGAAACACTCCCCTCTACTTTTTTCCATCTTCTTGAAATCCACCATAGCCGTGAAATTCCCCTTTGCCGGCTTCTGCATCGTATACAGAATTTAATGGTAAATAAAATTTGAAGATTTTGTATGTTTTTTAAAAGTATTACTTTTAATCTCTATAAATCTATTAGTTACTGTAAATCCCACTATTATTCATTTGAATCATTGTCTTTTAATCAAGAATATTGAATGATATTTACAATATAACGTAATGCGGATATATTTGAAAATTACATGAAATCATTAAAACTTTAAAACATTAATGCAAACGCGGCACGGGTTCACGGTGTACGATTGCTTCCAAATTTTGCACACATCATTTTCTCACCAAGTTTCACAATTTAGACGAGAAAGATTAGAAAAAATCGAAAGTCGAAAAACAAAGACAAGTGTCCACTTAATTGTGTGCCCAACTGCATATACATTTTTCGTAAAGAAAATTGACATTTTCAATGGAAAAATGCCGGCCCTCTGAAGGTTAAACGACAGAAACATATTGAAGTACATAATAGCATTTCGCTCAGCTCTACCGTAAAGATCAAACCCTTTACTTTCGCCGAGCAGGTTCGTTATTGAAGCTTCCGTCAGCCGGGGGTTAAGGCAGGAAAACAGGCTGTTTGGTGCACGCTTTGTCTACGATGGAGACATAGCCGTGAAGACAAGTATCCAGCCGGCGTTCAATATTAAACGAAGTTTGGTGCGAGGCCGCGTTACATCGGCCTCGTAATTAACTTGGGGACGACGGCACGGAAAGACGCTGGAACGGTCGGGACTTTTAATGGAATCCGAGGCGTGGTTGCTTGAAGGGGACACAGGAACGGGAACGTAGATCGATGTTAAGCAGGAAACGGCGGAGACCGCGGCAAAGAAGAAGGAAATTATATCCGAGGAAACGATGCCCGGGTAACAAGCACGCCGGATGTACTTTCCAACGATCGTCACGTACCGAGGATAATCGCCCGGCGATTTTCTTCTATTTCAGTCGAGCCGTGAGAAACTCCTTGAACAGAGAATCCCGTCAAGATAAGTCTGTCCTCCAACCAGAGTGTGTGTATGGGTGTGTTTGTGTGTGTGTGTGAGAGAGAGAGAGGAGGGGGAGAGGAAGAGAGAGCGGTGACAATAAGAATCATTACATTTCTGGAGACCCCCGATGCCATACTTAATGGCATCGCGAGCGCACGGTCACGGATTATGGAAATTCCGTTCCGAATGTTCGGGACCAAAATAATTCAATTCGGTTTCGTGCTGGAGACTCCGGAATTTGTGATACACGGTCGCCAAGAGGTTTGCGCGACCCCGGGCATTTTTCATGTCACCAGTACCATCGTCGTCCGGAATAAATGTCCGTACGGTCCGCCACGCATATTACCTTTTCTCCAAATATGTCATAATTCTTGGGGTATCACAAGCACGGCGCGGCGGTGCTCAAGTTCGCCGATTGAAGAAAACCATCCGTTCGCCGGGTAGCTTTCGTGAACCCGGGAACTCGGGTTGGTGGCTTTCAAAGATATAACTTCAATTAATACCCCTTCCGATTCTCGTCTCCCGAACCTTTAATTTATCAAGGCAGACCCTGTACCGTCAGCTTTCCCCGGTGAAAGCTTCATCGCGATAGTGTTGGTTGAGAAACTTTCACCTACACGAACACCCCATCAGATTTTAGTGGATTTAGAAAAACGGTAGTAAGCCACAAATATCAACCTTTTGTTAGCTGTACGCAAAAATTTCAGTTTTTGTCAATCGAAAGCATCGTTGGAAGAATCAATTTATGGAAGTGGTAGTACGGTTTCGACAATTTTAAAACGAGCAAGAACATTCTCTTAATTTGCTAATTTCTATTCAGTAGATAACGTAAATTAATTTTCATTTCCATTCATGTTCAATATCATCATTCATGTTTTAATTCGCCAGGAGTTAAAAATTGTCGCTTATGGCACATATTTTTCATTGCCATTCATATCAATATCATCATTCATGTTTTAATTCGCCAGGAGTTAAAAATTGTCGCTTATGGCACATACTGCTCTCGCACTGTTTCCCTAGATCTTTTTAATAATCTTGCTGACCAATCCAAAATTTTAATTTTTTCAATTGCAAAAGCGTTTTAACTATTTTGGCTGTGAGAACGGGGGAATTAGCATATCGAAATATGAAATTAGTTCCACCGATTCTTGTGGCATATTTATTTATTGGTTCCTTAATAATATGTAAATATTTTTGACAATTCATTTTGCCACTAATAAACTTAATATCCGTCTATCTATGGTAGCCTATACCGTCCCAAATCATAACTTCGCTACCACCTATTTGAAGACAGCTTAATAATTCAGTTTCTTTCCGTAAATCGTGGTATTAGTAGTTAAAATCGTCTGGCCCGTCCATATTAAAATTGTTCGCATCGGTAAATACTATTTTTCGCAACTTTTTCTCAAATGGAACATATTTCACTCTAAATAACAATCGATCAGTTCTATACCGCAACGTTAGTATTGGCTGCCTCTAGATTTTTAATCGTTTTAGGTGTTTACATTTCCGAAAAATCCATTGTATATTTTTTACATGTATTCTAACGGGTGCATTCTACTTGACCGAGAGTGTCTTCCTCGACAATGTTTATGACGACACTATTTCTCAAATACATGGTGCGGCCAAATAACATGTATAATTGGGCAGATGATGATTCTACATATTAAAATAAATTTAACAAAAGGAGTAACGTTCTTTCGTTTAGCTTTCGAGATAATCTCGGTTGAAAATGCAGCGATTACGCGTGCTATTAGATAGGAATTGTCTGACGCGCGTAATCACGACCAACCAATTCTACTTCCGGCATATACTAAAGCAGGCCTGGCTAACACGCGGTCCGCCACAATAAATTGCGCTGCCCGCCGGGCGATTTTTGCGTCCACACCAAAAATTAATTTTTACAATACTCGTATTACATCCGAGAGATACTCCAACTTACGATATTTTGTACAACGAGTTCGAAATGCTTTTGGATCCACATATGTTTGTGAAACATTTTTTTTGAAGATGAAATTTACAAAGAGTTCATCACATCCTTCATTAACTGATGCCAATTTAGATATCCAGCTAAGATGTGCAACGTCGAACATAAATATAGATTTACAAAAATTAAGTGAAAGAAAAGATAAACAAATATCTTATTAATTAAGACTCGAGAGTTAATTATATTGAATCCTAGTAAACAATAAAGTTTCATTCATTTTCTATACCTATTACATTTTTTAAAAGCATGTTTGCCTAAAGTGCGGCCCGCTGTAACGTTACGCGTCATCAAAGTGGCCCGTGAAACCATTTGGGTTGGCCAGGCCTGTACTAAGGCACGCGTAACCGACGGATCTTGAAACTCTATTTTCTCGAAAACGAGGTGTCAAACGAAACAATGTTATTCCTTTTTTTTTCGATTCAATTGTACATGTAGAATCACTTCCTGCCTGCTTGTACATGTTATTCGGCAGCACCCTGCGTATATGTTATTGGAATCAAAACTTCAAAATGGCCGAAGCGGCGAGAAAAATATGTGAAGTTGAAGGTGAAGGAGTAGTTTCAATTTGTACTGCACTAAAGTGGTTTAAGAAATTCAATGATGGAGGTAATAATAAGTACACGATTTGATCAAGAAAAACGCAAAAACTTATACTTCAACCTAGTATTAGTCAATATACAGAGTGTTTCATGCAACTGTTTCATGCTACAATTTCGTTACAAGTACAGTTACAGAAAAACGTCACAGGAAGAGGATGAATGGTTTCAAGAGCACTGCATCCGTTGGACCTTATTTTTAAAAAAAGTGTAATCACGATTGTGCAATCGAAAATTGCATTACTTTTTTAAATGGAAATGCATACCATTTTTACATGGATACATTCCTCTCGTTATTCTACGTAAACAAATATTCGGCGTAGAATGACAAAAAATAATTAGTTACCGAGATATTTCGAAAAAATATCTGCATTGAAAAGGATGATCAAACGCTTCTCCATTACATAGAATACATTTCAGACAACGCTGCTTCAATACAGATATTTTTTATGTAGAATAACGAGAGGAATATATCCATGTAAAAAAAAGTATGTATTTTCATTTAAAAAAGCAATGCAACTGTAGCCTGAAACAATTGAAACACCCTGCATATATGTATGTCGGTGAAAACAGAATGTCATTAAAAACTAACTGTCGGTGAAAAGAGAATTTCGATGAAAGCATATATTGGGGAAATAGTGTCGGAGTAAAGTGTACTTCGATGTATGTAAAGTGTACTTAGATGTTTCGCTACATGCAAACATCAGTTTATCCTTAGCCTGCAACTTTTCCAATTGCACTCGTGTCGTAAACCTTATTCAATACAAATTCTATGGGCGATGCGTTAATGTTCTTAAAATACTTTTAAAACATCGACGTTTAATCCGAAGGGTATGGAACGCAAGGTTCTTTCCCAACTGCGAAATTCCGTTGCGATAGCAGTTCTCGGCTATCAGCCGTTGCAAAACAAGAAACGAAGGTAGGAGTAAACCAAGGTAATCTGCCTTGAGGAAGACCACGGTTTCATAAAGACGGGAAGCATTTTCCAATAGCTGGTATCAGGCGGTGGCGATATTTCACGCACATAATATCGCGACCGGCGGTCGTTCTCCCGCTGTTCTGTCACTCGTGTTCATTCGTTCCGCAGCCGTGCGCGATTCGACAGGCAATTCGATCGGGAACGCCTGTTAGCCGATCGGTTAACCGCGAACAAAGCTACGAAGAATCGACTCGGATGAAGATATAAAGGGGTACATCCAATATCCTCGGCAATGTGTTACCGGGACTGGCCAGCACGGCGCACGTGTTACATCCCCTTTTCTTTCTCGAATGAATGTGACTCGCGGGAGGCTGGGAACATTACGAAACGATACCTCGCGCGTCTGCTTCTCCTCGCGGAGATTGGACCTGTCGCCGGGAATTACACGAGGGGATGGTTCATGTTCAGACGTGGCGTGGGTTAGATTGTCACAAATGAAATGATCGTTTCCAGAGCTTTAATTGAAATTTTTGTTTCACGAACTTCAAACGGGTTTGCATCAAATTACCGATAATCATTTGACCGACATTGACTTCGCCAACAATATTATTTCACTAATATTGTTGGTTTACTAATAACATTAGCCATGTTTACATCGACTTTTACTTCACCGACATTGATGTCGCCAACAATATTCATTCACCGACATTGGCTTTGTTTCCAACATGTAAATTAATATTGTCAGCGAAATCCCTTTAAACATAGACTGTGGCCCATAACTATAGCCCCATCCGTCTTTCTATGATTTTTGAACTATGAAAGGCTAATTCAGGAAAACCAAGTGTATGATATCAAGAAGAATGATAAATAATGAAGGTCACGTATAAGGAATGGGCGTATAAGGATGAGCAGTTTTAAGCGGTTTTGAGAGGTTAGAGCGTCGCCATATTGGATATTCGTTGAGTGTTAGAGGTAGGTAGGTCTGTTCGGCGCATGCGCTGGATAGGTCGTGAGTGTTCAGCGCATGTGTTAGATAGTATGGTATATTTGCGGGATCGGCTAAATAGTACTGAGCGTATGCGCTAGATAGCAATTCTGTGGTTACACATACTTTTTGAACATAAGCAATTTCAAGTGTTTTTCACAAATTTATTATTAATAAGTTTATTATTAATTTTGAAATGGCTAGTTCAAGTATTAAAAATTTTAACTTTAGAGACATGCCAAGTAGTAAAGAAGAAGCAATTATCTGGGTTCAGGATTGTGGATTGTTGCGGAAACTTAAAAAATGTCGTACTCATCGGTGTGAAATGAAAATTTATAACAATAATCATGGAATCGGTCGTTTTCGGTGTCGAGTAATTAAAATATACAGAATAACATACAGGATTTCAAAAAGAAGGTACAGTCCGAGATGGTTTGGGGTTAGGTCGTTGTGGGAGCGGAGAAGGCCGGCCGACCATGGTATAATGTTTCGCATTTTGATTTAGTAAATGTGTTATTATGTATTACGTAAGTGTTTGTGCTGCCATCTAATGGATTTGTTCGGAAGTATTTAGCCTATTTTGTGTGTATTACCTAGCAAATATATCAATATGGCGGCGTTGTAATCTGTCAAGAAGGCTTAAAAGTGTTCAACTTTATATGCGTATAACTTTTTAATTAATTAATTCCGCGCATTAAGATTTTCATTTTCGGTGTTTTCTCGCCGAAATCTATGAGATTGTATAAAAAAAACTTGAAAAAAAGAGTTCTCCGAAACGCAGTTAAACCAGTCTAGATAATCCTGTAATGGCCGCGTGGCGGGAATTCGTCGCACACAAGCTGTCAATGAATATTTTCTTGACCTGCTCATATATCAACAGAACCAAATAGTTTTCGTAAATGGTTTCTTTACCAGAGACGTTTGTAGAATTCAGTACTGTATTGTAAATTCCTGCTGGATAAAGGATTTTTCACATAAATACAAAACTGGTGCGTACAAGATACCCGAGTTAGCTCTTTTGGAAATTTTAACCAGCACTTACAACTATTCAAAAGTACAAAAAAAATGTAATTGTTTACTTGGATGTATAGATGAAAATTCCCCTCTAATTTTTTACTCAAATCCAAACTTTCATGCACGTTTAATTTTTCACGTAATACCTCAATTTTGGCAAAATCATATATTTTTATAAAAACCGATATTTCTCGAGAACTGTCGATGATAGAACAATTCTGCTTCCCTATTTGATTTTACAAAGACAAATTCTATAATTTTAATTTGTAGGATTGTGGAATTTGTAATTCAACATCTACAATTATATGAATAGTCGTAGTTCTTAATACTAGATGTACCGAATGCTGCAAACTACTAGTACATATTGCTTTAAAATAATGACAAGATTATATTTGATTAGATTTCGTATAATTTTTATCAATAGATTGCATGCATTTATAACAAAAATGTATAAATCAAATATGGAGCAGGAAATACATAAAAAGATTCTTAGATTATTATTATATTACTTTCCACTTGTTAAAACGATTCAAAGAAATAATACTTTTTAATTTAAACTCCGTTTCGTATAATTGATGCTGTCGGGTACGCACGATCTCGCAATTAATATTTTATGAAGATGACACGCGACTTCACAGACCAGTGCAGCGAAGATGTACAGATATAAAATTGCACCAAAAACTGCAGCTTAACTTAGCTAAATACTTCTTAGGTAAATACGTTCTGTCGCGAGGGAATCGTACACAAGGGTTCTTTCTTTGAACTTTATGGCGCTTTCGTAACTACGAGGTCACCTTCGACGGTTAGGCAAACGATGCAACATTTGACGACCAGTCGAACCATCGCCTAAAACTCATATGTTTTGCCTTCTTAAGAGTTAGACACATCATAAATCACTCACTGACGAAAGACCTTCCCGACTGACAAGTATGGTTTTCAAGTTGCCGAGAGTCGACCTCGGAGGGAGTCAGGTATCATGCCACACTCTCTCCAGGGCAGTGCTCGCTTAGGGCCGATCAACGAGTCATCGAGAATGCGCTGATTGGGGAATGCAGCGTTCGGCAGGAACCAATCAGTGCATTTCTCTGCATGGCATTAGGTGTCACCGTATTGACACCAAAAATAGAGGATCGCCTTCACGATACGAGGAAGGGTCCCCACGATAAACCCGACTCACTGTCAGTCCAAGCCGAGCTTTCACAAGGTGTACATCAGGGCTGGGCACGGTTGGGGCTCCTTAAACGCTTGCTTCTTCCACCAAACTCTCTTTCATACAGCGCGCACGTTCTTTGCGTACGCTGATATCTCGTGTCTTCGTTGCCCCATTGTACCGCGCTTGCTGGAAAGGGGCTGTTCCGTCGTAAGGGAATAAGACGTAAGGCATTTACTTCGGATTTGTGTATGACGTCTTCGTGACTTGAGGCCGCTCTCAAGGATTAGGGAACCGATGCACATTTGGCGACCAGTCGAGCCATCGCCGGACCTTCGTAGGTTTTTCTTGCCTCCTCAACAATTACTCGTCGTAAATCGGTTACCGACGAAGGACATTCCCGACCAAGAAGTACGGTTCTCGGGATACTTGGCTCCGCCCTCGGAGGCAGTCGCGTACGGTCGCACGCTGTCCCAGGACAGGCTAGCTTAGGGCAGATCTAAAGTCCGCAAGAATTCACTGATTGGGAAATGCAAAACTCGGCAGAACCAATCAGTGCACTTCTTCAGTATAGCAATGGGTGTCACCGTCTTGACACCCAAAAATGGAGGACCGCCTTCACGATACGAGGAAGGGTCCCCACGATAAACCCGACTCACTGTCAGTCCAAGCCGAGCTTTCACAAGGTGTACATCAGGGCTGGGCACGGTTGGGGCTCCTTAAACGCTTGCTTCTTCCACCAAACTCTCTTTCATACAGCGCGCACGTTCTTTGCGTACGCTGATATCTCGTGTCTTCGTTGCCCCATTGTACCGCGCTTGCTGGAAAGGGGCTGTTCCGTCGTAAGGGAATAAGACGTAAGGCATTTACTTCGGATTTGTTTATGACGTCTTCGTGACTTGAGGCCGCTCTCAAGGATTAGGGAACCGATGCACATTTGGCGACCAGTCGAGCCATCGCCGGACCTTCGTAGGTTTTTCTTGCCTCCTCAACAATTACGCGTCGTAAATCGGTTACCGACGAAGGACATTCCCGACCGAGAAGTACGGTTCTCGGGATACCTGGCTCCGCCCTCGGAGGCAGTCGCGTACGGTCGCACGCTGTCCCAGGACAGGCTAGCTTAGGGCAGATCTAAAGTCCGCAAGAATTCACTGATTGGGAAATGCAAAACTCGGCAGAACCAATCAGTGCACTTCTTCAGTATAGCAATCGGTGTCACCGTCTTGACACCCAAAAATGGAGGACCGCCTTCACGATAAGACCAAGGGTCCTCCCGAAAACCGCGACGATCAGCTAGTAGTCAGTCGCGACCGTACAACCGCGATCTAACAGTCGGAATCGAACAGTTACTTCCTTGCACGTATCAAGACAAGGCAAGTAATAATACGGATCATCGTGATCGAATCCGCACGCGTCTAAGGCAGGGCCTGCTAGATAGCCTTACTGACGAATCCTCTAGCAGGCCTGGGATGAAACGCTGATCTCACGAATTAACACGTAGCACTAATTATTGAACTGGTTACCCAATATTGATTTGGCGGGTAATACAAATGGTGATTTCGGGTTCGACTCGTCCATACGATTGGACTTGAGATTTACAACTTCAAGCGGGCACGAGTCAGGGACAGAGGGCGCTACGGTGTGAACGGTTTTGCCTCAATTGAGGCAAAATTGCCTATCCCTAGTGTACATCAATGAAAGCGAACGAAGACACATTCGACCGAGGCAAACGAGTGTTTTGAAGTTGAGGGCAAGTTCATTCAACGATCTCATACTATCGAACAAATAAAAATTCATAGAATTCAACGGGTGTTGATCGTTGCGAGCTCCCACGCGTATAAGGCAAGGCCTGCTAGCGTAGCCTTACTGACGAATCCTCTAGCAGGCCTGGGACGAAACGCTAATTCTCACGAAATTCACATATTAAACTCATCATTGAACCGGCTACCCAAGATTTTGCGGGTAGTGAATCGATGATTTCGGAGTCCGCTACAACTGGGCTTATGATTTGCAACCTTAAACGGACACGAGTCATCCGCGCGGCGCTCCCGAAATTCGCATCGAACACTTTATTATAACAAGAAGTGAAAACTAGCGCTAGAAAAACGATGTTCTACAACAGACAAATGATGAGATTCTGACGAAATCGTCGGAAAACGCAAATTCATGTAGTTGCAATTCCCTTCACCAAAAATATATGAAAGTGGTGCACTGGGCTTCAACCAATAGATGTTTGTGAGGGCAGTTTCTATAATGTGATAGAATTTGGGGATGAATCGGACAACGTGACGTCATCAGTGTCGCCGGAAAGTCGCTAAACGGAGACGACACTATGTCCTCTGTAGACCTTCTGGAACCATAAATCCATTATGGCAGGAGCGACGTGAAGAAAGTCAAATTGGACGAATTATTCTATGCAAGCACGAACGCTTCACGCTCGACAGAAAACGGTGATTCGTCATGAATTCATCGGAGGTGATGAGTAAATTTGGTGGTTCTTTGCTTTAATGAAAAATGAGGCGTCTTCCGAGATGTAGAGACCCGGCAAGATTCGACAATTCACAGAAAAGCTTGTTCATTGATCCATCGAGATTCTGATAAGCCGGTGTTCTTGTCCTTGTCCGTTTCTCTGTCAGTGATTTATTGTTTCCATTTGAAAAGTAGCACGAAATGCCGGGCAGTTCTTCGAGCAGACAAACGATCGAGACACTCTGGAGGATTTTTCTCGGAGTCTATGATCTATAAATGTGAATTATGTTGATAATAAGACCGATTGTTCCATTTTCTGTTGATTTAACTACTTGAAGCTCTGGCAAGAGATCGAATGTTCTTGGTACCCTTAACTGGAGATTGCATTCAGAATAGTTAGTCATTATTTCTCGTTATAAGTCAATAATGTAATAGTGTAAAGGATATGTTTACAGGAGATCTGATTTAACTACTTGAAAGTACAATCGGAGGTTAAATGTTTTTAGCACCGTGATCTAGTTTTTTTGAAGATTATTAGTAATTGCTACGGAAAGCGTAGAGCAAATACAAGTAGTATAAACCAATGACATGTCAGTCGTAAGTCTGTAAAGTATTTAGCCTTTTATTACTTGCATAGGCTACACACACGTTCAAAACGTAGTATTGATTATTTGATAATTACTTATTTTGTTTTAAAATAGTTGTTTTTTTTTAAATAAACCATGAATTCCTGTCGAAGTTGCGATTTTGTCAACTATAAAATCAGCGAGTGCGACAGTTATTTCCTTTTCCTAGTATGTATTCTTTTTCTCAACGGTTCCATTTACTTCTTTTTTATTATAATAATGTACGTTGCTTATAAAACAAAGTATGGTCCTTTATAATTAGCCCATACCCAAACAACTTCACATATTCATGGGCGTATTGATATGAACAATTGTACAGAAAATGAAGAACAAATGAAAGAAGGTTAAGTATCAAAATAACTAACAAACACTAACGAAAGATGAAATGAAAATTCATTACAAAATTTAAGAAAATAGAGAGAGATGAACAGACAAAATACCGGCCGGATATGTGTTAATTATGTCGATGCTGATAACACAATAAACATTTGGAAAATAAATTCGATTTTTGTTTACAACGTGTAGCCTAATAACCGTTCACGAGTGATTGGAGTAATTGGAAATTATTAGTAACTGTTTCTGGAAGTAGTACAAATCAATATGCAGTCTTCAAAATATTTTCCAAGGATCTGCTGTATTTAATATGATAAGGGAAAGGATACGATTATTAACCATACCAATTACAGCTCAGTAAAAATTAATCTTATATGTTTAGTATAAATAGAAGCAGTATAAAACAATATGCAAAATAGTTGCACGTATATGAAGTGTTTTTCTACTGATCAACTCTCCTAGACAAGAAAATAGAGCATACGTGCTATCTTAAATTACATACATGTTGGGTCTTAGGAAAATGGAGGGATTCCGCGCCGGGAATTGAACCCAGGACCTCTCGCACCCAAAGCGAGAATCATACCCCAGGTCCTGGGTTCGATTCCTGGCGCGGTATCCCTCCTTTTTCCTAAGATCCTACATTTGGGGGCTCGTCCGGGATGGGGGGAACACCGATGCCCGTATGGTGACAGGCGACGAACGCAATGAGCAAGCGTTGCAAAGACGGTCGCACGTGAGCGAAAGAACGACGAAGTGAAGTAAGGGGCACATCCAAGGAAAACTGCTACAGGGGACAGTGGGATGGTGTTCCCGAAAAGTGACGAAGTTGATGACGAGTTGTGTTGATGGCGCTGAGGTCAAAAAGACGATGGCACTATGGCGGACATTCGAGGGCGAATGCCGGAGCAGGATGGCCGAGTGTGGGTCAGGACCCCCCGGACCAAATACTGCATGGAGATTAGGAAATGTCGAAGGGTTCCGTGGATATGTGCAGGCGCTAATCAGCTACAACCGCGAGGTCCTGGGTTCGATTCCCGACGCGGTATCCCTCCTTTTTCCTAAGATCCTACATTTGGGGGCTCGTCCGGGATGGGGGGAACACCGATGCCCGTATGGTGACAGGCGACGAACGCAATGAGCAAGCGTTGCAAAGACGGTCGCACGCGAGCGAAAGGACGACGAAGTGAAGTAAGGGGCACATCCAAGGAAAACTGCTAGAGGGGACAGTGGGATGGTGTTACCGAAAAGTGACGAAGTTGATGACGAGTTGTGTTGATGGAGCTGAGGTCAAAAAGACGATGGCGCTGTGGCGGACATTCGAGGGCGAATGCCGGAGCAGGATGGCCGAGTGTGGGATCAGGACCCCCCGGACCAAATACTGCATGGAGATTAGGAAATGTCGGAGGGTTCCGTGGCTATGTGCAGGCGCTAATCAGCTACAACCGCGAGGTCCTGGGTTCGATTCCCGGCGCGGAGTTCCTCCTTTTTCCTAAGATCCTACATACAAGTACTACTAATTCCAACGTCTATTAGTAAAGGGTAGAAACCTGTCTAAGTACCTAATAGGTTAACTGTTCCTTCTCTCGGAACTGTGCTTTATACAGGGTGTTGCATCTAAATGTGGCCACATAAATATTTCCTTCAGTAGCTGTAATATTAAAAATACAAGGTGGAAATTATAAAGCGTTACAGACGAATATCTCAAAAAATATTGATTATACGCAAAAATGTTTCAGATGAAAGTTGTTCAGTACCGAGGGGGACATCATGTGGTGGAACTTTTATTTTTTCCGGTTGACACTCCAAGGTGAGGTGAAGGTCAACTTTCTTTTTGGAAATGGAATGGTATGTTTTTTTATCCTCCATCAAATAGTGCGTTTTAAAATGAGTTCACTTACCTATGACTGAAGGTCATTCAAGGTCAAACTTGCAGGTTTACATTTCAAACTTTCGTTTGAACTCATTTTCAAAGAGTTATTCCAATTTAAAGTGTGTACGAAAACGTTTTTGACCCACTGTAGATACATCATGAGGGCTTTACTCGACCGATCTTGGTCTTCATTTTTGTTTCATGAATCAATGAAAAAAAATCGTACATCAATTTCTGAGGTGTCGTTGCAAAGAGTATACTTCAGTCTTCAAATCTATGGAAGATATATTCACGACAAAAATCTGTTGAAGTTGTTACAGAGGTTTCACTTTATAGCATTTCTGAGGAAAAATGGGTTTTCAGTTTTCTGCCAACTACATTATATAAATCTATCGTAGAAGAAAATAAATGGTAAATGGTATGCAATAATAGCGATTCCAAGCTTAAAAATGAAACCAGACATGTTCGTTGATCTATGATTATTTTTTACGAAATTATAACAGGTTAAATGTTGTCAATTTCTCATGAATCAGAAACTCAATGTTCAAATGTTTTTTGGAACTACTGTAAAATTACGATCTGCGATGAAACTTTGAAGCAGATTTTAAATTGTCACATAGAAACTCATTCCCTTTTGGATTTCGATCGAGACTCTCGCTCTGAATCGTGGAAATCGGTTGGAATCTCGAAAGAGGATTGGATTCCTCCATCGCGAAGAGAGCTGGTTCAACGTCTTGTTACTTATCGGATAACGACTTTTCAGTCTGAGCAATCTTTAGAGATCTATCGTACAGTAACGTGGCATTCGCGACGAGAACGTTATCGTCGAATATGCTCACACTAGTCAAGACAATCGGTAGAAATATGCGGCGTAAACTTCGCTTGGTCGTTCGAGCAAAATCGTCGACATCATATACGAAGTTTGATTTTTATAGGATTGCGCGCGAAATTTAAAAAGTTTCCGACATCCCTGCGAATTGTTGAGATTGCTTGTAGGAAGTCGCTTTCGAACTTTAAGCATTAATTATACTTTTGTTAGACAGTACTGGTTCTTCACCTTTCTTTGAAGTCATCGAGTTTCAAGCATATCTCTCCGAAACATACAAGACGATTGCGGAATACGAGTATACGTACTCTGAAACGGAATTTCTAAGGAGTCTCGAGAAAAGCGAAATATGATTATTATGCGGCTCTTCTTTACATTTATTAAATTACTATGGTTGGATATTTATACTCCAAACTTGTTATTCCAAAGAAATTCATCTCTGATTTGAGAAATGTACTCGTCACATTATTACTTATAGTATCAGATAATCACAGTGAAATTTGTTATTGCGTTAAAGAATTTGTATGCCTACGTAGTTTAAGAGCATGATGAAGAAATGCATAAAACGATATTACCGAAAATTTTTTGCGAAATATATAAATATCTCATTTATGTAAATACGATTGCACCGTTGTGTGAAGCATTACTTTTGTTAAACAATTCAAAGATCGTGACTACTCATTTGGACGGTTCTGTGTAAAGAAAATATTAATACAGAAATTAATATGTTTGTCTTCTTAGAAACTACAAAATATGAAAATGTGATACTGTTTTAAAGGAGGGTTCAACCATTATGCATTCAAAAGTGTTCTAATGCTTTGACATGACGTAGATATTTTTTTATAATTTCCTCTTGACAATAGACAGTGTATTACTTTATTTCATAAAAAAGAGCCTTTCATTGGTATTGTATCATATCGTAAATATTTTTCTTCATTGATATTTCTATTGTATCTCTTTTATTATATTTATCTAATATGTATACAGTACTATTTTTCATTTTTAATATACAGACTACTAATTCATTAACAGGTTTCGTTAATTTTGAAATCTGTTTCTTGGAATCTATTCACATTACCTTACTCTTGTACAAGATACAAGAAACATTTGATTATTTTGAACTTCTAGAGTAGAACACCTAAGTATTGAATTAGAGTAGTATAAGTATACATATAATCCGATAAAGTTGTGAGTTTGTATTCAGTTTTGGTAGTCTTACCATAATCTATTAAAAACAATAATAAAAAATCATTTCTACACAATAATTTTTTTCATAAAAAATGTTACTCATAATTGTCCTTTTAAACTCCGCACACTGAACTTTTTTACAGACTAGAACGATGTATTCCATAATTGAATTGTGGATAATTGAAATCCAAGTAACAAACTTTTTTCTACAGTTACACTTCAATGGTCATAGTATGAAAAATATTGGGTAAATATTTACATTAGGGGCTTCCTCACCGATTTTGATGACGTTGAAATATATTGTCAAGGTCATCGTTCTGAACAACTTTTTCCTATACATGTTACCGCTTCTCAGCATTAGTTTCCGAAATATTCGCAAAAAAGTTTCAACATCTCGAAAAGTGATCGGAGTAGGTCTGGGTTAGATTTGAAATTGTGGCCGCCGATAACGCGGCAACTTAAAACGACTTCAATCAGTTGAGACCCACTGTCTTGTCTGTTTATGTTTACGAACTGAAACGTGAAATGAATCGTGTCGAACGCGAACTCATTCCATTGTCAGCTGTGTTAGCATACAGAGTATTAAGCATGAAACTATACGAATTCTTGGATATCTGCAACAATCAAGAAAATATATAATAACCCAGTATATAAATATATAAATAACCCAGACCTAACCCAGACCTACTCCGATCACTTTTTGAGATGTTGAAACTTTTTTGCGAATATCTCGGAAACTAAAGCTGAGCGACGGTAACATGTATAGGAAAAAGTTGTTCAGAATGATGACCTTGACAACATATTTCAACGTCATCAAAATCGGTGAGGAAGCCCCTAATGTATTAATTACCAAATATTGTACAAGTATAGCGAATGTAAATACCTTCTTAAGTTTAAGCTTCTCAGTGCGCAAGTACAAAGTTCAAACATTTTGCATTTTATTCTAGAGGCGTTAAACTATCATTTAAAACTTTGATTGCCAATGTGAAAGATCGGTGCCGTGTTCCTTTTTTTTCTACTCCAAAATACTTAAAATTTAAAAGTGGTATTATATTATTGAAATACTGACACGCAGCAGTTAGTATTCCACCAAAAATACTTTGGTACCAGATATGTTGCCAAGTCGAGTCCATTTTCTGTATCCTTCTGTATACGCTATTATGGGCTTTTCATAATCTTAAAACCTTTTCATTTTTAACGTAACGGCGTTGTTTATTAAATTTTGTATCGTCAATCATCGGCGACTGGCGTGGCCTGAAGCAAAAATTCATCGTCAGTCATCAGTGACTGACACGGGCTTAACGTATAATATATACATATATACGAAAAGATTTTCGAATCTTTGATCATTTTGCATCAACCATCTGCACTACTTTTCAGAGTGACTTGGTATTCTTAAACTGTTAGTTTAAACATATATTATATTTTATAATATTAATTTTTAAAAAATTATTCGTAACCACTATAAACGTTGAAACTAAGGAAAGTGAAAGTGGGAGTACTTGAAACTAGAGTCTGCCGCAGGTGACCGCGGCAGACTGCCGGCAGGCGAACGCGGCAGGTTGCCGGCAGGCGAACGCGGCAGGTTGCCGGCAGGCGACCGCGGCATACCAAAAACGATGTGAATAAATGAAATGATGTGTATGATGAATGAAAAAATTTATATATTAATAATATAGTTATATACTTAAATATCTGTCGTATTTACAATCCTATCAGAAAACTTCAGAGGACAAAGTGACACTATTGCAGGGGGCAAATATAATGGTAAAGAGAAAAATTTTTTATGTCGTGTTTTTTAATGAAATTTCAAGGTCTATGATGTTTTTTTAAATGGAATAGTATATTTTTTTACGATACCATGATAGACAATAAAAAACTGAATTTAGTGGATACCACCTTTTTGACCTTGCAATGACCTTGAGCAAGAATAATCATGTTGGAGCGGATAAAATGTGGAAGTTTAAAATTTTCGTGTTTCAGCACAGATTACGCGTTGTTTACGGCGGGTTGACCTTTACATATCATAATAAATGTTTGAAATGTTGACCATCCTCATTTATGCAATATTGCAATCTTGCATTATATGATCTGTAGGCATTGTCGATTTCCTGAGACGTAACTGCAGCACATGCTGCAATAGTTATTACGACTTTTAGAACTTACACTACCGGTATTTTTAAATTGTTTTACCACAACGGAAAATGCGTGTAACGAAGAACAAATACGATTCAAAAATTTTTCACGAAACAAATGTACTGCTTGCCTCAAAGATTGGTGGCTATCGCCATAAGTGAAAACTATATCGATTCGTTCCTGTACAGTATAACGCATTGTTGTCACTTTCACGTTTCGAATTTGAATAATGCAGGAGGAACAATGTACTTATTCTAACCGATTAACCTTCTGTTAACGATCTCAATGAAAACTTGAAAAATTCAAGAACACGACAATTTTAAACTTCCACATTTTATCCGCTCCAACATGATTATTCTTGCTCAAGGTCATTTCAAGGTCAAAAAGGTGGTATCCACTAAATTCAGTTTTTTATTGTCTATCATGGTATCGTAAAAAAATATACTATTCCATTTAAAAAAACATCGGTGACCTTGAAATTTCATTAAAAAACACGACATAAAAAATTTTTCTCTTTACCATTATATTTGCCCCCTGCAATAGTGTCACTTTGTCCTCTGAAGTATTCTGATAGGACTGTAAATACGACAGATATTTAAGTGTATAACTATATTATTAATATATAAATTTTTTCATTAATCATACACATCATTTCATTTATTCACATCGTATTTGGTCTGCCGCGTTCGTCTGCCGGCAGACTGCCGCGGTCGCCTGCCGGCAGTCTGCCGCGGTCGCCTGCCGGCAGACGATCGCGGCAGACCAAATACGATGTGAATAAATGAAATAATGTGTATAATGAATACAAAAATTTATATATTAATAATATAATTATACACTTAAATATCTGTCGTATTTACAGTCCTATCAGGAAACTTCAGAGGACAAAGTGACACTATTGTGCAGGCTGGAGGCGGCTACAAGAAATCGCCAAAATGGTTGCAAAATTCTAGATTGAAAGTTGGAAGTGGAGAGAGCGCACGCTCGCAAAATGGTCAACGGGTCCCAACGCTGTCGACTGCGGCTGGCAGATCCACACATCTGGTAACTATAAACCGCTGGGTGCATAACTGCCTTGCCGAGGTGAAGCGAAGGACCCAAGGATTGACCGTGCGTTTAAGTGTTTTATGATGGGCGCTCAGGGAACCTGAAAACTGCAATCCCGAGACTAGGAAAAGCACCGGCAAGCCATTAGCGCAAGTACGGTGACTTGACATGAATGAAACTACCTAACTGCGAGCCATGAATAAAACTACCTAATCGCGAACCGCTACAGTAAAATTAAATTACTTTTTGCCAGCGGCCTGAAAGACCGCCTACGGTAGTTAGTTTCCACGTTTATAATAGTGAACGTTGAAGAAGCTAGATTAATTCTTTGCACTGCGAATATTGTTTCAATTTTGATCTGAACAACTCCCTGTCATTGTAAAGGTTTTATTTAAAATGCACATCAGAAGAGAGTTCCTTAATTTTTACTTTGTTAGCAATATCTAAATACTGTATAACGATTGTCGAAACAACAAGAATTGATAGTAGAAAATATATTGTATGTTTAATATCCCCCAAAGCGGTTTCACGGACCTACTATAGTAGTATTTAAGAGTTAAAACGGGGAGTCTGGTAACGGATCTGATAATGTTGCTCACCGCGTATGACAGTCGGGCTGATGGCGAGAAAATGAACGCAAGCGGCACCAGTCCCTTGGCCCATCAGCGTCACGTTTCTGGGATCGCCGCCAAAGAGGGCAATGTGCTCTTTGACCCAGTCAAGTGCCGCGATCTGATCCATGAGACCGTAATTCGCGACCCTCGCCTTGTTCTGAGGCGCCACGTTGGCATTCAAGAAGCCGAGCACGCCCAGACGGTAGTTCATCGTGACGATCACTTGGTCGGTGTAACTGGCCAGGACGCTGCCGTCGTAAGGGTTCCCGCTGCCCCAGTCGTAGCTCTCGCCGTGAATGTACAACAGCACCGGGTGCCTCCTGCCACTGTCTGCCATCCCTGTAGACAGAAACGTATCTCCTCAGCATATCTTTACTCGAAACTATCATAACAAATACGTTTGATTATCCGTCAAGTTATACGAGTTAATGGTAGCGCGTACGGTCCGGTCTATTCGATGTCTGATCACTAGACTGCCGATCTTTATGCATTTATGACAATAATGAGTAGGAGAAATTTAAAACAATAAAAGAATTAAAAGAATTGAAGGATTTCAATACATGATTCTCGACTACTTCACAATGTTGAAGAAGAAAACAAATTTCTGTGCGGTTTCTGTGTCTTGCAGTTGATGCAGATAATTTTTATTTTGCATAAAGATCCGCAATCTACTGATCACGTAGGGGGAGTTCCTCGAGCGCCAGACACTTAAGTTT
Source organism: Sphecodes monilicornis (assembly GCA_913789915.3). Classification (NCBI taxonomy): domain Eukaryota; kingdom Metazoa; phylum Arthropoda; class Insecta; order Hymenoptera; family Halictidae; genus Sphecodes; species Sphecodes monilicornis. The sequence goes on from OU565284.1 coordinate 28,832,122, forward strand.
TGTCTTGAATAAATGAAAAAATGTAATACTTAATTCGTTTTGTTTCACGATATTTATAAATTATTGATAGAAGGTACGCTCCTGTAGGGCCCCGTAACGCTCGAGATGCGCGCCTGCGCGTGAGAGTAGACACAAATGGAACACGTGCAAAGACGGATGAGAGAAAAGGTCTCGTAAGAGAGTGTATAATAGTGTATCGAGTGACGTAGTATACAGTATATAATAAACATTAGGTTAAGCAAAATACGTTTAATCATTTATTATAATCCACGCCCAACAATTAACGATATTTGAAACCAAAATGTTGTGAAATACAATTGACATTTCCGTATTGCTGAACTACAATTAACATTATACTTTGGTTGTTGCGTTCCGATCAAGATTCTTTTATTTTTTATATTTTCCATCGGCTGTACTGCGACTCGATAATGTGAAAGCATTGTGACAAGTCCCTAATCGAACGCAGTCACGGTCTTTGATGTGTATCAGATCATATTCTTTCGACAACACAGGTGATGTATCCTATATTCTGTGGCTGCAAAGAAAAACGCCGCATGTCTAGTCACTAGAAATGTGAAGAGAGAAGAGAAAGTCAGTTGAAGTTGTGACATGCGGAAAAACGTAAAAATCTCAACAATTTCAAAAAATTTAAGTTCATGTATTGGCTGAGCTTTAGAATATAGGATTTAAATTGTGAAAACAAATTCTATAGGCTCAAACAAATAATGCAATTTAACCGGGGCCCAATGTTCAATTAATACGCATTCGGCAAAACTAATGTTAAGAAACTAACTCTTCTCTTGTACACACTAATATCGCAGTGTTACCCAGACCTAACCCAGAATATGATGACTTACTGCGATTCAATAGGGAGAGCCTTCAAGAGAAAGTGAACCATGTTTCTTCAATTCTGACGTTCCAGATTAAACCATCTACGCGATTTATTTGATCGTGAATCATTGCTCGTAAGTCTTAACTAACCTTGTGGCAATATTTTCATTCCTATTAAAAACTACTATCAGTTGATACACATGAAAATCTGGTACATAACCTCTACAGAATTCAACAAAATTAAAGTTGAAATATCTTTTAAAGTATTAATTGTTCGACATACGTAGTGTTGCGTAGGCGACCGCGCAACTTATGCACAACTGACTAGTATTCCTTTTGTTATCGGAAGTACTTATCACGTCCGTGCAATTCAAACGTCTGCCAACCGACTCTCGCTTGTCCTTGTTACATGGTCGTTACCTAAACGACGCTACAACGAAGACTACTTGATGTATTGATATCTATGTGGTTGTCAGGAAGAACGCCGCATGTCACATACTTTCACTTTCGAGATTTTGCCGTTAAATGTTTTGATCACTAATGCTTTAACATAGGATATCAGTTAAATTGCATTATATTTTTAAGCCATTCGAATTTGTTCTCATGACTTTTTTCTGGTAAATACTATACTATATTTATACGATTATCCTATACTGTACTTTATAGATACTATAAAGCTCAATTAATGCATAAACTCAATTTTTTTGAAATTGTGACATGCGGCGTTTTTCCTTGCAACCACAGATCTATCGACATCGGTACATTTAACCAATATTTGTAACAATAGGTTAACACTTTCTTATAGAGATTGACAAGCTACATCGATTGATACATAGAAAATCATGAAGGTGACCTTGAAATCTCCAAAACTCTTGCACACACAAAAAACCGTTACTACCCTGTTCTAGCCCTCTTTATGCTGAAAAACTTTAGTTAATGAAGTTTTTCAATCTCTCCGAACATAACAGAGATGTTCAAATACAAATTTTTACTGGGTTACCCTGTATAATATGCGCATCACTTGTTAGTATAAAAGTGAGAAATCATTCTGCACTAGAAACACGTGTAGCAAATCATATTTTATATTAATCACAACCTCACCATTCCCAACAACATTTTATTAAACCATTAAAATGAACTGAATAGACGTTTTCTACATTTTGACTAATAAGTGTACTTGCAACTAGAATCTACTGTTTTTACTAAATACAAGCAGGACGATACAAAATAGCCTTTTCACTTTATATTCAGGAAATTATACCTAAACAAGTGTTTTCGTAATGTTTCCTTCTACTTGCTACACCCTTGCATCAAATAATAGTTCAAATATATTTAGTACTAGATCTACAGAACGCTGAAAGTAACTATTATATATTATTTTAGAAAAATTATAAGAACGTTCTTATTCAGAACTCTAACGATCTTTATCGTGATACATTTTCAAAGAAATAAATTTGATTAAATTCGTCATAAATGTATCTTTAAAGCCTCAATAATTTCGAATTAAAAATTTAGTACTCATTATTCTAATTCAATATCATTTTTATAGTATAGAGTTAAAAAAGCAATCTGCCGGAAGATTTCTCGCGCTGTAGACAAGTTTTCGATGTCCATTCGTAGCTCTGTGCGATCCGACTGTGGAGCCGCGTTTGTTTCAAAGATCGAGTCATTTCCGTACTCCTTGTCGTTTCGTTTTCCGGTTTAACCAGAGTAAAACCGTCGAAGAACGCGCTAGAGGTTGGATAGAAATCAGTAGGCTAGGTCGGCAGCATTGTTCCCGTCGGAGTCTGTCAGCGATTTACGGTCGCGAGAGGAACGTAACACGGGGAGAATTAACCTTGCAACGGGGAATGGTGGGCATGACGGAATATTCTGGCGGATATGACGGCCCCCGCTAATGCTTCTTCTGCTATTGTTACCGTGGCTTTTGCGTGTTTCACAGTGACAGTTCTGCACGCCCGGGTAATGGGACTGCGACATGTGTCGATTCCTATGTGAGAACATGCGAAACGCCGCTACACTGAAGGAATATAATGAGAAGACGCGTTAGGAACGACGAGGGTTTTGATTGGAGTACAGTTGTTTTATCGTAGGCTGAAGTAAAAGTCAGCGATTGAGCGTGGTTCGCGACGCGTGTGCCACAACGCTCCGCATATTTCGCACGTTTCAATTTTCTATGCGACTATCGGACGGTGCGAACCTTCGATCCGCCATGCTTCGAGAATTTTACTGCCGCAACTCGTTACGACGAACTCGTACAACATGCACATCTTTATTACATGAATCATTTGTCCAGTTAAACACACTCTGACAAAAAGGTAAAACACTGTATAAATCCGTAAAATTTTAATCAGAGATCAAAATGGACTGTTGTGTTTCGCTTTCGTTATCAGTGACTATTTTACGTTGGTTTATTAAAATAACAAAAGCGCATTTACTCAGGTGTTCAGCGATTTAATATTATAATGTACAGTACTACCACAAAGTAACTACCACAATGGCTGAGCTTCACTTTGGGGGACCAAAAGTTTTGGAGTGCGCGGAATTCAAGTTTTAGTTGCCGGAGTACACTGGTTGAAAAGTTATACGCGTGTAAAGTTGGTTGATTTCAAGTGTTTTTGGGAGGTTTGGTCACCGCCATATTGGTTTTTTTATGACAAGGGTAGCACCCCAACTGTACCACTTTGATTTTAATGACCTTTTGTAGGATTATAGAATACGTATTTCTAATGATGTATATGAAATATTAGCCGTAGTTACTTGATATTTTTAAAGATATAAATAATTCAAGTTACATAGCTATGTACTGTGAATACAGGACCATTGGCGTAGAAGCCGAAACGACAAAGTGACATGTGGCGTGGAATCTCGGTTAACATAAAGTTTTTTTTCTTTTTCCTGTAATTTTGTGACAAATAAACTGCGAATTTTGATGAACAGAACGAAAGGAATGGTACTTAGAATAGTACTATGTTATCCGGGCTTCATCACCGAATCTCCTACTTACAAGCCACGCCACATGTCACTTCGCCATTGCGACTTCTACGTCCATGCTTCTGTATTCACAATACAGAACTAGGTATGTAGCTTTAATTAATTATGTTTTTAAAACTATTAAGTAACTACGGCCAATATTCTGTATACAGGGTGGAAATTATAAAGCGATACAGACGAATATCTCAAAAAATATTGATTATACGCAGAATGTTTAGGATGACAGTTCTTCATTACCGAGAGGGACAACATGTGGTAGAACTTTTATTTTTGCCAGTGGACACTCCAAGGTGAGGTGAAGGTCAACATTCTTTTTTTAAATGGAATGATATGTTTTCTTATCCACCACCAAATAGCGAGTTTTAAGATGAGTTCAATTGCCTCTGAGTCAAGGTCATTCAAGGTCAAACTTGCAGGGAAATGCAGAAAAGGTGTGATCGTTTTATTTGCACTTCGTGCCTTCGAACTTTCACACCAAAACAAAAACATGTGCTCAATATCAGCATTACTCAGGACAACAACAAAGTCATCATCAATGAAATGAAAACAAACGTATTTATATATTACTGTGCTCATCTGCAAGATGGTCAGTTAAATTTCATTACTATTCGTGCTAAGGTGTCCTTGGCTGAACGATAGTACTTAAATAAGTGGTGAAACTGGGAATGTATCAAAATTGTTTTGATATGTTTATGGTACTAAGAGAATGGAAGAAAAATTATAGAATGGCTGCTAATTTGTATGCACAACGCTACCCAGATCGATCATCAAAATCGCATGTGGCATTTAAAAGACTAAAACAGCGTTTTCTCCGTCCAGGTTCTGTGCTTAAAAACTGCGTAATGTCCATTAAGCCTACGACGCTTGAAAACAAGAAAGTCAGAATATGCGAAGCTTGTGCTAAGATAAATGTTGAAGTGTTGAGCAAAGTTAAAGAATTGTTAAGTGCATTGAAGTAAGAGGTCATTTTGAACACATACTAAACTGAAATGCAAATAAAATGGTCACACCTTTTCTGCATTTCCCTGCAAGTTTGACCTTGAAATTACCTTGAGTAATAGATCATTGAAGCCGTCTTAAAACTCACTATTTAAAAGCTCCACCATATGATGCCCCCCTCGGTACTAAACAACTTTCATCTGAAACATTTTTGCGTATAATCAATATTTTTGGAGATATTCGTCTGTAACGCTTTATAATTTCCACCCTGTATATCATTAGCAATATGTATCCCATCATTCTAAAAAGGGTAATTAAAATCAAAGTGGTACAATTGGGGTTCTTCCCTTGTGAGTGGATCCGCTAGGTGGCAGCACAAACACATTGGAGTAACCATTTTTTAGTAGCTATTCGAATTGGTAATGTTTGGGTTTCGGTATCTGAAAATGCGATTATAGTTCTGGTAAAAAATACTGTGTTGGTCTGGGTTAGTTTTTTCGGGGGGATGCGAGAGTTGGAGGCCTCTAAAACTTGCTAAGAAATAATAATATTATATCTGGTTTTCCTCCCGAACAAGATATAATAAAAATTTGGCAAAAAAATTAAAACTTCTGTAAATTTTTTACTATTATCGGAACGACCGCACAAAATTCTCGATCGCAAGAGAACTGCTCAAATCACATTTCTTCACAACGGACACACCTACTAAATTAATTTCCATTAAGGTGCTGCAACGTATTCAGCAGCGAACAAAGTGGCATTTTGCACGAAAATACTGAAGTAATTTAAATTAATTGTTTGTATAACTAATATGTTGTTTAACTTTCCACATAAAATAAAAAATATCTCATTCAGTGTCTTATGCTGTTCAACGTGCAATTGGTGTGTTTACAGGTTATACTGTTCCAAAATAAAACGTGTTAACAAGTGAAATATTATTCCCACTACTCTGAACCTGCAACTGATTTTTAAAAAAATCAAGCAATATGCTTTTTGAATTTGTTGTGAAGTCTTCCACAATCTCGACAAAAATTCTATTACGTAGCCGCAATTGATCAAAAATAGTGAGTCGTGTTACGTGAGACACCCTGTATGCGGAATGTCTCGTCCAAATTGATGTGAACGCCATCGAATTGCAAATGTTGATAAACAGAGATACTAGACAACTTGTTCAAAGTGTCCGATATCTCGCTCGAAGTGTGCGATGGAGGACATGGAGTTACGAGACATCTGATCCGCGATTGCAAAGTGGATAAATACTTTAAACCAACCGCTGATGTTTGCTTGAGGATCCGTACCAGAACGGTTCCATTTGCAAATCTGTTTTTCAAGAGCAGAGCTAACACTTTACAAATGATGTCGCGATACGCTTAACGTTAAAATTATATTTTCTACAAATTTCTTCCTTTAATGATTCTATAACCATTTTTTTCACATCTTTAACATTTATTTATTTATTTAAAGAAGTGTATCTTGAAACATAGATCATTACAAGAAAGAATTAAAATATTTCATAGTATCTAAAACATGAAGATGGGCAAATTTTTACAAGGAAGACTGCATGGGAGTTAATGAAAATGCTTCACACAAATATCACTTTTTAATTATTCCATATCATTTTTTCACGTTTTATAATAATTGATCACGAATAATGTTGCACTCACTCTAATTTCAGAGTTTAAATCAATAAATTAAGTTCTATTTATAATTTCAACTTTTAAAGAAATATGTACGTATATTTTCAAATACAGATAGAAGGAAGTGAAAATATATTCAACATGCGACTGAAATTAGTGGTCCCACCGCCAATCATCAATGCTCAAATTATTAATTTTAGTTATACAGTTAATCCTATAAATATTCAAACACTCATAAAAGGAATATAACTTTTTTAATATTGAATCCTACTACTCGGACTTTTAGAGATATATTAACAATTGGTTTACTACATGACGCGAAAAAAATTTTTTAAATTAAAAAATACGTTATGTAGATCTGTGTAAATCATTCATATGTTTTTCAAATTTCATCAAAATTGATTGATACGAGAAAAAAGATAGGCTCAAGATTAGAAAAGTTATCGTCTTGTTAAGGGTGTCCGAATATTTATAGGAGTAACATTATGTAGCATTTGTGTCAAGCAGTTAAATCGAAATGTATTAACACTAAATCTATCAATGCCGAACAAATTGACCGGTCCCAGGTTATTTACTTTAGATTTGTTGAAAGTATTGTTACGTTCCGAGCAAATCATGTTATTACATATTTACTTTTCCATCGGCTGTGCTGTGGCTTCATAATGCGTTAGCATTGTGGGATTTCCCTAATGAAACGCAAAACCGTTTTTAATGCGCTAAAACTAAAATCATTCTCTTTTCCGGCGGAACGATTGTGACACCCTGTATAACGTATACCTTCCTCGGAGTCAACATCGTCCCAAACGCGAACAAATTGAACGTTGCTTTCAAAGTCAGTACCTGGCATTGCCGAGAACATCGAAAATGCACCAGTCGATAGACATACATATAAAAACCATTTGTACCGGTGTACGAGAAAGGGACAAGGCCTGATCCAGTATAGTTATACGAAGCATGATAGTAACGCTCAACGTTGTGGTGATACCCTAGCTTTTCATGCCATAGATATAGATTGTCAAGGACTCGCAATTTCCGCGGTAGCCGATATTCGAGACTTCGAGTGTACATGACTGCGAGAGTGAGAGCAGACATCCGCGGATAAGATGTAACTAAAAGAGGGAGAGCGTCCGGTGATGATAAGCTTGATGAATGGCAATCTTTCTCATTGTCCGCGGGCCGAAATATAATTGGTCACCTTATTGCGCAAAGTGGGAATAATTCCGTACTGAATATTCGGACATTCCCCAAGAGCACGGATCAGGATCACTCTTTGACGTATAATCGCAAGGTGCGTGTCGAGTGTTCCGAGTGTAGTGTCTCGAGCCGGGGTTGTCGCGAATTGTTAATAATTAGCATATTCAAACAAGGACTCTATCTGCACGTTAAATTCTCTCAAACTCAAATCTAGTTTGAGTCATTAGCGAACTCGGGAAATATCGGTTTCGTATTCGTTAATCGTGTTGGTGTTCTCTTTCTTTCTTTTCACATACACATAGATACAAACGTTTCATTGAATATCTAATAGTTATTGGGACAGGTATAAAGGAAAAGTTGTTTCCGTTTCTCTCTTCTTATATCTGATATAACATGTACACAGGGTGTCCCAATTTAAGTTGAGATTGTAAAATATCTCGAAGACATGAGATTTAAAATACACAAACTGACACATGTCCTTTAGTGTTTCGAGTGGGGAGTCAATCATAAACCCATATTTTTTATTTAGGAATCATATTCTACGTAAAAAATGCACAACTTTCGTTTGAAACATCTTTTTATAAGTTCAATATTTCTTAAGATATTTAGTTGATTTTTGATGTTTATGTCAAGCATAATTTTGTTTTACTATTAAGATGACAACGTTACTTTCTTCTGGAAGATTTTTTATTTCATTTAAGTACATCATAATAAATGCTCGAAATTTTTACCCTCAACTTCTAAACTTCTTAGTAATTCGTTTAATAAAAGACTCATGAACACATAATAAAGTTCTTACAAACTTACAAAAACAAGTTTTAAACAAAAGTTGTGCATTTTTTTAAGTAGAATGTGATTCCGAAATAAAAATATGGGTTTATGACAAACAAGACAAAATGACCTTGAAATAACCTTGAAAACGCTCACTAATTACGAAACTACTAGTGCCATTTGACTCCCCACTTGAAACACTAAAGGACATGTGTCAATTTGTTGTTTTTAAATTATATGTCTTCGAGATTATTCACAATCTCAACTTAAATGGGACACCCTGTATACGAGTAAATAATTCCCAGTATTCAAGAATTGACTGTAGGATTCCCCTCGCTGGGAGTTGTTTCATAGTACAAATTAGCGTCCTTCTTCTTCTGTTTTGTAAATTAATTATATATATATATATATATATATATATATATATATATATATACGTGTGTATCGCAGATTGACCGAAAGTATTTTTAAACGGTTCGCTCATTGCTCTGTACACACGATCGGTCCACAATCACACAATCAACAAATTTCGCCGCGCAAGCACAACTCGATCACACTTCGTACAATACAAAATTTCGTAAAGGACTGAGAGACACGTTAACGAGTCCACGGGCTCACTCAGAATATCAACGTATTTGCGTTTATGTTTCTCCGATGCGTATCTGACGCCAAAAAGTGCGATGCGACTTCGTACGAGGTTACGAGAAGAATGCCACGAGCATTAAACAACGCAAAGTCGATCGCTTCTTGATATTGCTCTGGAAACAGAGCATGGCATGTTACGACGGATATTCGCTCAAGCTATCAGGAGCGTGTACAGAGATGTACAGGACAACAAAATACAGAAACTATTTTCAAAAATACAAAGACGCTATTCCGCCACCCGTGGTCACGTTCAAGACTGCCTCAGGTTATATTTCCACGGAACCCTATCTCGCATTTCTCTTTCCGCAATCCGCAAAGAAATAAAACAATAAAACAAATGTTACAAGAGAATATACATATATATTTAATACTTTAAGACTGTATTATTTTATCTGGACATTCAGACATATAGTTCACGTGTTGCGTGAACACGTACGAGTTATAATTCTTCCTATATCAGTATCTGTTACAAAGCAGAATATATTTCATTTTCATTGTTAATTAGATATTTAGATATTATTTCGCCTTTCATAATCCGCCTCCTTCCGATTCAATCAGAGTTCATAGGCTCATTATTACTCTTTGTCAAAACCAGTTAAAGTCATAGTAGCATAGAGTAGATTTATTTCGTTCCGTCTATGGAATCCACCCGTATCGCAAAGGCGTAATGTTCTTGACCGGATATGTAGACGCGTAACAGTATAAAAACTCGATCGTAGGATTACTAAATTTATTAAATCAAATATATACTGTAAGAAAAATAACAAAAAATCTTGATAAACTCTATCTTGTCGTATTTATAAAGTGACACAAGCCCGTCACTTTTTGTACTCGGTAGGATTAGTATTGTATTAAAATACTCCATGGACATTAACGATGAGAAGAAACCTGAAAGCTGAATTGGAATAGTTCGCCTACTTTTTATTGTAGGACACGGATACCCAACCCTTCGTCCGCCAATGGTAACATCACCAAGAACCTGAAGGGTTACCCTTTCTGTTACAAAGACCGATGTTGACCGTCCGTCTCGTCTTATAAAAAAGTAGCCGGCGGTTGAAGGGAGACTCCGTCCTTCGTCGGCGATTGCCAAAGGGGATTTAGTTGATCTTCGTCTCGTACATCAGAATATACAGGGTGCGTAAAAAATTATGGTACATGCTTGAAAGAAACTATGTGAGAAAGAAGTTCAGAATGTGGGATGGAGTTTATTCGTACGGTATTCTATTTCCATAAAAATTCAGTCTGAACGTTTATTAAACAGACGTGTTCTTGACAGCCTCATTACTAACACTAAACCTACCATTGTGGGTCAAACGACCCGTTCTAGATTTTTTATTTCACAGTTATTGAAGTTGTCAAGATACTTCCACTGCAAATGATTATACACGCTGCTATATTGAAGTATACATTATAATAAAAATCGCACACGTAAATAAATTCAATTTTGCCATTTTTATAAGGCAACACATACTAGTCAGCTTTAATGGTCCATAGCTTTAGTGTTAAATATATATAGGCAGTGCAATCAATTAGATGTTTCATTTTTATGTCAAAATCATAAAGCGAACGACACATATTTTCAATCTAAATTTTCACTTCTGGAAAAATTGAATTGAATCGTGTGTGGTATACGTGTACACGAAAGCTCCAAATAGATTTGAATTGAAAATTAGGTCACGGGAATACAAATTTTGAATTTTGAATTTCAATTTATTACTTACTTGTGGTGGCTACTTCCTACGCTCGTCACCAGATGGACGGACAGACAATTTTCTCGCTAGTACCTGATCCGTCACCGATTCATAAATAGTCGAGGACATTATTAAGTGAGCATCCTTTAAGAACTAATAACTTTTTCAACATTGGGTCAAGGTAGAAGCATCTAGTAGAAGCTTACTAAATAACAGGTACAAAAATTTTGAAAACATTGCTATTGGTCAGAGTTGTGAAGAAAAAAATAAAATTCATTTTTTTCAGCTTTGTTTTTTGATGCCACAATTCAATTTTAATCAATGCCTTTTGTAGACCCATATCAATTATATATATTACGGGCAATATGTCTAATGCGGACATTCTATAGAATGCACGATCATTATACAGGGTGTCCAGATTTGAAGATTCAAACTTTGTGAATATTAGCTCGAATAGATCAATGTATTTACTACTTGACATCGTCATATCCAGAGTTAATTAATACTTCATTTCAGAATATCTACAATTCTTGATAATACATGATTGACAGCGATCAAAGATCGAATTTATAACTGTGCGAATGCTCGCATTAACAGCAAGTCGGTTACTGTTACTATATTACATCTATTCCGTATTTTTGTTATAACTTTTTAATAAAGCTTTACGTGACCTAAGTTTACATAACATTTTTTTCTTATTTAGTGCCATAGAATATACTGACAAAGTTTCAACCTTAAAACCTGGGACACCCTGTACCTAGAGGGTAGTGGTCTGGGTTAGGTCTGGGTTTTAAGTCCCGTTAAAATCTGAGAGGAGGACTCTAATCGACAAGTTTATCGCTATAAAAGATAAACATAAAAGAATGTCAAGTATGGATTTAACACTATGCCCAGCGAACCGTGGACATTATATCTGTGGTTGTCAGGAAGAACGCCACAATCGCATACTTATACTTTCGAGATATTGCCGTTCAAAGTTTTTATCACTAATGCTTTGACATAGGACATTGGTTAAATTGCATTATTTTTTTGAGCCTTTCAAATTTGTTTTCATGACTTTTTTTCTAGTAAATACGTAAATCCTATACTATAAAACTCAATTAATGCATAAACTCTAATTTTTTTAAATTGCCCGTAACACATACACGCAGGGGTTGAAAATAGTTATGATATCGATTCCGGTTCTTGAAACAGTTACGAGAACCGAAAAAATGTTATAACTGTTATAAGATTATCGGTTCGCGCTTATATCGGTTACGATTACTGTTCTTGAGAACCGATATTATAACGGTTCTATAACTGTTATTTTTAGGTTCTGGATTTCGGTTTCGGTTCGTCTCAAAATTCCTTCAACATCCGGAAATGGGAGGTTCCTGAGATCATTTGAAGCGACATTTTCCTGTGAAAAAATGGCGTCCGCTGCTTGGTTTAAGAGTTATTAACGAAAAACACGGACCAATCAGAGCGCAGCTACAGCGGATTGATTCTGGCTCGGTCAACGGCGACGCCACGCTAAACAGGACCTGTCGCCGAGTCGGACTCCGTTCGCTGTAGCCTCGCTCTGATTGGTGCGTGTTTTTCGTTAATAATTGCTTAACAAAGTCGCGAACGCCATTTTTGCAAAGGAAAATGTCGCATCAAATGATCTCAGGAACCTCTTATTTCCGGATGTTGAAGGAATTTTGAGACACCCTGTATAGCCGATACAGAACCAAAAAATATCAGTTGCAGAACTACAAAACCGATATGAAACCGATACGGGACATATTATAGGTTCTGAAGTCGGAAGAACCGAAACCGAAATCGAAATCCAGAACCTAAAAATAACAGTTATAGAACCGTTATAATAATATAAGCGAGAACCGATATTCTCATAACAGTTACAACATCATTTCAGGTTCTTCATTACTGTTTTAGTCAGAACTGATATATAACTGTTTCAAACAGTTATTTCCAGAACCGTTTCAACCCCTGACACGGTCAAAATTTTATCGAAATCGGTAAACGATGTTAGGAGGTACAAACATTTAAAATTGAGAGCTTAAGTGTGCAAGTGGCAGTTGTTGAAAATCACCCAAAATACTGTCGCTAGATACAATAACAGTGACGTAAATCAAACGTCAAAATCAAGAGGGATGATCTGTATATGTTCTTTTACATTTTATTTCTCCTGCTTTTTAAACGAAACGATTCCGTATATTTATAAATTGATTTAGGCTTTTATATTAAACAAGTGTACTTCAACTAAATTGGCTCATTCACTTTTACACCACGATTTACGACACACCCTTTGTAAAAATTGTTGTCACGACCGTTAGGGTCGTTGAATAACTGGAAACAGCTTTAATAAGCTTCTCTCAGCGTGTATTTAATTCATGGGAGAGCAAAAGATGCGTTGCTGTGTCACTCATGTAGCGAAGTCGACGATTACATCGACATCGACGCAAGAAAACGATTCCAAGCACCTGCTGACAATTCTTTTCACGTTTATTCGCCGTACTGGTTTTTCCTTGTTCGATTGTGGGGCCCCTTTTGTTGTGCCGGAACGTTTCGTCCCGCTGGCAACGTTTCATCGTCAATAAAAATTAAATTGAAATGCTTCGGAAGACACGCGGGTTCCGTGTACGTGGCGGGCGTAAGTTGAATAAATTGTTGCCGGCTGAAATGGAAATCCGGTATCACGTTTTCCATTTAACTCTCATATCTAATTTCGCGCCATTTGTCCCGGAGAACGGGAATGGGATATTGAGCCGGAACTTGTAAATTAGAATAAAACGTATTTTTATTCGTCGCTGCACGCCAACCGGTTATTAAATTCAACAGGACACTCGCGGCGATATCATGTTTGATGTATACTCGACGACCGCGCGTAAAATGGCGTGATTTCGAACAAATATTGTGCTAACACTTTATCTACCTATTCATAGAATTCTCGATGACTGCGCTGCATCGCGATATGTTTTTAATCCATCAAAGTAGCTTAATAACCCACTTTCAAATAATATTAGGTGTACACAAAAGCTTTAGTCTTTTTTAATCGTTTTTGCGTAATGACTAAATTGCGGATTTTTATGAAAAATTGTTTGCATCAATAGCAAGTGTTGAATATTCATCTGAATCAATACGTGTTTAGATATGAACTAAGTTTAACATAAATGTTGCTGCAGCGTAAACCATGGATGTTAGTTTACGTCTTTTGTTTCGTTTATGTAATATCGTCGTGATCGAGTTGTGTGCAGCTCGCTTTGATACGTGATTCGATTATGTTGTACATGCAATATAATTAAGTTTAGCGTAATCGAAAATCGCAGGAAACTGAAATTTATATCATCTTTGAACGTTTGTAGCTCATTGCAAGGTTGATACAATTTTGATACGATTTTCAGTATATGTTTAATTCACAGAGATTTACAAAACATATTTTCTTAAATTTTGCAATTTCGACCAATTGTAATTTGTTCAAAAATTTGTTTTCAAGTAATGTAGTAAAGTAATTGTACTAACTCCTAAATAAATCCAAATCGTAGGATCCAATATTGATAAGGTTATTATCTTTCTAAGAGTGTCTGAATATTTATAAGATTCACAGAATGTCTGGAGTTTTTCACTATCAAGTTCTGTCTTTCCAATATTTATTTTTACCCATTACCAATTTAGATATTTGATGTTTCAACGAACACATATTAAAATATGAACTTTCATACATATTCAAGAATTTTTTTTGATTTTTATAAAACCATGTACAGTAAAAAAATCAGTCGCGAACATAAACGTCCAAATATACAGACGATACAAATAAGATTGCACACGGTGGCTTAACGTTCAGATGGTAGAACGTAGATTCAATTGGACCCAGAGTTACAAATGAGCCCCTTAGTTGACAAGTGGCATAAGTCCAAAATTACGAAAAATGTTTTTACGGAAACAGTAAGTATTAAGAATGCTTGTTTTATTTAACACATTAACTTGTGTATACTTTGTTTTATGCTAATAAAAAATAAGAGTCAATTTTACATCATAAGTGAAGTGACTGTAAAAATATCTCGAATAATAGCATAAGTCCAATCTCTTGAACTTACTCCATTATTTCACGGAACATATGAACTTACTCTACTATTACATTCGATTAAAGGAAACTGGTAAAGCCGACGAGGGTAATTCATGTTTACATTAACTTCCAGAACTGTTTAGTATCTTATTAGCTTCCGTATCAGTAACATTGTGATATATTATATCCGCTCGAAATAAATAACATTAACGCAAATCCTACACAAAGTCGGAAAAGAGTAAGAAATAGTGATGGTTGGACTAGGAATGTTGCAAAACGACTTCGTAACTCGGGTGCAGAATACGTAAACCGGAACAATAATATAATTCCTGCGAAAAAGTTTGAAAACAAAGATTGTGGATGCCAGAGAAAATGTACAGACGGAGTTGATGAAGAAACACGGAAAAATCACTTCTATAATTTTTGGAAAATAGGATCCTTTGAAACACAAAATGCATATATTTGTGAATGTATACAAACTATATACATACACGCAAATCCGCGTAAATTTAGCGAAGATACTATTAAAAATGTTTGTGATCATATTCAAAGTTTTCCTTCCAATGTATCTCATTACACCCGTGAACAGAATCCAAACCGACAGTATCTAAATGAAAATCTCAATATTAGAGAAATGTATATGTTGTATAAAGAAAAATGATCTGAATTAAACATACTACGAGTAAAAGAGTACATGTATCGGCATTTATTTAATACACGTTTGAATCTACATTTTAAAGCACCACGGAAAGATACATGCAAGAGATGTGATGAATATAAAATTAAACTAGATGCAGAAAGTAGTGATCAAGAAGCTATTAAAAAACTTGAAGATGAACATGAGTTACCTTTACGAAAAGTAGAAGTAGCACGTAATTCTATGAAAAAGGATATAGAAAATGCAAAGTGTTCAAATAATATTTATGTATGTAGTATCGATTTACAGAAAGCATTACCATTTCTAATATTAACAGTTTCTGATGCGTATTATAAGAGAAGTATGAAGAAAATAAAGGATACTTTCATGTTTGGGATGAAACATTAGCATCCAGAGGATCGCAAGAAGTAGCATCATGTTTAGTTAAACATATTAAATCTGTTGCTGGTAATAAAGATAAGATTTATAGTGATTCTTGTACTGGACAAAATCGTAATATAAAAATAGCTTTGTCTCTGTTAAAATTAGCGCAAAGTGATGATATTGCGGCGGAGGTTATAGAACAGAAGTTCTTAATATCAGGACATTCATTTTACCGAATGATTCAGATTTTGGATGTGTTGAATCTGCAGGACGCCATATGGCGTAAGTCACTTTCTCACAAAAAAATATTGCCACAATTCAGTGCAATAATGGCATTACATTATTCGTTATGTTATTGTTTGTTTACTATTGAAAAAAATATGGATTTTATGTTAAGTTATAATGACATAATTACTATTCTTTCACTTTAACTGGTTACAAGGAAGTTACATTGTGTATGTAATTTTTTGTACGATATTACATGGAAGTCCAATTTCTACCATATTAAGAAAAGAGACTTGATTCACTTGTCAACTAAAGGGCTGAAATATTACCATCGAAATTCTAATTCTAAAGTAGGAAGTTCAAATTATTAGCTACATGTATTAGGTCTGTGTAGAATTGTCTAGAAATCGTGTCTGGGTCTGTGCTACGATCGAATGCTGCAATATAGAATAGAACAACACTCGAAATAAGGTCCAATAAGAAGATCAACATTGACGTCAAGGAAGTAGGTTCAAAAGTAATTTGAAATTTGTAATTTGAAATTACTAAAAGCATCCATCATGCGGGGATTAAAATTATCGAAAGAAGAAATATCATTTCATTCCATTTCTGTTTCTTAAAATTGGCCAGAAAGTTTTATTTTGTATAATGATCGGCAGTCTATCACTGAATCTACCAATCACTACCCGCGCGCAATTAATTCGTTTTTCCTCTAACTTTCCTGCAGCTCTTCCCGATTTCTCCTTTGTCGAGTACGCGAAGAGCTTTCCCCGCTCATTATTTCGCAACTCTTAACCGCCACCGCGATGGCTAGAAGCTGCGAACGGTCTTTCACTCTTCTTACATTTTTCCTTTTAATCCTTGCTCTCCTCTTAGCCTCCTAGTCCTTAGCACTATTCCGATACATTTCATCGGATCAGCCGAATGAAAGCCGAAGCTTAAAAGCTTTTATGAAAGCCCGATGAAGGGGAACCGTGATAGAGGAAATTAGAAGAAGGGTGGCGGGTGTGTGAAATAAAATCCCGACCGATCACTTTTAACCTATTTCATAGAATGTCGTTTCAAGCTCTCGATCTATGATATAATTATTATCTACCTTCCATTTAAGATACTATTACTGTTTAACAAGTAGAAGGAGCGAATTTCCTTTTACGTTTTTCTTCTAGTTTGTATTTAGAAAAATAAATCTGCTGAACGTTATGTATAAATTTGTACAATTATCATAGTTTAAAGGCTGAGCGGCGATCAGAGTTCGTCAATAGAATGCGATCTTTATGCATAATAAAAGTCTTCTGCAATAACAGCTCGAACCCGACATCAGCGCGCCGCACAATCATATTGATCAAAAACACCTTCTGATGACAATTTGTATGGGGTTATTCTAAAGGGGAAACAAAAAACAAATTTTCGAAGGTTTTTCAGTCATTTGAACTACATGTAAATTTTGCTATTGGTAAAATTTGCCTAATATAACTTTATTCCAGTATACTTTCTTCAATACTTGCATTAGTACTGCATTGTATTACTTTAGATATCGTTTATTTAATTGTATTAAATTCAAATGTATTTTGAATCGTGGACAGTTCTGGGAGTGTGTGACACACAGGGCATCGTATGTCGGTGTTACAGACTATTTTCTTGTAGATTTACCATAGAAATAAAATGCAGTAATGTAACTATTATTTGTGACCAACAGGTTATGGACACAATGAATATACGGAAACAACTTCATAGTGATCACGTGGAAATTATCTATGTGTGTGTTTTCCGTTTCTCAGAAAAGGATGTCTTTTACGAAGATATATTAATTTATTTCAGTACGACTACCCGTATTTGCGAACCGTAAGTAAGGCGATTGGGCTCCTTCGATGCCCAACTGCCCTGCACGTTTCCCAAAATAACAGACACTAATAGCATCGAATTACGCCTAGTAGCAATATTTCCAAAAAGCCGTTACTCTTCGTTAAAGCGTTTAACATTTTATTGACCTTATTGTACACATTTGGTAACCAGATGTCGAGCCATCGTCGAGTCCTTTATTTCCGCTTGCTTTGTTCGTGTCAAGGCGCTTTCCTGGTTTATTGCCTGCTACGGTACCTCCTTGGACACGCGGATTCCCTGCGTGCGTCACTCGAGGGTACAAGCGTACCTGCGAGTGACTCCCGGTTTGGGAGCGGTCATTTACTCTTTTCATTCCATTTTTAACCAATTATCTAAGACGACCGTGCCGCTTACCAATTCCCGGAGAATGCCAGTTAACGAATCTGCTTGCCCGACAGTCAAACTCACGCCCACACCGAGCTTATATTTTTTACGCCATCCATCATCAACTACACTTCATCATCAAACACAGTCCGCGAAACTTTGTCACCAATATCCAATTCGTGTATTTCAACTCTTGTAACCAAAGTTATTTTGTTTTTAGAATATAGTCTTTAAATTGTTCGTTAAATTGTGCCTAATTTTATTACATCCATACCAGCTCTATCACCTTACGTGGTCATAGTCTCAACATGAGTTCGCGATAAAACAATGTGAGCCCGATTGTAATGTGAAAAGACATTGACTCCCTTTTCTCGATAATTTCATACGGCGGACATTAGAAATGCCCCCGTGGATATTAATGACTAGGCAGGTTTATTGTCGTCTAACGATTCATTTCTGAATCCTTAACACAGTTTCCCCTCGCTAAGGCCACAAATCACAATCAAGATAAGCATGCATCTGTCACTTTATACGTGACAGTCGCACACCTGTATGACGTACACACATATACCTCTGTTGGTCGGGTTCTTTTTGTACTTATTATAGAAAATCTCTTACGAGATTTATATCAACAATACACAAAGTCCAATGTAACAATGACAACAAAAAGTAATTTTCACAGAACAATGATATACTTATGAGAACAACTTATTTCTAATGTATTAACAGTGACAAAGAACAGTAATTATATCTTACACCGCAGCTTTTAAAAAATGACAGCATATGAAGGCAATCCTTGATATTAGGATTGACTAACAGCAGTGAGACGTCTATAGACAACTGAAATTAAATTTCACGAAGATTTTCAACACATTTTTGTCTTTATTTATTGTACAAGTTGCATTGCCATACAATGTGGTTCAGAGTCTCATCTTCGACATTGCACCTAAATTTGGGATCATTAATGATGCCTATTCGAGCTAGAGAAGCGGCCAGGTGATTATGGTCTGCTCTACATCTATTGATTGTTACAACCGTCGAACGAGATAGGTTTAGATGGGAATACCACGGAAAACGGTTTTCACTGAAGTAATGCTGAAAATAGTGTCCCGACTAGAAATTCAGTTATGCATGCCTAAAGGCCAATGCAGGCCTAATGCGGAAGCCATTAGGCACGCCTAAGTTAGGCATTCCTAACCGGTGCCGTACGTGTAAAATATTTTTCGAAGAACTAGAGTGTATATGTCTCACATAAGTTTTATCAAAATCGGCTTGTCTCACTTATTGGATATGTATTCCAATGAGGGTTGGATTTATATTTTAAGTAACAAATGTTTGGCGTGCGTTTGGCCATCCCCAGTAGGGCCACGTACGGAATCGGTTAGGAATGCCTAACTTAGGCGTGCGTTCGGCTATCCTCATTATGGCCACATGTGGCACCGGTTAGAAATGCCTAACTTAAGCGTTCCTAATGTCTTCCGCATTAGGCCCGCATCACTTTTTGTTATTTCCTACCGCTATTAGAATTTTATTATATAATAAGATATATCCAAACGCAGAGTAATTAAATACAGCTTGGGGAATGTTATTTAAGTTGGTCGATAATTGTTCTGGTCTTTATGGCAGAGAATTTTGTACATATAATGTTTATAATTTAATAAGTACACATTTCAGACGACGTAGAAATTTAAAATATTAACTATTATATGGAGGATCTCAGGAAAAAGGAAGGCACCGCGCCGGGAATCGAACCCGGGCCCTCGCGGTGGTAGCCGATCGACTAACGCGCTCACCCACGGAACCCTCCCCCCTTCTTCCTTCTTCCTAATTTCCTACAGTATTTGTGGTCTGGGGGTTCCTGATCCCACACTCGGCCGTCCTGCAAAGACATTCGACCTCGAATGTTCATTACAGCGTCATCTCGTCTCTTTGCGTATGTTTGGCCTCAGCGCCATCAACACAACTTCTCGTACTCGTCTCGTAACTCGTATTTTCGCAATTCGCACTTTTTCTCGCTTCGCTTACGTGCGACCTCTTCGCTACGCTCGCTTTGTTTTCGTCTTCGTCCGTTATCGTCGCCGTTGTGCGGTGATCGGTGCTCCCCCCATCCCGGACGAGCCCCCAAGTGTAGGATCTCAGGAAAAGGAAGGCACCGCGCGCCGGGAATCGAACCCGGGCCCTCACGGTGGTAGCCGATCGACTAACGCGCTCACCCACGGAACCCTCCCCCCTTCTTCCTAATTTCCTACGGTATTTGTGGTCTGGGGGGTCCTAATCCCACATGTATGTATCATTTGTTCCTTTGCCTTTTTTCCCTAGCTTTTTTCGCTTTCCTAAATTCAATCTTCATAGTAAGTCATACTTTGATTGTAATACAAATTCTGAAACAACAAAGTTCCGTAAGATATTCTGTTCAGCTACTTCCAAAGGGTACACTTTTAAACGTTAGTATACTATTGATCTATATTTGGTGCCACTTTAATGGTTAGACAAAATTGAAATACTGGCAAAACGAATTCATCTGATGATTCGAAGGGATAGAAGCATTAGAAACACCATCACATTCAGATCACCAAGGTTCACCAACACAGGCCCATGTAATAAGGAAGGAATGGGTGACCGTTCCGAGGAAGGCGCATTCGCGCCGCTTATGCATCTTCAGTTCGCGTTTGGAATCTAAGTAAAAGGAGAAGAATAATGCAGAAACATTACATTTAAAAGATCGCTAATCCCGATGTACATACACAGAAATGTCAAATAAGTATTTAACAAGTGGGCTAACTATGCATAAAATATAAAAAAAATATTTATGTTCGGCGATGAGCCGATTGCCGGGACCGTCCAGCGGTGGACGCGGAATGAGAAACCGGAGAGAAGAAGGATGCTCCGGAGGGACACGAACGGAATTCGCAAGAAATGAGAAATGAATGGGACAAACGGTTATTTATTTAAAACTACTCAAAAGTACACGGACGCTCGGACAAGCACGGCGGACAACGACGATCACGGAAATCTTGCACGCGGCGCATCGGACGATCTTGATCGCGGAAGAACGGAAATCTTGCACGCGGCGAGTCGGACGATCTTGATCGCGGAAGAGCGGATATCTTGCACGCGAGACGATACGAATCGCGACGCGGACGAAGGGCGATGAATGAAATGTACGAACACAAGAGCTGTAAACGCAAGTCGCAAAGTAGAATATAGAATTTTGGTAAGAGAACGGACTCGTGATTTAACCCGTGCGAGGCTGTCGCGAAAACGTAATTAAATCAGCGAGTACAGAGCGCGTGAACGAGACGCGTGTTAGCAGAGTGCGTATGAACGACTGACTATCATACGAGAAACTGTTGTCTCCGTCGAAGAAATCGAAGGATCTAGAACGAACGGATTGTTTGAATTTTGGAGAAACAGCAGGAGAGAGACGAAGAAAGGACGGAGCAGGAGCGAGACGAAGGAAGAACGGAGCAGAAGCGATCGCGTCGACGACGACAACATGCTCGAGACAAGAACAATGAACGATCTATTTATATCTTGGTTTCAAACCGAAATTAGATCAGCTCGATACCGTTCGAATCTCGAACAATTTATTTTACATTTTTTAAATGTCGATTGAATATTTTCTGAATATTTACTTTATATATTTTAAATATTTCTTTCACATTTGATGAATATTTAGTTTACATTTTTTAAACATTTATTTCATATTTTCTGTATCTGTATACAATATTTCGTGTAATACCTTTTCATATTAAAAAGTGTGGCTTAAACAATATTTTTCCAATATTTGAAAAAGATATACAGTGACGAATCTAGCCGTGTGTGTTAGGAAGTTTGCAAGTCGTGGAAACCGAGATGAGATGAGGATGAAAAGGACAGAGAATTCGGTATATAGAGAAAGGTAGATTGAGGTAGGTAAGTGTAAGGTGAAGAACGGTGTAGCGAGAGATGTACGAAAATAAATACTATATTATACCAGAAATATACAAAGCAGAAAGTGAAATATACAGATAAATAGGTAAATAGACGTGAACGGAAAGAACAGAAATGAGAAGAGATGACGTGAAAGAAGGATGATGAACAGTCGCGAAGCCCGCGAACGTACGACAAGACTACTTCTGTGAAACCCACAGAAGTTTAGAAAAACGTAGAGGAAGCGCGTGATCAGTCGATCGATTTGTACTAGACAAGGAGGGCGAGCGCTTGTCGTCGGCCTATTTATACCGCTTTTGGACCATCGGTTAGGAAAGGGAGTGGGAAGTTTGAAATTGCAAGGTCGACAGCACCGACCGTTTGTTGGAGCATGTGGGCAATGCCCTAACGGCCGGTGCGTCTAAGGAGACAATGGAAAAGAGGCAGTTGATTTGGCATATGTCATATAGGAACGATGGCCCGCGAGACAGATCCGCATCGGCACGTAAACACGCTCCGTCGAGCGGTTTACAATCGCGGTCGTTCACCTGGATTTCGGCATCGAACGCTAACAGCTGAGCACGGTGCGAGGTAGAAAAACTACCGTGGCTGTTGGTTCTTATGCCGATACCCAGGTGTATCGGGCATGAAGCGTGTTCCGTCGCAAGAGAACAAGATATAAGGCCCTTATTTCGGATTTATTTATGACGTCTTCGTGACTTGAGGCCGTTCTCGAGGATTAGGGAACTGAGGCACATTTGGCGACCAGTCGAGCCATTGCCGGGCCTTCCTAGTTTTTTCTTGCCTCCTCGAGAATTACGCGTCGTAAATCGATTACCGACGAAGGACATTCCCGACCGAGAACGGTTCAAGTACGGTTCTCGGGTTACCTGACTTCGCCCTCGGAGGCAGTCGCGTACGGTCCCACACTTTCCCAGGACAGGCTAGCTTAGGGCAGATCTAAAGGTCCGCAAGAATGCACTGATTGGGAAATGCATAGCTCGGCAGAACCAATCAGTGCACTTCTTCAGCATAGCAATGGGTGTCACCGTCTTGACACCCAGAAATGGAGGACCGCCTTCACGATACGACGAAGGGTCCTCCTGAAAACCGCGACGGTCAGTTAGTCGCATCTAGTCAGTCGGAATCGAACAGTCGCGATCGAACAGTCGCGATCGAACAGTCGCGATCGAACAGTCGGGATCGAACAGTCGGGATCGAACAGTCGGGATCGAACAGTCGGGATCGAACAGTCGGAAACGAACACTTACTTCCTTGCACGTATCGAGACAAGGCAAGTAACAATACGGATCATCGTGATCGGATCCGCACGCGTCTAAGGCAGGGCCTGCTAGATAGCCTTACTGACGAATCCTCTAGCAGGCCTGGGATGAAACGCTGAACCCACGAATAAACACGTAGCCCTGATCATTTGAACTAGTTACCCAATATTAATTTGGCGGGTAATACAAACGGTGATTTCGGGATCGACGCGTCCATACGATTGGGCTTGAGATTTACAACCTCAAGCGGGCACGAGTCAACCGCGCGTCGAGCTCGAGACTCGCACCGTACGAACAAAGCGTTATAAGAAATTTTAACGAGACTTAGCCGTGCAGTCGCGTGTCGAGACGAGCGAGAAGTTTTTGAACATATACTTACGCAATATTATTGTGCTACTAGGGAAATTTCATTGACGTCTCCTATAATGAGGGCCCAATAAGGCAAATCTCGGCTTTCCCAATGCGGGCCGCATTGGGCTTTCCCAATTAGGCGGGCGTTAGGATACCGCGTTACATGCCGCATGCAAGCCTAATGGTTCTGCCCCATTAGGGCCTAACGGCCAAATTAGGCTAGCCTAATGCGGACCTAATGCATGCCTAACTAAAATTTCTAGTCGGGGTGTACCCTTATATAGCCCTTCAGTATTTATTGTGGAGAGCGAGTTTTCAAACATTCTTTTGCTAAAGGTCTCATACAAAATTATCAAAGGAAATACTAGACATACATATTTCGTACTCGAGAAGGAAGCCTCCTTAATTAGGAGGTCGGCTCTTTTATTACCCATGATCCCAATGTGAGACGGAATTCAGTAAAATTTCATAAAGTTGGTTAAACTACCGTGGACGATCTTGTTGTATTTCTTTTTGATATTGAAAATGTGAGAGTTAGGCTTCTAGGCTTATGAGAACGCTTATAGCGTCTGAGAAAATAATAAAATTGCGGTTATTATTATCTGCAACCAGATGAAGAGCGTCATTGATAGCAGCACATTCAGCTGTGAATACTGAAGATCGTTTGTCAAGACTTTTATGTGAATTCCAGTCAAGTTCTGGACAGAATGCAACAGTAACGATTGCAACCGCTGAATTATTTGTAATTAATTCATTAATCATACTATTGATGTCCACAGAATGAATTAGCTTGCTAAGTGACTTCCCAAAGGTGGAATTATCGTGGTATTGAGGTGGTTAACGTTTCATATTCCTGACTATAAATAATACTCTTGTGGAATGTTTCAATTTTATTTGATTCAACCATTAGACTCACAATGGAATATCTAATCAAATTGTTCGGTCTAATTGGTTTGTTTTTTCATGGCATTGCAATAACTTTTAATTACTTGAAAACTAAAGGAGCTACGATTATGAAAGGTTTTAGCAAGAAAACGATAACATAAATTACTGAAACGTTCCTTAAGTAAAGGAAGCTTAGATTCAGCGAATAGGATATTGGTGGGGGTACTTCTGCGATAACCAAAAGCTAGTGTAATTGCAGAGAACTGAATCCTCTCAAGTCTCTGTAGATCCTTTTGTCGCTTTGGCGAGAAAACAAAACACCCATATTCAATGATAGAACAAACGTAGCTCTTATATAAAACAGTAAGTGTGGCTGGATTTGAGCCCCACCACGTACCTCGTAAGAATTTGATAATGTTGTTGGTCGGGTTGCAGCATTTTAGGCGGGTTTTAATTGTTAATAACTAGAAGACAGCCGAAATTGCAATTTTTTATTCATTATATCCGTCTTATATTCTCATGGAGAACCGCCCCTGTATATACAGGGTATTCACGTTATTACTAGCCATCGTTTTTCTTCGAAACAATAAATATTAGAGGAACTGAAAAAGGAAAATGTAATACTGTTATTTGTAATCAGCGTAATGTCGTACGT
Organism: Sphecodes monilicornis; assembly: GCA_913789915.3. Lineage (NCBI taxonomy): Eukaryota > Metazoa > Arthropoda > Insecta > Hymenoptera > Halictidae > Sphecodes > Sphecodes monilicornis. The sequence continues at coordinate 28,857,409 of OU565284.1, forward strand.
AATTTTTTTGTATTTGCACTATTTTTTAGAAACGAAAGTGATCCTACAATTTTTTAAATGGAATACTATATATTTTTCATGTCTTATGAAAGCGTGCGTCAAGACAAAGTCATTCGTATACTACACAATGACCTTCAAGGTCAAACAAGGTCAGAAATAGAAGAAACATTTTGGATATTTTATACTAATGCGTTTACAAATATTCTTTATTGACGAGGTTACAATGAATGTGCAATACGATTTTCTTGTCGAATGAATGCGTCTTTCGGTTGTATTAATTACATTCTTGGTAGCTTCTTCTAATGTTGCCCGAAATATTAATACACATGATTGCACGTTATTACATTTACTAGATTGCACATGATTAACACGTTATTTTGCTTTTCAAGCCGTTTACATATCTGGGCGGTGTACCGTAAACGATATCTTTACAAAATATTACGTACGACATATCCAAAATGTTTCTTTCATTTGTGACCTTGTATGACCTTGAAAGTCGTATCATATACGAATGAATATGTATTGACACTCGCTTTTACATGATATGAAAAATATATAGCATTCCATTTAAAAAAGTTGAAGGTTACCTTCATTTGTAGAAAAATAGTGCAGGAACAAAAAAATCACATACGTCATTATGTTGCTTGCAAATAACAGTATTACATTTTCCTCTTTCATTGTTTTCTAGTATTTATTATTTGGAAGAAAACTGCTGGCCAGTAATAACGCGAACACCCTGTATATAATACTTTCACGTACATCAAAACCTGTTCTCTTTAAAATAATCAGAGTAAAATTATAAGCGGCAAATGATCATTATACTTTATAAAAATGAACGTCAAATGTTCAAAGAGCGTACACTGGCGTCGATGTGTACATTTTTCGCTGGCCCCTTTGCCACGAGTCAAATGCGAACTTCCCTTTGTTTAAAAAAAAGCAACGACAAATAACAAGTCGTGGACGGGATCGTTATTGTCAAGTAATCCGCTTGTTTAGTGCAGTTGCTGCGGCCTTAATGTACCCCGTCCGAATTGCCCCCCAGGCAAGGCTTGAAAGCGGACGTTTAGTTTAGCCCCGTGTGATGGAACTCCCTTGTGATGAGCCGAAAGCTCCATGGTGCACACCCGAGTGTCATCAAAAGGGCGGTACGTAGGTGCATTGTGCTGTGACCGCGCAGGCAGAGCAATAATGTGGTGACTCTCACCCGCGTCTCTAACCTTATTCGCATACTCGTCCCTCCGAACCCCCACTACTTTGTTGCAGCGAAATTAAATTGTTGGATGCGTTTAAGTAGCGCTCCTATGGCTGGCAGTCTCCTACTGTGAAACACTCGCTCGACAAATGTTTTCGAGGCTGTGGACGATTACGTTATTTCAAGCTGCATTAATCACACCATTCGTGTCTATTAACCTCAGAAAACGATATCTTTACAAAGATATATTACTTTACTTTTAGTACAACCATCCGCATTTTCGAACCGTAAGCGCGGCGATTGGGCCTCTTTCGATGCCCCATCTGCCCTGCACGTTTCCCAAAATAACAGATACTAATAGCACCGAATTACCCGTAGTAGCAATATTCCCGAGAAGCCGTTACTCTTCGTCAAAACATTTAGCATTTTATTGACCCATTGTCCACATTTGGTGACCAGAAGTCGTTCCATCGTCGAGTCCTTTCTTTCCGTTTTCTTTGTTCCGAGTCAAGGCGCTTCTGTGGTTTATGACCTGCTACGGTTCTGCCTTTGGAACACACGGATTCCCCGCGTGCGTCACTCGAGGGTACAAGCGTACCTACGAGTGACTCCTGGTTTGGAGGTGGACTTTTTCTCCCTTTCCATTCCATTTTTTGTTGACCAATTATCTAAGACGGCTGAGCTCCTTACCAATTCCCGGGAAATGGCAGTCAACGAATCCGCTTGTCCCACAGTAAAACTCACGCCCACACCGAGTTTACCTTTTTACGCCACCCATCATCAACTTTCACTGCTTCATCAAACACAGTTCGCGAAACATTGTCCACAAAATTCAATCAGTGTATTTCAACTCATGTAGTAATAGTTATTCTATTTTCAAAAGTATAGTCCTTTCATTGTTCGTTACATTGTGCCTAATTTATTATATTCATATCACCTCTATCACCTTAAGTGGTCATAGGGAATCGCGTACCACTTTGTCGCATTCGAATCGGGGATTTACAAACCTCGTAGACCAATCCGGTCTCAGCACGAGTTCGTGATAAAACACTATTAATTTGTTAAATTTTTATTTAGTAGATAACATGAATGAAATTTCTTGAACATACATAGTTTTACACTGTTTTTGTTTATTTGATTCAGATGGTAGAAACATAACGTTTTTGCTTCGCATGAATCTATCTAGGGAAATGTAAATTTTCAAGACAAATGAGTGGGATAAAATTATAGGACATGTGTTTGAAGAATGGAATGTACAGAAAGAATTTACCAGTTTTGTTCAAAATTCTATATATCGCAGAGCAAACTTTATCTTTAATCACGAAAATTATTCGTTTCGACAGAGAATGGCACTTATTGTTTATCACTTAATTGGTGCCATTTATGTTCAATGCATTGTTTTAATTCGTCAAGAATTAAAAATTCTCGGCTCTTGCTGTCAACTATTCATTTTGTCACTAGTAAACTTAATATCCGTTTTCCATAGTAACCTACACCGTCCCAAATCTTAGCTCCGCTACCACCCATTTGTCAACAGCTTAATAATTGAGTTTCTTTTTGTAAATCATGGCACTAGTAGTTACAACCATCTGGCCTGACTCGTTTCAAGAGTTCGAACTATGTCTTTCTATACCTCTGTGCCTCCCTTCTCCATGTCGACTATAAGGCTTTCCTCAAGGAGAGGACAAAGATCGCTAGGGTGTACATTTGGCAACAGCGCAGGCGCGAGTTTCCTCCAGGAATGATCAGGTCGTTCGAGGTTTGACGAGACACGTGTTATCTTATAAAAATTCTGGGCTTATGGCACATTTGTTTGCTGTCGACGGTTTGGGAAAGTCCGGGAAGCAACGAAGTTAGCTAGCAATTAAAAATTATGGTCATAAAATATCCTCAAAGACCGGTGTTCCCGAGCGGGCCATAATTAGGTGTTAACACAATGTGTACAATTTGTTCGGGCAGCGGACGAAATAAATAGTTTGTTTCATTCCTTGGTTAAATACATAACTATATATTTAATATAACATAATATAATAAACTGTACACTCATCATGCGTACTTAATCGATATCCGTCATAATCCCGTATGCACCGTCTTGCCTGTTCCGTCTCAAGAGAACCGTACAAAGGTCTTTTCTTTAGACTTTATTTATAACGCCTACGTGACTCGGAAACTATTAGGAGGTTGAATAAGTTCTCACTGTTTTTTTTATGAAATGAATGCTTTATTTTAAAAAATTGGTAAAAATTATGTTCTTGAAAGTATTGTCTCTCGCTAGCCATTACTTTTCCCCATCTTTCTGGCATCATAGTAATTCCATGTCGGAAAAACGACACGTCTTTTGAGGCAATCCAAGAGTGGACCCATTTTTTGGTATCTTCATAAAATTGGAAGCGCTGCTCAGCCAGGCCATGTGTCATCGATCGGAACAAATGGTAATCTGATCGGGAAATATTCGGTGAATACAGCGGGTGGGGTTGTACTTCCCATTTAAGTGTTTTCAAAAACGTTTTCACCGGTTTTGCAACATGTGGCCGCGCGTTGTCATGCTGAAAAATCGCTTCAACTCGTACAGCACCCAACGACTTCCTGTGAATCATTCCTAATGCTTTCAAACGTTTCTAATCTGTTGTGTGATCAACTCCTAATGATTAAGCAAGTTCAGCTAGTATCTGACACGAGTCTTCATCAAGTAATGCCTCAAATTCTTCGTCTTCAAGTTTTTGTTGTGCGCCAGGGCGTTCTTTATCTTCAAGATCAAAATCATTATTTTTGAAGAGTCTAAATCAATCTCTGCATATTGTTTCCGACAGAACATGGTCGCCGTAGGTGTCAACAAGAATTCTGTGTGCTTCAGCTGCAGATTTTTTTTCAATAAAATAGTGTAGTAAAATTTCCCGCAATTACTCTTTCTTTGGCATGAAATTCGACATTTAGCACAATGAAAGAAAAATTGTTTATACTTCAGTGGAATGACATACACTGAATTTTACCCTTGCATATATGTTGTACTTCATTATAGATACGTTAATATCTGAAACTAAATTCACGCAGTTCTGGTATTACCACCTTTCGAAAAACAGCGAGAACTTATTCAACCTCCTAATACTTTCGAGGATTAAGCAATCGATGCACATTTGGTGACCACTCGAGCCTCGCCTCACCCTGGTATATTTTTTCTGCGTCTTTAAGAGTTGCGCGTCATAAATCTAGTACTGACGAAGGATACTCCCGACCGAGAAGTACGGTTCTCAGGTTACCTAGCTTCGCCCTCGGAGGGAGTCGGGAACGGTCCCACGCTTTCTCCAGGGTAGCTGGTTTAGGAGCAGATCACTAAGTCATCAAGAATGCACTGATTGGAGAATGCAGAGCTCGGCATAACCCAATGAGTGCATTTCTTTAGCATGGCAATGGGTTTCACAGTATTGACACCCAAAAATGGAGGACCACCTTCTCCATACAACGAAGGGTCCTCCCGAAATTCACTACGGACAGTCATTCGAAGTCGAACTTTCAGAGAGATAAATTCACTGTAATCTACAAGACACATTCGAGCGAGATTCTCAATCAATTAGTTTCGATCAAATTGATCATTCTTAAGGTCAATCGGAATCATAAAACAAGCGAAATAATCGTTAAATATTTCCACGCGAATAAGTCAGAACCTGTTAGATTAGCCTTACTGACGATTCCTCTAACAGGTTCGGGATGAAACGCCAATCTCAGTAAATTCACGAATCAAATTCATCATTGAACTGGCTACCCAAAATTAGTTTGGCGGATAGAAATCGGCGACAACGGAGTCGACGCGTTTTAGAATAAATTAAATCACACGTGTCGATCAACAAGTTTCGCGAACGAACATACCTGTTCATTATTTTCAATTCACGCAACTAGATTCAGTACATACACTTTTGTCTTACTCATTATGTTTCTCTTTCTCATTCTCATCACACAAATCCACACAATATAATCAATGTACTGAAATGTACATGATCTTCCGCTATCATATAGGAACACAATGAAACGTAAGTTGCCCTATCTTATTGTCTCTGACTGTACCAGCTGAATTTTTACTCCCCGAAGTTAATATATACATTTCAGCAAAAGGGCATTCGAATAAATATTAGATCATCCCACAAGTATTGAATGTCCATTTCATAATTCCAGAAGGTGAGATAGAAAAACATATTCCCAGTAAATAGTCCTCTATATATTATTTTATTCGTTCTACGAAAAGAGAAATACTATATGCGTGTTGTTTAAAAATTGTGCAAAAATTATTTTGTTTTCTCAGTTTCCTTATAAATGCATAAAATTTTTAGTCTACGGATTAACGTCAAGTATAATGCTGGTTTTATACATTACCGTATTAACATTAGATTTACGGGGCCCGTCAAAATGACGGGTTCAAAAATTTTTAATTTACCATTATCAAAAGTGTAAGGAGGCATTTGTGAGGAATTATTAAATAGATTTATTTTTTTGTGTACATATTACAATAAAAATTACTGAAGATCTATGTAAATACAATTTTAGTATTTTTATAAAGCAATGTAAAATAATCAATTTTAGTGCTCCGAAACCTAGCGTTAATTATGTCTGCAATCGAGTAGCATCAACGATGCATAGCAACAAAAATCACGGCAATGTTCGTAAGCTGGCATTAAAGGTGCGTGTACACTATGAAGCAACCACTGACATTTCTTGCGAAAGCAACTTGTAGAAGTGTGTATATTCGTCTGCAAATATTGACGCAACTCACGCTCTGTAATCATTCGTGAGAGTGTTTGCCGAACTTTTTGCTCAATAAGTGTCAGAGGTGTCGCATTATTTAAGAGACAAAATGCTGCAAGAGGGAATTCATAGCTATCATAAGTAGGCCACTGATTTTCTGCAATTATGACGAAATGACTAGATGAAATGCAAAATACTAAAACTATTTAAAGAATATTTAAAGAAACAGATACTATTGCATTACTTTCTACTTATTAAACATATTTAGAAATGAAATAAATGTCTATGTACCACCTGTAATTTGAAATTAATGCAAACAATTTTAATTTTGCATAAAATCAACAATCTAATTATAAGCTTAATTTTGTTAAAAATATCAAATCAGCAAGTTGAATATGTTACTGCACCCATAGCAGTCATGTTGAAAAAGAAAGAAAAGGCAGCATTAACATCTGACAGGAAAACTTGGCTATTAACACATTACTTACCGACGGCTATTTAATAGATTGCAAATATTTATGAATTACAGCTGAGAATTTCTTAAAAAATTATTCTACAACAATAGCAATTTTCATCATGAACCAACGAAACCACCCTCAAGATCGTAGTCTAACCATTTCTATCAGGATTAATTTCTAAAGAATGATTTTTAAGTTCATTTTTCATATACAAAGTCATTGAGAATTATGCTGTTGGGTTTCCGGTAGCTAACATGTTGAGAAGATCAGATCGATATTTATGAAAAAATATTGTATGATTTTATGTATTTTTGGAACTTGAACTCGTAGGAAATATTTCCGGCACCGTCGGAAGGCGGATATTGGTATTTCGAGAAATGGGAGTAGGAGTTTACAAATTGTTTCACTATCGGAAAGCAGTTACTGTAAGTCAGTTCACCAAACATTATTATAAATTTATATATTTATAAATTTTCGGGTTGTTATCCCCATATCACCCTCAACCCTTTGAGCGCTGAGTTGCCAGACTTTAAGCGTGCGCCGTGGACCGCCCACTCCGTACGAGGCAGCTCACCGTGGACTGCGTACTTTTTACGAAAGAGCGCACGTTGAGCAGACGTTGTCGGCGTTAAGCGTGCGCCGTGGACTCCCCACTCCGTACGAAAAAGACTGAATTTTAATTGCAAGGTATATTGATTGTAACAGACAGACATTTTAGGGGTAATTTAAAATAAAATTTTAAAACGCAAAGAACAGATTTTAAAAAAGTAACAGTACTTATAACCTTTAAAAGTCTTTGGTAGCGATATGTTAGCTAATGCGCAATGATTGCACATACAAATTTATATTATTAATAAATATTAATTAATATAATTAACAATATTGATAAACGATTGCACAAAAGCCTTTTGTTATATCTATAAAGGCTCACAGGCACCAGTCACATTTGTCTATTTATAGATTCCCTTTTCCCAGATTGAATGGTTTCGTGAGAACCCACATATGCGTTCATAACCTAAACCGAATGGTTGCGTGAGAACGCATATGTGGGTTCATAGCCAAAAACGAATGGTTATGTGAAAACGCATATGTGGGTTCATTCCCAAAAACGAATGGTTGTGTGAGAACCCATATATGGGTTCATAGCGTTCAAAGGGTTAAGGAAGGGGGTAGGGGTCTGAAATTACTCACAGTGGTTCTTCAAGCAAACAGCCTCATTTCGAGAGTTTAAACACTAAAATCGGTGCTGGGGCCGTTTTCCTATGCTTACCCTGCTAGACCCTCTAAATTTAATAGTTAGAGGAAATCGGGTTACAAAATACAACATTTAAAATCTAAGTTAAAAAGTGTGATTATAATTGTAAATTTAAAGTTTAAAAAATCGTACAACAATATACACGGACTTGTTTTAAAGATTTAACCATCTACTTTTGCCATATATCTCACGAAGTGAACAATAACACTCTATACATGGGTGGAACAAATTCTTTTTCATAATTCTATTGTCTTTTTTAACAAATGCAAATCATGGAATACTTTATGCAGTTTATTATTTATATTCCAGGTTCGATATTAGCTTGTGTGCAATTGAAAAGAGTAGGCTTTATACTTTTGCTATCATTTTGTTCCGCTTGTGTACTACAAAATTTACATATTGGCTTTCATAAAATTTTGTCGAAATGAATATTCTGGACAATATTGAGTATGTTATACATACAGATATGCCAAAAACCAGTAATGACATAGAATATGTATTTTAATCATTTTTTACTATAAAACTTTAAAAAATGCAATATATGCTATCTTGTTGTCACGCAGGGTATTAAGATTGCGTACTCAGCGTTCAAAAGCCATCGGGAATTAATGCAAATTTCCACAGGACGTCTGTGTTTTGAACTTTTTGCATTTCACTGGATTTCATTTTCGCCAGCGTCAAAGAGTGCTCATCGCCTTCAGATTTTCCTTCTATTAGTTTCTCATCGCGTTCAGATTTTCCTTCTATTAGTTTCTCATCGCCTTTGAACAAGTCTTTAACTTGCTCCCTAGATTTCCTTGCCGTTTCGCCGGGCTTCTCCGTCGTGTCTGAACCCTCTCCTGAAATTATCTGAGGATCTTAATCAAGTAAGTACTTCGTTGCGAGCTGCCTCGATGAAATTGCCGTAGCATCCAGCCGGGATTCTTAGCCATGGCGATCCCTCTCTCACATAAACACAGGTGACTTTATTAATGCGGTATGCGTGTGGCCACCGCCTGACGCGCACATTTCATGCGGCTATTTCGTTCGGCCGTTATTTACGAAATACGGGACCGCTGACGAATGCTAATTGCACACGAGCATTTCGTTGTCACGTGTAATAAAATTGTCACGGGTGAACAATTTCGACCAGGAGAGCAAATCATTTCTCTCGGTAGTAGGTATTTATTAAGATTTCGAGTGGCTTTTGTGTTCCATTTGAAGTAAACCACTCGAATATTTCTGAAATTATTAATGATAGCGAGAAATGTTTCGAACAGATGTTACATGATTTCCAGGGGTACATAACTCTATGTTAATGGTTTTTATGTAGGTGAAGGAGTAAAGGGCATATAAAAGTCATTTTCAATTTTTTTAATGGAAGCATGTATTTTTTAATACATCGATCGGTGTAGTTAATTATTCCCCATAAAAAATTATTAAGCTTCTTATATCGAAAATCCACTTACTTTAGGAGATATTTTAATTTTAATACTACGCTATAGCACTAGTAGTACAATATTTACTTCATTGTAATCGTTGCTTAAAACGACGTCCATCAGCTTGATTGCACAGGTTTAGTCACTCCCTAAATGACCTGTCAATCCGATCTAACATTATTTTAGAAATCGCTTGACATACATCACGAATTCTTCGCTTCAAGTCGTTCGCAGTACTTGATTCTTGTTCATAAACTTTGTCTTCTTAATTTATATTTTAAAATTGACATGTCATGTCTGCGGTTTTATTTCGACTGTAGTGTGTCACTTAAAATTTTGTTGCAGCTGTGTGCATTACACGTTGTTAACACTAAACCTACTAACCACTACAAGTGATTGGCATGTGTTGCCTAATAAAAATGGCAAGATTGTAATCATTTAGACTGTGTATAATTTTTATTGTAATGTGACCTTTAGTAAGAGAATTTATGTGTTTAGTTCCCATGAATGTGAGAATAACGCGCTGCGTGTGTGTGTGTGTGTGTGTATGTACGTGAGGGTACCAAAACGAAGATGACGACCGTCGAAAGGCGATCGAACGGGTTCGAACATTATACCTTGTTATTGAATAAACATTCATTTATATCATTACTGCGAATCCGATATTTTCCGAATTTTCTCTGATAACCCCATCCTACATGAATGCATTTTTATAATTACAAAAATTATAAGGAAGTGAGGTAAGACTGCCTGTAATTGTTTATATCATATACAATATCGATTTTTCCACCTTCTTCGAACTAGTGTGATTATTTTCGTTCATGCTCATTTGAAGGTCACGATGTTGAAGGTTATTGAACTCGTATTGATGTGTGCTACAAAGTCACATGATGAAAAACGTTGGTTTTTATTGGTTGATAGACAAATAAATGTTGATTATTTTGGAAACTTGAAAACATTGAAACCATTTTTTGTGTTACCAAAAATGGCGAATATATTACGGAGTGCCAGATAAAAGAAACTCCCAGTAGAATAAATGAAAGATATAAAAGTTGTTTTCGAGGTAACTGTTCAGAATCATGGACAGAGACCTTTATAAATCCGTAACAGCTACCTATGTACATAGTACTGCTGGTCACCTTCGATTGTAGCTATGGTGTGCCAGAGTGACGTACACGTTTTACAAGCTTAAGAGAAAATCCCTGAACATGAAACAAGTTCGCCTGGGTTTATGCCACGTCAATTGCTATTAGTTCCGAGGAAGAACACTGAACCCTCTGTTTCAGAATTATGGCTCGGACTTCTTCTGTTAATAATCGAAAATACAGCAGAGCCTTCCACATCCGACAAATAGAGACATAAAAGTGTTCGGATAACGGAATTCTCGTATGATAAAACAATCAGTTTTCTGATATTAGATGTCATTTAACTAAAAAAAAAATCAAGGGACTTTACAATTAGTATAGTTTTCGGTAGTTCGATAGCTCATTAAGTGTTAACACTTTGATCTCCATGATACCCATATCTGGATGAACTCAGCACAACTGTTGAAATTATTTATTTCAACAAGTGGGGGGCTAACTTTTGTGAGGCAATTATTTATACAGAATTCAAAATTAATTTTCACGTTGGTAGAATGAGTATGCAACATTTGCTTACGATCTGCGAAATGGATGAGTTTGATACAGTAATTAATGTAAAAAATGTAAACTTCTCTGGTTTCGTTTTTTTAAATAGATTGCTTTGATTTTGTGTAATTTTGTTTATTGTTGAGTGGGCGTTCAACGTGTTAAACATTGTATGTCACAAAGGTAATAATTAACGAGATATTAATGAAAGTTTAATGCGCATGAGATCGCGATGACTGATCAATGTTACCGAGTGATTCGCGAAGATAGCGGCATTTATCTGACAATGTTTATCATCGTATTATGTACTCTCACTTAATTTGATGTTATCCTTTACGATTTCGTGATAGAGTTGCTGATAAATAAGGCAATAAAAATGTAATAATTGTTAAAATTGCAACTATTGAACGTTTCAATCTTTATTAAGTGTCTAGGTGCGTCTTTAAGTGTTAGCATAGGGGATGTTGAAAATGATGTCCGTGAACACGAATACAGTAATACAATCTATTGATTAATGAAAAAGTGGCATCTGTCTTCATAATAATAATTCGTATACCAATAACAATAAAACTACCATCATAACGCCGCTGTCTTCGCGAATCACTCGATGATATTGATCTTTCATCGTGACCTTATGGGACCTATGTATGACCTTATTAATTATAAGTTACAACTTAGATTTGTAGGAATATTTTGAAGGAACTCCTACGCCTCGAGTGTGGCGTATCGGGTTGAACAATTTAGGCCTCTAATACTTTCAACACGTTTTCTTTATTGTCTCTACGTAACTCGCAGCTCACAACTTCGCTCGCTTGAAATATTACGAACGTAATTGACCGAAGCAATTGAAAGTATTCCAGCCAACGCAAGGTCGGACTTAAATTCAACCGAAACATTTGGTCTTTCTTGAGGGGGCAACTAAATAAGAAATTTAACTCTCTACCATTTCCGCTGAAAGAATGAGACCAAGTGGATAAAAATCTCAAGAATATTCAACGAAAAGTTCATGAATAAAATATTAATTATATTTCTTGAAAAGTAATTTCCCAGGGAAAATGAAATACGATTTTTCACTATTTATTTATTCGGTAATGAAGAGTCCATTTTGTTCTATGATCGCGTGCCATTTTTCTCGAAACTTGGAGATTCCACATACGTAGAATTCCTCTTTTTTATTATCAAAAAACGATTACATTTGACGGCTTCATTGATAATGATATTTAGATCGATTAAAAAGTGTTGAACAGAACGAAATAAATGGTATTCCGATGGCACATCCTCTGTGTAAATAGCATACAACTTTTTACTTGCTTGCATTGCATTTTCACGCTTGCGGTAATAAAAAAAGCAAAATGTAACAGAAAGGCCCACTTTGATTTTCCATATTTGATGCGATGACAAAAAAAAAAAGCTTGATTCGTTATAAAGTACTATAAGGCACGTGATGACCTCCGACATGTCAGCGACCAAGATATACAATGATTTGTAGGTAATAATTAGACAGCAGATTTTATGTATTTTTGACAAAAATGAAAATTGAAATTTAAAACACTAAAAACATTAGGAGATTTCTTTTTCACTCCAGTTTGTTGCAATTCTGGTAGAAACTTTTTGTTTTCCATAAATATTCGCTGTCTAGTAGTAATAAATGGAAGCACTGCCATCACTGCACGAAAAAGAAATTATTTTCCGAACAACACAATAATACATTAAATGTAACAAAATCAAAATAATAATAGCTTTCCACGTACAAATTAATGTAAAATCGTGGATCTTGAGGTTTTCATGATCCCATTTGAATAGACGTAGGGGAGACCGGGGTTGTATGACTAATGGGGGTAGTTGACTAATCGCTTTCAACTTTTATATTATGCAATCGATGGCATCTGGTTCAATATTTTGAAACATATAACTGCGTAGCCCACCAGATAATGATTATATTATACAGGGTGGGGCAATAACTATTAGCACCTCAAATATCTTCGGACATTTGAAGGACACCTCCATTTTTTTAAATGGACCGATATGTTTTTGCTTCCGTATCATGATAGTAGATCTTAAAACGAGTTCAAAGACCTATTACATAAGTTCATTGAAGGTCATAGGAAGTAGAGAACGGCGATAATACTTAGGTTTTGGTAGTAAATGAAACATTACGTATTGTAAACAGTAGAGGAAGCCGTAATGCTTACCGTTTGCTTCACTGACAATAAACAGTGCTTGAATGACACTTTAAATTTCATCCGTACCATGTTAGTCTTCACCAAGAATTGCATGGGAACGACTTCATGAATGGCGTTGAGTTTTGTCGATGGGCTAAACGACAGATTCAAAACAATGAGTTTTTTCTTAATACCGTCTTATTTACTGATGAAGCAACATTCACAAATCACGGGAATGTTAATTTGCATAACATGCATTTATGGGCAGCGGAAAATCCACATTGGCTGCGACAGGTTGAACATCAAAAACAATGGTCTGTGAATGTATGGTGCGGTATCATAGGTGATAAAATTATTGGTCCTTATTTTATCAATGGAAATTTGAATGGCAACATCTATGCTAATTTTATTAAGAATACATTGGGTCTTTTGATAGAAATGTTACCTTTACTTACACGACAAACCATGTGGTATCAACATGATGGACGTCTAGCACATTATTCATTGATTGCGCGAAGGGAACTCGATGAAAAATTTCGAAATCGTTGGATTGGTTGCGGTGCACAGTGCGTCGGCCAAGAGGGCAAAAATAAAAAAATCAATACTTTTAAAATGTATATCTGTTTACATGAATCTATTTTAAAAATACCATTCATTCATGAACATTCACCAGAAAAAAAACTGAACATCACTTGAAACGAAACATGTTCTTTTCGTCATAATCTGACACGTCACTTTTTCTTGTGTTATAACCTCAAAATATAGGTAGAGCGCTAATAGTGTCGTTAAAGACTTTTCAATCACGAAAAATGCATCAATTCTTAATTGTGACGTGAATGATGATTTGTAGATAAAATTTAACATTATAAGAAATATATGTTTAAAAATGAATAGTTAAAGTTAGATATTAATTAAAATAAATGAAATTAGCCCCAAACTTGGGATTCGTTGACTAACTGCACTCATCAAGATAAATGTGATAAAAACTTCAACCCCTGCTTAATTAAAGCGATTTTCAAAATTAAACCTGTATACTTCGGTAAAATTGGCAACTTTTGGTATTCTCAATCAACCAAATGACAGTGGTTAATTCATAACAATTAAACACGTTAAATATTAGTCAACTAGTTCCGGTTTCCCCTACATATCAATAATAATTTCCTGGGAAAGAGGATTCATTGATTCAATTTTACTCCTCATTGTATCTGCGACGATGACAGCAACCGTGATGAATCTGTCTCCGATTCTCTCTACGTGACGCAATTAAAGGACACCAGCCCCCGTTTAAGATTCAGGTCGTTCCCTGTTCGCCTTTGTCGAATCGAAAAAGTGTTCCATTTGTAGATCGCAGTCGAGTGCGATACGAGTGTAGGAGGCAAGTAACACGGCGTGGTATGGAGGGGGTTTCCGAGGGAGGTAGGGGGATGAGTTAACGGGCAGGCAGGCTGTCGTAACTGGCCTTTGTCATCCAGAGGCAAAAGACAAATAACCGCGGCCCGCCTTTTATCTCGCCACCTACGGAACCGCAAAAAGCCATTCGGAGTTTCTGCTCTATTCTGGACGCCGGACGTCCTCCGGATTTCATTCTTTTCCCCCGACCACGCCACGTTCTCCCACAGTTCTCGCAGCCTCCCCGCCATCTCGCAGTGCCGCACAAAGTACAAAGTAGGACAAGTTAAAAGTGGTTCTCGTCGGGGGCTTGGAAAAACGCACGAGGACCGACTGGTTCGTGGTCGAAAAATAGATTCACCGGTGCGGCTGGTCCTCAAAGGCTCTGTCGAGTGCCGTTTTCCGGTGGTATTGCATCTTGTGCCCGAATCTGTCGCGTAGTCCTCTTGTCATCGGTTACGGGATCGCCCCGGCTTTCTTGCGCCAGGACTTGAAAGCTACCCTTTGTGAACCGGATGTCGAATCGTTCTTGTCCCGTTTACCCAAATGTCGCGAAAACTTCAGCCGGCTCTCGTATAAATCTCTGAAATTTTATCAAAGCCCTCTTTCGCGAAACTCGTTTGTTAAACATCCAGCGACGGAGATCCGAGTCGTCTTCGGAGGGAAACAATGTTCTATTTTTCCACGAGGGTCCGGGGCATAGGCAACATCAAACGGGGAAATTTCAGCAATTGTCACGACAATTTAATTTCGCGACGAACGCCGACAGCGTTCTTAACGGAGTGGCGGTGTTTTCGAAGAGAACAGGAAAATGATCAAAGAACCTTCAGATCTAAGGTTTACTGGCTGTAAGGAGAATAAGGAAAGATGAAACGGTCTGGCTACCTTCGACAGGTTAATCAGCGTCCTGGAGGTAGCCCTTTATTTTTCTTTGTTTCGTGTACTGTTATAACTACAATTATACCGACAATCTGATAAATCGCAGTGCGCACTGCCACCTACGAACGTAACTGTGAGATACAATCTTTACCACTATAGATCAAGTTGTAGTGTTCTATCGGGTACAAGCGCTGAGACCGGGCAAGATATCCGAGTCTATGGGGGATGTCAATCCCCCATTCAAAATCTTGACAACGTGATATGCGATTCCCTATGACCCTTCCGGGTAATAGATATATTCAGTGGATATAAAAAACTTTGTGTGAAATTTAACTCGAGATAAAATACTATTGTTAACGAGGATACCGATTCTCGCCTTAATAAACCACACCAGATGTATCAATCGGGGCAAAATTCAGCTAACATCGTTTAAAAAATTTTTTGAAATTGCACCAAACGACATGAATGTTTTTTGAGATGTTACAAAGATTAGTTTACTAGATAATGTATAAAAGATTTACTAAAAACTGCCATTGGTCGACATTGTGAAGCAAAAAGGGAGGGTCACGATTTTTAACTTACCAACGAAGTAAGTTACATACATGCACAAAGTTTCATAAAAATCGATCAAGGTTTCTATGAGCAATAAAGACTTTAAAATGGCAAAAGTTGTGAAACTGCGATTTAGATCAATCGTAGGATCAAAATTCAAAGATTCTTACATTTTACAATACCAATAGCTTTTTACGAGTTAACCGATTTCGATAAAATTTTGTACTCTACGAAAGACATATTTTAAATTTTTATGAAAGGCACAGATGAAAAAGTTAAAAATCGTGACATTCGCCGTTTTCTTTAAATAACCAAGCAATAGCAATTTCAAACAAAAATTTGTACACATTACCTATTAAATTAATCGTACTAACATTTAAAAAAAGTCGTCCCTTGGTCAAATTTTAAGGAAGTTTTCACGGGATGTCTATTTAATTTTGGCCCCGCCTGTACATGAAATCACATTCGACACAGTCGCGTAAAGGAAACAATGGCGCCGACTGACTGACCGACCGGCTCAGAGCGAAGACGCTAAAGTTATCACGTTTACAACATCCCCAAACACGTGCAAGCCAAAGTTATCCCATCATGATAGTGGGTGACAATCAGAACTCCAAATAGGAAGGCTCTCAGCGTAAACAGAGTTGTGCGAATTGAATTACGTAATTTAATTACATTGTATTTTATTGACATAGAATCTGACACACATTGTAATTGCATTACATAATTCGGTTAAAGATATGCTATAATGTCTAAGGTTATTTTATCATCAAAACTAATATGGTGAGAATTAACTTCTCTGCCTGCTTCTAAGCTATACAGGAGCGATCTATGTTTCTGTTGCGAGGTTCTTGTTGACTCTGTTAATTCTGTCTGAGAGACCGCGAGCTAGCCATTATAACTCCTCGGCCCTTCCTTCCTGATGAAAAACATACCCCTACTCCAGGTAAATTGAGGGTGGGCAGAAATAAAGACTAAAAACTAGGAAACGGGCCCAACAAATCGCAAGGTCGCGGGCGGTGCAAAATGTGCAGACACGCGGGCACAGAGAGGGGGTGTTCGCAACGCTGCCAGGGTGTCCAAACCTGGAAGACCGAGACCTGGGGAATCCCAGGCATCTGGCAGCGATACCGCGCCGGGGCCCCAGCGCCCAGCCGCGTGGAGTCGAGGAAAGCTAAACTATACAATGTGTAGATGTTTTATGACAGGGACTGCGTTCGAAAATTACAAGTACCGTCTCGTGCCCTAGGTCGGCACGGCAATTGCATTAACGATAATAAACGGTGACAAGCCCATACCGTAGCCAAATTGCAAGAGTCACGTACCGAGTCCAGGACACAATAGCGATTGCCCTGCCATAAAACATCGCCCGAAGTTGGCCGCTACAACACGTTTCCCAAAAGGATTTTGGGCGACTCGCAAAAAATTTTTGACCATTACCGACCTTACCGGTATAAAATTTTCTACTTTTCCGTCAAAACGTGCAATCCTTTAAAAAAAAAAAACTTTCAGGCTTGAATCTGCATAAGCTATCACTGTACAGTTATGAAAATATGTAGAATCATACACAGGATCTCTAAAAGAAGGTATAGTCCAAGTTCGTTTGGGGTTAGGTTGTCGTGGGGGCGGAGAGAGTTGTGGCACAAAAACTTTAATAACTCAGAAACTAATCATTTCCGGACCTACGTTAATATAACTTTTTTTTCTTCTCTAAACATTAGGGATCTATTCCTAAAGTTTTATTAGAATATCCAGAATTATTATCATTATTTTCGTCCATCGCGGGTACTGCAATAAAAGGTTCAGAGACAACACCTAATACAAGCGTTCTGACGGTAAAGTAGAAGACTTTATGCCAGTAAGGTAGAATATTTTATGTCGGTAAGGTAGATAATGATAACAATATTTTTGCGGGTGGCCAAAAAACCTTTTGGGAAACATGTTTTTAATGCGAAATGAGGCCATGTGCAAAATTTGAGGTCAATCCGATTTGACAGATTTTCTGAACTTTCGCACATAATTCAAACCTTTCACTTTACTCAATTCCTACTTACGCAAATCATAGTGTAATTGCTGTACATGATAATGTAATTATTCGTGGGGAAATTACTCACTTATTGTGAAAAATTATCTTTCATTTCTATCCTTGTTTTTTTCATTTCGCATTCACAGACGACTCAATTTTATGTTTACGTTTTGTGTCCTCAATGTTTCCCGTATATTACAACATTATTCATCCGTTCTGTCAGCACCTTGTTAGTATCGTTCTTTTTCTCAGTGTAAAATGTGTGATCTACGAGAAAGGGATAGTGTACAGGTTTGGAGTTGCTTAGAAAATTTGATCAGCGGTCAGTTTAGTGAATGCTCGATAATTGTCCCGAATATCTTGCCTATAATTGCCTTCGAACTGTGCCTACTACCGTAGGGTATACTCCGTGAGGGGCCAAGAGGCCTCGGTCTCCGAGGAGTGTAACATAATACGGGTCGAGTATGTCGATGTGAGACCAGAAGACCAGTAATAATCCAATAACAAAACTTCTGTATTTTTCATTATTTTTTTATGGGACTTTCACCAAGATATTTTTGGAATTTTTCTAATGAAGACGATACCAAATATGAAATAATTCTGATAATATTTATGTGTAATCAACGATGAAAGTTTCGGACGCAATAAGACGAAAGCCTTTGAACTGTGCCAGTGGCTGCAACTAGCCGCGTCTCTTTTCCATACGCTGTCTTTCTTTGCGTCCAAAACTTTTATCGTTCATTACACAAGTAAATATTATCAGAATTATAACATACTTGATATCATTTTCATTAGAAAAATGCTACGAATATGTTGGTGAAAGTTCCATAAAAAAATAATAAAAAATAAAGAAGTTTAGTCATTAGATTAGTAGTGGTCTCACACCGATATACTCGACCCGTATTGTGTTACATTTTTCGGCGACCGAGGCCTCTCGACCCTGGTGTCCGTTCTTACGTTCGGCGGAGGTCGAAAAATAATATCTTCTGCGCGATATTTGTCCCTGGTTGGACCCGCGTTGTGAAAAATTATGGAGCATTCGCTGTATATTGATTTCAATGAAGTCTCGGGTTTATAATGCTCCGGCATTCATCGCAAACCTTCCGCCACTAAATTGTAAACCGCGATGAGTGGGGCTGTCCCGCAGGGTTGCGCGTTTAACGGCGTACACCAGTAACGCGGCCCTTTATTTATGGATACGCCCCTGGCTAGAAGTAACGTCGAGGCGGCTGAGTAATGCGACGCCGCCCGCCTACGGTTTATCCAATTTTCAGTTTGAAACTGCCTCGAATGCGTCGGTTTTTGGCCGGCCACCCGAGGCGTACCCGCGCGAGCATGGTTTACGGCGATCGGCGGTGATCGAACGTCGCGATTTTCATTTCTGTTCCGTGTTTGTTATTTCGTGCTATCCGAAGATTGAAATTGTTACCGTTATCGATGCGCTCTAGAACGCCGGTATTCCATTTTCAACTATCGTGTAAACAAAAAGAAAGACGGCTTGTGCCAACTACGAGAATATACAGTGAGTTATATAAATGAAAACAGAACTTTTTAGACTATTTGTTACGACTAGATTGTTGATCCTGATATGAAATGTTAAATATAAATTGAAAAATGTATACAAAATGTATGCAAACTGTATGCAAAATATATGCAAAAAATATGTAAAGTATAAACAAGATTGATTGAAAATAGTACAGTATAATACAACAGAGTATAATAGTACAAGATGCAGAATAGTTATATAATATTTATCGCTATTTGTAATTTTCGTTGCAATATGTAACAATTACAGTTTGGTCATTCTGATCAATTGCAATTTTTTCACAATTTCTTTTACACCTCATCTAGTAAACTAATGCTTTAACTTGTCAAAAAAGTCAAGTCCGTGGTCTAATTTTAAGGAAGTTATTCTCTTTTAGAGATTGTATGAATATTTTTGCGATTCGCTGTAGGCCATTCTCTACAGATTTAAGTAGTATAGGTCAGCTAACAGTGAGCCGCTAGAAACCACAGTCACGTTTTTGTACTTTATCTACTGAAAGCTTATTAATAGGTTTTTTAATAACCGAGCAATATGTAAACGAAGCTCAATAACTTTCTTCTAAATTTCAAAAGAAGATCTTACATTACATTAATTTTAAAAATTTATTGAATTATGAATGATATTGCTGGTGCTTTCGAATAATTGTTTCAGAAATTATCAACTGTTGATGTGTTAAGTGATTCTCTACAGATTTGAGTAGTACAGGTCAGCAAATATGCGAACGCCAGTACCCACATTTGTTGTTTTAAGTAATTCTGTACGAATTTAAGAGGTAGAAGGAGTTCGCCTAGGCGGCATGTAGTATCGGACAACAAGTAAAGAGATCAGTTGATTGTTGCGGCTGACCAGAATCCGATGCATCATATACTCTATAAACTGTTACATCTATAAATTTTTGTAGTCAAAAAACGTGTAAGTTGTGTTATATAATCTTTCGATAAGTATTTTTTTTAATATCTTTCTATAGTATTGCTCATAGATTGCGCTAGATTTAATAAATAAATATTTCTGCAATTCACCGTCGCCTAGTATTGAACAGAACAAATTCCCTATTACCGGACAGTACAAATCTCACTTTCGTTTGTTCCTTTTTGTACTACTGTTTATTATTTCGGTTTCAGTGATTCAAAAAAATACACCCAAGCAACGTGTCTAGAAAGAACAAAGCTTAATGGAAAATTTTTATAAATAGACTGCAGATTGCTAGAACACTAGAACCGAGACAGACGAACCGGGGCACAATTCGCGTAGTTTATTTAGAAAATAGTGAAAAAGATTGGATACAATGTTCAGCTCTCAAAATATGAGCCCATCAAACTTGTGGCGATATCCCAGAATGTTTTGACCGTTACACTTGCGATTGTTGCAAATTATTCTGAAAAATTTTTACTATGTTTGTTTTTAGGGGAAACTTCATGATTTCTTAAAATCATATAACCTTATTATAATGTTAATTTAAGTTCATTATTACGCAAATTTTGATTATTTTTCATTTCATTTTGGTTTCTAGTATTGTCAGTATATTAAAAAACTTAGAATAAAACACATGAAAAAGTATTAAATTTTTTTATTTGTCTAGGAAAAGCCTTAAGTGTCCTGTATTAGGAGAACTCCCACGCAAGTCAGCTTATTAGCCGTCAAACGCAAGAAACCGCATTCACATCTTCTGATAAGTTTCTTTCATTCAGAATGAGTTATTTCGATGATCAAACAGTTAACATTTGTGCAATGCCATATTTTCAGAATCGTGATAATAACATTGCGATTTATATACAAATTTGATGGGTCAAAAAACGTTACCTTTGGATGAGAACGAATGTGACATTTGTGTTCAATTGCGTTGAAATGTTTATATTACTAAGTTTATCGAATAGCGTTTGCTGTAAATGCATACAATTGCATAGTCTAATGACAATGAGTGAACGTAAGACTGATGCTTTCCAAGTGACAACCGATTAAATTGTTATCCGTCGATCAGCCTCACTGTTTCGCTCGAGAATTATTATTACGATCGGCAGTGATTGAACGGCGCAGTATTTATTTTCTCGTTTGTCACTGCGCGTTATCGAGAGATTGAAATTGTTACTGTTATAGATGGATGAATACTACGATATATATATATATATATATATATATATATATTGATGTGAATAAAATAAAGTATGATTCGCGTCGATGTTGACGATACACCTGGCACCGTGAAGAGGAAGTAGTATGTGCCATCCAATAGTCAGACATAAGAGAGAGACTTCAAATTTTCTTACGAATTCATTGGTATAGAATCATTTAATTTAATATTCGCATGCTTTGCGAATTATTACTCGTCAACGCTATCGAAAAATACCATTGAACGGAAAATTTGTAGTACTATAGTTAACTACAATGTTATGTACAAAATTACATTATTGGTGTAGTCCGTACGTTCGTGTGGCTTTCTCAAAACTCAAAAAGAAACTGTTTCTCTTTAAAATATGTATTTGAAATTCATCTACAATGTATTCTCCATCATTATTTACAACTCCTTTCTATCTTTGCGATAATTTTTGTATGCCACCCTTGAGTAATTTAGCAGCTTTTGATTAAAAAACGATTTCGTAAATCATTCAACAAGGCAACTTCCAAGCGTTCCTCATCGAAATGATGATCTAGTACGCGATTTATAATTTGTTAATAAAATTCCTTTCTTAACCCTCCGATAACTGGATCGCGGAGTCATTTCTAACTGACACCGATGTAAAGTGAAACATACCGAAGATGCACTTTTTATTGACTTAAGAATCCATATGTAATCGAACAAAATTAACAATTTATTGAAAATTATATGAACTTTGTATTGAGAAAGGGAGGTGACACTTTCAAATGCATATACAAATATGTGTATACAGCTTTGCATTTTTTACGGTTGTGACAAATTTTTACAACAGTATTTATCGACTTTCTGCTACATGACGTTATAGTGTTAGTATTATTTATAGAACCCACTGGAAAAGCTTAATCACTAAATCTTTTGACATCCGGTATAATTAATAGATAAAAAACCGTCTTACCTGATTTTTTAAATTCCATTTGGAGAGCATGAAACAAACAGAAATAAAGGGTTGTGTTAAACTGAGAAGATAAAGTACATGTATTGCTAGATGTTGCATGATATGGATAATACTTAAACTATGGTTTTCAGACATTTATGGTAGATAAAATGCGAAACAGTAGAAATATTAAAATAATTTCATAACACTGATGAATACTGATTGTGAAGGTTCACGATCAACTACTCGGTGAATAGAGTTTGAAGTCCTCGTTCGCACCGATTTTCTCTAAACTCAGAAGATGTAAGATGCATTTTATTAAATTGTCAATACAGATCTTGACGAAAAAATTGTAAAATATAACCAGTAATATTTTCAAGTTCTTTAGGTTCGAAAAATAACGATTGTTAAATGCGCGACTACTCCAGGGTGAATACTAAGCGAACACAAGCTTCTACAGAGTAACAAACTTTCCCTAAACTATGAAGTTATAAGATGCATTGTTTAAATTGTCAATACAGATCCAGATAAAAGATTGTAGAAAGCAACCTGTAATATTTACGAGCTCGATAGTTTCGAAACGTAGCTGATGTTGAGTATAAGACTGCTTCAGGGTTAACACTAAACTCACAAAAGCTTCTGCGGAGTAAAACATCATTCTATTTCTACCTGTACATTATCTCTGACGCGTTTCTTGAATTTCATTTCGAGTTTTATCTCCGTTCGGAGCAGCATACGCAATACAAATAATTGTGATGGTACACGACCAATTCCTCGGGGAACTGAGCTCTAAGTCCTCGTTCGCTCGGGCTTTCCCTAAACTCTGAGGAACGAGGAGAGCGGGCAGCATCAGCGCGGAATCGTTTCCGGCTGGTAAAGAAATTTAGCAAGCGGGCAGAACATTCCCCGTCGTCTTCGCCGTCTCCAGGGCAAATGAAGGGAAGAAGAAAAGGGAGACGGTGGCACAGAGGTGTCTCGTTCTCGCAGACTCCACCAAAACGAACTTCTTCGTTGCTGAGACACTCTTCCTTGCCCCCATAGCCCCTCTTTCACTATGGGTTTCGGGACGGAGTCTGCGCAAGTAGCGCTGCATATTTGATGGGACGTTTCCCCGGCATCCTTTCAGCCGGCAAGTTTGCCGGTATTAGCATAGTAAACATGGATTTACGTTATGCCTATGCATTCCCGCGCGAACCAGACCAGACGCGGGCTCGGGGATCACCGAGAACTAAGACGTCTACTCGCTCGGCGCACTTAAGCATCCGCCATCTCCTCTTCCTCACGGAAACACCTCTCGGGCACGTATACTAGTCGCGTGCAACTCGATTGTCGCGTCACGAACTCGCGGATTCTACTTTCTTTGTAACCCGACTCGAACGAACGGGAATCCGGCCGATATAAAGACCGAAGGAACAGACAATTCGATTTCTGGGTCAACGTTGCTGTTTTATGATCTCGGAGCTTGTAGGATTTCCACCCTGTGACGTAAAGTGGTCTCAATCAAAGAATTAGCTGTTCATTTGCTAAAAAATCAACTTTCTCACATCTATTGGGTTGTTCGGAAAGTAATTTCGTTTTTTATGTAGAGATGATATTGCTTCCATTTATTATTACTTAACATTATTCTAAGTCGCAAAATCATTGTATATTTTCAGAACTGACATTTCGGACGTCATTCCGTGCCTTATAGAACTTTATAATCTTTCAAGCATTTCTTTTGTCATCACATCAAATATGCAAAATCAAAGTGAGTGTTGAGACGTGATTATTGTATGGCCGGCTCGTATTTCGGTTTGGGTCTACGCTACGGTCGATTTTGAACAGTGCCATTGTCGAAGGGGTCCTCTAGCGTCTTCTGACGAATTTATTGTTTTATGACTCTGGTGCGGCTGGAAATTATCAGCTGACCATGGGAAAGTCAGCCTAGCCGTGCAGCTCTCAATGGCACTTGGCGTAGCGTAAGCCCACTCCTAGAACCCAGGGGGGCCTATGGCCCTAAACCTAAATCATGGTTTCCGGCGAAATTACAGGAAACCGAGTGTCGTCTGTTTAGCGACACTCGTTACGACGTATTTCGTCTATGGGCATTGCCCTTGTTTTGGGAGGTCATTTGTAGCCTCCCAAATATTATATCATTGGCTGGGGTCCCCACTATTTTGTACTTTGTGGAGGGATTTTTCAACCCCACGAGGTTACTTGTTTCTCACGCGTTAGTTGTAAGATCAGTCGCAGAATAAGAGTCGAAACTATGAGTCGGAGAATAAGAGTCGTAGAGTGGCAGTTGCGAAGTGGAATTCATAGATACTGTTGAGACGTGATTATTGTATGGCCGGCTCGTATTTCGGGTTGGGTCTACGCTACGGTCGATTTTGAACAGTGCCATTGTCGAAGGGGTCCTCTAGCGTCTTCTGACGAATTTATTGTTTTATGACTCTGGTGCGGCTGGAAAGTATCAGCTGACCATGGGAAAGTCAGCCTAGCCGTGCAGCTCTCAATGGCACTTGACGTAGCGTAGGCCCACGCTTAGCGCCAAGGGGGGCCTGTGGCCCAAAGCCTAAATTATGGTTTCCGGCGAAATTGCAGGAAACCGAGTGTCGTCTGTTTAGCGACACTCGTTACGACGTATTTCGTCTATGGGCGTTGCCCTTGTTTTGGGAGGTCATTTGTAGCCTCCCAAATATTATATCATTGGCTGGGGTCCCCACTATTTTGTACTTTGTGGAGGGATTTTTCAACCCCACGAGGTTACTTGTTTCTCACGCGTTAGTTGTAAGATCAGTCGCAGAATAAGAGTCGAAACTATGAGTCGGAGAATAAGAGTCGTAGAGTGGCAGTTGCGAAGTAGAATTCATAGATACAACATCTCTATTATACAGTCCATTATATTCAGTTTTATTAAAGTTATCCGAAATCCAATTATCTTATTACTTATTTACCTCTCTTTGAGGCGTGTTTCTCAGCGGCTCACTAATTATTGTTTGAGCACTGGCACGACACAACAGTGAGCATATCCGTCACATTTTGCTTTTTTGTTACGGGTATGGTAAAAACGCAATGCAAGCAGGGACAAAGATGTATCCTGTTTACAGAGAGGGTGTACCGTCGTATTATCATTTATTTCGTTCTTTTCAACACTTTTTAAGCGGTGTAACTATCATTTTAAATGAAGGCGTCAAAAGTAATACAACTCAATTATTTGCTAATAAAAAACTGGAATTCTACGAACATGGGATCTCCAAGTTACTAAAAACATGGCACAAGATCATACAACAAAATTGCCATTACATCACCGAGTAAATAAATAAATAGTGAAACATCGTCTTCATTTTCCCTTGGAAAACCGAAATTACTTTCCGAACAACCCAATACTTTTATCAAATGTGTATCACTTTAGAAACGTTCATCACTTTTGAAAACTATGATGTCAAGTGAATTTGTTTAAAATTGTAATTAGCGAAAGCGTTTAAATATGAACCATTCATTAGCACCATTCTTCACCGTGAAAATCACTCCTCTTCTTATTGATAACCTGGAGAACCTATTCGTACTTAAGAATGCTGTTGTCTGTAAGAAATATTGCTTATAATTTATTTTAAAAATTAATATTCCATTGACTAAAGAGAATCATCAACGTCTTATATAATTTACAATGAATATCTTTTTAGTTTCAAATAGTACCGCTTCCTTCAAAGTGGAATGTCTTCAACATACTTTTCCTGTATAATCATAGCAATATCACCATCCGGTTCGTCCCGGGAAGAAAGTTATTATTGTGAAAGCGACTCTGTAATCTAATATTACTCTTTTAAGATAAGACGGCAAAGTAATCGCAAATTCGAAATAATAAAACCCATTATTTTAAGAATTAAAGTTGGACTCGGACCTCAGGAGGTCAAAATGCGATCTTCGGTGATTGTATAATCATTTACTTAATTTCGAGCTGCTTAATTAGTTTTCGTGTTCTGCGTCGGAATACACGCCATATTATGTATAAACCCTCCAATTTTTGTAATAGTTTCCTCCTCGAATGCAACATCAATTACGTTCAAATTTATTAACTTTCGATCCATCCGGTCACATAACTTTCTTCAATTTTCAATACTCCAATTTTTTATTTAGTTGCAAATGCTAAATGACCTTCGTTGATTTTCTTTTTAATAAATGAGATTTCTTCTTCTTTTCTACAGTTATAAAGTTTATCTCACTAAGACTTCTCCCTAACGTTCATTATCAACATCTTGCGTCAAGGTCTCCTTCTAATTTTTTTTCTGGCAATGGGGTTAATCTTCTTTGCGAGTGATCGTATACAATTTTTGGACTACCTTCAGAAGTCCCTAGAAGATTCAATAATGTTTTTTCGGATGTTTTTGCGGACCCTTACCACGAGACGAGTGGCGGCTACCTGCGCTTCGACCATCCCCTCCCTTCTCGCCAACCCCTGGCCCTGGGACCCTTGACTGCGACGATCAAGGGATCACTCCGGGCAGTCATTCTGTTGAATACTCCCGCACCCGCCGGAACTATTGAACTCTCGATTGTAGATCATAGTATTGTTTAACGCTCGCGCCCGTAATATTATAAGTATGCGTCTCTGCAAAAATATAGAGTCTTACAAATCACTTCACATGTAACCCCTTCAACCGTTACATAAATATATCTTCTTTTAATATTTTGGATTGGTGTAAAATTGAGTTACGAATAAATTACTGTAACTTGTAAACTGAATAAACAAAAATAATTATACAACTACATGTTTCACGATATTTTCGTGTCATTGTCTTAATAAATATATAAATAATGATTCGTACAAACGAAAGTTTCGGACATAAAAAAAGTATAGCGTATGGAACAGACAGAGACGCGGAGAGTCGCGGCCGCCGCGCCGGCACAATTCAAAGGCCCCGTCCGCGTCCGAAACATTCATCGTTCATTATACAAATAAATGTCGTTGGAATTATATTATATTTTTTATCAATATCGCCAGAAAAATTCCCCGCGGTA
The DNA here is from genome assembly GCA_913789915.3 of Sphecodes monilicornis. Taxonomy (NCBI): domain Eukaryota; kingdom Metazoa; phylum Arthropoda; class Insecta; order Hymenoptera; family Halictidae; genus Sphecodes; species Sphecodes monilicornis. The sequence goes on from OU565284.1 coordinate 28,884,675, forward strand.
TACCCCGCGGTAGTGGGGACAGTTCTCGGACTATTAAAGGTAAGATCTTTTGGACATTTATAGCGAGAGTACTGTATATACGACCAATCGCTCGAAGAAAATAAGGCGGTTGAGTTAATTCAAAGAATGCGTCGGTATAGAATAGTAATTATAAATATGTAGATTGTGATTTCATATTTCATTATATTTATTATATACGGCAGTATATCTATAAAGAAAATAAGAAGAAAGAAATATGAATAAATGTGGGAATGAGAGCGTTCCCGGTACAGTAAGTCCGCGATCTAATCCAACGGAACATTGCGATCTATGTCCCTTCGCCTACTTCTTCCACTGCGGGGTATCTCCGGAGGGGCGGCGAAGCTCGAGCTGCCTCGGTCGCCGAGCAGTGTAAACATGTCGCGTCATTTTATCCTGGGTAGGGTATATCGGTGTGAATCACTACTAATCCAATTACAAAACTTATTTTTTTTTCATTATTTTTTTTTAGAGGACTTTCACCAACTTATTTCTCGCATTTTTCTAATGAAAGTCATACCAAATATGATATAATTCCGATGATATTTAGATCGAAGTTTAGATAGATAGAATATTTAGATGGAAGTTTTTTTATTGGCATTACATTGTACGGACACGCGGGCCTTTGAACTGTGCTAGCGCGGCGGCCACGACTCTTGGCGTCTCTTCTTTTCCATACGCTGCCCTTCTTTACGTCCAAAACTTTCATTGTTTATTACACAAGTAAATATCATTGGAATTATATCATATTTGGTATCATTTTCATTAGAAAAATGCCACGAATATATTGGAAAAATTTCATTAAAAATAATTAAAAAATAAGAAAGTTTTATTATTGCACTAGTATTGTCTCACCGATGCGCTATTTTTTGTTGCGTCTTCAGCCGCGCGGTCCGACTTTACATGCTGTCCTTTTCTACGTTCGGCCCAGTCGACGCGGTCACAAGAGAATCGTTTCCCTTCACGATCTAAGTCCCGGTAGAGAACCGAAAAAGGACTTAGATCGCGGCGTACTGTATAACATTACCGACGCAGTGGGCGCGTGGCGAGCGTCCCGGTCGTCGCAACGACACAACGGTACCGACGAAGCGAGTGTTCCGTCGCGAACGATCCCGAAGTTTTTGGGAGCGTATGGAACCGGAAGGAACGGAGCATCACGATTGCTCTCGAAGGTTCGTGAAGCGTGCGAATAGCGAATAAAATAAGAATGCGGAGGCGCCGCGAGTTAGTCTTAGTCCTAATCGAGTCATGCGCGGAACATGTATCCTTCAATCTTAACGCATTCCTATTAAATATTGTTAATTATAGCGCTGTATTTTGATTGCACTCATCGCAGTCGTACATAAACATAACTGTTCTTTATTATTCTGTACATATTTTCCCTCTCAAACTACTCACTTCATTCCCCTAAATAAATACCTTTTTTGAAACGCATGCCATCGGACTAATTTTTTCTCTGAAAGTGTTGTATTCTTAGAGCTCAACCTGGCACGAATTATTAAAAAATATAAAAAAAACTTCTAAAGTTACGAATCTTCTCGTAAAAAGAAATCACTTTTCGCGCCCTAATTCTATGTTCTTTTCTTACTATGGGTAAGTTATAATTTTAAGAAAACCGCTGTTGAACATTCTTTCAGAATATCTAATGACTATTCCGTAATTTATGGGAATAAAAATAATAGATAATTTAAAGGCGACAATCATTTGAAGATGTTGCGGTGTGTAACACCCTATGTGTACCGTATGAAAGTTGTATGCGGTACATACAGAAAAGGTTAAAAATCAGTGGTTTAACTATTATTCATCGTCCCAGCATTAGTATCGTTGGAAAGTTAGGAATAATATCTCTCTTCTGCATCAGAGTGTTTCGAGGCGTGGCGCGGGCGCGGCCACTGACCGCCTCGGTTCGAGAACATTTAACGTTGGAGAGACGCGGTTTGGAGGATTCGGGTTTAGGCAGCTGTGGCGTTCCACGTGTATAAGCCTGAGGTTTGGCACTCGAAGCATGCCTTGGCAGTCTGTGAACCCGGCCATCCGTGTGCGTTCGTTCGGTCCCATTGTCATCGCTGGAAGTTCCGTCGTTGTCGCACCGTAGATTGCGGTATTCTGGTTACTCGGCCGAAAGAAAGTGGATACAGGACTGTTTCTGCTTGAGATCACTGATTAGTGGTTCCGTAACTAAGTGCCGAGCTAAACACGGAGAGCCAATCCCCGTGGGACACGAAGGAAACACTTGTCGAACCATTCCTATGCGACTTAATTAGGCCTCGACCTAGCAGCGCCAAAAGTTTATCGTACACATAACTTTCGGCAAGCGTAAACGGTTACAAACGTTGTGCAGGTATTATACGATTAAAGAAGCAAGTCAAATGATCTTAAAATATGCGTCATTCTTCACTGCAGTTTGCACATGCTGGTTATTCGCAATTGAATACAGTGAGACTCCATTTATCCGACGCAGCATCGTCGGAATGCCCTATTTATTGTACTCGTAGCTATCCGAATTCATAACATTCGTAGGGTGAGTGTTAGTAAGTGATTGAGCACCGGTGAGTGACCTTTTTTAAATAAATATTAACAGACGGAGACTTTAATTAATAATTTTTGAAGTGAAACTTCTTTAGGCGCGTTAGGCGCAAAACTTCGACGCGGTAGGAGTGAAACCGATCTGGCGATGAAACGATGAAACGATGAAACGAAATTCTATTCTATTAGCATATACGGTCGAGGGTTCGGCATTGCTTAATAAAGATTATGATAAAATTCCGATGATGCTAAGTGGAGATTTAAAATCAAAATTATTAATAGAATTTTTTAGAAGTAAATTAAGATTGGAAATGGTAAATAATCCTAATAAAACGACAACAAGATCAGGAACAACTCTCGATGCAGTATATGCAAGACATTTAGACAAAATTGAATCAAGAATATTTATATCATATTTTAGATATCACAAGCAAATTGTTTCAATAATAGAATCATAGAAAATTAAATGACATAAAGTGTTAATAAAATTCTAAAAAAAAATTAAAAAAAGAAATTTCACTTCAGCCATGTGATCTAAGCACACACCAATTTTTAAAACTGTCGGTATATGAATCGAAACTAAAGAGTCTTTCTGTCATATAATCAAATGTCGTTGGGAATGGTGAGGTTGTGATTAATATAAAATATCACTTGCTACACGTGTTTCTAGTGCAGAATGATTTCTCACTTTCATACTAACAAGTGGTGTGCGTACTATACAGGGTGATCCAATAAAAATCTGCACTTGAACATCTCTGTTATTTTCGGGGATATTGAAAATTTTCATTAACTAAAGTTTTTTAATATAATGAGGGCTAGAACAGGATATTAACGGTTTTTTGTAGGCAAATGTTTATGTTTTTCAATAAAAACATATTTTTCTATGCATCATTCGATGCAGCTCCTCATTCTCTATAAAAAAGCGTTAACCTGTTGTTACGGATGTTGATTAATGGTACCGATACTGATAGATATCGACACATCGAGTGGTCCTCGTTCTAGCATCGTTTAGGTAACGACGATGTAACAAAGACAACCGGGAATCGATTGACAGATGTCCAGTTGCACGGACGCGTTAATGATAAGTACGTATGCACCTCTCTTCTGATAATAAAAGGAATACTATTTTCGATAACAGACTCTTTCATTGTAATCAGTTACGCATAGGTTGCGCGATCGCCCACACAACACTATGTATATCGAAAAATTAATAATTTAAGAGATATTTCGACTTTAATTTTTTTGAATTCTGTAGATCTTATTTACCATATTTTCGTATTTATCAACTAATAGTAGTTTGAAATAGGCATACAAATTTCGCCACGAGGTTGGCTAAGACTTTTGTAATTTGCGAGCAAGTAAATCCCGTAGATGGCAAAATAGAAATTGTCTAGCTGAATTGCAAGAAATGGGTGACAAATAAAAATGTATTTCATTCTTCAACGAGTCTAAAAGGCTGAAGATAGTACATTGACGTTCTTAAATTCTTTTAATCTTTCTACTGTTTTGAATTCCGCCAACTCACTATTGTAATAAATGCATAAGATCTTCAGTCTAGTCATCATGTTATGGATAACAATGTGATATTAGTGTGTACAAGACAATGTGTGTGCTTACCAGATTGAACCTGCGATGCGACGCGATTTTCGTGCTTGTAAATCAATAAAGTCTTAACTGATCATGTAACGACATTTGTATTCGTATTGAAAACTACTATCAGTTGATAAGCGTGAACATATGGTAAATAAGATCTACAGAATTAGTTATAATTTTATTTAAAGAATTTAAATTAATATTTTCACAATGTATTATACATAAATCAAACAGATCTACAAAACGTATTTTTCAAAATTTAAATATAAAAACATTGTAAAAAACAACATTTTAGTAATTTCTCTACAATTTTTGATCTATGAATTTTTTTCAAAATTCCTTCTTCACGTGATATACAGAGTGGAAATTATAACGCGTTACAGACGAATATCTCCAAAAATGATGATTATACGCAAAAATGTTTCAGATGAAAGTTGTTCAGTACCGAGAGGAGCATCATGCGGTGGGACTTTTATTTTTCCCGGTGGACGATCCAAGGTGAGGTGGAGGTCAACTTTCTTTTTTGAAATTGAATGATATGTTTTTTTATCCACCATCAAATAGTGCGTTTTATGATGAGTTCAATTACCTATGACTCAAGGTCATTCAAGGTCAAACTTGCAGGGAAATGCAGAAAACGTTGTTATCGTTTCATTTGTCATCATACTTCAATACACTTAACAATTCTTTGCTTAAATAATTCTTTAACTTTGCTCAACACTTCAACATTTATCTTAGCACAAGTTTCGCATATTCTGACTTTCTTGTTTTCAGGCGTCGCGGACTTAATGGCCATTACACAGTTTTTAAACACAGAACCTGACCGGAGAAAACATTGTTCTAGTCTTTTAAATGGCATATGCGATTTTGATGGTCGATCTGGGTGGGGTTGTGCATACAAATTAGCAGCCATTCCGTAATTTTTCCTGCATTCTCCTAGTAACATAAACATATCAAAACAATTTGGATACATTTTCATTTTCACTACTTATTTAAGTACTATCGTTCCGCAAGGGATACCTTAGCACGAATAGTAATGAAAGTAAACTGACTATTTTGCAGAAGAGCACAGTAATACATAAATACGTTTGTTTTCATTTCATTGATAATGACTTTGATGTTGTCCTGAGTAATGCTGATATTGAACACTTGTTATTGTTTTCGTGTGAAAGTTCGAAGGCACGAACTAAAGTAGAAATAAAACGATCAAACCTTTTCTGCATTTCCCTGTAAGATTGACCTAGATTGGCCTTGAGTCATAGGTAACTAGGCTCATCTTAAAACGCACTATTTGATGGTGGATAGAAAAAACATATCACTTCATTTAAAAAAAGAAAGTTGACCTTCACCTCACCTTGGAGTGTCCACTGGGAAAAATAAAAGTCTTACCCAGGGGTTGAAACCCTAGGTATATCGGTTACGATTACGGTTCTTGAGAACCGATAATATAACGGTTTTATAACTGTTATTATTAGGTTCAGGATTTCGGTTTCGGTTCTTTAGACTTCAGAACCTATAGTATGTCCCGTATCGGTCTCATATCGGTTTTGCAGTTCTGCAACTGATATTTTTTGGTTCCGTATCGACTATACATGGTGTCTCGAAATTCCTTCAACATCCGGAAATGGGAGGTTCCTGAGATCATTTGAAGCGACATTTTCCTTTGCAAAAATGGCGTCCGCTGCTTTGTTTAAGAGTTATTAACGAAAAACACGGACCAATCAGAGCGCGGCTACAGCGAACGGAGTCCGACTCGGCGACAGGTCCCGCTTAGCGTAGTGTCGCCGTTGGCCGAGCCAGAATCAATCCGTAGTAGCTGCGCTCTGATTGGTCCATTTTTTTCTTTAATAACTCTTAAACTTTTTGCAAAAGAAAATGTCGCTTCAAATAATCTCAGGAACCTCCCATTTCCAGATGTTGAAGGAATTTTGAGACACCCTGTAGAGCCGATACGGAACAAAAAAATATCAATTGCAGAACTGCAAAACCGATATGAAACCGATACGGGACAAACTATAGGTTGTGAAGTCTGAAGAACCGATACGGAAACCGAAATCCAGAACCTAAGTGTAACACTTATAGAACCGTTATAATATCGGTCCTTATATAACAGTTATAACATTGTATCGGTTCTCGTAACTGTTTCAAGAATTGGAATCGATATCGTAACTGTTCTCAACCCCTGGTCCCACAGCATGATGTCCCCCTCGGTACTGAGAAACTTTCATCTGAAACATTTTTGCGTATAATCAATATTTTTGGAGATATTCGTCTGTGACGCTTTATAATTTTCACCCTGTATAGTTAACTAATTGTTCTAACTTCTATAGAAATTCCAATTTTACACTTTTTTTGTGCGTCACTGCAGGTGAAATCGTGAAGGATGTGTGTCCTTTGTGTTTACGCTTAGATTCGTCCCTATTACAATATGAACGGGAGTATTATAAATTATACTCATTATAATGAATTATTCTCCCATTTCGCGGAAACGATTTCGAAATAAATTACAAGATCTAAGTGATCGTAATTAAAATTACAAGCTCGTCAAGGATGGCCAACCTAATTAGTGTTTTGTGTTTTCGTACAAAGTCGGAGGCTTGTTAGTCGAAACACGAGTTGGCAGACAGAGAACACGACCGCGCTTACGTTCATTTCGTCTTCAGAAGTTTCTCTTCCGTTCGTAGTTCGCAGTTGTCACGCTCTTTTGCTAGCGACAATGGGCTTAGCGGGTGTCTCGTCGACGTTCAAACAAAACGCTTTCCCCAATCGGGTACCGCTGGCACTGGATTCCAGACACAGAACGAGCTACAAGCTGGCTGCGGCTGCATGTTCTCGGAAGTTTCCAAATATCTCCAGCGAAGAATTCTTATCCACCGATTAGGACGGTTCTGCTGATTGTAAGCGGATGAATTTGCAGGTTTAACTGCGTCTTGGAGAACTCTTTCTTTCCAAGTTTTTTTTTATACAATCTTATAGATTTCGACGAGGAAACACCGAAAATGAAAATCTTATTGTGCGGAATTCGTTGGTTAAAAAGTTATACGCGTATAAAGTTGAACACTTTCAAGCCTTTTTAACAGGTTAAAGCGCCGCCATATTGATGTATTTGCTATGTTGCAAAAATGTTTCCAAAGAAATTGATTCAATAAATTTTTACATCAAAGCACATATTTGAATAAAAAACGCGAAGGATTAAAATAGCAGTCACTGTGATCGGCTTTGACTTTAACTTTTTCGTTTCAATTTTATTCACACTGTACCTACCGAGCATGAATAGCATCTGATACATACACTGACAAAAATAACAAGAATAAATGTATTTAAAGCAGTATGTGTCAGTTGCTTTGGTGCTCTGTAGGTTTAGTGTGAATAAAATCGAAACTAGAAAGTTAAAATTGATCACAGTGAGTGCCGTTTTAATCCTTTTGCATTCTAAAAATCGAAATAAAATTCGATTCATTCGAACATGGCATGTTAAAAATTAATACACTGACCCCTCAATTTACGCGGTACTTTTTTACGCCGTAAATTATATCACAAAGGCGTTCATTCAAAATCGGCCAAAATTACCGAAGACCAATTTTCCTGAAACTTTGCATATTGGTAGCCCTTTGAGTCTAACATTGATTCCGTGGAAAAGCTTTTTCCCAGGACTTCACGGTTACGGGGGGGGGGGGTCAAAGTACGTATTTTGCGAAATCTATTATGTGCTGTAACTTTTAATAAAAATACGATATCGACCCAGCATTGATACCAAAAAATCATAAAGAATTCAGGCTTTCCAACGGTGTATAAGTTTATGTAATTGATTTATTTCTCACATAATTTTTTCACGTTTTTCGTGTTATTCGAGGCGTAGATAATCAGAAAAATTCCAATTCCCAAAAAAAGTATCTCCTGATTTGAACCAAAAACGCTGCATTAATAGTACATTTCATGCCCTTTCGAATTGTGTTTGTCATACCTTGGGGAAATTATTCGTTTTTGAGTTATAAAGTAAAATGTGAATAGAAGTTGAGGCGCGCGGTCAACTACTCGACCTATATATTCATTTCAAACGTGGAAAAAACGCTTCCTGTGATTATATATACACTGTACATAACACACCTATGCTATTGTTGGAATACTAACACAATCAACTTGGGAATTGCAATTTTTCTGAATTTTTTACGCCTTGAAAAACACGAAAAACGTGAAAAAATTATGTTAGCAATAAATAAACTACATAAACTTATACACCGTTGGAAAGCTTGACCTTTTTATGATTTTTTGGTATCAGTGCCGGGTCGATATCGTATTTTTATTAAAAGTTACAGCACATAATAGATTTCGCAAAATACGTACTTTGACCCCCCCCCCCCCCGCCGTAACCGTGAAGTCCTGGGAAAAAGCTTTTGCACGGAATCAATGTTAGACCCAAAGGGCTACCAATATGCAAAGTTTCAGGAAAATTGGTCTTGGGTAATTTTGGCCGATTTTGAATCAACGCCTTTCGCGGTAGTTTTTATGCGCGACCAGAAAATATATATTCCTAGAAGTTTTTATTGACTTTCTAGCTTTTATTTCCAATATTTGTACTGACAGACTATATTTGCACGTTTTTTATTCGTATAAAACGAGTCCACGTGGAACGGATACTCCGCGTAAATTGGGGGACCAGTGTATGGAAATCTGGTTAATATCACCCACGTGGCGTTGAACATGTTAAAGAAATGTTCAAAATGCAGTTTTTATGCGTTCAAGACAGTGTAGTTGCATGAGGATACATGATCTGAAATAAAAATATCTACTACATAGTTCACATACAATGGATAAGTATGCATACATATTTCCTAACATGGAAAAGTCGGTTACGGTTGTAAATTTATACCGCGAATTGTATGGATTTATGATATTTTTCTCCTCACGAAATTCAATGTAACAATAATCTTCATTTGGAGTATTATGTATCACAAAGGAATCAAATTTTTTGGTGCGATTCGAATTTTTACAAGTACGTAAGTATCTACTATATTATGATATCATATGTATTTATGAAGAATGCTGCAAGCCTTCGATTACTGCAAATTTAATTATGAAAAATATACAGGTTGGTAATGTAGAACACGTGATTTTAAAAGCTTGATAAGAGAAGAGCAATTGATTTGTTTTAAATGAAATTTGCGTAAGAGTACAAAAACCTAATATGTATAACTTAACTGTATAAATACAATTAAGTGTTCAGAATGTAAAATATTTTGGAATTATAGTAATAATACTAAAAGGAATCTAGAGGATGTTCTAACGAATATGCAAATTATTTGTTATTATTATTATTGTATATATTATTATATTACATATTATATATGTAATATATAAATACAGGGTGTTCACGCTATCGCTAGCCAACGCTTTTCTTGCAAACAATAAATATTAGAAGAAAATGACAGAGGAAAAAGTAATACTGTTTTTGGTGAGTAACATAATGGCGGATGTAATTTTCTTGTGTTTGCACTATTTTCTTAGATATGAAGGTAACCTTCAAATTTTTAAATGAAATTCCATATATTTTTTTATATCATATAAAAGCGTGTGTTAAGAAAAATTTATTCGTATACAACACAATGACCTTCAAGGTCATACAAGGTCAGAAATGGCAGCAAAATTTTGAATATTTCGTACGTAATATTTCATAAAGATATCATTCACGATACACAACGCCAAGAAATGTAAACGACTTGCAAACGAAACTAACGCAATCATGTGCATTAATATTTCGGACAATGTTAGAAGAAGCTAACAAGAATGTCATTAATAGAGCCGAAATATGTAGTCATGCACAAGGAAGTTATATTGAACATTTACCATAGCCTCGTCAATAAAGTTTACTTGTAAACGCATTAGTACGAAATGTTCAAAATAGTTCTTCCATTTCTGACCTTGTATGATCTTGAAGGTCATTGTGTCGTATACGAATGAATTTGTCTTGACACACGCTTTCATATGGTATGCAAAAATATGTAGCATTCCATTTACAGAAAGTAGAAGTCACCGACATTTTCATGAAAATAGTGCAAATACGTTGTTTGAAAAAATACAGTATTACTTTTTCCTCTTTAATTTTTTTCTAATATTAATTATTTGCAAGATAAACGCTGGCTAGTAATAGCGTGAACACCCTGTATATAAATATACTACACATATATGAAATACATATTGTGGACAGATACATACAAGTAAACAGATGGTATGTGTAGCTTACCCAAATTTTGCCAACCTTTTAGTGGTAACAGTACTTAGTACAGATTATGCCCCATCATCCTATACTACTATTCCACGTGTACGGTTACGTGTTAAATTTAGCAGATCATTAATGAATTTAAGCGATCATTACTGAAAGCGCAATTATTCGAGTCTATTGAAGCAACACGGAATATGTTACAACGAAGCCCCGATAATTTAATTATAAATGTGGTATCGGGAATATGCGGGCACCCGGTATATAGTTTTAAGATGTAGACTTTAAGGACACTGTAGGACAGACATGCAGCGAGGGCCGGAAAAAGGCCATAAAAAGGGAAAGCGGCATTGACCAGCGTCGAGTTGCTAGCGACGATGGGCCTTCGGCCCGTTGATGATGTTCATGCCCATATTTGGGCATGGTGAAAACTCCGAAAGGGGCGAGCGTGAGGATGAACCGAGTCTTGCTAGACAAGGGACGAGTTGGAGACGAGGCAGTCGTTGTCCGAAAGTTGTCGTAGCAAGTTGAAAGAAAGTTGTATAGTTGTCGTGTAGCTTAGTAGTTAACGTTAGTAGCTAGTTATAATCGCGTAACCATTATACACTTAAGTATTCTCCTCTCTTTTCCAAAAATAAAACAATTAATTATACGTATTACCACATAAATGAGTTCACTGTATACTTGGTTAATCTCCAAAGCACTTTGATTTATCATTACGATTTTCATCAAAGATCCGTAAAAAGGAAGCGTTGGTAGGCATTCATGCGACTGGAACTCATCTCCGTTGAGACGTGTACAAATGCAGATAATATGTATGCCAGCGTGTTGGCAAATTCACGCGTTTGAGACAGGTTCGCAGCATTAAATCTCAGGCTTGTCGATCCGGAAGCTTATACACGTGAGAGATCGCAGCTGGTTACACCCAAATCTATTCAACAACAGTCTTGCACCTAATGCCTCCTGCGCAAGGATCTACATACTCCGCAAACTCACATACCCCAAACCCTGTTCCCGTATCCTCGTTGATCGGCTTCTTTGTCCTAGATGCGGTGTATTATCCTGCTACGCTCTCAGACATTAAGACTGTATCTACAAGAACCACCTTCTGTAATTCCGAACAAAGTACTAATCTCTCGACATGTTAACTGCTATAAGAAACCATAATAATTCTCTGAAATTGAAAGAATTCATTTAATGGAACACAAATCATTTAACACGTTGATCGCCCACTCAACAATCACAAAAATTACACAAGATCAATGCAATTTGTTTAACAAAGCAAAAACTGAGCAGTTTTCTGATTTTAATTACTGTTTCAAACCTCAACCATTTCGCAGATCAGAAGCTTCCGTACACTCAATCTAACAACATAAAATTAATTTTCAATTCTGTATAAATAATTCCGTCGCCCAGATATCGGCTACATGACGATCAATGTGTTAAGGGGACTTCCTCATAAAATCATTTAAAATAATAATGATGTTTAGGAATTTCTGATTCTTAAAATATACATTTTTATAAAAAGAAGTTTTTGTCCTTAGTTGGTATACTTGCTTATAAAAATGTGGGGCGAAAACGATGGCCACGTTCACAGAAAAAGTTGCGAACCGATTCGAAAAACTCTTGCGACATTATTTTCGTTATCATGTTGGCTATTGCATGAATCGAAACGATGAATTGTAGAATACGCAGTTTTTTATCGTTCACACTTGCTTACGTAAAATTGACCGTTTTTTAATACGTTTTGATGAAACGCATTAAACGTCACCATTTTGATTCTTTCTCACTGTGGTTCATACCATAGTCATTGATATAAAGTTTAAAAGTTTCTACCTTCTTTTTATTTCAGAAGGTCCTGCGACGAGTTATGAGTGCCATCGTTTTCACCCCATATTTTGTAAGCAGTGCAATGACCGCCATCTAGAAATACTCTAAAAGAGTGTACAAATTAAGGATAAGAACTTTTTCTTATAAAATGTTGCATATAGTTAAAAGAAACAAAATTCCTAAATGTCATTTTTATTTCCAATGAATCGATGAGAAAGTCCCCTTAATCCTCATACATTAACAAGGTGAAAATTCACCCATTTACTATTTTTACATACTGTAAAATCATTGATATCTATCTGTCTGTATCGTGAGATGTATTTCTTTCTAACAAAAAATAAAGAAGTTTTGTCATTCGATTAGTAGTGGTCTCACCGATATACTCGACCGTATTATGTTACACTTCTCGGCGATCGAGGCCTTTCGAGCTTCGTGGCCCCTCATGGGATATACTCCGCCATAGTGGGGATAGTTCTGGGACAATTATAGGCTAGATACTCGGGACATTTATCAATAAAATACTGTATATAACTTACAGGAGCATATTTATTAATATATAACATACAAATAAATTGAGGTACGATGAAAGTAAAATTACATCGATGTAATATGTAATTACAATTTAAATAAATTTAGATAGCTAAGAAAAATAATTGATTCATATAGATCAAAGTCAGTTACGTAGGCTTGACCCAGATCCACTTCCTTTTACAGTTTCATTGGGAACAGGATCTACGCTGAAGCTAACTTGATTAATTCTACATCCTAGAGGATCGTACGCCATTTAACCATTCAAGTGAGCTTACTTTGCGGAAACGTGAGAAAGCGCAATTCAGAGTAATCGAAGAACTTCTTTTTACAGGGCAAAAGCTTTTAGTGATTTCATTGTACAATATGATCAATTTTCATAGAAAGTTATTTTTCGAAAGGAATCGATATTGATAACTCTGTACGGCAAGCTTCGACGCGAACTGCGCGTAAACCAGGAACTTAACACCGGTGAAATTTTCATACCGGTATTATTGATACCGATTGGGCCAACAGAGTAATACTGACATCAAATACCGGTATTTTTCGGTTCCTCTGTCCCTTTCTGTCTTGTGTCTCGCGATTCGCGATACAATACACAATGATACAATATAACGCCTACACAGGGTGTTTCGTCTAAACCAGGACACCTAAATATCTCTTCTACCTCTGAAAATAAAAAAAAATGTTTCTAATGTAATCTAAATGGTTTCAAAAGACGAATCAGATGGAAGAATCGTTTTTCATAAATTGTAATTTTTTAATCTTTTTTTATGGTCACTCGTGTTTTTTACATATATACACACATTTTTTGTTGTTGTATGTTATAGCAAACATTATTGTGCATTCATCCATGTTTAATACCACGACCTTGAAATGACCGTGAACTCTAAAATTCGCTAATTAATGCAGAACTTACTTTCAGCGACATTTCAGATTTCAACGCTAACAGAAATTCGACCACGGACTTGAACTTGTAAATAAACACATTGTATCATTCCTCTGTGTACATAGAGAGTGAGAGATATGTATTTGTGAGTTTGCTCACTGCTAGATTTCTCAGTGTATCGACAAGCGATCCATAATGCGTTATTCAGAATAGGAGAAAATTCAAATGATTTTAATTTACGGTGAAGCTCGAGAGTGTCTAAGAGAAGCAATACCAATTTACAAAGACAGATTTCCAGAACGTTCTTGTCCATCACGTTCTGCATACTCAAGTATTGTTAAAACATTTTGTGAGACTGGTAGTGTCAACAGAAATATTCGTGTGAGACGTAAGACTATTACTCATGAAGCAAATGTGAACAATATCAGCGTTTAGTAGATAAAAGGTTCATTTAGTACGACTTTAATATTGTTTGATATGGTGATCCACTTTGTTACTGAATTTTGCAGTTTCTGATAAGATTTATAAACAGTGATCTATTTCTTTCCATATGAGCAATCGCTCCTTTCTTGTTTTTGGCACGAGTTACCGTCTTCGAACTCGAAACAATAGTAGATCGAAAGAAAAATAATAGATTATTTTTGAACATACTCTTATGAGATGAATGTTAATCCTTATATTGTACTCAATATAAGTATCTAGGCGTTGGATGCGTTCGACCGTTGGCAATCGGTCGTTGGCAACCGGCCGTCGATGGCTTTCGAACGTTCCAAAATCATCGGTTTGGCGTTTGGTCGTTAGCAACCTTGCGACCCGACGGTTTTTGTTTATCGCGAAGACCATGGTCCGTCGCGTTTTCCTAGCCAGTTCGCCCTGAGCCGTGGAGCAATGCACGTTATTAATTATAATCGTGAGTCACCCGCTCTTTCTTACAAGGATCATGCGGTCATGAGATCTCAGATTTTCTCGATACTTTGCATATTGGTAGATTTCGTTCTTCTGTTTATGAAAATTATAAGCGTCGATACTCAACAACTTTTGAGATACGTTAAGATTGATGAAGTTAGTGTTTCTTTCATATTATGTTCCTTTTCAATAAAATTTTTATATTTTGTTTCCTATAGATATTACGAGTGTATTTTTCATGTGCAAAATACAATTAATTAAAATAGATAAACTGAACAGAAAAAAAAAGAAAAAAATGGAAAAAGGGTTTTGAACACTGGTCTTCCCGGTAATGAATCTAGTACGTTATCATCACGCCGTTTGGCACTTGACAAAAACTTCAACCAAAACTGTACTTAACGGCTGAACGGGTATAATGAAATTTAAATTGTAATTATCTCAAAAATTATTGAGTATCGACGGCTATAATGCTATATTTTCATAAACAGGAGAACGAAATCTACCAGTATGCAAAGTTTCGACAAAATCTAAGAACCGATGACTGCGTCTTCTCCTTGTTAGTTAGACCGATCACCCCCCTACAAATTAGTAATAATTTCAACTGGATGTTAAGAAATTAGCAATGCATGCTTGTTATATCCTACTTCGCGTAGAATGACCAAACAAACTTGTAATAAGTGTAACACTCTCGTATGTAGAGAACATAATGTAACTGAACATATATTATATTTGAATGAACAGATTCAATACCAAATGTAACTTTTTAATTTCATCTGTTCTATGTTTTATCAAATAAAATACTTGTCTTATTAACACTAGAACTACCGAGCGCTAAACGCGACTGATGTATATTGCATTCTAATAATGACAAGAATGCATTTATTCAACTTCCGTACAACTTTTGTTTAAATATGTACTCTAATAGAGAAGTTGACTAAAACATTACTCCGGAAAACATTTTTATAATTTCAATATTTGTAAAAGAAAAATTTAGAAACCAGTCATTTTGACTTGTTCGGTAGTTCTAGTGTTAAATAAAAGAACTTCAATTATATTCGTGCTATCAATATCATTGACGTCATCATTTTTGCGGATGCATAGTAATAACTAGCCTGAGGATGTTTATGCAGATGCATATTTTTACAGAAAATTTGTAGACCAATGGGACCTGTACAAAACTGTATGCTATCATAAAAACGTTTATTTTATTTTGCATATTTTGCATACAGCATATGTTTTGCATGATACATATTTTTTCATATTGTGCATTTTTTGAATATTGTGTATATTTTGATATTTACCTGATATGGGAATACCAAATACTTTTATGTGGTGCACAAATACTTTTTTCAATCACTGTACAAAATCAATTAAATCGATAAAACCTAGCATATCGTTCATATAATAGACATAGCACAACAAGGAAGCTCGACGTTCTGTGATCGCCCATTGTTCCGATGAAGCCCATATATCGAGCGATCGCAAATCAAGGTTTTCACGTACGAGGAACTTAGACACTCGATCCAGCGATTCGTAACCCGTACCCACTCTCGACGATACATAGGATAGAAGGGAGGAACGGGGAAGGATGGTAAGCTCATAATCGCGTTATCCGTATTTCCATATAATGCCTAGAAGCCTGTTATCTGACTGTCGTTACCCACACGACTAACCCTTTTAATCGGTGCTGTTACACGCGCACACCGGCGGAAAATTTAATAATCGCAGGCGTTGTAATGGCGAGTCTTTCTGTCTGCCGGATCGACGACGTTTACGCGGGATCGATCAATCGATCGTTCCCTCAGTTCACGTTATCAGTTGCCTCCCTTTTCCTCTTTTCTAGTCACGGTCGGCATAATGAGCCGTTCCGAAAATATTACGCTCGAAATGAACGTGCACGGTGTAAAGGTTCTGCTCGCACACACGATCAATATAGCAGCCGAATAGTTAAGATTGGAATTTCTATTTCTTTTTTATCACAAGTAGCGAATTTTTAGCATTTTCTTACAAAAACGTCGTTCGTTCGTCCGTCAGATGATGGCTACTGTCAGGGAGCAAAAAATAGAATTTTGATCCATATGATATCAGAAGAAAGTGTACATTTTAGCAAATCAATTACATTGTACACGTAGCTGTAGTATATGTGTAATATATGTGTACGGAAGATCATTCGTAGTATCCTTTTCTAAGAAATGTTATGAAGAAAATCGTAAACGTTACTGTCCTCAAGTGGGACAATAAGATAGGACACACGTCGTATTTTTCCTTGTCAGTTGTATATCTGCACAGCAAGCGTATATATTACATGTTGTGAGAAGTCTCCAGTAGATAGCATGGAATATAAATACTTCAGTTTATTGTTCAGTTCATAGAATCGGTCGTGGAAGAAGATGATGTTCGTCTGAAATGGAAAAAGCTCTAAAATGGTTTCCAGCAAAGTTTCCTAATGTCGAAATTGCTAGTCTTAAATCGAAGTAGAAATGTAAACAGTAAAGTTAAAAGTCCGTTGTGACACAAAAACGAGTTGTGGTTCTGCAACATTGCTTGCGTTCACATTACGTGAAAAGCGTGCAATTTTAAGCCCAGCATCGAATTCGGAAATGTCCTCTAGCCAAATTGCAAAAGATGCTGGTGTTTCAACGGGTCCATTCCGCTTGATCGACGGAAACTACCTAGACAAAGTTTACATTTACACTATTTCCACAATATACAGGATGTCCCACATAAATGGGAACACCTAAATATCTGTCGTATTTACAGTCCTATCAGAAAACTTCAGAGGACAAAGTGACACTATTGCAGGGGGAAAATATAATGGTAAAGAAACAAATTTTTTATGTCGTGTTTTTTAATGAAATTTCAAGGTCACAGATGTTTTTTTTTAAATGAAATAGTATATTTTTTTACGATAGCATGATAGACAATAAAGAACTGAATTTAGTAGATACCACCTTTTTGACCTTGAAATGACCTTGAGCAAGAATAATCATGTTGGAGCGGATAAAATGTGGAAGTTTCAGTGATGGAGGTAATAAAAAGTCCTCCGTCACTGAATTTCTTAAATCATTTTCGTTGGCGAAAATAGAATGCCAATAAAACCTAATTGTCGGTCAAAACAGAATGTCAATAAAAACTAATTGCAGGTGAAAACAGAATGTCAATAAAAACTAATTGTCGGTGAAAGCCTATACAGGATGTCCCACATAAATGGGAACACCTAAATATCTGTCGTATTTACAGTCCTATCAGAAAACTTCACAGGACAAACTGATACTATTGCAGGGGGAAAATATAATGGTAAAGAAACAAATTTTTTATGTCGTGTTTTTTAATGAAATTTCAAGGTCACCGATGTTTTTTTATAATAGACAATAAAAAACTGAATATATGTGGATACCACTTTTTTGACCTTGAAATGACCTTGAGCAAGAATAATCATGTTGGAGCGGATAAAATGTGGAAGTTTAAAACTTACGTGTTTCAGCAAAGATTACGCGTTGTTTACGTCGGTTTGACCTTTACAAACCACAATAAATGTTTGAAATATTTTTCATAGTAAACAGCGTATGTTTATGTTAGAGTATGTATCATTAAGATCGTTAACAGAAGGTTAATTGGTTAGAATTTTACCCATCGGGTACTCGTGCTTTAGTATATGCAGGAAGTAGAATTGGTTGGTGGTGATCAGTCGCGAAAGACGGTTCCCGTCTAATAGCACGCGTAATCGATGTATTTTCAAACTTGATGGTCTCGAAAACGAGAAGCCAAACGAAAAAAAGTTATTGTATTTTTTTATTTATTTTTACATGTAGAATCATCCTCTGCCCGCTTGTACGTTTTAGTTGGCTGCATCATGTATTTGGGAAATAGTGTCGACGTAAACATTGTTGAAAAAGTTACTGTCAGTCAAGTGGAACGAACCCGTTAGAACAGTGGTTTCCACGTTTATTCTACTATGCCTTCCCGAAAAAAATTTTTTTTCCGCCCCTTCCTACCTTTTAGTTTTTTAATAGATATAATAATATAGATACGTTTTAAGTAATAAAAACTTCATTATAAAAAATACAACTGAAAACTATAATTAACAGAATAATAACAAGGTTTTGCTATAACATATACGTACATGTATATTTATTTTTATATTAAATTCTTTTTAATCATTTAAATCAACTACATCTATTGCATCAAAATTTATTGCGGGAGTTGTTGTTGTTCATTGGTACAAAGCTTATTAAATCTTCGGGGCAATGTTTATAGTGCCACTCGTATCTCTTTTTCGACTACTAACCTGGCTCGATATTTGGTTTTGATTGCAGCCAGAGCCGAAAAGCCTGTATCGCATATATAAGACGTTACAAACCGTAGAAGCGCTTGGATTGCTTTGTAATACAAAGATTCATTATATAGTAGTACAAGATTGAATTGAGGTTTCATTTTGAAGATATTATGGTATGAAAATTAATATTTTGTTAAACAAAATTTTGCGCCTCCCATGGCAATAGTCCACGTCTCCCAGGTTAGACACCGCTGCGTTAGAATACATGTAAAAAGTATATAATGATTTTTACGGAAATGTGCACACTTGAAACGATCAAAATTGTAGAGGAAACGCATATTAACGGAACGTTACAGAAGTGATCGATTGCAATTTGCAGGGAAACATATTCAATTTAAGAACATATAGCGGAAAATAATATTTACTAATGAAAAAGTTTTAATATGAACGGGCCAGGCGATTTTAACAACTATTATCATGATTTACGGGAAAAAACTCTACTATTAAGCTGTTTCAAACGGGTGGTAGCGAAGCTATGATTCAGGACGATATGGACAGAAGTTGCTCGATCGTACGCGAATTTCAAGCGTTACCCCCACTCCACCCGTCTGCGCGTCCCGCTCCCTGTGATAGTCATAGTTCATACGGTACAGCAGGCGTGGATATTTTTGTCTCAATTGAAACAAGACCGTCCCCAGTATATCGCCCACTTTCCCCCACCAATATCCACCGTTACCATGGAGAAAGAACGCGCTTCGCTCACCGCGAGTAGCAGTATTGGGATATGGTGCAAGATTTCACGCGCGGCCAAAACAGTAACGTATCTGTATCATGATGATGAGGTAGTGAAGCCCTGAGACAGTTATATTGGCAGGAATGTATCGAAACAATCTATTCCGGACAAAAAGACTTCAGAACCTGTCTTACGAGTTACAAAATATACACAAATACACATGTTATACATTCATTTTTCAGAATCAAATCATACCAATTTTTTTAAATTTTGCTGGGTGCTCCAGGTACCCGATTTTATCGAGAATCTTACTTTAATGAGGCTGAAATCGCCGCGCATGCGCGTGAAATCTTGCACCATATCCCAACACTGGCGAGTAGTGCGCAAGTCTCGCGCAGGCCTCGCAAAGCCCTCGCGCATCGCGGCCGCGAGAAAGCGAGGAGCGCCTTGTGCACAGATCTCGTGTACAAAACAAAGTAGATTAACCGATACTTCTTTCGAAAGTGCGTTACGCACAGCTATGTCTCAATTCAGCCTTGACGTTAATTCGAAACGGGCAATGAAAACATTTAATATTCGCTTTTAGTATGCTTTATAATGTTTACTTATTTTTATTTTGCTTTGCTTATTTAATTCTTATGCGCATGCTTAGAAACATGATCTTATGATGATACGATCGTTTTGGAATCTATAAAGATTCTTTGAATTTATGATAAATTCTGAAGAGCATTTTATAAATACATTATATATCGGGAAAAAATATATATGTCGCGAGTAGCATCTGAGATTTCTGGATTTCGGAGTCGTTAAGGGTACGACCATATTCGAGCTGCAATAGAAGCTAAGAAAGCGTCGATCATAGCGGCGATGTTTCGTTCGTAGACTGCTAAGAATAACTCTATTCGCCGCTTCAACGCGAACGTTCCCACAGAACGAAACATTGTATGTATTTTGATGCTTCGTTCTCTCGCCAACCGTTACTAACCGTTACTTGTTTATATCTCGCGCGCGGTCAAGACGAAAATACGAATGGTGGGGGCAACGAAGGTGCGAGACATGCGCGATTGCGAAGAAGGCGCGCGCTGCATAGAAGAGAGATTGGTGGGAGATGCAGGCGTATGAGGGGCTCCACCCGTGCCCCTGCCTGCGGTTCGGGCTTGAAGTGGCTCGAGAACTATGACCATCACGGGGAGTGAGACGCCCGGGCGGGTGGAGTGGGGGAAATGCTTGAGAATCGCCTCCGATTCAGCAACTTCTGTCCATGCCTGATTTAGGATGGTATATATTACCATGGAATAGCGGATGTTACGTTTATTAGTAGCAAAATGAATAGTCAGAAATATTTAGACATTGTTGGGGAGCAAATGAATAAACATGACACAAGAACAGTTGGTACGTATGAAAGATTTAATTTTTAAATGAACTCTCCGGATGTTGACATTATTGAAAACAACTGGGAAAACCTTGCGAGAGCGGTATACGCCAAGAGCCGACAATTTTGAACTCTCGACGGTTTGAAACAATACATTGAACACGAATGGCACCAATTAAGGCTGTAGGTCACTCTGGTGAGCCACCGTTACCAAAATACCGTGATTCTAAAAAGTCTATAGGTTGAACGGGCGATTAAGCAAGCGTACATATTGAACGGTACCGCTATACATTAAACTGATAATATACAGTTAGTTTTGTTTGATAGAGATATTTATAAATATTTACAATCAATTACGTACAGAGATGGTTTGAAGCGAAAAGTTGCATCGAATGTAAAATGGAATAATTCTCTGCGTTATTGACTGAGGGAAGATCTTGAATAAGGTCGAAAGACGGAGAAGTCTTGACTAACGTCGAAAGACTGAACTTGAGTGACTGAAGTCGAAGAGATTCCGAGGAGCCATCTACCTAGGTGATTGGATTTAATTAAGTGCATACCATCCATTTGAAGAATGGGTATTGTCTTGCTGTACTAAAGAGGTTATTTGAAAATTATGATATTTCCCATTGAAGAATAATCTAATGAGCCGTGTCGAAAAATACAAGAAGAAAGAAACTAGAAATTCCGTTGCAAGACGGAATAAAGGTAGAAAACAATGCAAAAATTATACAAATCTATGCCGAAACGAATAATTTTCACGATTAGTAATAAAGTTGGCTCTGCAAAATATTGAATATTAAACAAAACTGGTAAATTCTTTTTGTACGTTCCATTTTGTAAACACATGTCCTATCAATTCATGCAGAGCAACAACATTTTAGTTTCTAACCTAACCCAAATAAACAAAAACAGTGTAAAACGATGTCTGTACAAGAAAGTTCATATCTGTTATCTGTTACGCCGTGTCAATGCTCAAACTGCAAATAGTGAACCGCTGAGATACACGCCTCAAAGATAGGTAATAAATTAAATAAAGAGAATAATCGAGTTTCCGGATAACCGTACAACTTTAATAAAACGGGTATGAAGAACGATGTACAAGAATATAAAACAGAGGTTGTCTAAACAAGGGCAACGCCCATAGACGAAATACGTGGACGCCATTAATATCACCAAACAGTGATGACACTCGGTTCCTTGTATTCTTTTTTTTTTGAACCTATAAATCAGGATTAGGGGCACAGGCCCCTGGCGCTATGTGTGGGCCTACGCTACGTCAAGTGCCATTGAGAGCGGTAGGTCTAGGCCAGGCATGTCCAGGAATAGCTCACTTGGACGCGTTTTCGAGGGAGACGCCTACTTTTCCCGACCGCGCGTCTCGCTCCCCGTGGCGGTCATAGTTCTCAGTACTTCCTCAGGCTCGTACCTACCGCTTGCGGTATGTATTGCGTGTGGCGCTTTGGGGCGACTCTCATACCCATAGGTTTCCACATCACCCATGAGGTTCTATGGTCAATGCGTTTGTTCCGTCGCAAGGAACCGTACAAAGGGTCTTTTCTTCAGATTTGTTTATGTCGTCTACGTGACTCTGAGGCCACTTTCAAGGATTAGGCGCTCGATGCACATTTGGTGACCACTCGAGCCGTCGCCTAACTTTCGTATTTGTTTCGCCTCCTTAAGAGTTACGCGTCATAAATCTATCACTGACGAAGGATATTCCCGACCTAGAATTACGGTTCTCGGGTTACCTAGCTTCGCCCTCGGAGGGAGTCGGGTACGGTCCCACGCTTTCCTCGGGACAGGCTCGCTTAGGGCCGATCTAAGAGTCATCAAGAATGCACTGATTGGGGCATGCAGAGCTCGGCAAGAACCAATCAGTGCACTTCTTCGGCATGGCAATGGGTGTCACCATCTTGACACCCCGAAAAGGAGGACCGCCTTCACGATACAACGAAGGGTCCTCCCGAAACCGCGACAGTCAGTCAGTCGCGATCGAACAGTTGAACGTATAGATCTACGAAAACGATTGAGGACACTTTCGAGCGAGATCAGCGAGTCTCTCGAAGTGGACGTCTAATTCAATCAAGATCTAATACAATCATTTCAACTTCAGAGAATTCGAGTGGAGTCATCGTCGTGAACTCCCGCGCGTATAAGGCAGGGCCTGCTAGATTAGCCTTACTGACGAATCCTCTAGCAGGCCTGGGACGAAACGCTAAATCTCTCAAATTCTTAAATCGATATAATCATTGAATCGGCTATCTAATATTAATTTGGCGGGTAGTAAATCGGTGATTTCGGGATAGACGCGTCCATACGATCGGGCTTGAGATTTACAACCTCAAGCGCGCACGAGTCAACCGCGCGTCGAGCTCGAGATTCGCACCGTACGAACAGCGTTTTTTTTGTCAGTGGTATCCCCTATAGGCCTATTCCACATTTTATTATACTGCCAAAATTTTACTAACAATTAGGAAAGCTTGCAATATCCGCATCAAAGACGATAGCGAGGAATCGCTCAGCAGTGTACGTTGCTCTGTTTTAATGCTACGCATTTTTGAAAACGAACATTCGCACAAATAAGTCGATCCGAACATTGAGAAGTATTAAAACGTAGTGAGAAGTATTAAGCGTAGCATTAAAACAGAGCAACGTACACTGCTGAGCGATTCCTCGCTATCGTCTTTGCGTAAAATGCGTAGTAGTCAACCTTTGAATAGCGCAATAAGCATGCTTTCCTAATTGTCAGTAAAATTTTGACAGTATAAAAAAAACTATTTTCCAAATTTATTTTTTCGAAATTATCGTGCGACGCAGTGGAATAGGCCTATAGGGGATACCACTGACAAAAAAAGACGCATTGACCATAGTACCTCATGGGTGATGTGGAAACCTATGGGTATGAGAGTCGCCCCAAAGCGCCACACGCAATACATACCGCAAGCAGTAGGTACGAGCCTGAGGAGCTCGGAGAACTACGGCCGCCACGGGGAGCGAGACGCGCGGTCAGGAAAAGTAGGCGTCTCCTTCGAAAACGCGTCCAAGTGAGCTACTCCTGGACATGCCTGGTCTAGGTTGATTTTCCCAAGAGTCAGCTGATACTTTCCAGCCGTACCCAAGTTGCAAAGTAATAAATTTGTAAAAGAGACACTAATTGACTCTCAAAAATAGCATCGTTCAAAATCAACCTCAGCGTAGACCCAAACCGAAATTCGAGCCGGACATACAATAAGCACGTCTCAACATTATCTACTCAATCAAAATTAACAAATTCGTAGAGTGCCGCACCATTCTGTTCCTAACTGAAGGCAAAGAACATCCAAAGAACATTTAGGTTATTTACCAAATAAAAATTAACAAATTGATAGAATGCCCTATCTTTCTGTCCCTGACTGTAGGCAAAGAACGGTCTTACTTTATCCTGGCTCGCGTACCATTGCAAGCATTGTCGCCATTGACCGATGTCGATGACGAAGAACGACAGCGGATCATATCAAGACCGAGTGAAGTAGTATTATTTCACAGCATCAGCGTAGCCCCTCAAGCCTGTAAAATCATCGTTCCATTTCACTTGGTCACGTTGACCACTGTCGTTCTTTGTCAGTGTCTTCGTAGAATAACGATAATGCATGCGAAGGTAAGAAAGTCAGGATAGAGTGAGAACGTAAACACTTTTTTAGCTACCATCTGGCGAACAGACAGTGCATGAATAAGCTTCTGTCGTTCTTTTGATAAATAAAAGTCCTTTGTATGAATAGAAAAGTGGAGAATATTTTATACAGATAATTAAAGATATCTCATAAAAACCAGAAGTGACAAGAACCTTATATAATTGAAATGCAAACTTACATCTCTCGTCACGGAAATACACTTTCTTTAATAAAATAGTTTCACTTTAATCTATTTGGTTGAAATAATCGTAATCTAAGGCAATCTACAAAGAACTCACTATGCTAAAGCGTGCGCTTTTTTTTTATTTTTCATATGGGAAATATAAAAGTGTACCAACCCTCCTTATACATCAATGCTCCCCAGTTTCCCCTACATTATATCCAGTACTGTCTAGCATTGCTTGCATCAAAGTTCAAGACACCACATCCCAACGGAACGACAAGCATTTAAAGACGGTGGATTGCGCTTGTTTGAGCTCCCATTTAACGCTTTCAATACTACCGGTGACTATAGCCATCCATTGTCGCATACTCACTGTACCCTACCGGTGACTATAGTCGCTAGTTAGAATACTAATTAGAATTTTGCTCTGATTCACAACTTTAGTCAAACATAATATAACTGTGCTGTTTCCATGATTATTAGTCTAATATTGAATATGTACTGAACAATTCTGCATACAAAGCTACTGACGGAACTACTTCCATATTGTTATTTGGCGTGGAACAACATGCTGAAGTTAGAGGGCATTTGGAAACAAGTAGGACAAGTACGTCTGATAATAACGTAAAGAGTCAGAAATATAATCATTTAGATAAGAAACTTCATCTACAATATGTAAATATGAGAAGGAAAATTCCGCATAAATAAGAGAATAGAGATTACGAAACTTTGGCTTCATAAAATTTCGTAATAATTTACAAAGATAGTTTTAAGTATGCATTTTAAGACAGAGACCAAAAAGTGTTCCAAACAAGTCAAAGAAACTCCAGACTTGGAATTGTTGTGATACAGTACCGACAATTAGTGTACAGATATTTTGTTGGAGTTATGTGAGACCCCAAGATACCATTGCAAGGGTAAAAATCTATCGAGCCTCCCCATTCCGCACTATTATGTTAGGTACCTGAATAAGTTACTGCCGATTTCTTGGTGAATAATAGTCGGCTGTTTCAATAGAAAAACAGAGAATATTTTGTTGAAAACATTTTCCATCGTTAGCTATAACGTTTTCCCACCTTGCACGTAATAAATGGATTCTGCGATAGAAGAAATTCGGTTCGTGTGAAGCAAGTTAATCATCAAGAAATTCTTCGATATCATCCATAAGCGCTGGCCGGAACGGCCATCAAGCGTGGTTTGAATCGGTAGTCGCGGCGAGACTCTTATCGCTGTTTATGTAGAATAAAAATCTTGAACTGGACTGAACTGTAAAGTTCCTTTCATTTGGTCGACCAGAAGAACATGTTTTCAATTTTCCACCTGATGTATCCTGCAAGAAAATCTTAGAAGAAAATGGAGACTTGAATTACAAAAGTAGAGGCTTTAAGCATAAAAGCGAGTTCAAGTTTGTTGTTGCACTATATTCTATTTAAGAGAGAAGCTAAACCTGTATAAATATTTATAATTTTTCGAGAATTGGAGGTTAGGTGTTCAAATACTATTTGGATCCTCAGTATATTATACAGGGTGTTTCGTCTAAAACAGGACACCTAAATATCTCCTCTACCTCTGAAAATACAAAAAATGTTTCTAACGTAATCTAAATAGTTTCAAAAGACGAATCAGATGGAAGAATCGTTTTTTATAAATTATAATTTTTTAATCTTCTTTTCAAGGTCACTCGTGTTTTTTTACATACATACACACATTTTATGTTGTTGTATGTTATAGCAAACATTATTGTGCATTCATCCATGTTTAGTAGCACGACCTTGAAATGACCGTGAACTCTAAAATTTGCTAATTAATGCAGAACTTACTTTCAGCGACATTTCAGATTTCAACGGTAACAGAAATTCGACCATGAACTTGAACGTGTAAATAATCACTTTTATTACTGCAATAAATATTCGAAATGGTGTCCTTCCGTTGTGATACATTTCGTGAGGCGAAAAACGACAGATTGTACAGCTCTTTCGATGATTTCAGGTTTCATATCAGCACATGCAGCAATTATTCGTTCCTTCATATTTTCTGGCGTCGTGAGATCGGGTGAACGAGCCGGCCATGATAAAGGTCGATTGCGTCCAATACAACGATTTGGGAATTTTTCGTTGAGGACATGTGTTGCAATATGGGAAAAGTGTGCTGGACACCCATCGTGTTGATACCATAATACTAGACGGTTCCTAAATGGTACATCTCCTAATAAACCTGATAGAATATGTTCTAAAAATTGAGCATACTTCTGCCCAGTTTGCGTACCGTTGATAAAACACGTCCCAATTTTCCTATTATTTAGAATACCACACCAGACATTTATGGTCCGTGCTCTCTGCTTATCGATTAGTCTAAGCCATCGTGAATTTTCAACCGACCAATAATGCTTCTTGAGGTTCACCTGACCATGATTTGTAAAGAATGCTTCATCCGTAAACAATACTGTTTGGAAAAACATTTCGTCACTTTTATATTTCCGTTGTATCCCATTGAGAAAAGTGTACGCGGTTTTCAAAGTCTCTTTCATGGAGCTCTTGGTGAAGAGATAGATGGAAAGGATGAAATTTTTGTGAATGAAGTATCCGGAATATGCTTGTCACACTAATACCGGTTTCCCGTCCAAGTTGCCTTATACTAACATGCGAGTTTTGATTAACTTTAGCGATGATATTATTCATATTTGCTTCATGAGTAACAGTCTTACGTCTCACACGAATGTTTCTGTTAACACTACCAGTCTCACAAAATGTTTTAACAATACTTGAGTATGCAGAACGTGATGGACAAAAACGTTCTAGAAATCTGTCTTTGTAAATTCGTATTGCTTCTCTTAGACACTCTCGAGCTTCACCGTAAATTAAAACCATTTGAATTTTCTCCTGTTTTGAATAACGCATTATGGATCGCTTGTCGATACACTGAGAAATCTAGCAGTGAGCAAACTCATAAATACATATCTCTCACTCTCTATGTACACAGAGGAATCATGCAATGTGTTTATTTACAAGTTCAAGTCCGTGGTCGAATTTCTGTTAGCGTTGAAATCTGAAATGTCTGAAATGTGGTATTCTAAATAATAGGAAAATTGGGCCGTGTTTTATCAATGGTACGCAAACTGGGCAGAAGTATGCTCAATTTTTAGAACATATTCTACCAGGTTTATTAGGAGATGCACCATTTAGGAACCGTCTGGTATTATGGTATCAACACGATGGGTGTCCAGCACACTTTTCCCATATTGCAACACATGTCCTCAACGAAAAATTCCCAAATCGTTGTATTGGACGCAATCGACCTTTATCATGGCCGGCTCGTTCACCCGATCTCACGACGCCAGAAAATATGAAGGAACGAATAATTGCTGCATGTGCTGATATGAAACCTGAAATCATCGAAAGAGCTGTACAATCTGTCGTTTTTCGCCTCACGAAATGTATCACAACGGAAGGACACCATTTCGAATATTTATTGCAGTAATAAAAGTGATTATTTACACGTTCAAGTTCATGGTCGAATTTCTGTTACCGTTGAAATCTGAAATGTCGCTGAAAGTAAGTTCTGCATTAATTAGCAAATTTTAGAGTTCACGGTCATTTCAAGGTCGTGCTATTAAACATGGATGAATGCACAATAATGTTTGCTATAACATACAACAACAAGAAATGTGTGTATATATGTAAAAAAACACGAGTGACCTTGAAAAAACGATTAAAAAATTACAATTTATAAAGAACGATTCTTCCATCTGATTCGTCTTTTGAAACCATTTAGTTACGTTAGAAAGATTTTTTGTATTTTCAGAGGTAGAGGAGATATTTAGGTGTCCTGTTTTATACGAAACACCCTGTATATAATAGAGTGGAAGTACAGATGGTGTATGTATGTTTGTTTGTATATCAACAGACAACCCTATATGTAGCTAGATTTATCATAGGTTTATATTTCGTCTTATTTACGTGAAGCAGTTGGTAATATCTTCAACAAATGTTACAAATGTATTCACTTGTGTTGGCAACATTCAACATGCCAATACAGGTTCATCAATTGTTGCAAGCGGAAGGTTTATTGCGACAATTTTTTTTTCCTGGTTTTATGTGGAAAATCGTAGAAGTAAGTTAATTTTTATAAAAATTAGTTCTATATAAGCAAGTGAAGAGTTTTATAATAAAAACTAAAGCTTAAATTTGTTTGTAAATAATGAAAGTTTGGTGGGATTTTATTTGTCCCACCATGCAACTTGGGGAGTAATACAAAAGAAACATATTTTTATTTATTGTTTATGTTTTAATATTCGCTAAGGTCAATGTGCCGAAGGATTTATTAGTCAAACATTAATAGATAATAACGTACCAACTGAATCTAACAATAAGTCAATATCAATCCAAATAAGCAAACACAAACGTAACATTTCATTAGAAATAAGAAAAAAAAGGAAGTTCGAACACTATGTTCTTGTACTGTGTGCAAAGTGCCTCTGTTCTTAGGGAAAAGGATGTGCTTTAATAAGTACCATTCATGAACCTATGTGGCACGGTGGGACTATTTGAGTCGCAAGCTAGAACAACAAATTTAATTAAACTATTACTATTTTTTTTTATGTTTTTACATTATGTGATACCTTAATTAATAAAAATATACCAATTTTGTTTCATTTAAAACGCAATAAAATTTCTATGCAACATGCGTCTATTTTATTATCTGAAATCCTGCGCCGCAAAGAGTTAATAGATATTATACTTTCACGGAAGAAATACGTTTAACGAATATTTAATTTATTTTCGTACTGGTCGATTGTTAGCGATAAAATAAATTTTGCTAATCCACTCACGAAATCAATAACAAGGCAACGGGTTAATCTGCATGTGAATGCATATACAGTACTGGAAATATTTATTGCATTGCAGCGAAATGTAGTGTGCGGAATATTTGTAACAATATGATCGATAACATGATTTATATGCGACTTATTCTGCACAAGATAGTAAATTGGGCGTTTTCGCAATAAATATTCATTTTTATTCGTTTCGAACCATGCAGTTAACGTTTCCAGTGTTGTAACATCGCAAAATGAATTTTATTTATACATAGTTTCTCTGAACTCGTGATACTATCCGGAAAGGCTGCATTTATATGAAAAAGTAAATATTAAATTTAGAATAAAATGTTATCGTAGCTCTATTTCTACTTACAATATTAAATACATGAAATTGAATTTCAGCCAGGTATGCATGACATTTGATAAAGCTTGGGAAACCAGTCTGTTTATTATTCAGTATTTTCAGCTATTGCACGTTTGAATGCGGTGTAGTTCATGTATTATACACTACATTATAGAATTATGAATAAATGCTTACTGTGCGCGGCAGCCACAGTTAACACAAATTAATACAGTAATAGATTTAGACAATTAAATTTGGCTGATTTAATACAATTACAATTTTGACATTACTGGAATAATTGGAATATAGCGATACATTGTTTTGCAGTTGAATACTGCATATATGTCTGCATAACATTAATTAAATTCGTTTTTCAGAAAATCAGTTTTTAGCTGCATCATCAGAAAATAAACATTGCACGCCACATTAAATATTTCAGCTGAATTAAAAACATTTCAACATTTTCTAACATTAACAAATTGTATTGAACTATCCACAAATTTTACACATTTTCAATTTGTATGAGATAAAAGTGTAGCATTAACATTTTCTTCATTAACGTAATGAGGTCGAATAATAATTATTCATTGTGTCTAATACATGTTTATAAAGCTGCGACCAGTTGTACATTTGTAGCACATTACATTATGCAATAACAAAACGAAAAAACCATTGTAATATTTCTTACACTTCTTCTATTACTTTGAAACAGGTACCATAATTGCTATAACTAGATGGTGGATTCGCAAGCAAGATAAAAATTGTTTGAATTAATTTCAAGATACAGGAGCTACATAGACATTTATTTATTGATTTTTGGAGACATTAATGAGTTGGAAACGGAGACCATAATTGTCATAACCAAAATTTTTAAAGTTGTGTCATAAGAGTTAATATTATCCTTTAAGTGATTTTGATCACGAATAACCTTGATGAATGACTAAAGTTTTTCTGATCATAAGTAACTATCATTGTTGACGAAATTCATTTTTAGTTACGAATTATTATTATTGACGAAATTCATTTTTAGTTTCGAATTATTATTATTGATGAAATCATTGTTGACGAAATTCATTTTTAGTTACGAATTATTATTATTGATAACGAGAGAAATGTTTGAAAAAGTTGCATCTGATCGGAATCGCGAAAAAAAATAGTATAAGTTTATTTTTACAACTTTTTTTTATCTAGGCCTGCATTGAAAATTTAAAAAATGTGTCTTATAGACAAATAAATTATATACATGTTGTAAATTTCATCGATATTGGTTAATTGGATATGAGTTGTACACGATTAAAAGTGGGAAAAATTGCAGAGTTATAAGTCGAAAATCGTGAGAAACTGCAATTTATCCCATTAAATTGGCAATGAGAATTGTTTTCAGATTTCAGAAAAATGTGAGTGACCTCGGAGAAAACATGAAAAAAATGAGCCAACAAAAAGTTATTCTTTCAGAGTATTTCTTAGTTGATACCATTTAAATTGTGCTATGAACATTTTCCATGTCACAAAAAACGAAGGAGATATTTAGGTGAGTTCCTTTACCTGGGACATGTTGTATATGTATACGTTAAAACAACTAACCCGTCAAGTATGTAACGATACGAAGATCTTTAGCAAAGGGATATGCTGAAAACCTGGTGAAAAGTATGTCGAAACGTTGCGAGGCCATATTACAAAATAATTATGATTTTACACAACATTAGGTAATTGAAATGTAATGTTGTATGTATAGTTGCTTCAAAGTGATTTTTGAATTAATGAAAAACAGTTCTTACTTTTTTGTATATCGTCCGAACGCTTTCAACCTTTTACATTCGGACCTATTTCAACTACAAAACTAAACATTTCTTCCGACCAAGAATATCTCCATTCTATATTATTGCTTTTATTTCGCACATATGAAACTGATACAATATCTCGTACAATACTTATACGCCTAGTACGTAACATATTAAATACTTTATTAATGTAAATAACATTTTGAATAAATAAAGTATATAATGGTATTGAAATTTTTAGTGGGGCCTCAGAGTCACCATTCGAGTGCTAAGGATTAATAGACATACTCTATGCACAAAAATTCATTAACGTCATGTACTAAATAAAAATAAACAAACAAATATGGTGTTCTATCGTTTTGTCCCTGACCGTAAAAGCCAGTTTTATTATGCAATCACGCGGAATCTCGTAAATCAAGAACGGCAGGAAGAAATTAACGGGTTTGGTTCCGATATCAGCTTTTCGGTGGCTGGTCGGTTGAAAAAAAGAGGAAAGAAGGGGCGATGTGGTGCGGATCGGAGGCGAAACAATTTACAGGGGGCAAGCAACCGCTGTTTCCTGCCATTAAACGATTTCCGATTACACACACTTGTAAAGGGGTGCGCGTGCTCGCTCGAGCCCGCCCAACACACAGTCGGTTATAGGCGCGCATAACGGATGCGCGCAATTACGATTCAAATTTTACGACTTGCTTAACTTAAATTACGCGACCCCAATTAAGCGAGATCGAGCACGGCTGCCAAGTTACTTTTACCGGCCTCCCCCCCCCCCCCCCCCGGTGCGGCTCATGCTGGCAGCTTTGTATCAAAATGTGGTCGTTTATGGCTCCCTGTTTCCGCGGCGAGACACGAGACCGCGTCGTGCAACTGCACGAATACGCCTGTTAAGACAGTCGGAAAGTTCGCCGGCTATTTAGCGAATAATGACTGTATTTGCCAACGCGATAGACATTCCGAACACTTAGCCGACACATAAACCTAACCCAAACCCAACCTAGACCAAATCCGTATGTAATTTGGGGCAAAGCCCGGCTTGGCTCGTGTCTGAGACGCAATTATCGCAAATATTCCATCTGAGCCAGAATTAATGACCTCCCGCGTCTAATGTGGATCGATATATTGAAAATTACGGAGTTTCACTTTCGTTGCGGATTCTTCGGAAGCTTCACGCTGGAAGTAGGGTAAATCGTGGCTTATAGTCAGGGATAGAATGAAACTGCAAAGTCCAATATAAAAACATAGTAAGACTTCGGAAAAGGCCCCCCACCCTTTCGGCACGAGACTTACGCCATTCTCTTCATTTTGACATGCTGATCACGAAATGTAATGGTCATTTTTGGCGGAAATGAGTAGTTTTCGAGATAATTGCGAAGAACTATTGCTACTACTACATGAATTGTGCGTATATCTGCGCGTATTGCCGCTGCATGTATGCAGCATAGATCCCCCCCCCCCCCCTCGTCTTTTCTGCTCCTCAGCGTAGCGGCTGACAAGCAAACCATATAACGGGTGAACTTGTTAAAAAGGTATTTTCAGTATAGAATATAGAAACATTGGGATTTCCGAGATTTTCAATATTGAAGAAGGTGAGGCGCTAAAACATTGTTCGCTCGAAAGAAAACTAACCCAGAATAAGTCAGGGTGCGAAAACGAGGTGGCTCATGCCACTCCTTGCGTCCCCACCACCCCATCTGACCCTAACCAACATCTGAAGTCACATTGTACCTCTAAATTCAGAACCCTACATGAGCACGTTTTTCACGACCAAATGTACTCTAATACAATAGCTCGTAGCGGTCTGACTTCGACACTAATAAACGGACGGTCGGAATCACCACGTGTAAAACTGTCTCAAGAAACGAAACATTGATCCATTCGAGGACCTAATTAAGTCCATACAATTAGCATTTCCACTGAACTAATGGATTTTCGGTAAGTTTTTAAGATTTACATATATTATCGAATTTGATAGTTAGCAGATGAAAAGTAGCAATGTTCTGGCGTCTCACATTCGTCAATATTAAAAATCTCAGAATCTCAATGTTCTTATATTCTATGCTGAAAATACCTTTTTAACAAGTTCACCCGTTATATAGGTTGCTTGCCAGTTACTACGCCGAGGAGCAGAAAAGACGGGGGGGGGGGGGGTCTACGCTGTATACACGCAGCGGCAGGCCGTCTCGGGCGCGTAGGTATACGCACGAGTCATGTAGTAGTAGCAATAGTTTTTCGCGAATATCTCGAAAACTACTAATTTCCGCCA
This sequence comes from Sphecodes monilicornis, assembly GCA_913789915.3. Taxonomy (NCBI): domain Eukaryota; kingdom Metazoa; phylum Arthropoda; class Insecta; order Hymenoptera; family Halictidae; genus Sphecodes; species Sphecodes monilicornis. Next base: position 28,918,603 of record OU565284.1, read on the forward strand.
AAAATGACAATTACATTTCGTGATCAGCATGCCAAAACGAGGAGAATGACGCAAGTGTCGTGCCGAAAGGGTGGGGGGACTTTTCCGAAGTTCAGCCAAAAACATTATTTAGTAAACATTTAACTTTGAAATGATTTCTTTCCTGTTTTAAGTACACGTTGTATATGAATACCTTAATTAATTCTGGTAATAAAATACAATTTTAATACCTATTTTATATTCGATTAATAAAAGTTCTGGAGGAACGTATATTATTAAACAGTTCTCTTAAAGTACATTATAAATGTTTATATTATTTTATCACACAGCAGTATTCAACGAATTGGATATAAGATGAATATCGACGAGTAAGCAAGTCGTGATTTTTCTACAATCATTTATTGCACTCGTAGGTACTTTGAGAGAAAAACTGAAAAAACAAAAGGCATTATTTACCTGTACGTTCAGTGTGCAGCGTTTATTTTTATGAGTTGTACGTTATCGAAAGTGTTTTCAGAACACCAAATGATTGTACCACGCTGCTTTGTGTAGCAGGAACATTGTGGAGTGATAACACTGGTTGACTAACAAATGGTCATTTAAATCTTTGATCAATCCGATATTCTAGTATGTTTACATTCAACACTAAACCTACCGCGGTCAAATGACCGGATCTCTATTTCACAATTATTGAAACAATGAACACATTTTCATAGGAAATGATTCAACAGACTTCTTTATTTAAACACAGATTATAATGAAAACCGTAAAAAGTTAAAAGCGTAGAAGTTTCTATAGGGGTCATTCCATGCCAACTCGATCGCTTTTTGCAGGCACCATCGTCGATTTTGTTTTAAATGAAATATGCTGTAGTCCATGTGAAATTAGGGGGGGGGGGCGTGTTTAAGACATCATTTTTCCGGTTTCGAATTTTTTTAGAAATGGCAGGCCTTCAAAGGTTTCAATTTTTGCCCATTTTGACGATAACGGGACTCACTTACGAATTTTCATCTCAGGAACTGTTTGTCCGATTGAGCTACATTTTTTTTTGTTTTATTCTGAAAGGATTGGGCTATTACGAAATAATTTTTCCAACTTCAGAAATCAACTTTATAACGTCGAAAATTTACACAAATTCTTTTTTTACGTTTTTTTCGATGACGGGCCCCAGTGGTTTAAATTTTGAAAAAAATATGGTTATATTCCCTGAAGTTTCCCCATTAAAATGAGCCCTTGAAAAAGATGGAGCCAAAAAAATTGGCGTCACAATGAGCTGGTAAAGTACGCCGTGTACCTCCGTTTCAGGTAGAGGCGAGTCGAGCGCACCGCCATACTAATCTTCAACGATATCTAATTTGTAACTCATCCGCTATTTTCATTTCTGTAATTTTTACATCAAATTCATAATCGACGAATCGTAAACCACCGGAGTACCGATTTTTATCGAAATTGGAGTACTTCTTCAGGTTTTTCTGATTTTTGGCCAGTTATGGAGGGCTCCTGGCCCTCATAATAATGTCACGAATATGTTGATAAAACTTTCATAAAAAAATAATAAAAAACTAATATAAAATAATTTATAATTAAATTATTAAAATAATTTATAATTAAATTATTAAAATAATTTATATAAAATAATAAAATGATTTCGTGGCCGAGTCGAGTAGTCGAGCTTCTTGGCCCTTCAAGAGGTGTATACCGCAGTAGAGAGGATAATTTTACTGCGCATATCGTATACAGCCTTGTAGTACTCTTCGCGACAACACTGTATATCGCCATGAAGCTATCATTCGGAGAAAAGGAAAATGAAAAATAACAATTATTTTTTACGTTAAAGAACTACCATATGGATATACAAGTAAGTTATAACATAATTAGAAACATAATTCTTCGAATAAATACTTACTAATCAGTTTCCTTAAACTGTTGTTTCCTGCGGTTGTTCATTAATATTCTTGACAATTTTTTTATGTACGATATATCGACTTTTAGTTACAAAGTAGCGTTTGAATTTTTATATTGCATGCATATAGTTCAAAGGTTTGATCATTTAAAGTCAGCTAATCGCAATACTTCGCCCAACGTACGTCCCACTTTCTTTGAATTTTAATAACTTTCCCATCATGTGCACCCTAAAAAATCATGCTTTTAGTATGCTTTAGGACCTATAGACACCTTAACAATATTTTAGGTGCCGGGCTACCCAGATTTTGGTCAGTTTCTACCATCCTCCTTGGGAAGCCATCATCTTGACGGATTCCGTAACTGCACCGTTAATTACACAACCTGCAAAGCCTCTCCGTGCCTTGTAGCCAAACAATGCCCTGATCTTCTCTAGAGTTCTCGGGTTTCCTAGCGGAAATGTAACCAATGTTACAGCTCGAATCAATTCCGATTGGTTTCAGCGGATCACAGACGATCAGGCAGGTAGGCAAGCAGGCTAACAATCACTTATGACGGGATTAGTCGCTGTCGCTCTGACCGCCATCTGGCTATTTAATTAAACTAATTAGCATACTCCGAGAGCGCATATTGTTTATCTCCAGGAAACGTTCTCCCATTCCTGAACTGACCGGTGTTGACCCAGTTGCGTTGCTAGTTCGTTGAATCAACCACGTACACACTCTGAATCCACTTGCAACGAATCCACGGTGAACGCGAAAACACCGCAAGAGAATTGATTCATCGATAACTGGTAACGGGACCGAATGAAAGCTCGTGCGGAATAATTAAAACGCGTTTCCGAGCGGCGCGCCGCGCCGACGAGCTTAACGGAAGTCAGGAGCTTTTGTTTCCAGCCGAACCGGGTAGAAAGCGGAAGCGGGATGGGAGTTATATAAGTGTCGGTCGATTGGAAATTCGAGGGAAATCGTCGTGGGGGGGGGGGGGCGTGGTAATGCCAGCCTATTTTTCCCCCGAGCCTAAAGGAGAATATGAAGGAGCGAGGACCGGGCATTGTCAGCCGGTTCGCCGTCTTCGGAAGTGGATTTCGCAGAATTAACGAGTCCGTTCAGGCTCAATCAACGCCGCAATTCCAGCCTGTCGGCAGAAATTACGTTAGCCACGCGTCCCGGCCACGCGTCCCGGCTACGCGTGACGTCGTGCGTCTGTTCATTCAGTTTGAAGTAATTAACGGCCTGCTAAGTACGCGCCGACACTATTCGCGCGGCCTCTCGCGTGCCTTCAACGTACAGCCAGAGTCACAAAAAGCTAAACAAAGTTCATGTATCTCTTAACATGTTTTTTACCGGCGAATATTCCATAATTTTCGAACATCTATGGTCCATAGCTATGGATTCTTTAATGGATCATTCAACAGCTACAGTAATTTCAATTGTGAACCAACAAATAACCCTTAGTAACATAATCTAATTATTTCGTTTGGGATTATTATGTACAAGAAGATTTTTAAGGTTCCTTTGAGTGCGGCACAAGTATTGATAACCCGAGGCTTCCGGTCGATGAGGTGTTAGTTGCACGTTATTAATTACAGTTAGAACGGTTTGCATAGTCTAGGGTCATACATAAGGGTCGCATAATATAATTATGTTATTCTAGTAGTATAGTAGAACGTCGATTATCCGAATGCTGATTATTCGAAACGTCGATTATCGGAATGCAGGATGAATCACGTTATATACACAGTGAAAGTACATGTTGTGTATAGGAACTCCTACACGTCGGAACGATCCCGCACGCTCCTTGGTTTCGCTTCGCGTAGATGAATAGAGGACACTTTTGGTAATTATGGTAGGTTTATTAATCGATTTGTCGTTTACAGAATTTGTTCTCGATACGCCCGTCTATAATATTCTGGGGTAACTACTTTTCCGGCACGGCCCTCTTGCCGGTGGAGCTCGGCTCTCCCCACTCCGTGACCAGGTCTTCGTTCAACTGTTTTATGACGTCGAGCCATCGGCCGCGTGCATTACCCGAAGGAACGCATACCTCCTCGGGTTCATAAACTACGCTACGATATAATGCCGAAAACCCGTAACGGTGGGTCTCCGATTGCCTAAATGCGGCCGACCGCTGTCTCAGAGTGAGCCGAGTCTTGTTTACTCGCAGTTCGTATGTTCGTGTTTTTATATATATACACGTTACAGGCGGAACTCGTTCTTCACCTGACGCTAATTCGTATAAGTGTGCACACTGCAGGTGGAACGTGATCTTCACCTTATCGTTTATGTCGATATTTATACAAGCTAGGTGGAACTCGATCTTCACCATATGCTTGTTCGCATGAAGTTATATATATTGTAGGCGGGACGCGGTCTTCGCCTTGTTTGGCTGTTAGGCCCGTTCGACGGCGTTAGACTTTGTCGTCGACACCTTAAAGTGTCGCGACGCGACAGTACAAGTTGTATAAAAATTATATGTCACGACTACCGTAGCGGCCTCTATACCTCTAGATCGGTAGAGATCTGTTAAAAAAATGGTCCGCAAATTTGTCCTTCACCCTTTTTTCAAGGTCAACATTTTTTGTATTGCGTCGTATAGTACTCGTCACAAGGAAGAAAAGTCTGAATGACACCATGGGTCTCAAGCCAACCATTCTCTTGAAAAACGACTTTAAAGTTTCATAAACTATATTATTCCATGTGTCTACAGGGTGTCCCAAGATAGTATAAATGTGGAGGGGGTAATTCTACATGAGAAAATAAGTTTAAAGTACGAAATAGTTTTTTTTCGTTTAACGCCTCGTTTTTGAGAAATTAGAGTTTGACAATTCGGCGAACGCGCTTGATATACATAGAATAGGAATCGTCTGCCGCGTCTGTTCATGACCTATCTGATCTTCTTCTTGCGAACGCTCGGAACGCGAACTTGACGGGTATCCATACACTAATTTCTCGAAAACGTGGTGTCAAATGAAAAAGAAGTATTCTATATTTTAGACTTATTTTCTCATGTAGAACCACCTTCTCCACGTTTATACCGTCTTAGGACACACCATAGACAGGTGATATAAAATAATTTATGATACTTCAGTCATTTTTCAAGAGAATGCTTGACTTGAGACCCATGGTGACTTTGCGACGAGTACTGTACGATGCAAAATACAAAAAAATGTTGACCTTGAAAAAAGGGTCAAGGACAAATTTGCGGACCATTTTTTTAACAGATCTCCAGCCATCCAGAGGTATAGAAGCCTGCTACGGTAGTCGTGACATATAATTTTTATACACCCTGTACATACGCATCTAACAATACATCGTATTTACGGGATTACAAACGTATTTATTTATATTCTACATCTACGAGTGTTTAATTAACTGTATGTGCTGCTTTGTCTTATTTAGTTACATATTCTTTCACATAATGGTTTAATTTCTAATTCATTTATGACTTGCTCATATATTTGGTTCTTTCTGACCGATTACCAGAAAAACAGCATATCCGGGCCGACTTGTCCCGACACTTGTTCGGATAATTCGGTCCCTACTGCGGACGCTTATGTGGGGAATGTGGTCTCTGCGAATTCGTTTTAAGACATTACAGCAGATGTGTGCGTGTGAGATATTGATACCTGGCACGTTTCAACTGCCAATCGTACTGCTCGAAGCTTAGTTTGCTATAACATACAACAACAAAAAATGTATGTATATATGTAAAAAAACATGAGTGACCTTGGAAAAACGATTAAAAAATTACAATTTATAAAAGACGATTCTTCCATCTGATTTTAGATTACGTTAGAAACATTTTTTGTATTTTCAGAGGTAGAGGAGATATTAGTTGTCCTGTTTTATACCAAACACCCTGTATAATTTACGTAGTTCTACAAAAGATATATTTTAAATTTTCATTACAGACGCCTTTACCTTTTTCTTCACAATTTGGATAAATAGCAATTTCTGGAAAAAATTATTTACGCGTTACCTATTAAACTAATCCTTCTAAGCTCTCAAAAAAATTGAAGTCGTTTGATCCAAGTTTAAAAATGATATTCGATTTTTAAAGAGCACCAACATACATTCTGCGGCGACTTATGCCTCAAGTATCGAAGAATGGATAGAAAGTGTTTGCGTCAGTTAACGTATGTAATCTTTGTAGCGTGAAAGGTTAAACACACTATCCGAACCATTGAGAATACATTTAGACACGATGGCGGTTATGAATTTCAGTAAAATTTGTCTGCATACAGAGTTCGACAACACATTGAAGCTACAAGATTACCACCGCAGCATCATAAATCCCCGGTGTAATCCCCGAAGAAGGATTCGACAGTGTATGAGGGGTTCCAAACGACGCGAGAACTCCAGAAAGAAGCTCGGTCCCGTAAAAGAGGGAACACGTCACCCCATCACTGTAACAACGCATTTATGACACCCGGGGGAAACACGGAAACAGTCAGCTCGTGTCTATTTTGCTCGCAACACGAACATGAACTCTCGCAGAACTTGCCGAGCAGGCTAACATCGTAAAACGCTGCGCACCGTATCAACAAAATAATGATCATCTATTATAACGGTAATATCCTGTCAAAGAAAACCTTGTGCAATGTTTTATAACAATAGAAATTAATATAAAATTTTGTTTAACCACTTTGTGCTTGTTACGAAGTCAGAAAGTCCTAAAGATGCAAAATTAGGTGCTGTTATAGCGGAAATAATTACTATTTAATTTTAATATAAATGGTACTATATCTGCATAATTAGATTTCATTTAGTACGTAGGACGTCCTAAAAATATAGGATCAGAAATAAACATGCTTACCACTTTACACCATGAAATTCCAACTGTTAATATGTTGGGAAAAAACCTTAATTTGTAAATGGTAAAGGACTTTTCACTAAATGAAGAATGGATACTAAAATTTGACAAAATGATATTTTAACGAAAACAACCATAAAAGAAAGTAGAACAGAACTTGGATTATCCGATACAGCATTCTCTGAATACGTTCTACGTGTAAATTGCTCATTTTAAAAATGAACAAAATGACCAAAATGTCCATGACCTTGATTTACAAGGTCAAAAGGTTTTTTTATTGCATCGTATAATACCCGTAACGAGGAACCATAGAACGCAAATGAACCATTCTCTTGAAAAACAACTCGAAAACTACAACTCGAAAACTATTTTATTCCACATGTACACAGCATCCTCCAAGATGGTATAAACTTGGGAGGGGCTGATTCTACATGAGAAAATGTTTAGAATTGAAAAATTCGTCGCACACGCGTGCTATCGAATACGAATAGTCTGGCGCGTCTGTTCATGGCCCAGCAGTTCTATTTCTTACAAAGCTAGGCACGCGAACTTGACGGATTTTCAAAGCCGATTTTCTTGAAAACAGAGCCTCAAATAAAAAAAATATATTCCGTATATTCGACTTATTTTCTCATCTGGAATCATCTCTTCTACAATTGTTCCCAATACTGCGACACCCTATAGACATAGAAAATAAATTAGTTTACGAAACTTTACCATCATTTTCCTAGAGGTTCATTAGTGAACTATTGATTCTTTCAGACTTTTGTTCTTCGTGACGACTACTATACGATGCAACCTAAACAATTTTGATCTTGAAAATCAAGGTCAGACATTTTTGCACAGATTTTTCTTTACAAATCTTCACCGATCTGTAGTGTATAAACGATATATGTCACGACTACCGTAGCAGGTTTCTATATCCCTGGATCGGTGGAGATTTGTTAAAAAAATGGTCTGCAAAGGGCCTAGCCGAATAAGATGGTCAAAAGTGCCCTTAGAGGTTTTTCAATGACTATTGAACCATTCGAAAGCTGACCAAGAATAAGCCCTCTGAGTAAACTTTCAGCCCCCTAGCTTGCCCGTGAGGGTAGTTACAGGGTAAATTAGATTTCGCGCTTTTCCACGCATTTTCCGCTCTTTGATGCTTTCTAACATAAAAAAAATGTGGCACGTTTTGGATCTTCAGGCGCATTTTTGAGAATTTTTTCATATTTTTTTGTTTTAATCTGTGCCCGTAAAAAATGAAAAACGCTCAAAACGTCGGAAAATGCAGATTTCTCGAAAATATAAAAACATGCTATTTTGCTGTTTAGTTCCTCGACATAATACCATAACCGCCAGTGTTGTCAATTTTTTTAGTATAAAAACACTCCATATGAGCATTACGGTTACAAAGTCACACCAATAGGTTAAGAAAACTATATAAAATGTCTGTATGTGAAAATTAAAACACGAAACAGAATTTTATGCAATTAACAAGAGAATTGTCTAATAATGATTGATTTATACCGATATACTGTGACTCTCATAAATATTCGGGCACTCTTAAAAAATCGATAACCTTTTTAATATTGGACATGACGTTAAAAAAATTATGAAAAATTTCAATTGTTCGAGATTGCAGCGAAAATACTAAAAGTTGTGTTTTACAACTTTTTAATATGGGCCTATATTGAAAATTTAAAAAATTCGTTTTGTTCTTCCGTGTAGTAAATCAACGGTTAAAAACGAAAGAGCGTAAGGTGAACTTTCAACATTATGATTTCAAATGGTTCGTTTTATTCGTTGAGTGACAAAAGAATAAGCTGCCATTTTTCAGTAAAGAACGAAGTTCTGCATAGATTAACGTTGACGGTAAATAAATGATGCCTTTATGATTTGAAAAACAATATTAATTCGAATCTTCCAAATTTGGACTTACACCACTATGCGTCTCAACCCTCAGTTTTATCCAGCACTGCATAGAACCAACAGGTTACGAGTTGTTTTAGATGTCCTGTTGCTGACTTATTTTGAATTTATTAACTACGTGTAAGCATCGAATTCGCCGAAATATTTCTTCGGTCATATGGATTCGAGACAGAAGATGGTCGAGATAGCACGTTTTGTGCCTGGAATCGAGAATAAGGCGGCTGGCAATTCAGTTCGGGGATGCGAATAAATAGAGACGACGAAAGAACGGGTCAGGGGGCGTTCGGATAAAAGGCGTCCACCGCAATCAAAACAGCCGCGACGTGAAATAAAATCAGCAAACCAGCCAACGAATGCAAATCCAGGTCGGAAAGTTGTGTAAATTGATTACTGAATTATTTATCGGGCCTGCCGTGCAATCCGTCTTTCGACTTGTTCGGAAGAAAGGTTCGTCAGCCTTGCGGAACAGAACTTGCTCGTCCCGGCCGAATGGTTTAGGGAATTTGCTCCTTTTCTTCCAAGTTCACCACAGTTTACTCAGTTACGGGTCTCCTTTTCATTCGTCTGATGCTTTGGGATATCTTGTTAGAGTCTTCGTGAGAAAACAAATTAAATAGGATAGTCCAAAGTTCGATTATTTACCTATTAATTTCCAGGGACGAAAGTTAGTTCTCCTTATACCGGAAGCGTAAGGTTTTTTTTTTAAATTACGTACAAAATTATACATGATTTTCAGATTTTTCTATGTATGATTCGCGGCTGCTCTTTCTTTTGGAGGACCAGATGTTTTTAACTTTTTTGAACAGTTTTCTAACTTTTTTAATGTAATCCTGTAGATATCGATGAGAACATTACGAAAATGTAAACATTATTTTTAGGAATTCACTGGTTTATAAGTTATACGTGTGTAAACATGAGCAATTTTACGCGTTTTTGACAGGTTAGGACGTTGCCATATTGGATATTCGTTGGGTGGTAGACGTAGGAGTGTTGAGCGCATGCGCTAAAAGGCACGGTATGTTTACTAGATAGGAGCACGTGGATAAATGAAGCTGATTTTAATATTTTTCTGCAGTTTGTTGTACATTTTATTGTTGATTTTAATTTTAATGTGTGAATTGTTGTGGAAATTTAAGAAGTGTCGTGTTCATCGGTGGGATATGAAAATATGCAGAATCATATACAGGATCTCAAAAAGAAGGTATAGTCCAAGTTGCTTTGGGTTTAGGTCGTCGCGTTGAATTTGTACATGTGTTATTATTACGTACGAGCTTGTGCTTCCATCTGACGGATGTGCTCAGTATTACTTAGCCGATCTTACGTGTAGCACCTAGCAAATATACCAATATTGCGGCGCTTTTACCTGTCAAAAAGGCTTAAAGTGCTCAACTTTATACGCGCATAACTTCTGAACCAGTGAACTCCTGTCAATAAGACTTTCATTTTCAGTGTTTTCTCGTCGAAATCTATAGGACCGCATAAAGAAAAGATAAAAGAAATTGGTCCTCCAAAAAAAGGTTTAACCTACTTTACACTCGGAGCTATTTTAGATTCCAAATCAAACATTTTTTACGATGTAGAATATTTCCATTCTATATTACCTTTTTCGTTTCATCCAAATGACATTTTCTCAATTTACTCATATAATACTTAATTGTTTATCAATTCATATGTTGCGGAGTACCTCACGACCGTTTCGCGATTGGCTTCGCTGCATATAGCACGTAATGTGCACCGAGCAAAAGCGATGACCTGTTCTTCTTTACGCCAATGACTGCGGGATCGTCCTGCCCCTCGATGAGGATTGAGATATCGCAATATAACTTTTTGATCGCCAAATCTAGTCGTTGAAAATCGCGTCGATCTGGAATTTCTGCTGGACGTATGCGTCTTTCACTGATTCGCACTGAATTTTCATACATTTCTCGAGCTAACGCGTAATTCTCCGCTGCTTCGTCAACAACACGTAACATCTCGAATTTAGTTTTCCCGACTTTTCCCCGGAGCATTGACGGGATTTCGCGACCGTGATACATTTAGTATCGTCTTGTGTTATTTCTACGCACTTTCACGTGTTCCCCATTCGTTAATTAAACATCGTTCATTATTATTAGTGATATCGTTTTTATTATTATTTGAACATTAAACTCTATTACACGTTACACGTGAACAGCTGCACTTTCTGATTACAATCCTATTCCCCAAATTGCTATTTCCAGAACTATGAAATGAAAGAATATTATGAACAGAGGTGTTTCAAAAATTATTTGAACTTTAACATTATTTTTTAAGAGAACGGTTGAGTTGCGACCTATGGTTCCTCTCAAAAAGTTGTTCCTCATGAACAGTAAAACACAATTTAAAAAAAATTTTGGTTTTTTACCTTGTTTTCCATACTCAATGTCAAGTTTGAGGGGGGTTCCTCATGTCATTTTCGACTAAATAATTTCTTGACACGCTGTACAACTTTAATTAATGGTTCTGAGAAATCTTACTTTGAAAGATGGAGTTTCTTATATGTTTATCGAACTTATTAGATACATAAATTGGGATAAAATGTTAATAGCTTTCTTCAGAATAAGGTTTGAGCCAAAAGAGTTGCGTCTTCTAAACTTTTAAAGAGTTGGCACCATTTGCCATGAATCTAATTGATTCCATATGACAGAGTGAACACTTGCCTATTGAAACTGTGGCGGCTACTTCGTATGCTCGTCAACAGAGGGACATTACGACAGCACCTTTCCCGCTGCTACCTGAATCTTCCTCTGTTTGTATATATACCGTCCTAAACTGTCCTTACGACATCCCGCGTCTAAGGCACGGGTCCGCTAGATAGCCTTACTGATGAGTCCTCTAGCGAGCCTAGGACGAAACGCTTCCTTCTCCTTTTCCATCCTTTCATAATTCGACAGCCGCCATAAAACGAAAAGAATTGATTGCCACATTGTGTGCTACTTTTTCATAAAATGGCCGTTGAAGTAAACTATCGCGGTCTGGTGTCTCGTATCTGCGTCTCACTCCATGTTTCTTATTCTCACTCCTATTCAACGGCAACAAAACAAAACACTATCCTGGAAATATTCTATTCTTGTGCGTTTCTGATGTATCATCAGTCATTATTGAAGTATCATAGCAATATTATTCTGTGCTTTCTATGTAATATATTGCGTTCGCTCTCATAATTTAGGCATTGCCACAAGTCATGGTTCAGGTCTTGGAAAATGAATAGCGGATACTAAAATGAATATCTGGATACTCAGTCTACTAGTATCACTACAATTAACGGAACATGAAGGCTATAATGTAATAATTAACATCTTAAAAATTTGTGAAGAACATCGTTTTAGATTTTTGGTCGTCGTCAAGTCGTTTCGTTCCACTGTGCGGCGGTAAGTAGACTATGTTAAAGATGTTATTCAAAAAATATTGCAATATATATCGAAAGGATTCGGGGCGCAGAGTAAACATGATTCGAGTCTCGTCGACAGGAACATGTGTTAGGAAACTGTTTTCACCTAGTGTAGCACTCGAGTCTCGAAATGAGCTACTCTATCGTCAAAAAAGAACCACTCGATCGTCCACGCAAGCACAGACTCTCTCCGACGAAATAAAATTCAACAAAGAGGTTTCACCTACGAATCGATATATCCCCCGCCCGTCGGAGCCCACCCACGCTATTGGCGGATCAGTTTAACCTGTTCCATTTGCCCTTCGACGGAGAACTTGACGGTTACGCCGTGTTGAAAGTCAGTTAATTGACTTATCGTCGATGACGTTACCGCGGCGACACATCGAGATCGTGGGTGTTCCCGCAGGTGTGCATGCGCCGGAAGCACCGATACTCGCCGAACGGTTATCGAGTAATCGAGTATAAAAACGTAACGATCCGAGTGGAAACTTTCCAATGAAATTGAACTCCTGTTTGAATTACGACTGTTGCCTGAAGAGCTGCCGAGGGCTTCCGTTCGACGCCGGGGAAAAACGGTATACACCGGGATGAAACCTTTTAGAGTCGCTGGCGGCCTCTGTTTCGACCGTTGCAATGAAAGTTTGACGAAACGCAAGTAGTACAGAGAGAAAATGCGACTCTATGTGGCCCAGGAATCTTGATAACACGTCGTACATTGCTGGACAAAAGTACAATTTTCATGCACCGTAGAGCCTCTCATACACGAACTATTAGGGAGACAAAAGTGTTCGGGCAACGGAACAATCACTTTTCTAATATTCAATCTCATTTACTTAAATCAAAATCAGGAAACTTTACAATTTGTATAGTGTTTGATGATTCCATTTTGTTTTGGCAGATAAGTCAGATATCTTTTTCTATGGAAATAACTGTTCATAAGCACAGACTTAAGATACCCACAGACATTGCATGCAATGCGTTTTTCTGTCCACGGTTCTGAATTACCGACTCTGTAAAAATGTCCTAGTACGATAGCGGACTCTATCGAAATGGAACGGTTAGGTGGTGAACTACATGAGGTTGCAACACATAAAATGTGTGTCTGAGGTGGCTCGATTTTACAGCGTTGTCAGCTTTAAAACGCAATTGTATTCGTACAAAAATACTCCACGTATTATTCACTTGTGCCGCCTATTTTTTTACAGGACTTCGAACCCCCTGGTAAAAATTTGGCGAACATGATAAAGAAGTTTGTATCCGACAACTTAGAGACAGACACAGAGCTGCTGAATACTGTGCACACTGGACAGAAAATTTATTAGTAGCACGCTTGTGAGGAATTATTTACAAATATTTGCAGTTAGGAAATATAGAATAGACCTTCAGCTACTTTCACATATAGTTTAACGTCACATTTTATATCTGAATAAATAGTTATAAACAATTATTCTAAGTCTCGTTCTAAAATAAACTCAAATAATTTAACAGATCTCTGGTAAAAAATAATCTTCCTTGTGATCGGAGGATCTAGAATGATGTCTCAGCTACATTTCTGTTGTAGTTTTATGTAGATTCGACGCCTAGTTAATTAGTTATTTACGATTTCCAGAGAGGTGACACAACGATTTGTGTGTTTACCTTTGACAAATACTCGGACTCTCCTTGTCTTACTCATTGCGGGCATAGAAGATAGAAGTTACCTCCACAAAAATTGTTGATAAATTACTTCAGGTAATTTTTATAAATATTAGCTCTAGAAGAATATAGAATGGACCTTCGGCAACATTCATGTATAGTTTTCAATTCGATTCTAGAAGAGTTCAATTAGATATAAATAATTTTTGTTACTCTTGTTCTAATGAAACTCTGTATAGTAGTGAGAATTGAATATCTTGTGTACTCCAAATGTTCATGCATAAAAGTTAATCTGTATCTCGAGTACTATTAGTTATTTTTACTAAAAAATTGGGTGGTGAGGTAACCAAACATATAATCCTTGTAATCGTTAAACAAACAGAGATAACAAATTCATTAATTACATTTTTTCAATATAATTATGCTTAGTAATATTCATGTATCATAAATTATGCTGGATCTCGAGTTTTATTACTTACTTCTACTAAAAAATTAGATAGCAAGATGGTCAACGGAGTGCTCGTCGACATTATCGACAAAAGGAATTGTTTCAAATATTAACCAGCTAGAGATGATAAATTTATCAGTGAATTGTGTTCGATAAATTAATGCTCGCGAATATTCATGTGTCAGAAGATATTCAATATCTCGAGTTCCATTACATATTTTTACTGAAAAATTAGATGGTCAGATAGTCGAGGGAGTGCTTATCGACATAATTAGCAAAAGGAATTGTTATAAACATTAAACAGCCAGAGATAGTAACTTTATTAATTACATTTGTTTGATATAATATTGTTTGGTAATATTCGTGTGTTAAAAGTTACTCTGTATCTCGAGTACTATTAGCAATTTTTACTTAAAAATAAGATTGTATATAGTCAAGAGGATGCTTGTCGACATCATTAGCAAAAAGATTGTTATAAATATTAATTAGCTAGAAACAATACATTTTTCAGTGAGTTGTGTTGAAGAAATTAATGCGTATGAATATTCATGGTTTAAAAGTTGTTCTGTACCTCGAGTACGATTAGCAATTTTTACTAAAAAATTAGTTGGTAGATAGACAAGGGGATGCTTGTCGACATCGTTGGCAAAAGGAATTGTTATAAACATTAAACAGCCAGAAATAATAGATTTATCAATAATTATTATCACGGCAATCGAGATCTACCGAAATTAGTTGGGGTGGGGAGCGTTGCGCTTCGCTGCGCGCTGCGCATCACTGGCTACCTAAGCTCGCTGAGCGCGCTCAGTCAATCAGTCGGGCCGGGCCCTCCGGCAGGAGCGGATGGACTCCGGGACCAGGGGGGTCTTCCAGCGGTACCCTGGACTCTCCTGCCTACCTTGGGGATGACCAGTGGTCCTCCAGAGCTACCCTTGCCTACCTTCAGCTGGCTTAGGGTGGACCAAGGGTCCTCCACCAGTGGTCATCCACAGCTACTCTGGCCTACCCTGAGGCTGACCAGTGGTCCTCCAGAGCTACCCTTGCCTACCTTCAGCTGGCTTAGGGTGGACCAAGGGTCCTCCACCAGTGGTCTACCTTGGGGTTGACCAGTGGTCATCCAGAGTTACTCTGGCCTACCTTGCCTACCCTGGGGCTGACCAGTGGCCCTCCAGAGCTACCCTTGCCTACCTTCAGCTGGCTTAGGGTGGATCAAGGGTCCTCCAACAGTGGTCTACCCTGTGGTTGACGAGTGATCATCGAGAGCTACTCTGGCTTACCTGTGCTTACCTTGAGGCTGACCAGTGGTCTTCCAGAGCTACCCTTGTCTACCTTCAGCTGGCTTAAGCTTAACCAAGGGTCCTTCACCAATGGCCTACCATTGTCTACCATGGTCCACCTTTAGCTAGCTTAGGGTAGTCCAAGGGTTATTTAAAACTTCCTTGGCCTACTTTGAGCTAGCTCGGGGGGGGCCATGGATTCTTCAGTGCTTCCTTCGTTTACCTTGTGTTCTGAGCCGGTCCAGTTTCGGTATCCTTCATGCAGTCATTACCGTGCTAATGGACTCTGAGGCGCATTCATTGCAATGACTTCTCATCTTCGAGTGAGTCATTTTGTTACTACCTTGTTACTATATTCGTATGTAGAAGTAGTAGTATACCGTAGTAGTAAAGTGTGAAAGTAGTTAGTTGCATGCATGGGCTGGCCTCGCCGCCCCAACGATCAGCCGAGATGGGAACTTCCGCGATTTGCACTAGCGCTGCGCCAAAACCACGCGTTGCATTTAGTCGATTTTGAACAGAGATTAAAGTTAATGTTACGAAAAATTTTGTTTAGAGCGTAGCGTTGCGAATCACAATTAGTCTCCGTTCAAAATTACATTTATATTTGATAACTGCGCTTTTAAAGTTCATATTGTTGTTGTTTTACATGTAATCTAAAGTAATCGTTTTTTGGATCTCTGTTCGTTGAATTAGCGTTGCGCACCAAAAGTTCGCGTTTGCTTTCGAGTCTCGACTTTTCAGGCTCCCATGCTCGAGCTGCAACGATCAACTGTGAGATGGGCACATCCGCGATTTCAATTAGTGTTGCGAAACAAATGGTTACACGCGTTGTACTAGTATCAATTTTTAAAGTTGATGAAATGTCTAGTTAATGTTGCAAATAAATAGTCGTAATTTAAAGTAGTTCTAAAGATACCTGTTTAGAATTTTAGACGTTAGAGTTTTAAATTTCTTATTTAAATAGCATTTTAAATTCGATTTGTTGAATTAGCGTTGCGCATCAAAAGAATCGCGTTTGCAATAGAATCTTTCGATATTTCAGGCGCCCATGCTCCAGTTGCAACGATCAACTGTGAGATGGGTACTTCCGCGATATCGAGTAGCGGTGCGAAACAAATTGTCGGGATGAGGCCGAAGGAGCAGACGTGGTTTTATGCCAAAGATGCCGGACAAACTGTAATTCAAAAGGACAATCATTGCAACGTCTTCGCATCTTCGAGTGAGTCATTTTATCACTACCTTGTCGTTATACTCGTCTGTAGAAATAGAGTTGTAGTAGAATGTAAAAGTAGTTAGTTGCATGCATGGGCAGGCCTCGCCGCCCCAACGATCAGCCGAGATGGGAACGTCCGCGATTTGCACTAGCGTTGCGAAAAAAGTACGCGTTGCGTTAGTCGATTTTGAACAGAGATCAAAGTTAGCCTTTCTTTTAAATATAATAGTAGTCTCTATCAGCGATATAGCTTGTTTAAACTATAGCGTTGCGAAACAAATAGTCGCGTTTCTTTTTGCAGAAACTGTAGAGTAATCTTTTTTGGATCTCTGTTCATTGAATTAGCGTTGCGTACCAAAAGTTCGCGCTTGCTTTCGAGTCTTTCGACTTTTCAGGCTCCCATGCTCGAGCTGCAACGATCAGCTGTGAGATGGGCACATCCGCGATTTCGAGTAGTGTTGCGAAACAAATTGTCACACACGTTATACTACTATGAATTTTAAAACTTGATTAAATGTGTAGTAAATGTTGCGAATAAATAGTTGCGATTTAAAGTAAATCTAGACATACAGATGTACAATTTTAAACGTTGGAATTTTAAATTTCTTATTTAAATAGCAATTTGAATTTCGATTTGTTGGATTAGAGTAATCTTTCTTGGATCTCTGTTCGTTGAATTAGCGTTGCGCACCAAAAGTTCGCGTTTGATTTCGAGTCTTTCGACATTTCAGGCGCCCATGCTCGAGCTGCAACGATCAACCCTGAGATGGGCTCATCCGCGATTTCGAGTAGCTTTGCGAAACAAATTGTCACACGCGTTGTACTAGTATCAATTTTTAAAGTTGATCAAATGCCTAGTTAATGTTGCGAATAAATAGTCGCGATTTAAAGTAATTCTAGAGACACCAATATAGAATTTTAGACGTCAGAGTTCTTTTCTTATTTAAATAGTATATTGAATTTCGATTTGTTGAATTAGCATTGCGCATCAAAAAGATCGCGTTTGCATTAGAATGATTCGATATTTCTTATGTAATTTGTAAGAATGGTAATACTTAATTTTGTAAGACTTTCAAAGTTCAACTCTACCAATTTGATACAATATTTTTGTCTAGAAATTGATATTTTTCAGGAAATTGATATTTTTCAGAAAATTGATATTTCTCAGGAAATTGATATTTTTTTCAGGAAATTGATATTTTTTTCAGGAAATTGATATTTTTTTCAGGAAATTGATATATTTGTCTTGAAATTGATATATTTGTCTTGAAATTAATATATTTGTCTTGAAATTAATATTTATTTCAGGAAATTGTTATTTATTTCAGGAAGTTGTTATTTATTTCAAGAAATTGTTATTTATTTCAGGAAATTGATATTTATTTCAGGAAATTGATATTTTTTTCAGGAAATTGATATTTATTTCAGGAAATTGATATTTTTTTCAGAAAATTGATTTTTATTTCAGGAACTTGATATTTATTTCAGGAACTTGATATTTATTTCAGGAAGTTGATATTTATTTCATGAAATTGATATTTATTTCAGGAAATTGATATTTATTTCAGGAAATTGATATTTATTTCAGGAACTTGATATTTATTTCAGGAACTTGATGTTTATTTCAGAAAATTGATATTTATTTCTGGAGATTGATATGTATTTCTGGAAATTGATATGTATTTCTGGAAATGGATATGTATTTCTGGAAATGGATATTTATTTCTGGAAATTGATATTTTTATCTTGAAATCAATATTGCTCGGATCGGAGTTCCCTCAGGGACTCACTCACGGGATGGGGCCCGTGAGTGGGTACGGGGACTCGCGTCCCCGGGGGCACCCGAATCGCCTATAGGTCGTTGCTTCCACAAATCATTAGATTTGGGCTCGATGTGGTTTCGATTTTGTTTCGACTTTGTTTCGACTGGTTTTCGATTTGGTGTCGATTTTGTTACAACTGGTATTCGATTCTGTTTCGATTTTCTTTCAATTGGTTTTCGATTCTGTTTCGATTTGGGTCGTTCATCTTGCACTTGTTAGTCAGAACGACCGAAGAAAATTCATCGTACGAAGAAAATTCATCGAACGAAGAAAATTCATCGAACGCAGAAAATTCATCGAAAGAAGAGGAATCATCGAACGAAGACTCCAGATTATTTATAAATTAATTTTAGTGCGTGCGCTAGTTATTAAGATTGTATATCGTCGTTGTAATTATGTCGAGTAATTATTGCCGTGACTTAACTTTGCTCGCTCCGTTTTCCAACTCCAACACAGCCTTCTGCTGTGTCGGCCTTGCTTGCAGGTTCTGAGCCGGTCCAGCTTCGGTATCCGGCGTGAAGTCATTGAGAGGGATGTCTAAGAGACTCGTTCACTCGTCTTCTGACGATCCTCTGTGTTAACGTAATCCTGGGCACGCCATGTTCTCATGTCACCCAGTAGCGCCAGAAACCGTTTGAGCGCATCTCTTTGCCATCTTTCTTGGTGATGGAGTGACGGGTATCGGGCTGGTCGGCTCAGGACTTGTAAGCACTGAACGCGTCGCGTCACCCTTGAACCAGTGCCTTCTGCTCTGGTTCGATCTTGTTTCTCTCTTTGAAAGAATCAGAGCCTTCTGCCTGATTCGCTTTTGGTCCCTCGTGGATCGGAGACTTCTTCTCCGATTCACTCTTTGCCCCGCAATAATTACTCGACATACGCTAAATGGAAAAGAAGTCTTTTCTATGAAAAAGACTACTTTTACATTTAGTGACCTGCGAAACTTAGTTTCTAAGAATCTTCGTTGTAAGAAAGGGAGAATTCGTTCTGACTCCTTTTCGGGTCTCTTGTGCAGCAACCTCCTCGTGGTGAGACCTGGGCAATCGATATTATCCACAATTCGCAAGATATTATAACTTATAAATTGTAGTATCTGGCATGTAGTGGATAATATCGAGCTAATAGCTGCACATTTAGAGTTTGCGTAAATATGTATTTTATATTAGAATTTAAGACTTAATAATTTCTTCGTTTTCCTTTGTTCAAGTATTCCAGCTTCAGCATTTTTTTTCAATTAATAATAGAAATACGAAATTTCAATTTCAGAATACATGTACCTTCAACAAACACCTCCATTATTAATTTTTGGATTCGTAATTGGAATGTGCTCCTGAACTTTCAAAGTTCAACTTTCTCAAATTGATATTTTTGTCTTGAAATTGATATTACTCCGATCGGAGTTCCCTCAGGGGCTCACTCACGGGATGGGGCCCGTGAGTGGGTACGGGGACTCGCGTCCCCGGGGCCACCCGAATCGCCTATAGATCGTTGCGTCCACAAATCATTAGATTAGGGCTCGACATGGTTTCGATTCTGTTTCGACTGGTTTTTCATTTGGTGTCGATTTCGTATCGACTGGTTTTCGATTCCGTTTCGATTTCGTATCAACTGGTTTTCGATTCCGTTTCGATTTCGTATCAACTGGTTTTCGATTCTGTTTCGATTTTTTTTTCAACAGCTTTTCCATTAGGAGTCAATTTTGCTTCAGCTGGTTATGGATTCTGTCCAAGAAAATTCATCTGGCGAAGAAAATCCTTCGTGCGAAGAAAATTCATCGTACGAAGAAAATTCATCGAACGAAGAAAATTCATCGAACGAAGAAAATTCATCGAACGAAGAAAATTCATCGAACGAAGAAAATTCATCGAACGCAGAAAATTCATCGAAAGAAGAGGAATCATCGAATGAAGACTCCAGATTATTTATAAATTAATTTTAGTGCGTGCGCTAGTAATTAAGATTGTATATCGTCGTTGTAATTATGTCGAGTAATTATTGCCGTGACTTAACTTTGCTCGCTCCGTTTTCCAACTCCAACACAGCCTTCTGCTGTGTCGGCCTTGCTTGCAGGTTCTGAGCCGGTCCAGCTTCGGTATCCGGCGTGAAGTCATTGAGAGGGATGTCTAAGAGACTCGTTCACTCGTCTTCTGACGATCCTCTGTGTTAACGTAATCCTGGGCACGCCATGTTCTCATGTCACCCAGTAGCGCCAGAAACCGTTTGAGCGCATCTCTTTGCCATCTTTCTTGGTGATGGAGTGACGGGTATCGGGCTGGTCGGCTCAGGACTTGTAAGCACTGAACGCGTCGCGTCACCCTTGAACCAGTGCCTTCTGCTCTGGTTCGATCTTGTTTCTCTCTTTGAAAGAATCAGAGCCTTCTGCTTGATTCGCTTTTGGTCCCTCGTGGATCGGAGACTTCTTCTCCGATTCACTCTTTGCCCCGCAATAATTACTCGACATACGCTAAATGGAAAAGAAGTCTTTTCCATGAAAAAGACTACTTTTCCATTTAGCGACCTGCGAAACTTAGTTTCTAAGAATCTTCGTTGTAAGAAAGGGAGACAGGACGAAGGGAGAATTCGTTCTGACTCCTTTTCGGGTCTCTTGTGCAGCAACCTCCTCGTGGTGAGACCTGGGCAATCGATATTATTCACAATTCGCAAGATATTATAACTTATAAATTGTAGTATCTTGCATGTAGTGGATAATATCGAGCTAATAGCTGCACATTTAGAATTTGCGTAAATATGTATTTCATAGTAGAATGTAAAACTTTTAATACTTTCTTCCTTTTCCGATGCCCCAGCTTCAACAATTATTTTCAATTAATAATCCTAATACAAAGTTTTCGTTTCAGAATACATGTAACTCTTGCTCTCGTGAGCGAGTGTTAAATAGATTTGCACTCCTGCAGTAGATTGTAGGTTCTGATGTAGTCTAAATATGATGTACGTACTGAGATGTACGTTATATATCGCATATTATTTCGATATTGAAACATTATTTTATATTCAAGTTAAATAATTGGTTGAAACTAGTTCTTATCCAGACTAAAAGTTAGTTCTGATTTATGTGTTAGAGATGGTAAAAAGATGAGGCAGGATCTGTTCCATGTTGCCGCATTACGTTCGTACAAGAAGCTATCGATGCACGCATCGAAATCGTTCGATCGGTTTCTATCACAAGCGATGAGATAAATGTTTTGTCCTGCTTTTGGAAGCTGTGGAAATTCAGAGGCACGTTGCTTTTTAATCTAAACCACAATTTTATTGAACGATCATTTGAATATTCGATGACTTCTTCAAAAATCATTATCACTTTTTAAAATTTTTTATGCGAATATAAAATTGTTAAAAATTTTGCAATTTTGAATTCGTAGTTTTTTTATTACATATATGTACACCTGATTATATGGATAAAAACTATGTTCGCCAAAGCAATTTGCAGAACACACGTGTAGTTTTAATATTATTTTCATTATTTTTATATTATTAACAAATGTTAACTTATCAACATAACTAATTTGAATTTTAACACGAAAGGTATTGTTTTCCGATATGAAAATGTTAAGGAATGCATAAACTTTCGCGGCATGATAATTGTTGCAGTGTACACGAGCATGTTTAAACTGATATTCATATATTAAAAATTATGCAGATTAGAATACGTCGTCGAAAGCCTCAAATAAAATTCTTTTCTGAACTTCGAAGAAAACTTTTCCTTACAAATATAGTTTAACTTATCCGATTTGTGGCATGTTTAGACTTATTTTCATCAAAAATGCATTTGCAATCGTCTCATAATGTTTCCATGACAGAATTATGAACCATATAAATATTTTACTGTTATTAATACGCGTTAGTGAAACTTTTACATTGTTATCTTCAAGAGGCACACGTAGCGGCGACGTACGATATGGACGTGATTCAGCATCGGAGGCAACATTGTAACACACATTGTAACATACATTGTATTATAAATAAATCCAATTTTATTTATTATTAACATTATCATAATGGTAAAATCATCTATTGATTGAAAATGTTTTTCTGATCAAAATAAGCCCAAACACGGCATAAATCGGATTATCATGCATATATAGCGTACATTGCATTGAAAACAACGTGCGAAACATTTCCGACGACAGTATCTGTCTACAGAAGCTGACGGAATTTGAAACGTCTCGAGCTCGATAAATACGGTAGTGCTTGTACGTGACAACTGCTGCTCACGGTATTTGTTGTTGCACACAAGAAATAATAAATAGAAATAATAAATCACGTTGATAAAATTTTCGCACGTTAATGACGCACGTCATTAAAACAAAAATGTATATCTCTTCAGTCAAATATATTGTTTTTCTACATATTGCATAATAAAGCAATGTCTCTTTGGACACTTTAGAATTAAACTAATACAATAGAAAATTTGTATTACTTTATACATATTCATTAAAAATATTATAACGAAAATTTAATTTAATGAATTTATGAAAATTTAATGAATTCTTATTCTTCTGCAGTTGAAAAGAATGCAAGTACTTATTTTAAAAACAGGAAAACACAATCATAGTTAATATATGTGTAATGTGTACGCACTCATTAACTGCATAGAATTTGTATTGATTTTAAGTGTAAAGAAAGTAAACTATTGGTTTAAAGTGTATAAAACTATTATAATATACATTCATTAGTGACACGAGTAATAAAAATAATATTACGTATAGAAACCAAATTAATTTTACTACAATTCGTATTTTTGTAACACATTCTTCATAAATATGATTTTCACCGTTCAAATACACGCGCTGTATGCATTAGTAGCCTCCAAAACACCCGTAGTAAAAATAAAGTATACGGAATATTCAGTTCTTGCTAATACGGCTAAATTCGTGAACTATCGGTAATATTGAGCGCGACACCGAAATGGTACGGGGGCCACTGTGGCCCCCCGAGGCCTAGACAGAAAAGCCCATAAGATGCAATGTCTGTGTCATAAGTGTGGGAACCATAGCGTTCTCGGCATGACATTACCGACGCAGTCGTCGCGTCGCAGGGACGGTACCGACGAAGCGAGCGTTCTGTGGCGAACGATCCCGAACGATCTCGAAGCGGAAAGCGGAAGCTCGAACCGGAAGGAACGGAGCATCGCGATCGCTTTCGAAGGTTCGAGGAGCGTGCCAATAGCGAATTAAAGAAGAGCGCGGAGGCGCCGCGAGTCAGACTTTTAGTCTTAATCGAGTCACGCGCAACACATGTATTCTTCAATCACTACCCATCCCAATAACAATCACCCATCCCAATCCTATTTGCATAAATAAAAAGTCATTTGTTCGAATAGAAAAGTAAAGAATGTCTCATTCAAAGTACTTTCCATCGTTATAAATAGACTGCGGATACTCAAATGCATTTTTTTGCAAAAAATAGGTAGACCAATGGGACCTGGATAAAAGTTTATGCCATGATTGAGTAATATTAAAAATACATGTTACATACAGCATATGTTTTGGATAATGCATGTTGTGCATATTTTTAGTATTTCTGTCATGTAATAATAACCAAACATATAATTATTTCCAATAAATATCTATCTCGCTAAGAAATGGTTACTCATATTATTACGTGATAATATTATAAAGAATAATAAAGTATGTACACACTTGTATCCATTTACATACGTTTAAAGAAATGAATGATTAGTGACAATTTAGCATTAATTCAACACAATTTTTCTATTCTCTTCGTCATTGTAACAATATAAGAAATAATAACGTTAACGTGAAATCTAATCTGAAAATCTAATTGTAAATAATGTACCTACTAACTGTGAATGAAAAAGTATAAATATATTTTCAGCATATAAACTAATTTTATATGATGAAAGGCACCAATTAACGATTGTAAACATAGAACATTAAATTTTCGATTTTCCGAAAGTTGTCGATATTTGTTGATATCAACCACTCTAATTCTGTAAAGAAGGAACGTACGACAATTAACGTGAACTCAGCTTAAAGCTTGAAGTCTACTTCTGCAGTCTACCGTTCGCTTGCTTCTAACAAAGGGCATCATCTAATTGTGAGATGTTTTTGAATAATATAACGGGTAAAGATACGTTTCTTCTTGAATATGGTACATATTGAAATGCCTCTAAAACCATTGAAAAGTTATTGTCATGACTGACCGTAGTAGCATTTATGGTTGGCATTTCAGTGGGCCTACGTTGCAGTATCGGTTGGCCAACCGTTAGAAATGTCGCTATTCTTTTCGTTGAGCCAACGATCGCGACCAACGTAGGGCCAACGATCATACCTAACGTGGAGCCTACGTAGTTATACTACGTTTGTTCTGATCTTCTCTTTTACGGTTGTTTTCACAGAATATCATAAATAATATTTAAACCATGTATCTCTACGGTAAAATTGGAAACAAAGCAAAAAAATTTCGTACCCTCGTCGGACTTGAAACTGGATCCACTGCGTAGTAAGTTGATACGCTACCACCGCACCTACAGACATTTCGTGGTTGCAGATGCTATGATCTGGGTTACTAGATACGTCGACAAATGTAAATCATAATGCATAAAGGGTTTCGTTACGCTATACGAGCACTAACACCTCCGCATACTGTCGTTCTAAAAGCGAATGCAACACCCGTACCTTCCCCTTGTCAAATGGAGAAACTTAAAGAAATAAATAAATTCCAAGGCTGCACACCATGAAACTTTGGTGCATCAACTATCGCGCAAAAATAACAAATTGTGAGTATATTTAGAAATATGAAAGAAAAATCAATTTGGGATATAACATGTTTTTGGTTGCAGCAACATTTCTGGTGTCTGTTAGACGATATATTTAAATGTTGGCAGATTTTCGTTGGGCCAATGTATTATTATCGTCGTAAATTTCACGTTATTTAACCGACCTTAATGTCTGTAGGCCCAACGTTGGATATTCGTTGGCAAATTGACGTATCTTTTCATTGTAGGCCCTACGTTGGGGATCTGTAGGCAAAACCACTAACCATATCCCAACTCCCAACCGTTGGCCAACCATAAATGCTACTAGGGTGAATCAGCTATACATTTAAAAATACAAATTTTCCTTTAGAACTACCCATTAAAAATTGATGTACGTTTCGTCATTTTATTGAGCTTTAAATGCAAGACTTCTGCATGTATGTTCCATAAGAGAGCCAAAGTAAATCGTACCAAGTTTTAGAAGGTCGTTGTAAAGAGGAAGCTTGTCTGGCGTGGATCATCATCGAGTAATGCTTCCAATTCTTTGACTTGGAATTTCTTTGATGCACAACAGCGATCCTTGTCTTTCACATGGAAACCATAATTTTTAAGTCGATGGAATCAATCTCTGCAACTTCATTTGGATGACACACTGTCACCATAAACTTCTACAAGCATACGATGACTTTGAGCTGCACTTGTCCTTAAAATGTGTGAAGAAATCTATAGATGTAACCAACTGTAAATCGGTAATATCTCAATCGATCATATCGACTAAGCTGTATATATGAGTGAGTGTGTGCTTGTGTGTGTGGATGAGCGAAACGACAAAAGTGGCATATGTAAATTACTGTAAGAACCTCTCCTTATCCTAAAACCTAAAAATCTTATCAAAATGAAATAATGCAGCAGCATCTGCTGCAAATGCTGTTTTGCGGAAAGAAATTCGACATTTTCAATGCAATGAAAATACTGTTCACGCTAGGCTCAGATGTTAGTACCATCACATAAATTGCAATTTTTTCAATTTTTTTTTACTTCATGTAGTAAACTAATTGTAGTAAACTTCTGAAAAAATTCAATTTGGGTATAATATTAAAAAAGTTATCGTCTTTATAAGAGTGTCCGAATATTTGCGTGACCTGTTTCTAGCCACAAAATGCAAAGTCTCGATATCACAGCAGGTCCTTGTGTAACTGTTAACGTGTGAACAGAGACTCGACCAACACGACACGTCGAGACTCACGAACACAGACGTCAGGACTCAGTTCGAATCAATTTTCTCAATCTTTTGCCAAGTTTCTCGGCGTCTCTCGCAAGTGCGTCCGAAGTATTCGAAGCCTCGTGTGCCTTCGGTAATTTACTTTGAAACTCCTTGCAATTTCGGTAAATCGGCAGCGGTAGCACTGCTTCTGTTCCGTTTCTGGTCCGAGTTGAAAGACTTTGTCCTGGTGTTTCATGTACGTGTCGCACACGCCAGGGACGGTGAAAGAAATAGTGAAATTCGGCCCGAGAAAGAGCGCCGAGGAAATGGATGACCTAACCCAAACCAGTTACCCTTTTTCGAGCTGCAGCCATCCTTCCCAGACTTTATGAAGACCTTCACCTCTTCAAGGCCCTAACTAAAAGCGTCACGTACGACGAGAACGTGTAGCGAAAACTGTTCACGTTTGTGTGCCGGAGTTTCGCGGCAAAATGGCGGCGTGGTAAACCCGTAAAGTAAACGTCTTCCTCGTGGCTGTTCTGGAAGCCTCCTCCTCGTTTCGATTGTTCGATGAACTGTTCAGGGAGAAAGATGATTTTAATACAAATTGCGAAACAGACTTCTAATCTTATGGCAGAATACGAATTTCTGTTTGTCATTAAGGGTTGAATGTTTTTTGGACATTACCCATATTCATTGTTTGCTTTGTGTTGATGAGTTTATTTACTATACAGGGACTCAAATAAATATGCAGGCACTCATAAAAATACGATAACTTTTTTAATATTTCACTGTTATGATAATATACTTCTATGGGTAGACATATGTCATGGAAACCACTCATTAATATATTTTCTTTAATCTCTATGTGTACTACAATATAATAATTAAGAACTCTTGTACGCTCTACACTCTCTCAACGAAAAACTGAACAAACCCACTCACGAATCAGCCCTCTTCACTCATACACTGCCGTCACGCACATATCACACTGCTACAAGCATTGGTAAATCACTATTATTTCAACATGCATGCTGTGACTCGGATGTTTGTGAGAAGTTGCAGTTTGTTAGAATTGCAAAGAAAATACTAAAAGATGTATTTTACAACTTTTTTATATGGGCCTATATTGAACATTTAATACATTTGTTTTGTACAACTGTGTCAATTATATATATTTTGAAAATTTGATCAATATTGGTCAAGGTTGCAATGAGCTACAAACGTTTGAAGATGATAAAAATTGCAGTTTTTCACGATTAATAAATATAATCATTCTTACATCTTTCAATGCCTGTCATTTTTTCCGCATCAGCCGATGTTGATGAAATTTTTAGAATATCGTTACGTACAGAGAATTGTCCCTGCTTTATTTCGATCAGAGTTTTCTAATCTCTTTCCTGAGAACGGAAAACGCCCTATTCCACCCCTTTGCTTATAGAAACAATGAATATGCTCCAGCTAGATGCACAAAACATGATTCAGTACAGGTACAGTTCCATAGGATCTAATACAGAAGTTTCGAGAACATCTTCACGATTCCCTAATATGAAAAGCTTGAGAGCATCCCCACTTACACAGTATTATTGCGGAATAATAATAAATTAACGGAGAACTCGAACACAACAGTTTATTTACATTAGAGAATATCTATTGTTAAATATTAGTTAAATATCCGTGCGCGTCCTCTCTCTTTCTCTCTCTCTCTCTCTCTCTCTCTCTCTCTCTCTCTCTCTCTCTCTGACGTCTAGGATATTAAAACTAGCATGTCTTAATAAACCCTCAAATGTTAACCCACATGGGCAGTGCTTAAAGTACAAACGGACTATACACGTCGTTACGCTGAATCTCGTTTTGGAGACGGTTGTATTTAATGAGATCAGGCCTCGTCACCTTTTCGAATCGAGTAACCTCAGAGATTCGGCGAGTACGGTATTAACCCCTTGTCGTACCCACTAACTCCCTATTGCTCGGGACATAATAAACAAGAAGATCGGTCACGCTTCGAGCCATTTAGCTTTTTAGCCGTGTGGTAGAACTTGCACAAAATGTATGCGTCTTATGACATGTATATTTCAGCACAACGAAAGGAATTGTTAAATAATATACACGTTTGGGCACAACTAATACTTTTAAGATGTCTGGGAATTAATTATGATCAATTCATCGGTATAACAAAAATGATTTATAATTTGAAAGTGGATAATGTATCAGAAACAATTTGTAAATTAATACTCAATTTACATTAATAATGTTTTGAGAAAACTCGTAGAAAAATAGGAATCTCCGTGTTAGTGTTGTTTACGTTTGTCACGAATGAAGTACTACGAGCCAGGCTCGTGTTGTTTACGTTTGATCCGAACGAAGTACCACGAGACAGGCTCGCGTTGTTTACGTTCGTCACAAATGAAGTACCACGATCCAGGCTCGTGTTGTTTACGTCTATCACAAATGAAGTAATACGAGCCAGGCTCGTGTTGTTTACGTTTGGTTCGAACGAAGTACCACGAGCCAGGCTCGTGTTTTTTACGTTTGATACGAACGAAGAACCACGAGCCAGGCTCGCGTTGTTTACGTTTGTCACAAATGAAGTACCACGAGCCAGGCTCGTGTTGTTTACGTTTGTCACAAATGAAGTACCTCGAGCCAGACTCGTGTTGTTTACGTTCGTCACAAATGAAGTACCACGATCCAGGCTCGTGTTGTTTACGTCTATCACAAATGAAGTAATACGAGCCAGGCTCGTGTTGTTTACGTTTGGTTCGAACGAAGTACCACGAGCCAGGCTCGTGTTTTTTACGTCTGGTCCGAACGAAGTACCACGAGACAGGCTCGCGTTGTTTACGTTTGTCACAAATGAAGTACCACGAGACAGGCTCGCGTTGTTTACGTTTGTCACAAATGAAGTACCACGAGCCAGGCTCGTGTTGTTTACGTCTGGTCCGAACGAAGTACCACGAGCCAGGCTCGCGTTGTTTACGTTTGTCACAAATGAAGTACCACGAGCCAGGCTCGCGTTGTTTACGTTTGTCACAAATGAAGTACCACGAGCCAGGCTCGTGTTGTTTACGTCTGTCACAAATGAAGTACCACGAGCTAGGCTCGTGTTGTTTACGTTTGGTTCGAACGAAGTACCACGAGACAGGCTCGTGTTTTTTACGTTTGATCCGAACGAAGTACCACGAGACAGGCTCGCGTTGTTTACGTTTGTCACAAATGAAGTACCACGAGCCAGGCTCGTGTTGTTTACGTCTGTCACAAATGAAGTACCACGAGCCAGGCTCGTGTTGTTTAGGTCTGTCACAAATGAAGTACCACGAGCCAGGCTCGTGTTGTTTACGTTTGGTTCGAACGAAGTACCACGAGGCAGGCTCGCGTTGTTTACGTTTATCACAAATGAAGTACTAGGAGCCAGGCTCGTGTTGTTTACTTTTGGTCCGAACGATGTACCACGAGTCAGGCTCGTCCTTATTGTTTTTGGCCCTTTACCACGAGTCTCACCCGTTGTTGGAGGTCAATGGGTTAATCTATCTTGGCATAATTATTCAGCCACTCCTTGTTCCCCGCACTGCCAATGCGTCATCCAACAGGCAGTAGTACTTAGGTAACTACACAATATTGTTCATACACACTCAATTCTTACCGCGACACTAACAGTTATAACAGAGCCAGTTTCCTGTAATATACAATTTAATTCAAGGTAATTTTGAGTAACAATTGATTTTAACCCGCCCTTCAGATTCAGTAATTTTTGGTTGACGGTTTCCATATGATACAACCTTACCGCTCTGGTTGTATCAATTAATCTATAATATTAAAATGATCCGGCTACGCGCGCTACCGCTCGGCCCAGGCTCGTAACAATATGTATAACTGACATAGATCTAGGTACAAAATGTACTTTTTAAATCTTCAATATAGGCCCACATCAAAAGTTGTAAAATACTACATTCAGTATTGTCCCTGCAATTCCAACCAAGTTTTTCTAAATATTTTTCACGTCATATAGTAAGCTAATTGTACTGACTTCTCAAAAAATTCAAGTCATAGGGTCCAATATTAAAAAGTTATTCCTCTTTTTAAAAGTGTTCGAATATGTTTTTGAGTCACTGTATATGTAGTCTTTCCATGAAGCTTCATCTTCATAATAGCCCATACATTTTCGATCGGGGTTGCATCTAGCTATTGTGAAGACCACTTTAAAACGTTAATGTCGTTTCCTGCTTTCCAGCTCGCACACAAACGACTCCGGTGTTTTGGATCGTTATTTTTAATCTGGACCGATTACTACGACAAACAAAGTGATACTGTTGAACTGAGCGTAACGACTACGACAAATAGTCGAAGAAATCGTTTCAACGCAATTACTGAACAGGCTATACATCGTTTTACATTGTTTTTGTTTTATGGTTAAGTTGGTAAAACTAAAACGTCGTTGCTCCGCATGATTTTATGTAGAAAAATGTAAATGTTCAGAACAAATTATTGGGACAAGGTGATAAGATATGTCTTTAAAAAGTAGAATATACAAAGGGAAATACCCATTGTGTTTAATATTCAATATTATCTATAGCCTCCTTTCTATTTATTTTGTGACTTGAGTGATGCCATTCATGTTCAATACATTGTTTTAACTCGTCAAGAATTAAAAATTGTCGGCTCTTGGCATATACTGCTCTCGCCAGGTTTCCCCAGATATAATATTTTCAGTACACAATGTTAAGATCTGGAGATCTTGATGGCCAGTACAGAATTTTACTTTTTTTAGTTGAAAATTGTTTTTACTATTTCGCTTGTGTGAACGGAGGAATTATCATGTTGAAATATAAAATTAGTACCAGCAATTCTTGTAGTTTGTTTATTTATTTTCTCCTGATTGATGTCTAAATATTTTTGACTATTCATTTTGCCACTAATAAACATAATATCCGTCTTTCCATGACAGCCCTTAACGCGCCAAGTAATGACTATGCTACCACACATTTGGCCAATTCATGGTAATAATAAATAAATCCATCTGGCCCGTCCATATTAGATTCAATTTGTTTTCATCAATGCAAATGCAAATAGCAATCGAACACTTCTGTGCCATTTCATCAGTACGAGTTTCGTCTGAAATTTTGTTCGTTTTAACTGCTTACACTTACATAAAATTTGTTGTATGTTTTTACATGTGTTTTAACACCAGAATTTTCAGCACTTTGTCTAACAGACATTATCGAATTCGATGTTAGGCTTAAAATTGCATTCTTTTGAGGTAATGTCAACGCAGGACGACCAGACCTCTTTTTCGTGGAAAAATTATCTGGATTTTTATCAAATTCACTGATTACATTTCTACTTTCACATAAGACTAGCGATTTTGACAATAGAAAACTTTTCTTGAAACAATTTTAGAACGGTTTCCATTTCAGACGCACTTCATTATTTTCCACGACCCGTATTATGAACTCAACAAACTGAACTATTTGTATTAAACATTATGTACTGGAGACTGCTCACGACATGTAATATTATAATAATATTAACTGACAAGGTAAAATACGACGCATGTCCTATCATTTTGCCCCACTTGAGGATTACAAAGTTTACATCTTTCTTCATAACATTTATTAGAAACGGATACAACGCATAATCTTCGGTACATACAGTGACTCACGAAAGTATTCGAACGCCCTTTAAATCAAAGTAATTTGTTTAAAATTGCATCAAACGACTTCACTTTTTCTTAAGCAATTAGAAGCATTGATTTACTAAATGGCGTGCAAAAATGGTTTGAAAAAAATTGTAATTGCTAAGAATTACATGAAAAAATAAAGAATGCACTTCTCAAAACTTTTTTATTTCAGCCCGTTTTGAAAATTGAAAATATGTGCTTTGTAGGCCTATGTTAGTATATGCACATGCTGAAGATTTGCAGCTATGGGTACAATATAATTGATTTACTATAATCTTCATTATTTCCGATATCATAAGGCAGGCATGTCCAGAAGTAGCTCACTTGGAGGCAAATTCGAAGGAGACCCCTACTTCTCCCGCCCGCGCGTCTCGCAACCCGTGGCGGCCATAGTCTACCGAGCTTCTCAGACCCGTGCCTACCGTGGGTCCGAGAGTCGCCCCCAATGCGCCACACGCGGTACATATTGCAAGCGGTAGGCACGGGTCTGAGGAGCTTGGAGGACTACGGCCACCACGGGGAGCGAGACGCGCGGGCGGGAGAAGTAGGCGTCTCCCTCGAATTTGCCCCCATGTGAGCTACTTCTGGATATGCCTGTATAAGGAAACACAAAAAGAAACGTAGGATTTCCTATCTTTTTGTGTCTGACTGTACTAAAAGGTTGCTCATTTACATGACCATACGGGGTTGATTTTAAAAATCACTCTAACGGAGTCTTCGTGGAAGTTTTCAATTTACTTCACACTTTGGTGTACCACGGATGACACACGCGTTCAAAACACATAATTTTATAGTAAGATTAAGCCAGAAAAACATGCAGTGCCTCACGACAGTATTCGAATACTCGCTATTATAACTACGAATAAATAAAATATGTATGTTAGATTTAAAACATGAAAATCATCTACTCCAGGTCTGGCCAACCCAAATGGTTTCACGAGCCACTTTGATGACGCGTAACGTTACAGTGGGCCACACTTTAGGTAAACATGCTTTTAAAAAATGTAATGCAAATACAAAATGACTAAAACTTTATTGTTCTACTATGATTCAATATAATTAACTCTCGAGTCTTAATTAATGAGATATTTTTTTATCCTTTCTTTCACTTCATTTTTGTAAATCTATATTTATGTTCGACGTTGCACATCTTAACTGGTTTTCTAAATTGGCATCGGTTAATGGAGCACGTGATGAACTATTTGAAGTTTCATCTTCGAAAAAAATGTTTCACAAACATATGTGGATCCAAAAGCACTTACAATTCGTTTCGTACAAACAATGTTATTCGCTTCCAGTAACATTTGGCGTTCGTGTATATCAAATATAGAACTGTAGTTCGTAGTCGCACTTGCGCATTATAACAATGTCATATGCACAATTTTCATTTATTTAATATTTTTAAGAAGTTCTAATAGAAATATAAAATCGCCCGGCGGGCCGCAAAACTTAACGTGGCGGGCCGCGTGTTGGCCAGGCCTGCTCTACTCCAAGACACAAGTATCGAGAGTACATTCATATACAGGGTGAGGCAATAACTATTGACACCTACAATAACTCCGAAAGTATGATAATAGTAGACAAGTTTCCGAAGCAAAAGTTGCATTGGACAATAGAGGTCGTAGTATAGCGTTTATCTTTCGTTGCTAGGTGGAGTTTCTTCAAAGATATGAAGATCACATTCACTTTTTTTGTAGCATACATCGATAAGGTATAAAATTGTCAGTATAAAAGTGTTGACCTTCATACATCCTAAACTTAATAGTTAACGAGATATTAGAGAAAGTTTGATCCACGTAAAGTCTCGTTTAAATACCAATGTCTCCGAGTGATACGCAAATACGGTGGTGGTTACCTTCATCTTCACCGCAACAAATCGTAAACTAAAGACATATTTAACTTTTCACTTTGACATTGGTGTTTCGACGCGACTTTACGTGGATCAAACTTTCATCTTGTTAACTCTTACAAGGAGAAGACGCGGTCATGGGGTCTCAGATTTTCTCGAAACTTTGCATACTGGTAGATTTCATTCTCCTGAGTATGAAAATATAGCATTATAGGCGTCGATGCTCAATAATTTTTGAGATATCTACAATTTAAATTTCATTATACCCGTTAAGCCGTTAAGTACAGTTTTGGTTGAAATTTTTATCAAGTGCCAAGCGGCGTGATGGTAACGTACTGGATTCATTACCAGGAAGGCCAGTGTTCAAATGCCTTTTTCCTTTTTTCCATTTTTTTCTTTTCTTTCTGTTCATTTTATCTATTTTAATTAATTGTATTTTGCACATGAAAAATACATTCACAATTTCTATACGAAACAAAATATAAATATTTTATTGAAATGGGAAAGTAATATGAAAGAAATACTAACTTCATAAATCTTAACGTATCTCAAAAGTTGTTGAGTATCGACGCTTATAATGTTACATTTTCATAAACAGGAGAACGAAATCTACCAATATGCAAAGTTTCGAGAAAATCTGAGACCCCATGACCGCGTCTTCTCTTTGTTAGATTTAGGACGTATGGAAGTCAACACTTTTGTACTCAGAATTTGATACCTTATCGAATTATGGTACAAAAAGTGGGTCACTCCATTTAAAAAGTCGAGGTGACCTTCATATCTGTGAAGCTACTCTACATAGCAACAAACGATTGACGCCATATTACGGCCCCTGTTGTCCCATTTTCTACTAGTATCATACTTTCGGAGTTATTCTAATTTCGATTGCATTTGTAAAAGTGTGTTCATTATTAACGTTCACGAAAGGTGGTGCTGCGTACTGTCATCGATCACATATTAAACGTTTTTGCAATACTGAAAATATTGAATGGTTCAACATGAATCACTGAGCCATTGTAGTTTTGAAACTGTTCAATGTCTCTCTCTCTCTAAGAGTTAATACACTTAGCAGTTTTCGATTTGTTGATATTAGTATCAAAACCACAGTCTGGCAGTACATCCTCGCGCGTCCCTAGCTAACTAACTATTTGGTATTCCCAACGGGCGAATAGATTTCAGTCACACCCGAATGCTGACCGTATTCAAACGCGTCCTGTGTACACCGGACACTTTGTTGACATTTGATATTCGCCAACGTCACCAATTTCGTTGGTCCGATTCAGATTCTATTAATTTATTTCTGACTAACAGACCAGACGCGATTCAAATGTCAACAAAGCCTTGGCGATCCCACCGATCACGAAATCGATCTTCTGTTTCAATAGAATATTCTATTAGGTATCGTGGTACGAGGTCATATTATGCCAACGTATGTTTAACCGTTCCAAATCTTCTCCTAATTACTTCTGCCATTTTCATGTACAAATTGAGACGCGTAAAGTTTTGATTTTGAGGGACGTTAGTTTTCGATAATTAGTGATAATTCTTAGCCCTATAAGTACCAAGCACTACACATCACCAATACACAGGATGGTGTACTCAAAACGGGTCACCTAAATTACTCGCTTGCTTTTAACGCTATCGTTAAATGCATCAGGTCAGACTTACGTGGTATCGAGAGGCACTTAATCCACTGTTTCTATTTTTTTTTAATAGGTAGAGGCGTAAAGGTGATATAAAGGTCAACCATGTTTACTAAATGGAATGATATGGTTTTTTGTTTACATTTTGATAGAGTGATTTAAAGCGAATACTATTATGAAGGTCATTCAAGGGCACTCAAGGGCAGCTCTGTTTATTGGTATATCGCGGTATCCAGGTACAAGGTCGTCATTTTGGACCATCATATCAACTTTACGCCTCCACCTGTAAAAAAATAAAAACGTTGGATTATGTGCCTCTCGATACCAAGCAAGTTTGGTCGATGCATTTCTTTTTATACTTAAAAACAAACCAGTTGATTGGGTACCTGTTTTAAGTGCTCCATACTGTATATTGCTTTACAATATTGACAACATTGCATTTATTGGTTTGGTTAAAAATTGGAAAGCCGGTTCATTTGTAACAACCTAATAGTATGGAATTTGAATAACGGTTCGCGTACACGTATTTGCGCTACTTGCCTTGCAAAACGCTCGGAGTTTTGTTCTCGCTAAATCTCCCGAAAATCGCAATCTCTCGAAGTTAACGTCACGTTAGTTTCTTAAAAAAAAAATGCACTGGCGAGACTTATACGAAGCCATTTAATGGTGCGTTTATACCAAATGAACGAATGCTCGTTCGGCCCCCGCTCCCAGAAAATTGAAATTCGGGATGCTCGAAGAATGCTTCCTCGACTTTGTAGAATATAAACAAATGCTACGTTCGTCAAATGTTCAGCTCAATACATAATTTTGACATATGTACAGGGTGTATCAAAATTATATGTCACGACTACCATAGCAGGGTTCAATACCTCTGGATCGGTGGAGATCTGTTACAAAATGGTCCGCAAATTTGTCCTTTGCCCTTTTTCAAGGTCAATATATTTTTTTATTGTATCATATAGTACTCGTCGCATGGAACAAACGTCTCAAATACACCATGGGACTCAAGTCAACCATTCTCTTAAAAAACAACTTTAAAGTTATGTAAATTGTTTTATTCCACATGTCTACAGGATCTCCCAAGATGATATAAATGCGCAGGGAGTGATTCGACATGAGAAAATAAGTCTAAAGTATAGAATAATTTTTTTTCATTTGACGCCTCGTTTTCAAGAAATTACAGTTTGAAAATCTCTAAGTAGTTGATCAAGTAGGTAATGAACAGACGCATCAAACATTTCATATTCAATATCAAGCGCGTTCGCCGAATTTTCAAACTGTAATTTCTCGAAAACGAGGCGTTAAACGAACAAAACTATTTTATACTTTAAACTTATTTTCTCATGTAGAATTACCCTCTCCACATTTATACCATCTTGAGACACCCTGTAGACATGTGGAATACAATAGTTTATGAAACTGTAAAGTCGTTTTTCAAGAGAATCGTTGACTTGAGAGTCATAGTGTCTTTAAGACTTTTGTTCCTTGTGACGAGTATTATACAATGCAATACAAAAAAATGTTGACCTTGTAAAAACGGTCAAGCACAAATTTGCGGACCATTTTTTTAACAGATCGCCACCAATCCATAGGTATAGAAGCCCGCTATGATAGTCGTGATATATAATTTTTATACACCCTGTACGTACATCTAATACGATACATGTTTATCGTAATATTATAATTATATTACATTAATACCTTAGCTTCGTTCGTGACGAACATGTGCTCTCGATCGCCATTCAACACTAATTATACCGCGCATAAAATGTGACTAGTAGATGTTATTTTATACGAATTGCGAGACTGAATTATTTAGATTTCTCGCAATTTTTACAACAATATGTGCTTGAATGAATAAATTTATTCAAAAGTTTCTAATGGAAACGTCTATGTAATCTCAATAAATATAAAACTAAAAATGTGAAACCGGTCGTTTGAACGGCCTGGTACGGTTAGTTTTAAATGAGCACGAACTTGTTGAAGTGGGGCCGAACAAGCATGAATTCGTTTGGCCATTAGATGGCTTCGTGGGAACCTTGCGTATGCGTTCGTTTTATTATCGCCAATTGAACATGTATAAATATGATCCAAATTATATCTTGTTTTGTGTCATTTTAATCAGAACAATGCATCATGTGTTGACAAAAGTTTCATGACAAAATAATGCAAAACAAAAAAGATTTGTCATTGCATTAGTATTGGCTCACCGATATAGCTCGACCCTTATCATGTTACTGCTTGGCCCCTCGACGGGTATACCCTGCAGTAGGGGGGATAATTTTATTGAAATTACCAGGTACAACCTTGTAGCTTTTATCGCGACAGTAGTGTGTAGAGACAAATGTTGAAGGATTGAATCTCTTCCAAATATACTTGTATCTCACGACGCGACGTTACCTCGGGCTACCATTAACTTGTGCCAGTCGCTCCGTCAATGATTTTCTTCGGTGCCTTCAGAAAAGTTTCGTATTCATATGCATGACCGGCGGTTTGATCCGTTTCTCGATACGAGTTCGATTGCCTCGCGGCTCTGGCCTCTATGAATATTGAGTTCGGGCCCCCCCTGCAAACTGTATCCTTCGGCTCCGCGAGCAGAACTTCCCTAATTGCGCCGCTATGAATTCCGATATCTGATTAACGCGCGGCGTAATACGCGCTGACGGAACCGTGAAACGCTCGTTAACGAATATTGTTCAAAGAGCACAGATGCTCCCGCGGAAAAGTGCATTCGCGTCGGGTCGCGTCGATCTCGTGGGAAACGAAATCACTGGATTTCAGGTAAAACGGAGGTGTGCGTGGAAGGGACGAGCAATCAGGGGACAAAAGAGACTCTCGAGCTTGTCGAACCGATAAGTGATAATCGCTCGACGCGATTCTCCTCTCTTCCTTCTGAGCATTCGCTCAATTTAAATTATAATGTCGAACGTTTCGTAGACCAGAGGATTTTCCGTTTTCCTCCGGCGAAGGATACACTGTCGACCGGAAATTGCCGGCCATTTTCTGTTTCGCCTAGATACACGAAGCGTCCAAAGCCGGTGCTTATGTAATTGCAAAACGATTGAAAAACGCCCCCGGGCAAAGATGAAACGACGCGCCAAGAGGTCGACACGCGCGCCGAGTTGACATCCTGCGCGTGAATTTTATCCATATTCCGCCGACAAATTTTCAAAATATTACAATATTACGTTGCGCAATTCAATCGCGAAAGATTGTAAATTGTTCGAGCCTTCATGTAATTACACCGGTGCGGCGAGTCGTTTCGTGACAGCGCTGCAAATTGCGTGACGTTCTGCTTTTGTTAGCTGAAGCGCAGCAATTTTCAAGATTTTTGAATAATGCACTCCCGGGCGGTGATTGGAGAGATGGAAACGCTTTGGGGCTACAAACTACCCTGGATATAGCGAAAATCGAACGCGTAACCATGGAAGGTTAC
This sequence comes from Sphecodes monilicornis, assembly GCA_913789915.3. Taxonomy (NCBI): domain Eukaryota; kingdom Metazoa; phylum Arthropoda; class Insecta; order Hymenoptera; family Halictidae; genus Sphecodes; species Sphecodes monilicornis. The sequence continues at coordinate 28,957,569 of OU565284.1, forward strand.
AGATAAGCATAGGCAATCGGTTTCAACGTCATTTCCACTGCATACGTTTGTGGATAATGTCTCTTTGTTTCCAGTATAATTCTAAGATGTTCCAGACCTATTTCCCTTCTTATAGAAGTGATATATAGGTGCCACCCATAAGTATGTAATTGTTTTCCATAATTATTGACTGAGATATTTGAATGAATCAAAATCATCATTCCACTCATCAAGGATAGAAAAGATTTTATCGTAATGTCTTATGAAATTTTATAATCTATAATATTTATTATTCTATAATAATTCTTATTTTAAAAATAACGTTTACTATTTCCTTTCCCATTCAATATTTTTCTTATTAGTTCTTATTAGTGGAACATTAAAACACCTTAAACCTGTTATTATTCCAAGTATTAATATAACTCAAATATCATTTCGCTGAAATTACAGATCCAAATAGAAAAGTTCTAAAAAGCAACTTCTTTTACCTATTATCCAGTAAAATAATCTTTCTAACATTTTAAAATTAGTCAAGTCGTTAGGTCCTATTTTAAAATAGTTATTCTCTTCGATTATCTTTATTCTTACAAGTCATTGTATATTTGTCACGAGATTAGAGATTTATTACAGTGCTAATGACAGACAAAAGAAAGTTCACAGTTAGTACTTCTGTATATGGATATTAGTAACTTCAGCACTACATGATTTTTCAAATATCGGTGCCATTCATTTTCAATCTGGGATATTCGCCATTACGCTATAAGACATGAAACTTCTTTTGCTTATTCGTCTATCTTCACAGACACCTTGTCAGTGGATTAGTATTGCCTCACCAACACGCTGGTGCTGATTGAGCGCAATGGTTCGGTTCCGAGGTAGCAGAATTGATCGTGACAACACTGTATATAGTTTTATGTCTTTCACAATTTTGGCTAGGTCTGGCTTAGGTCGTGGGGTTGGAAATTCCCTCCACAAGATGCAAAATAGTGGGGGCCCCAGCCAATGATATAATATTTGGGAGGCTATAAATGAACTCCAAAACAATTGCAACGCTAATAGACGAAATTGACGCTACGAGTGTCGCCAAACAGCCGACACTGTGTGTTCCGTCGCAAGAGAACAAGACATAAGGCCCTTATTTCGGATTTGTTTACGACGTCTTCGTGACTTGATGCCACTCTCGAGGATTAGGGAACCGGTGCACATTTGGCGACCAGTCGAGCCATTGCCGAACATTCCTAGTTTTTTCTTGCCTCCTCGAGAATTACGCGTCGTAAATCGATTATCGACGAAGGACATTCCCGTCCGAGAAGTACGGTTCTCGGGTTACCTGACTTCGCCCTCGGAGGCAGTCACGTACGGTCACACGCTTTTCCAGGACAGGCTAGCTTAGGGCAGATCTAAAGTCCGCAAGAATGCACTGATTGGGAAATGCATAACTCGGCAGAACCAATCAGTGCACTTCTTCAGCATAGCAATGGGTGTCACCGTCTTGACACCCAGAAATGGAGGACCGCCTTCACGATACGACGAAGGATCCTCCCGAAAACCGGGACGGTCAGTTAGTCGCATCTAGTCAGTCGCGATCGAACAGCCGCGATCTAACAGCCGGAATCGAACAGTCCGAATCAAACACGTAGTTCCTTGTACGTATCGAGACAAGGCAAGTAACAATATGGATCATTGTGATCGGATCCGCACGCGTCTAAGGCAGGGCCTGCTAGATAGCCTTACTGACGAATCCTCTAGCAGGCCTGGGATGAAACGCTGATCTCACGAATTAACACGTAGCACTAATCATTGAACTAGTTACCTAATATTAATTTGGCGGGTAACACAAACGGTGATTTCGGGATCGACGCTTCCATACGATTGGGCTTGAGATTTACAACCTCAAGCGGACACGAGTCAACCGCGCGTCGAGCTCGAGATTCGCACCGTACGAACACTGTGTTTCCTGTATTTTCTCCGGAAACCATAATTCAGGCTAAGGGCCACAGGCCTCCCTGGCGCTATGTGTGGGGCCACGCCACGCCAAGTGCCGTTGAGAGCAGCACGGCTAGGCTGACTTTCCCAAGAGTCAGCTGATACTTTCCAACCGCACCCGAGTCATAAAACAGTAAATTCGTCAAAGACACTAGAAAGACACCTTCGACAACGGTACTGTCCAAAATCGACCGCAGCGCAGACCCAAACCGAAATTCAAGCCTGCCATACAATAAGAACATCTCAACAGTAGTATTTTGTAATTATCTCGAAAACGAAGATCGAGTGGCGTTATAATAATAAGTTGTTCAGAATAAGTTGTTCAGAACGATGGCCTCGACAACATATATTAAGCCCATCAATTTCGGTGAGGAGTCTCCTTTCCTCGATATTTGCCGAAACAAATTATTCATTTCTTTATATGTTTTATAGTTCTGCCGGGGGGTGTAGATACGAAGGAATAAGAATGATTGCGAAATCACGGTGTTCTTCACACAAGGACAAAGTTTATTCGTTTCTCGGAAGACGAAATGTCTCGTCTGAGATTTCAGATACACGTGGCCGGTTTTCTAAGATCAGTTATGGCCCTTTTTCAATTAGCCGATAGATGGCTAGGACAAAAACCGTGCCACGTACACGTACATCTGCACCCCCTATTTCGCAAACATTATTCTGAAAATAATATTTTGCGAAACGTCATGTTGGCGTGAAAACTGGCAGCGTAGCGGGATCAGTGATCCCAGAAATGTCAGCTTTTCGCGCATGCGTATTCGCCCGTGGCATCAGTGCTGTACTAATTTCAAATTGTTGAGAGTTCTTTAAAGCCCTGTTTTAAAAATAATGTTTTTCATTCAACATTCACACACTTTCTTTACCTAAAAAAGTTTGAATTATACAGAGTCATAAGGTGAAGTTTGGAAATAAGTAAACATAGATTTTACATAATATAAAATTTTATTTTATTTGGCAGAATCTATAAAGAATGCCTACATTTGTTGCAATACAAAGGAAAACTGCCAAAAACCTTTCCAGTATCCAAAATAACAAAAATATATTTTCTAATTATATAAATAAACAAGTAAATAAAAAATAACGTCCGTCATCTTCAAGTTCGTCTATGGCAGTGCTAGGTCTCGGCACGCCACCTAGATGTTTCTCTATTTTGGCGCGTATACGTTACTGGATTCCGCGCGCCGCAGTAGGCATACGCGAAAAGCTGACATTTCTGGCATCACGGATCGGGGTTTTCCAGGAACCAACGTAGGGTGGCTTCGCGGGCCAATCGACCGGACCGACCGCGCGACCCTAGTGCCGAGGCTCCTCGGAAAGAAACAATGTTTATGACACCCTCAAACGCTATTGAGACTGTCGAAATGAAAATTCCAGAAGACATAATTACTGACCAGATGACCGAAAATATGAAAAGACAGTTTCCTTAAAAATAGCTTTACTAGCGCACGTGTCCCAACCTCGCTAACCATTTGCACGACAAATATTTTATTGGCGATACAGATACTAAATACCGCTGCAGATACTAAAAACACTGTTGAAGTCGACGATACATTAAATTATTCCATTCGCGTTTCCAAATGCTATGTGAAGCAAGCTCTCTTCTCGAACGCGCGAAAGTCGCAAACGAAACAACAAACTACACGTAGAGAGCGACTTGTCGCGAGGTTGAACGCGAACCGGTTGAATCGCGATAGTAAGCCGGGCAGCGTCTAATTCCATATTAGCGGGGCGCGGACTCGGAACTCCGAGCCAGATGACTCGATTATAAACTTGCAAGTGTCGCACGGATTATCAACGTAATGCGAGCCGGACCGACTAGCAATACGCTTATGGAAAGCTGCCCGATGCTTCCGCCGGTACTCGCAATTCTCGCTTCTATCAGCTGGTATTACCTTGGAAGACTGCAAATTGCTGCATGTGCTCGTCGAAGCCGCAGACTTAGCCGGAGATCCAGAGCTAACGCGACCAACGAGGACAACGATCGATAGAGGGTCGGTCGGACTTTGTTGAACAGCTGCGCCCACTGTTGCCTGGGAAATCGCCGTTGTCGCGCGGATCTCCAGCGTGATTTTCCTGGCCGTTGATCCCTCGCTAAGAATCACCGCCGAGGATGAGTCTAAACTATTGAGCCCGGATGCGGAGCTCAAAGAGGCCGCTAATTCCAGCTTAAAGCAGTTCGGCGGCATTGACATTACAAAAAGTCAACCCTTTTATTCTAAACTTCGGAGTGGGAATCTTCCAGGCACGACCTGGACGAGAAAACTGATCCTGTATACACTGTTCGACCTGGGTTATTTCTTTCTTAGCTTGGTGCAAAAATACAGTCGCGGACAGAATTAAATGGACACCTCTTGAAAACTAATAACTTTTTTAAAATTTTACCAAACGAATCGAGTTTTTTTGAGGAGCTAGAAGGATTAGATTTCTAGGTAATTTCTAAGAAACATATTTTGGAATTGACAAACTGAGCTAACAAACGCATTGATTAAAGTTCCATTACAGACTCAGATAAAGATGATGGAAAAACTGACTTGTATTTTTCTCTTCGACTCTCCGACCAATAGTAATATAGTCAACATTTTAATTACCCGCTATTTAGTAAAATAATGTTTCTAACATGTCCAAAACTAAAACTCAAGTCGTTTGGTCCAATTTTAAAAAATGTACTAGTTTCTGAAGGGTGTTAACTCAATTTTGTCCACGACTGTAATTGCGACTGTTTTTCTTGGATTTGAAAGATATACATACACACTTCCTTCTATAAAGCCTCCTTCATTTCCACGGAATGTTTTGAAAATACTACTAATTTTGTTGCTCTGTTGTATCTGTATTTAATATTGTTGATATTCAGATATAGAGAATGTGCTATCTTCTCAGCCATGTTTAGATTTTGCGTTCGTTTTAATTTTAAAATTGATATAAATCGTGTATTTGTTATAATTCGATTCACCTGTGTTAATATATCTTGCAGGAAAGAGTTACCAATTTGGGAAAAAGGATTTATCAATGTTTATAAAGGTATAGGCTGTACTAATTGTATACTTGCGAAGAAATTAATCGATCATGTACACTGACAAATAATTATGTGAATGTAGATGAAAATTACGGCAAACATCTTTTAAAGGTGGTGACCAATACTTATTGAAGAGACAACGTTCATTATGAATGAGACCTGCAGCTAACGAAACGAAAAATGCAGAACATCTTTGAAATGAATTAGAGCTGCCAATAACAAGAACACGCGCGCAACAAATTTTAATGCATTACGTTGCAAGAAATGTTTCTGAAATTAATGTATTGATCTTTTTCACCGTAGTTGATAGTGTTAGAGTAACTTCATTTCTTCTATCAATCTTGCATCAATTCAAACTATCCTCCAAAAGTAGAATGGGTATGCATGCATCCAGACAGGGAGACAATTCCCTTGTAAATATTTTCTTTACACAGTGAGTTATTAACCCGTAATTGATAAGAGTAATTTTGAGAGCTTCTTCCTGCATCCAAGAAACGGTTCATATAATTTTGTGAAACTAAGCATTCAAGATAATTTAAATAATGTATTAGAAAAGTTTAGTTTTTTTTTCAACCATTCATGCAGAATGTCTTATTAGAATTGTTATCATCTTCCGTTTTCCGTACAGTTGTTTGTTTCCTAACGATATGTCTAAATAACCAACTTAATTATCGACTGGTAACATACATATCTAGTATGTCGTGTATAAATAAAAGAAAATTGAAAAAAACGTATAAAATTGCTGTATACATCTAATATTTAAAGGAGGTAGCATTATTAAAACTTTAACTCCAATATAAATACCGCTAATTTGTTGTTACTTAAAAATACTCGATAAATTAAGTATAATTGTATCTTTTCAACTACAATCATATTCTCATGCAACATTTTAAAATGTCTACGGAGTTGACGAGACTCCATCTTAGCTGGTAAGAATTAATAATAATTATACTTTATACTTATAATTGATGAAATAACATGCATGCTATCAATATTAGCAGAACGGAATCGTTCCTAACAAGTAGACAGCAGATTTTTTGCATTTCTTACAAAAATAAGGAAATCAAATGCAAATCCGCAATACCGCTTAAAGAATCTCAAATGACTGTTTTATTATTTCCAACTCACTAAAATGATGATGAAAACAAATAAACGTCTATATAGCTCGTTGTTTTGCAAATATCTCAAATAATGTAATTTTTGCACAAAAATCCGCACTCTACTAATAAGCAAGTCAAAATCGATGTAAAAGTTTCTCGATAGAATGCTGTAATAGAATGTTTAAATCAGGGAAGTTGATAGATGTCGATATGCGTTTCCCGATGTGTGCACAGTACTCCTAATTGAAGACCGATTAAGTTGTTGAAATTGTTAGTTCGGGGGCAGACAAGGTTAAATTTTATGCACCGAGGACTGCGGAATGTTCACCGGCGTCGTCTGAACGGCAACTACCGCGAGAGAAAGGATCGTCCAAGGCTTGGAATCACTTTCGGTGGGCAATTAATTAACTGGGAAACGAAAATCCACCCATCCACGACTTAACGAGACCCTCTTTCGTGCTGTTGACCTTCCGCTTTCAACCAGCGCCGCGAGAACGCGTTCTTCCATCCCAGCGAATTAAACTTCGTAATTAATTGTCGACCGGCCTTCACGGATTCTTTGTTTCTTCGGATTCGCGCCTCAATGGGTCAGCCATGGTTGCCCTACTTTTGGAATTCTTCCATACTTTAACCCTTAATTGGAAAAACTTCGTTATTGTCCGCTCTCGTAACATTTCGTCTCGTTCCAATTTCAGAGAAAGTAGTTCATACCGTAGTAGTCGATTACTGTCGAATTTTATAATTTATTAAATTATAAAACATAATTTATTAAACAAGAGGTATAATCAATGTTGTCGGTTTCACAATCTGCTAAGTACTGACACGTACGTATCTTGTTTCACACACAGTAGCGGTCAAAAAAAAGCTCAAAATTGGAAATTCTGTATATGACAATTAATACCTATAGCAGTAGATGGTTTCCCAAATGTTTATAACATTCATTTAATACTAAAACTGCTAAACACGACTGGAATATATTGCCTTATAATAACGACAAGATTGCATTTAATCTGATTTCGTATAACATTTGTTTTAATATGTACTTCAATACAGAAGTTTACTAAAAAATAACTCCGGAAAACATATTTATAATCTCAATATTTGTAAAAGAAAAAATTAGAAAACGGTCATTTTGACTGGTCCGGTAGTTCTAATGTTAATCTGGGACATCCTTGCCACACTATTCAACATCAAACTTTTTGTGTATTGGCTTGTTCGCCACGTGAAGCGGAAAAAAGTATGTATTTTGCATTGTATTAATATTTTCTCAGATTTTCTCGAGACTTTCCATATTGGTAGATTTCGTTCTCCTGTTTATGAAAATGTAGCATTATAGGCGTCGATACTCAACAACTTTTGAGATACGTTCAGATTGATGAAGTTAGTATTTCTTTCATATTACTTTCCATTTCAATAAAATATTTATATTTTGTTTCGTATAGATATTGTGAATGTATTTTTCATGTGCAAAATACAATTAATTAAAATAGATAAACTGAACAGAAAAAAAAGAAAAAAATGGAAAAAAGGGAAAAGGGATTTGAACATTGGCCTTCCCGGTAATGAATCTAGTACGTTACCATCACGTCGTTTGGCACTTGACAAAAACTTCAACCAAAACTGTACTCAACGGCTTAACGGGTATAATAAAATTTAAATTGTAAATATCTAAAAAATTATTGAGTATCGACGCCTATAATGCTATATTTTCATAAACAGGAAAACGAAACCTACCAGTATGCAAAGTTTCGAGAAAATCTAAGACCCGATGACCGCGTCTTCTTGCTAGAACAAGAAGAAGAAGGATGATTGTATTTATTGTATGCCTCTGTATTCGACAATGGCTATGTATTGACAACAACGAAATAGGATTTTATATCGATTCAAAAGAAATAAATGACATACATATTTAGTTGATTCTGTTCGAAATCTTTATCACGAGTCTGACTCGATGTTCTAGTACAAGCGGTTAACTACACAGATGTATAAAAGTAATACACCTCATGGTCCAGTGTTGAGTGTGATATTGTTTTTATTAGCAATAAACGAAATTACCTCAGTGATAAACGCTCTACTCAAAGCATATCTATTTGCAGATGATATAACCATCCTATACAAAGGTAAAACTCCAAATGTAACATGTCGGGACTCAAATTTTCTACCACCAAAACAAGATATACTACCGTTTGAAGACAACACAACGAACTGGAGAAGTCAACTCTATTAAATATGTACTCCCATATTCTTTCTGCAGACGCATTTCGGCACTTAAAAATTAATACAATTCTCGATTTAATGTCCGTAAAATAATAGCGGCAAATTCCTGAGGAACAGACAAGCAAACACTAATGAATACGTACAAATCCATTATTAGGCCAAATTAGATTATGGCTCAAACATTTGTGGATGAGCAAACAATATCGCTCTACGTAAATTGGACCCTATCCACAACGCCGCATTATTATTAATTATTAAGTGTTAAACTTATTTATTAAATTATCTAGAGCATTTAGAACCAGCCCTATCTATAGTATACTAAAAGAACCAACTGAACCTAACCTAAACTTTAGAAGAAAACTGCTTAGCATAACCCAAGCAGCTAAAATTTCAGCATCTCCCAACAAACCGACATAACTCAAAAATGACAAGTTATGAACAAAAAAGTTTGAAAAATATAGGATTTATTGTAAGTATCGAAGGCTAAAACGACTAATATATGTATGTGTGCGAAAATAATAACACATGTACGAAATCAAAATGTGGAACATTCCAAGCGTGGTCGAGCCGGCCCAATGGCTGGACCTCTCCGCCCCCACGACGGCCTAACCGCAAACCAATTTGGGCTATACCTTCTTTTCAAGATAATGTATATGATTCTGTATATTTTAATTACTGTTCAGTGACAGCTTGTACTAATTCAAGCCTGGAAGTTATTTTGTTTGAAAGAATTGCGCGTTTAAGATCTGATGCCATCTAGCTCATGCGCTCAGTACTATTTAGCTCAGGCATGTCCAGAAGTAGCTTACTTGGAGGCAAATTCGAGGAAGATGCCTACTTCTCCAACCCGCGTGTCTCGCTCCCCGTAGTCCTCCAAGCTCCTCAGACCCGTGCCTACCGCTTGCAATATGTACCGCGTGTGGCGCGTTGGTGCGACTCTCGGACCCACGGTAGGCACGGGTCTGAGGAGCTCGGAGGACTACGACCGCCATGGAGAGCGAGACGCGCGGGCGGGAGAAGTAGGCGTCTCCCTCGAATTTGCCTCCAAGTGAGCTACTTCTGGACATGCCTGAGTTAGCTGATCCGCGAATATACCATATTATCTATCGCATACGTTCAGCACTCATCACACTATTTAGCGCATGCGCTCAACACATATAGCGGCGCTTTAACCTGTCAAAAAGGCATCAAATTGCTCATGTTTACACGCGTATAACTTCTAAACCGGTGAATTCCTAAGAATAAGACTTACATTTTTGGTGTTTTCTCGTCTAAATCTATAGGATTGCATAAAAAAAGATTTAGAAAAACTTTTCTAGCTCGATGCTAGAAAAAAATTGTTGACAAACTGACACATGGTCGACCGTACCATACAGTCATTCCTAAAGTACTTGCCCAAGTACCATAAAGCACTATTTCATCAATTTTATCTGATCTCCATTTTTGGAGTTAATCGAGTTCGCAAATGAGTGACTCGTATGTTCGACGTAGCAGTCAACGTGTTAATCAGTGTCAGTCACTTATTTCCTCAATGAAACTCGAATTTCGCATTTCGCAGGGGAAAAACCACATTTTCGAGACTCGTCACCACACTTACCGGGGCGAGTACATATCAGCGCACTCTGATCGCGCGAGTGTCGTACCGTTTCGCATAAATCTGCGCCCGATGCTCGCGAAAAAAGCTGAAAAAACACTCGCTAAAGAATGCTGCTCACTAAAAGCTAGGTTCTTAAGCCGCTTCCCTCTTTGCCGTTCAGATTTTCCCGTTTCGTCCCGAAGCTGCATATTTTTACCGTATCCGACGAGCTCGGTTATGCAAACCGAGCACCGACATGTCGAAGGGACTCACTTAAAGCGCAGGATCGTTATACAGGGTATCATGTAGCTGGTAGTGCAACCAGATAGGTGCTCATCTTCGTTTTCTAATGAACATAAAAACAGTTGCAGTAATTCATTATATATGTATATAATGGAAAGATATACAGAATAATATTAATATGGTGCGTATGAAATGTCGCATTTTATCTTGAAATAACAGTAACAACATTTCGTTTACTAGATGAATTTTCTTTAGTCAAAATATGTTGTATTAGCTTGGATACATTTTCCTTCATGAAATTTGAATAATTTCTGCAAAAATCCAAGTTTTTAGATACTATAAACGTTGCCATTCAATTCTTTAGATCATCTTCATGTCTATATTGATATTCTAAAAAAAATTATCCATGCTTGAAGAAGATGATAATCAGTGTTCCGTTTCTCAGAAAAGGATATCTTTAGAAAGATATATTACTTTATTTTTAGTACAATCATCCGCATTTTCGAACCGTAAGCAATGCGCTTGGGCCTCTTTCGATGCCCCATCTGCCCTGCACGTTTCCCAAAATAACAAATACTAATAACACCGAATTACCCGTAGTAGCAATATTCGCGAGAGGCCGTTACTCTTCGTCGAAACATTTAGCATTTTATTGACCCATTGTCCACATTTGGTGACCAGAAGTCGAGCCACGGTCGAGTCCTTTCTTTCCGTTTTCTTTGTTCCGAGTCAAGGCGCTTCTCTGGTTTATGACCTGCTACGGTTCTGCCTTTGGGACACGCGGATTCCTCGCATGCGTCACTCGAGGGTACAAGCGTACCTACGAGTGACTCCTGATTGGGAGGCGGCCCTTTTTTCCCTTTCCATTCCATTTTTTGTTGACCAATTATCTAAGACGGCCGTGCTCCTTACCAATTCCCGGGAAATGGCAGTCAACAAATCCGCTTGTCCCACAGAAAAACTCACGCCCACACCGAGTTTACCTTTTTACGCCATCCATCATCACCACACACTTCATCATTGTACAAGATTTAAACATCTTGCATTTCTTTACGCAACGCGAGCTATTTCGAGCCAGCCGATTTCTTTCGCCATCACTTCTTACATCGGTTTCGAGTCCGCGACAACGCCGGCCTATGTATAAGAACTCCGCGTCGCTTTAGTTTTTGTACACCTCGTCGAGCTCAGCTGACGGGCTCGACACCTGCACCGAGTTGAACGATCGCTATTGTAAACCGCGTGGCGCCGAATGTTTACTTTTCGTTCCGTACTTGTCTCGTGAGTCACCAAACCGATATTCGATGTCAAATCCACTGCTAATATTTCCATTGTCTTCCTCGCCGCACCGGTAATTAGGGCAATGCCCCGATTGCAAACGAACGTTAGGTGCTGGCGGCTCCTCGCATTTTCAAAAATCCCCTCCTCAATCTCTCCCAACCGGTGGCCACAGACAAGTATAAGTAGGCTCGCCGAATTCGCTCGCCCTCTCGTCGTTCTCTGACCGCTTGTCAAAACGCGTTATTGTCGGTGCGCTTCTTACTTTCTTAAGAGTCAACCGTTCGTTATTTCTATCTGTCCTTCCATCTACCGCACTCGCGATTGCTTGTCGTCGATCGTGCGCCTTGAATTTATTCGGTCATCTATTAAGTTGTATATACTGTAAATATTGCGTGTGATTAAAGTGTAAGATTCACCACATCGTGTTGCTTTCAAAATACCCGCCTCAGCCGTCTTCCTCATCTCAATTAACAACAATCATCAAACGCAGTCCGCGAAACATTGTCCACAAGATTCGACCAGTGTATTCAACTCATGTAATCAAAGTTGTTTTATTTTTAAAAATATAGTCTTCTAATTGTTCGTTACATTGTGCCTAATTTATTATATTCATACCACCTCTATCACCTTAAATGGTCATACGGAATCGTGTACCACGTTGTTGCATTCGAATCGGGGATTTACAACCCTCGTAGACCAATCCGGTCGCGAGTCCTAACGCGAGTCCTAACGCGAGTTCGTGATAAAACAATCAGTCGGAGATAAGTCTGGACACTAAGGGGAATGATCTAAAATTCAATAATAAAATTTACGTAATTTTTTAACAGTCTTTTACAACATGTATAGTCGTGCGTTACCGCGCAGCAAAATTGGCTCGCGTCGATTAGCGACTGCTGGATGTAAAATTTTTAACTTTTCCTGCATTTCATCAATATAATGTCGATACATGTCAGCTGTCATTTTTTTCGGATACGAAGAAATGAAAAATTACATTGTCATCCACAACGCTTTGAGAGCTTCCAACAAGGTTCATTTTACAAAGATAAATCAATGCAACGAAATTTTGTCGATATTGCAAATAGTTTGAAAAGCATTGATGTCAAGTTTATATTCATATAACAAAATTACATGAATATCAGCGGAATCCATGTTTGATTCAATACATTTAAAAAATAGCAAAAATGTACGGTTCTGTAAAATTCTCTTGAACGAAATGTCACACTCGATGTAGACGATCTAACGGTTTAAGAGATTACGTGAATAATAAAAAAATAACGAAATCATGGAAACAAACATTCACAAATAAACGAAATCCGACATTTCATGTGCACCAATCTAATAGAAATAACTGCAAATTAACACTAGATGTACGGAGCATTAAACGCAAGTGTATAATAACAACATTGCATCTATTCAGATGCAGAACATTTTTATAATTTGAATATTTGTAAAAGAAGAAATTGGAAACCAATTATTTTGACTGGTCCGGCGGTTCTAGTGTTAAATGTTCTGCTGGATATGTTCAACAAATTGCACCTTGCGCAATACAAGATTCTGATCTTCGTAATAAATTTGAATAAACGTTAGAGCATTAAAAACTGGCAGATTTTGCTTTAAGGCAATAACAGGCTGTTCTACATAACGACACTACCTGTTTATTTACAATCGTCCGTATTTATTTCGAAAGTTAGGCGTCGATTTTATGTTCCGTCACTCACAGTGACAATTGCACATAATCTATCGACGAATAGATTAGTAACAAAAATTGAATTACTTAATTACCGAATTACCTAAAGTAGATTTACATGTAGAATCATCCTCTGTCTGCTTGTACATGTTATTAGGCCGCACTCTGTATAACTGACACAAATCTATGGGGTGTTTCAAATTTTCTTGTAAAATTAACTTGTAAAAACTTATGAAAAGCAAGAATTACTATTTTCTTTACGATTCTGACAAATTGCAGTTTTTTCAAAACTTCTTTTACGCGTCATCTAGTTATCCTTTTAACTCCTTCAGAGAACAGAAGTCGTTGGTGAAAAGTCAAGGTGACATTGACGTCGCATTGAAATGAAACTTTTTTCATATATCTAATGGTGCAATTTGTAAATCATTGAAAACTTATTAACTTCTTTTGCGAAACATTGTTTTGTCAGACTGTCGAAAGTGCCTCATGAATCGTCGGGACTAAATTGTAGATCACCCTGTACATGCTGTGACTCGAACGACGATCGAATTCCGCTCGATCTTTCAGCGACGCCGCAACCCCTGCCGCTGGGAGGCTGCTGATTGTTAGGATCTGAATGGAGAAAAATTGGTCGACATTCAACGGCTACTCCGGTCCCGTACAGGTCCGGTTTGGTTCGGTCAGACCCGGTCCACCCCGGCCCGGCCCGACCGAGTCGTGCCGGTAGGAAGTCGGCGAAAAAAAGAGTCCATTGTCGACCAGCACGTGTAATTCATAGCGCCGTTTCCGGTTCCCATGCCCGGACCTGCTCGTAAATACTATTTTTATTTCTTCGTTATTCCCAGCTTTGGTTTCGGTGCTCGATACACGAGTCCGACCAACTCACCCGTGCGCTGATTCACTTCCGGTTACGTTTTTTCCGCGTGAATCGAACAACGTTACCTACGAAGTGCCGAACAGCCTGCTAAATAAATTTACGGAGCAGATAATACGTTATCCCTCGAAAGATTCCGGCTAGGTTCGGCTCCGAGAAATTTATGGTCGATAGTACAGAACACGGTTTTAAGGTTTTGCGAAATGTTCGGCCCGTAAATCGCAACAATAAACGTTCTTTCGCAGTTGAAACCTATATTTTTCATGTTGAACGATAAGTTATTACTTTCTACTCATACACGGTGTCTTGGATGGGATCGTACTTGAATTGAGCATGGGTTGTTCTACAATATTTGCAATAGTTAGTAAAAAAAACACGAGTAGCATTTTCTCGGGTCCCGTTCTGGTTTTGTGAAAATCGAGTTTGAAAATTCGGCAGCTACGTGTGTCCCAGTATTCACGAGACGTGAAATGGGTTGGTCATGATCAGACGCGTCAAACGATTCCTATTCAATAGCACACGTCACCGCCCAATTTTTAAAACACGAGTTTTTCGGAGACGAAGCGTCATCGTGTGACTTATTTTTACAAATATAACCACCCTATATGTATGGCAATTTTTTCAAAATTATTTTACACGCCATTTAGTAAATCAATGCTTCCAATTGTTCAAAAAAAGTCGTCGTTCGATGCAATTTTAAACAAATTATTCTGATTTAGAGGGCGTTCGAATACTATCGTGAGCTACTGTATACACAGAGCGACAAGTGAAATCAAATGTTTTGGTTTAAATAGTCGAAAACAATAGGTGTACAAATTAATTCATGGCTCTTTTTTCGTAGCTTTATAATTCGGTTAAAAGCATGCAAAACGTTGGATGATTGCAATGGTTCGTACCAGATTTTCAGAGAACACCTCTGATGAAAAATCAAGCAGCTTTTTCGAGAAAGGGATCCGTAAACTTGTAAAACATTGAGTGGTAATATTTTAGAAAATGTTGGTGATGATATAAGTGATTAGTGAAACTGTTATTTTTAAATGTAACTGCTTGTGTTTTATTTATGAATCGGGAACGAACTTCTCCAATTATTTAATAAATTAAAATCTTAAAAATGATCGTCAGTATTTTCTATACATTGTATATTTACTCCATCTTACAGATGGCTCATGAAGCCAGTAAAAGATTTCAATTTAAAACAAAATTTAAATAATCCTTTGTGAAGGCTACGAAGTAATTTGTATCTACCCTACAACCTCCAAATTGCACACAATGATTACCTTTCTTTTCTGCATTTCAAACAATAGCTCGCACGGCACAGTTTTGAGAATGACAAAAAACGGTGTCATCGAATGATTCAGACTGCAGGCGGAAGAATTTTTTTGGCTTCATGAAAGCCGTAGTGAAACAGTATGAAAAATATGTTGATATCAGTCAGAATTATATAGAAAAATAATGTACATGAACTAACCGCATTTTCCATTGATAAACATTTTTTGTATCTTCGTTAATTTTGTTTTGATTTCAAAACGAATATTGAATTTCATTGATAGCTATACTTGTCTGTTCCTTGCAACGTTTTATGGGCTACAAATACATAAAAATCTGTATAATTATTATGTTGATTGATACAAGAATTGTTATATTAACGATAATTATTAATGTATACACACTGCGTTCATGAGAATGAACTAAATCCCCTTAATTATGGAGTAATTTGATTTTTATATTGATACAACGCTTGACAATAATTCTTTTAATAACAGAATCTGTGATGGACCTGTAAGATTCAAGCTTCCCGTACAACGGCTTCGTGTAACTTGAAATACGATTTTTTGTTGTTGTTTTACTCAACTTTGACTTCCTTCTAACCACCTTTATTACTGTGTAGCACATGTTGGCTGCAGATCGGTCAGAAAAAGAAATAACAATAGCTCGATGCTAGAAAGAGACTGATGAAATGCTCCCAGATGGTCGATTGTTCTCATAAAATCATTTTATGCTACATTATAAAATCTATTAATATATTATAATAACGACCGTTTCGGCCGCCACCGATCGTAACTTCTACGCGTAGTAGTAGAGCCTGAAAAGAAAGCATCTTCATGAGAATTTCCGTTAATATTTTCAGTGCTATATGCTCGTTGAAAAATGTATTTGCGTGATTCATTAAAATTATTAATTAGAAGAAAGGATATACGCTACGTCGCGCAAACGAAACCGACTTTAATGTAAAATTGAATGTATCCAGAAGTGCAATGGTATACAAAAAATCAAAGAGGTACTTTTTGGTACTTCTTTTAAAAGACTCCTTAAAGTATATAAATATTTGATATGAAAAATTAAAAACGTATATTATTATTCTAATAAAATGATTTACTCGTTTTGAAGGTTGTATAGCACTGAATTCAACTTGTCAAAATCAGATTGAAGAAACAAATATTCTGCCAATGGCATTTGATTAAGTCAATGCATTAATTTATTGTTAAAAATTATTTTTAAAAATTAAATTACTTTTTTAACTACAAGTTTAAATTCTAAGAACAAATTAATATACTCAGCAAAAACAGTGGGTGGTTTTAAAAACTACATTTCATCATTAATATTTCGCGATACACGGCATTTTATATCTTACGCTTCGAATTTTTTATTTATATCGCATGAACTGTGGGATGTCTCGTTTGTTGATATATGTCGTAGTCCAGTAAAAGTATAGAATGTTTAACCAATCATTTTATCATTTTCGAAATTGTTTAAAAGATACATACCTTCAAGGTATGCTATTTTGGCCGATATGCACTACAACTACCTTTACAAAACAATTCACATCATGGTTATTATTAAAGAAGGTATTGGATTATGGGTATTAATGAACAAAGTTTATGTTAAGCAAGATAATGTATTTATGATACTGCTAAACACCACGTAGGAAAGCACGTCTGTTCTCTATAGAAGAAACGACTCGAGACAGCATCGCTTCGTTTAGAAACGAAGTGAGCAACGGTCCCATAAACAACTGAGGGCCGATAGTTGCACGCGGGGAACTGTGTATATGTTACGGTAAATGTGATTGATCCGGTGATTATGCATAATTACCGGTTGTTATACAGGGTGCGGCACAAATTAGACCCCACGATTTTTCAGACCCTTCGGATGGTCAGACAGAAAAGTGTTTCTTACCAAAGTTAATCAATATTTAACCGACAAGAAATTGAAATTTTTTAAATTAAAAGAAAACAATTTTCAACAAAAAATCAAGGTCGCTGTCATATTTTTAAATGGAACTGGGTATTTTCATAATATTGTAGGCGACGTCGAAACAATGAACTGTTATACGATCACTTTCAGATGACCTTGAAATAAAATATCGCCATGAATCAATTGCCAGAATATTTGATATATTTCGACGGTACCTAATAGCAACACCTCGCATTTAGAGGTAAACACATGAATGCACAAATTGCTTTAGAACTTAACTCACAAAAAACCAAATTTATACGGACCCAAATTGAAAACAATTTCATTTAATGAACTAACAGATCTTGCGACACAAACGGACAACAGTTGAGGAAATGAGTATTCAAAATGTTTACGCTCATTTGTTGATCTTCATCTGTATATCTGCAGTAATTTTTGAAATCACTTATATTTTTATAGTAGTTCTAAGTGGCCACTGTTTGCCAATAACACTCTCTCTGTAATAATTCTCTATTTTGAAATTTTTTCACACGAACCGAATTTGAAAAACAAAAATATTTTTAATATTTCTGCATTAAAAAGTGACATTACCGTATGAAAAGCTTCTATCTTTAATAAAAACAATGATATAAATTGATTTGTGTTGGTAACTTTTGTACAAACCGTCCAAAATAGCAAACATTGATGGTCGATGCCGCAAACAATAATTTTATGGTGAGGGTGACCACCATATTGGATCGGTCATTTTGTTTTTGAAAATTTTAAGTTAAAATTCTTGAGCGGTGACTTTGAAAATATTGAATCACTTTCCAATTAAATCCAGGTTTGGGACACGTTTTGGCAATTTGGGACCACTGGTGATGGTTTTAACTGACGTATACATTTATCAACTGGATAACGGATAACGAAGGACTTCGACAACTGATTGAAGATGTGTACGCTGAATTAGATGATGTTTTACATTTGAGTTCGTTCGTTTGTACAGAAAACACAAGATTCCGGAGTCGTAGAGGTCAGCGTTTTATTCTGTTGTGGTCAAGACCGATGCGTCGCCTTCGATACAGTTTTAGTGGACCAGCAGTCCAACAATCAGCGAACCGGAATTTCTGACACTCGGTAAAGTGCGAAACTTAACACTAAAACTACCGACCATTAAAGCTGCCTGGTATGTGTTGCCTTATAAAAATGGTACGATGGAATATATTAAAATTGTATGCGATTTTTATCATAATGTATACTTTAATAAAGCAGCGTATACAGAGTGGTGCAATAACTATTAGCACTTCAGATATCTTCGAACCTATGTTTCACAGAAATATTTGCTGAAATAAAATTGCACAGTACGAAAGCGACCATTCGGTGGCGGTAATAGTTTTTTTGCAGGTGGAGGTACTTCCAACATTTGAAGGTCACCTCCATTTTTTTAAATGGATCGGTATGTTTTTGCTTCCGTATCATGATATAGGATCTTAAAACGAGTTCAACGACCTATTACATAAGATCATTGAAGGTCATAGAAAGTAGAGAAAGACGATAATACGGTTTTGGTAGTAAATGAAACATACGTATTGTAAACAGTAGAGGAAGGCGTAATGCTTACCGTTTACATCACTGAGAATAAACACTGCTTGAAGGACACTGTAATAAGTTTGCAGGATAAGATAAACATGATGAGATTAGTATCGATAAATCGGTCAATCCGGCACGACGTATCCGTTTGAAGAGCAAGTCGATATGCTTCTTATTTATGGCGAATGCCAACAAAGTTCTGTGAAGGCGAAGAACTTGTATGCTGAACGATATTCACGTCGGTCTCAGCATTCACGTAAAACATTTTAAAATGTGCGTGATAAACTTAGGCAAATCGGTAATTTAAGTGTCTGTAAAAGTGAACTATGACCTTCAATGACTTTATGTAATAGGTCGTTGAACTCGTTTTAAGATCCTCTATCATGATACGGAAGCAAAAACATACCGATCCATTTAAAAAAAATGGAGGTGACCTTCACATGTCCGAAGTACCTCCACCTGCAAAAAAACTATTATCACCACCGGATGGCCCCCTTCGTACTGTGCAATTTTATTTCAGCAAATATTTCTGTGAAAGTTATAGTTTCGAAGATATCTGAGGTACTAATAGTTATTGCCCCACCATGTATAATCATTTCCAGTGGAAGCATCTTTATAACTTCAATAATTGTGAAATAAGAAATCTGAAACGGGTCAATTGACCCGCAGTGGTAGATTTAATGTTATGTTGTAGGTGAGGAAGGACCGCATGATCGGACCTGCGTTCGATGTTGTGTCCGAGTCGCACTACCTGGTGGTCAGAGTGCGACTAGATTCTAGTTCGCTGTAATAAAATAATTTTGACTCTGAGTCTATTGAAGTGAAAAAATAAAATGAACGGTACTCTGAACTGGTGTTCCGTGACGGGACACTAACGATAGAAAGAACTTTGAATAAATTACTACAGTATATAATATATCGTGAGACTGCAAGCGTATTTCAAATTTTTGAGTCATTGTGGGTGTGTTTCTAATGTGAATCAACCGTAATAGAACAGCCCTTTCAGTACGATTAAATGCTTGTCTCCAGTATGCCGTTATCCAGAATAAACGCGGACAGCGTGACTAATCTATAATCGGTTTTTAATTCGTACAGCATGAATTTTTCCGGGCGAGTAACACGGCAAATTTATTTGAACATTCGAAGAGGATTACACTTCCCGAAACAAACGGTTCAACCGGTTTGAATACAATTCTCCCGCCCGTTTTTACGATCCCGAGTTTTATATAATTTTTTTCAATTATGTGCCGGTGATAAAACGCACGAGTTTCGGTTCGATAACCGACTCTGTTTATTCACCGATGATAAACGCACGGGCCAGTGGATCTAATAATTTCGGAAACTCGTTGATACCATTTCCATTATGCTGTGCTCTTGAAATAAAAATATTCGGTTCGCAATAACAACCAGTCGAAATAACTTTTTATTTATTCGTTTGGCTACATACTGTTTTATACTCAATTTCCGCATCTCAATAACAAATGGTAATAAAATTGTGTAATTGTTCAATTATGTTTTTCGATACAATATTTCAATATTTCAATAATAAGTGTAGGTTGGTCGATTCTATCAATTTAAAAAATATTGAAAAGGATATTTGTTGAAAAAAATAGATACAACAAAAATACCAGTTGTTAGGTTGGCCACAACGTTTATACATTTTATTTAGTGTATTGATTATACATATTATTTGCAAGAATAAATATTACGACAAGATAAAAATATTGCAAGGTGACGGATAGGCAATATTGATATTTTACTAATCTTAATTGATTTAATGAAGCAGAATTTAACCAGAAACATTAAAACATGCAAGAAGATATACAAACTTACTGACCAATCTAATAGTTAAAGACAGGACGTTGAAGAACTGTGAATTCACTGGGATTTTGCAGTATTCCCAGAAACGATTTTACATATTCAAATACAGACTATTTCCACATCCATCAAATTTTCAAATATCCCTATGTTCTTTCTCAACTAATATCATGTAGAAAATAAAAATTTTTCATTTGAAGTATTAAGTTAAAACATTTATAGTCATCCTGCACGGCGATTAGGCGCATACTCAAAAGCAGCCATTGTTAAATCAGCTTTATCGCCGCCAATTTGTAAAAGGAACAAAATAAAAAAATACTTTTGCGTAACTTCACACATTATGCAATAGATGTATTATGTATCTAAAAATCTTTAATTCATAGACACGGACTTCGAAATACAGGGTGGCCCACATAACTCTGAACAGCTCAATATCTCGAAAACTATGCCATCGATTTTAAAGTTCTTAGTCTTAAATTGCATGGAACTGAAGGGCCTTTCTGACTACATAAACGTGAAGTGGCCTCCCTTCTCCTTTAACGGGGGAGGGGAGGTACCTTTGTAATTTTAAATGGAACCCCCTATAAAATGTTACATATTTAGATTCTACAGGAAAAAACAAGTCAATTTTGTCTGAAACATTTTTTTGTCAGATACTTCCATGATGAGATATAACAGTTTGAAGTTTCGAGTTGTAGGTACTTGAAGCTCTCGGAAATAGCGTTATGAAATTATACGCGCTTGAGTCCATTGCTTATTCATGAAGAAACACAAACAATAATATTTACAATTCTTGAGTTTGACTCACTTATCTATGAAAACGTTTTCAGTTTAGAGCTGTTATTCAAGCAGTAACATTGTGATTATGGCTACTTTTGACACAGAAGTGAATATGTTATTAACGTTAGGTGAATGCCAAAAAATTATCGGCGTGCAGTAGTGATGTTCTTTGAACGTTATGGGATCAAAAAATGTCATGCAACATTTCATAATTTAGAAAAGCGGCTTCGCGTTCACGGTGAATTGTGTAAAAAAACTCGCAATAAACCTAAAGCTGTCACTAATGAAAATAATAGTGCCAGTATTCTTGCTGCAATTACATTAAATCCTCATATTAGCCAACGTACACTTGCACAAACATCACATATTAGTCGTTCATCGATTCAACGAATTTTGAAACGGCAAAAGTATCATCCATATCACATGGTTTTATCACAAGAGCTTTCGATAGCAGATTACGATCACCGCGTAAGATTTCGTGAGTGGCTGCAGGGTGTTGTGGAAAATGACTTTTTGTGCAAAATACTTTTTTCCGATGAGGCCACTTTTATGAATTCAGGGCATGTAAATAGACATAATCTGCATTATTGGGCCGTGGAAAACCCAAATTGGATGCGATGTGTTCCCTTTCAACATCGATGGTCTTTAAATGTTTGGTGTGGCCTAATAGGAGATTTTGTGATTGGATCTTATTTTTTTCAAGAAACTGTAACATCTGCAAGTTATTGTGATTTATTAAAAAATCATTTGCCTGCGCTTTTGGAAGATGTGCCACTGCACGTTAGAAGAGAAATGTGGTTCCAACAAGACGGCGCTCCTCCACATTTTGCAATCATCACCGGGCAATTTTTGAACGAAAAATTTGGGAACAAATGGGTAGGTCGTGGGGGATCTCGTCAATGGCCTCCTCGATCCCCCGATCTAACACCATTAGATTTTTTCTTATGGGGATATGTAAAGGACAAAGTTATGTTTGAACCACCGACGACAAAAGAGGATATGAAACAAAGAATACGTGACGCTTGCGCTTCAGTGACTCCCGAAATGTTAAACAATGTTAGAACAACTTTGATGTTTCCAGTAAATAAATGTTTACAAGCCCGTGGTGGACATTTTGAACATTTAATTTAAAGTACATTTTATTTCTTCACGAATAAGCAAAGGACTCAAGCGCGTATAATTCCATAACGCTATTTCCGAGCGCTTCAAGTACCTACAACTCGAAACTTCAAACTGTTATATCTCATCATGGAAGTATCTGACAAAAAAATGTTTCAGACAAAATTGACTTGTTTTTTCCTGTAGAATCTAAATATGTAACATTTTATAGGGGGTTCCATCTAAAATTACAAAGGTACCTCCCCTCCCCCGTTAAAGGGGAAGGGAGGCCACTTCACGTTTATGTAGTCAGAAAGGCCCTTCAGTTCCATGCAATTTAAGACTAAGAACTTTAAAATCGATGGCATAGTTTTCGAGATATTGAGCTGTCCAGAGTTATGTGGGCCACCCTGTATATTTTACAGTAGCAGTAGCATTTTCAAGCGTGAATCATCATATCATCTTTCGTAATATGATCGAACAATATCATTTGAGATTTTTATGTAAAAGTAGACTTTTAAGCTGTTTGGCATGACACAATAATCATTCCGAATTCCATTCTGCACTTTAGTTTGTAGCTCGATTTTTAATACTCGTCATGAAACAAATAGTAAATGGGGCTGCTGTAAAGTATGTATAATTAAATTATAATGAAATGGTACTGGACTTCTTTGAAAAATTAATAATTTCATTACCCAAATTCACTCATACTATGGTAATTAGTAATTACATTCCCCACATAATGGGTATTCTCATCTTAACACAAAAAATTGCCATTTTTTCTTGAGGAATATACTCGTTATACATAGCTAATGTTCTATGCGAATTTCGGGAGAGTCGCACGGATGACTCGTGTCCGCTTAAGCTTGTAAACCTTAAGCCCGGTTATAGCGGACACGTCGATTCCTGAATCACAGATTCACCACCTGTTAAATTAATTTTGGGTAGACGGTTCAATGATGAGTTTGATGTGTGACTCTCGTGAGAATCAGCGTTCGTCCAAGGCCTGCTAGAGGATTCGTCAGTAAGGCTAATCTAGCAGGCCTTACCTTATACGCGTGGGAGTGCGCGCCGATCAACTCCACTTTTATTCTATAAATTTTGATTAATTCGATTGTACGAGACCTTTGAATGAACTTGACTTCGACTTCGGGAGACTCGTTTGTCTCGCTCGAATGTATCTTCGTCCTTTTTCGTAGATCTATACATTTTGAATTTCTTGCGCACGCGCGTCAAACAGTAACGTATCTATGATGAGGCAGCAGAGCCCTGAGACGGTTCTATTAGTGAGAATGTACCGATATTATTGGCGGGACGAGATGCGCGACGCGGAACGAGACGAGTGTCCTGCTAGTTTCTGGTAAGCTATTTTTAATATTTTATATATACAAATACACTTGCTATACATTCATTTTTCAGATTCAAATCATATCAATTTTTAAAAATTCTGCGGGGTACTCAAGCTACCCAATTTTATCGAGAATTATTTGTGTTTGTTTTCGGCGCACAGGTTCGATCAATGATACAAAATAGCAATTTTGCAAATTAGAAAACCACTTCGGAAACTCAACGTTTCGACCCAGATGTGGGTCTTTCTCAAGAGTGAGATTTTTTTGCGTCTGTAACATAATTTAATTGTAATAAAACATTCAGTGTAACATAAGGTATGTTAATTTCAACAGAAGAAAAAACTTTTTCATACTTGCTATAACAGGAAACAATATAATTGAAATTTATTGAGAGCGAAACTTACTACATGCTGGCAGAAACTGAACTGGAACGTTGAAGGTTGTAAGGTAAACAGAACATGCATAGAAACGACATATTCAAAATCGGCCAATCAGAGCCAAATGATTCATGGACTCTGAGTCGATAATAGGCGGTAAATTCAAATGCTATTAAAACTGTTTTCCTCCCAACACACAATGCAATTGTAGCTAACCAACTGTTATGGTACTGAAAAATTGACATTCAAATCATTTGAAAGAGAAACGCAAATATAGTTGAATCCAGATTATGGAAAATTTTTTATCGATTATTAGAAACTTTCTTAGCTTTTAACTTTTTTCTGCCAGCATGTAGTCAGTTTCGTTCTCAATAAATTTCAATTATATTGTTTCCTGTTATAGCAAGTATGAAAAAGTTTTTTCTTCTATTGAAATTAACATACCTTATGTTACACTGAATGTTTTATTACAATTAAATTATGTTACAGACGCAAAAAAATCTCACTCTTGAGAAAGACCCACATATGGGTCGAAACGTTGAGTTTCCGAAAAGGTTTTCTAATTCGCAAAATTGCTATTTTGTATCATTGATCGAACCTATGCGCCGAAATCAAACACAAATAATCAAAAATTTCGATCGATAAACACATTTAATATTTATCGAGAATCTTGCTATACTGAGGCTGATCGCCGCGCATGCGCAAGAAATCTTGCACTTTTGTAACATCACTGACTGAGAGTCGGGTTTTTCGCGAGGGCCCTTCGTTGTATCTTGATGGCGTTTCTCTACCTTGAGTATCAATACGGTGACACCCTTTGCCATGCAGAAGAAATGCACTGATTGGTTCCTACCGAACGCTTCATTTCCCAATCAGCGCATTCTTGATGACTCGTTGATCTGCCCTATGCCAGCCTTGCCCTGGATAGAGTGTGGGATGATACTTGACTACCTCAGAGGTCGACTCTCGGTAACTTGAGAACCGTACTTGTCGGTCGGGAATGTCTTTCGTCAGTACTAAATTTATGTCGCGTCTAACTCTTAAGAAGATAAAATATATATGTGAGGTTTAGGCATTTAACACGTCCGATAACGATCGCCGTCGATGCTCCAGTCGATCTCGACATTACTTTGCAACGGGAGTGGCCCGTGAACTTGCATATTTATGCGTCGAGACGGTAACTTTCGAACCGCCGCGAGCAATGGCCGTCTCGACCTGAATCACTTATAAATTTATGAGCTCCTCGGGAAACGAGGAGTTGGTATCGACGAGAATCGTCTAACGTTGGAAAATAAGTCGGGCGTGATCGATAACGCATCTAGCACCGTCGTATCGTTTCAACGCACGGTTAATTTTGGCCAATTTGCTGGCCGAGCGGGTTGCATTGAATTTGCTCCGGGTACACAGCCAGGAAGAACATTTCGAAGTTGCTCGATCACGAGAAAGCTGGTCAGACCCCGTCAATCGATACACGATAAAGGAATCGCTGTTAGTCCGCCTAATGACTACCATTCTGACGGACTGTTGCCTCCCCTGCTTCGTTGCATTCATATATCTTCCGCCTTTTACATTCTTCTGCAACAGTTTTGGTCTTTTTCATTACTGCAACTTTAATACATATATTTCGAAATTCGGTGTAGGGATGTGTGAAATTTTCGGAAGAATACTCGAATTATATTCTTTAACATTTTCTTGTATCCTCGAAGAGCATCTAAAATTGATGTTAAAATTAGTCCATTGAGATTAAAGTCCATTGGAAATGCGGAATCATAATTTTATATTGTAAGCCTCGTTTTCATACAGGGTGTTCGCGGTATCACTAGCCAGCGTTTTTTTTTTTGTAAATAGTAAATATTAGAAAGAAATGAAAGAGGAGAAGGTAGTACTTTTTTTATGAGCTACACAATGGCGTATGTAATTTTTTGGGGTTTATATTATTTTGTTAGATATGAAGGTGACCTTCAATTTTTTAAATGGAATGCTGTATATTTTTTTATATCACATGAAAGCGTGTGTCTAGACGAATTCATCCGTATACTGCACAGTGACTTTCAAGGCTATGCAAGGTCAGAAATGGAAGAAACATTTTGTATATTTCATACCAATGTGTTTACAATGATGTCATTCACTATCAGAGTGTTCACTTCTAGTTTCTCCTATGATGAGACAATTTCAGTATTACTTCCGACACCGATTAGTAATATCGCATAGTAATGTATTATTATTC
The DNA here is from genome assembly GCA_913789915.3 of Sphecodes monilicornis. Taxonomy (NCBI): domain Eukaryota; kingdom Metazoa; phylum Arthropoda; class Insecta; order Hymenoptera; family Halictidae; genus Sphecodes; species Sphecodes monilicornis. The sequence goes on from OU565284.1 coordinate 28,983,947, forward strand.
GATGGTCGAGAAGGCGGATATGGTACGCATTCATCACCAGTGCAGTGCAAGTAAAAGACAAAGAAAACTGAGAGAGAGAGAGAGAGAGAGAGAGAGAGAGAGAGAGAGAGAGAGAGAGAGAGATGTAAACGACTTGAAAAGCAAAATAACACAAGCATGTGCATTAGTATCTCGAACTATATTAGAGGAAGCCACCAAAAATGTAATTAATATTATATCAAATTGAACATTTACTGTAGCCTCACCAATAAAGAATACTTGTAAACACAGTAGTATGAAATATTCAAAATACTTCTTCCATTTCTGACCTTGCATGACCTTGAAGGTCACTGTGCAGTAAACGGATGAATTCGTCTAGACACACGCTTTCATGCGATATAGAAAAATATACAGCTTTCCATTTAAAAAATTGAAGTTCACCTTCATATCTAACGTAATAGTATAAACACAAAAAATTTCTTTCTAATATTTACTATTTACAACAATATAAGTATAATAATGTTAATTTAATTAATCTGCTTCGCTTGTTCGCAGTATTTCTATAAAACCAAAGTTTCACAATACATTTTTATATCATATGAAGACACACAGGGTGTCTCGCAATTCATGGTCAACCGATTCTACATATAAAAATGCATCGGATAGAAAGAATGAAATCGTTTCATTTGAAGGTTCGTTTTCGAGTAAATCGAGTTTGAAAATTCAGCGAATACGCGTACCATTAAATAGAATTCTGCTGTCGCGTCTGAGTATGACCAACCAATTCTACTCAGTGCATATACTAATGCACGCGAACCCGAAGAACCTTTAAACTCGATTTTCTCTAAAACGAAGCACAAATGAAAAAATTGTATTCTTTCTTTTCGACTTATTTTTACATGTAGAATCACCTCCTAATCGGTTGACCATGAGTCGTGGGATACCCCGTATATCATGACAAGACTAGTGTGGCCGGTGCCCTCCTTTTTCCTAAGATCCTACATAAGTATGTGTCCTTTTCAGTATATCTTAATCAAGTATTCGCTTACGACAAATGCTAGTGCTGACTGACTTTATAACATGACAATTTTTTAATTAATTTCAATTATTTTATAAAAACGGTCCACCGTGATGTCGTTTCAACTCCCAGCCGAATCGAACGTTCAATTTGCTTCGTAATGGTCGTTTACAGTCGCCGGCTTAATTTTCATAGGGTTTTTTGAGCGAGATTGTGACTGTCGTTTATTAATCTATTATCGGCGTTCCGTGCACGCGTGCAACGCGATACGATGCGTACATAAAAGAGTTAGCCGGGCCACGGGTAATATCGCACGGCTAATTAAAATTTATACGGGGATGGACGAACGAGCCGTGCGTTAAATGACAGTATTATGGCATTGTAAGGTCGTTTCGCATTAATTTCGTGAGGAATCGAGCGAGCACGGCATCCTGGTATTCTTATTGAAATGCTCGAAACCATAGCTTTAAATAAGGCGTAAAACTATATAGAATGTTACTATACGGTGGGAACAATCACATTAGGAATAAAGAAAGTAGAAAATTCGGCTCGAACGCGTTTTGGAGAACACCGTGTTCTTAACTTTTTTTTATGTGATCCTGTAGATATCGATGAAGACATTCCGAAAATGTGTGTATGGTTGTTAGGAATTCACTGGTTTATAAGTTATACGCGTGTAAAGATGAGCAGTTTTAAGCGTTTTTGTCAGGTTAGAGCGTCGCCATATTGGATATTCGTTGAGTGGTAGAGGTAGGTAGGTCTGTTCGGCGCATGCGCTGGATTGATGGTGGGTCAGCGCATGTGTTAGTATAGTGTTAGTTAGTGTCCTAAAGTATCCTTATTTGTTCTTGTTCTGGGGCTGACCTGTCATTTGTTCTGGGGCATATCTAGTTGTTTATAACCTTTTAAACAAAATAATTTACAAGTTTGAATTAGCACAAGTTGTCACTGAACAGTAATTAAAATATACAGAATCATATACAGGATTTCAAAAAGAAGGTACAGTCCAATATGGTTTGGGGTTAGGTCGTTGTAGGAGCGGCGACGGCCGGCCCGACCGTGGTATAATGTTTCGCATTTTGATATAGTAAATGTGTTATTATTACGTACGTGTTTGTGCTGCCATCTAACGGATCTGTTCGGAAGTATTTAGCTCATTTTATGTGTATCACCTAGCAAATATATCAATATGGCGGCGCTTTAACCTGTCGAAAAGACTTAAAAGTTTTCAACTTTATACGCGTATAACTTTTTAATCAATGAATTCCGCACAATAGGATTTTCATTTTCGGTGTTCTCTCGTCGAAATCTATAAGATTGTATAAAAAAAACTTGAAGAAAAACAGTTCTCTAAAACGCAGTTAAACGGAGAATTCTGATTAGAATATACATCTCATACATTTTCTTGTATGTCTTATAGTTCCGTTTCCAGTTTGTAGCATTGTGTTTATAATTATTCCCAGCACTATAGTTGTACGGTTCATATTTCAAACAGAACCTATCAAGAAGACCCACAACTTCTTCATTCCCTGGAAATCAGTTTTCATGCGTGTAACTACCCCTCGTGAAGCTTCGATCTCGTAGTCGGCAGGGGTCCTCGTTTATCAAGTGGTCAATTGAATTCGCTGAACAAATTCCAACATCGTTGCATTTCCCCCAGCTGCCGTTACAAACCTCGAGTTAAGAAAACTGTAAGACTCGAGCTGGTAGTGATGTTTCAGGAGGTCCAATCGACCAGAGGCGCTACATTATGCAGAGTACCCACCATGCATAACTCACTCGGGAGGCAACTTTTAATTTCCATAAATCACGAATTTGATCGAAGGACAGCAGGGATGAAAATTGAAATTTCCCCCGTTATCCGGTTGCGATTATCACGTTATTAATGTTTTTCGACGACGGAAACCTCTGTTTTAATTCACCGGCAGAAAACTTGAAAACAATCCCATCCAGGATAATGGGGTAATTAAGGGAATTAACAATCGGGAAAATTGAAAAAAAGATGGTGTAAAAGTGAATCGAGCGGGGCGGAGCGGTGGAAGTGGGGGTGTGAGACGAGGTAGAACTCGTTCGATCAAGACTGAGAGCCATCAATCTTTGCTGCGGCAATCGCCATCTACCCTTTAAAAGACCCCATACTTTCACTCCTTTTATCTCGAGGCGAAGGTAATCTTTTAACGCGGCCGTGGAAAAAACTTTTTGTTCCGAACTTCCAACGATTCCCCATCCACGCCCGAGAAATCTTTCTTCGGGGAACCAACGACCATGAAACCTGCCGGCAAATTCCTTCCGCGAAGCCTTTCAGACCCGGCTTTTATGCTTGTGATTTCGATGGAGGGGGTGGAGGATGGGGGTGAAGGGACGAGGAGCTGTATCAGTTTTTAATCAACGTCGCGTGGTTCTTTTTTCAGATCCCGTGAACTGGCTCGTCCCCAGAGCCGCGGATCTGTAAAAGGGATTGCGGTAACGAGTGTTCTAAAAGAGATTGAGGTAATTGCGCCGCGCGGAGGGGTTAGTTTTGCGAATCGGGAACGGACCCTCTATAGGTCCGGGAGTTCTGAAGAACCGAAAGGTGTTTAACAGTTCCATTGTTGAGTTGTTTGGCCGCCTTCCGGGCGAAGCTCTCTACTCTTGATTTTCCCTTCTACACGGATATTTTTGGAGCTCAAGAACATCCCCTTGGGTTTGGTATTCGCTCCATTGATTCAGTTTGAATTTAACAGTCTGAACTGATTTGTGTTTACGTTAAAAATCGCGGGACCAATGGATGGAGTAGCTGGAGAGCACGGCAGAAACCCAAATCCCGATACGAAGTCGGTTACGGTCGACCGCCGGACCCGGAAACGCTCTTTGGGTATCGACAAAATCGTTAGTCCCACCGTGATCCGATTTACGACGCAACAAATCTCTGCATCGGCGGCCGTAGACGCTCCAGGGCTTTCTCGTTGATCTACTTCGACGCTAGTTACACGTTATTGCGGCATGCTGCCAGGTAACGAGGAAACGGTCGCTCGTCAAACGCTTGGACACTATATACTACTCCATATATTTTAAGTAAAAATAGCTTCCCGGCCTTTGATAGACATTGGCTCGACGAATTCGAGCGCGGAATAATTATCGAAAATGCTCTACTCGCATTGCTTCGATTTTCTTTCAATAATTTCGAAATTACGTTTAACACCTGCCGTATTTTAACGAGTCAGACTCTTCTGAAGATTTCAAACAGAGTATAATAAATATGAATGTTATGACTTCTATTTCAGACGAAATAAAATTTTATTCGATTATAAGAAATATTTAAGCATTGACGCAAATGTAGCCATACGAAACATGTAGATTTTCTTTTCTACATTGTAACATTTTTGACGATAAAGACGTTCTAATCATTGTAACCGTAAAGAAAATAGTACAGTAAGAGGTTAGTGATATATTGTTTCCATTTCCAAAATTCGAATGTTTCATTACGCATTTATGTATCTTATACAGTTGACTATATGTGTATTATCGTACTCGTGCTCTGTTCCACTTTATTGAAGTGAAACTTCTTTAAGCGGGGTAGGTGTAAACATAGACGCGGTAGGCGTAAAACCGATCTGGCGATTAAACGATGAAACGGTGCAACGATATTCTATTCTCGATATTTATTAATAAAGATTATGATAAAATTCCGATGATGCTAAGTGGAAATTTCAACGTGAACTTTGCATCGAAACAATCAAAATTATTAAGATTGGAAATGGTAAATAATCCTAATGAAGCGACAACAAGATTAGGAACACCTTTCGATGCATTATATGCAAAACATTTAGACACAATTGAATCAAGAATATTTATATCATATTTTAGCTGTCACAAGCCAATTGTTTCAATGATAGAATCATAGAAAATTAAATGTCATAAAGTGTTAATAAAAATTCGGAAAAAAATTAAATAAATTCTGATTTTTATAGAATATGTATGTAGTATGTTACGTAATATTGCCATTATATTAGTTCGCATCAATCCCCACTCTCTTTTGCTCTCCTCCTCGCTCTGACGCCTCCTGCTCATTCTCGTATGAATTTCATTAAAATGTCCGAAAAAAGTTTCACTTCAGCCGTGTGGTCTAATTTATCTTCTTTGCTACATCTTATTCTCTCTTCCCTCTAGTTTCAGTTGTAGGTATTCTATTTTCAGTGTATTTTAATCATGCATCCGCCTTTATTCTGCATCATCCTCAGCTCTATTTTGACGAGAACATCTTAATAAAAGATGGTGCAGATGGAATTTGACTTGGTTGAGTCTATTATGTAGAATTAAAATAGTCAGAAGGTTTATTTGAGAAAGTACCTCAGAGTCAGATGAATGTAGGATTACAATCGATTTGGAATTGAGAACTTTCAACTTCCTTTGTATTATTCGATTCCAGTTCATTATTAAAAATCTGGTAGTGAATATATTACCCTACGTATCATTACAGCAGAAACATTCGTTATGAAAGTTTTTGAAGCAAATATACTGTTCCATCGTTCGTTCAAAAACTTCACCAGTTCTGTGGAAGATAACTGTAAACTGTAAAGTAAAATGGAACCATAGCAGGAAAGTTGTTGTGCGCAGCAAGCAGAGAGGTCTATTTTTCCATCTTCTCTTTGAACAATCCCAAATTCCGGGCCAAAACACGTTGACTCGATGTTCTTCTTATTCGCTTCGAGCTGTTGCTTCTTTTTATCAAAAATAGGGGAAGAAGGGATGGGGCACCTTAAGGGTTTGGACGCGTGCGAAAAGCGGTCCTTCTGTTTCTGTTTACCGCGAGAGCAAGACCAGATATTCCACGGGATCGAAACAATTACGGAGCGCAGCAGCCACTTCGAAGTTTGAAGACAATATTCCAGAAGTTTACCAGTTTCTTTCCGCAACGCCGACTGAAAATGGCTGGCACCTTCACGCCGCGTTATCGGCAGACAAAAGTAACCGCACGGAACAGGATCCGGCGAAATGGTCCGTTCGTTTTTGCCCCGGTCGTCCTGACGCTTCCTTTCGAATCCTTTGTCTTCGCGACCGCGACTTCTACCGCTCATTGTCTTCCTCCGTTTCCCTCAAGCGGGTTTCTTGCTGCACTGGTTCTTGCACCTGACTCTCGACGGCGAACTCGCCACTTCCTGGTCCCCGTTGCGCTCCTCTTCGTTTCCCATTGTCTTCCTGCTGAAACTTTTGCGGACATCGTACCATGGCTATTCGTACATTCTCGACATCAAACGATTTAGCAATACCGCGCAAATACGGGACTATCTCAAACTGAACTTCCGACTTAAAACTTACAGTGCTGGGCAAAAGCATCAGACACTTCATGTAGAGTATGCGAAATTTCCATAGTTCCACTAATAATTTCATATCTTTTGATTGATCTTTGTACGGTCGCGTAGATCATCGTACAATAGTTGTTAACTTTTCCCATTTTTTACAGTCCGTGAAATCGTGACTACCCGCCGAAATTCCATAAACCTAATTCTTCACCCCCATCTGCAGTTTCCTGGCCACTTTCTCTCACAGTCATCCTTGTCTAACAGGAGTTTCTCTCTTTCTTCAGTCACATCCTTCCCTCACTTCTTTACCATTCCCCTTCCAATCCTTTTCCACCACTAGTTTTTATCCCCCAAAAAGATCATGCGACAGAACATCGAAATCTCTGGCACCACCGATTTTCGTCAGAAACGCACCAACTCTCCAGAACCTCACATCGCTTTGTATCAGAAACTCACCAACTTTCGAGTAACACACATCTAGGGATTGCAATACCGGTACACCGGTATACCAAATACCGATATTTCGTGAAATTTTACAATTTTGTGAAATCGGTATTTGCTAAGGTAAAATACCGGTATTTTCGGTATTAGCTATAAATAATAAATATTTTTTGGGGGTATCTACTCTTATTTGAAATTTACAAATTAATTTTTCCGATAGTGAATTCGATTTAATATCAAAAACTGTAACAGCTCTGCTTCCAATAAAGCTGGCTCTGGAAACATTATGTCGGAAGGATTCCAACTTATTAACAGCGAATGCAACAATAAATTTTATGTTGCAATCACTTAATGATCAGGACACGCCACTGTCTGAAGAATTATACAGTGCATTGAAAATTCGTATGCAGGAAAGGCATAGTGAACTAGAACAAGGGCAAATTTAATTAAGTTCGTCGTCAATTTCCACAAAAACATTTATGAAAAGCAAACACAAACCTATCCAGAAGAATTCGTTGAAGATGATGTTGATGTTAATATCGAAAAACAATTGTCTCTCGAGGAGAAATTGCAATTAGCTATAAATAAAAAAATTTCCACGAACAATAATACAAAAATATTACACAAAATAGGTTTATCCAAAACCGTCAGACGAGAGACCGAGTTGTTAGAAGATGAAGGACATCGAGGCAAATATTTAGAGAAAGTATTCCGCTCATTATTAACAGTAATTTTTGAAGAAAAATATGTTCCAGGCTTAAGGACACTTCAATAGATGCATTATGTTTTTTACTAAGTTAGAGAAAATGTTATCGGCGCAAGGTTCGATCTTTTTGAAATTCAACAACAAATTTGCAATTTAATTAATATCCAACGTTTCGATCCAGGTGTGGATCATTATCAAGGGAATATTGCGTTTGCTGTGCACTATTTTTAATAAAGCCGGAAAAAAGAATTATTTTTAAATATAACTGAGTAAGAGTTGTTATGGCAACGTGATTGTACCATCGCAAGAGAACAAGACATAAGGCCCTTATTTCGGATTTGTTTATGACATCTTCGTGACTTGAAGCTACTCTCAAGGATTAGGGAGCCGATGCACATTTGGCGACCAGTCGAGCCATTGCCGGGCCTTCCTAGTTTTTTCTTGCCTCCTCGAGAATTACGCGTCGTAAATCGATTACCGACGAAGGACGTTCCCGACCGAGAAGTACGGTTCTCCGGTTACCTGGCTTCGCCCTCGGAGGCAGTCGCGTACGGTCCCACGCTGTCCCAGGACAGGCTAGCTTAGGGCAGATCTAGAAGTCCGCAAGAATGCACTAATTGGGAAATGCAAAACTCGGCAGAACCAATCAGTGCACTTTTTCAGCATAGCAATATGTATCACCGTCTTGACATCCAGAAATGGAGGACCGCCTTCACGATACGACGAAGGGTCCTCCCAAAAACCGCGACGGTCAGCTAGTCACAGCTAGTCAGTCGCGATCTAACAGTCAGAGTCGAACAGTTGGAATCGAACAGTCGGAATCGAACAGTCGGAATCGAACAGTCGGAATCGAACAGTTACTTTCTTGCACGTATCGAGACAAGGCAAGTAACAATACGGATCATCGTGATCGGATCCGCACGCGTCTAAGGCAGGGCCTGCTAGATAGCCTTACTGACAAATCCTCTAGCAGGCCTGGGATGAAACGCTGATCTCACGAATTAACACGTAGCACTAATCACTGAACTGGATACCCAATATTAATTTGGCGGGTAATAAAAGCGGAGATTTCGGGATCGACGCGTCCATACGATTGGGCTTGAGATTTACAACCTCAAGCGGGCACGAGTGAACCGCGCGTCGCGCTCGAGATTCGCATCGTACGAACACCAACGTCCGTGCGTTACCGTGCGCTGTCGAACGACCACTTCTTGTTCGAACCTCGCAGCGTTCGCTTGCATCTTCATTCATCTCGTGACATCGTCACCAATTTCAAAGACGTTTATTCGCGGCATCGTCGCTATTGCAAGTTTTCTTTATTATTAAATTGTTCGTGTCGTCTATTGTCGTGTATCGACGTGTATCGCCTTCTGACATTTATTAAAGTTACTGAACGCGAAATTGTGTTCATCTGCTCGATTCCAACCGTCACCACTCCCTCAGCATTTAATTCTGAGTGGCCCCGGTATCAGGCTTCAAATTTCCTTTATCCATAAATGACATACCAATTGTGTTACCAGTCGTTATTAATATATATAAGTTAGTTATTTACTTATATTGATAGCAAACGAAGAATTGTTGCAAACGGCAGACGATTAAGACCACTGTATTCATTAGTCATTATTAGACTGCGGATTGTATGAATTTATGGTAAAAGTGAGTAAATGGAATTTAAAATAGTAGTTACAATTGTTAAAAATAGAACGGAATATGTATCTGGCTCCTGATCCTCGGACTTGATACAGAAAATTTTTATTTTGCATAAAGATCCGCAGTCTATGACACATGAACAATTATAACTGACTGAAACTTTTGCTAATGCTGATTTCAAGTGCTTAACCCCTTCGCTTACAATATCGTCTGAGAGTCGTGATGAAGATTCTGAACAGAGTTTAATAAAGATGTATGTAATTAATTTCCTTTAAACCGAAATATAATTCTATTTTGTTGTTGTTAATGTACAGCCATTGGAAAACATATAGACATGCAATAGATATACATTTTCTCCTTTTCCTAAGAAATTATGAACTACAAAAAAATTCTAATCACGAAAACCGTAAAATAAATCGTAAGGCAAGGGGTTAAGAATGATGATGCGGCTATAGGAGGAATGAATATTCATCAATTTCACAGCACCAATAGCCCGAAACACTATTGGTTTTCTCTCCAACGTGTCGGATAATACAGGTTTCCGGGTTCTCGCGAAAAAAGGCGAGAGATTGTTCAATGCATCGTTACGGAATTATCAAATTACCAACTACTTCATCGAGAAATCGAACCGGGAGAGTCTTCGCGTTCAACAATCGCCGATTTTTTGTTCTCACCCTAGCAAAGGAAATCGCGTCGCTGGAAATCCTTGGCTTTCCCTGGTTATTATGTCATTTGCTAGCTAACAGGTGCGCGAAATCGACGCGAAGTGCCGCCGGCTTCGTCGTCGCGCGTTTGTCATGCGTTTGTCGTCGAAACGACGAGACGGCGCGGGCTGGATTTGCTGAAAACAAAGATTCGTTTGTTCGTACCGGCTGAGAGAAACAACCGACGGGGAGGGACAAAGAAAGAGCGAAAAGTGGAGGGTGAAATCTCAGAGGCGCGTAGACGTAAAAAGCCACGCGGACGAAGAATGAGCTGAATGGCTCGCATGGAGATGCGACCAGGCGAATGGAGAATAATAAAAGTGAGCGAGAACCGGCGCCGGTGCCACCAAATGAAAACTCGGTCCGACGAGAGAGAGTAATGACGCATAGTGGCGAATTCGGTCGAATTCGTGAACAAAACATTAATATCTTGAAATCTATGATAAATTATTAAAACAAATTATATTGAATCTCTAAAATGACGATACTGTACTTTTTTTAATTAAAAATATTGAATTTCTATTTGTATTTCCAATTATACTGTTACAAATCACATACATGCGCATATACAATATAGGTATAGGGTATTCTATAAATTATGTGTGCATTGTACATACGCATTTTTACATTTTATAGACAAATTGGTAATTATATAAAAAGGTCCGCGTACTCCGATTTTGATGAAATTTTAATGTGTTATGGAGCAACATATTCCGAACAACTTTTTCCTTTTCCAATATTGGGGGGTTGCTTTTAGTTTTCGAGATATTTGCAAAAAATTATTGCTAATATTATATTGAATTTTCTGTATTCTTTACACTCCGATTTTGATGAAATTTTAATATGTTATGGAGCAACATATTCCGAACAACTTTTTCCTTTTCCAATATTGGGGGGTCGCTTTTAGTTTTCGAGATATTTGCAAAAAACTATTGCTAGTACTGTATTGAATTTCCCGTATTCTCGCACGCTCCGTGGCAACGTATGGCTGCTCCGGCGCGACGTCTGTTTACTTTTTTTTTCTTAACACGCTGTGGAGATGAGAGAGAAAACACGGTCTCACTCTGATCATACATACAAAGCCTTATTATTTTTTCGACAATACCACACGCACACACCCACTGCTTAACACGCACTCAGTGTTTCTAAAAAAAGGTTCTCACATTATACAATATAAAATCAACTGAGACCAATACAGCATACATGTATTATATTATCGCATTTGATTGTAAAACAAATTGGTATTGGTTTTAGTTGATTTTATATTGTTTAGTGTGAGAACCTTCGTCTCAGAAACACTGGGTGGGTGTGTGTGGTATCGTGTGTTGGATAATACATGTATGCTGTATTGGTCTCAGCTGATTTTATATTGTATAATGTGAGAACCTTCTTTTTAGAAAAACTGCGTGGGTGTGTGTGTGTGTGTGGTATTGTCGCTTCTCATCACCACAACGTGTTTACAAACAAAAAATAAACAGATGCGGGCCTGGAACAGGTTTTCGTTGCCGCGGAGTGTGCAGGAATACGAAAAATTCAATACAGTATTAGCGATAGTTTTTTGCAAACATATCGAAAACTAAAGGCGACCCCCCTATATTGGAGAAGGAAAAAGTTGTTCAAAATGTCGAAATCTGTAATATATTAAAATTTCATCAAAATCGGAGTACGCAGACCTTTTTCATATAATTGCCGACAAATTGTATGTAAACTAATTATAAATACGCAATATATGTAAATACATAAATAAACAACATAAGAAAAAATACTGATATATTAATACGTATACGTATATACATTTTTAAACCAGTTCTATATATGTACGTACCTATATATACAAAAATATAAGCGTACAATATACAATCATCTACACGAATGTTACATACATATAAAATTACAGATATAAATAAATAAGGAATAATGTATACACATACATATATAATTGTGGGATCAGGACCCCCCAGACCAATTACTGTATGGAGATTAGGAAAAGTAGGAGGGTTCCGTGGGTATGTGTAAGAGCTGATCAGCCACAACCGCAAGGGTCCCGGGCTCGATTCCCGGCGCGGAATTCCTCATTTTTCCTAAGATCCTACATAATTATAAATTGCTCTTCCATTCTTCTTCTTCTTCGGATTCATTGATATTAGGTGTATCCAGGAATTGAAAAACATCCGTAGGATACTTTTCTCGTTTATTCGAACATGTGTTCCTCATACTGATTACGTATGGTTCTGATGATATGAGTAAATTATGGGAAATACCCTACACAGTTTTTTGTCTAACGAATTTTCTAGTATAATTTTATCGAGAGTTTTTAATATCCTTGTTTCGAGATTCTTGAACCTCTTCTCCTAGCTTCTCCTTCTTCTCATAAACGTGCCGCTTCAACAGTATCGCGGATGGTAAGAAAACGAACATAATTAATTCATAAGGTCGCATATTCTTGCAGGAAAATGAAACTGAATCTCGTTCAGTAACCTGCAAAGTTTCTTTTTTAAAAAAACGACCGCTTGATCTCGATAGATGGACAACTATTTCAATCGAACTATTTCATTCGAGAAACATAAAATTTAAATTCATCTCGTATTCTCAGTTGCCACAACTGTACAAAATAACATAGACCAATAAAATATCTAACACAGTATCTATCTCGCTATTTCAGAACATAATTAAGTAACATAAAGAATTGCAGACAAACCTATATAGCTGCTACGCCACAACTACCGACCAACAGCGAGGACATCTCCCTACTATACGCTTCTGACGTCATCTTCGCAGCATTATTTGGTTAAACGTTTTCGCATCTACATTTGTACGACGTTTTCGTCCATTGTTTGTGCGACTATATGACTCCTACAAAGCGGCTTAGGGAGCTACTCAACCTCGTCGATTCGGCAGCCGCACTGGCGAGCACACTGGCAATACACATTCCAGCGACCTCCTTGGATTCCGACGGAGATCAGCTTAACTAGGGGAAAAATATGTCCAGATATAGTTGCTCACTGGCAAGGGGGTAATGTGGCGGCTACCTCCTATGCTCGCCAATAGATGGACAGTGCGACAACACCTTTTCCGTTACTACCTGAATCTTCACGTGTTTGTATATACATACCGTGCTAAGCTGCCCTTACGACATCCCGCGTCTAAGGCACTGGTCCGCTAGATAGCCTTACTGACGAATCCTCTAACGGGCCTAGAACGAAACGCTTCCTTCTCCTTTTTCCATTTTTTCATAATTCTGAGGAGAGGAGATAACAGCATCAACAAACCACGGACAACGTCGGCAGGACTGGAAGGTGACTACTCTGCCACTGCTTCGCCACAACTACTGCCCGACCAACAGCGAGGACTTCTTCCTACTATACGCGTCTGACGTCATCTTCGCAGCATTATTTGGTTAAACGTTTTCGCATCTACATTTGTGCGACGTTTTCGCCCATTGTTTGTGCGACTATATGAGTCCTACAAAGCGGCTTAGGGAGCTACTGAACTTCGTCGATTCGGCAGCAGCACTGGCGAGCACACTGGCAATACACATACCAGCGACCTCCTTGGATTCCGACGGAGATCAGCTTAACTAGGGGAAAAATATGTCCAGATATGGTTGATCACTGGCAAGGGGGTAATGTGACGGCTACCTCCTATGCTCGCCAATAGATGGACAGTGCGACAACACCTTTCCCGCTACTACCTGAATCTTCCTGTGTTTATATATGTATATACCATCCTAAGCTGTCCTTACGACATCCCGCGTCTAAGGCACTGGTCCGCTAGATAGCCTTACTGACGAATCCTCTAGCGGGCCTAGGACGAAACGCTTCCTTCTCCTTTTTCCATCTTTTCATAATTCGAAAACCTGTCTGTATCGGCAACGCAGAAGCGAGCAGCCGAAATAAAGTCGATCACCGGCATTCCCGTAACCTCTCCTCTCCGCCGCTGACTCCAAACACACGGCGCTCACCGCGGATCGCCGACGTCATCGTGTCGTCACGTGCGTAACCGTCACCGGCGTTAGCGAACACGGCAATCAGCCGTTTTTCAAAACAGTAGTCTTGCTACAGCGTTCTTAAGCTACCGACAATTTTCAAACCACGAGATACCGCGTTATATTCTTTGTATCTTCGGCCCGCGTTTTCTGAGTTACGTTGTCCGCGTCTTTGTGTTCACGTACTGTCCAACATTGTTCATCGTCTCTGTTAAAATATACGTTGTGTTGCAATCGCGAGTGTATTTCTCCTATCAAGACTCCAACGTATCCACATTCCCGTTGACCGCGCGTACACTGTCACTTCACTATATTATAGTATATTTTATGTGCCGTTAGAATTGTTATAGATGAAGGTAAAGGCGTTAATATTGTCGCTAAAGCCTTTTTAGTCCCGAAAAATGCATCAATTTGAATAAAGTACTTTATGCGTGTATGGCGGCTGAAAAGTGTGTGAGAGGAGGAAAAAGGAGAAGGAAGCGTTTCGTCCTAGGCCCGCTAGAGGACTCGTCAGTAACGCTACCTAGCGGACCCGTGCCTTAGACGCGGGATGGCGTAAGGGCAGTTTAGGACGGTATATATATACAAACAGAGGAAGATTCAGGTAGTAACGGGAAATGTGCTGTCGTACTCTCCCTCTGTTGACGAGCGTAGGAAGTAGCCGCCACACGTGCATTAATTGTGACTTGAATGATGACAAACTGAAATCACGGAATAAACGGACAGAACCAAGAAATCGAATCTTAGAGAAACTAACTGACATCGCATAATAAACAGACCACTGAAATCGCGACATCACGTTATATCCATTCAACTGTATATCGCGACAAACTGTAATTTAAGTGCTAATAAAGTGTACATAGCTCATCTTCTGTACCATTCGTTTATCTAAGGTCATCAACCCACACTGGGAGAAGGCACAGTCCATTCAGATTGCTGCTTTCGTATACACCCATCATGTATGTCAACTAATCCAAGACCCGGGGTTCGTTTACTTATTGCACTCGCCAATATAAATGTGATAAAATCTTCAACCTACACTTAATTAAAGCGATTTTCAAAATTTACTGGTACTTGGTTGAATGGTCGAATACCAAAAGTTGTCAAATTTTCCCAGGCATACAGGCTTAATTTAGGTTTAATTTTTATCATGTCCAATTCTTATTAGCCCCGGTCTCTTCTACTATGTTAACCGATGTGTGCACAAGAAATTTCATTTACGTGATCTACTAAATAAAAATTAACAAATTAATAGGGTGTCCTGTCTTTTTGTCCCTGAAACTGTATCTTCGGGCACTGTGTAGGTGGTTCGACTGGCGGCCGCGGAATTGGCAATAAATCGATGGTAATGAAAACGAACCTGGAAGCGCGCGGACCGAAGACAAAGGTGATAGGAGAAGAAAGGCGACGAGGAAATGCTTTCGAAGCGACGGAGCGGGAACTGGAATGGGTAAGGCACGACGGGAAAAGTAGTACCGGGCTGTTTGAAAGGGTCCGGGCTGGAATAAAGAATAATACAGAGCGGAGTAACGAGCGGCACCCAAGACTGTCGCCGCGCCAGTAAAAGAGGACCAGACGAAAGCTCCGCGTGGCTGAGATTTAGAAGCACTAAACACTGATTCCGACTTAACGCTGAGATACAACCCACCAGCACGTTATACGACTGTCGCGTGGTTTGCGGTCCAACGATTTAGAGAAAGCCCGTGGAAACGGGCCACCGCGCCGTCCCCGGCACCCCGTTTTATGAAGAAACTTTAGCGACCGGTGAACTACGTCCGGACTTTTTTCTACTCGGACTTCTTTTCCGCCCGTTTCTCGCGGATATCTCTTCATTACTGTTAACCTATTACCCGGAGACACTTCGCCGAACTAATACCTGCTTAAATCTTTGTCGCCGAGAGGCGTCTTCGAGCTGTAACAGTGCCAGTTTTGGCAACGAGATTCCACAACGCCGCGCCGATTCGAGTGGATCCCGGTTGAGAGAGATAACCCGACGGCTTCTTTCCTCTTAAGCCCGGCCAGATTGGTCCGAATCTGTTCCGAGTTTTGCTCGCAGCAGTTCGCAGCCCGTCTTGGGATTATTGCCGCTAACTTAACATCTTCGACTCCACTCTAGATTGTAATCGACCGTTCCCAAGCGATCGCTCGCGCTAAGCGAATACGGAGGAACAGTTTGCTACCTGATACCCCAAACGCAGAAGATTTTTGTTAGGAACCGAATGTCTGAAACGTTGTATTTAAATATTTTTATTTAGTGCGACTTATGGCCCGTATGAATGAAACTTGCTAGTTTTAAGAATATGGGTACAATCTGAATTTTGTTGAATGTTCACAGCGTCGTCTCTAAAAATTCTTATTTAAGAAGATAGAAGATAGAACAGAGACAAGAGATATAAAATGATAAAATAAAATGCTTCGTTAGCAATAAAAGGTACAAAAACATATTTTCTCAAGATTATTTTGTTACGAGATTTCACCATCACCGACGTTTTTTTCACACTGAAACTACAGAGCCAGTCAAATTGACGGATTTCAGATTTCTTCTTTTACAATTCGTGAAGTTATAGAAATATTTTCTGGGGAAATTGCTTACTATACTGTTGTATTCACGTACATGTTGCCAGAAAAATGCTACGAAATCTGAAAAAATTAAGTCCTGTTATTATTATAAAGGAATGTACATCGGTCTCGTTTATGGCTTGGTAGTTCTAGTGTTAAACAGATGCAAAAGGGAATCGCACTGGAACTTTTTCGCTCGCTAAATTGAACGTGGACAAAAATTCTTTTCGCATTTCTAGAAGAGCATAATTCCAGAGCCCGAAAAGCGCATAGTTATCAAGTGGTTGCTGTATTAATTTAAGCTTTTCTACGTGTTCCTCTGGGGAGAAGACATGCTGGGGCGTTTCATTCGGGTGTGAATTAATTGGATGCGACGACGCAGGGCTGAACAACCTAGAACTGCGTAGAACGCGGGAAACGCCGCATTATTTAATTCTTGAGCGGCAACTCATGCGATCTCGCCTACTAGTTGCCGAATTAATTCTGTCGACGTGTATACCGCGGTCTCCCTGAATATGCAAGAAATGAAACATCGCCGTGGACGTGCCAGCAACTCTCGACCCACCCACCGTGTAATCCGTTCCATTGGGTTCTACATGGTTTTTTGCGCAGACCTCCTACCGAGACATCTTTCATGGGAGAGAGTGTGTGCCGCGAGAAAATGTCGTTACAGCATGTACAGCCTTGATTTATCCGGCTCATTACTTGCTACAGTCGACTATCAGTGGCCGTCCTAGATAGCATCATAGTAAGTTACACGTCGTTCTATGACACGGTGTAACAACTATGGAACCATGAATTTTGTTACTTTATGAATTTATTTTATTTTAGAGAGTGCTTGTGAGTGTTGTGCTGAATTGCAAGATCTAAATCATGTCATTTGGCAATGCCCATAAAGTTGAACATGCTACGCTTTGATCAGCGCTTTTCCAATGCCAGCATTTACTAGTGGTGTGCGAGAACCCGAAAATGTCGAGTAGGGACGGGGCGAGAATTTTTTTCGAGATTGGGACGAGTTCTCGAAAATTTCGGAATTCTCGATTATGTTGAGATTCTTGAAAGTTTCGGGATTCTCGAAAGTCTCGGGAGTCTTGAAAATTTTATGGTGTTCAGTACTCGATTACCGTTATGAGACTCTTCAAAATCGATCGCGGTATGAGATTTCCGATGTTTGAGGCGTTTCCGAAAACCACATTATCAAGTTTATTTATTGAATCTGCTTTGTTCTTCCTATCGAGACTTTCGAGAATCCCGAAACTTTCGAGAATCTCGAACATTTTCGACAGTCTCGAGAAAATCGAGAATCCTGAAATTTTCGGGAACCCGACCCGTCTTGTCTCGATGTTTTCCCGAGCCTTCTCGACCATCGAGATCCATACATTTTCGGGTTCTCGCACACCCCTAGTATTTACTCTTTTCCTATCTCTATCAATTCCTTTCTGGGTTGCTCAGATGTCAATAGCCTCAAATTATTTTTGATTTTATTAAACTATGCTTCATTAAAATTTAATTTCAATGATGTAGTTGTAACTTAACATAACTTTGGTAAACTAATTTTAATATTATTTTTTATTTATTAGAAATATCATTCGAGATTTATTAAACATTACATGACAGACTTACATACTATTGATACAAGCTCGCAATAAGGATCGTTTACAATAGAAGAAACAATTTGTAAGGAAAAGCCGTAAGAAAAGCGGTTTTTACTAATATATTTGGGCACACGGATAACCAAAGCGTTTCGACCGACGAGTTTTCGCAGCAGCTCTCACGATCGTTATTTCATTAAATTCTTCTGTTAATATTGATTTTCTCCTTTTATAAATTTAGCTATATATAGGGTTGTCTGTTAACATGCACACAAACATAGTTCATCCACACTTCCACTCTTATAGTTCGGCCATCCTGACAATTAATCGTCCCGATTAATCACACTAATAAATGAAATACAATACAGGATTTAACATAAATTAGGGTTACAATTTTTCCTCAAGTTAACAAAGAAAGAGTAGAAGTGTGGATGAACTATGTTTATGTGCATGTTAAAACTATAAGAGTGGAAGTGTGGATGAACTATGTTTATATGCATGTTAACAGACAACCCTATATATAGCTAAATTTATAAAAGGAGAAAATCAATATTAACAGAAGAATTTAATGAAATAACGATCCTGAGAGCAGCTGCGGAAACTCGTCGGTCGAAACGCTTTGGTTATCCGTGTGCCCAAATATATTAGTAAAAACCGCTTTTTTTACGGCTTTTCCTTGCAAATTCTGCTCTTACGATCGTTATTTCATTAAATTCTTCTGTTAATATTGATTGTCTCCTTTTATAAATTTAGCTATATATAGGATTGTCTGTTAACATGCACACAAACATAGTTCATCCACACTTCCACTCTTATAAATTTAACAATAGAAAAAATGGAGACAAAATATAATCTTCTCATATATGTAAATTGCAACTATTAATAATGGCCAGAATGTGGAGACACGCTTTGAAGTTAGACGCAGCTATCAACATCTGAAAGTTTAGTTTCCGGAGATTGTGAATTAAGTTTTCTCTTTGAGTGTTGTAAAGTCTACACTGCCATAGAACATGATTAACTCGTTAAGCGCGGAGCAATTTTGTCTCGCTTTCCATGTAACTTTTTATTTAAGTTTAAATATAAAAATACGACTGTGCAAACGCAAATACTTCCTCACCTCATATCTGTTTAATCTGCATAAATTAAATCTGTCAAGACAGTGTGAAAATTTTTTTAAATTATATGAAGAATATATTATATATTATTCTGTATATTCGGTACCGTCAGTGCACAGGGACTGACGCCGCGCCGCACTTAACGTGTTAAGTGTTTTGTCCTTAAGGTTACAGCTACATTTAGGCGTGTTTGTCATTCCAGAACGAGCAACAGAAGCGACTAAATGGTAATGACTCGCTCTACCTCTACTTATTGAAACGATAAGCTGGAGAGTTCATTTTTCATGTGCAAACCACGGAGCACGTTTATCATTATAGAAATGTTGAATGTAGAATTTACCTCTATATAAACCTTAATCTTTTATTATCTTAGCTGTATGCCGGAACGCTATTTAATAGTTTACTTTCCCCATCTTTTACAATCCGTGAAATCATGGCTACGCACACTGGTCCACGCGCTCGATCTAGCTGTTCATTAATATTTTAGTACTATTTGAAAGTTTAAAGGTATAGTAATTTAGGTCGTTGGATTCGTTTTGATATCAGCTACAATATTATGAAGTCAAAAATACATATTGACTTTTAAAAATTCAAAGTGACTTTAATTATTTATGCATTAAAAATTTCTTTTTTAATTTTTTGGATTGAAATTTGTAAACTGCTGAATGTTGATTAAGTTTTGTTTAAAACATTTTTTTCTCAGATTATTGGATGTGTTTGATAAATCAGGTTAAGGTTTTAAATAAACACAATAATCAATCATTTTTGAAGTAATTAATTTCATATACATAATTAAAAATATTTTATTCAAAACTGTGCGAAAAACATAATATTAATTATAAAAAAATAAAAATATAATTTTCATAAACAACGATAACAATTGACATTACATCATATTGACAAATCATTATTGTGATACATACGCTTTAAACAATAATAACTTGTGTACCGGGGCCGAATGGGATGTGACTCTTGCATGATTTCATAGAGAAAAGAACGCTGATAATATCGACGATGAGGGACTCGAAAGATATCCTTTACCAAAGATTGAAAACTTTGAAGATTCTCTTTAGTTTATTGAGCAATGTTATCTCAATAAATTATAAATATTAAATATTAGTACAAATGATATACTCTAAATATAGACAAATACTATTTATTTGCAAGGAAAATGGACACATAATATTAAATAGATTCTCCAGGGTATCAATAAGAAAAGTGGTAATTTTTTCGGTGGCAAATAGGATTCATAAAATGTTGATTTTTAAATGTTTGTTCTAATCACAATTTTTAATAAATCTCATTAATTTCATCGTTTTCGAATGTCATGGACATTTAGGAAGCAATATACATTCAATAAACATCGATTTGGGCAAGTTGCTTTTTTACCAAATGAACAGCTAGATCGAGCGCGTGGACCAGTGTGCTTCGTGTCGAACTTCAAAACACCTAATTCAACACCCCCATCTGCAGTTTCCTGGCCACTTTCTCTCACAGTCCTCCGTACTTGACCGTCGCATCTGTTTTTCCTCAAAATCACCAACCCTCCCGTCATCCTTGTCTTACAGTAGTTTCTTCCTTCTTCAGTCATATCCTTCTCTCACTTCTTAACCTTTCCTCTTCCGATCCTTTTCCACCACTAATTCCCCCCCCCCCCCGAAAAGGGTCATACGACAGAACATCGAAATCTCTGGCACCTCCAATTTTCATCAGAAACGCACCAACTCTCGAGAACATCACATCGCTTGTAGTAGAATCGCACCATCTCCCGAGAACCTCATATCGTTTTGTATCATGACATTCTCAATAAATCACACAGAACGAGTCGGTTTTAACCCGTCCACCACCAATCCATAACTAGTCCTCACGACTTTCATTAGGCGTCGAGCATATACGGTCAATCGCGGTTTAGATAAATTCATATCAGTGAAGCCGCGAGTGTAAGACCGTACAATATTAACCAAAGCACTCAAAGTCAATAATAGATCATATGAAGAACATTATAATATATTGTATATCTTACTGCATCCAAATTGTTTATGTATATACTATATGAAGCTTATTTAGTTTAAAGTAATTGTTCGTACGGTGCGATTCTCAAACTCGACGCGTGGTTGACTCGTGACCGCTTGAAGTTGTAAATTTCAAGCCCAATCGTATGGGCGCGTCGATCTCGAGATCACCAATTGTTTTACCCGCCAAATTAATATTGGGTAACTAGTTTATATGATTAGGGTTATTTGTTAATTCATACGATCAGCGTTTCATCCTAGGTCTGCTAGAGGATTCGTCAGTAAGGCTATCTAGCAGACCCTGCCTTATACGCGAAGGATGGCGCGACGTATCCTTAATTTATTTTTTAATAAAAATTGTCCGGCTACGATTAGCGACAAAACGTACATTCGTTTGCTACGACAGCACGAACGAATATCGATTTTCTCGACAACAGCTGAAAAATGTTTTTCGGGAGGAACTTTTGTTTTCGGAGGGACCATTTGTTTTTTTATTCTTGTGGGGGAACCTGCTTCATCGTGAAGAAGGCTCCACATCCGAATATGGGCTGGTTTCAATGACGTCCATTGATAAACGCAAGGCGATGCGTTGATTGGGTATTGCCGAACGCTGCATTTCCCGCTCAACACACCCTTGATGACTCTCCATCTTCCACGGCTGACTCGAGCAGCCTTCGGGTGGAAGAAGAGAGACAGAAAGACAAAAAACAGTCGAGCGAATTCCCAGAAATCCGAAGACCGTATCTCTCGTTAGAGTTCGGGTCACTTGGATAATGGAAATCTATGACTCGCTGTAAAACGAACGAACGAATGCATCACAAATGAATCGTGAGACTGCCATAAATGGTCCCTCGCGACGGAACAGTAATCAATGAATAATAATAACACAATAGAAATACCGTCCTGTGATCATGCGCAAAGTATTTTTCACAGAGACCAGACTCTGAACGGAAGGACGTACGCGATGGCAGAACAAAGGGAACAGTATAGTAAAAGGGAAATGAAATTTTCGGACGTTATCAGGCCGGCGAAGTTCGCCAGGATCAAGTGCCGGGCGGGTAGCACGAGTTTGTCGCGGCTGATTCCGGCGTCGGTGTCACGGTTCTCGGTCGCACTAATTATTCGCTCACGCGAGCTCTGATTACTCGCGCGATTTCGACGGAACACGGGCCAGAAATTATGAAGACGTGCCGCGAAGTCGGATCCCCGGGTTTCTCGTTCCCTTCCGACTGGTCATTAATTAAGAGACTCACGCGCAATTACTCCTGCGGAGTTCCGGCTCCGGAAGAGCGGAGTACTTGGCCGCGCGTGTACGAATTTCTCACCGCTTCCGGTATTCCCTCGGAGGCAGGTACCCGGCACGACCCGTAAAATAGACCGGCGAACGGATATAGGGTAACGCGTTCACGGTGCAGCCGTTTCGATAAAGCTTGTCCTCGCCTGGCGGAGCACGTTCGCGTGATCGTGTACTGTATTAGGCTTATCGGCGTCGTAGTTCATTCTTCGAGCGAGCCGTGCGTCGCGTCGGCTCTCCGCTCTTCCACATGCTACGGTTAACGCTCAAATATGGCTAGAAAAACGATTATTGGCAATATCTCTACCCATATAGTTACCGAACCGGATCGAATCTTCTAATAACGAAATTTACGGCAGTCCGAGTCAGACGCGACGCGGCCTGAAATGTAGTTATCGTTCCGTTGCATGAACATTCTTGAAGAATGGCTGTAGAAGTCGGTCAAAAGAGAGTTTGCGTTGATTTAAAGAGTCAATTAGAAATATCATCCTCCTTTGAATTATTAGTAATTACATAGAAAAGGTCCGCGTACTCCGATTTTGATGAAATTTTAATATGTTATGGAGCAACACATTCTGAACAACTTTTTCATTTTCCAATATGGGGGGGGGGGTCGCTTTTAGTTTTCGAGATATTTGCAAAAAACTATCGGTAATGTTAATTTCATAACGGAAACCTTCTTTTTAGAAACACTGGGTGCGTGTGAAACACTCGGTGGGTGTGTGTGGTATTGTCGCTTCTCATCTCCACACCGTGTTTACAAACAAAAAATAAACAGATGCGACCCGAAAATTCAGGAAATGGAATAACAGAAGAAACAAGCAGAATTAACTCCTGTAGATAACTCTGATCATACATAGATAGGCTGAGCTTTCAATTTTCAAAGACATTTCCTGGATTTTTGGGCCTCATCTGTTTATTTTTTGTTTGTAAACACGTTGTGGAGATGAGAAGCGATAATACCACACACACCCACTGAGTGTTTCACACGCACCCAGTGTTTCTAAAAAGAAGGTTTCCGTCATGAAATTAACATTACCGATCGTTTTTTGCAAATATTTCGAAAACTGAAAGCGACCCCCCTATATTAGAAAAGGAAAAAGTTGCTCAAAATGTCGAAATCTACAATATATTAAAATTTCATCAAAATCGGAGTACGCAGACCTCTTCTATATAATTACTAAATTATTTTACGAAGCTGGAGCTAATACGTTAATATGCATAATTTTATCCAATCCGTCTACTGCTGTAACTCAAATCAATACACCGCAATTTTGCTTTACGTAAATACTTCTTGATTCACTTCTTTGAGAGCAACATTTTCTTCATGAAGAATACAAATAGCTAATAATTTTAATTGACTGGGGGAAAGCTAGAATTTGAGTGAAAGGTTTACAACTCTGATAGTTTGTACATAATGATTCGTAACTTAAGAGAATGTTGTAGAAAAGAAAATGAAGAGAATGTTTGAAAAGATGGAAAAGGGAGAAGGAAGCGTTTCGTCCTGGCGGACCCTGCCTTAGACGCGGGATGTCGTAAGGACAGTTTAGGACGATATATGTATACAGGGTGTCTCACATAAATGGGAACACCTAAATATCTGTCGTATTTACAGTACTATCAGAAAACTTCAGAGGACAAAGTGACACTATTGCAGGGGGCAAATATAATGGTAAAGAAAAAAAACATTTTATGTCGTGTTTTTTAATGAAATTTCAAGGTCACCGATGTTTTTTTAAATGGAATAGTATATTTTTTTTACGATAGCATGATAGACAATAAAAAACAGAATTTAGCGGATACCACCTTTTTGACCTTGAAATGACCTTGAGCAAGAATAATCATATTGGAGCGGTAAAATGTGGAAGTTTAAAATTTACGTGTTTCAGCAAAGATTACGCGTTGTTTACGGCGGGTTGACCTTTACATATCATAATAAATGTTCGAAATGTTGACTATCCTCATTTATGCAATATTGCAATCTTGCATTAAATGATCTGTAGGCATTGCCGATTTCCTGAGACGTAATTGATGCACATGCTGCAGTAATTATTACGATTTTTAGAAATTACACTATCGGTATTTTTAAATTGTTTTACCACAACGGAAAATGCGTGTAAGGAAGGACAAATACGATTCACAAATTTTTCACGATACAAATGTACTGCTTGCCTCAAAGATTGGTGGCTTTCGCCATAAGTGAAAACCATGTCGATTTGTTCCTGTACAGTATAACACATTGTTATCACTTTCACGTTCCGAATTCGAATAATGCAGAAGGAACAACGTACTTATTCTAACCGATTAACCTTCTGTTAACGATCTCAATGATACATACTCTAACATAAACATACGCTGTTTTCTATGAAAAATATTTCAAACACTTATTGTGGTTTGTAAAGGTCAACCCGACGTAAACAACGCGTAATCAAAAATGCTGAAACACGTAAGTTTAAACTTCCACATTTTATCCGCTCCAACATGATTATTCTTGCTCAAGGTCATTTCGAGGTCAACAAGGTGGTATCCACTAAATTCAGTTTTTTATTGTCTCTCATGCTATCGTAAAAAAAATATACTATTCCATTTAAAAAAACATCGGTGACCTTGAAATTTCATTAAAAAAACACGACGTAAAAATTTTTTTTCTTTACCATTATATTTGCCCCTTACAATAGTATCACTTTGTCCTCTGAAGTTTTCTGATAGGACTGTAAATACGACAGATATTGAGGTATTCCCATTTATGTGGGACACCCTGTATACAAACAGAGGAAGATTCAGGTGGTAGCGGGAATGGTGTTGTCGTACTTTCCATCTGTTGGCGAGCATATGAGGTAACGGCCACAATGTTATTGTGTTATCATAGTTTCTGTAGTGAAACTACAGGGGGTAATAATTATTCTACGGATTTTATGCAACTATCACAAAAATGAATAAGTGAAATTTAAAGCATTGAACAGATTAGAAGAATTTAAGTATATTTATTAGATTCTGCATATTAAAACCAATAACGCAAGAAAGGACGTCCAGCTCTTGCTTCTTAGAATTAGTACAAATCAATTTTAGTTTTGCATAAAAATCCGCAATCTTTTAATAATAAGGATCACAGTATACTTTAGAGTGTGGAATCAATTATGATCACGTTACGTATACACTGAGCAATTGTGATCATAATGTTTCAAGGAACAATTATAATCTAGAGAAGAAATAGAATTGAAATTCAGAGAAAATCGAGTTACGAGGTACAACGTTTATAAAAGTTAAAAAGTACGAATATAATTGTAAAGTTAAGAAAATGACCGTGCGGATTTTGAATTTAGAAGTGCAACGTGTGTTAATTTGTTTCATCCATATGTATATATGTACATATTTATTTTGAATTAATACCCTATACATATTTGTTTTGAATTGATAACTTATACAAGTGTAAATTTATTTTTAAATGAATCCCATAAAAACAAACAAATTGAATGTATTTGTACGAATGTTGTACGTTATAGTTTGTCCAATTAATACTAGAACTTGTTTCTGATTTTTTCTTTATTCTTATTGTCAGGTTATATTTGAAAGTAATAGTGTGGTCGCTGGTATAGGATAAATGAAAATAAGACCTTGAAAAAACGATTAAAAAATTAGAATTTATAAAAAACGATTCTCCCATCTGATTCGTCTTTTGAAACCATTTAGATTACGTTAGAAACATTTTTTGTATTTTCAGAGGTAGAGGAGATATTTAGGTGTTCTGTTTTAGACGAAACACCCTGTATATCAAAATAAAAATCTTCGGATGTCTAAATAAATTCAATAGCGTTATTATTGCGAAGCAATATACAGTTACTCAAATAATCTGTAAGGTTAGAAGGATTAGTTTGGTAATTGACATCTAACAAACATGTTGAAGAAATGCATTTGGTCGGAATTGTGAAAAAAGAATAATAAAAGTGAATATTTCAACTGTTTTAACTGGGCCAATAACGAAAATTTAATAAATGTGTTTTATAGATTCATTTAAGTTACATAGCAAATTTCATCGAAACTGGTTCATTGGTTTACGAGTTATAAAGAATCAAATGTAGTAAAAATTGCAATTTTTCACGATGTTCGGCCTATAACTGTCATTTTTACCACATTTGATTGTTTGTTACTCGTAAACCAATGAACCAATTTCGATGAAATTTGCAGCATGTATATAACTTATATAAATCTACAAAACACATTTTCTAAATTTTCGATATTGGCCCAGATAAAAAAGTTGTGATAATCACTTTTATTATTTTTTTTCACAATTCCGACCAAATACATTTCTTCAACATGTTTGTTAGATGTCAATTACCAAACTAATCCTTCTAGCCTTACAGAGAAACTGAAGTTGTTTGGTCCATTTATAAAAAATTTATACTGACATAAATTGTATGTGATCAATTATTTAAGTAACTGCACATGCATATTATAGCAGTTGCGTTCAGTGATCGGTAGTTCTAGGGTGAAACAAACAAAATAGGGTCCCTAAAAGCTGTATGCGTTTCCAAATGGCAGCTACCTGGTGGGTAGTTATCGAGCGCCCAGTCAGAAAGCGGAAAGTTGGCTCTAACAACCGCTGTTTTCCACTCGAGTTGGCCTATCGGTGTAATAATTGTTTCAAACAGAACCGCGAAACCTGTTGAAAAAATATTTACGCGATCCCAGGTCGCGTGACCACGCTTTTGTTTCAGTCATTGTCTCTCTCCCGCGCTCTTTCTGTTTTTCTATCTCCCTCTTTGTCTATATTTTTAATTCTCAGATATGCATGCCGAACAATCGGGTTTGCACCACATCGCCTCGTTATTCATCGCTGGTTTTACCGGGCACGAGCTTTCCCGTGTATCACCACTTCGATTACCAGGAACAATTGTTTATTGTGCGTTCAGAATAATTGTTTTGAGGGGCTGTATCGCGCTAGTTGCAGGCGATCCTTTTTCCGCCGGAATGGATTCCACCGACCAGCGTCGCTTTGAATCATACCGAACGTATGGCAACCATGTTTTGTAATGCGAACTGCGCTCTGTTTCAGTTTCACAGTTTTTAGATGCAACTGAAAGATGTTGAAGAGCCGCTCAGTCGTTCGAATGCCTGGATAAAATTCATTTTGAAATCAGAAAAAATTAAATGTGTCAATGTAATCTATAATAAACGTATATTAGGGCTCTCACTCTAAAAAACCTCAAATCAGAATTGTTAATGTTAACGGATTAGGTGGACGTCGACTTAGCGGCAGACACTGAACTGGTACTAAAGGCCTGCTTAATTGTCACGCTTGCTACCGAAACCCGAGCACTTTCCGCACCCCTCAACCCCGCATGGGATACCTAAGGTAGAACCACCGAGATATTTGGCGTCGTCCCGGACAAGTTGCTCAGCGAGCAATCTCTAGCCGTGCTTTGGCCGTGATATAGCTACACCAAGACAGAAAAACATTATAAATATATGATTTAAAACGTTATTTCACCGATGTTTTTTCTATCGACGTCGAGCGTAAAGTAGAACTATTCGATGTTCGTCGTGGAAGTTGCAAATTTTGGTTTTAAGACATGAAAAACATGAAAAAAATTGAAAAGATGCAGATTTCATATAGAAGATGAAAAAGCACACCTACAACTTTAATTTAGCAATAAGATACCATCATAAGTAATATACTCATTTGTTTTCAAATTCCTGAGACTGGTGCGTCATAGTTGAAAAAATGAAAACCAATTTTTTCGGTGTTTTTCCCGTGAAAAATTAAGTTATACCAATCTTTTCTGAGTTTTAAGAGTATATTATGTAATATTAAACGTTAACCTTATTTCAGAATGTTTAAAATATATTCAGCAACTTTATGAACCCAAAATAAGGAATAGTTCAAACCTTACAGCCGTTTCTAGTTTTTGGGGTGTGTTACTTCCCATGTGTACCGTTTGAAATTTTTATGCGGTGCGTACAGTAAAGGTTAACTAAGTTGCAAAATATTAAAGTCAACGAAATGACAATATTAGTTCTCCTAAAATTAACATGTTATTATTTTCTTGTGTATCTAGAATCATTTTTCATAGCAGCCATATTTTTATAGTTGTTCTAAGTGCCCAATATTTGCAATTTCTGAAGCTGCGCGAATTAAAAAACGAATTTTGTCGCACTTGAACGGGCAGTAAAATTGGCAAATCAAAGATATTTCTAATATTTTTGTATTAAGAAATGACATTTGCGTATAGAACGATAAATTATTTAAGACCAATAACAGTCTTTTGCGATGATAATTAAAAAGACGAAAATGTTTCTATCTTTAATAATAACCGTGATATAAATTATTTTCTGGAGGTATGTATTTTTCGTACAAATTGTCCAAAGTAGCAAACTTTGACGTCGTCTGTATGTAAAAATGATCTGACTTCACATGGAATGTGAATTAAATGATAATAATAACTGAATTAAAAAAACTACTGTTATTCTCGTTTTTACAACACATATGCAATTTACGCATAATATCAGAATGTGTAAAATGCTTTTCCACCAAGGGACAGGAAAACTTCGTATTTCCACGATGTTGTAGAGGAGAGATATAGATAGTTTACACAAGGAGCTGTGAAACTCCTGAAAACATCTTTCTTTTTGTGCCATGCACAGCAGGGAACTGTCACCGCGCTCCCGAAAGGCCATCTGGAAATGCTCAGACGTGGAGATAATGGCCCGGACGTGGCGATCTGAAAAATTGGTCGCCGTGAAAGACCCAAGACCCAAACCTATGTAAAAAAAATCCCGCACGGCGGTATAAATCGACCTTAAAGGTCTTTATGCGTACCGTGCCGTGCTTTTTGTCACATAGGATTGAGTCTAGAGCTAGCAACGGCCGTGGCCAGTGTCTGGAGCCAATCCCATGTAAAAGAAGCACGCATAACTAGGCTTTTATTCGATCACATCCTCATAATCGATAGAACTATCGTGAATTAAAATGTATTTAGTCGAAATGTTACGGAACCATCGATTTCGCATAGAACAAAATCATTTTTGGTTGTCTCCGAATCACCATTACACCTTCCACTGATTAATGATACATAATCCC
Source organism: Sphecodes monilicornis (assembly GCA_913789915.3). Classification (NCBI taxonomy): domain Eukaryota; kingdom Metazoa; phylum Arthropoda; class Insecta; order Hymenoptera; family Halictidae; genus Sphecodes; species Sphecodes monilicornis. The sequence goes on from OU565284.1 coordinate 29,013,362, forward strand.
GTCGATTAATCCATTTTCATCGAATCAACGCGGCAGCCGCGTTCCATTTAACATGACCGGGACCGGAAGAAACGTCGAGTCATCGTTAATTAACATTTCACGACGATCCCCGATATTTCCCAGTCACATCGGGAACGACTCGTAAATCCAGGAGTTTCGTGCTGACCTGATTCCATTCTATGAAATCCCGCGTCCCCCGCTTTCGTATATTTTACAATGACGACGCATAGACGCATCCTCCCACACACACACACAAATCCACTGTGAACGCCGGCCGTAACTTACGGAATTATCGAACGCAACGCGCGTTGGCTAAGTGTCCACCAAGTGTGCGGGGCTTCCATTCGGTAATGGAGATTAAGCAGCCGTTTGGTTGTGTTCCAAACACAATCGCGACAACACTCTTGCCCAGTTCTAATAACGGCCACCCGCCCCTCTTTGCCTGCATTGCGACACCGTTCAACTCCCCCAACTCCCGCGAATTTTGCGAAATTCATTTCCAAATGAACCCTTCGGGGCCAACGTGTTTTCTATTTTCAATGTGCCCGCACAACGACCGTCATTTTCTTTTTGCACGACCAACGTTGCTTGCATAGAGCCGTCGAGATAAATCCGGAATCTTTTCGGGCAGTCCCACAAAACTCATATATGTAGGTAAGGCATATACAGGGTGCTGTACAAATTAGTTCCCACGATTTTTCAGCCCCTTCGGATGGTCGGACAGAAAAGTGTTTCTTACCAAAATTAATCAGTATTTAACCGAAAAGAAATTTCAATTTTTAAAATTAAAAAAAAACAATTTTCAACAAAAAATCAAGGTCGCTGTCATATCTTTAAATGGAACTGGGTATTTTTAACTTCATAATATTGTAGGCGACGGCGAAACGAATTCAACGACCTGCTATACGATGACTTTTAAATGACCTTGAAAGAAAATATTGCCATGAATCAATTGCCAGAATATTTGATATATTTCGGCGGTACGTAATAGCAACGCCTCGCATTTTCAGGTAAAGAAATAACCGTACACATTGCTTCAGAACTTAACTCACAAAAAACCAAATTTATACGGAGCCAAATTGAAAACAATTTTATGTAATGAACTAACAGATCTTGCGACACAAACGGACAACAGTTGAGGAAATGAGCATTCACAATGTTTACGTTCATTTATTTACCTCTAAATGAGAGGCGTTGATATTACGTACCATCGAAATATTTCAAATATTCTGGCAATTGATTCATGGCGATATTTTCTTCCAAGGTCATCTGAAAGTCATCGTTTAGTAGGTCGTTGAATTCGTATCGGCGCGACGTCGCTTACAATATTATGAAGTTAAAAATACCCAGTTCCATTTAAAGATACAACAGCGACCTTGATATTTTGTTAAAAATTGGTTTTGTTTTTAATTTAAAAAATTGCAATTTCTTGTCGGTTAAATGTTGATTAACTTTGGTACGAAACACTTTTCTGTCCGACCATCCGAAGGGGCTGAAAAATCGTGGGGACTAATTTGTGTCACACCCTGTATAAACAAAGCAATTGGTTGTAAAGTAGCTCACTATGTAATCCACAAATCACCGAGAATATGGCTAGAGTGGCACATGCATTTTTCTGATGCACCGATGCACAAAAGTGCAAAAGTTATTTGCATATGTTGCACCATCTGATACCACTTAACTTTGACCTGTAACAGTTTCTTCTATTTCCAACAGTTTAGAAAATACAGTCTATTTCAGTTGCATGGGTCACCCTTTATAATTGGCACAGATCTACAAAATGTATTTTTTAAATTGTCAATGTAGGTCCACAGAAAAAGTTGTAAAAACAACTTTTAGTGTTTCCTCTGGAATTTTGACCAATTGCAGTTATTCAACAAAATTTTTTCTTGTCACATAGTAAATTAATCCTAACGTCTCAAAAAGACGTAAGTCGTTTGGTCCAATCTTAAAAAGTTATCGCCTTTTTAAAAGTCTCAGAATCTTTTTTTGACCGATGGTAAATCGGCCTTTAAGCATAATGCGTCGGAACCTTTTTTTTTAAAGGGTATCGATATAGTGGCAACATCCATTTTCCTAGTGTGCTTCAGAAAGTTCTATATTCGGTGTTTATTATTATTATTATTATTATTATCATTATTATTATTATTATTATTATTATTATTATTATTAATTGCTTTAAACCATATAAGGTTTATATAGCATATACATTACAAATTATAGAATTTATGATTATGTTACAATATAGCTCAGTGGGAAAAATGATGGAACTGTTATTCGTCATCCGTTTGACTGACAAATTGAAGTTTCTTGGAGACATCCGGAAGGAAGGCTTGTACCAAGATGGCTTGTACGGGAACGGAACATCATCGATAATTACCATAATTACCCTGCAATTAGGATTTAGTCGTAGGGGAAGATGACGATGCCCTGAAGATTATGGAAACGATTAGTATCCATTCTACAATGGCGCCATCCATCAAGGAGAACAATAGACGAATGGCACCAGGTGTCGATGCAAGCCTATAAATTCATGACAAACAGCATGCGCATTCATATCTGACGTTGTATTTGCTTGCTTCTACAGTAGTAGCAATGTTAAACCTTAAATTAATGCTCAATCAATCCTTTTGTAAGACCAAAAATTATATGGTAAGGCTAAGTAGAGAGGATTTGTTTTCATTTAAATATTATGTTTATTGGTAGGTCTTAGGTACATTGGAAAATACTGTTTCCTTTTTTAAAGTCGAGTTTCCATAGTTAAAGGTACATAAACTAGGTAATAGATGATTATCTGTGATGAACACTAATTTTACGATATTGTGCACCTTACGTGCTAGAAGGAGACAAATCATGTGATCATGACTGTTTAACATTTACTTCTTTTTACGAATAGGACGTTATATCAACACGTGCATAACTAGACAGTGGATTTTATGCATTTCTGACAAAAATTTCTTTTTCACTCCAGTTTTTTGCAATTCTGGTCGAAATTTTTTATTTTGCATTAAATCCGCTTTCTGTGCATAACTACGTTACATATTAGGTGTACAAATTAATTCTCTTCCTTTCCACAGAAATATTGATGTCTATTTATTCAAAAACAAGTAACAAATTCATGAGAAATGTAAACTCCAGCAGCGTCTACACATTTTTTTTATTTCTCAGACAGGTGGAAATTCTATAAAATGATGACGGTTTTGAGTCAAGGAAGTCCGTGATGCATTTCTCGACTTCTTTATACGTTTTAAAGTGAAAACCTACTAAATCCTGTTGGAAGACTCGGAACAAGCGAATGTCCGATGGAGTTATGTTTGATGAATACGCCGCATGTGACAAAATTTTGTAGTTTAACGAATCAAGAGTATTTTTAGTCGTTTTTGACGTATGAGGCTTGGCATTTTCGTACAGGTTTATAAACGGCCTACGCCATGCGGGACTCGGCCATTCTCTTCTTGAATTTTACACAGCTTTTGCGACCGAACAATAATGACTTTTTGGATAATTCTTGGTGCTATAGCAAGTTGTTAATTGGCTTTGGCGTGGATTGTCGGCCAACAGCTACTCTAAATCTTCGTCTTCCGATTTTTTTCAGATGTCCAGGACGTTTATCATCCTTGTTCGATGCGAAATTTATGAGCGACGCGTTGATTTTACGAATTCAATTAAGTTTATGTATCTTAATACGCGTCGACTCCGATTTCGCCTATTCACTACCCGCCAAATTAATATTGGGTAGCCAGTTCAATGATACGTTCGATATGTGAGTTTATTGAAAACTGGCGTTTCATCCCAGACCTGTTAGAGGATTCGGTTTAACTGCGTTTTGGAGAACTCTTTTTTGTCAAGTTTTTTTTTAATACAATCTTATAGATTTCGACGAGAAAACAACGAAAATGAAAATCTTAATACGCGGAATTCATTAGTTACAAAGTTATACGCATATAAAGTTCACCACTTTTAAGCCTTTGGACAGGTTACAGAGCCGCCATATTGATATATTTGCTAGGTAATACACACAAAATAGGCGAAATACTTCCGAACAAATCCATTAGATCATTGATATATGTCATTATAGATGAGAAAAAGACAAACGTACTTTCTGTTAACATGGTTTCTGTCTAATTAAGCTGAACAGACCGTATAGTAAACCTAATCGAATGTTGCGGTTTGTGTCCAGGCAAGGGGAACAGAGCCGCTCCGTACTCAGACAAGTCGAATAGAGCACGTTGCAGCTGGACAAATGGAATACAGGTAGTTCATGCTTAGATAAATAGAATGGGCGGTTCGTAATCATTCAAGCAGAATATAGTAGATCTATTGCCAGAAAAAAAGGAATAAAACAGCCTACAGTCATATCAGTGTGATCTAAAGGCATACAAGTAGTATAGAATCATCTACTTCTGACTTAATTCTGTAACGAATAGAATAGCAACAGTATTATCGCTTGACAAGTACAATTGGAATTGTCATTTGATATACAAATACAATAGAGTGGGCCATCTATGGTCAGTCAAGTAGAAGATGTCGATTTATGGTCAGACAGAGATAATGGAGTACATTGTTGCCAGACAAATAAAATGGGCAGTTCATAATCTTTGATGTAGAATGTAGTACATCTATGTCCAGGCAGAATGAATAAGACAACCTATAGTCACATCGGTGGAATAAGCATTATCTATGAGCAGACTTACAGGAGAGGATAATCTAAAGGTATATAAGTATTATAGCATCATCTACTTCTGACTTAATTCTTTAACGAATAGAATAGCAACAGTATTTTCGTTTGACAAGAACAATTGGAATTGTCATTTGATATACAAATACAATAGAGTGGGCCATCTATGGTCAGTCAAGTAGAAGATGTCGATTTATGGTCAGACAGAGATAATGGAGTACATTGTTGCCAGACAAATAAAATGGGCAGTTCATAATCTTTCATGTAGAATGTAGTACATCTATGTCCAGGCAGAAGGAATAAGACAACCTACAGTCACATCGGTGGAATAAGCATTATCTATGAGCAGACTTACAGGAGAGGATAATCTAAAGTTATACAAGTATTATAGCATCATTTACTTCTGACTTAATTCTTTAACGAATAGAATAGCAACAGTATTTTCGTTTGACAAGAACAATTGGAATTGTCATTTGATATACAAATACAATAGAGTGTGTCATTCTATGGTCAGTCAAGTAGAAGAGGTCGATTTATAGTCTGACGAGGATAATGGAGTACACTGTTGCCAGACAAATGAAATGGGCAGGTCATAATCTTTCAAGTAGAATGTAGTACATTGTTGTCAGACAAATAAAATGTACATTTCATAATTATTCAAGTAGAATGTAGTACATTTATTTCCAGGCAAAAAGTATATGACAACGTATAGTCACATCGGTGGTATAAGTATTATTAATGGTTAGACAGGTAGGATGGGATAGGTTAAAGGTACACAAGTAGAATAGAAAAATCTGCTTGTTAATTAGCGAACTGAGTAAATATTGTGTAAAGTAATGTTATTTTTATTGTTATAAAAAATCTCCAAATACCCATTGTGGTTGCGGTAGTGGGGAACAATTGGCGGGATAATATCAGCAGAGTCCAAGACGACACGACGAGACGTGTATTTACATAGATATTAAATTTTAATATAACATACACACGTCTTGTATCCATATTTTAATATCCGAAAAGAAAACAATTTTTTTGAAATTATGCGAGGTGACCAAGGTATCCCATTTTTTGTCGAACTTTTACGTTACTGATGCTACAAATCGTCGTGCATGCGCGAAAAACGAGTAACGAATAGCATCACTGGCCAGAATCCGTCAGCTGTACTCTGGTTGGTCCTTGTTTTTCATTAAAATTTCGAAAACGAAGCGGCGTATGAAATTTTCGCAAAGCAAAATGCCTCTTTAAATAACCCCAGGAATAATCCTTTTAAGAAACTCGATCTTTTTTGGGCACCCTGTATATATTTAAAAAATAAAACTTTTTTTTAATTTTTCATACTGATATGTCGTATTTTGCAATTAATGTATATATACCACTAAAAAGTATTTCTTTCGTTACATGCAAATTGCGAAAGCCTTACATAAATCGGATGTGCCATCTTTTAGTCGCGGAATGTAAGTGTAGGCAATAGCGATGCATAACATTGATCCATGCCCCTTGATTAACACTAAACATACCAAGCACAAAACATATAAAAGTAAAACGCTTTAAATAAGTGAGAAGATTGAATTTGCTTAAACTTTGTACCGTTTCCATTACAATATGTGCTTAAATAAAGAAGTCAATTCAGTCATTTCCTATGAAATCCTTTTTCTACGTTCAATAATTGTGAAATAGAAAACCGGTCATTTTGACCGTGGTAGGTTTAGTGTTAAGAAGAACACACAACAGAATAACGTACTATTGTGACATTATAGGTAAAAATAAAATTAGACTAAAAAATATTGTTATATCAGTATATATAACTTCAAAATGATACAGAACTATAGAGGGTCACACAGAAAAGCAATTTCATTATTCTCTTAGCAATATTGACGTATGCCAATCGAAGATGTGTATTACTCGCGAATTAAAGAATACTCGTGTTTATCAAATTCACGTGTCTTAAAGAAGACTGCAAGGCAAGATGGAAACGAGGATTGCATTGATAAGAGAATGTAACCTAAAAAGCCATCAACTGTGGCGAGATTCTTGCGTTCAGTGTAGTACTGGTTCTACCCTCTGAAATTTACAATTTTCAATTTACAGTCAACCTCCGAGCAAGCTAACGCCGGATGGTCGCGTGTATTAACCTGGTAACTTGCGTCCGGCTGATAATCGTTGCCATACTCGCCTCCACGGGCTCGTCTTCCTGGGATTACTACGGTGCTAGGAAGTTTCGAACTTCCGATGCGGAAATGCCACCGTCAGAATGGCCTCTTACCAGCCCTTGCTCGTCTTCCGGGGGTTTATCGATGCTCTAAAAGAAACCAAGTCAGAGGATTTAGAGCGTCCTTGCAACAGGTTCCTTCCGAGTGGTCTATCTTGTACGGAACATCTTGGGAATGGCACCCGTCGCATCGCAACGATTTAAGGGATGAAGAAAGTTTGGTGAACGTCAGCTTGTTTCTGACCCTCTATTAGACTCGATTATAAGGCATTAATTACACCGAGTGTATTTGAAAAATTTATATACGGTTAAAAGTGGTAAAAAACGCAGTTGAAGGTCGAAACTCATGAAAAATTGCAATTCTCCCAACTTTTAATCGTTTATAACTCATGAACAAATGAACCAATTTCGATGAAATCTACAGCATGCACATAATTTATTAGAGTTTATAGAACACATTTTTAACCCCTTGCCTTATGATTTATTTTACGGTTTTAGTAATTAGAATTTCTTTGTAGTTCACAATTTCTTAGAAAAAGGAGAAAATGTAAATCTATTGCATGTCTATATGTTCTCCAATGGCTTTACATTAACAACAACAAAATAGAATTATATTTCGGTTTAAAGGAAATTAATAACATACATCTTTATTTGACACTGTTCAGAATCTTCATCACGTCTCTCAGACGATATTGTAAGCGAAAGGGTTAAATTTCTAACCCAGGCCCAGATAAGAATTTTGTAAAAATCAACTTTTACTATTTTTTTTTTCACGATTCCGACTAAATGCAATTTTCTCAAAATTTTCAATACACATCTACTAAACTAATCCTTATAGCTTTACAGAAAAACTGAAGTCGTTTGGTCATTTGTAAGAAAGTTATTCTGATTTAAAGTGTGTTTGATCAATCATGGAAGTCACTGTATATTCACTTATTATATGACAATTACATTATACTTCATTACTAGGTAACAGGCAGTTCTAACGTTTTCCCCTCCGAGAACTGCAACGTCCCCACCATCGAACCTCTTCCTACTATTACGTATAGCCATAGAGTTAATGAGTGTTGCGAGCGCCGCGCGGCTCTCGTGGTGGGAGCTTCCCACTACTATACATTATAACGATGAAGTCTAAGAGTGGGAGAATAACCTAAGCGGGAAAGGTGCCTCGAATAGCTCCGGAGCTACTGGTTGGAACTGCTTGCTATATAATATCGCAATTACATTATACTTTATTACTATTTAATATTGCACTTACATTACACTTTATTACCATATAATCATCTTATTTATGATTTATTATATTGTTTGTAGCAAAGTGTCTTGCAGTGTGGAGGCACCTTAAGGAAATAGAAAGGGGGCAGTAAGAATATAGCGTAAAAGAGAATCGTGGCGTGTGCATGAAAGCGCGCGATATATTAGTTTAATAGAAGTTATAATAAACGTATCTATTCAGTAAATGGTGTCCATAATTATTTAACTCTCGACCACATTACTTTATCCACGATACGTCGCGATCAGCCAACATTATTTATTACAAATTTTATCAAAAATGTTATAATTAACATATATATGTATGTAAATAAAAACTCCATTGTTTAACGTATGTTATTTATTTTTTTATTTTGTAAACACTATAATACCAAGTTTCAAATTTCAACATAATATTATAAAAAATGTAATACAATTTCCGATTTTTTTTCTACCTTGAATGGTAATTTTTCCCACAGTGCAATGACTGCTGGAAACTTAATCTACGATTTTTCTAGCTGTTTTATAGAACAAAAACGAGGAACAAGTTTAATTGTGTAATGTTGTATTTAGATCAAACGAACATATGCTTGTTCGCCACCCACTAATCGATGTTCCTTCGTGTCCTTTTTAACAAAGGATTAAGGATCTTAGGTCGCAAAAGGCTTAGTTTAGAACTTATTCATTTTCTGCCGACTCCTACAAGAGAACGAACACTGTGACACGTTTCAATTTGTAAAATTTCGAACCAAGAAAACGTCTTTGGTTTTCCAGTTGCTGTGTCATCAAAAAACATCTTAGACAAAACTGAAAGATGGATGACAAATCTGGAGGTATCAACCTTGAAAATGAGTCCAGGTATATTGTCGTACTACTTTTCTTAACGAAATTATCGCAGTTCAAATATTAAGAGTTTCTGAAGAATTGGGAATTTAGTGTTCAAATTCTTTTTGGATCCATCACAGCAAGGAGCTGTTAAGGCCATAAAACTGAATTAAATGGGCTATACTAATACGTAATTTATAAGAATTTTACATAGAAAATTATGGATAGAAATTTACATAATCATAAGTTTTTCTCTCACAATTAATTTTGACATTTAAATAAGTGCGAAAGGAATTGCACATATGTATTTTGCTTTAACTAGTAAGGTAAGTAGGATAGTACACTTACTAACTTACCATGTAATTTACTTGCATTATAATTTTATATTTTACAATTATTTTTGAAAAGTATCAGACAGACGAGTTCGGTCACAAGGTACTTTAGAAGCTACAGTACACGACATTCAAGAAGGGCAACCGTTACTAGTATTTCATCAAAATATGATATTCTGCTTCTACTGCATGAAGAAGGAGGAAGAAGTTTAATTTCGGAGAGGAAATACTGTACATCGAACGTATGGTTCATTAACATACCAGAATTTTATTCATTAAATCAACAAATCCACCTTATCCTAGTATGAGAATCATCATATCCAATAGCTGAAAACATTGACCAATTAACTCATATTATTTTTTATTTTGAACTAAATTTACAGAATAATTTTTTAATATTAATATATATATATGTGTGTGTGTGTGTGTGCTTAATCTGTCTAAAATATGTCAAATTGTTTCGATAAAATACTGTTATCTCGTATAGGCAATAAAAAAATCTTGCATTTAGGAAGCAAAGAATGGGTTGAAGTGGCTGTTCAAATTAAAGCACTTTTGTTCGCCAGATTTAAAAAGTAAATACAGTTTCTCATTTAGTCGACACGTAACTACAAATCTCTACTTTGACGAATGAAGAAATGAAAAGCTGTTAATATAATTCTCAAAAATGAAACACTAGTCTCCGTACATCTCTGCAGTTTCAAGAAATGCACATTCTCAGTTTCAGTGTCTTTATTTTAAATAATCATTGACTTAGCCACGGGCACGTGACTTGTAATATGTTTGCTCATTTATTTGATTAATGAATGCCTTAAGCGACTGTAGATTCGAGAATTTGCGTTAAGTGTGGTGAATATTTCATGTTATGGCTGATATATTTAGTCAGAGCACACGTCTACCCACATAGTTTATAAGCTCTGTGGTCTGACTAAATATGTGTCTATGCTATTTGTGCCATGTTTGCATAATATGTTATCGTCGTAGGGACAAATTTTACGATGATAATTCTGCAAAAGTTTAATTCAGTAGTAATTGTAAAGTAGTAATTGTAAAGTTTTCTCACAACGGAAACTGTTGACTTTCGTGAAAGTGGAAACTTTGATGAAAGTTCTTTAGTTTGACCAAACACAGCTTTAGCTACTTAAACAGATTTTCTTTACCGTATTCCCATCGCTATGAGAAAATCATACAATTTTCGAATGAGTGATAGCGCACTTAAAACTCACGCGGGTAATCTCCACCACAACGGGATATTTTAAGAAAAAGGAAAACAATCCAGTGAAAATAAACTCGGTACGTTTTCCAATTACGATTCTTCCCACGAGGGAAATGTTTCGCGGATCGATTGTACAAATTCCGTCAAATAACAATCCCGAGAGACTGTCCTTCGAAGAGCGGGTGTTTCAACAAGTTTTTCAGAAATTAACCAACATTACCACAATCATTCTTACTACTAAGTTTTCGATAAAACATATTAATTAACTTTCGCATACTGCATGTCACGTGAGATGACAGTGGTTCAAGTTTAATCCAATTTGAAAATGTTAGAAATTCTTTTCATTTGATTATAGAAACTATATTTGCAGGGTCCCGTAGAAATCACCGACACAAACATCCCCGATACCGTTTTCACCGACTCCAGATTTGACCGACAATAACTTTGGTTGGCAACGCCTTTAGCAGAAAACGACATTGATCGACAACGATTTTGTAACATTGTTTTACAGCAGCGTTAGCAGACTCCGTCTAATTCTTCGTATTGTGTAATAATTATATTTTTATACAAAAGTAAAACCGTCGGGACACTGAATAGCACTGTCCAACAAATTTCAACTTTTTTATGTTTCCTAATAACTGTTGGGTGGTTCTTATAGAGTTTTTTGCGCTGATTCCGAATCTGCCCTTACTTTTTCGCATACATGTACAGTTTTTGAGAAACATGACTTTGAAAAATGAACCTATTTTTCAACTTTAAACAAATATTGTGCTGTTATTATAAAAGATATTGAATTGTTCTTTGCAGTAAAAGATTCCGCAGACCTTTCTGAATACACTGATATCCAATATTAATACATTATGAATGTTTAAACATGTTTAAGCGATCATTAAAGACGGAGAGACACCATTTTTGCACCAATTTTTGAGGATATTTTTGAATTTATCTCAAAAAGTAAGGGTCCAGCGTAAAATCGAACTATATCACGCGATAGAACAGACTTTTATCTTGAGAAACCCCCCTTTGATATTTGCAACATAGATGTTTATACCGAACCAGGAAGCAAAATATCTACGTCCGACATGAGTTGCCGCCAGTGGTGCTCTTCCACTAGCGCGGTCGTCCGTCGGGATACGGCGCGGCGTAACGGCGATGCAGTGGCTAAAAGCGCGCAATTATGTCAGCTTACTTAAACGTTATTTATTATTTACTAGTACATTTATTCTGTATAAATTATTTTATGTATTTTTTTAATGTTAGTCTATTGTTCATAGTATATTTCATACTAAAAAGACCTTTGTAACAAAAAAATAATTTAGTTATTTTTTCTTTTGTATTTAGTTTTCTTTATTAGCATTTACACAATAAGCGACATTAAATAGATTTTTGTATTAAATTATTTTTTGTTACAAAAGACCTTTTTAGTATGAAATATACTATGAACAAGAGAATCTCAAGATGAAAATCTGCTCTATCGCGTGAGATAGTTCGATGTTACGCTGAACCCTTATTTTATGAGATAAATTCAAAAATATCCTCAAAAATTGGTGCAAAAATGGTATCTCTCCGTCTTTAATTATTGTTTAAACATGTTTAAACATTCATAATGTATTTATATTCGATATCACTGTGTTCGGGAAAGTCTACGGAATTTTTTACTGCGAAGAACAATTCAATATCTTTTATAATAACATCACTATATTTGTTTAAAGTTGAAAAATAGATTTTTTTTCAAAGTCATGTTTCTCAAAAACTGTGCGTGTAGGCGAAGAAGTAATGGCATATTCGGAATCAGCCCAAAAAACTCTATACGAACCACCCAACAGTTATTACGAAACAAAAAAAAAATTGAAATTTGTTGGACAGTGTAATAAATGCGTACCATATCCCTCTTCTCGTCTACCGAATAACGATACATTGCTATACGATATTACTGATCGGTTTAGGAATTAGTACTGAAATTGTCTCGTTATGGTGGAAATTAGAAGTACACACTCTAACAGTGATTGACGACATCATCCGATTCGTACCAATAAGGAATACTTGTAAATACATTGGTACGCAATATTCAAATTGTTTCTTCCATTTCTACCATTTCTGACCTTACATGACCTTGAAGGTCATTGTGCAGTAAATGGATGAATTTGTCTTGACACACGCTTTCATGCGACATAAGGTCGTGAATTCACCGTGCTCCTTGCACCTGATTCCCGAACGTTCCATTATAATCTATTCCGCATTCGATCCTGCGTATTTCCTTCGCGGACTCTTAAAAAATATAAGGGTCGGTGAAACATACTTGATTGCTTTTACAATGTTACGCATATGGAATGTACGATTTTTAATAGAGCATTTGAATAAACATAATCTTTTTTAAACCATACAATTTACCGATTAAAGTGAGTACTCTTCCTTGTATATAATAAAGTTCCTAAACAATTTGGCTTAACATCATTAACTGGCAAACAAATTGAAAGAATTTTTAAAAATGAACATGCGCGGTTTTCTCTAGTTTTTAAATTGTTGAGTTAATCAGTTTGGCAAATGAGCGGCAAATACAATACATTTACAGATATACAGGGTGTCCCGTAACTGATGGTACAACCGAGCAGGGGGTGATTCTACATGAAAAACTGAGTCGAAAATATAGAATAAAATTTTTTGATACAAGGCTTTGTTTTCGAGAAAAATGAGTTTGAAAATTTGTCTAGTGCGCGTGCACTCGGCTTACTTGCGGCTCAACGGACGTTATTCTGAGTTACTTCAACCTTTTTTCGCAAAGGTTTTCGAGGTTTGTATACATCGAATAAATCGAAGATCGAGGTTACAATGTCAGAATTACCTTTGAGGAATTCGTTTAATTCATAAATTGCTGGAAGTGCTGTCCACGTTGTTTTAGACATAATTGTGCTCTTCGTATTAAATTCCTTCGAACCTCTTGTAATGTGCAAGTATTATGTTGCTTTAAGTGTTCAAACGCTATCACATTTTGTTGTAATTGTTCGATGCTCGTTATGTCATCACGATACACAATCGATTTCACCTGACCCCACAAATAAAAATCTAACGAGTGCACGCGCACTAGACAAATTTTCAAACTCATATTTCTCGAAAACAAAGCCTTGTATCAAAAAATTTTATTCTATATTTTCGACTCAGTTTTTCATGTAGAATAATCCCCTGCTCGGTTGTACCACCAGTTACGGTACACCCTGTATAAGTATTTCTTCACAAAAGCACTTCATAAGATTGGCATTATAAAAGCAGACATTTGATATCTAACAACTCCATAACATGCTTATTTCTATTTTTCTATTGTCTAAAAATTCGTGAATGTCGTTGATCGATTAATGCGCATTGATTAATGGTCGGCAATATTAAAATCGCACTTTCATTATCTGTGCTCTTTAAATCAAATTTCATTAATTCTCTAGAATTTAACGTAACATTTTATCGTTCCACTACCTTTTCCCAGATAAAGCGTTATTATTGCTTATAAACTACAATTACTTTTCACACCCTCTTCAATTTATGTACGTTTTATTCAGCCGGTATACGAGAAAATATAATAACACGTCCCTCGAGAAACGGATTAAAATTACCCATCGTTGGATTCGAATCATGTCGACGAATTTTCTTGCGGCAAGCAACGGAAAGAAAACGAGGAGAATAGAATAACAGAGATTTCGATGAAATTGGGAGAGACTGGTTTTTATCGATGAGCGGTTCGCTCAGACATTGGGACGTGTTCCTTTCATATCCGGGTATTATTTGACGGGAGCCCTTGACAAGAGAAGCAGCAACGGCAGACGAATCCAGTGAGCCTGCAAGGAGAATCTCATTAACCCGATCGAGATCCAAGAGAAAGAGTCCTTTGATTTCTCTGTTTCCTCGTTTTCCTTTGTGCCGGTCCGATACGAGAGGTGTGCTCGAAAAATATGTTCCATCTCGTTCCTCCTTCCTCGTCGCTCGGCGAGCTTTCTTTATCTGTTTCTCTCCTCCAACGAGCTTCCGCTTTCATATCTGACTCCGTCGGAGTGGATTCGCTTCGCGTGTAATCGTAAATTTGTTCGACTGTGTCCGAAGGATGTACACGGTCGCGAAGGAATCGATATTCCTCTATTAGCGCGGTCCGCTATGGTATTCCATCAATATTGAGACTCCTCGCTTTGACAATCTACGCTGACCGGAAACTGCACCGCCAATAATTTACGTTGTGTTCGATTAAGACGCGCCAGGGGCAAGTCCGCCCGTCGCTGTGGTTAGAATTCGGCGACAGGAAAATTGATTTGCCTACCGTTTTACGCTGCCGATAGCCCGGTATCGCCGTGGTAATGGCACGTTTTCTCGGCCGCTGACAGCTCAAAGGAACCCGCTGGCTACAGGCCTTCTAGTATTTGAACCGGCTTTCGGAGTCTGTTTCATGTTTCCAAAGTGTTCCTTTCAACTCGTTCTTTCGAAAGCTCCACTGTCTGATCAAATATAGGCTGAACTACTTGCACCGGTTCTACGAGCACTGCTGTCATCTTTACGAACAAGCTTTATAGTTGTACACCGCGAGACCGAGACGGCCGAATTTTACAATTGTTTTGTTCCGTTCCAATTCTCCGTGAAAATAGTGAAATATACAGTGGCTACAAACGATATTATCACCAGAGCTTGAGAAAGTTCTGGAACTTTTTAATAAGCTACACTGGCAGACGAAACAATGATTAAAATTGGAATATCTGTGTATGATTTCACGCCGTGTATTTTTCCAGAAATCCTGAGGTGGGAGGAATATACTTGTCTCCGAATTTTTATAGGCCCGTTGGCCGAGCGATGCACAAGTCAGTGCCATAAACACGGAGGTGTCGTAAATCCTTGCTTCGACCAAGTCGTACAGCGGATGAGAGTTTCCCTATCTTCATAAAGGGTAGAGTATTTGATAGTGTAAGTGAAGGACAATATTGTTCAAGTTATCTCAACAAGATGTATTTTAAACTTGTGTAAGGTTCGGATGTGGTAGGGGTTCGGAAATTAGACAGGAGCGTAATATCTAAGGAACACAGAACATAAATTTTATTCAAGAAAGGTTCTCTACAAGGATTGTAAGATTTGTGCATATAATGGAAGTTTTAGATAAACGATTAGGATTTTGTATTAACAAGGAACTTTGAATTTTAAGGAAACAAAAGGTCGAGAAGGTTAGCAACGTTTCGTTTGAACAAATATTTAAAATAATCATATGAAGCTCCATCATCGGGCGTCCGGTTTATTTCAACCGTACTCTCCCTCCGACAGAGTCTGGATCTCCACCCGCGTGTTCCAGTACGTTCGGCGGCCGGTTTATTTCAACCGTCCTCTCCGAAGCGTACTGTAGGCACTAGGTGATTTCACCCTCAGGCGGCCAGAAAGCTACCCTGTTCTCTCCTCTCGGCGGGCGGCCGGTTTATTTCAACCGTCCTCTCCCATGTATCCAGAGAGGCGACCAGGTGCAACCACTGTCCTCTCCTGGGCTGCAGGGCGTCCGATAGCATTGCTTCGTACTCTCCCATCCTGCGGGCGGCCGTGGGCTTACCTCGTCCTCTCCCACAGGTGCAGCGAAGTGCGCGCTCCGCGATAATCGTCCGATATTTATATCAAGGCGTTGCTAACCTTATCAATAACGCGTTACTAGGGGTCGAGAAGCTTCTCGGTCCAAGATGTTCTAGAACGTTCGCGAGGTTTCGGCCGCGTTGCCGGGCGCGGCTCTTTTGTTGATCGTTCCTCGTCACGCTGCAAGGATTCTCGTTCCTCGTTGCGTTATACTTGTAGAATAACTGAGACGTTGAGGTGGATGATGCGGTATGACGGTGTTTGTTGTGTTTCGTATTAAGATTGTTTGAAGACTGATAAGAAAAAAGCCTGAAGATCACTTTATAGTTCACATATTTATTATACTTAAGGCTATTATAAAACTACGCATTGCGCTGATACAAGGCACATCGAACAACGGTGTAGCTAGAAGGCGCTTCGATTCCTTTTGTCCCATTGTCAAGCAGTGACGGTATATGGTCTCCGTTTTTTCGCGCATGCGCATGTTACGTACAGAGAATTCTCTCTACTTTCTTTCAACCAAAGTTTTCTAACCGTTTTCCTGAGATCGGAAAACGCCTATTCCACCCTTTGCTTATAGAAACGATGACTATGCTCCAGCTGGATGCAGCCGGCACAAAGCATGATTCAGTACAGGGACAGTTGCACAAGATTTCTTAATATGGAAATCTTGAGAGCATCCCCACTTAGATTTTGCAGTATATAAACCCTCGAAATTTAACCCTCGTGGGCAGAGCTTAAAGTACAAACGGGCTATACACGTCATTATGCTGAATCTCGTTTTGGAGTTGGTTGTACTTAGTGAGATCGGGCCTAGTCACCCTTTCGAATCAAGTAACCTTATAGATTCCGCGAGTACGGTATTAATCTATCTTGGCATAATAATTGCAACCTCTCTGTGTTCCCCGCATCGCCAGTGCGTCATCCAACAGGCAGTAGTACTTAGGTAACTACACAACATTTTCATGCACACTCAATTCTTACCGCGACACAAACAGTTGTAACAGAGCCAGTTTCCTGTAATATACAATTTAGTTCAAGGTAATTTTGAGTAACAATTGATTTTAACCCACCATTCAGATCCAGTAATTCTTAGTTGACCGTTCCCACATGATACAATCTTACCGCTCAGGTTGTACCAATTAATTTATAATATTAAAGTTACGAGGCCGTTACTAACATATCCTAGGAGCTACCTGATCTTGCATCAGGAACCCAAACTGTTATCCAACCTATGCGGCTCCCTGATTTCGCATCAGGTTCGTCCGTATCCTAGTCTGTGCGTATTATTTAATTGAAATTCTATATTTTAGATGCAGCAAAGGTATCAAAAATATCCATGCATCAGAAGGAGACGGAAGTTGCGCTGCAGTCGTGGCTTAGGAGAGCCGCGGAAAGAAGGAAAATTGTAAAAACAAATTTTTAATAGTACAACTTAAATATATTTATTAATGTTATTATTATTTAACTTTATATTGTATCATTTTTGTACTGGCGCAATAATAAAAAAATTCCATACAAATAAAAATATATTATTATATGCACGACTTCAAAAAATAAAGTTATTGCTCGTCCTTTCCCTTTGCACTATCACCGACAAAAAAAATTCTAATAACATTGTAAATTACGTCTCCCTGTAAAAACCCAGACTATACATATATATTGTTATAAATTGTGATAAATAATTGTTATAAATTAATATATATATTAGTGTTATACGTAAATAAGATTGTATTGTACTATATATGTATCTAATCTATGCGTTTATAATAAATGAAATACTGACTGTACAAATATATTGTTAAAAATTGTTGTAAATTAATATATATATATATATTAATGTTATACGTAAATGAGATTGTATTGTACTATGTACCTAATCTATGTGTTTATAATAAGTGAAATTTTGATTCACTTTAACCATATACAATGAACGTTATTTAATAGTAATAAATATTCAATAACCATATCGTCCTGTAAATGTCCTGTTAACGTCCTGAATATATCCTCTTATCGTCCAGAATATGTCCAGTCGGACGTCCGTAAGACGTCTATAGGACGTCCCACCTCCTAAGTCCCCTGGGACGTAAAACGGCCGCAACTCGGATATATCTGGGACATACGGACGTGATTCAGACGTCCCAGGGACGTACGGAAGGTCCGGTACGGGCGTCCATGGGACGTCCCGGTGCTATCTGGGATCAAGCATAATGGTGGCAATATGAGTAATTAATATGCATGTTTTTTTAATACAATCCTATGCAAATTTTATGATTTTTCTATATACTAATCTATTATAGATACATGCTTTATAAAAAAAAATGCAACGATCCAATTCGACCATTTTTTCCCAGTGTTGAGACGTGATTATTGTATGGCCGGCTCGTATTTCGGTTTGGGTCTACGCTACGGTCGATTTTGAACAGTGCCATTGTCGAAGGGGTCCTCTAGCGTCTTCTGACGAATTTATTGTTTTATGACTCTGGTACGGCTGGAAAGTATCAGCTGACCATGGGAAAGTCAGCCTAGCCGTGCAGCTCTCTATGAAACTTGACGTAGCGTAGGCCCACGCTTAGCGCCAAGGGGGGCCTGTGGCGCAAAGCATAAAATATGATTTCCGGTGAAATCACGGGAAAGCGCGTTTTGTCTGTTTGGCGACACTTGTCGCAACGTATTTTCGTCTATGGGCGTTGCCCTTCTTTTGGGAGATCACTCGTAGCCTCCCAATAATATTATCATTGGCTGGGGCCTCCACTATGTTACATTTTGTGGAAGGAGTTTTTCACCCCCATGAGCCTTCTTTACTTTTCGTGCGTTAGTTGTAAGTTCAGTCGCAGAATAAGAGTCGAAACTATCAGTCGCAGAATAAGAGTCGAAACTATCAGTCGGAGAATAAGAGTCGTAGAGTGACAGTTACGAAGTAGAATCCATAGATACAACATCTCTGTCATACAGTCCTTCATATTCAGTTTTATTAAAGTTATCCGAAATCCAATTATCTTATTACTTATTTACCTCTCTTCGAGGCGTGTTTCTCAGCGGCTCACTAATTATTGTTTGAGCACTGACACGACACAACACCCAGCATTCCAATATCTAAATTATCAAATAACATAAAATACTTCTGAAAATTTTCCGCGTTCTCTTAACAATGTCATCGACCGTACTGAACAATATTTCAGCCTTGCTTGAATGAATGCTCCGTACATATTTGAGGTCCGTTAATTAGACCACGGAACTAATTTTATTGGGAGTGTAATGCAGAGTCTATATTCCCGGTTATTAATTTCTGCTTTGCTTCCCAGGAATAGCTATATCTCGTAACTGGCAAGTGCATCGTAAAATTGTTCATAACCAGAAAATTAATCGTGATTCAGTCTGGTTGGGAGGCGCAGGCAGCCTGCACGCGATCGAAGGTCTCGAATCCTAGATTCGAGCTCTCATTGTCGTTGCTCTGGTGACGTGGACGAAGATTAAGTGGTAGCTATAGAACTGAATCTTTTTATTCGGAGCCAGGGATCCTCGTTACAATGGGCCACTACGAGGCTTACATCGATCTGCTTCTTGTCGCGCGACCCTCGTTGAACCGGGGAGAACTTCCGGTTCGAGTGGCGAGAAACTCGGCCCGAAAGTCATTTCACCGGAACGACTTGTTTCTTGTCGTGTCTAGATCGACTACGCGGTGTACGATACTCCGAAATGAATTACCAGGTCATCAGGCATTGCTACTGTAGAACCTCTATCATTCGAACTCCAAGTGTAGGACGTGAACGCGGTTTACGAGAGAGCGCACAGTGGTCCCATTTGGCCAAAAAGCGGAAAAAAATCTATAAAAACTAAACTAACCAACAAATCTGTTTGAAAATATGTAGTAAACATACCACAGGTACAACGGTTACAAAAAATTAAAAAAAATGTTATTAAACATTAATTAAAAATACACGTGTAATTGTAAATACTTTCTAAAACTTTTTTATTTGGGCCCGTAATGAAAATTCAAAATATGTGTCTTATAGATCTATGTTAGTTAAATATGTGCTGATTATTTCATCGAAATCGGATGACGGTGAAAAAAGACGACACGTATTGAAAGTTGTACGAATCTGTGGATTTTGAGCAGAACCTAACCAGAAGCTGTGCATACCAAGATTTTCACCACTTTTAACCGCTTATACCTCGTGTGTATGTTAATCGATTTCGATGAAATTTTCAGTATATATATATATATATATATATAACATAGATCTAATAAACTTATATTTTAAATTTTCATTACGGGGACAAATAAAAATATTTAAAAAGTGTTTTTTTTGTGTCATTGCTATTTTTTTCAATAATTTTTTGCACGTTATTTAGTAAACAAATGCATCTAATTGATCACGAGAAATTAGGTCGTTTGGTAAAAGTTTAAAAAAGTTATTCGTCTCAGTACTCAATAGTTTCAGTGCCAGGTTCACAGAAGTTCGCAGCCAAAACCTGGTTGCACAATTTGCAATAAATTATATCCTGACGTTTTTTGACGTAAAAAAGTTATGTCAAATTAAACTTTAATTCTACTATCCAAAGACCTCTTTCTTCAATTTGTGTTTTAGATAATTTATTTAAATGACACTTACATTAACTATATCTACGTTAAATAAATCATCTATTATAAACATAATCAAATTATAATATTGTTTACGTGTTTTAATGTTTTAGATTCTTGTAGCTGCGTTTATATGTAGACTCATTTATAAGCCAAAATCGCAGGTCTCCTGTTTCCTAACTTTCATGTCATATATCGCCGGTCTTGCCCAATATATCAAGGATACAAATATGTATAAAATATTGAAAGAAAATGTACCGTGTTGCTAATGACCTTTGATGTTGAAGCAACATTAAATAAATAAATAATAATAATAAAATATTCCTAGAAATAAGTGGTATTTATAAAAATTTGTTATTGGTTTAAATACTCGAAATATCTAGTAAATGAAATTGTAATGAAAAATCTATGTGCCTGACATTCGAAAAATTGAACTTTTTCCCCGTTCGAACCACTGTGCGGCGCGGCGCGGCACACTGGCGAATACGGCCGAATTCCTGTACAAAAGTAGAACTACTTTCAAAATTTGAAAAATATGTACAGTGTAAAACATTTATGAACTAACAGAGCATTACAATACAATACTCACTGGAAATACTTTAAGTCCAATGCTGTCAGAGATATGCGAGACCAAAGTTGAGGTTTCTGTAATATCCGGTTTTTCCATCATCATTAAAAATAGCTGTGAAATGTATTGTCAGCTATATGGGTTTGCCTGCCATTGTTGATATTACTTAATTATGTTATAAATTAATACTTACCTTGGTTTTATTGCTCTATGTTAATTCTAAATGTCGTAAATTACTGAAGATTAGTGAACAAGATTCTCCTTCATTTACTTGCGACAATTTGTGACATTATGTGTCAATTTATGGCATCGATCACACCGGAAATCGAACACGGGCCTCGCGATTTGTAGCTGATCAGCTAGCGCCTGCTTACTCCCCGACTTTTCCTGTGGGGTCGTGATGTTTAAATGATGCAGGCCATCAAAATTTGCAAGGTTACAGAATTTACCAATACTACTTTCACAAAACAATCTACGTATACCACGGTTCTAACTTTATGTTACGAATAAAGTACACGTTACATAACTGTAGCGGCTGCTTGTAAATATTTCCACGATAGAGACAGGTTTCTTTTTGCCACGCGTATTTACAGGAGTGGGGAGAAAATTGGAAAAGGGAAGGGAGGACCGAAGCTTTAAGGGCGACAACTCTCGGCCCTCCGAGACACAATTGCATTATACTTTAGACAGATTCCAGTCAGATAGCGGTCACACTTTCGTTAGATCTTAGACTCCGATAAACTCGTTCCTGCGTACAGTTCCATTTTCGATACCACCGCGCTTGTTAATAACCAGTTATTATACTTTTAATAAATTGTTGTGTTTTAACTTGTGTGGTTTAGTCCTTCACGTACGTGAAGGTGGTCCTTCGAGGTAGTGTGTAGTACATTAACTTAGTCGGCACACCACGTGCAAATACATCAAAGCTCGAACGATTACATAATCGACCACGGGCCAAAACACATGACTAATAAAAAACATTTCTCTTATTCACTCGCATATTTTATCATTTCGCATTATGTTCCTTTTTTGTTACATCAACAATTTTTATGTTGCATAATGATCCTACTTATTACTTATCTCGCACTCTTATTCATTATGCGATGACCAGACACACCAGCCATTAACACTAGAAAGACTGAAACTTAGTATATACCTATATTGCTCAAAATCAGTCAAAATGACTGCATTGTGAAAGAATAACTAATGTGTAAAGAAAGTTTAAAATTAATTTTTAATATTTTTTATATTATTTACAGTTATATAACAAGTTATTAGTAAATATTAACAAGAAAAAAAATTTACTTTTCCTGGGCATATTGATGACACTTTCATTTTCATCATTGGTGATCGACTCTTCTTCTAATTGAAATTAAAAAGCAGTCAAAATGACTTCCTTGGGCAATCTAGTGTTAAAGTTCTAACGATCGTTTAAGTAGAATCTTTCATCTCGAACCGGCGAATCCAGATTCGGCAAACTACGTGATGTGGTTTCTGCGGCGGATGCGAAGGCTAAGAAAGATCAAAGCCGTTCGACGGATAAACCGAAACCGAAGTATAAGCCCCGGAAGCTGGAGTCGAGCTGGTTGCATTAGAATTATTCTGCGTTTCATAAATTATTCGGGCACGCGCGCGCGCGGTCTCCTTTCGACGTATCGTTAATTAAACCGGTGGAATCACCGACAAGTTCTCTGTAAATACGAATCCATGGCCGCCGGTACAGTCTGCTGCTCCTTGCCGGTTACCAGAGCTGAACTCTCGGCATATTCGTAATGTCTGAGGATCCTTGGCTCGAGAATGAGGTTAGCGACAAGGAGTTTCCTGCCGGCAACAAGGAGAACTGCCAAACGCGCAGCTCAGAGGGGAGGGGGGGGGGGGGTCGTTTACGTTTCCCTTGGAATGTCTCTTATAATTTAGTATTAATTAAATGGTTAACCCGGCGTTCTCGGTGTTTCGTTTACACAGCATTTTATGAGCAGCTCCGCGCAATATACTGCGATTTCGGTTGCGTGTTTGCCATTCGACGAGACCAACCAACGATCTGACGCTGAAACTTTCAGCAATGCTTGTCTAACTCGTGCGGGCAAACTGGCTGATCAAACGCAATTTATATTCCACTCGGATCAGTTAATAGAAAAATACTAGCTTGTAAACTGTGTTCTCGTGTTCTTGAATCAAGGAAAATTCATCCGGGAATAATAAGTAAAGACTTGTTTATATGGTCGTCTATTTTGTGGTAGTTGAGTTGACAAAACGAAACAAGAAATGGAAACTGAAATTGGCGACTATTTTTATGGACAGTTATTAATGACTAGACTGTGGATTTTTATGTAGAATCAAAATTTTCCATATGAAGAAATAGAAGTTGCAATGGATCCGAGAAGTATTTCAACACGAAATGCCCGATTCTCGAAAAATAGCCTACAGTTAAACTGTGTTAATTACATAAGAAATAACCGTAAAACAATAATTGGTGCTCAATTTAAAATTCGAAGCCTCTAGTTTCATAACATTGGTTCATTCATGTAGCGAGCTAACATTGAAGATTCATTTTCTCAAAAAATGTTGGAACTTTCAAAAAGTCTCGTAAATGAAACTGCCGTATTTTTAAGGACTGAAGCATTATGTTTTTAATGACATCTTAAAATTGATCTATGTTTGTTTTTAGTCGTTTTATCGAACCTTAAATGATAGATGTGACCCTAACTTTACGGTACTGTAAGCTACACCATCGGGGCTTCACACGACCGAACTTCTTCTTCATTTTTGGTATACGAATCAGGGAATACAGTTGTACATCCATTTTTAAGGAGACGTTGAGAAAAAGATTTTGGGAAGTTTTGGAGTCATTCGAATTTGCAGAATTTTTTCGGAAAAAGTTCAGTTCTGCACCTACTACATCATGTAAAAATATCTTACAATTACAGGATATTAAACACTGCTTTGCGAAAGTAGAGGCTTCAAGCTTTAAAACGAGTTCTGGCCTATGGTTGTACTATATGTTTCTTATGAAGCTATCATAATTTAAATGTTGACAATTTTTTGAGAATCGGCAATGTAAATAAATAAATATTTTGTATTAAAAATACAACAGTAATATTTTTAAATTCATGTATTCACTTTTGTGATAAATGCATAATAATCCACAGGCTATTAATATGAGTTACTGATCATGAATCTCTTAATAAGTATGTTTTTAAATACGACTACCCATGTACGAGGGATGCAACAGGTCTCACAACTAACTATGCTGCAGTCTTATGTATTATTTAATTAAATAAAGCTGTCTGGAACAAATCTACATAGCCGAATTGTCTATTAAATAATATACACTTTGTAACGTATAGTACTCTAATAGCTTCGATAGTATTCGATTTGAAACTGGACATTCTGAAAGTGGACGACAGCAAATAAAAGCGAATGTATGCAAAATTGTTGTGCTTTAAGAACTATCATATACAGGGTGGGGCAATAACTTTGTCCACCTTGAATATCTCCGTTACTTGTAATAATATGAGAAAATGATGTATACAAAAGTTGCGCGTTATGGAGGGGAAAATATTGGGATGTAAACATTTTTTATGTGCGTGAAGGCATTTCGGAGATTTTGAGGTCCCCTTGATTCCTTTAAATGAAAAGACCTATTTTTTGTATCATGTATCGATGAGTATCAAATTCTGCGTAAAAATGTATTTGACCTCTATATGTCCTAGTGTAATCGTTAACGAGATATTATCGAAATAATTTTCGATACGTACCCACTATGTGCCTGGAAGCTTATCGAACTGATGTCCCTCAACTTGAAAATGGTGAGAACATATGGAAAATTGTTTCGATAATATCTCGTTAACTATTACATTAGGACATATAAAGGTTAAATACATTTTTACGCAGAATTTGATACTCTATTGATTCATGATAGAAAAGTAGTTATTTTCATTTATAGAAATTAAGGGGACCGCAAAATCTCGGAAATGTTATAACGCACATAAAAAATGTGTACATCACAATATTTCCTCCTTTATACTGTGCAACTTTTCTATATATCATTTTCTCATATTATTACAACAAGTAACTTAAATATTCAAGGTGGATAAAGTTATTGCCCCACCCTGTATATAATACTTCCGTCTGTAAGCAACAGAAGACCGACTATTATTTTTCAAAATACTTTTGTTTCGTTTCTCAGAAAAGGATGTCTTTTACGATGATATATTACTTTATTTAAGTACGACTACCCGCATTTTCAAACCGTAAGCAAGGCGATTGGGCTCCCTCGATGCCCCATCTGCCCTGCACGTTTTCCAAAATAACAGATGCTAATAGCACCGAATTACCCGTAGTAGCACTATTCCCAAAAAGCCGTTATTGTACACATTCGGTAAACAGGAGTCCTGCCATCGTCGAGTCCTTTATTTCCGCTTGCTTTGTTCGAGTCAATGCGCTTTTCTGGTTTATTGCCTGCTAACGGTACTCTATTGGGACACGCAGATTCCCCGCGTGCGTCACTCGAGGGTACAAGCGTACCTGCGAGTGACTCCCGGTTTGGGGGCGGTCATTTGCTCTTTCCATTTAATTTTCTCTTTTAAATTATCTCTTACCAATTCCCGGAGAATTCAAGTTAACGAATCCGCTTGACCCACAGTAAAACTCACGCCCACACTGAGCTTACATTTATTACGCCATCCATCATCAACGACACTTCGTCATCAAACACAGTCCGCGAAACTTTGTCGATAATATCCAATTCGTGTATTTAAACTCTTGTCACCAAAGTTATTTTATTTTTAAAACATAGTTTTCTAATTGTTCGTTAAATTGTGCATAATTTTATTACATCCATACCAGCTGTATCACCTCAAGTGGTCATAGGGAATCGCGTACCACGTTGTCATATTAGAATCGGTGATTTACAACCCTCGTAGACTAGTGTCCGGTCTCAACGTGAGTTCGCGATAAAATAACTTTAATTACAATTAATACGTACATCTTCTGCACTGTGCTTTTGTCATAAGTATTTAGAAATGGACAGCAGTAATAATATAAATTATTATTATATGAATTAGCTAATTAAAGATCCATAAAAAAAACACCATGCTACAATAATTAATTTGAGTTCGTTTAATCAGAGGAAATGTAATATATTAATTTAACGATATTTAATATTATTTAAATCACGAAATAATGTATATATTCATATTGAAACAGAAAATTAGTAAATATTTTTTAATATGACAATTTATAAACTTTCAAATGAACAGTTCTGTTTGACTAAAATAAATGTGTTACAGTTAAATAATAAATTCCATTAGTATAAGAAATATCTGTTGTTTAGTCATTACCAAACAAACAATTTACCATTAATATTTCATAAAAGATGAATATAATCTTGTCCAACGTTTATATATCAACTTTCATTAATATAAATATCATGTAAAGTCCATTAAATATTTTAAATACATCTACATTGATTTAATATTATACCATTCGTATATTTTTGTGTCTAATTATTGGTTGACTGGATCTACTTTTAGATCCAGGACACAGAATATTATTTTCATTTACTCGGATAAAACATGATGCAAAAACATCATTCCTTGTTCACACATGTATAACTTTTCAAAATAAATTACTCAGTCGGTATCTGTAAAAGATGAACATTCTCTGTTCCTTTTAAATATTTTGTATCAGTACTGTGCTCGTTCGGTTATGCACGTACCTACATACATGTATATTTCCCTCGAACTAAATATCCGAGTGTTTTTCTGTCTTCTTCCAGCTGTGCATAAACGCGCCATTGTGTTTCACTGATAAAATGCGAGTACACGTTTGGGAAAATGGTGGAATTGAGACTATGGAAACTGAAACTTTGGGAATAGTAATATTTTAAAGTCGCATTCACTTTGCGGTATCCCTGCATCGGTAGTATTCTTCAGCCGCCATTCGTTCAAATATTCGAGTATTCCTTATTTTCCTTTGTAAGGGAGATATACAGGAACAGTGTACATATAATTGTTATTATTTTTTAACCATTGTATGTTGCCATATATTTTCAGTCATTGGTAGTAATTGTTCCGAAAATGTTGGAAATTTCAACCTTTATCGGGACTTGCGTTCCGAATATTCGGCAAACTGAATTCCACTGATCCCCGCGTTCACACAAATATTTTGCAAGGCTCGAGAAATTTTTTGTAATTTTGCAGTACATTCGGTATTCCATATAAATCGCTTTGTGGTGTCAGCCAAACGCGGATACGCGAAGCATCGTATGAGCCGAGCTTACATTTGCGATGGAAACGAGCGGTATCTCTTAATTAATACAATAGTTCGTTTCGTGCCACACGTGATTGGAGCAATCGCGAATTAATCTGATCAGAATATTTCGCAACTTTTCGCACCGTTTCACCTCGCTCGGCGTTTCTCGCGCCGGAAAGTCGTCAACGCCCCTACTAAAAGCAGAAGTATTCGAGCAATTCAACGTGAACTACGTCATGAAGTACCAACGCGTCGCGATGATTTAATATTTTTTCGTAGCTGGTCCTTAGCAGTTTTCCCGAAAAATTTTCCTCCGTGGAATTTCTTCATACATTTTTCCGTCGTAAAGCGCACGGCATTTCTCGGAAAATAGAAGCAGCAGCAGCATGCATTGCGATCGATGCTCGCGTTTAAAGTTAAACACAAGTGGAGGACATTATGCGACAGAGAAAAATCTATGTCATTATTCTGGCGATAATTTTGTACGAATGATATCGGGTTCGAGAATAGTGCAGAATCGAGTGTTCTTGATCTATTACGGCCGAACAACGCAACAGTCACTTCATTTAAGATTTAAAACAGACGCGATTCGTGAAAATCCATATTTCCCTTTCCGAGCAACTTGTTTTTCAGCTCGCTGTGTCGGTTTTTCTTCTAGTGCTTTGTCAAGCTTCAAATGTTTATATCAGACCGTTCTTCAGGTTCGTTCTTTTTAACCCATTACCCGGTAAGTACGTGGAGGAACGAAAACGCCGTGAGTGGAACAAAACTACGAGAGCTTACATCGGTCCCAATACGTTTCGATGTTTTTCCCTTGCTTTTCCAGGATCTTCACTCTTTGACGCCTGGGAAACTGCAAAGTTTTTCAAACTAAATTATCCGACTCTTCAATATGTTCAGTTATGAACAAAAATTTATCCTATATATACTGTGTTATTGTTTACTTCAGTATTTTTTGGTAAACTATGATTTATAACTATAAACTATAGTTCTAATAATGCTAATAAAATTAAAAACACCTGTTTTTAGTTTCGACGAAACTATAAGATGTATCATGTTTTTTGTAAAAAGTGAATTACGATTACTTTATATTTATTGTTCATTAACCTGGCGTTAATTAGGTGTGGTCTCACAGACCCCAGAGATTTTAGATTTATTGTAACATTGCAACAACGCGTGACAGCGAGTCGGGCCGGAGTGTACCTTCCCCTTCCGTAATCTACTACTCTACGTCATTGGCGACAGGTTGTTCTGCGCAAGCACATTTAGTGTGCATACGTGTAAAGTGTGTTGGGGTTCCGACTGTGCAATTACAGAAAATGAAAACTCGGAATCTGAAGACTAAATGTTTATTATCGTATTAGCTATTTTAATGTATATGTCCCATCTGTAAACCAATACCAAAGTGCCTAACAAATACTGATTTATATAGTTCGTTCGTTGTTAAAGTTAGAAGGAGTCTATTTTCG
The DNA here is from genome assembly GCA_913789915.3 of Sphecodes monilicornis. Lineage (NCBI taxonomy): Eukaryota > Metazoa > Arthropoda > Insecta > Hymenoptera > Halictidae > Sphecodes > Sphecodes monilicornis. The sequence continues at coordinate 29,042,324 of OU565284.1, forward strand.
TTGAAAAATAAAGATGATTCATTAGTTGAGTATTTTTGAATAATAAAAATTTAAGTCCGTGGATCTGCGTTTTTACTTTGAAAAATTACAAGAGTCTTAAGCAATACCTAATCTTATATTCATGGAAAAGCTATTTATTTCTATAATAAAATATATTATTTCGGTGGGTCTGTGAGACCCCACCTTACCACTATTGATACATTTTCCCACCTTACGTTAATAGCCTATAGAGCCACCTTTATTTTCTATAACCTCCAACAGTCTTTTTGTCATAAATTTATGCTGTGATTTAATTGTTTTCTGATTTAAACACTTCCACTTATCTTCGACGCAAATTTTTGATTTTATCTACATTAAAACATTGTTCCCGTAGAGCAGGGCTGGGCGAGGTTGGGGCTCCTCAAACGCTCGCTTCTCCCACCAATCTCTCTTTCATGCAGTGCGCACGTTCGTAGCGTACGCTGATGTTTCGTGTCTTCGTTGCTCCATTTTACCGCGATTGCTGGAAGGTGACAGAAGGCGCTACAGTGTGGACCGTTTTGCCTCAATTGAGGCAAAATTGCCCATCCCTGCCGTAGAGTATATAGTATTACTCAATAGTTTTCTATAACATTTATGCCGGCAGTTCTTAAAGGCCACAATAAAATATCTATTTTTTGTTTTCAAAAGAGCTTTACTGTGATTACAACAGCTGTGTTATCGTGTTGGAAAATAAGCTTTGATTTTACTGTTATCTATTGACTGTTTGTCTATTTCACTATTAATTTTTATACGAATAAACTTTATAACTATGTTTATATATTACTCCGTTACCCTTTATATCATAATACCGTCGTCAGCCAAAGTGATTTATTTAAATATTCGGAGACTTTTCAAAAGTCCATAACTTTTTTAAATATGAATCAAACTGTTTGAATTCTTTTGAGATGTTGAAGGGATTAATATGCTAGCTAATGTGTGAATAATTTTTTTTAAATTGTTATTGGTCGCAATTACGAAGAAAAAATAAGGTCACGATTTTCAAGTTTTTTATTAGTACAGTAACCCCGTGATCTAAGTCCAACGGAACATTGCGATCTATTTCCCTTGGCCTACTTCTTCCACTGCGGGGTATCCCCGGAAGGGCCGTGAAGCTCGAGCTGCCTCGAATCACTACTAATCCAATTACAAAACTTATTTATTTGTTATTATTTTTTCGTGGAACTTTCACCAACATATTCGTGGCATTTTCTAATGAAAATGATACCACATATGATATAATTCCGATGATATTTACTTGTGTAATGAACGATGGAAGTTTTTTATTGGCATTACATTGTACGGACACGCGGGCCTTTGAACTGTGCCGGCGGCCGCGACTCTTGTCGTCTCTTTCTTTCCTACACGCTGTCGTTCTTTACATTCAAAACTTTCATCGTTTATTACACAAGTAAATATCATCGGAATTATATCATATTTGGTATCATTTTCATTAGAAAATTGCCACGAATATGTTGGCGAAATTTCATTAAAAATAAGTAGAAAATAAGGAAGTTTTATTGTTGCACTAGTATTGTCCCACCGATACGCTATTTTTGTTGCGCCTTCGCCCGCACGGTCAGTGTTTGCATGCTGTCCCTTTCTACGTTCGGCGCGGTCGACGCGGTCACAAAAGGATAGTGTCCCTTCACGATCTAAGTCCCGGCAGAGAACCGAAGAAGGACTTAGATCGCGGGGTTACTGTAGTATCTACAATGAAGACTTGGAAGGAGACTGTTGCAGATCTAAGTACATTATATCCACATGCATCAAGTTTTCTCGTAATCTATTCCGGTTGCTATGGCATATAAGTCATAGAAAAGTGCAAAAATTGTAAGAAACTGCGATTTAAATGAATAAGCTAAATTAAAGAATTTATACATCTTACAATGCCTGTCGTTTTTTTCCATCTGATAGTGTACGCAGAAGGTAGCTGTCACAAACTCAAATGTGACCAATGGTGAGTATAAAACATAAATACAGTGAAACTAAAACATAGAGAAACTCCTAGTCCGTCCCTTATTTTTATAAATAAAATTTATTATCCACACTACTTCCATATATATTTACTCTATTCGAGTCTTTAAATATGATTGCAGAAACACATATGTGTACACATCTTTATTCATACATATATGTATTCGAAGGACGATCATCGGAAATGATATTTGTGTCACTATGTAGGGAAAAGTATGCTGAAAAGAAGGTAATTTTTTAAATTGCGGATCTCGATGGACATTTTAAGAGATTGCTATGTCAATTATGAAGTATATAGAGAATTTTCATTAGTTCATTAAGCATTATTGTTATATTAAATTAGGAACAATATTTTTTAACACACAGTGTGATTCTTATTACAATGATATGCCGAACATTTAAGAAAAAGGACGATGAGAATTGATTTAATAGGTTCATCAGGGTATTGCATTAAGACGTTGTTTCGGAACGTCCTAAAGACGTCTAAACGACGTAAATTCCAAACGTCTTTAAGACGTCGTTTTGGTACGTCCTAAAGACGTCTAAACGACGTAAATTCCAAACGTCTTTAAGACGTCGTTTTGGAACGTCCTAAAGACGTCTAAACGACGTAAATTACAGAGGTCTTTAAGACGTCGTTTTGGAACGTCCTAAAGACGTTCAAACGACGTAAATTCCAAACGTCTTTAAGACGTCGTTTTGGTACGTCCTAAAGACGTCTAAACGACGTAAATTCCAGACGTCTTTAACACTAGGTTTACGGGACCCGTCAATTTGACGGATTTCAAATTTTGAAATGAAATACCCCACAAACCATAGCAATAATTTAAGCCATTTTGCGTCGTAAATTATCACTTCATCCAAAGAATTTATACACACAATTATTTTTTCCTAAAGCTTTCTAATCTTTGAAATTTCTATGTAGTATACCTATCTCTACGAAACCCGTTAAATTCACAGGATTTCTTATTTCATAAACAATCCTTATATGTTTGCTTCGCTCGTCAAATAATTCATCAAATAATAAATATAAGAATACAAGTAAAGTCTATATTTTCTCCTCCTCCAATTCGTTATATCGATCGCGCCTCGATAATGTAAACTAAAGCGGATTGTATGAGTGTTTATTTGGGTTTTCAACGAAATCGCTTATGCCTATTGCCGATGAGACCTCTAAATCAAGAGCGATCTTCAGTATGATTGCTGCAGTGACAGTGTAAGAACGTTTTTCCAAGACAGTGTGCAAAAGTTTCAGTTATTGTAGACAGTCTCCGCTTATTGTAAGTATTTACAATAGGGTAATTGAATTTGGGCACAGTGTTTTTTTATTTTGACCAATCCCCAATTTCTAGCAATCATGAGTAAATCCAGGAGATATAATAAAATATTGAACAAAATTGTCAAAATCTCTGAAGATTGTTCTGAGGATAACTCCGAAGAAGATCAGTATGAATTAGACCAAAGCGAAGCTGACAGAGCAAATTCTGAGTATATTGAAAGTGGAGAGTTAGAAGGATACCCAATACCGTTAATATTATTGTTACCGTTTCCGTGATAGTTTAAAAAAAAAAGACTTTTTACTTATTAATAATTTATTTAAACGTGAAGCCTAATATTGTTCAATTCAGACTTAATTTGAATAAGTCGATTTTTTAAAGAAAATGCGTATTTTCGTTTACCCGTCAATTTGACGGGTGTTCGTAGAGACAGGTATATAAGAAACGCCCGTAAACCTAGTGTTAAAGAAAAGCAATGTTTTCGTGAAATATACTGTTCTTAAAACATCCAAACTTTAATCCTTATTACAACTATAATATTTATTAAACTGTACTAATTGCTACATTTCCGAGACCCATAGACAAGAAGCAAAGTTCATATCGACACAAGAAAGTTCGTTTCTTGACAAAGTAAGGCCAGCCACGGTCCTGCATATTTCCGTGGAAACATTTTTGTTCTACTCGATGATTGATCACTTCGCACGATGATAATATGGCCCCGTAGAACAAAACCTCGACGTGGGTGCAACGTGTTCCCGACTGCACGCCCTTCCGTTCTAATGAAACCTGAACGAAAACGCGGTGTGTAGGAAGGGAAAAATAAATGTTTCGGGCACAGTTCTCCCATCGTTCGGTTCGAACGTCTGCGACGTTTGAGCGACGAGTCGACGCAGCGCGGCGCGGCGTTTAATAAAAGTGACGTCGCTGGGTTGGAAATGAAACCGAAGCGAGGAGTGGAACTCTCCGACCCGTTCGTTTGTTATTTAGAGGGGCTGAAGTGTTGTCGACACACTCGACTCGCCGGGGCTGAGCTTCTGCTGGTTTGAAAGCAATGTCATTGGCCGTTTTTAATTTTTCCATCGCCGCGCGACATCTGTACACCGACATGCTGCTACTAAAATTTCGCAATTTTACTTCGCTCGCTAATTTAGAATTACCGCCGACGTCGCGCATTCCCAGTTTTCCCATTGGGAGAATTTGGGAATTTTGTTCTTGCATATTAGTAGAAGTTTGAATCACTATTTGAACTGTTTCAAAAACTAACAATGGAACATATTCAACTGATACACGCCGATTTTAATGAAACTTACGTGGGAAGCAATTCGTAGAAAAATATGCGACACATGGTGGTAAAACGTTGGGACGCAATTGTGAAAAATGGTGGTGATTATATAAAACAGATTATTGATTAATTAAACTTAATTTATTTTCAAATGTAAGCGCTTGTATTTTATTTTCAAATAAAACACGAACTTCTGTAATCATTTAATATTTAAAGTCATATTGATCGATACACAGCACCAGACTAAAACAGAGATTTGTTCGTCAGAATAATATATCTTACAGGGGACTGTATTCAAGTTACACAAGCCGATTTCAGTGAAACTCGTGTGAAAGATAGTTCTTGTAAAAATATTCGGCACATGTTTCTTTTTATCGGCCATCGTCCACATTGAATGGGTAAAAACAGCTCTGTAAAACAGACAAACAGTATGACAGCCTGTAAAAACAGGTGGTGGTCAAAAACATGTTCTTTGAGATTACAAGTATTATTTTTCAATTCAATTCTTCTTATTATCTATTATACATAATAATAATTAGACTGCGGATCTGTATGCAAAATAAAAATGATATGCATCACTTTCAAGGAACTCAGTTAGACAGTTTATTCTTACTTTAATCATTTTAACCATTCTACTATTGTAAATTGCGCCTACTCACTTTTATCGAATTAACTTCTTCGTTAATTTCCGACTTGACTGCATGTACTTAATAAACTCGCACGAATTTCGTTTTCCTTCGATTTGACTTTTAACTGCGAGTATGTCCCAATAATAAACAATTACGACAAAAAACAGAACAGAAATCAATAACAACTCAACAGTTGAGTTACTAACACAAAAGATAACTGTTTAGTTCGATCTCTAACGTAATTTCCGAAAAAATTGCTGAGTGATGGGAGCCATTCGTCTGATTGTGAAAATAGACTTGAGTCTGATTGAGGTTGGATCCAGCCGGGTTTTCTTTGGTACGTAACAAGTAACGAGTTTTCCGTGATCCTGGGGAAACGCCCTCTTGAAGGATTAATGATTCCAGATGCTGATATTGATGAACCAGAGCCCGTGCATTCGCGCGAACCTACTATAATCGCTAACAGGATCGGCAGCTGCTTTCACGAGGCTCTCGATGATTAATATCGTTCGACCAACGTTCGAGCTTCTTCGAGTTCGGCGATTTCTCGGGTCACCCGTTAGGTCGCGAGACCGACGAAAAATATTTTTGAAACGATAGAAGAAGAGTGAGTGCGAGAAGGGAAGGGCGGGGACAGGAGAGAGAGGGAATAGAAAATCGGACGGTCGATTTGCTCGGGGATTATCCATCGGTTTACTCCTACACTTGCGAGAAACCCCTGAGAAAGCGGATTTTCTGACACGCTAATGGCCGCCATTGTGTGTTATTACACGGCTAATGGAATACCGGGGGTGGATGCGAGGATGGAAAGGTTTCATGTCCTTCCGTAACGTCAGGAAGGAAGTCTGGATCAACGTAGAAAAGAATCGGCAGGGGAAATTGTACATCGTTGATCGATCCCATCGGTTGTTTCGAGACTGAGCTTAACGGAACAGGAAGGTGATTTCTCTTTGTTCACTGTGTCGATTTGTTGAGACTGATTGTAAGTTGAATCTTTTACTCGTGGAAAACAGCGGAGAACTCAATGGTAATACTTCACTTTCCCATTTATTTGCTTTCTGTGCGACTCGTGCAACATTAAGATATCGTGTCTGTGCTTTTGTTCTTAAACTGGATTTAATAATTACTGGACTACGGATCTTCTGCAAAATAGAAACTTTCTGCGACAACTGTAGGGAGCAGGAGAACTGAAGAACATTCTTCAAGTAAATTGAATTTGTTTTTTTTTCATTTATGGTTTAACGTTGTTTCAACGGCAGAGGTCATTAGCAACGCTGTTCTATTATCCGAATGTTGCTATTGCATTGGCTGGTTATTGTGTCGTTTACAGTTTTTGATATAGTCTTGTTGAATTTAAAAATTGTACAAGGATCGAAATATTGTCTTCAGAATTTAATATGTTTTTATGTTGTCTGGGAGATTTGACCTTCTTCTTTCGACGTCGTAAGTTTTACAATTTAGTATAATGTTTTCGATGTATTGCAGCGTTCGCAAACTGGCTGTTCTTATTTTTCTAGAATATTTGAGTGGGTTAGGGCCGTTTGGCAATTCTAATTCTACTGATTGCTGCTGAAATGGTACGATTCATGTTCTGATGAAATTTTTGCAAATATGCATTCTTTTCTAATTTAAATATGTTGGAAAATAATGGTCACTCAGGGTTTGCGAGACCTGCTTTTTCAATTTTTGTTTCATGAAATTTTAATGTCGCTGTGGTTAACGTTTTGGAAGGTGTCTATGATGTTGCCTTTCGAGTTGGTTGTTATCTTCGCTACTTTGTTGGCTTCTTCATTACTTTCGATGCCTGTGTGCGAGGTAATCCAATATATGGACCGCTTATATTGGAAATGGTGAAAGTGCTTTTTTTCTTCGTGTGTACTTCCGAAAGCGACAACGATCCGATTTTGCTGAAATTTTTGCCAAATCATATTCTTGATTAGAGAAGAATGTCTCTAAAATGATTTTTGGCGACAAAGCCTCGTTTGCCCCCCAGCACCCTTCAAAATTTTGACTGTTCTTACTAAATATTTTCGAAAATATTGATTTTATAGAAAAAAGTTTCAAACAAACAATGAAGCTCATAAAAGGCTCTACAAAAAGGCCTATATACATTTTTTACGTCAACCTATTATTTTGGCTGTTATGACCCAAAATAACTCGGCGGAGGACATATCTCCGATTTTTTTTATAGTGAAAATTGGCGCAAATTTTATTTTCATAGCGGAAGCCATGAAAAAAACTGTTGAATTTTCTGTATTTTTGCACACTCTGTGGGACTGTAAGGGTACTCTAAGTTTGGTTTTTTTGTAAACACGTCGATTTTGGTATGCGTCTCTAGATGAAAAGCTACAATGCAAAGGTAATCTAGAATGAGTTGGGGTTAGGTCGGGGAAGGGGCGGAGAGGGCCAGCCGTTAGCCTTACGAAATACGCATACGAAAATCCAGGAGTAAATACAACAAATGTAAACGAAATTTGTACCAATTTTCACTATCATATTTGTAATCAGCACGTCAAAATACATAAGAGTCCAGAGTATAAAAAAAATCGGAGATATGTTCCCGCCGAGTTATTTTTGGTCATAACAGCCAAAATAATAGGTTTACGTAAAAAATGTATATGACCCTTTTTGTAGATCCTTTTATGAGTTTCATTTTTTGTTTGAAATGTTTTTCTTTAAAATCAATATTTTCGAAAATATTTAGTAAGAACTGTCAAAACTTTGAAGGGGGCTGGGGTGGCAAACGAGGTTTTGTCGCCAAAAATCCTTTTAGGGTCTTCCTTCTCTAATCAAGGATGAGCTTTCGCAAAAATTTCAACAAAATCGGAGGGTTGTCGCTTTCGGAAGTTTATCCTTTTCTTTTCTCGAGATATGTAAAGGTTTGCATTTTATTCCATTCAAAAATATAGATAAAGTGTCCTAAGTTTGGCAGTGTTTCTATAAATTTAGAAATATTTTAATTGATTACATAAATGACTGTTATGTGAATGTAACTAAAATAATATGTTCTTTCTCCGTCGTCACCACTTTTATAACCAACCGTTAGGCAAGTTGATGGACTGACGAATTTTAAATTGATCAAAACAAATGGATATTTTAAAATACTAATTGTGAATTATTCATAAATAAAAAGTTCACTATTTTTTGATGATTGTGTGATTTCTCAATTTTTGCCAAGAATGGACACCATTTTCAAAATAAACGGTCCATATGTCAATACATTTGTTGCTCCTTGAAGTTGTTATGTATACTTCTTGTATAAGTGCATTAGAAGATGTAGTGTCCTCAATTCCTTCGATGGCACTTCTTGAGTGTGAAAAAATTTTGTATGCCTTTTCCGGTACTCATTCTGAAATTCACTTCAATTTAAATTTAAAAATTATGATAAAAACTATCGACCTAACCATCCCATTAAACTAAATTTCAAAATGAGTTCGTGTTCAGTTCTTCTGGGAGGGGCTGCAAGAGGAGGGGCAGAACACCCTCCCCCGCCCTAAAGAACAAGTTCGGTCATACAAAATTGACAATATTCGAAATAGTAGCTGTGAAAGTGTTTTGCGAATACCTCGGAAACTAAAAACGACCGCTATATACGTCCAAAGGAAAAAAATTGTTTAGAATCATGACCTTGACAAGATATATGAATTTCATCATAATCCGAGAGAAGGTAACGTTTCGACAAGTTTACCGCATTTTTTCCAATATGTGTACAGTGGCCTACAAAAGTGTTTTGACTTTTTTTGAGCAATTAGAAACATTGATTTAGTAAATCACGTGAAAATAAGATTTTTAAGAAATTGCAATTAGTAGGAATTACATGAAAAAATAAAAATGGCACTTTTTAAAACTTTATTATTTCAGCCCGTAATTTGTAGATCTATGTTATTTACACGTATGCTGAAAATTTCATCGAAATCAGTTAACACACGAGTTACAAGCGGTTGAAAGTAGTGATGATCGCAGTTTTTCACGACTTTTGGTCAGTTTCTGCTTAAAATCCATAGTTTCTTACATCTTTCAATGCGCGTCGTTTTTTTCTGCGTCAACCGATTTCGATGAAATTTCCAGCATATGTATAACTAACATAGATTCACATAACTCATATTTTGAATTTTCATTATGGGCTAAAGTAAAGAAGTTTTAAAAAGTGCCATTTTTATTTCTTCATATAACTCCTAGTAATTGCAATTTTTCAAAACCTTTTTTGCACGTGATTTAATAAATCAATGCTTCTAATTGCTCAAAAAATGTCACGTGGTTTGGTCAAATTTTAAGAAAGTTATTCGGATTTAAAGTACGTACGAACACTTTTGTGTGACACTGTATGTATTAATATGTAATCAAAAGAAACGTAGGATGTCCTATGTTTCTGTCCCTGACTCTATCCCGACTGTCACGAGCAGAAATTCTCGAAAATTCTTCTCGCACGTGAACTGTGTTTCGTCGGGGCCAATCTTCTCTAAGCTAAAGACTGGTCCTCAGCCGGGGACAAAAATTAATCGCTCGCGATTAAGGTACACGTTCGCCGGCCCGGCGAGCGACGCGACGGCCTGGAGAAAAATCCTCCCCGGTCAAAGTAAATTCGTACAGTAATCTCGTGTAATCCCGTCGAGCGAAACACAGGGCCGTTTCCCGCGATCAATACGATCACAGAGTGAGCTCCTTTCGCCGTTAAACTAGCGTAGACGAAAGGCTCGCGGGTGCGTTTCGAGGATTCGCAGACAGGTCGTGCGCGAGTCCTCGTAAATCACGGAGCAGGCCGTCGCTCGAGCTGCACGATTAATTATCGATTGTTCGGAGCCGTTCTCGGTTCACGCGGCCGTTCGATCTCTCCGTTCTCTGTTTCCCGTCTGGCTCTCGGGCCGCTCGCTCGTGCGTTCCCGTGAATATGCGCGTACGCGTTTTTTTCTCTCGCGTTCGCGCGCCCGTCTGTCGCGAAAATCGATAACGCCGCGAGTAACTCTCTTCGGAACGAGCGGAGAAAAACGTAGGCGAAGCGGCTGCATCGCGAGACATACGTTTCAAAACTGATGTCATTTCTTTTCTTTCTGCCCTCATGCTCTGCAGAATTGTCTCACGCGACGGTGTGCTAGCGGTTGACTGTAGAATCCCAGTTTCATTCGATCTATGAGTGCGCGTGGCTGTGTCGTATTAAGACCTTCAAATGTCCTGAGTACTTGAAAGATTTTGAAACAGCCTCACGCAGGATTACTTCAGCGCAATGTTGGATGTACCAGTACGGTTTCTTACACATTTTCGATAATTTGTCTGTTTTAAACAAAAATAATTAACGCTAGTGCTTTTCAACTTTCCACTCGTACACACATGCACATAAACATTTAGAAATATTATTAATAGGCTACGGATTTTATGCATTTATGACAAAAATGATTAGGGGAAACACAGAACGGTGAACAGATTAAAAGCATTTAGAACTGTTGTTACAGTATTTTTATCCTATTCAACTTATTAACCCCTTGCACTATAACGACGAGCCAGACTCGTGATGAGAATTTCGAACGAAATCTACTAAATATGTAAATTATCAATTCCCTTTAAACCGAAACGAAAATTCTATTTTGTGGTTGTCGATATATAGCCGTTGGAGAATATTCAAACATTTAATAAGTATATTTTATTTTTCCTCGAAGAAAATATGGGCGATGAAGAAGTTCTAATTACTGTAACCATGAAATTAATCATAGTGCAAGGGGTTAAGAAAGGAAATCAATATCTACCTTGCTTCAGTTCATTGCAATCGAGGAGGGGGATTTTTATTTTGCATAAAAATCTGCAGTCTAATTATTACTATGTAAAAGATATAAAATTCAGAAAATTTCTATAGTACCCTCCTCATGATACCACAAGCACGTGCTTACTTTGCTCCTTCGTAAATCCAGCACTGGTCACTGGGAAAGTAAGTTTTATCCAGACTCACCGTAATCTTATGCTATTTTACTGTCACTGATTATTAACACATGCAGTGCCAACTACGAGATATATCGTAGTAAGCGTATACAAGGTGCGTCTGAAAAGTTCGGTGAATGGTCTCAGAAAATAAAGGAAACAAGAGTTAGAAACAAAATACCTTTACTGGCCTTCAAAGTAATCACCATCGGCTACAACACACTTTTGACATCGGTTGTAAAGCTGTTGGAAACTGTCAGCAAACGCTTCTTGTGGAATCGCTCGAAGCACCGTGGTCACGCGTTGTTGGATATTCGTAACGTCTGCGAAGCGTAAGCATTTCAAGGTTAATTTAGGGCGGGGAAACAAAAAGAACGGAGAATAAGGAGGGTGTTGATGAACAAGTCACCTTAGTCTCCAGATTTGGCGCCGGCAGACTTCTTTTTGTTTCTCCGTCTTAAATTAGCACTGAAAGGCTTACGCTTCGCAGACGTTGCGGATATCCAACAACGCGTGACCACGGTGCTTCGAGCGATTCCACAAGAAGCGTTTTCTGACAGTTTCCAACAGCTTTACAACCGATGTCAGAAGTGTGTTGTAGCTAATGGTGATTACTTGGAAGGCCAGTAAAGGTATTTTGTTTGTAACTCTTGTTTCCTTTATTTTCTGAACCCATTCACCGAACTTTTCAGACGCACCTCTTGTTCCGACTATTCCCTCTTCTTCATTTTATCGTTGTTCGTTCGACATCGGTTAGTGCCAGAATGTGAAGATATGTCACATTCTATCCTTTGCCAAGGAAAGATGTAGCTGCTCCGCCGACAACGCTGTAGTCTGCCGCTACGTTTTGAGTCTCGCTCATTTTCCGTGGCCCGCTCGATGTGGTTGTCAAGAAGAACGCCGCATGTCGCACACTTCCACTTTCGAGATTACCGTTTAAAGTTTTGATGACTACTGCTTTGACATAGGACAGGCATGTCCAGAAGTAGCTCACTTGGAGGCAAATTCGAGGGAAACGCCTACTTCTCCCGCCCGCGCGTCCCGCTCCCCGTGGCGGCCGTAGTCCTCCGAGCTCCTCAGACTCGTGCCTACCGTGGGTCCGAGAGTCGCCCCAACGCGTCACACGCAGTACATACATTGATGGGAATGTTGGCGCTTTTCACGCGCATGCGCGGCGATTTTAGCCTCAGTCAAGCACGAAAATCAGGTACCTTGGTCGCCCCGCTAATTTCGCAAAATTTATTATGATTTGATTTTGAAAAATGAATGTACAACATATGTACGTATATATATATATATATATATATATATATATATATATATATATATATATATGTGTGTGTGTGTGTATTAAAATGTAATATATACATACATGCATAGAATATATAATATTTATGTATCTACGTACAATATAATATAACTTACTCTTCTTCATCATCTTGGGAATAAGGAAGGGAAGGGTACTAACATAACTTTAAACGAAATATATAATAACAAACCCACTACTTTCGCCCTAATAGTACCCCACTTTATAGACGAACTAAGAAGGCGCAAAAAAGATAAAGACAGACACTAGAACAACTCCTATGGAATCTGTGCAATCAGTAAGAAATCAAACGCTTAGAAATACCTCGTATTGTATAATATAGATGGTTTAATTAGATATATTGTAAATACCCTTCATATATGTATGTGCTTAAACATACAGGTTGAGTCACCTAACGTTTGCACCTCAAATATCTTTGTTGTTTCTAAAGATGCGTAAAATATGGTAAGGACAAAGTGGATTTGTACAATGGGGATGACACGATGCCAAAAAAAATTTTGTTTTTATGTCAGTTTTTTATAGATATCAAGGTCACCTCGACTTTTTTAAATGGAACCACCCGTTTTTAAACACCTATAACGATAGTCCCTTCCATTACGAATTCAGTGACTAATATTACTCAAGGTCATTCAAGGTCGCGGACAGAGATAATGAAAAAGATTTAACATCGCTACATGCCTGTAAACGGGCTTTGAAGGAATGTTGAACTCTGTCCGTGACCTTGAATGATCTTGAGTAATTATAGTCACTGAATTCGTAATGAAAGGGACTATCATTGTACGTGTTTAAAAAGGGTGGTTCCACTAAGAAACTGAAGGTGACCTTGAAAATCTCTAAAAAAAAGACAGAAACAAAAATTTTCTTGGTATCGTGCGAGCCCCACTGAACCATTCAACTATCACATGATGATTTCACACATCAGAATAACGTCTGATTCCTTTCTTATTCATTAATCAAGGATTACTGATTATTTCGTAATCAGTATTAACGATTAATAATTGGATTCGTTGAACTGCGTTTTGGAGAACTCTTTTTTTCAAGTTTTTTTTTATATAATCCTATAGATTTCGACGAGAAAACACCGAAAATGAAAATCTTATTGTGAGGAATTCATTGGTTCACAAGTTATACGCGTATAACTTTAATCAGATTACGTTTTGCGCAACTCTGTCTTTTTCCGATCTTTGGTAGGGAATAGAACACATAGAAATAACCGGAATATATATGTAGAACCTTTTAGGATGCTTAACCCACTGAACCTTGAACTGTTACAAACTTTATGCGTACTTTATGAGCGTGAAATATATCATTTTTACTGTTTTGAACTGGAGTGTTAATCGCCTTGAACCAGAGGAAATATTAGTCTGATTATATTTGTTATATGCAATATGATTTTAATTGAATATTCATATATTTTACGGTTAATTATTTAACTCTTAGTTACTGCAGTTATCAATCAAATAATTTATCCATATAAAGAGACTTTAAAATATGTGTACACATGTGTTTGAACATGTAAAAGATAGTTTTGGTAATTTAGTTAAAAATTGTAATATTAGATATCCTTAACGTTCTCACCCTACACGCCGTACAACTGAATACATTTGTACAATAACCTTGGTTGACCTTCAAACAGCTTAATATTGCACCTCGTTGGATTCGTATCAATAGCAGCCATCAAAAAACAGGTACCATAACATAGCATTCTATTTAGAAAAACAAAGGTGACCTTCACATCTCTGAAGCGACTCCAACTAGCAACAAAAGATTAACGCCACACTACGGCCCCTGTTGTCCAATGCAACTTTTATTTCGAAAACTTTTCTAACATTATCATACTTTCGGAATTATTCTGGTGGAAATAGTGAGTGCCTCACCCTGTATACAAGTGTATTCAATATTACTATTCCTGTAAATAATATTATATGAGTCATGTTTAGTACTTGGTAGATCTAGTTATAATAAGAAAATAACACAATAGTCTCGTTGCATATTGTGCAAAGTGCTGCTCCAAATTGGAAAGCCCGATACTGTCTTTTGTTTAAATTATAATCTTGGATACTTTAATGGTAAGAAACAACAATTAGAAATAACGCAGTCCTTATATTACTATTACAGCGTATACTTTCAGAATCAGTATCGATAATTTATCGTTTCTCAATTCGGCAGAAGGTTCGAACGTTTTCTGCAATTTCAGAAGCAAATACGTTTCGAGCAGTATCTCGTCAATCCCGAACGACAAAGGGGTCTACAAAGGGTGTCGAGGATGCATCAACGTTTCATCTGGTGTTTGAGTTACCCTTGGCAGGTTCCAACCGTACTTCATACTCGGGTCGAAGTTATTATTTGCAGTTTGGAGTTTGCGTTTGGCCGTGGTCTTCAGCATTGGTGCTTCCCGTTAGGCCTCCGTCTCAGTATTCGCGAATATTATCATTAAGTTCGACAAACCTTATCGAATTTAAGTGGCAAAAGAGGAGAAAAACAATTCTTATTTTTAGCGATCACAAAAACATCACATCATGTGCGAATAAATATTGTTATTTCAAATTTAATACAGAATTATACGAGGGAATCGGTTACGGATGGTATAACTTAAAAGGAAACAACTGTCATCTGAATAAACTGAATAAAGTGTACATAGCACATCTTGTGTACCATTCATTAAACCAAGGTGCTCAGTACTTTCAAACCACACTGAGAGGAGGCGCAATCCACATAGAGATTGCTGCTTTCGTATAGATCGGTCATGAACATAGACATCAAACGATTCCTATTCAATAGCATGTGTGTCCGCCGAATTTTCGAACTCTATTTTCACGGAAACAAAGCCTCGTATGAAAAAATTTATCCTACAGTTTCGACTTATTTTGTTATGTAAAATCACCTCTGTAGAATTTCTTTCTGTAGAGTGCGGAATCTTAACACTTTACCGACCGGTAGCCGATTAATCGGCTTTTTGTCCCCAACACTCACCGACCGGTAGCCGATTAATCGGCGTTTTTTCCCCAAAGCTCATAGAGCCGGTGCCAGGGAAGATCTGCGGCCGAGTGGCCGGTGAGAAGTACATAGGATGTTGAACCGCTACCGGTCGGTAAAGTGTTAATAATAGCGTTAAACGATTATATTCGAGCATCTAATAAGTAATGCGATTTTACTTTCACATTTTTAAAAAGTCAAATGCATAAACATTATCGGAATCATTAGTATTGTATATACTATCTCTCATTTTCCGTAATTTGTGAAACCCTATATAAATGACTATTGTTCGTTATTTATTGTGGCATTAAGTAAGTATCAGTACAATCATATTCTTCAGACGTAAACGCAAGCAAGCTGATAGCGTACGCATACTTCAACAAGGTGGACGAATCGTTAACATCGATTTACACGTAGACAAAAGAAAATTGATATCTATTGTATTCCTGTATGTTCTCCAACGCTTGTACACTAATAATATCGAAATAGAACTTGAGTTCGGTGTAAGGGAAATTAATGTCACACATATATTTATTAGACTCGGAACAAGACGTTCATGACGAGTTTGACTAGATATTACAGTGCAAGTGGTCCGTGAAATTATCAGAATTTCATGTGTAATTTTTTCGTAATTTTCACTCAGGTTTAAGAATTGAATACGATGCATTTATTCCTGGTATATTAAACTGACTGCAAACGTATCTGAATAGTTTCAAAATAACGTATTTTTTCTTTTAAGTGATTAATTTAAAAAATATACATTTCTGATAAAGGGATGTGCAAAATTTGTAAATTTCCAGTTAGCAAATAATAGTCTATTTATTCAATAAAATCAAAATGTTAATGACTCCATACACGATAATACGTCGATACGTCGAGAAAATAAAGATTTCTTTGCATAAAAAAATAAAACAAAAACAAAGAAACAGTATAAAATTTTGTCATATTCAGGGCAATTAAGATACATTTCTAAATTTTAAAAATGGTGATTTTTTGTAACTCGAGTAGAATTATTATTAATATTCATATTTAAAATGTGAATTTTGTGATCTCCACAGGTGGGGATACTTGAACCAAATGAGACAGTGATGTAAATGTTTATATACTCGAATAGCAACCACATTACGTGTCAAATCGAACGAATGTTTACTTTTTTATTATATTTTCAAAAATAGGAATCGTCCCAATCTAATAATTTACCTCGTGCCACCTTGATGAAAATTGGAATAACATAAAAGTATATAATAATTACAGAACAGCTGGAATTATGAAAATTTTGCTGGTAATCACGATACAATGTTATCAATTATCGTGTTGATAAAAATTGTCCACAACGATCCGAAATACTAATGAAGAAAACAAATATAATCAAGGAAACAGAAACACGTACAACTGTCCCAGTAACAACTAAACATTCAATCGATGTCGATGAAACACACATGAAATTTTTAACGAAACTATGGAAATTTCGCTGAATGTGGACTCTGTTCGAAATCTTTATCATGAGTCTCGATATTACAAGTCAAGAGGTCGATAAAATGGCCAATGCGGTCGCCAAGGAGCAAAGAAAAAGGAATTTCCCTCTTCGTGGTAGCACGGTTGTCGCGGCTTATTATCACAACAATTACCGGATGGCAGGGTCCCAATGATGGCTTTGTTCGAGCAGCGGCTCGGCGCGGCGTCGCGACGCTTCCCAACTCTTTTCAGATTTATTCCACCGATAGCCCGTCGGTTTCGAAAAGGAAACAGACTTATTCCGGCACGGTTGGCCGTTCCTCGGTCGTATTAACGTTTCATGGAGGAAGTTTTCTATGCATGGCTGGCGGGTGAACTCGGCCAGAAGAGGGATGCGACGCGACAAAGACAGGAGAGAGCGTTATTTGCGCGGAAAAGAGTGCCGCGACGCTGTCGTCGCCGCTGTAAATTCTTCATCCTTCGGACCCGCCGGCGGAGCACACCGAGATGGAACCGTGGAGGACAAGGAACCGAACAAACACAAAAAAGAGAAGGAACAAAGAAAAAAAACGAACAAGGAGAAAAAAATATCATAAATCGGACGCGTGCGCAAGCCATCCACCTTTTCACATGTAAATTCCGCGCGGAACAAAAGTGCGGCTGAATGATATAGTGACGCCGGAGACTGGTTATTTTATTTCACTGTTCAACACTCGTCTTCCCTGAAACGACGGGTTCATCCACCCCGACGCCACTTCTCGTCTATCCCTCCTCCCACTGCTTTTTAGTTCCACTTAAATACCATTCGAATTTAAAGCCCATGAAATAGTAGTGTCCCAGAATCTGCTATTAGATCGCTAGTTTTAACGGTCGATATACAGTCCCAGACAAAAAGATAGCACGCGTGTGCCATCTTTAATTTCTCGCGTTAAGATTATGCTAGCGTGGAAACTCTAAAATATATGGAAAACGTACCTGCTATGAACATGTAAACATAACATAGGTTGACTTTACTTTAATGAGTTTTCTTAGTTGGAAGAGAAACACATAATCGGACGCAGACAAAATTATAGCACACTGGAATTACGTTTACGAATTCTTCAGTGTTTCGTGAGCTTTTACGGAGTTACAGTGTTCAATTTCTGTCTAGAGCTTTGTCACACTCTTATTCTTATAATGGGTCGTGGCAAAAAAATTAGTAAAAGCGAAATTAGCACAATTTTAGCTCTAAGAAAGCAAAAATTGTCGATTACTCAAATTGCAAAAGAAATTAGTCGCAGTTGAAAGGTTATATATATAATTTGTTGAAAGATACAAGTGCATAATGAAAAAAGAAAAGTACAGGAATGCCAGCAGCATTATCTGAACGCGATACGCGAGCAATAATACATGCTGCTTCCAATTCTTGTGCTACTGCGAGGGAGATCGCTAAGAAAGCTGGAGTCGAAGCAAATATACAAAATATTCGTCGTGTACTTTAGACTAGTAACATTATAAAGCGGTCTAGAATAATAGTAAAACCATCATTAAACGCAAGACATAAAGAGGCACGTTTGTTATTTGCAAGAGAGCATGTACTTTAGAAGAAGACTTGTAGAAAAGTAATTTTTACGGATGAAAAGAGGTTCAATTTTGATGGACCAGACGGATGTACATATTATTATCGTGATGTTCGTAAGCAACGACTAACAAAAATTCGACGTCAAATGCATGGAGGTGGAGTAATGGTCTGGAATAGTGTCGGATATAAAGGAAAAACAGAAATTAAGTTTATTCAAGGCACAATGAATAGAGTCCGTTATGTCGAACTAATAAAAAATCAAATTTCTACATATAGAGAACGCATTGCTAAAACACCATATATATTCCAACAAGATAATGCTTCAGTACATACTGCTAAAATTGTTAAGCAATATTTTTTAAACGAAAATATTTCCATTCTTCGATGGCCGGTGTGCTCACCCGACCTTAATACCATTGAAAATTGCTGGACAATGCTTTCGCAAGCAATGTATGCTGAAGGCCGACAATTTTCAGATGTAAATGAATTAAAAACTTGCATTACAACTGAATGGGAAAATTTAGCTCAGGCAAAAATTAAAGAACAATATAATTGTTTACCTAAAAGGATGGTGGAAGTCATAGAAAACAAAGGAGGTTCCACACATTATTAAAAAAATGTAGTTTGGTGTATATATTGTTATAAGAAATATGTATACTTTTGTTTCATGAAACATATAGTTGTGTTGTATGAAATATATATCTTTATTTTTCAAGTGTGCTATCATTTTGTCTGCGTCGGATTGTGTTTCTGTTAAACATAAAAAGTAAGTTAATTATTATACCACTATGTTCCTACAACGATAACTATTTTTTCAGGATTTTCGAACTACAACTGCGTTTTTCACAATTTTTAATCGTTTGTAAGATTCTCCACTTTACATGTTCACAGTGATACAAATATTTATTCAACTTTATTGAGTACTTTAGTTTAAGGATTTATAGGCCCTTAGAAACGAATTCAATTCATATCGATTTGGAAATGTTGAATTTTTGACAAAATGTAACTAAATTCTTCGATCTAGACCACTGTACAACGCCAGCGAATTTATTAGTCTGTACAGTTTTCAGAAAATTTATTGCAGCAACTGTTAGAACGCCACATTTAAAAGGTCAATACCTTCAGTTTTGTTTTATATGAACAGTCACTATTGTTATATTTTGTCATCAAATCAAGAGAGACTATTAAAAAAACGTTCTGAAATAATTTATATACATGAATGTAATCGTAGTATATGTACTATATGTACAATAATTATACATTGCTACAGATGAACATAACACGACTGATTCGTATCATATGTACTATGTGTACATATAGTCACTCCCATTAATATTCGTACACTCTAAAAGGCGATTACGTTTTTAATATTGAATCATGTGACTTGGATTTTTTTTTAGAAGTTAGAACAATTAGTTTACTACACGTTGAAAAAAAGAAATTTTGAAAAAATTGTAATCGGTCGGAATTACAAATAAAATACTAAAAGTTGATATTTATAACTGTTTTATGTGGGTCCATATTGAAAATTCAACAAATACGTTTTGTAGATCTGTGTCAACTATATACACTCTGAATATTTCACCAAAATCGGCAAACGTTGCAATGAGCTACAACTGTTTGAAGATGGTAAAAATTGCAGCTTTTCACAATTTTCGGCCTTAAACTGTAATAAGTCGAAGGATTCTTACGTCATTCGATGCCTGTCGCTGTTTTCCACGTAATCCAAATTGGATGAAAATTTGAAAATGTATACAATCGATACAGATCTACAAAATGGATGTTTTAAATTTTCAATATAGGCCACATAAAAAAATTGTAAAACACAACTTTTAGTATTTTCTCTACAATACCGATCAATTGCAATTGTTTTAAAATTTCTTTTTCACGTCATGTAGTAAACTAATTATTCTAACTTCTCAAAAAAGTCCAAGTCGTATGGTCCAATATTACACAAGTTATCGCCTTTTTAAGAGTGTCCGAATATTAATGGGAGTGACTGTACATCCTAAATTTATATAACTGAATAATATGAGTGGTTAATTTCATTGTGTGTCATCAATATGAGAGAGGAAGATTAGGAAGAGTATGAATAACGACGAAAATGAAGTTTATAAGTCCTAATATCAATTACCGAGAAACAAGATATAATTTGATGTTAGATGAGTTAATTTGTTATTATAAATTTTCCATACTGTGTTCATAAATTATTAATTTTCTTGTTCACTGAACAAATCCAATCTCCTGCTTTAATTACAAATAAATGTGATAAATTCAAGCATAATTATTCAAGTACAGATTTTTTTATGCAAGTACAGATTCTCACAAATCTGTCTGCAGACCTTGAAGTGTAAAAATCTGTATATTATACACAAAATTGAAAAACTTATAAACGTTTTAACACTAGAACCGCCGAAATCATCAAAATGACGAATTTCGGATTCATTATTTTACAATTATTCGGATTGTAAAGATGTTTTTAAGGATGCTTACTAAATGCACATATTTATTCAGACGTATTTTGTAAAAACAATGAAATTAGTCATTTTTAATGCTCGGTTGTTTTAGTATTAGAGTGCACTTTCTTCGTTTCGCGGTCCATTTTGCAGAAGTTACTGTACCGCAAATAATTTCACTCAAAAGAAAATGTACATTTGTTGTGAGAGGTCAATGTTTATAATTGGAAAAAAATGTCTTAATAAAATCATACGAATAAAATTGATTTTAAAACTTTTCCGATAAATTATAAATTTGTTATATGTCCGATTTATTAGAAAACAAATGATTGGTAACATGCTTGTACAT
Source organism: Sphecodes monilicornis (assembly GCA_913789915.3). Classification (NCBI taxonomy): domain Eukaryota; kingdom Metazoa; phylum Arthropoda; class Insecta; order Hymenoptera; family Halictidae; genus Sphecodes; species Sphecodes monilicornis. The sequence goes on from OU565284.1 coordinate 29,063,538, forward strand.
AATTCGGTTGGCAATGTATAGACACGTGTCCAAGTGGATATTTCACTAGCCGCGTCAACTTTTTGCCACTGTTTTATATGCATTTGAATAATTAATCCTTTCTTCCAGAATATGGATTAAAACAGATCTACAGATTATAGTTTCAATCATAATGTGTCATAAAATAACTACTGATCAAGGAGAAATGAGAGTTCGTATAACAGAACAATAATTCAACTCAATTGCTAATAACTTCACTATTGTATTGATTTGTACAATAAACAGTGTTGCTTAGATTGAGTTATTTAATATTACATACCTACAGAAAAATAAAGAAGCATCGAAAAAAAATCAATTTTTTATTTTATTAATTACAAAATCTGAAAAATGAAACACATGGCATACTACAATAGCTCATTACCGAATTGATATAAAACTTATGTGAGAAATAAGCATTCTTCTTGGATGTTTGGAGATTTTCAATTCTTTTAAACATGTTGGTTTAACCCGAAAAATCCTAGAAGAGTACAGGTTAATAACATTAGTAAGACACAATCACCATAATAATATAAACGTAGTGACGTGATAACTTCAATGCAAAATCAGCAATTTTAAGTTTCTCAACTTTTCAAAAAATCAATTTTGTTGTCAAAACTTCGGGCAAAATTCACGTTCAAGTGTGTTATCAGAGAGAATGTACATGAATTTCTTCGTAATTCTTTGTTAAACAAATCAAAATAAACAGAGCATAGTTCATTAAACCGTACTGACCATACAAGTACTCTTGTGATTGGGGTAGCGGCTTAAAACTTGTCACAGAGGGTTTCCATTGGACGCCCTGTCGAGTGGTATAGAAAAAAACTGAATTCGGTTTGGGGCGCATTTCACCTCCTTATACGACTACAGTACGGCTGCGATAAAAGCTACAAGGTTGTACACGATAAGTGCAACAAAATTATCCCCACTACTGCAGAGTATACCCCTCGAGGAGCGAAGAAGCTCGACTGGTCAACTCGGCTGAGGAATTTAACATGATACGGGTCAAGGATGATGATAAAACTGGGCTGATACAATAACAACACCCGTTTTGTTTTTTATTATTTTCATGAAACTTTTACCAACACATTTGTGACATTTTTACATGTTTATCACTAAAGCTACCGGCGCTGGTCAAATACAACGGTCAAAGATTAGTTCTCTTAAAATTCTAGAAATTATAGACTCTGCCGTAGGACCTGATCGAATAAATTTCTTAGATCAAACATATACTAAACTAAAAATAGCAAAACGTGTAGATAAACTATTCATTTTTATAAAAAAAAACACGTGCCAGTCACTTTTTGTGCTTGGTAGGGTTAGGATTCAATGATGACAGTCAATAAAAGAGAATGAAGAACTATAAATCGAATACTCGGCATACATCAAATGGATCGATCGCTGAAACAATAAATGCAATAGTAAAACTTCTTCATTTTTTATTATTTTGTTAAGAAACTTCATGCGAACATACCTATTTGTAACATTTTTCTAATTAAAATGAGACCAAAAACTTATCGCGAATTAAACATGTAAATATTATCCAAGTTATATCGTGTATGGTAACATTTTAATCAGAAAAATTTCACAATTGCGTTCGTAAACGTTTCGTGAGCAAAAAATTAACAACAAATAAATCGGTGTGTCTGAGATTTTCTGTTATGCTCCCATTACAAGAGTAAAATAGACGTATTCAAGTCAAAAGTTTTATCATTGCATTAGCATTGTCTTACCGACAGGCTGTTATCGATTGTTTTGATCGCTCAGCTCGACGCTGAACTGGCGGCAAATGTAAATGTATCTCGAGGAATCGTGTCTGCACACGATGTGTGCAATGTTTCGGGCCCAAGGTCATTGCTTTCATCGCGACAACACTGTACACTCTTTGGAGCCTTTTGGGATAGTAGAGAGTTCAGATATCATTGGTTCCGATCATTGCGGTACTGCTCTGTTGAAAAACTACAAGAAGATAGTTACACGGCGGGTTAACAGTGTGTTCGACCAAACATTTTTTTTTCACTCGAATAATACGTCGCGTCGGCGCGCGGCTTGCTCTGTCGCTACTGTATTCGGCGGAAACAATTCGTCCCCGAGGGCGCGGAGAGACAAATAAATAACACATTCAGAGTCGGTTTCGCTGAATTCCATCGCTCGAGAAATTAATATCGCGCGAGGAGATTTAAAAGAATCGGCCATTCAACGCGGAACAGTCGAACACACAATTTTCTCATGCTCATGCGTCCCTCGTTCACCGCGCGGCAATTTGCGTGTTAACATTAAAATATCAATTCGCCGTGTGCGCGGCTCATTACCGGTGCGAGTGTGTATCGGCTTCACGCGCAATTATACGAGCGTCAAACGGAGCAGAGGCGAGGAAATAACGCTGCAAAATAATCATTCACGCGTTCATTTTCCTGGACAATGCCGGCCGGCATTCGGTCGCGGCTCTCTTCCCTCTAATTTTCGTTGAAATCCCTCGCAGACACCCCTACGCCGAATTTCCATGGGAGAGCTCGTGGAAAATAATGATTTTTCGCGAGGGCGTCGCGAAGAACAATCGCGGATTTTGCGTCGATCCGTTGATACGCGGACAGCTCTCGAATTCGGACGGTACCATCCACCCTACACCCGACTAATTACAGAAGTTCGCGAGTGTCTCCGACGATTTTCCAATGAATTTTCGATTCCTGGCAATGGGCACACCGTCGCCGTCGGAAACGTTGCGCAAAAAGCGATTTGCACGGTGGATTCTGACGCGACGATGAATTATAGGGATGCCGGGCGTCGTTGCTCGCATACTTCTGGCGATTCCGCGAGCGAAAGCTCACTTCTTCCGATGTTCCGGCCATGCCCACACACTTCACCGAGTTTAATTAGCAAAAAACGAGCGGAACGAGGAATTGGAACAGGTCCGATCAGCTACACGCTGTTCTGTGGCCCGGGAGGAAAGAAGCGATGGATCTACTACCACTGGAGAAATATTGTTGACGCTCTGTTGAGGAATTGACGGAACCTACAGTCATGTCGATGGATATTTGATGCGCGTGGACCGCACGCTAATAATTCCAAAGCGATACTTTTGTTTCCTTAGAAATTGAAGGAGTCTCCCACAGTATCGGAGAAAATAATAGGACGTTTGATATATTTGAATATTTCGTATAATTACAAGAAGAAAATTCACATTCTACACACCGTCTTATTGGATTCGTCCTCTCAATCTCTGTCATTTCTTTTGATCTACAGGGGCCAGAATTACATAATATTCGGACACTCTTTACAATACTGTTACGGCGGCGTGAATATTGAGATGTCGCCGTAATGCCGTGATGAACAACCCCTAAGGAATAATTGAAGGTAGGGGTGGTCAACGAACTGTTGATCGTTGAACAGAAGAGAGAGACAGAATCGACAGCCGAGCAGAAAAGACATATTCTGAAACCGATATATTGATATAAAGTTATAAGAGTTGTATTGTAGGCAAAGTTTGTTAATAAATATCTCGTGATGCCGCGGTGTACGTCGCGCAGTAATGAAAGTCGCAACAATACTATAACTTAGTTATAACTAAACTAAACGACTTCAGTTTTTTTGAGATGTTAGAAGGATTAGTTTACTAGATAGCGTATAAATAATTTTTTCCAAGAATTGATATTGGTCGGAATTGCGGCGAAGAAAGTAAAGGTCATGATTTTTAACTTTTTTATCTGTGTCGGTAATGAAAATTTAAAAAACGCCTTCTGTAGGTCAAGATAAGTTATACACATACACAACGTTTCATCGAAGTCTGTTAATGTTGCTATGAGCTACAAACATTTAAAGGTGATAGCTTAAGCGTAAAAGTAGCAGATTTTTTTGGCCTTTTCGGAGAATTTCGCCCTTATGTGATCACCTTTAAATGTTTGTAACTTATAACAACGTCAATCGAGTTCGATGAAACTTTGTACATATATGTAACTTATCTTGACCTACAAAAGGCGTTTTTTAAATTTTCATTACCGACACAGATAAAAAAGTTAAAAATCGTGACCTTTACTTTCTTCGTCGCAATTCCGACCAATAGCAATTCTTGGAAAAAATTATTTATACGCTATCTAGTAAACTAATCCTTCTAACATCTCAAAAAAACTGAAGTCGTTTAGTTTAATTATAACTAAGTTAGTAGAATTCTTTCTAAATACAATACAAGCTAGTAATTTAAAGTAATAAATTATTTCAATGAGTAAACAAGTAACCTTTTGTTTAATTACATTTATTTATAGTTTCATTAACATTGAAGTCATTGACGCCTGTCAAGTATTTTAACAAACTGTAACAATTCAATTCAGTATTTAATAATGATTCTTACAACATATTATGGTGCAATTCAATTTTTTTCATAATTTAATAGTATGGTTTTTTCCACGCGAAATCGGAAATTTGTCAAAGTACCGTTTTGGATTTTGTTCAAAGGATATGTTGTGATATTTAGTGATACATGTATGGGCGTACCTCATAGGATTTTTCGAAATTTTAAAAATTGTTGGTTTTACAGACGTGTAAAATAATATGTCAACATTTTTTTCATTAAATTATGACGGCTGAACTAACAAACCAATGAAAATGAGTTTTTAGGGGATTCTAGTGTAACCATAATACGTTCGGCACAAGTCAAAGAATAGTATCATCTGAACATTAAACGTCGCCGGCCGGACCCTTGGTGACAACGATGATCCATAAAATACTGTATATCTGCTTTTGATTGAATATGCATCAGTGAACATAGACATTGCGGTTTAAAAATATCAATACTTTTTACTTAACCCTTGCTACATATATGTATATGGAGTCAGCAATATTACTATTGTGACAGTGTTGCATCAAAATGTATAGAGCAAATTAAAAAACTAGGAATTGGAAAAGTTATGAAACTCTATTTAGCACTAACCGTACCACAGACGGTCGAATGACCGGTTTCAAACTTTTTATTTTTTAATTATTGAAATTGCAAAAATGCTTTCATTAGGAATCATTCAATAAATTTCTTCATTCAAGCACATAGTCTTATAAAAATAACGAGAAATCTAAACATAGATTGAATAATTTTCATAAAACGAAGTACAACAGTCACATTATTTGCTCGGTACGGTTAGTTTTAAAACGTGGACCACGTAGCGTTTTTAAAACGTTTTCAAATAAAGAAATATTCTCAAGAAAAAACTTTTAGATTCAATTGAATTTACAGAATAGACAAGTACAAATTTTTCTGTAACAGGAACAGGTATCTTATTCATCAATTCTATAGAAGGTCACAATCATTGTGGGAAATACTGAACACAATCCAATGAATAGTACAACTGTTGAACAATTATTATGGCTAAACTGACATTGTCGGTGTGTCACTTATTTGAGATGTTTGCGTAGATAATTCACAGCTGTAGTCTCTTATTTTATGTAATTCCTGGTTCATGTTTCTCTTATGGAACCTCTCTCAATCTGTAGATGGTTGGGTCCATTTTGACCCAGAGTTTAAAGCATTCCGTTACAGTTCTAATATTTTCGTACCATATCTAAATTATCAGCTATCTACGCATATTGAGTCAAATAAGACAACCAACCAGTAAATATGTTAAAATTCTAATGTATAATCCAGATTTGAGGAAAAAAATAGAAGCAACATTTCACTATGGATACGTTTAGAGCCAGCACCCGTCCAAGTGTTAATAAATGTTCTACAATTATTTGTCTTCATGGAGCTTTCATTGTACAGAATCTAAAATATCTATTTTATACAAAAAATTTTTAAAAGGAGTCTCTACGAACAATATTCCTTTCAAAGTAAAGAATCATATGAATCTGAAGTGAACATCTTTAAAAACAAAAGATTGTTTATTTCGATCCCCGATTATTATTTCCAATGCAGATACCTGATCGCAATTCTATGAATTCACGAAGTTGAATTAGAATGTACAGAGCAATTTAAAGAACTAGGAATCGAAAAAGGTTACTCTACATACTCTACATACCAGGGATTGAAACTGTTATGATATCGGTTCCGTTTCTCGAAACAGTTATGAAGAACCGAAATAATGTTATAACTGTTACGAGAATATCGGTTCTGGCTTATATCGGTTACGGTTACGGTTCTGGAGAACCGATATTATTTCGGTTGTGTACTGTTATTTTTCGGTTCTGGATTTCGGTTCTGGGATTCGGTTCTGGGTTTCGGTTCTGGGTTTCGGTTCTGGGTTTCGATTCTGCCTTCTGTCTTCTGTCATTCTGTATTCTATTCTGTATTGTGTTCGACCTTCTATATTTATTATTTAAGCAGTTACTCATTGTTATGTGAACAACTTGTTGTTAAAATAATTGTTTAAATAAATAAATTTTCATAATTTGTTTCTATACTTATTTTTCGAAGTATTTCAACAATTTGTTATTAAAATAATATATTTATTATTTAAACAGTCATTGAAACAATTTATTATTTAACACTTTATCGACCGGTCGTGGTTGAGGCTGCCACTAAATAAGAACCGACTTAGTCCCGCGCACATTTGCTCCCAGTACCGGCTAAATTTTCGCTATTCATTGTGTTGTGCTTATTCCTGTTGTTTCAAAGGAATGTAATTTTATAGATATTTATACTTTATTTTGCATTTATTTTATATAATAAAGGGTCTTATAAACTAATATTCATAAAATATATTGCAGGTGATAGTAATTCAATTTTTTAATAATAAACCGTCGATAACCAAAACTGATTAATAGGCTATCGGTCGATAAGCGTTGGCAATCGAAAAGCCGATTAATAGGCTAGCGGTCGATAAAGTGTTAAACAATTATTTATACAATTATTTAAACAATTTATTATTTGTATAATTATTTAAACCATTTATTATTTATACAATATTTAAAGAATTTATTATTTATACAATTATTTAAACAATTATTTAAACGATTTATTATTTATACAATTATTTAAACAATTATTTAAACGATTTATTATTTATACAATTATTTAAACAATTATTTAAACGATTTATTATTTATACAATTATTTAAACAATTATTTAAACGATTTATTATTTATACAATTATTTAAACAATTATTTAAACGATTTATTATTTATACAATTATTTAAACAATTATTTACACGATTTATTATTTATACAATTATTTAAACAATTTATTGTTTATACAATTATTTAAACAATTTATTATTTATACAATAATTTAACCAATTTATTATTTATACAATTATTTAAACAATTTATTATTTATACAATTATTTAAACAATTTATTATTTATACAATTATTTAAACAATTTATTATTTATACAATTATTTAAACAATTTATTATTTATACAATTATTTAAACAATTTATTATTTATACAATTATTTAAAGAATTTATTATTTATACAATTATTTAAACAATTTATTATTTATACAATTATTTAAACAATTTATTATTTATACAATTATTTAAACAATTTATTATTTATACAATTATTTAAACAATTATTTAAACGATTTATTATTTATACAATTATTTAAACAATTATTTAAACGATTTATTATTTATACAATTATTTAAACAATTATTTAAACGATTTATTATTTATACAATTATTTAAACAATTATTTACACGATTTATTATTTATACAATTATTTAAACAATTTATTGTTTATACAATTATTTAAACAATTTATTATTTATACAATAATTTAACCAATTTATTATTTATACAATTATTTAAACAATTTATTATTTATACAATTATTTAAACAATTTATTATTTATACAATTATTTAAACAATTTATTATTTATACAATTATTTAAACAATTTATTATTTATACAATTATTTAAACAATTTATTATTTATACAATTATTTAAAGAATTTATTATTTATACAATTATTTAAACAATTTATTATTTATACAATTATTTAAACAATTTATTATTTATACAATTATTTAAACAATTTATTATTTATACAATTATTTAAACAATTTATTATTTATACAATTATTTAAACAATTTATTATTTATACAATTATTTAAACAATTTATTATTTATACAATTATTTAAACAATTTATTATTTATACAATTATTTAAACAATTTATTATTTATACAATTATTTAAACAATTATTTAAACACTTATTTAAACAATTTATTTTTTAATCAATTAATATTTAAACAGTTGATTATTGAAACAATTCGAACCATTTCAACAATTTTGTTATTAAAATAATATATTTATTGTTTAAACAATTATTTTAACAACAAATTGTTGAAATACTTCGAAGAACAAATATAGAAACAAGTTATGAAAATTTATTTATTTAAACAATTATTTTAACAATAAATTATTGTAATAAGCATTGAAATAACGAGTATAGAGAAAATTATAAAAATGTATTTATTTAAAAATTGGTTAAAGTATAATTAGCAATGAATGACTATTTAAATAATAAACATAGAAGGCCGAACACAATACAGAATGATAGAAGGCAGAACCGAAACTGGAACCGAAATAATATCGATTCTCCAGAACCGAAACCGTAACCAATATAAGCGAGAACCGATATTCTCGTAACAGTTATAACATCATTTCCGTTCTTCAAAACTGTTTCTATCAGAACCGATATATAACAGTTTGAAGCCGCTATTTCCAGGACGGTTTCAGTCCCTGCTACATACTCTACATCATAGTTTACATATTTTATTATTCTAATTAACAGAGACGTGAAGTTTGCCCATGTTTTTGCGAGTTAGACTCACTGTGCGAGGTCCCGTCGCGTCGCTGAGAAATTGTCGGGCCGACGCACATTATCCGTCGATCCTGTTTTCCCAACGCAGAAATCCTACGAGGAGGGTTCGCCGATCAAGTAAATCGCACGATCGTGATCGAGAACACCAGGGGAACGCGGCCAAACCGTCAGGGACGTGTCCGAGCCCGGTATAGGAATTGTCGGAACGGAATGAAACAATAACGTTTTTTTTCCTCCTCGCCCGGGCAAATAAACGACACACGATCGCGCCTCAGGGAGACATTCGTTTCGATCCCTTCGGAAATTTATCCCCTGTGTTCCGGTCTCCGTTTGCTGGAGGAACTCCTCGTTTTCGTTGTCTTTTCTGCCTTGTCCCCATGTTTCATAGCTCGCGCGCTTTGTTCGAACGCCCGGTTGAAAGGCCGCGCACCGTTCGGAGCTTCCTCCCTCGAATTTCTTTCTTTGGCGGAGCAGAAACTGCTAAAGAGCTATATGAATTCTCCCTCGGCTTTTGTGGAGTACTCTCGGCGAGATATGAAAATAATGGAACTCGGACGATAACTTTTCGCACGGTGGAACAACACTAAAAATATAAGATAACCGGTGGAAGAGGATTGCCACTGGTCAGACACAATGTGGTAGCAAACGTAACTGGGAAGTGGTGCTCGGAGAGACGACCGCCGGTCGAGTTTTATTATGCCCGATGATGTGGTTTTAAGAAATATCAAATTAAGGGATCAGTTGGATATACAGTCAGTCACAAAAGTCTCCACAAAATCTTTATAATATGGTGACCATTTTTAAACTGGACCAAATAGTCTGAGTTTTTTTAAGAACTTAGAAGAATTACTTTACTAAATGATGTGTGAACAAAATTTTAGGAATATCGTAATTGACTGAAACTGCAAAACGAATAGTAAATATTGATTTTAAAACTGTTTTATGTGTTTGCAATGAAAGTTAGAAAATACATTAAAATTAATGAATTATTTCACCGTTAATTGCCTAGAATCAAACGATTAATGTTAGTTATATTAGCATACATGACTAATATTAGTCATATTTGAGTATTACAATAAATAAATGATTGTAGTTACCTGAAATCAAAGTGGATTAAAACAATCCGTGATTATTAACGAAAAGTGATGTTATAATTTATCAGAAAATATGATAATGTATGAAAATATCATAATAAAATATGAAAATATCATAACAGAAAGATGAACAGGTAAAAAATGCCGGTTGCATATGTGTTGAGATACTTGTACACATTTTTTAATTTCAACACTGTTTACCTTGAATAAAATAGTCAGAGGAGATTGACTTGGTCTATTGAATTATCTAGATCTCGATCGTGCATTATCGTTGAATAGGAGTTCATTTGAATTTGAATAGGAGAATATTCATTTAATAGGAGTTCACGTTCATATAAGATACTTTTGCTCAGCTAGAGTTCAGTTAACCAAGCACTGCTAATTTAGTTCATATAAATGGAGTTCATATAATCGGAGTTCCACTGTAATCGGATCTTATGTGGATGAATCGAAGCGTATTGAAAAGTAATGTACTGAGTATGGACAGCTGATATTGTTACTTGTTCAAATGAACAGTGGATTATATTGGTATCATGATAGCAATGAACGTATCAATACCATCGTAAACAGATTCAAATGTTTAAGTGCTTTATGAGTATAAACTATGAGAATTGCTAACATTTAGTACTTTGAATTGTGCTAACGGTAAATGCATAAACAAAAATAGTGAGAAATAACTTATTTATTAATATTATTTAATCATAATATTTTCTTTATTATGTTGTCTTTCAACCGATTTCTTTTTTACTAATTATCTCGCCACTTTTCGAAAATACTCTTTATGAAGAAACAGACCTTGTCATCACTCAATACATTCTTTTGTAAGTTTGGCATTATTGGATATTTTAATCATTAATATTTCAACAGAAAGTTGAAAAAACTGAATTTTATATTTTTTTTCACAATTCTGACCAATAGCAATTTTTTCAAATTTTTGTTTACCTGTTATTTATTAAACTAATGGTTCTACCATGTTAAAAAACTCAAGTCGTCTGATGCAATGTTGAAAAAGTTATAAGTTCTCAAAGGGTGTCCACTTAATATTGTCCCAGACTGTACATGTTATATATATTACTATACAGGGTGTACCAAACAAGGTGTTACGAGCTGTTTTCTTAGAATCTAATGAGGATATGGACTTAATTTTTGTTTAAATTAAATGGTTAAGGAGCGCTAACTTTGTACGACTTGTAATAATGCACCTCGCAATACCAACTTGTACATAGCTAACTGCTAGATTGCTTATCTTGCCCGTAAACATATTCGCAAAATCAATTTCAATTGTTCGCTATAACTCTGTAACTATGCGCAATAAAAATAAAGGTTCAAGTAAATACTATTCAGTTTAATGAGAGTTATCACAATAACAAAAACTCAATAACACTTTCCATTTAAAAACATGTTGGGGACCGCTTTGTCCCCGCAAAAATTAACCGAAAAAATTTTAATATATATAAAAAAATTAGCCCTCCTTAACCATTTAATTTAAAAAAAATTTAAGCCGGTATCTTCACCAGATTCTGAGAAAACAGCTTGTAACACTTTATCTGGTACACCCTGTATAGTAATCTCATACATGCGCGCGAAATTATAGTTATAAAACGAGTGAGTAGAGGGTGCGTGGTTGTGTGGGAAACTGGCGGGTATTAAGAATATTTTTTCTTCTTTCGTAGTACGCGAGAGTGGTAACAGCGCAAAAATAATAACACAAGAGTAAAACGTGAAGAAGTAAGATCATAATAAAATTTCTTTTCTTTGTCTTTGTTATCGTATCATCAACATTTTGTATTATTCTTTTGTTTATATACATTATGTATATAGACATATATTTGTATTTAATTTTGTCATGAAAATAACCATGTCGTTTTTCCACTCAATAAAACAAACACCAGCTGGTTTAAAGCAATAATAAATATATATATAAATTTAAACCGAACTGGCATTTGATTGGAAAAAATGCAATTAGTGACGCCTCAAATTTACGTTATACGAGACCGAAACGATAAAACTATCGTGCTATTGCGATTTTGTTCGTTTATATATTCATCCATGTGATGCATTATTATCTGCGTAGATCTACACAGGATTCTTTCTAGTAGAAGCAACAGTTTTTCGTGAATATCTTGAAAACTAAGAGTCCCCCTATTATACAGGATGTCCCATTTGAGTTGAGATTGTAAATAATCTCGAAGACATGTGATTTAAAAAAAACAAACTGAGAAATGTCCTTCAGTGTTTCGAGTGGGGAGGCAAATGGGAATACCAGTTTTCTAACGTGTGGGCGTTTTCAAGGTTATTTCAAGGTCATTGTGTCTTTTTTGATTGTGAATCATATTCTACGTAAAGAAATGCACAACTGTCATTTGAAACATTTTTTTGTAAGTTCAATATTTTTTAAAATATGTAGCGAAATATCTTGAAATTTATGCTGATACCACATCTAGTATGCTTACATCTTCAAGTATTATTAGTAGCTTAAGATCCAGAATGTTTCGATATTCCTCTTTATCAAGTGTAATAAAGATAAACATAGCTGTATTTACAAATGTATCTGACGATGTGCTATCAAAACATTATACGTTTGTGACTGAAGCCTAGCAGACAGACAAAACATGTGGTTCCAGCACGACAGTTGCCCAACTCATTATTCACGTATTGCACAGCAAATACTAGATCGAGATTTTACTGACCGTTGGATAGGTCGAGGTGGTCCAGTTTCCTGACGAGCGAGATCACCTGATCTAACATCACCCGATTACTTCCTATGTGGTTATCTTAAGAAAAAGGTATAACACGATCCACCTACTACAGCAGAAACCATGAGAAAGCAAATTATAACTGCGTGTCGTAATATGACGAGAAGAACATTATTATGTGTTCATGAGTCTTTTATTAAACGAATTACTAAGCGTCTAGAAGTTGAGGGTAAGCATTTCGAGCATTTATTATGATGTTCTTAAATGAAAAAAAAACCTTCCAGAACCAAGTAACATTGTCATTTTAATAAAGAAACAAAATTATCCTTGACATAAACATGAAAAATCAGCTAAATAACTTAAGAAATATTGAACTAACAAAAAAATGTTTCAAACAAAAGTTGTGCATTTTTTACGTAGAATATGATTCCGAAATAAAAAATAAAGGGTTATGAGAAAAAAAGACAAAATGACCTTGAAATAACCTTGAAAACGCCTACGCACTAGAAAACTAGTATTGCCATTTGTGTCCACACTCGAAACACTATAGGACTTGTGTCAGTTTGTTTTTTTGAAATCACGTCTTCGAGATTTTTTATATGTATTATATTATAGGAAGGAGTTGTTTAGAATAATGACCTTGACAATATATCCCAAGGTCATTAAAATCGGAGGTGATTTCCTCAAACTGAATAAATAGCAATTAACGTTACAGAACGATTATTTGAACTATTTTTTATCTTAGGCGACCCGCGTTTGAAATGCGATTTCGGAAAGCCGCCAGGAACGGTCTGCGAAAAATGTTCAATCTGTATGACAATGGCTGCGTATATCGCTTCGGTCCAGAGTCGAGTGTGTTTGTCGGCACGGTTGCGATTCAATTTGATGCCCACGAGTTTTGTTCGGGGCTTCGGGACAGGCGGGTGAAAACAGAACGGGTTACGAAACGGTACGGTTCGTGACGATGGTCGCAACCCGGCTAGAATTATCGCATAATTAACGAGCGAGGCGATCGCTTTGTCTCGTTTAATCCTTGAAACGTACGCCACGCCCTGGGCCTGGCGATCCGTCACTGTTACACGTGCTCGTAATTTTCGCGAGGGGGGAACACACTCAGGGCTGAATCGATTTCAAAGAGCGGACAGGGGGCCACCTCTCCGGGAAATTGGATTCATCCACATGCCATTTTCCGGCGAAAAATAACTGTAATCGTCGCGGCCAAGTGCCATCGAATTGATGCGCAACGATACCTCTCGTGTCTCTTTGCGACGCGATCATGCGTGCCACTGGCTCCTCTTTCGACCCGCCGAATCGGATATTGGCAATTGTCCTATGACACGTTTCTTGCGATGAATATTTAATGCAGCTAAATTCAGCCCGCGGGACATCCGGCACGCAGCGATGCTATTATTCATTCGCGCTGTCGCATCGCGCGCGTCGATATTTTCACTTAGGTACGTTTGCTCGATCGCTGAATGACTTCGCTTACAGAGTAGGACAAATGTATGACATTTTGTATACATATTCGTGTATTTCGTATATTTGAGTGATAAGAATTGTACATTTTATACATCCTATATTTTGTACAGTAGAATTCCATTTATGTGAACGAAATTTTAGTGAATCTCGATTACAGTCCCTGTACAACAAATTAGAACCATTCACGGTTTTTAAAATTCTTCATGTATCTAATCAAATGTGAAGGCCTGGATAATATCTAAGTCGTAATCATGAATGTCGAAATATTATCTGTAGCACAGATTTGCGATCTCGAACACCTCTAATTAATATGTGGTGGCTACTTCCTATGCTCGTCAACAGAGGGACAGTACGACAACACTTTTCCCGCTACTAACTGAATCTTCCTCTGTTTGTATACATGGTGTCCCACATAAATGGGAACACCTAAATATCTGTCGTATTTACAGTCCTATTAGAAAACTTCAGAGGACAAAGTGACACTATTGCAGGGGGCAAATATAATGGTAAAGAAAAAAAATTTTTATGTCGTGTTTTTTAATGAAATTTCAAGGTCATCGATGATTTTTTAAATTGAATAGTATATCTTTTTTACGATAGCATTAGACAATAAAAAACTGAATTTAGTGGATACCACCTTTTTGACCTTGAAACCACATTTTATCCTCTCCAACATGATTATTCTTGCTCAAGGTCATTTCAAGGTCAAAAAGGTGGTATCCACTAAATTCAGTTTTTTATTTTCAATCATGCTATCTCAAAAAAAATATACTATTCCATTTAAAAAAACATCGGTGACCTTGAAATTTCATTAAAAGCACGACATAAAAAATCTTTTTCTTTACCATTATATTTGCCCCCTGCAATAGTGTCACTTTGTCCTCTGAAGTTTTCTGATAGGACTCTAAATACGAAAGATATTTAGGTGTTCCCATTTATGTGGAACACCCTGTATATACCGTCCTTACGATGTCCCTGTGTCTAAGGGGCGGTTCCGCTAGATAGCGTTACTGACGAGTCGTCTAGCGGGCTTTAGGACTAGGGTTTGCAATACCAGTACATCAGCGGCTCACTAATTGCAGTTTGAGAACCGACACGACACAACAGGATGTCAATAGAAAAACAACGCAGTTTGTACTAAAAACGATTCGACCAGCTTACAGTCCGTTGGGATACAATTGCAGAAAATGGTGGTGACTATATTTACAATGGATTATGAAATTGTTTATTTTGTAACATAACTGCTAGTGTTTTATTTCCACATCGGGCACGAACTTCTACAAGCACCCAATGCATGCGGCTTTACGTTTCATACGTTCATTGTAAATTGCTGTTACGATTAAAATTGTTAAAACACTAGACCTTGTGACATCCTGTATAATTGATTTGTATTAAATAGTCTTACCTGATTTTTTGAATTCCATTTGGAGAGCATGAAACAAATAGAAAAAGTGGTTGTATTAAACTGAGGACAGATTGTAGACAGAATATTTATTGTTAGATGTACGATATTATGAATAATAACTAGACTGCGGATTTTATGCATTTATGATAGAAATGAAATGCATCATATGCAACATAGTAAAAACATTTGAAGCATTTCGAAATAGTGTTGTCCTATTTTGAATTGATAAAAGTAATTGAGAAAAGAAATAAATATCTATGTACTTCCGGCACTTTGGAAATAACTTAAGCAATTTTTATTTTGATAGGAGTAGGTATGGCCTCATTTCTTTAAAAAGTGCAATGATGCATATGCAGTAAACAATTGAATTTTTTTCTAATGGAAATGCCTACTTTTTTACATAGATAGATTCCTCTTGTTGTTCTACGTAGAAAAGTTTTCAGGTAGAATGGCAAAAAAATTATTAGTTATTGAGGTATTTCTAAAAAATATCTGTATTGAAAAAGCGTTATTTGAAGTGTATCAAATGTAATGGAGAAGCGTTTGAGCATCCTCTTCAATACAGATATTTTTGAAAAACACCCACAAACGATGAGAGGTGACATTTTTAAGGAAAGTAAAAGAATGTCGGTGGTGTGCTTCAAACAAATACTAAATATTTGCACCTAATTGCTGATTTCAGTTCGGCCCGCGACACTTTCCCCGCTAGACTGTTGAAACAGCCCACTGTGCAACTTGTGCAAAAGCTCCCGAACACTTTCGAGCTCTGTGAAAAGGGTCTATCTTGAGTATCGATTCAAAGCGTGTTGTAAGGTCAAGCATGGTATCAGGTTTGGCTACGAACGTATCGTTTCTTCCTGCGCAACATCTTTGAAAGCCCCGTGTTAGATATAAAACTGAGGTGGAATTGTCGGAATTAAAATATGACACCGTAGATTTTTTCCTCAACTCACATTTATTCAAGAAGGTTCGGTTAGCGAGAAAAGAGACTTGTTGTCTCGTCAACGACTCGGTACAGAATGCCATGTAAACCTTTAGAAAACTCTCCAGGAAAAAGTGGAAATGAAGGAGTGGAAAGTGAGGAGAAGGGCAATCAGAAAAGGATGCCGTAAAAAGTTCGCCAGGGCCTGACCGTAGATCATGAACAAGCCCGAGCGAAACCTGGAAAAAGACAGCGGAGAGGAATCTGAGGGATCTGCGTGAGTCTGGTCGCCAGATGTGTACTAAGACTAACCAGGCCCGCGCCGAACGTGGAACAATAGGCAAGGAAATAAGAGTTTCTAAAAACGACAGCGGCGTAGGGCAACGCTAAGGCCGCCACAAAACAATAGGTCACGGGATATTGTGTTTGCAATCGGCGAGCGTTCGAGTTCGTCCCGCGAGCCATAACAAGTGATTGGCAGAGACCGATGGCGGTGTCCAATCAGCAACAGAATACAAATGGATGCTCATCACCGGCTCATCGAGTACTTAATCTCGTGAACGTGGCTGTCGTTCCCGGCGGCCATGAAAGTCCAGACGGACTCGTCGCATGTGTCAAGCCCGTTTGAATCTGAAAACCAGGCTCCGCCTGGTACTGATGGTTGCTTCCGGATGTCGTTTATCGTTTCACCCAGGTCCGACCATTCACCGTTGTCCTGACACCCATAACAAATTTCACGAGCGTTGTTTTATTCCCATCAAGCGAGAGAAAAACCGGCTGGGATCACTACCTCCAATCAAAACAGAAAGCTCGACGACCGTGCAGACACTTTATATTCGTGTTCAAACCGTTCACACCTCTCCCCGGTGGCTTATAAATTCCGGCCTAAACACGGCCAACCGAGGAACTTGAATAATACTACGTAAAATGATTAATTTCACCTGGAGGATTACAATGGAGCCCGCATAATACGCGAACGGAGCTAATAACATTACGAAGTTTCCATATTTTCCCGTGTGTCTGATCACAGAGTTCCTTAACCCCTTCCTTCCTCGTTAGAGAAACGGCCGCGAACCTAATGAGATTACTTTAACCAACTATGGAATTCACCAAAAATTACTCCGCCCCTCTCGCTGCCTGTAATGAACCCATTATTGTTCGCACGGAATTAATTTCGACTTTGATCAGAACTGCAGCCGCTGCGACGTCGAGCGTGTGCACTGGATTATTTGAAAGTTTCCAATAAATCTGAATTTTCCGAAGCTGAGTTACATCCACATATAACGACATCAGGACTCGATAAGTTCGTTACGTCGTCGACAAGTTAAACAGCGCAACGATTGATGGCTGCCACAAACTTCCTTAATGAGCAACTTGTTGATCGCGATCATTCGTCTCGAACGTGGCTCGTCGTGTTCCAAGGCCGCTTTGGAACAAATTTGGTTCTTCCGTCCATCTGTTAAACAATCATCCAAGAACTTTCTATTCGTTTGTTCGAGCAGTCATATAATAATTTATACATTGCTAGTAAAAAGACATTTTAAGAAACTTCAAACTCGATTTTCTCGAAAATAAGGCCACATCCGGAAAAATTTTATTTTACATTTTCGACTTATTTTTTTATGCTGACTCACCCTCTTTTCGGCATACCACCAGCTACCGAATACCCTGCATAACTCGTGTAATTTTTATTGACCTTACTTAAACAATAATCTGAGGACGCAAGAAAATTGTATTATTGTGAACCTTAGAAAATTGAAAAACTTTTTATTTGCTTACTGAGGCAGTTATAACAATTTACCGGTGAAGCATTGAAGCAATGAAAGTGAAATTTGCATAGTTATCTGAAAAACTTTAATCTCCAAAATGAATGAAAAATGTAATTCTTTCTATAAATTTTAAATAGGCCTCTTTACATGAGTATGTTTTTTAACTTTTCTAGAACGTACGAGATGTTTCGTGATTTCAATGAAATTTTCGCTGAAATTTTCATTTTGGCACATAGGATTAATATTAAACAATAGAAATATTACCCGATGCTGTTTTATATAAATCAATATTGCAATAACTATAATTGGATGCAAAGAAATATTGCACATTTGGGAACAATCATTTCATTAGCATCTACATTACAATTACTTTATATTTTGGGTGCCATACAATGAATATTACGTAGCGGAAATAATATTCAATGTTGTTTAATGCTAACAAGTATTTTATTAGTTATTATTCGATGAAAACGGATATTGTAAATATGAGAATAATTATTTTAGGTATTTCCATACATTATAATACGAGTTATCTGAAACAATTATTTAAACACAAGCGAAATTAAGAGTAACCATCTAATTAAACAATTCTTTTTCTAGTTTCAGATATGTTATTCCGTTTGTTAAATTGGACCACAAGGTTTCTTTTAACCAAACACAATCCCTTATAAATATTTATAAACATTTTTTCTTTCTTTTTGCCCACCTACTTTTATATTATTATATTTATATATAATATTATATTTTTAGTATCTTTGTGACGTTGCAGATTTTGCGACGTCACTTCTCCGTTACTTTTCGCGGCCCAAAGCCCGTTTCGAATGGACCGGACCGCCGTCTAGCGTACCAAACCGACATTCACGAATTTCGAGAGCGCTCCCCGAGGAAATTCCGTATAAAATGACCGACTGGCGGCTAATTTGAATTGCGT
Organism: Sphecodes monilicornis; assembly: GCA_913789915.3. Classification (NCBI taxonomy): domain Eukaryota; kingdom Metazoa; phylum Arthropoda; class Insecta; order Hymenoptera; family Halictidae; genus Sphecodes; species Sphecodes monilicornis. The sequence goes on from OU565284.1 coordinate 29,082,612, forward strand.
GTGCCAAGTACGGCCGAATTTCAGTACGTGCCCCGTGCACCACCAGCCCCTTTAGAGGTACCTATGGCGGCTCGCTGCATGGGATTCCATCGTCGCGACTTACTGGCCCACCAAAACGTCCCGTGCACGGGTTATGGAAAAGGGCCGCCAACGCACATGGGTCGAACGGCCCGGAGACGACACAGGCCTCGAACCCCCACAACGCCGGACTTTCCTCACAAGGAACTCCACCAAGAAGGTTCTGCTGCCGTCTCACTCCGCGGGAAGGGGTTCCATATGCGAGGATAGTGTGGAAGCGCCCTGGGATCGTCTTGGACGCGCCCCGTTCGCCGAGAGGCGATCGTTAACGGAAATTCGGATGTGGTCCAGGGTCAGGGAATATCCGTGGGAACCCACAGTTAAATATGTTGCGTGGGAGACCAGCCAATTAGAAAAACCCAATAATAAGTAGGGTGGGGATTGCCGGGTAGATCGCCGTTAGGATCATCGCGAAGGATCACTGTCGTGCCGGTTCTCGTACGGAAAGTTTCGCAATCTCGCTTCTCGCGTTAAAATTCGTTAAAGATCTGAACGCAGTGCCGACGCACCGAGGTAGCGAAGGAATAGCGTCCAGGAGAGGCGGTAAGTCGACTCAGTGATCCTTCCCGTTGTGTATTTCGCGTAGTGGTTCATATTGTTTCGCGTAGTGATTCATATTGACTCGCGTGAGGACGATACGCTTCCCGTCTCGTCCTCGATTTCGTACGTGCCGAGGCGCGTTTCGCCTCGCATTCACACCTCACGCCGATTACCGGCGTTTTGAGAAGAGTTTGTACTTCGCGTTCGCCACCAAAAAGAAGTTTTCCTCGGAGGAGTCGCGTCGAGAGAGTGAGTGTAGTTTTCGCGGCGTTCGGATCATCCGTTTCGTAGATCTCGGTCGGGCAACATGGCGACGCCAGTTATAGCGCGCTCGTGAAAGCGAGCGAGATAGAACATCGCGCGCCGTCGCACGCTTGTTGCGTTCCGTTTCGGGAATCCTCAAAACAGTCAAATTGTAATCGCGCCGTTCATCTGCGTTTGCGAATTCTTGTACGATAATTTCGTCTAATCTACCGTCTTACCGTAGTTTCGCAGAACTAAGAAAGTTGACAACCCCGCGCTGCGAACCTCCGCCTTATCGTTTCTTTGTATGAAGAGCGCGGGCTCTTGGGTCGTGGCCTCGTGGCCACTCTTTTTTGTAACCACGGACACCGATTAAAATTAATCTCGAGACCAAGTGAACTGTCGTTTCTCAACCTGCGAGAGATCCGCCCTGCCGTAAGGGCCGTCCCCGTCCTTCCTGCGTTCGAACCTCTGACCCATCGCGAGTCGCGTAACGTACCCCGAAACTCGATAACAGAAATTCTCGTTTCGATTCTCCGCGTGTAGGAAATCGTCTCGTTTCGCGTGGTATCCTTCCGATACCTGGCGCCCGAACATCGTCCGTTAGTATCGCTATCGAGTTTTCGAATCGCGTTTTGTGCCGGGAGGACCTCGTCCGTACGGCCGGCCGAGGCCCGGTCTCAGTGCCTGTAAAATCCCGGAGTTGCCTCCATTTTTCGCCCGCGGAAGAGGCGCCGAAAAAGGGCAGCATCACAACTTATAGTTAGTATATTTATAATATTATATACATTTATTATGAGTGAATAAATTATTATTAAGTATATTTGTCATATATTATATTTAGTACGATATATTCTGTGTAGATTATTCAATCGAAGGTTCAGTAATCACTGATTCTTACATGCAACGCGTTAACTAACTTCATCACGCGTCTAGCTCGCTATTATAAGACAGAAGATTAAGAATACTGTTGCAGACCGAATAGTGTTTTCCTTTTTGAAGTGAAACTTCTTTAGGCACGTTAGGCACAAAACCTCGACGCGGTAGGCGTAAAACCTCGACGCGGTAGGAGTAAAACCGATCAGGCGATGAAACGATGAAACGATGAAGGTTCGGCATTCCTTAATAAAGATTATAATAAAATTCCCATGATACTAAGTGGAGATTTCAACGTGAACATTGCATCGGAACAATCAAAATTATTAATAGAATTTTTTAGAAGATTGGAAAGTGTAAGTAATCCTAATGAAGCGACAACAAGATCAGGAACAACTCCCGATGCAATATTTGCAAGACATTTAGACAAAATTGAATCAAGAATATTTATATCATATTTTAGCTATCACAAGCCAATCGTTTCGATAATAGAATCATAGAAAAATAAATGTCTAGGATTCTAATTGAATTTGGGCACAGTATTTATTTATTTTGACCAATTCACCTTTTCTAGGAATCATGAATAAATCCAGGAGATATAATAAAATATTGAACAAAATTGTCAACATCTCTGAAGATTGTTCTGAGGATACCTCTGAAGAAGATCAGTATGATTTAGACCAAAGCGAAGCTGACAGTGCAAGTTCTGAGTATATTGAAAGTGGAGAGTTAGAAGGATAACCTATACCGTTAATATTATTGTTACCATTTCCGTGATAGTTTAAAAAAAAGACTTTTTACTTATTAATTATTTATTTAAACGTGAAACCTAATATTGTTCAATTCAGACTTAATTTGAATAAATCGATTTTTTAAAGAAAATGCGTATTTTCGTTTACCCGTCAATTTGACGGGTGCTCGTAGAGATAGGTATATAAGAAACGCCCGTAAACCTAGTGTTAAATTTCCGAGACGATAATGTAATAACGCCGTAAGTAGTACAAAATAGAATAAACGCAGCCTCGAGAAGCGAGCACCGAATAATCCAGAAAATGAACGAATTTCCGTTGGCAAGCAATAACGCATGGAGCACGATTCGAGGTAAAATTTTCCAGAACTGCCAACATTCGAAGTAGATACACGGTAACATTTTAACGCAAACAACCGATAAGTCGGTCCGCGGCGCGGGACCGAGCGCTATGCAGAACGATCGATGGTAGTTCGGCGAAGCTTATCCGACGATACGGTCGCGTAATCGGCTACCGATAAGTCGCGAGAATGGCGTGTTCCTCCTGGCTAACTGCACAGGAAGAGGACTTTCGATCGCAAGTAGTTCTCTGTGAAACTCGGAAGCCCCCAGTTCCATTTAGGGTGGAGAGTTAGAAAGACGTCCCGCCAGAGCACCGGAAACTGATTCTCCGCTGGGCGAAGCGAAAACTTGTTTAAAGCTCGCGATGATTTTCGATTTTGCCGCCGGGGGAGGGGGGGGGGTGGAGTTGCAGGCACACAGTTTCGGAAACTTGCCTCGACGAACGAGGAACGAAACAGGCCCACTTAATCGACCTCGAAGCTCTCGGCCACTCTGATTTACATGCTGAACTTGCACCAAGAGTAGGGAGCACGCGAAGAAGAAGCGGAAAGCGCCGACAGCGTAGCAGACGCCTAATTGCTGGACCACTCGCGACCCTACGCCAGGATTCTCTTGGAGCCTTTCGAGTCTCAATTAGCATTTCCAGAGCCACTCCGGTTGCTTACAGCGAGTATGAATCAGCTGGAGCGGTGGACGTCTGCTTTGAAACTATTTTGAATTTGGCTGTGGGTGTCGTTGCAACTGAATGTGCTAATGACATCGAAAACGGCGCGTCCCGCCGGTTTTAATGATCTTAGAATATGCTATGAAGGTCATCGTTATAGACAATCTTTTTCTGGATATGTTGTCGATCCTCTGCCTCAGTTTTCGACATGTACATCAGTGTTGAAATCTATAGCTAAAAGGAAACGGAAGTGTAGAGGTATATGAGGTGTAGAGTGGTGTATGGAACAATAAATATATTTAACAGGATGGTATAGAAACGACGTGAGATATGTTACAATGTTATGAAGTGAAATGAGGATACAAACCGTGAAGCTCACGAGTTGTACGTACAGAAGGATTCTCGTGAAGCTCACGAGAATTGCAGCGAAGAATATATACGTGTGCCGCGCACAAAAGTAAATATAATAGCTATGTGATCAAGCGATCGAGACAGTCAGAAGCGACGAGAGACGAGCGCGGTTTCGGCGCGCCTATTTATACTTGCTCGGGACCATCGGTTCGGAAGGATTGAGGAGTGCGATTTTTGAAATTGCAGGGAACCGCCAGCACCTAACGTTCGTTGGCAATCGGGGCATTGCCCTAAGGACCGGTGCGGCGAGGGAGACAATGGAAAATAGGCGTTGGATTTAAAATATGGAATATCGGAAGGGTGGCCCACGAGACAAGTACAGCGTGAAACGTAAACAGCCGGTGCCGGATAAGTTTACGATCGCGGTGCACGGTGTCGAGCTCATCAGCTGAGCTCGGCGAGGTGATGAAAAACACCCGAAACGCGAAGTTCTTATGTCTAAGCCGTCGTTGGTGCGGGTAAGAAATCGACATAAGAACCAGGCGCGAGCTGTATAAGAAATCTGTGGGATCAGGATCTCCCAGACCAAATACTGTATGGAGATTAGGAAAAGTAGGAGGATTCCGTGGGTATGTGTAAGAGTTGATCAGCTACAACCGCGAGGGTCCTGGGTTCGATTCCCGGCGCGGAATTCCTCATTTTTCCTAAGATCCTACATTTGGGGGCTCGTCCGGGATGGGGGGAACACCGATGCCCGCATGGTGACAGACGACGAACGCAGTAAGCAAGCGTTGCGAAGACGGTCGCACGCGAGCGAAAGGACGACGAAGTGAAGTAAGGGACACATCCAGGGAAAACTGCTAGAGAGGGCAGTAGGATGGTGTTCCCGAAAAGTGACGAAGTTGGTGACGAGTTGTGTTGATGGCGCTGAGGCTAAAAAGACGATGGCGCTGCGACGGACATTCGAGGGCGAATGCCGGAGCAGGATGCCCGAGTGTGGGATCAGGATCTCCCAGACCAAATACTGTATGGAGATTAGGAAAAGTAGGAGGATTCCGTGGGTATGTGTAAGAGTTGATCAGCTACAACCGCGAGGGTCCTGGGTTCGATTCCCGGCGCGGAATTCCTCATTTTTCCTAAGATCCTACAAATCTATTGAAATGAAGGAATCGCGTCGCGGAACGTGATGCTAAATTGGATTAAATATTAAACAATCAGTATTCGGTTAAATTAGTATTACCTCGGGAGCCACCGGTTAAATTCTCGCGAGCGGGACGTCTTTCTTGTCTGCTTTCTTTATATTATGTTCATTCTCTATTCTTGTCTATTGAGGTAGCTTCGTCGAACTCAAGGCGTTGATAAATGAATTGTGGGAGAAGAGTGGGACTTACTCGTGTAAATTTAACCGAGCACAATTGTATAGGAAAATACACCGGCGTCGTTTGGTCTATGTTGGATCTAGTTGAGATGTGAGTGAGACAGGCTACGGTAATTTACAATGAATCACGAAAGTATTCGGACGGTTTCAAATTAATTGTTTGGGACTTTTAAAAATGTACTTACGTTGCGAATTCCATAATGATTTTATTCCAGTAGTAAGCTGTAAGTGTCGTGATAATACATGTTGAATTTGAAGAAGATACATTGATTTTAACAATAGTTATAAAATATTTCTTGGAAACGTCGACGATATTAACACTAGATTTACGGGTCCCGACAAAATGACGGATTCAAAAATTTTTAATTTACGATTATTAAGAGTGTAAGGAGGCATTCGTGAGGAATTATTAAATAGATTTATTTTTTTGTGTACATATTACAATAAGAATCGCTGAAGATCTAAGTGAATACAATTTTATTATTTTTATAAAGCAATGTAAAATAATCACTTTTAGTGCTCCGCAAACCTAGTGTTAAAGCCACAAAAATATTCGAACGATTATACATTTTTCACAAAAGCACGAAATCGAATACTTTCCTTTAGATCACTGTATATCTTACAGTCGATGTCTCATGAACATAATAGTTTACATACTATGAAACACGTAGGACATAGTGCTGCTAGCTACATGGTACTAGGACAGACATGACTAGAAGTAGCTCACTTGGACGCAAATTCGGGGGAGACGCCTACTTCTCCCGCCCGTGCGTCTCGCTCCCCGTGGTGGCCATAGTCCTCCGAGCTCCTCAGACCCGTGCCTACCGTGGGTCCGAGAGTCGCCCCAACGCGCCACACGCGGTACATATTGCAAGCGGTAGGCACGGGTCTGAGGAGCTTGGAGGACTACGGCCGCCACGGGGAGCGAGACGCGCGGGCGGGAGAAGTAGGCGTCTCCCTCGAATTTGCGTCCAAGTGAACTACTTCTGGACATGCCTGTACTAGGATATGTAAACTGTTGTAACTAGACTGCGGATTTTATGTATTTATAACAAAAATGTATGGGTGAAATATAATAGTTGAGTTGAATAGTAGAAATATAAAGTTGCAACTTCTATGGAAAGTTTATTCGATCGAAAAAAAATGAAAAATATGTATGTTTTATTGTGTATCTGTTTGATCGACTTCAACTACATGTTTTCACGTAACATTTCCGCATGTTTCTGTGTGCTGAGTTTTCCAATAAAGTGACTCCCGTGTATAATATAATACTGTCGTTAGTTCAGTAATATTTAGATGAAAAATTTAGCGCGACCTAAAAACAGAGATTGCTGGGTATCGTGACTATTCAGAAACTAATGACACGTTCGTGAACCGTGAAATATGTCCGTCAGACGAATTTGCCCCACACCGCGGAGAGCAATGAATTTCATTGGCTCCGTATTAATTGATAATTACTAACCGTATCGGTCAGGCGAGAGATAGAGCGTAGAGGAGCGACGGTTTCCAAACGATTTCACGCAATTCACGGAGCTGAAGCCTGAACAAACAGGAGCCGCAGTACACACGAAAAATCATATTAATTGCGGCCGAAGCATGGCCGTGAATAAGTTACGTTCATGAATAATTTCGCCTATCCGGGAGCATAGTATTTCGAGTTATCCGAACTGCAAGTCATAATAGGTAAACCGGCCCACAACAAATTGTTTCAATGCCCGAGAGGTCGGCGACGCTCGTTCACGTCACAGAAATATTTGTCCCACTTATCAGAGACAGAATCGTTTTCCAAAATAATAATTATTTAACCAACAACACTGTTTACCGAAACTTTATTTTCACGCTAGGCCGACAAATAGATGTGCCAAAACAAAACGGAGAGCTGCTTTCGTCGATGTCTGCTTTTGCCGAAGGCTCAACCAAAACTAAATCACTTTTGCGGCCGAAAATATTATTTATTTAAAACAAAATGTAACACAAAATAATGTTTACAGCGTCAGTGTAGTTACAACGTAAAAACAATTATAAATTTTTTAAAAATTATTCAATTTTGATACAAGTATTTAAAATGTAGAATTTTAATAATGAGTAGAACTTCCTTTCTTACGTTTTGTCTCAAAACTACGGCTCGACTGCTTTTTGGAGAACTCCGTGTTCTTAACTTTTCTGAGCTTTTTTTTATGTGATCCTGTAGATATCGATGAACACATTCCGAAAATGTATGTATGGTTGTTAGGAATTCACTGGTTTATAAGTTATACGCGTGTAAAGATGAGCAGTTTTAAGCGTTTTTGACAGGTTAGAGCGTCGCCATATTGGATATACGTTGTGTGGTATAGGAAGGTAGGTCTGTTCGGCGCATGCGCTGGGTAGATCGTGAGTGTTCAGCGCATGTGTTAGATAGTATGGTATATTTGCGGGATAGGCTAAACAGTACTGAGCGTATGCGCTAGATAGCAATTCAGTGATCACACATACTTTGTAAACATAAGCAATTTCAAGTGTTTTTTTACAAATTAATTATTAATAAGTTTATTGTTGATTTTGAAATGGCTAGTTCAAGTATTAGAAATCTTAACTTTAGAGAAATGCCAAGTAGTAAAGAAGAAGTAATTACGTGGGCTCAGGATTGTGGATTGTTGCGGAAATTTAAAAAATGTACTCATCGGTGCGAAATGAAAATTTATAACAATAATCATGGAATCGGTCGTTTTCGGTGTCCAGTAATTAAAATATACAGAATCACATACAGGATTTCAAAAAGAAGGTACAGTCCAAGATGGTTTGGGGTTAGGTCGTCGTGGGAGCGGAGAAGGCCGGCCCGACCATGGTATGTTTCGCATTTTGATTTAGTAAATGTGTTATTACGTATTATGTACGTGTTTGTGCTGCCATCTAATGGATTTGTTCGGAAGTATTTAGCCTATTTTGTGTGTATTACCTAACAAATATATCAATATGGCGGCGCTTTAACCTGGCAAAAAGGCTTAAAAGTGTTCAACTTTATACGCGTACAACTTTTTAACCAATGAATTCCGCACAAAAAGATTTTCATTTTTAGTGTTTTCTCGTCGAAATCTATAAGATGGCATAAAAAAAACTTGAAAGAAAGAGTTCTCCAAAACGCAGTTAAACCCAAAACTACAGTTAAGCATGCTGCTACTTAATTTTTTTTTAAATTCTTCGGAAGCTACATTCCAGAATTCAATAACAGGTTCTTTCAACTTTGAAACATTTATGAACGACCGGTTATTTGCATAAATACGTTATTCCATAATACCTCATAAAATTTTCCATAGGCTTTTGATCTGGAGAACATATTGGTCATTTCAATAAATTACTGGTAAAAGTTTCTCAACATTTATGTATTTGGGTTTTATCCTGCTGATACAGTCATGAAATCTGATTTCTTGGACAAATAGAAGGTAATAAATAATTTTCGAGTATTTCAATGTATGTTTAAGCTTGCCACAAGATCGAAGTGCAGCCCACACCATAAGTGTTCCTCCACCGAAATTATGATTGCAAAAATATTTTGGATCCTTTCGAAGGTCCGTCCAATATGAATTATATCCGACCACGTTAAATAATACTTTCAGTTCAAGTTTTTGCAGTTTTTGCAGTTTGCAGTTTTTGACTGCACCAATCGATGCAGTTTCTACATAATTGTGCTCTACATAAAAGTGCTAATATACCTATGCCGTAAACTTATTCGTTAGGAAGTTATTGTAGCTAAAAGTTACAAACATTGTAAAGATGCATCACGTGGCTACTCTAGAAACACTTGCTGACAGACTGAAATAATTCACAAATCTACAACAATGTTAGCTACAATAACTCCCTAACGAATAAGTTTGGGGCATAAGTATTGTTACGGCGGCGTGAATATTGAGAAGTCGCCGTAATGCCGTGATGAACAACCCTTGAGGGAATAGTTGAAAAGAGGGATTGTCAAGTAACGGTTGGCCGTGGAACATAAGAAAGAGAGAGATTCGACCGCCAAGCAGATCAGACAGATATTCTAAAACTGATACATTTGTAAAAAGTTATAAGAGTTGTAGATACATTTTTTAAATAAAGCTTATTAACAAATATTTTACGATGCCGCGACGGACGATGCGAAGTGGCAAAAGTCGCAACAGTACGTGTAGTACTTTTATGTAGATCGTGAGTGCAAATACGACAGATATTTAGGTGTTCCCATTTATGTGGGACACCCTGTATACATAAGTTTCTAATGTCTCATTGTTTTTACCTTTAGAATTGTACTCGGATATGCTTAACTATATTGTCAACCCTACATTCTAAGTGATCTTTGTAATGTTAGCATACACAGTCATGTGCATGTTGCTAATAATCCCGTGTGGGGTTTTATAGCTTAATAAAAAAAAAAACTTAAAACAGTTTGCGACTTTCTGTGACCATCCTAAAAGCGCGAGAGGAACGATTTATTCACATCCATATATATTAATCTTAAGATTTTTAAAACCAAGAAAATTAAAACAATATCCGAATTATGTCTTTCAGTTTTTTCAAGAACCAGAGATGATCAATGAAATAATAATTAAAATAAACGATAATTAAAAATAATCTTATCTTATTTATACCTTCTCCATTAATTTATATTTCCATGTATATATTTTATTTGACATTACAAATCACAAAATATCATATATTTATACTGTAGAAACATGTACGCGGTCGACTCATTTGACGAAAAACAAAATGATTTGATTTTCCTCCGGCCGTCGTCCGACATCGGGGCCCCATGCGGTTTGTCCATTGAAACCCTTCTAGAGGCACTTGAAAAGGTTCGGCTACCTCGGACTTCGACCTTTTTTTCTGACGTCGGATCCACTGTGAGCACATTTTCCGGCGAAATCGGCCGTACGGACACCAACACATGCCTCCTGACGCACTTGAAACGCTCGTGCGTGTGTGCTGAAGTCGGACATCGTACTCTTGGAGGATTTGTCAGGATAAAACGGTCCTTTCCATTTCCTTCTCTCTCACGCATTTCAGCAGGTGCCAAATATCTTAAAACTGGCGCCAACGGTTAAAACTACGGAGACCGACATTATTTTTGTACCGACCAAATAGCTTTAAAATATAGTAAACAGTTCTGAGCGTTTCTACTGGATTTATACACCCGAAGTATCAATGAACGCACATGCGCAACACTAATAATGTACCTTTTTTCCATCGCTCGGAGAAACCTCATAAGACTCATAAAACTGTATGACAGCAATACAAAGGGAGCCACAGTTGTTACGCAACTTATTGGCAAACTGAAGGTATTCCGAGGCCCATTGTGTCTCCTTGTTTTGATTGGCAGAAACGAGCTGTCTAGTCTATTCAGTAGGTTATTGCGCGTGAATTGTAAGTATCGATTCATATCTCATAATAATTCGTATTAACGTTTATTGAATCGTGTAATATCATCATGTAATGGTAATTACAGGAGTGCAATGAATCGGCGGATAAATAAAACCGTAGCATTGCTAGTCCGACATGATTTATTCGATTTAATAACACCTCAGTATTTACCATGTTATTAAATAATTATTACCGCGAGTTTCGAACCGGATTAATTACTTTCGATCAACTTCGTAATATAACAGGTCGGTTATCGCGACGACGCACAGTGTGTCAAAACGGCGAAATCGTGGCCAAAACCTCGAAAATGAACTTTTCGGTGGTGATACGGTAAGTACCAGTTTATATTCTTTAGATATGTGACTATGGAAAAACCGAGGTGCGAAGGTTTTATTACTTATATCTGGAAAATGGCGAGAGCTCGAAGTTTTCGTTGTGAGGAACTGTGTGAAAGCGAAAAGTGAAAACTGCATTATTCGAAAACTTTTTATTTAAATTCAATTCTGTAAAATGAATGCTGTTCCTGGAAGTAAGTAGAGTGTCTCTGACTACTAGTATATCTGAAATAGTTAATGCTTACGTTGTATAATTATAAATCTTATCAGAAGACAGGAACAGAAAAGTTTTATGGACAAATTTTGAACATGTAGAGTAAAAGCTGTGTACACCACAACATTCCGCTAAAATTTTTGTTGGAACTTGTAGCTGACACTTTTATTTTTCAGTATTGGCAAAAATTGGCTGCCTGAAAGTGTCATTTTTTTGTAAGACCATTTTGTAAATGCAGAATGAAGCAACGCCATGCGTGTTTTCTCAGGAAGTGGAGATGATATTTAAAAATTCTTCAAACAAAGATTGTATGGTTTTGCATCAGTTTATTATTAATTTCAATGTATTATTGAGGCACCTAAATAATATGTATAGATCCAGATTGTTTTTTTTTTACAATTAATCGTCATTAATTACTTGAGTCGACTGGAGTAGACTGGAGTCTAATTATGTATTATGGATTTCCACCTGTAAATAAATAAACTCATGATTTATAAGTTGTACATTGAAATAAATTCGAATTTTTAAATGTTAACATTTTTTTTAATTCTATATTAAAAAAAAAGATTTTAACTCATAATTAGTACAAATTTTTTAGAGGAAAAAACAATTTTTTACTGTACATGCCCGCCATATTGGATTCACTATGTTGTCTTTTAAGCTTTTACGTTCAGATTCGTAATCAGCGACCCCAAAAACCCGTTTGGACACACAGTGCGACGGCCTGTGCTATTGGGTTGTTCGGAAAGTAATTTCGTTTTTCCAAGGGGGATTGTAAGACGATTTTTCAATATTTATTTATTTATTCTGTGATGTGGTGACCATTTTTTCCCATGCTCTTTTACCATCTTTCTGGTAACTTGGAGATCCCATGATCGTAGAATTCATATTTTTTATTAGCAAAAAAATGAGTTATAATGCTTTCGACGCCTCCATTTAACATGATGCTTACATCGCTTAAAAACTGTTGAACAGGGCGACAGAAATGGTAATCATCTCTATAAACAGCACACGACATTTTTGTTGCTTGTATTACATTTTTATCCTTGAAATAAAAGAAGCAGAATATGACGGAAATGCTCACTTCGATTTTTCATAATTGATATGATGATAAAAAAATGCTTGAAAGATTATACGGGAGTGTAAGGCACGAGATGATGTTCGAACTGTCAGCTATCAAGAAACATATACATAATATATTGCAAGAAACAGGCGCCAAATAATATGGTCATAATTTCCTTAATAATTTCAGCGCGATGAAAATAATACACTGACATCCTTCAATTTTATCAACTTCTTTACTGTTCTGAATTCCATCAACTCATTTTTGTCATGAATGGATAAAATCCACATCTTGGTAATAATACATGAAATCAATACCATCTCTACACGAAAAACGAGATTACTTTCTGGACAACTTATCAAAAGCATCCAAGCTGCATACATATTGCCTTCCTTGAGGCTGCATCGATATTCTGAATCGTTATGAGGACAGGGAACTTCCCATTCTTTAAGGTACCGCGAGACACCACGTCGAGAAGGCCGATTTAAAATTATGATTTTCCAATTACATACTGATTATGCTCGACCCGCGACAAAACAGCTTATTTATTTTCGGCGGTAGCAATAATTTATGCTATTTTCGTGTCGCACGGTAAGGAGAGGGCTTGAAAATTCCGAGCGAAATCCTATCGATCGCAGATTTTATGGGAAAATGAATGACGCCGGTACGCAGGTGCCGAAGTGTAATGAACTTCTTAATAAATTTCCTTGCATGCTCAAGACTTCAACAGACAAAGAAGTCTTGCAAAGAAGTTTTTCTTACAGGGTAAATGCCGCCGCATGATAGTCCGGATCGAAGAATTTACTTAAGGGGGTTTCTATTGTAATGGGTGCCTTTTTCTACGCCTCATTGCAAATTTTGTATACAGATTTTTAAGGCTTATTACAATTTCTTTGTTCAAAGATAATTAAAATTGGCTGCAGTACAGCATACTAAAATTAATTCTTCACTAAAAAAAGTATATTGCTGATTGACATGATTCAAACCGAACCACTTACCTGAACCTAAAAACCTAAATTTTTTCTTACTCAGTATGAATGTGGTTATAGCCGGAACTAGAAACATGCCGAAATAAAATTCTTTCCACTTACCAAAATCTTTTAAAGACAAAACAAATAGGAAAAATCAAAATTTTAATTTTTTAGTTTAGTTCTGCCAATAACCAGTCCATACTGAGTAAAAATAGCTTTGGTCTTTAGGTTGAGAAATGCGGTTCGACTGGAATCATGCGTCAACTACCAATATACTTTTTTATGAAGAGTTAATTTTAGTATGCTGTACTGCAACCAATTTTAATTACTGTTTAACAAAAAATTGTAATAACCCTTGAAACTAGAGTAAGTTTGTAGAAACATGTTTCATGTTACTACTTTTTACTGAATTTTTATAAAATGTTTGCAGAAAAGCGTAAAAAAAGACACCCATCATAGTAGAAGACCTGTGTGCCTCGAAAATGAAGTAGATAATGAAATTTGATAAATATTTTTACTATTATGAACATTTGAAGTCCAACCATTTATGAAATAGCATGTTTCGCCTATCAAGAATGCTTCACGTTTAATTTTAATTTTAAGAGTTAAAGAAAATATACACTTACCGTAATTAATTATATTATTAGACCTACAGCACGAAAAATATATTTAATGCCTGTATCACGTATAATGTTGTCCATAGTATTTTTAAACTTAATGCTCCTTAAAATAATTTACAAAAGTAATAAAAATACAGTGTAGCTAGACATCCACTTAAAAAAAAACTAGGCTTACATAAAAATAATTGCACTCATTTATGTAAGTGACTCTAATAATTTGATCATCCATTGTACATTGTACAAAGACAAGGAAGAATTATTATTTGATATCTTTCAGTGGTAATTTTATTCTAATGGTCTGTTTAGTTTGAAAGTTATACCCCACCGAGAACGTGAAACAGCGAAAGCTTTAACACGAAACATTTTCTGTATTTACTGAACTGAACTGTATGGTGTGGTTGAACTAAATCACGTAACTTCTTGAGAAGTTGCAAGATTGTTGCGAAAGAGTTATAGAGAAATTATAATTGAACAGTGATGAGTATACTATGGATTTCAAGGCGGTACGGGGAATTACTTTTTAATCTGGAATTACGAGCGACATCTCTTTGCCTGTCCTGTGCGCAAAGACAGCTTGGTTTATGCAGCAGACGAGCTGGTAATTCCTTAAATAGTTGCGAAAACTGTATTCTACTGGCCAAGATGCTTGCGGTAAGCTTCCTTGATAGAGGAATTCCTCTTTCCTTGTGAAGGGGATTGCGTGGATATACCGGCGGATATTTCTCTAGAACTTCTTACTTTAATGGTAATGATATTCGTTACCTATGTGAACTCTAATCATCCCGGGATGCGAAGTCGAGAAAATCTACAAGTTTCTTGCGGTCTGAGTCACTCACGTCATGAACGCGGAATTCGCAAACACTGACGCGTACGTCGTGTCCGATTTTAATCTATAAATGCAAAATACTAAATTACTTTTTATATTACAAATGATTCAGACAACATAATGCATAGAAATTGGCACACTGCGTGCTCATCTACGCGAAAACTAATTACTAAACTTCAGACTCTTATGCAAAATAAAAATTGACTGAATTCATTGCAAGATATAAAGGCTACATAGACATTTATCCTTAATAGTGTTAATCGTTTTTGATTTAATATTTTGATTGTTCGCGATTTGATCTATCCATTATTATCATAAATTCAAATAAGGCGCAGACTACTTATAACAATGCAGATGTTTATGCAATGTAAACATATCTTTAAGAATTTGAATAAAGTGGAGAATAATGTATTGATATTCTTAAATTCTTTTAATCTGTTTAACATTTTCAATTGCAGTTACTTTTTTGTAAACGCATAAATTCTTTTTGAAAGTGGCCTAAGTCCATTTGTCAATTATTTTCTGTTGACCGTATCAATGTGTACAACTTGAAGTTATCTGTCATAAACAACATTTGCTGTTAAGTATATTCAGAGTATACACGATAATTTTGAACTCGTAAGTTTTCGCAGTTAGTTCAATAATTAAAACTATTACTTTGAAAGCGGCCTAAGTCCAATCAATTATTGATAATGTCCGAAGGCAGTGATGAAGGTAATTTTAATGAATTAGTGTTTAACCTCAGTTTTTTGACAGTTGCTTTAGTTGAATAATCAGTACGTTTAATTAATGCAGTGAAAAAAAATTCACGCAATACACACAATTGAATATAGAACTTAAAATATTAAGTTATATAAATTATTACGCTCTTGGGGAAGAATAAAACAACAAGACCATTTAATTCAGATAGTGAACACGAATTCGTAACTAATGATTTCAACAAGAAAAGTTCGGAAATATTGTATTGAGACCACTT